>CM068371.1:117950557-120350557 GCA_034769895.1 Magicicada septendecula
GTGAAATGGTTGACCACTTTGATAAATTAGAAGAATTTATTGAAAACAAAGTAATGCAGAATTGTGTGGAAAAGAAAATAGCGCACAATTTTTAAAACGATTTAAACACTGTCACTATAGGAACTTAAAAAGACATACTACATTACTGCACAAAAACCCTAAATCTTAAGACTAAACGAAGAACAGCTACAGTGCGTTTGTACTAAATTTTAAGAAAAACTAAGCATATTTTTACCAAAAATTAAGCAGAAATTATACAGGAGGATAATTAAAACGCTTATATGTCAGTACCTTTTGAATTTTCTTTATTGCTTTATTTTACTACACAATACAGTAAGTAATATATACAGTACCTGTTCATTTACCTCACTTTGTTTCATTTTTTGTCCGTTTAACACGAAATTCTATTAACACGACAAAAACAGCTGGTCCCCGTCATTTCGCGTTAAACGTTTCCCACTGTTCTAAATACGATAGACGTAATGTGTACCGACTAAGCTATAGGCAAATATTTAACGTGTTTATTGACGTAGTATTACGACTCTACGAAAATTAGTTTAAATGAAACTATTTTGTAATATTTTAAAACTATCCTTGTAACTTTTTTCAATATTTTTGTAGTTCATCTTTGTGGTGGCTTTTCAAAACCCGCAATGAAATATTATAATTATGTTTCGGAAAAGCCACGTAATACAGGCGGGGTACCAAATTAAAGGAAATTTTAATAAAATCTGAATTTAATGTCAAGTTTTGGAAATTTCAAAATTTTGGGACGCTTGGAGGTAAAAAGTTGGTCAAAATTTAAATCAAATCGCAAATTCTATGTGGGGTATCAAAGTAAAGAGAATTTTATCAAACATCTAAATACTGTGTATAGTTTTAGAAATTTCAAAATTGTTGAACCCTGGGGCCCCCAGAAGGAGATCAAAAATTTAAAAAGAATGTATAAATCCATCCGGGTGTCAGACTAAGTTAAATTTTAACACACATCGGAATGTTAAATGTTTATTGTATGATTGTCTGCTCTACAATTATTATTTTATTTAAACAGTTAGTACTGTAATAGTTATTTTCATGATTGTTCTGATAACTGAAAATTTCGAATACTGAAATTTATCTAATAATACAGTCTAATAATAGGTCTATAATTTATCTATTTCGTTAAAAATAGTTAACGAGTTATGCAGTTTTGGAAGCGTACTAGTTTTATTTAAGCAATGTACTGTATGGGTTGATAAATGAAGAGTCTGGAAAAACACCCGTAGGTGTGTAACCTACATGCTGGTGGTCCTGCAATCTATTGCATGGCAGTAGGAACTGTTTCCACCAACGCATCTCTGAACTTACAAGAGAACAAGGTTCTGGTCTGGTAGGATGGAACGTGTTACCTAGCAGAAGTGGCTTAACGACACCACACACAGTCAGGTGGGCATTTTTACACTGGCATTCAATGGGCACTAAATGTGGTAATAAAATTTTCAAATGAAAAATATTTTCATTTGTATAAGTTTATTAAGGTTCTTCAACTTTATGTAACAATAGAGATAACATCAGCAACAAGTATTTTGTTTTACTTTTACATAATACATTTATAAATATAAATCATAACACATAAGGAACACAGGAATTTTAGCTATTAGCTTAAAATAAGTAACTAATGTGGGTTTTGAATCTGGATATTTTCAATAATTTCTACTATGTTTGGTTTGGATTAACGTGTTAAGTGGCACTTCAAGTAAGATTCCATCTGACCACCAAGAATTATTTCTTAGTACAGTTTTCTTGATTTTAAAGTGAGTCCACTTTAAAATTATGGCAAAAGCAAGCGTTCACTTTTCATATAAATCCAGTAAAATAAGTTTGGTTTTAGTGTAACCAAACCAGAAAACATTTTAGTTTCCGTGTTTCGCGGCCACAAATTAGGCACCACTGGTTTAGACCAATCACACAAGCACGCTGAAGATTTTGATTTTCTAGTGTAATTAGGAAATTATTTTAATTTTAATTATTTTGTTGACACACATCAAAACAATGACACAATGCACGTTATTTTCATCTGTAAAATATTATTATAAAAAGTCACAAATATAGGAGACATCACTGTATTTTATTCAAACAAGAGGCAGAAGGCAGACTGATGATAGACAAGACGAAGCAACAGCTTTGGAGAAGTATAAACCCACAGTTTTGTCCAGATTTGCTACGAATTAGAGATTAACTGACAACTTTGTCAAACCAATTGCATGCGTGTATAGAATATGCAGTTGCCTAGTATTCAAAGCAGTACTCCCAACTCAGGGGCGTATTTACGGGGGGGGGGGGGTTCGAACGTGACCGGCCCGCCCCCACACAGGGTCGAAAAAAGATGAATTTTTCAGCTCCCTTAATTTTTAGGCTATTTTATTATTTTTTCAGCTATGTACGCTAACATAATAGTAACTCTTTTAAATATACAAACAGGTTTCTCACACAGCATTAGTGTATAGGCAACGTTCGAGATATGAAATATGTATAGGAAAATCAATTCAGTCAATAAGTATCTTGAAAACAATGCGTTTATTCAGTTATAACCGTTTACTTTAATGGGACTGATTTCAGGATGTTATCACACGTTTTTCAACCACTTTAAACATAGTAATGTTGATTAGTCTTAACTTGTTTCTTCTTTTGTATGAACCCGACTCGACCGGATCCCCCCCCCCCACGCAAGACCAAATTCTAGATACCCAACTGCTCCCAACACAATATTAATTTGATATCCTAATGTAGTTATGGACAACTGTCCAAAGTAACCGAAGATTTTTACAATATTACATACACTTAGCGCCACTGTTAATTGACTCGTTCGCCAGCGCCACAAGTTGTAAAGATTACTTTGTCATACCGACGTGTTTTCTTTCAATTCCACGTGTATTTATTTTCGACTTCATTTTTCGAAGTGCCCTTACATTATAATAAGCCCTGTTATCATCATCTGATTAAACTTACTTTAGAAAAATTTGACTGCTGGTTATATATTATGTGGATACAAGTTAATTTTGTTGTCTTCCAAATATATAAGTATGCCATAACGCTATTTTGCCAAATTTATTATGGACTGAAAAAAAACCGTTTAAATTTATTACGGGCAATGAGACGCATCATGAGTTTTAATTAAAATATCAAGGCAACAGAAGAATATTTTATATAAAAATATGATTTTTTTTAATTCAAAACGGTTTTCAGATTTATAAAAAGATTTAACATTTTATTCGCTTAAATTTCATAGCAAGCAATCGTGCTTCGCCTGCTGCCTGTTACGTGGTAACTACAACGTCCTTCAGAATCGTCCCCATTTAGTAAGACACGTTTGTGAGGTGTTGCGATGTTTCCAGCGACACGCATCAATCTTACGTACACAAAACGATAACATCTGTCAAAAAGCTAAGTACTAATCCTACAAAAGAAACAAAATTAAAATTACGCCAGTGGGACGCAGTCTCAAGGCTACGTCGTAATATCGTGTGGGTAGGCAACAGCCGATAAGGGGCGTGGGATATACGGGGAAATTTTTAATTCAACCGCGCTACCTTCTGAGTCAGCCCACGTGTACGCCGTGTGTCGATATGGGCAAACACCTGAGCAAGCAACAGCTACGAACGTTTTACTTAAAGCGAAAGATCCAGTGCACGAGAAACGAAGGAATGTGCTAAAATATTACTGTCCAGATAAAAATATTAAAATATCAGTCGTCGAACACGTTAATCATTAGCATCATACTTTATCTTCCACAGCAGTCTGTGGCGATTGGGCACAGTATTCAAATTAGTGTCTGCTAATAAGAACCATCACACATTGATCCAGCAATTAAGGTAGTCTCGCACACGGCAGTCACCACACATCTAGTTCTTATTTAGCACTACAGCCCCACGTGAGCCCTGGCTTCCAACACCGATCTTCCCCAATGCCTCCTATCCGTTTCCATCTCAACGTAACTCCTTACATCCATTCTTCTAAGATTTTCCAGCACATCAACCGACCATATTATCCTTTATCCTAGGTCGACCCCTCTCTTCTGCTTTACACACCTGTGGCCTCCATGATTTTCTTTGGCATACGCTTATCGTCCATCCGCTCTAAGTGGACTATACAACTAATCTTACAAAGTTCTTAGGCTTCAGTAGCTCATCTGCCTCCTGGCTATTTCTCATCTCCATTCATCGTCTTCCTTAACCGGGCCACAAACACGTCGTACAATCTTCCTTTCAACTTCCTCAGTGTTTCTTGTTCCTTGTTTGTTAATGTCCACGTCTCACCTCCATCAGCAACAACCGATCAAATAAGTGTCTTATACGTTTTCATTTTTGTGTGCGACTAACTAGTTGGCTTCTCAATAGTGTTCTGTATGCCTCAAATAGCACACTATACCAAATTTCCTATTTCCTGTTTGTATCCTGTCAATGTACTGTTTATCTATCCTTCCCTTCCTTCATTATCTATCATGTTGCCCAGGTATCTGTTTATTAACTGTGTCAAATGAATTACCCTCTGTGCATAAATTATACATATTTCTTCTCCTTTCTGATGCAGAAATTAGCATGTAGTTAATTTACGCATGTAGTTACTTAATAAATTTCACTTCTTTATATAGGATTTGTCCATATTATGGATAACAAGCATGTTAATTAAAACAATTAATTACAACAGATATGCAGAAAAGTTTCCGGTGAACAAATTCTTATCTTCTGCTATTAAAATAGCACAGGTACAGGCTCTGAAAAGTGGTAAATAATTCATGGGAAAGCGGTAGGCCTATAAATATTAAGTTACAGCACGTAAAATCTCACTTTTAGAATGTAGCGATTAACAGAAAAAGGTTCCATGATCGAAATTGGTTTAAATTACCATAAAATTATCAGAAAATTAATATATCGGTATCAAATATTTATAGTTGTCGTTTATTATTAGCGATTTCCTTCCCTATGGATTATTGTGTTCGTTTACGGCGCTGTCCAGCACATGACTGATACACATGCACATGTCGGAGTTTTTCTGTTTCAATCACAGTTTATGTTTCAGAATTTGCATTTTCTTTGTTTGAAGTTACCGTCACTTCACTGTTTCTGGCCTCAATGAAACTTCATAAAGAGCATTTTTCACTTCATCACAGCAAAGGTAGAATTGGCACTAAAATACGAAAAATTTTGAAAAAATCTGCCAAGCCTACGTTTGAGACTAAACGCAGAAAACGTTTCTCTAATGTTAGACGGTCATTTGATTTAAGTTTGTTACAATTTAACAAAAATAGTGATAACTGGTTAGTTACTTTGTCTACAAATAAAATAGTGCACTAAAATTATAAAATAACAATTGAGTCACGTTCACACAAAGAACGTCATTTTAAATAAAAGAACTATCGAGTTATTCAAAAAATGTGTGAAAAACACACTAATGAAATTCCAGTATCTCTAGCCATGGGTATAGCCTATAAACTACAATCACTAAATCTCGAGGCTAATAAGAATCTCTTCGGAATATTCGAAGGCTTGAAGTCCTCCTGGGGTTCATTTGAACACTCCATTAAACACTACTATGTCTGAAACGGTTGAATGCCGGACTATTAGACCACGGCTCGTGTTTGAAGAACCAAACGTTTCGGCCTCACCAGCGGAGGGCCATCTTCAGTGGTGAAGAGTACACGCAGATGTTCACCGTAAACACCTCAGTACAGAGGCATACCATGTTTTCACTCATAGAAGGGTCCTTCTCTCGTTCTGAAATGAGAATTTATGTAAGGGACCCTTACGTCACTTTCTTTTCACGATTTCCCAACAATCACGTGCAGCAATCAAAGTACGTCGTCAAACTGAAAGCATGTCCTAAAAGTTTCCACGGAGACGAAAACTACAAGTATTCATATTTACCCTTACTCTCGATATATAATGCGGGCAACATTTAGACGAAGGGAATTTCTATGTAAGGTACAAATGCAAGAAATTACCTGTAAAATACTTCCGAACTATATACACGATTATTAGCTGCTGATCGTGTATCCGAACTTTATACACATAAAACAAGCTGATTACGAGTACTACACTGAAAGGCGGAGCAGACAAAAAAAACTTTCAGCACTTTTAGATTTTATAAGCTTCTCATCGACACAAAGAGCAATATCGAAACAAAAGAACAATAAATAACACAACTGCAGAATTGCAACATAAACATTTGTTTTCCCCGCCACCCACCGCCGCGCTGTCATCGCCTCACAGTGTCAACATAGAGCGCTAAAACTAGCGAGAGTTTTACCTCTATAATGATATGCGCCGGTATGCAAAACAACTGGCAATATTTATGTTTGAACAAAACAAAAAGCTTAAAAGTGTTTATTTCACTTTTTTCCTCTATGAATACATTCCTAAAACAAAAAACTTCAATAAAGCTTAGTAACTAAGCTTAGGATTTATAAATTTCAATCTAGCCAATCATACAGCTGATAGCGAGACCTGGACGTTAATAAATCAGCAGTTTTGAAAGACACGTGTTCAGTACGGCTGTAGGAATGTCATACGAAAACGCAATGTGGCGGGGTGGAAAAACGGAAAAAACGGGGTACAATGTAGGCCTAGAGGCGTATTTACGGGGGAATGGGACCTCTCTAGAGGGTCGAAAAAGTTGACAATTTTCCTATTCTCTTAATTTTTACGCTATTTTTTAATTTTTTCAGCTGAGTACACTAATATAATAGTAACTATTTTTTAAATATACAAACAAGTTTATTACACAGCATTTGCGCGTATACGTTTGAACTACGAAATACTGTATAGGAAAATCAACTCAGTCAATAAGTATCTTATATTATTGACGTTCTCTTTAATAAGATTGATTTCAGGATGCTACCAAACGTTTTTTAACCACTTTAAATGATAGTAATGTTGATTTAATCTTAAATTGTTTCTTGTTTTATATGAAGCCGACTCGAACCGCCGCAACAAATCTAGATACATCACTGTGTAGGCCTACAAGGTGTCGACGGTCTTAACCCTTACGTCACACATCAGGATACAAGAGAATCCTGATCCTGATGATTCTGAGAATCGAAGTTAGCATGATGTGTCGAATCGAAGTTAGGCCTACACGGAATGAAGCGCCGCCTACTCTTGATCAGAGCCGATCCATACAAAAGATTTTATTATTCTGCGTACCCTACTGGATGATCTCCAGCAGCCTAAAATAAGCATCATTCTACGTTAAAAAGACAAACGAGCGACAGTGTTGGAGCATGCAGTGGAAGCTACCGTTGATCTAACGAAATGAGAGCATTTATAAATTAAAACTCCGGAATTAACCAGGACTTTTAATTTTTCCATTTATGAAATAAATAGCATGGCCAACTGATTCGAACTAATTATGAAGACGTGCAAAAACGAGAGAGAGAGATGTGTAGTCCAATTTCAAAACTCGTTATGGCCATAAAAACAAAATTTTCTGAAACAACAAAAAACTGTTTCTTTTAATATGTTAACACATAACATTTCTTAAATTCGTTTTCTAGCCAAACATAGGAGAAAATTCTGCCTTTGATAGTTTGTTATGAAAAATTCCCTGACAGATATTAAAGTTATAAGTATACATCTGGCGTAAACAGTAGGGTGCCTGGTCAGGGATATTAGGCGTCACTTGGTTTTTTGGCAGTTCAGACTGAACATCAGTTCAGCCTCACGAGATGTTTCTAGTTCGTCATAAAAAAAACCTTGGCCTTTCGTTTATGGACAGCAAGCTCTACTGGAAAAACATTTATCACACTCATCGTTTATTTCAAAATAAACACAATTTATTGAAAGAGTGGTGAACATGAAACATGTAAGCAATGAATGAAACCTTGTGGTCATTCTTCTGTGACATCTAAGCCGATTTGTTACCAACCATATGAAATTGAAAAATTGAATAAACTTGTTTGCTGCAAGCAACAGTAAGAAAATATTAGGCCTACAAGAGAAAAAACAATTCTGCACATAACGGACTAAACGAGTTTTGCTGCAGTGTTCTTTAGTTAAGATTTCACAATAACAGGACATAACGGGGTTTGCTGCTGTTTTTCTACAGTGGATATAACGAAGTTTGCTGGAGTACAGGTAAGGGACATACCGAGTTATGCAGCAGTTTCTAGTTTTTACACCTTAACACAATAATATGGTTTCAATGTATTTTGCAACAGTTTCTCTTTATCACAACATGCGTGTATGGTTTCAGAACAAAATAACGGCCTTAACTTAAAATTGGCCTTGGGCGGACATAACGAGTTTTCCAATTGAGCTACTCATATAGAAGACGTATAAGAGGAGCCGTATAGAGAAGACAGAAGACGAAGATTGGGAAAAGAGAAAGAAGAAAAATTTAACTCAACCGTGCGTGTGGAAATTAAATACGTGCACATGTGATAGAAATGAAAGACTGAAAGGAAATGACAAATGAAAAACAAGAGTATAACAGGCCACCGATCGATTACATAAAAAAAAAACAATATATTGAGCCTTGCTGTGTTTATTACACACATCTGACTAAACGTAAACACGATATGACGTTGTTCCTGTTACGTCTCATCCTACATATTATACACTGGCCTCCTTGCCTACTGGTCTCACTCGGGACGTTGCTTAGCAAACAACCTGTTTACAAACCGGTTTTTGTTGAAGTTCACTCAACAATAATCAAACAAAACACACTGTTCCACAGAGGAACGTTAATATTTTTACGTAGACCTCACACTACCTTTTTTTTGAGACGAAATAATTACGTAGGATTAGACTTTACTGATGAAAATAACAGGGTCCACGCACGTAGGATTACATTTTACTGATGAAAATAACAGGGTCCATTGTTGATAACAATTTAGTATTACCACAACGCTTGTTTACCACACCAGCTTCTTTTCGACATCCGAACACGAACACGGGCCACCAACAAACACAGGTGACATATATGACACCTACTGTGTATGAAACTCGTTGACAACGGTTTTGAAGTTTCTCGTGTTGAAACCTTATAGCAAGAAAAAAGCTCTAGTCTGTAGTTACCACACCATTCTGTTCACCCACAGTTTAAAATCCACGTGTCCTTCGTATTCAATCCCATCTGCAGGCATGAGCCTTGTGGTTTTTCTTCGATTTTTCCCTCACTAACCTCTCTTCTATACTATAAACATATTGTATTTACACAACTGAAGACTTATTAGCTAGCTGATTCACGTGGAAAGCAACTAGCGCCACTTATTACTGATTGACTTCATACCTCAATTTCAGTATCTATGTCTGTAATCTATATATACTGAGATATGTAGCGTTTCTTATTTATACTGCTGTCGAAATGTAAGAAAAATCGCCATCCACCAAGAGGTGTAAGAACGCCATATCAAATACCAGTGAAGCAAATTTATTCTTCTTCTTCTTTTTCTTCTTACCATTATTATATTCTTGCCTGTTGCGATCCATATGCCGCGTCCAGGACTTTCGGAAAACAACCCCCTACGGTGAAAGTTACCTGGTGTCGAATTTATTTGCAGACTACTGTTAAAGATTATGCTTGTGTCTTTGCACATTATGTCTTTGCTTGGAGCTACTACAAAATTATTCGTGGATATTATTTATTGTAGAGGTTGTGATCGAATTATTGACAAAGAAAACCCCTTTGACAATGTACCATTAGCCAATCTGTGAACAGCTTTACAATCAACTAGTATCAATCCCATTATCACAAAAGCTATACAAAATTTCTATAAAACAATTCAATATAGAGAATAAAAATAGGAAAGAATTTGTCGCCAGGGTTTCAAGTGGCCAAAGGTTTACGCCAGGGATGTTGTCTTTCATCCAAAATTTATAAGGAGAAAGCAATAGAGACTTGGAAAAAAATGTGCGGGAACATGGGAATTCCACTTGATGGTGATATAGTTTATTCATTACAGTTTGCTGATGACCAATTACTTTTGGCTCAAGATTTTGAAGACATGGCAGGATTTTGAAGATAGAGTACATGACTAGAAAACTGATATAGAAATATCAGGAATGAGGACTAAAGGTAACTATGAATAAAGCAAAATACATGGCAATAGGTGACCTTCATCGAGATTTGATATTGGAGGAAGACATGGGGAAGATTTCATATAGAGAGGAATGCAAGTATTTAGGGGTGAAAATTACGGCCAGTGGGAAGCAAGACAAAGAAATACAAACCAGAATTAATTTGGGAAAGATGGTTGTATCTACATTAAATGGAATCCTCTGGGATGACCAAATTACAGCAGAAACTAAAACCAAAATATTTATAACCATTTTAGAAGTATCACGACTTACGGCTCAGAAGTTTGGACTACTAATAAACACACAAGCACAAAATTAATTGGACAACAAGAACAAAATAAACACACAAGAACAAGAGATGGACTTTTGGAGACGTTCGGCAAGAGTATCCAGACGTGAGAAAATTAGAAATGAAGTCATTAAGGACAGAATGAATGTGAAAATTCAATTGTTGATTTTATCCAAACAAAAAATTACAATTGTATGGACACACGAAACGAATGGCACAGGAAATATTGCCAAGGAGAGTTATTGAATGGACCCCACCAGGAAGAAGGAAAAGAGGAAGACCACGTATCACCTGGATAGAAGAAATTCAGATTATATTGAGGGAACGAGTAACTGAAGATCTTTGGATGGACAAGCAACAGTGGAAGGTGAAAATTCAATCACTTCTGTAATCTTTGGTTCCGGAAAATGTATAAACATTGTAAGCCGGAATAGTAATATTTGTTGTAGAATTTTTAGAGCTCGTTTAAGTTGGCGCGCATGTGTATTGGCACCACAAGTGTTTCGAACATCATGGCACTGAGTATTGTCTGACATATAATGTTAATATGAAGACGAAACAATAGTAAAAAAATACAGTACAAACATACCCCATTGATAACGGCCTGAATTTTAATCAGCTACAGTAAAAAAAAAAGATATTTGTAATTTATATTTTGAAAAAGTGTAAGCAAAACGTAGTCACAAAAAAAACTCAAGAAAATCCTGGCGCCCTGTCCACAGCCTTTTACGGCTACCGTTACACCTACGGACTCTGGCCGGCTTGCACACACATAAAAGTACAATAGTCGTTTCAACGCCGATAAAAACTGTTGCTATTTCTCTTCTGTTCAGAAGTGTCATAAACAAGGGTCATATGTTTAACCGCTCATTATGGCAAGCTGCAACTTTCCCGAAGAGAATACTTATCGTGGCGTACAAACAAACGTAAACCGACTTTTGAGTTCTCGGCCAGCTGACGTGACATTCCGAACAACGCGTGCAATAAGTTAGCGTTTCTCACTCGGATTAGCCACGAGCGACTAATGTCAAACGATTAGACACGACTGTTTCGAGCGTGGATGATGTATACGTCTGGACATACGCAGGCTACAAAGGAATGTGTCTCTGTCATGCGAAACTCCGTAACCCGCCCTCTTAGACTTTACCGTAACCCACTGTACTTTACCTGTCAGTGATAGTACAGCTGAAATAATTAGACATCAAACGGGTGTCTGTTGCGCTGTGTCAAAAGATCTTACCACGCATGCGTAGCTTTGTCGCACTGTTTTCGGACCAATCACTTTGTGTTCAGAACAGCGACATGGATGGTGTGTTACATGGTTGTGTGTTAGTCACTTCACATCCCACTTCCTGTACTGCCTTCCCAGCCACCGTCACGAATTACGCGAACCGTCCCATGGTTTTTTTTTACATTCCCCGGCACGCCGTCTTTACTATGTGTCAGATTACTTAAATTACAATGTTCTTTATGAACAAAGTGAAGTTTCTATACACTATACAGCGAACATAAACAATGATTTGATGGCTCTCCTTATGTCGTTGGCAGGCCAGTGTTAAGTCCTTACTTATGACAGTTCTCTCAAATACATACGTCGAGAATAGATTTCATGTGCAAGTTCGTTAAACTAAATGATCCGTACGAAACAATAATTACGTAACATTCGATTCTATGCCGAGAGAACGCGATAAAACTTTTGCCCTCTTCGCATTCACTAAAGTTTTGTTGGTTCAGGTCAAGTTGTGCCGGGCCATTTTCGTGAAGGTACCAGGTCAGTTTTGCTTGCGCGAGAAAGCTCCCCAAACGTCTACATTACTGTTTGTAAATGTTTACTATTTCTGATTAACTCGGAATTTATTGCAAAGCATTACGATTCTGTGGAAAACAGGTAAAGGTGAACACGTTCCTATCTAAACAAACACTACTTTAGTATTTAACAATCTAAACTTCTCGCCAACGATGCGCACAATGAACGAATTTTTGGGTAGGGGTAAGTTTGCATTTAATGTATCAGTTTAACTTATACCTGAAGACGTCCACGGATTGCTTAATGGCCGAAACGTTGAGTGAAAAATTCTAACGATGGTAATACCCCGACCTAACCCTTCTGATAATGTTCATGTACCATCAAAAGTTAGGTTTGAAGACCGTGTAATAAAATAAAGTTAGAGTTTAGTGACAGTCACGACATTTGGTACATAACGTATGTAATTGCAGACTTAAAAAACAAACAAAAATCAATTACGCACGCACCAGAAAACGAAGGGAAGCGTATTAATCTACCTTACCTTTTTCTCCCATACATTCCTTTACAGAGGGTTGTTTACGTCATGGCTCCTCTAAGTCAAATACCTCCAATGGTTTGAACAGTCGTCTTCGCACAGGTAAACTAGCTGTTTCTTTACTTTTAATTAGAAAAAATGCGAACATTTTATTGCAGGATTTTACATTTAAAATAACGTACTTCAACACGAGCTATACGCTGTTGAAAACAGTCTTGGAACAACATTCTTAATTACAGCGAGAAGAGTTAATAAAGCTGAGTTTTCAAAATATCTTCAGATGACTCGTTTTCACAAGACATATTAAGAATACAAATTTACAATTAAAGCGACTCCAAATGACATGGTACTTATTACCTTTAAATTTGAATAACAATTAATCAAAGTAGAATATTTAGAAGTAACGTTTTTCTGTATTTTTTCAAAACCTTCACGTTGGTCTTTGAAACACGCAAAGAATTTATAAAATGTAATAATAAAATTATATTAGAAAAATCCTGAATTTCTCATTTGTTTTGAGGAAAATAGGGGAAGCGGTCCAACCTCGCGCTATTCCCCCCCCCCCCAGAAACAGCTCCTAGTTATGAAACTGCTGTATACAAGTGGCTTTACCCTTTCATAATTTCCTTCTTATCCACAATAGCATTAGAAATCTGGTGGTATTTTTGGTTCGCTACAGAAAACTTATAAAATAAATTACACACACAAAGATTATAGAACTTATAGCTATTATAATTAAATATTCGATGCGACTCAATGCGAGACATTACTGGCGAACACGATGATGCACGGCAATACGGATTAGGCCTACTGCTTGTTCCTCTGTGTACTACGGAGCAGCATCACGGCCATGGCCCAATCTTACTTGCCGACCTCTACCAAAGGCACAACAACCGACCGTTAGATTCTGTTACGTGTAAAGCGTTTTGGTGGACGTTGTTTTATTTTTTTGAGAACAAACGACGGAAGATGTTTTAAACGAACAGTGTTTTAATTTACGAGCCGGAAATTACATGAAAATAATTACGTTTAAAAAACAATTGCGCCGTAAACCGCCGAATAACGTACTTACGTAACGCATTTATAATTGGACGTTATGATTCATTCGGAGTTTTTTGTTAGCGGAGAAATGTTATGGAAGAGGAACCGCGGAAGGACACAGTCGCGGCAGAAACAATACCAGTAGCAGCGGACACAAAGACCACAAGAATACCGACAAGGTCAAAAGGTTCTGTCAAGCGGATAATTATCGTTTGGATAACGAATATTTTGGACAGTTTTCGATGTACTGTCAGGCGTTCAGCCTTGAACAAAGTCCTCTCCAATTTGTACAGTAATTTTTTTCAAAATCACTCAGAATAACGTTCAACCTGGCACTACTGTCGAAACGACAACATGTTAACAAACATTTACATAATCAGGGTTTTATACACCTACTGCTTCTAAAAATGTTCTATTATACCGAATGTCCCACAAGTCTCGCTGCTTACAAAAAATATTAGTTATTTCTAGTAAAATACAATAATTATTCTGTCAATTCTGTTATATTATATTATATTAACAGAAATAAATACTATTAAAAAAATTTAATAATAATATTTTAATTACGCTGTTTTTATTGAGTCGAATCAGCAAGGATTTCGGATTACAGATATCCACACGAAAGACCAAGGTGATGTCTTTTCATGGAGCTGATCCCATACGAGAAAAAATTGTTGTACATGGCACTGTTTTGGACCAGGTCAATACATCTGAATATCTGGGCTGTAATGTATCTTACATTACAAACAATGATGTGGTGAAGTTGACACCAGTTCAATCGTATTTATGGGACCATCAGGAGGAACTTTAAAATCACTTAGTAAAGAAACACGCCTCAAGTTCTACAAGGTGACTGCCTTCCCCACACTCCTCTGTGGGTCTGAGAATTGGACTTTTAACGAAATTCCAGGCCAGTCGTAGTCAAGCGCCCGAAATGAAATTTTTCACGCGTGTGGCAAGATATACTGTTCAAGATCGCAAAATAAATATCGATGTAAGGCAGGAACTGAATATTATGAGTATACTTAGACGCTGGAAAATAACTGCCAGGCTGTTAGACGTGATCCACAACATTATTAAAAATAGGGCCACTTGTTATACTTCACAGGATGCCCAATATAGAGTAGAATGGTGGAACGTCTTTCCCGGACGGATTCCATCTTAACAACTATGGAATTACGTATATACCGCAAGGAGGGAGAGCTGTGGGGCGCCCGAAGCAGAACTGGAGTGACCAGCTCTAGTCTATCTGCTTGCGAACTCTTGAAACCATTTTTGGTTTCATCACTGCTGAAGATATTTTAATAAAATTGTTCATAACATGTATAACACACACGTGTTAGAAAACACCGTTTTAAGTAGGCTAATTGTCTGCGTTTTTTAATCACGTATTACTGAACACAGTACGACGTTCACGGACCCCCTTACGCCTTCTACGTTCATTACATTGTAAAAGTGGTAAGTAAATTCAACACTTCGGCACAGCTAAGTGGTTTTGGTTGCACACCTGTTAGTCACTAAAAACTGTCCCTATGCATGCAACGTGCTGGCTGTTCATCTACTCAGAGTCTCATCCTAGATCGGCGAGTGGTCACAATCAGGTCGCCTTTAAATCGTTCTAATTTTAAATAATCTACACGTAATTTTTACAATCCATTTCTGCGGCCAAGTTATCCGGCAAACAACTTCTTAGCCCCCCCCCCCTACATCATTTGCAGCCACTGATAATGTACGTCACAATAGATCGAGAGGCTTTTCCAAAAATCATTTTCCCCCGTATTCTCCCTCTTTCATCAACGCTGAATCACGCTGGCCCTGTCGTTTCATCGAACCTCTGCTGCATTCTACTTTAGATCAACTCTTAAACTTCACTAATCGTCCCATTCTCGCGTTCCAACATCCATAACTCAGACCCAGAAACATGCATCACCCAAAATGCTGTTTATAAACAGCGCTTTATAAACGCAAAAAATAACGAAATATAATGTACACTGTTCGCTTCTAGGAAACCAATAAATTTAGATCCCAGTCAATTTAAAATTAAAAAAATTAATCCAAGAATAAAAAATAAATAAATAAAAAGTAAATGTAATATGGGAAATGTAATTACGTTCTTTCTTGAACGGTGTCACATCACATTTATTTACGTTTTTCATTTATTACACTGTTAGAAGACTGTAGTGTGAGAAAATAAAAGTAAAGTTACGTTGCTTTTTTACGTTTTACACTATTCTATAAATAACACTTGTATACCAAATATAGAAAAACGTCTATATACAGATGTACGGTAGTCTTTTCTGAGACTTATTGTCAATAGCGTAATTTGTGTACACTGTGTTCTAAAAGGTTTCAAATTTCACACCCACCTTCGCAAATTATTTTGAGTAAAACTGTTAGCGTTTTTTCGTACTTTAATTTAACGAACATATAGTTCAGACTATCGTATAATTATAATAACTTGTAACAAAACACACGTACCTGAAGGAAAGTACTGTATTTCCACATGACCTTAATACTCTCATAGTGGTTACGTAATTCAATTAGGAATTTCATCATTACCACACCCGAAACGATTCCTTAGAAACAAACAAATCCCTTCAACGGCGACAACTGTAACGTACGAGATTATGACTTCCCCGAAATCTAATTTCTAAGGTTTGGTCTAAAAATTAAATTCTTTTGTTGGTATAATCTGTTCTAAAGGTGTGATAAATTTAAGCGCTCACTGAGCTAATCCTTTGTTTCCAACGATTCGCGCGCTCGCACACGCGCTTCTGTGTAGGTAATCCTTGTTAAGTAGTAACAAGACTTTTTGTTGGTGAAAGACAAACTGTAGTCTATTTTTGTTTTCATACTACATAAACGAATTACATTTTATATCAATTTATTTTTACTTCAGAGCGCCATGTTTACATTGAAGGCAGTAACTGTCAAAATATGTCATCGACTAAATTTGGCAAAACAATAAAATAAAAATGTGTAGATTTTTTCGGATAACCGATTCAATTACAATTTTTAAAAACTATTTCTGGCGAGAACTGAACACGTCAATATGTATAAGATTCTAAGAGGTTCCTCCAATAAAACAAAAACCAAAATCGTGTACAATCAGCGTAACAAACAACTCATAATGACTAACCTTAACGAGTAAGTGCAGTATCAGTACAAATAGTAACTGCCTCCCCGGACACACCTGATTATCTTCGCGATAATTTTTATTTTTTTTAAATGAGAACGTATGTGTTAATGTTTATTATCATAAGCGCCAGAGTTAACTTTGATAATCGACACTTCTAACATGTACCTGTTATATTTTGTTGTCGAGCTGTTATGACCGGTTCACCACCTCACGCACCTGCATGAGCGCACATAATCAGCTGACTGGCACATGTTTATCAGACCGTAGCCAGAAATTCATTGCAGAAACCTTGTTTTACAATCACTAACCTCTTTATATTGTGTCATGTTCCCAGCTCAGCTTATGACTATTACTTAATATTCAGTAAATATCTTTCGCATTACTCTGAAGTTCTTTAAGAAATTTTTAAAATGTATATAAATAAATTTATAATGGACGGTTTCATGTGTACGTCTTTTGTGTTTGCCGGCTACGTTCATATTACAGTCCTATACAAGGACTTTAATACCCTTTCAAGTTTGAGTTCACCTTAAATACTGTGCGACTTGCCTAGAGAGCCACGGCTTATTGACACCATTCAATTAGTACCATTTACATACATTTCTATATAAAGAAGTTAAATTTATTAATTCCTTTAAACTGGTTTTATTACGCGCTCGACGAATGCAAATCTAATCACAACTGTAAAATGTACATAGAAATATACGTTTAATGGGATGGCTGCCTTCGTAATTCTACAGACGTTTTTTTTAATAATCTGGTTTGAGTAGTTGGTTACACAGTCTGGTTTTTAACTCCAATGTTTCTACGCCAAATATTTATTTACCTAGATAAAGGTAGACACAAAAAATCAACACAAACCAACACATACAACACATTACTTTAGAAAGTCTGCTTCTGCCCAACTTTAATTTCACTGCAAAAGAAATCAATTATTAGGAGCCTAAAAGAATTCGCAGAATATTAAAAGAATTTGAAAAACACATACAGTTAAATAGTCAAGGAGGGGGGAGGTTGGACGTAATCTACAGACCGAGTAACAACAGTCTAGTATACCCAAATCGTTTTACAAAAAGCTACAATAACTAGACATGAAACGGTTGTCTGGCTGCGCAGTGTCAAAAGATCTCTTTGCGTATGCTTAACTCTGTCTCGCTGTTTTCCGAGCAATCATTTTGTCTTTGTCTTCAGAACAGGTTCGCGTGTCATGTGGTTGTGTGTCAAGGTTGATCACCTCACACCCCATTTCCTGACTGCCTTCCCTGCTCCCCACTACGATCTGCGCGAACCGTTTCACGTCTTACTATTTCATCTTTACTAATCATATCTCATTATTCCTCATATTTGGGTAGCAATACCGCATATGTATAGTCCAATTCCTGCAATTTCATTTCCGTTAGACCGAGACGTCCAGTAATTCGAAAAAATTCCTGGAAGAAAAAAAACTACTACCTTAAATTACAACACATCTAAAGATAGAACATACATCTAAATAAAGAATGTCCGGTTACAACGAATTACTTTGCATTACGTAAAACAAACCGCACATAGGAGCGTTTGGCCTAAGGAAAATTAAAATCCAAATCTGTGTTGGAAATCGGATAAACAATGTAACGCGTAGTGACTCATTTCCATAATTAAAGATTAGATTTACACCGAGGCCAAGCGTTTATGTTTACATTTTCTTGACAAAATATACAGTTTACTGGTCTTCCGATTATAGAATAATAAACAGTTTCCAGAATAGTGTGAACTTTTAATGCCAGCAGTAAACTGAGTGTTAGTCTGCATGTTTAGTCTCAAACAGTTTTATGTATTCAATCACAGGTTCATGAAGTTCACACTAATTTAAGCCGATTCTTTAAATTCGTTTGCGAACAACAGTTTTCAGGCTTCAGTAGAACATTTTCTTCTAATTTTTTACTAATCTCTAATTTCTATATTTCACAGAACGAAATGTTTGCAATAGAAATATTCTTCACTCGTTGTTTTATTTCAGTTACATACACCGTACTTTATAATAATTACAAATTAATTACACAATATTCGGTTCACTCTGAATTTAGTGAACTCCACAGTAATAGACATTTCGCTCCAGTGAACGTACATCGTTAGGCACTATAGTTAACATAAACCAAATATTTCAACAACAGTCAAACATCACAATAAACATTCAGAGTGCTACACGTTTCACGCGCTGAAAAGGGGCGGAGAAGTGTACCAACTATCGTGGTACAGAACTATTTCCGACAGTGAAATTCGGAAAGAGTGAATCAACCAAATAAGTTCCGTACAGGTAAACTACAAACAGATTTGGAGCACACTATATTTGTACAGTATGCAATGCAGGACTGCTGTATGTATTGTTTACATGAAGATTTCACGGATAACAGAATATGTACGATACAGGATACAGAATACGGGCTATTTAATGGTAAGAAAATTGTTATTACAGGCATGTTTTATTTAATAATGTAAAGTATGTTTTATTTAATATTTGTTTACATAAGCAATATCAAAGCACGATTAATTTTGCTCATGACACTGCTGACGTGATCAAGGTAAACATAAAAAGACGCTAACACGATACATTTTTTTCTGTTGTAATCATCAGGACTGGACTGAAATTAAACTCATTCAATGATTTACTTACTTAGCAAAACTACAATAATCAAATACTTGCGTTTACAAAGGCACGAGGACAGCAGTTACACGAATTTTGTTCTTTGAAGTAGCATAATACGGATAATGTCGCAGCGGATTCCCAACTTACCTGAAACACAAGAAATACACACAACCATTAGTAACAGCCAAAAACGCATTACAAAAATACGATAAGTTATACCTCATACAAAAATGGAAATTCAGCACTGCCTTACTTGAACAACACTGCGTTAATTAAAATATTTCTCAGCAAATGAATTCCGTGTAGAAATCACTAAAAGCAAAAAGACAATTAATGAAACTATTGAAGTAGTAAACTTAAAATGTGACTGCTATAAAACGAGAAGAAAGTTCCCCGTGTCCTACTCCCGCGATAAAAATGTTTACTGGTACAGATCGTTAAATTGTTTTCTGTTAATTACTAGGGTTAAAAGTGTAAAAACTCTTTCTTCCGTCTGGCTTCTCTCTAACAAGCAAAAACGAAGAATCAACGTGGCACGAGGTAAAGGGTATCTCGTCATGTCTGGACCTGTATTAACTCCAAAGTTAGGGTTGTATCAATTAAAAGGTTAGAGGATACCTTTCCCGACTATAGATCTACTAACGGTTGTACCAGTCATGACTTAGAAACAATTCTGGCCGTTATGTGAGATTAAATCACTCATTCTTTACATCCAAAACAATGGAGTGATCCACAGAGAGTAGTAGTATCTTTAGAGATGTGTTACAGATGCGGGGGCACAAGGCCCGGACGCCTTGAAGAAGAGGAAAATACAGGGAGGAGGGGGGGAGGGGGAGGGGGAGGGGGAGGGGGAGGGAGAGAGAGAGAGAGAGAGAGAGAGAGAGAGAGAGAGAGAGAGAGAGAGAGAGAGAGAGAGAGAGAGAGAGAGAGAGAGAGAGAGAGAGAGAGATGTGAACTCCTACAAATTACAAGCTGTTATCAGCCGGCAGTGCGAGGTATACACACAATTGATTCCATTATGTTCTGAATTGTAAACAGATATAGAAAGAAATGTACTTGTCCTTTGTGCCTTTGTGAGACATACTTATGTTTAGTCATAAATGATAAGTAATTACAGAAACATTCCTAATTACGTTATAGATTTTCGTACTTTTACGTTGTATACGTTATATAAATTGTATGCCTATACTAAGCCGAGACAAATTTTTAAAATCACTTAAAATAAACTCTCAATAAAACTTCAGAAGGTTGGAAATTAAGAAGTAATGTTGAAATATATCAAAGTATAAAATATATAACAGAAACAATGAGAAAAAGAAAACTATTATTTTTGGATATTTATATAGAATGGACGACAATAGGTTGACAAAGCAAATCTTCAAATATCTGTGGGGGAAGAAGTCAACATCAAGTTGGATTAAAGAAGTCCAAAAGAATTTAGAAAAAAATAATATACATGCAGAAGCAGCAATTGAAGGAGACGTTTTTCGGGCAAAAGTGTTGAAAATGGAGGGAATCTACGGTAGGAGACAGAAAAACGCAGGTTCAAAGTAGACTGAAGACAGGAAGAAGAGACACAGTGAGAAGATGAAAGAATATTGGAAAAAAGGAAAGAACAATGAGTACAGAATTGAAATTGGCATGTGGTCCTTAGATGGCCGATACGGGAAAAAACTCATTACAATCAGGTTATTTGCCTTGTTTAATGGAAGGTGTTTTTTCCGAGAACATATTAGATACCACGTTTGTATCTAACAAGGCATGTAATTAATTATATACTAACTAAATGCCGAATGTTTGAATTGACGGTTAACGCAAACTACCGTCCGTACTCACTTCGTAATCTTTATTCATGTCATGCTATTGTGCTTACGCCTGTGTTTCGTAAATACGAATCTGGATTCCCGGATTTCAACACAAAAGAGAGGTGGACAGAAGATGATTTCGAGACATTGTTGAATATATACCTTGTGACAAATAACATTAGACAATACTGAAACATTATCCTGATTAATTAATTGCACTTCACGGATTATGATTAAGAACTTACAAGCTAACTTAAGAATTTACATTCGATTTGATGGGGCATACCTTTTGTTTTTTAACTTTAACAACGATGGTTTCGAGAACGTAAGGAGTGGTTTGAGGAGACTGTTGTTTTCGGGGGGGATATGGGAGGGTTATAGGTGTCCGCTGTTATACCCTGATTAACGAAAGAAAGTGACTGGCGGAGCGGCCGCGCGGCGACCGAGTTTGTAGTAAAAACATTCCACTTTATAACCTCGTGGAAACGTAAAATACAGGGCCAGAAATGTCTAATGAACTGTATTTTAATCATCAATTAAAGACGTTTTTAACAAACTTTCTAATTTTTAAAATCTCTTTTCAATAAATTTACATTGTGAGTTAAAGAAAAAAATACACGAATTTGAATTAAAAAATTAGGGTTTATCGTTTTTATTACGTAAGAACTCAGAGGTTAAGCATCGGAAAAAAATTTCTTGTAGACAAATGGTAGTCCACCTTCTTTAGTACAATATATCAAAAATTGAGATTCCTACGATTAAAATTAACGACGTTATTAATTTTTTTCTAATGTCCTGTTAACTCAGTTGTTAAAAGTTGTACACGAATGAGATTTGCGTGACGCTCTCTTTAGATAACTAAATGTAGAAGACATATACAACTTACACCTTGTACGTGATAGGAATACTACAATGGATTAATATATAAAGTGAATTTCACAGAGAGCAATGCGTGGCGCTCTGCGGCGGAAGTACAGTCAGAACCTATTGGACCCATTTTATTCGCGCGCTACCGTCATTCCCGTACAGCGTCTCGGCCTCTCCTTTATGTCTACAAATAGCACACGCTTCCAGGAAAACTGAACCGTTATACGCACACTAAGGGTAAGGGAAATTTCCAGCTTTCAGTTTAGTTGATGTGGTGGTTGAGTGATATCCGGTTGTTGGTTATCTTGATTTTAAGTGTTAGTTTCTTGTGCTTTCATTATAAATTGACGTGTTTTTAAGTTATTTTGTGTGAATATACTTCGGTGGCTGAGCATGGAGCAACGTAACGAGGCTGAACCAAGGAAACATAGGGGAAGACCTAGGACTCGAACTCCAAAGAAAAGACAAACTTCGGGCCGAGGCGTACCTATGAAAGGACAGTCAAGAGAAATTGTGTGCAAAGTGCGGGAATATTTTGATAGAGAAAAGGCGAACAAAGGTCCTTTGATTCCGGTTAATAATGCAATACAGCGAACTGCAGATGCTCTGAAAATACATAAAAATACAGTTCTGCGAGTTTGCAAGGAAAAAGAATTGAAAGAAATACAAGATGACAGTAATAGCCAACTTTCAACTCCGGGCAAACAGAGGAAACGGGAGAAAACTGTGACAAAACTTGACACTTTTCAGGAAGACGCTATACGAAGACATGTATATCAATATTACATAAGAAAAGAATATCCCACTTTGAAAAAACTTTTATCATCGTTGGAAAATGAAGAGCTGTTTAATGGCAGTCTGTCTTCGCTTAGAAACGTGCTAAAAGGTTTAGGATTTACGTGGAGAAAATTTTCGGGCAGAAAAGTGATTATGGAGAGAAGCGATGTCGCTGCCTGGAGGTGTCGTTTTCTTCGCCAAATCAAAGACGAGAATTTCGATAATATAATTTGGCTCGATGAGACCTGGGTCAATGCTGGGCATTGTTTGAAACAAGGATGGACTGATGAGTCACTTCAGGGGACAATGTTAACACCTATAGGGAAAGGTGAACGATTAATAATATGTCATGCAGGTTCTTCAAAAGGGTTTGTTCCAAATTCCCTTCTACTATTTAAATCGAAAAAAACCGGTGACTACCATGAAGATATGGATCACGACAAATTCTTCGGTTGGTGTTCTGAAACTTTGCTAAATAACCTAGAAGAGCCTGCAGTAATAGTCATGGACAATGCTCCCTACCATTCTAAGCAAATTGATAAAGCTCCCACAAGCAAAGATAAAAAAGCTGACATACTTGCATGGCTGGATAGGAAAAATATTCAATCTACAACCGACTTGAAAAAATCAGAACTTTTGGAATTAGTGAAATGGCACAAGCCCCAGAACAAAAGGTATTTTGTTGATGAATTGATAGAGAGCAGAGGTCACAAAGTGATAAGGCTACCACCTTACCATTGCCATCTTAACGCCATTGAGCTTATATGGGCTCAGGTTAAGGGGTATGTTGCCGAAAACAACAAAATGTTTACTTTAAAAGAAGTTGAACGACTGACTAAAGACGGATTTAATCGAATTACTGCTGAGAGGTGGGAGCAAGTAGTGGACCACACCAAAAAAGTTATTATCGATGCATGGAATAACGAAGGACTAATGGAAGAAGCTGTGGAGGAAATGATTATATCCGTGGAAGACAGCAGTAGCTCCGAGGATGATAATTGTTCAGAAGATGATAAAAGTGATGACGATCCAATGGAGGGTATCAGAGAACTTTCGTTTGAAGACTACTAACTCACAGCTATAAGTGTTTTTTATAGAGTGTTTTAATAGTGTATTTTTATGATTTATACACATATTTTATGAGCGGATTCCATAAAAGCTGAAGAACACTACAATACTTGTAAGTACCGTACTGTATTTATTATTTATTTGTCAATGCTAATAACAAGTAATTTACTAATTGTTTTTACATTTCAATTACATTATAACAGTAAAATACTGTTATAATTATGCAATATCTGGTAGACCGAGCTTTGCTCGGTAGTTTTAAACTGTAAACTATATTTCATAGTTAAATAATTAGTTATTGAGAAATTTGAATGGCATTAACAATTTCCCAGTAATTACATTGCACTTCAATTAGTAGTATTAAAGCTGATCACAAAACAAAAACAGTTTATTAACAAGAAAACAATAAATACCGTACCGCAAAAGAGTAATAAACAATCATTCAAGACTGTTATAAAAAGCATGTAGTTCAACTAAACCACAAAAGTCTGGTCAGATGTACGTTTTTGACAGATCTCCAGGTAGAAGATTAGATTAAATAAGTAGACAGATAACTAAGTATATACTTATGAGAGATTGGTGACTCGTAGTAAGTTGGCTATGTGTCAATGTGTGAGCCGTGAGCGTATGCACCACTTTCTTTGGGCTGTTACTGTACCTTGACTCGATCGCGCGCCGTTGAGCGATGTTAGTTCTAATTTTCCTATATTAACTGATTGCGGTTATATTTCGTAATATTTGAAGGTTACATACCACTTTGTATTGATGAATACAATTTTGTTATGTTTATTGTGAAAAAACACAATGAAAAAAATTATTAATAACGGAGTTAACAGTACATTCGGAAAAAATTAATAACGTCGTTAATATTAATCGTAGGAATCTCAATTTTTGATATATTGTACTAAAGAAGGTGGACTACCATTTGTCTACAAGAAATTTTTTTCCGATGCTTAACCTCCGAGTTCTTACGTAATAAAAACGATAAACCCTAATTTTTTAATTCAAATTCGTGTATTTTTTTCTTTAACTCACAATGTAAATTTATTGAAAAGAGATTTTAAAAATTAGAAAAGTTTGTTAAAAACGTCTTTAATTGATGATTAAAATACAGTTCATTAGACATTTCTCGCCCTGTATTTTACGTTTCCACGAGGTTATAAAGTGGAATGTTTTTACTACAAACTCGGTCGCCGCGCGGCCGCTCCGCCAGTCACTTTCTTTCGTTAATCAGGGTATAGATTCACACCACGCCCCGCAGCTGGTAAAGGCGGCTTTTACTGTGGTTCACGACAAGATTTTGCTCAAGAGTCTGTTTAATGTACGACGTGCAGGCACTGACTTATTCTACTCAACACGTAAAGGCATTTTAACTTTCTGAATCAAAAAATATAGTTATAAATAAGTAATACTGGTAATTCAGTTTTAATAAGTATTGATGCAGTTATTGTTTTTTGATATGGTGGGTATATGGGGGGGGAAGATAATTATTTTATAATTCAATTTTCTTACTACATTAATCTATGTCCACTAAAATGTTCTTACACTCGTAAGCAAAGAAGACAAAAGTCCTAAATATATTCGTCTTAGTTTATGATGTTTAAGAGTTAAAAGTAAATTTTTGCACGTGATCCACACAGGTAACCACAACTCTGGTAGCAGCAACAGAACGACAATGTCATACGCTGTGTTTACACACTCACTATAGGTCAACGCGCGCCCAAGCTTGTTGACTTCATCTTAATAGCAGTAGAAATTGTCCTGACGGCCTGCTGACTCAGTGTTGTCCTCATAACCCAGGAAAAATAAGAAGTTTTAAGGAAAAAATTATATAAAAGCTATTTTTTTGTACATACGATCCTTGAACCATACATTATACAAAACCAATGAGTCTACCACTTAAAAGTGTCTAGAGGTTGTTTTACAGGGGTTGATAGGGGTGAAAAAACGATTTTTCGCATGTAACTTAAAAACGAAGATTTTATCAAAAAATGTTTCAAATATAATTTGGTGGGTGTCACATTCCTGTATGCCAAAGATTTTTGGAACAGGCTACACTTAAAACTTAAAGAGTATACTGAATTTGTTTGTATTTTATGTGTATTACATATAAATGATAGTTCGCTTTTTTTTTAAGAGGATGAATATTGTACTGCTGTTAAAATGCACACAGTAGATAACAGGGAGATAATAAATTTTAAAAGAGAAAGGATGCAGATTTTGTACGGAATGTAAACAAAAAAACATTGGGAATATCGACTTACTCAGTCAACATAGAGGTCGATTCCTATATGATATAAAACCATATTTAGTTATATGTTCAGAAAATAATATATAAAATTGGAATGAATATTATAAGAAGAGTAAAGAGTAATAAAATTATAATTTAATAAATAACGAATAGAATTACGAATATCAGAGGTAAAATAAAGATGTTTAATAAGAAATAGAAAAATGATATATGTTTTAATAGGTATATGATAAACAGATGTAAATAAATGAGGGAATTATCATAGTGGCAAATTGTTAAAAAATTGTATCGTATAGTGAGGAAGAAAAGGTGGAGAGTCTAAAATTAAATGCTTTAAGAGTAACGTTATGAGTCTTCAATTAAATTCATTAAGAGTAACATGAAGAGTCTAATTATATATCTAATAGTAACTACATGAAGAGTCTTAAATTATATTAAATAACATTTGTACATCATCAAGTTAATGTAACAAGGAAAAGAAAATACAGTAAAGGAATTTAAATTGTGATAGCAGAGTTTTGATTATAATATTTAATAAATAAATAATAATACGAGAAATATTACAATATCCTTGATAGAACGACGACAGAAGAGGAAAACCTTGGACCGAAGAAGAGTTTAAGTGGCCATAAAGGATAGTTAAGTGTTCCGAGGAGCTGTGTTGCAGTAGTCCTGGAGAGCGGCATTCAGTGGTGAGAGCAATAAGAAATTTGTGTGAAGGAACAGATTGCCACGCCTAATATTGCTTTCGAAAAAGGTAAACAACAACCAGAAGTGAACCCGTGGCAGCTGGAAGAATTCAGAGTCGGTTAAGTTACATTAGTTTATTTATTTTTTACATGGTTAATTATCAAAATACTACATATTAACTGAATCTGGTTTGGTTTAAAGAAAAGAAAATAATAGATACAATCGTAAATACGATCAAATAACTTAATAATCATTAACCCTGAGAGAAAGAGTTTCTTTACATGTACTGGTAAATAAAAACAAAAACATAATAACAGTAGGTACATTTATTAATTGTATTATACTATTAAATAAATACAATACCTGTGTATTCTATTGTATTCTATCAGTAAAAAACAACAGTACAGAAAATGGCGCCCATACGTGAAAGCACAGATTTTCTTTAAACCAACACCAAATAACACAATTTTGTTGAATTTAATTAGCATAAAAATTTTTTTCCTTGTAATTAAAATTAAGTTAAAGATTGTAAAATGGCTAACAAACCAGAGCAACGATATGAATTAAGGAGTAATAGTGCTGAAGAGGAAGAAACTGAAATGGAAATAATATTAGAGGATGCCCAAGGGGACCAACCTAAGAAACCAAACCAACCAATGGATGCTAATTTCCAGGAGATGATGAGAATTATAATGGAAGGGAATAACAAAACCAGCGAAACATTATTGAAACAAATAAATGAAAAAATGGATAGTAACAGTGAAAAATTAAAGAAACAAATGAAATTAGATAACGAAAACTTATTAAAACAAAATATTGAAGAATTCAAGAAACAAATGAGGGAAGATAAGGAGGAATTAAAAGGACAATTGAAGGAAGAGAGTGAGAAAAATAAAGAGGAATTGAAACAACAGTTAGATGAGTATAAAACAGAAATAAGGAATAGAATTACAGAAACTAACCAGAAAGTTGAGAAAACTGATGAAAATTTAACTCAATTACGTGGAGAGGTAATAAATAAAATTACTGAAGTGGAAGAGAAATTAGGAGAAAATAAACAAGAAGTCATGGAACAGATGACGAGAGAATTGGTAAAACACAAACAGGAGGTAACGAGCAATATTCAATCCATGGGACAACAGTTGGACAGCAATAATGCCAAAATAGACGATACCATGGGACAATTAGTAGTAAGGGTCAATGAAATAGAACAAAATGGTAATCAAACATGTGTTATACGAGAAGACAAGAATAATAGTCATGAGGTGCCATGAAAAAGATATATAAAAAATCCTATGGAATATTTAAACAGAATGAAGGAATATTTGCATAGTACCAAGGAAAATAGATGGGAGAGAATTAAGCTAATGTTAGATCAAGGGTTCCATGAAATGAATGATTATTGGTGGGATGCTGTTAGAAACACCTTGAATAGCCAGGAATTTATGGACAGCTATAAAAATAAATATTGGACGCGATCCATACAGACAAGGGTGCGGGAGACCATAGTATATGGTAGGTACAATCCAAGCGTAGGACAAACACCGACCTCGTATTTTTTATCGCATGTTTGCAGGGCAAGATATTTAGATCCACCCATGGATGACAGATATGTGGTGGAAGCTTTGAGTCATCATTTTCCTGAAACGGTAAGCTTAGCACAATTTGCCAGTCAAACCAATACTGTAGAAGCGATGACATTATTACTCACTGATTATGAGAGGAAAATGACAATCGCGCTAAACAAGGGAACATGAGAAGAGACAGCTACCCTAATAGATATCCGGAAGAACAGAACCGTGATAGAAATCAAATAGTAGAAAGGAACGACCACAGAAATGTTCCAAGATACCAAGATAGGGAAGGTGGAAGAAATTACTACAGAAACGATAACCGGAATGACCGGAGATATAATAATAATAATTACAATAATAATTATAGGGGCAACCACGCTTCAAATAACTATCGAGCGAATTTTATACGCCAAAACTATGATTCCCGAATCTACAATAGTCGTTACCCGAGGGAGACTGATCGAAATGGATATTCTCGCAGTGAGGAGAGACAGAGTGAGGTGAACAACAATTATGAACAGTTAAGAAATAGAGAGCAACATAGTTCCCTTTCCCAGTCAGAAAATAGTCAACAGGAAGGAAGGAGAGAGGAGAGAGTAACAATAAATGAAAATCAGGAAAACTAGAGGAGACTGTGAGTGAGTGCAGTGGTCAACCACAGTCAAATAGCCGATCACTGTCTTGGATAACCAGTTTAGGTCAGGATTTTATGGACAACGAGAGAATCAGTAAAAATGTAATTGAAAGTGATGTAGTGTCTATTACCGGTCAATATGGGAAAACCAATCAAAATTTTATTATTGATACTGGTGCCGAAATATCATTGATGAGTACGACTAAATACCATGAGTTAAAGGAAATGGAAAAAGGAATCACGTTATCCGAAGGAAAAGCTAATAGAATTTATGAATTACCGGTGAGCAAAATTACTGTAGTGGGTGTAACAGGACGAGCCAATCGAACTGCTCGCAAACAAATAATGATGAATGTACAATTCAATGGAAGGGTGATACCATTAACATTTGTAGTATATCAAAATATAGAAACGGAAATATTAGTCGGATGTGATAACTTGCGGAAGTATGAAACTATTATTGATTTAGAAACTAATCGGGTGGTATTTACATACGATAAACAAAAAATACCTACAAAAATTATAAATAGAAATGAAGAGGTAAGGAAAATGGTCAATTCAACCAAATTAAGTGATAAAATTGAATACTCATGTAAGGATGGACCAATCAATAGAAAGTCACTACAGCAGTTAACAATAAATAATCCAATGTGGGAAGAGAAAATGCAAGAAATCAGACAATTCTGTAATCATAATAATCAACTAAACAAAGAGCAAATAGATCAGTTAATGGAAATTTATTTGAAACATTATAAAGTATTTTCAAACAAACCTGGCAAAATAGTAGGAGTGCAATGTAAGTTACCACTAAGAGAAAATGTGACATTTAACAAAAGATCGTATCCCATACCATACAAATTAAGAGAGCAAGTACAGGAAGAAATCGACAAAATGCTTCGTGAAGACATCATTGAACTAAGTCAGTCAGAACACACTAGCCCATTAGTAGTAATTCCCAAAAAAGATAAGTCATTAAGATTGTGTTTAGATGCACGTCAAATTAATCAGATGAGAATTGCTGATAAGACGTCGCCTGAGAACATAGGAGAAATTTTAAAACGTTTTAATAACGTACAATTTTTTAGTAGTTGGGATGCTGTATCTGGATATTGGCAAGTAGAATTGCATCCAGAAAGCAGAAAATATGTGAGTTTCATAGTAAACGGTAGGAATTATCAATTTAAAAGATTACCTTTTAGTCTGGTCAATAGTGTGCCTATATTTATAAAATGTCTTGATGAAGTATTGGGTAAGGAGATTTTGGAATTTACTACAGTATATGTCGATGATTTGGTAATTGCATCAAGCAGTTGGGAAGAACACTGTTATCGAATTGATAAGGTACTTACCAGATTGGGAGAACATGGAATTACGCTAAAATTAGACAAGTCAACATTTATAGCCAGCAAGATTAAGTTTTTAGGGTTTATAGTTTCGGATACCGGCATATCGGCGGATCCTGATAAAATACAATCAATACAGAATTTCCCATGTCCAAAAAATGTAAAACAATTACAAAGTTTCTTAGGTCTTTGTAATTATTACAGAAGTTTCCAAAGTAATTACTCCGACCTAACACATCATTATCAACATTTAATTTGTAAGAAGAATAAGTGGAAGTGGACCGAAAAGGGTGAGGAAGTATTCAATGAAGTGAAACAGAGATTTTTACAGTGCGTCATGTTAAGTCACCCAGATTTTAGTAAAGTTTTTTATTTAAATTGTGATGCCAGTGGAGTAAGTTTGGGATCGGTGTTATATCAAGAAAATGACAAGGGAGAACCAAAGGTAATAGCTTTTGCAAGCCATACACTAACTAAAGCAGAATTTAATTATACAATAACTGAAAAAGAGACATTGAGTGTGGTTTTTGCAATAACTAAATTCCGAACATACTTATTAAACAGTGAGGTAGTAGTACGTACCGATCATCAAGCAATAACCTTTTTTAAAAACTGTAAGATGTCACATGGAAGGCTCACAAGATGGATGCTCCAGTTACAAGAGTATCATACAAAATGGGAGTACTTACCAGGCAATAAAAATATAGTAGCGGATATATTATCCAGAGTAGGTGATCAAGAAGAAATAATGGCCAAAGAAGCACGTAAAGTTTTGGCATGCTTTAGGAATAAAAGAGAATTAAAACTCATCGTGGAAGAAATAAAGAAATTACAGCCAACTGATATTAGAATACAAAAGTTGAGGAAAAGGATGGAAAACACTTCCAACACTACATCACATTATATGATTCATGAAGGAATGATGTTTAGGAACACCGACAAAGAAAATACTGATTGGAAAATTTTAGTACCAGAAGAGGTATGTAATAAATTAATTGTTGATTATCATGAGAGATATGGACACCAAGGCCAGAAGAAAGTAGTGTCAGCACTCAAGGAACACTTTTACATGAATAAATCAGAAAAGAAAGTAATTCGATCCATAGAAACATGTGATATTTGTCAAAAAGTCAAGTTAGCTAATGGTACATATGAGGGAACGTGGATAAATAATCAAGCATTGAGATCGCTAGAACAAGTTTTTATTGACATTTGTGGACCATTCCCAACTAGTGGTAGGAGACGTAGCAAGTACGTATTGATTATCATGGACAGTTTTACTAGATTTACAAAATTATATCCCATCACTAAGGCCAATACTTACACTATAGTTAAAATAATTAAAGAAAAGTTTATAAAGGAGGTAGGATTGCCTAACAGTATTATATCTGATCATGGAACACAATTTAAAGGTGTCAAGTGGCGGAATGCTATGAGACCCATAAAAATTCGTACGTATAAAACATCGGTTTACCATCCCAATAGTAACCCGGCGGAAAGAATGCTCAAAGAAGTGGGTCGTTTATTCCGCACATATTGCCATGATCAACATAATAGATGGAGCGAATATGTTAGTAAAGCAGAGGAGTTTATAAATTTAGCCAATCATGATAGTACTGGTGTGACACCATATGAGGCAATGTATAAGAAACGCTCACCCAGAATTATCGAAAGTTTAGTTGATTTTACATGGTTCACTCAACCACAGAAGGACATACAAGTTATTATGGAGAATCGGATTAAAGTGAAGGCAGAAGAAAGAGCCAGACGACAATACAAGAAGAGGTATAAACAAATAGATTATCATATAGGAGAGGTAGTACTGGTTCGTAACAGACAACTTCCCAGCAGTAAGGAGAAGTTGATGAACAAATTATTTTTATGTTATGTAGGCCCATTCATAATTAATACAGTGAATGATAACAATACGGTAGTAATAAAATACCAGGATGGAAAAATTAAAGGAACCTACAATATTAATCAACTTCGCCCGTATAAGTCAGATAAGAAATAAATGAATTCTGCAATAAAGAACAAATGAAATGTATGCCCCGGATTGGGAAGGTGAGGTCCGAAAGAAAGAGAATGTTTCAGTAATGTTTTTGAGTTTTTTAGCCACAAAATTAGGCACAATTGTTATTTATTATTTTGATGTAAAACCAGTTGGTTTAATTAACGTTGTTTTAAGTCATCAATAAGTATTTAATATATCATGATTCATGATAATAAGGAATCATATTTGTAATATTAATAAAAGAAAAAACTAATTTGTTAAAAGAATTTTGTGAGGTACAAATACCTAATTAATCAGATGTTTAAATGTTAAGATTAGACTATGTTGGTTATTTCAAAATTTCATCTAAAATTGTATCTGAAATTATGAAATAAGGGAAGGTATTATGTACTGCTGTTAAAATGCACACAGTACATAATAGGGAGATAATAAATTTTAAAAGAGAAAGGATGCAGATTTTGTATGGAATGTAAACAAAAAAAACATTGGGAATATCGACTTACTCAGTCAACATAGAGGTCGATTCCTATATGATATAAAACCATATTTAGTTATATGTTCAGAAAATAATATATAAAATTGGAATGAATGTTATAAGAAGAGTAAAGAGTAATAAAATTATAATTTAATAAATAACGAATAGAATTCCGAATATCAGAGGTAAAATAAAGATGTTTAATAAGAAATAGAAAAATGGTATATGTTTTAATAGGTATATGATAAACAGATGTAAATAAATTAGGGCATTATCATAGTGGCAAATTGTTAAAAAATTGTATCGTATAGTGAGGAAGAAAAGGTAGAGAGTCTAAAATTAAATGCTTTAAGAGTAACGTTATGAGTCTTCAATTAAATTCATTAAGAGTAACATGAAGAGTCTAATTATATATCTAATAGTAACTACATGAAGAGTCTTAAATTATATTAAATAACATTTGTACATCATCAAGTTAATGTAACAAGGAAAAGAAAATACAGTAAAGGAATTTAAATTGTGATACCAGAGTTTTGATTATAATATTTAATAAATAAATAATAATACGAGAAATATTACAATATCCTTGATAGAACGACGACAGAAGAGGAAAACCTTGGACCGAAGAAGAGTTTAAGTGGCCATAAAGGATAGTTAAGTGTTCCGAGGAGACATCTGTGTTGCAGTAGTCCTGGAGAGCGGCATTCAGCGGTGAGAGCAATAAGAAATTTGTGTGAAGGAACAGATTGCCACGCCTAATATTGCTTTCGAAAAAGGTAAACAACAACCAAAAGTGAACCCGTGGCAGCTGGAAGAATTCAGAATCGGTTAAGTTACATTAGTCTGTTATTTATTTCTTACATGGTTAATTATCAAAATACTACATATTAACTGAATCTGGGTTGGTTTAAAGAAAAGAAAATAATAGATACAATCGTAAATACGATCAAATAACTTAATAATCATTAACCCTGAGAGAAAGAGTTTCTTTACATGTACTGGTAAATAAAAACAAAAACATAATAACAGTAGGTACATTTATTAATTGTATTATACTATTAAATAAATACAATACCTGTGTATTCTATTGTATTCTATCAGTAAAAAACAACAGTACAATATTTACGAAAAAGTGAGGAAAAAAACAAATTTTGATGGTTCGCATAATTTATTATTCCAGGTGAAATATTTTGAAAAAGTGTCTTTCTATATTTACAAAATTGTAATGATAATAACAACAGTAAGAATAATATAGTAAAAGGATCGCAAAATGAAAAAAATTTATAAATAAAACATTGTTTGAAAAATCTGAAGATTTTTACTGAACTTAATGACTAAAATTAAAATGATGTAAAAATAAATAAAAAATTATCTCGAACTGTACACAATAGTCATTTAAAAAATTAATTACATAAGTAAATACATATCATAAAATGTCAAAATCAGTAAGCAATCAGTTTATGAAATCAAATCTGTGAATTACACAAAAGGAAGGTAGAACCAACACAAAACATTTATTTTAAGCATTTGTTAAGATAAAGTAAAATTTTTACAGTTAAGTAAATAATTTGTTCACAAATATCAGATGATAAATTTAAACTGTATTAAATGGAAATTATTTTAAAATAATACAATAAAAAATGTTACAAGAAAGTTATACATTAGTTTTTAAAAATATGGTAAGATTTTCTTTTTGTAAGTCTTTTTATAATAAAAATTTAAGTTACAAAAAATCTTCAATAGCACTGTTTTCATTGATATTTGTTTCTTCAAGATCATCAATATGAAATTCACTTTAATTTTCATCATCAATATTTATTTCTTCACTATCAGTAATGTTAATATTATAACCTGGTGTTTCACAATTCTGACATGTTGCTCCTTGGCAATTTTTACACATAACTGTGCATTGCAATCCGGATTTTAGGCAGCGACAACGAAACGTAGAACAATCAGTCGTGCAGCCACAGGAAATTAAATTCAAAATTGATTCAGGAGCTGGTTCTAATGTAGTCCTAACGGGGTGCAAAAAATTATTTTTCCTTTCCCATTTCCATTCCTCTAGACTTTTATGGTTGCCTAGCCATTTCGGAACTTGGTAGTAAACTCTAAAGGAATGCTGAGCTGCAGCTGCTGAAGTTGGAGGTAACAGCTCTAATTTGGCAGATGCCTTTTTGAGAGATTTCTGAAACATCTGAAATCTCTATTCGTCTAGTGTTTGACTTTCATCTTTCGAACCATACAGAAGTAGAAATAATTTTTAACCAGCTTTTCTACTTCACTTTTATTTGAATTCACACTATTAAACACTGCTACAGCATTGTCCAAATTTCTGTTATTCTCCAATAGCTTCAGTAATTGCTTTTACCTTTCTCATGAACTGAACTAGTCTTGTCACAGCCACTAAGAGCATGTGTTAGAAGGATGAAGAAACTTTTGACATTTGTGAATTGTATTTGCAAATTTTGCGAGGAAATAATTTTGCCGATATTTGGTTTCAAGAAAAATATAGCTTTGTCTGCTGGACTTAAAAGCTATCACAAGTACAAGCAAATCAGTATCTTGGCCAATAATTGTCACTTGCAAGTTCTGAGACTTCTGAATGGCAGTTTGCACAATCAGTGTATCTGCGTTGCAGATGACTGTCGTACTTCAAACTTTTGTTCTTTTAATTTTTTTTCAACATTTCAGTGAGTTGTTTTTTTATTTTCTCTATCGCTTAAAACCTTTCTTGGCCGACAGACAGAGGGGGTTACTTCCGTTATGCTGACCTGTGGACTGATGTTTGCGTATAGACGTTGCTGTTCAGATTTTTTTGTACTGTCAGGAATATCATATCCATCGAAGACGATTACTGCAGACTTAAAATACGCGAAACATATTGCACGTACACATATCGCATACTTCTTTATAATGATGGATTTTTTTAAATTCCATTTCACTTTGTACAACAAATACCCTCCATCTATTATGTAGATGTCTGTCTTGTTCAGTAAATTTTCATCGATATTTTTAAATTCATCATATAAAGGGGACTTGGTGGTTTTTTTTTTTCATTCCAGTATTCGTGAAAAGAGACACTGGGTACGGTGCAATTTCAAATTTAAAATACTCTGATATATCATCACTCGGTTCTCTGCACAACAGCATTCTTTGATAGAGAATTAAAGGATCTGTAGTAATACCGTTTTCACGTACCGTTATAGAGGAATTAGCGGCACTCAGAGGACATACTCTGTTTTCACGTTTTACGACGATGTCCTTATACAATTTCCCACACAATTTTTTCATATCGTTTTCACCAATTTCCTTTGATTTATGACAATTAATAGCATCATTTCCAATAATTCCAGTACCGAGTGACGTAATGATTTGCGTTTTTGAAAACGGATCGTGATTAATAAGCCAAACATACAATTTATTGACATGGGAATCATTTCTTGCAATTCGAGTTTCTCTTAACTCTACATGTTGTTCAGATGTGAAAACTGTGGTGCTGCAAAAATTTTTAAGTTCTTGACAAATATCCGAAAATGCTGATTTGGTAGTGATATATGAATTTAATATTTCTTCTGTGAATCCTCGGTGAACAACTCCATCTTTGACATTAAATTCTCGATTTGCTGATCGTTCTATGACCACATCGGTTGCTACGGAATGCGTGGAGAAGGAAACTCGTTTATGTAATAGGTCAGTCATACTCGTAGGGCTTTCGTGATCTTCACTGCTAGGGAAGGGAATTAGTGGCACCTTCCTACTAAAAAAAAAATAAAAATGTTTTTACTTTACTTTTACAATACTTAGGTCTCATTTTGTCTGGATTATATAGTTCATTTCTGTACGTCACTGTATAGAAGTTACTAAAAATATGAAACGCTATTTTATTTGATACTTTTTTTGACGAAATTCTTCATTTGCATCAGCAAAAAAAAAATTATTAAATATTTCAATATGGGTAAAATCGCCCTGAGACAATATTTTAAGTTAAATACTGACCGACCGGTTTGGTCTAGTGGTTAGGGCGCTGGCTTCTAGACCAAGAGGTTCAGGGTTTGACTCCCGGTAAGGTCTGGCATTTGTTCATCATTCAAGTCATTCCCATCTAATTACCTACGAACAAGCTTCGCCTTATGTAGGCATCATCCTATAAAAAAAAAACGATCATTCACATGCAATACACACAAAATACAAAAAAATACAGTATACTCTAAGTTTTATATGTTGCCTATTCCAACAATCTTCGACATACAGAAATGTGACACCCACCAAATTATAGGGAATTTTATAAGCTACAACTTTTGTTTGTAACATTTTTTGATAAAATACTTCGTTTTGAAGTTATACGCGAAAAATCGTTTTTACACCCCTTTCAACCCCTATAAAATCACCCCCGGGCAAATTTAAGTGGTAGACTCATTGGTTTCGTATAACTTATTTGGTTTCGTATATTAAAAGTAAAGAAATCAATAATTTTTTTCTAAACAGTGATTAAAAAGACACAATTAATAATTATAATACAACTAATGATGAGATTCAACACAAGAATTAATAACTATTCTATAAAAAATGTTGCTGAAGAAGACCTAATTCAGAAATAACAACTTACCAAAGGAAGAACAGAAGAAAACCTATCTAAACCTGGGAATCAACGTGAACCAGCAAGACTAAGGGAATCTGAACACCAAAATTGGACCATTAAGACTAATTGAACCTGGAACTCACAGAACCACATGTTCAAAAAACTAGCTTTTATCTAATTGTTTCCTTTTCAAATTTGTTGACTATTTTTCCTGGGCTATCAATGAAGGCGACTGACGGATACCGTCTGTAGTCTATCCCAGAAACACCAAGTGTTGTTTCGAAATACGCATGAGCATAACGTTGCGAAATTGTTGGCGTACAGTTTACATGATTACTCAACTATCCCAGTACGAGGTGTTTCTAGTAAAGAATGAACTAACTAACAGAAAATAAAGTAAACAACATCACTGTCTATCTCCCCCGTCGCCTTACCATCATCACATATATAAATGCTAAATAACACATTAATTGATCACTATATCTTCGGCATCCCTTATACAACATATAATAAATTGTACGAGCTTTAGGTTTTAGATGCAAGTTACAATTAAAAGTCCAGGTGCTCGCTAATACAGTTCTTGAAAGCATTGTTCCCCACGGGGAAGTCGTGGTTCAACTCCAAAATAATTAAACATCCAAATCTTCGTCTGTGTAAAGTTTAAAAATATCGTGTGAGGTACTAAAGATAAGGAATTTAAACGTGGACATGAATTGATTGTTTCAGAAAATTCAAATTCTGAATAAAATAATGTTTCAAAAACATTCCATGTTTGAAGATAATTTAAACCTGAACATCGATATCATACAAATTAACACTGTTAATAATTTATAACGTCGTATACGACTCTTCGAGTGGCTGCCTGGCATGGGGCGGTGTGTTTTAATTTAATTTGTTAATCGCAATATGACTACCACTACTACGTTCGGATAATCTTTAATTTTCCACTCAATTAGGCAATGTTAAGTTGTAGGGACGCGGATTTTATCATTCTAGTTGGCATCGCTAATAATCATACTCAAAATAAGCACGATCAAAGTAATCATATTTGAACAATCTTTTACAAACTCTATGTAAAATACATACATACCCTACACATGTACATTCATGTACATGTATGTGTGTTGTTTGTACTCTATGTATGTACATTCGTTAGGTTTTAATGAACGAGCGAAGCGAGTTCTCAGGTTTGACTTGACTGTTTGGCATTTGTCTGTCCATCTATTTGGGGTATGGTCTCGCGAAATCTTATGAACGCATTAATCGATTGTTGTAAAACTTCGCAGACGTGTCCATGCTTGCTTTTACCCTACACAATCCTCTTGTTACTGAAAACTGTTCCTCCGAAAATAAGGGAGTAAAAACTAAAATGTTGGGGGGGGGTCAAAACTGTGAAAAAATCGCAAAAGCCCATGTAAAGTACCAAATTAAAGGTAATTTAAACCACAATCTGAATGTACTGTTCTTTTTTGAAAAATTTCAAAATTGTTGGACGTCAGGGCCCAAAAGTGGGTGAACATTTGGTAAGACCGCAAAAATCACGTGTGATATCAAATTAAAGTGAATGTAAGCTACAATACGAAAATAGTGTTCACTATTAAAATCAATAACTTCCGGGCTGTTAGGCCGTGGTCGATTGCTTGAGTGTTGATTATTTCTAAACGTTTCGGCCACACCACAGTCCGGTAGTTATTGATTTTAATAATGTTGATTCCGGTCGTGATGGCCTACATAATAGATACTGCTAATTTTTGAAAATCAATACAATTTTGGACGCTAGGGGCCAAAAGTGCATGAAAATTTTGATAAAATCGCATAAATTAGTGTGGGTTATCAAATTAGAGGGGGATTTTAACTAACATCTGAATATTGAGTTAAGTCTTAATTTCAAAATTTTGGGACCCCAATGCCATAGTGAGTCAAAAACCTGAAAAAAATTGAGAAAATTCAGTAGGGTGTCAGACTAAAAGGAACTGTAACCTGAGTATTTCGAATTTCTAGTGTTTTTTGTATGATTATGTGGTCTACAACTATTATATTAGTAAAGAAATATTAGTGGAACAGGGATTTTTGCTATTTTCCCATAATTGAATAATTATCTAATATCGAAATTTATATAATAATAAATGTAGCATACTTCGTCCAAAATAATGAGGGAGTTCTGCAGCCCGGGGAGCATACTAGTTAAATTTATCGCCTGAAATGGACAACTTTAATGTCGAGAGTACTTTTACGAGATGAAAATCGCTCATAATTACTAATAATAGTGTAGATTCATTTTTAATTACAAAAGCTATTCATTTTATTCGTTGCGACTAAGCAACTGGAGAGGGATTTCCGTTACAACTACCTCAAAGCGTTTACAATACAAAAGCACCAAACACATTCAAAATGCAAAACTGCTACGTCTAATAGCAGAGTATCAGCATTATAATGTATACAGACAACAGAAAAAATACAACATAACAACGTATTTTTTCCCCAGTTATAGCCAACCTGGATCATGTTCTGCCCACAGTGTTATGCCTTCCATTGTGCCTTGTTAAAAGGCTTAATCACCGCTATATCTTTATCTTGTTAGGTTTCGACCACTCCCGATATTTTAAAGTCACTTTAAACATCGTCCAACTGACTTTGTTTTGGGCCTTCCTCTTCCCCTTTGACCTCCTGAGCTCCAATGCACACCCATATTCTCACTTGTCATTTTCGAATACCAGTCCATGCTACTCCCTACAGCGTTTTTATTTTATACTTCCCACTGTATCTGCACTATCTATTTACTGATAGGTCCGTAGATTTTTTCACTATCTTTTTCTCGGGGGCTCTGAGGTTGTTGTCCGTCGCAATATTGTTCGTCTGAGATTGTTATTGTTTTGAAAATGTAGCATTCAAAAGTAAGTATTAAACTCATATAAGATTCGCAACCTAGTTCGGCCTAATGATAATGTGATGTATTTATAATATACACACACTTATTGTTTACTAATGGTACCTATAATCTCAATATTCTATTCTATGGTATGGTACCTTTAGGCTATGAACATTAAATACACTACAATAGAAAATCTAGTTCGGCCTGTTCAGAACAATTAAAATTCCGATTCCTAATCATTAATCGTAATTTAATTCCGTATCTGTAATCCGATGACGACTGCAGGCATCGTGAGCAGAGAAATATCAATTCGAAGAGAGCCGTAGGGACGGACGGTTGTTTTCGTTATAAGATTGTGTACCTCCTACACGTACTTCTTTTATGTTTGATAAGATTTTACAACTCTATTTTACATAATTACGACAAATTGCAGGGAGAAACGGGACACCCTGAGGAAACCTAAACACAATAACCCAAGTCTTATGGTCCGGTCCCGACCACGGTCTCCAGCGGCACGGAAATAAGGCTACACTGTTTCGGCTAATTATGCCTCTACAATCAGGTTTAAAGCCGTTACAAAGTCTAAAATATCGGTATGGAGAACCATACACGACTTCCCTGTTCTAAGATTTATATTTAAAATAATTTTCGAAATGAAATATTTCCACAGAAACTATACTTCTTTCTTCAGCTTTAACCACAGTACTGTGGTCACTAACGTTGGCGCACACGGTTTTCACTGATGATGGCAATCGATAGCACTGCCGAAACGAAGTCTGGTTTTGCAGAAAACATTGGATCACGACTGAACAGCCCGGAAGAAATTTTAACAATAAATTACTTCTTTGTTGCCGATAACGCAGTACACATATAAAAAATTATCCCCTCCCCGCTCAACTATCATTTTCATTTATAGAAAATTACTCCCTCCCCCTTCAACTACCCTTTTCATTTATAGATATTATAATAAACCAATGTATACGGAGTCTCGTGTTCGTATTTATTATGCCCCAAGTTGCGGTGCCAATTTATAATAAAATGATTATTGAGTGTGGAAGGCCTCACGTTTGAGCGCCAATTTATAACCAAACCAGTATACCTCTGTTTAAAGTGTTATTATTATTATTAATGCTTTTGAATATTTTAAAAATCTTGAAGCTTGGGATCGTTGGTTTAGTAATTGTTTAAATAAAATAATATTAGTTTATTTTATGTTCGGGTTCACTGAGTTCGTGTTTGATTTTCGACGTTCTCTCGTTGCTAAGACGAAACTATTTATGTTACTCCTCACTGAAAATAGAAGTGATCGGTTATATAGGTACTTACTTGTAGTGGTGCTCTACTAGCAAAGCTGATTTGCATTGATGGTCAGAAAGTTTAAAATTATTTAAACCCACTTGTTACCGCCACCACTACTGCCAATCGTTGATGCTGTCCACCTAAGCTGTAACGTCTTAGTCTAACGAAATAATTAGTCAACACTCTTGGATGGGGTATAAATTATGTTTATTCTCCGAATTTATTTTTGAATTGTGGTTAAATTACAATAATATTATCTATCATTCTTTTGGTTCAAGGTTACTGGTAGACTCATTAAAATTATAATATCTCAGGGTTTGCCATTCTGACCTTTAAGTCTTCGCCACATAGGACGTTAATGTTTGGTTTAATCGTTTTTAAATACAGTAGGTTCTTTGAGACTACAAGATACAAACAAAACTAAAGCAATGCAGTACTATCATTATTTAGTAGTAGGAGAGTGATAACATCATTACAATTTCTTAACGAATAACATAAAAAGTAAACATGTGATTTTTGTCGATATTTGAGGTTAAAGCTAGTTTCATTGGAACATTAATCAATCAACTTTAAATTATTAATACCTCTTTAACAACATTAACATATCCGTACAATACGGTTAGGAATTAAATTTAATGACAAGATTCATTATCTGCTTCATCAAATTGGATAACATAAAATTTACAGGTATTTGGATATTCCTTACTAATAGGGTTGGACATTATTAAATATTTTGGAACAATCTTAAAGTTAAACACAATACATAATAATTAGTGTATGATAGGTCAAAGTTTTAAAAGTTTATCATGAATTGGTTGATGCATCCTAGCTCGGTATGTTCATCAAGTTAATTCTAAAAATAAAGTTTGGTTACGATTAATTCACTTTTTTTTCTTTTAAGTTCGCTTAATAGCTCTTGTTACCCTTAAAACTTGTTAATTGCGCATATGATCAAATCTCTTCTCTTACGATTACTACTATTTAATAAAACATTTTAATCCATTAAATACATAAAGTCGTTTGTCTTTGTTTCTTAATTCCTTCAATAATAATTATTTGAATTAATAATTTAAGTATTGTTCCAAGCTTGGTTGGATTTAAATTGATATAATATTGTTAATCGATTTCGCTAATATCGTCATTGAAACTTTTATTACTATTTGAATATTTAGTAATCGTCACTTATACTTGCGTTCGATGTCATTTCTGGTAGTATCACTATTAAAATTCTTTATTTAATTAAATCATATTTAATAACTCTTAATCATTTCACTGCCTATGCGCACGTACTCCGGATTAGAACACTGATATAAAAATACTTCCACTTTGTTTACGTTCAACCTAACCTCAACTTCGCTATTCGAGGTTAAGACGCTTTTGATCAGCTGTCGGCTATCAATTCTGCATTGTTGTTTACGGTGACCTGCGTGGATCCCTCGTCGATGTCTCGAGATGAACTGATGATCTCACCTGTGTCAAAATCTGTTTCCTAATAATTAACAATGACCCCTGGTTAGTTTTTGCAATTTCCGTGTACTTTCGGTATTATTCGGCAAAATAGACGCGTTCTTGGCGTCATCTCGCTGGGTTTGAGATTATCAAAATTCGGTTTACTTATGTAAGCCCAAGGAGTTGTAAATAATTAAAATTACTTATAATTCAAATTGTTCACTTATAAGTACTCTAATCAACCTTTCGTTACTCCCATTGCTTCTGTCTTTTTAATACGAGTATTTCGGTTACCCACACCATATAACTTTGATAATGATTAACAAAATAAACTTATTATTATTTTTTACTATCTATTTACATATCTTATTTTCCATTTTATCTTATTTATTATGTTCAATTTTGATAAACTTTTATCATTACTACCTCCTTATCAATTATTACCCCTTCTCATTAAAGTTTAAGGTGGTAATTTGTTAAAAATCGTCTATGGTAGTTTAGGCCTATCTCAATATTTTTACTATGTCTTTATCACTTTCTTATAATAACATTTCTTACATCTAATGCATTATTATTATTATTATTCCCTTTTGTTCTCTGTGACATCTTATAATTATTGCACAGTAGTATTTTATATAATTAATTAATTATTATTCATAATTCTATTTCTTTTGGCTAGACACCTGGTCTATGACGGTGCTAATTGTTTTATTCATTTTATGTTAGTATTGGTTTCTAAACCATATTTGCTGTGGCCTATCTATACTGAACTAATCATCACAACTTCTGATTACCTCAGTATTAGCTAGTATTCTTTTATTTTAGTTTATTTACCCTTTCCTCAGCCTATCATTCAGTATCCTTGAGTGTTACATTTTTTTTTCTTATTCTACATTACATTTTTGTCTTTTGATTACATATAGTTTGCATAATGTTTATTATAGTACTGATAAGGTTTGGCAGTGTTTTGGTCTGCTCTGGTATTCTGACATTGGTTGGTAAATACCTACTGCTTCATGCATCTGGGTTCACATATAAGTTATATTTAATTTACATCATTTGTATTAAATTCATGGCAATATTTATTGTGTTGCCTTACATTAGTGATATTACATCCCAGATGTCATACTGACATTAGTCCCTTTTCTTTTATTATCATTTTATGTTATTTATATTGCTTAATGAGCCAACACTATGCTGTACCTCTAAGCATGTTATTTTACACTTCTAATGAACATAAGTCCCTCTATATAATTATTTTTGTTAATGGAATGCTCCTTATAGTCTCTAGTTTGCTTATATTATAATACACTCTAGTTTAAGAGCATTCCTGTTATTGTTTTTGGCAATTCTATTTGAAACTTGCTGGTTAGTTTAGGTTATGTGTCCCCACCTGGATTCCTAACAATGGTTGGACCTTAGATTTTGTTTTTTACCTATTGTACTGATGAATTCTTCACATGTATAATTGCTAAGTTTTATTATTTATGGCTAGATGTTTCTTTTTGTGACTATCTCAAAATTATTGATGACTAATAGTTTTCTCTTATAATTTTATATCTACCTTACATATTGAACTAGTCTTTTGGACATCATTTAGTTGTTATCTTTATACATTCTTAATTTATACATTTACAATTCTTATATTCACTCTCCCGTTTATTTTTCCTACCATCATTGTTTTACCCTTGAGTTCTGGTTATATTGTCAAGTCATTGAAGTAGGTTTTTTAATAGTTTGATGTCAGTGTCAAGTCATAGCGTAGGGTTTTAATTCAACTTTTAAATCACTTCTGTTTTCTCCATCATTATCAATAATTTATATTCTCATTATTTATTTTATTCTTGTCATTATTTATTCCTTCTTGTAGTTGAATCCATTTTATTATCCCTAGTCGCACTGATTCTATCATCAAAATCATCATCCTTAATAAATCTCTTGTTATGGGTGTTGCTGCCTTCTTCTCACTGTCTGATCTATTGGGTATTTGGGTCAACGTTGTCTTGTCTTTAGTCGTGTGTCTTCATTTCTTCTGTAATACATTATTTGTTAATAATAACTTCTTTTATTCCCCTAAATTAGTCACTATTCGTCCTAGGTGCTTCTTTAATGTTCCCATTTTGTTGTTTATTTTGCCTTGGATTGGTTCTAATCAGTTTGTTTCATGTTGGTATTGGGTTGATTATATGTAACGTTACAATATTTCATCTACCTTTCTACAGTGGATTATTATAACCTTCTTTTCCGGATACTTTATTTATCAAAATTACGTACTTTACTCTTGTTAAAACGTTGCAGGTAAACTAGCCCTTCCCCTTAACGGATCTTCACCAAAATCAATAGGCCTTGAGTACTCTACAACTCAGGCAAATATGGAAAAAATTATTTGATTCTGTTTGAATTTGCGGCAGTTACCGTTCCCCATAGAAAACATTCTACTCTCTCTCTCTCTCTCTCTCTCTCTCTCTCTCTCTCTCTCTCTCTCTCTTCGGAAAATGAATTTTGTTCATGTTTTGAGGGTAGTACAGTCAGAATCAGCCCTTATCTCGAACACGATTTTTTTCGCGATCACCATACTTCCATTTCCTTACGGAACATGGAAGTAAAAGACATGTCATCAGTGAGTCACAAAAATTATTATTAGTCGACAACAAAGCAGTAAAACGAACAATCAACAGCAGCGTGTGCACGCCCAGTTTAAGTTTTCGATTATCGATTATTGTATCGTTATTCGCCTTACGGGTGCAGATATGACTCATCCTACTGCATTGCGTCGCGTCGAACCCCCACAGTGTTTACTGTCAACGCTCCAATTTCAAAGCAAACGGGCGACTATCGTTTGATGACGTTTTCATGGGTAGAAAATGTTTTCGTTGCTACACAATCTACTGCCCACCACTAAGTAAACATGCCAACGATGTGAACGTATGCAGTGAAGACGCAACCGATCCTATCCCGATACCAGTACGATACGGAGGACGAGACGTGACAGTTTTCCTCTATCACGAGACCTTCGCGCGCTTGTCTTACCTACGCATCGGCTGTATGTACCGTGTCAAACTGCTTCCAGATAACCACGCATTGAACCGCACTTTCCATTTTAAATGCACTGCCTTACACCATAACCACAAACATAACATAACTAGATGTCATCGTAACATCCGACATATGTTTCATATTAAACATGAAACTCGCCCGCTTGCGTTTGCTGCCTTGCGAGACAGTTGTGATGTCCAAACGTTACGTCTGGTTGGAATACTAAGGCTCAAAAAAATCACAAGCAACGCATTTCTAATGTAACCTATAGGCTATCCTTTTATGCCTCCAAAATAGTTTAGGAATTACGCTTCAGCCGTCCATTATTAATTCAGGATGTTATCCCAGGTACTCGTTTCCATAGACTGAGTCGACTTGGAAGTTGAAAGCGCACGTAGATTTTTATGAAGCGCCCGTGAACAAAGCCAGCACACCCCTTCTGGTTTCGGTGGGTTAAGTAGACGCCATATCCAGTGAGCTACTAACCTGAAATATTAAACTCCACTGGGGACGGCGATAACCTGAAATATCAAAGGGGTACCCACGAAATTTACGAAGCAACATATACACAAAAATATCTGGTTACTTCATTTTGATACTAATAGACAACAGGCCATTCTTTAAATGCCGAGCGCTGAGGACGTCAGCGCACTGCGATGTACGCTATAGAAACCTGCCAGCCGTTCGTGAAAGTGAAAAGCGCAGGTCTACGACAGAAAAGTAACATACAGTGGTGGGAGAAGAGAACGCGTTAACAGTTTGCTGCCTCTCTCACACACTGTGGTGGAAGGAGAGAACGCGTTAACAGTTTGCTGCCTCACTCACACACTATCTCAATCTGTCAAATACTGTCGCTTCACAGCGACACTTCCATGCTTCTAATGTTCGTGCCAGCATTGTTGCAGCCGACCTACATACTATGAAACACTACATAAGACTGATCTGCGCATAAGCGAAATGAATGTGTTAGCCTCGCAACGAGGTATCTGCCCACAGCGGATCTCACAGAAGCCACACTCAAATTCTATAGACTGTCAGGGCTGTAACTCCTATAATAAGTAGACAACACAACAGTAAGTTACCCATAATACCCTTAGCTCATGCAACGTAAGCATGCGGTGATGCCTGGACGTTCATGCGGTGATGAACAACAGGCAACTCATCGTGTGGCTGGTGTGTGCAATTTGAGTTCTTTGTCTTTTGTTTATGTTTTACCAGTTGAATGCGTGTAGTTTTTGGTAAAGTATGAAATGACCCTGGAGCCAAACCAGCTTCCTCAATCGTAGTTCTTAGATTAATAAGTGATAATATAAAGAAAAATAATGGAAGAAACGCTACAAGGGGTAAAATGAAAGGGAAAATTTTTAGACATGAAATCGTTGAGTAAAGTACAAAAAAAACAACTGAAATCATTACAGAACGGAACAGAACGTTTAACAACGTAGTCGAGAAAACTTACCTCTACTCAACGCGCCAATCACTAGGTTTTTACTGCCTTGTCCGGAAGAAGCCCACGACGCGAACTTAAATACAAACGTGTTTAAACAATGTTTGGTGTGTTTTTATCTTACACCGAAAATTCGCAGCGTATTGCTGATAACAACAATTCTAAATCCGGGATCTTTCACATTCCTTCTGTAAGTAATTCTGATATCTACAAATAATTCTGTTATCTTAACGCTTTTTAGCTCTCAAAAATTTACACACTTGTTTAGTGTAACGGTGTAGAGGACAAGTTTCTATATATAGTGTGACTGTGCTATAGTCTATTAAGGTTTTCACGTACTTTCATTATTTCTGGGATAGTGATTATCATTGCTCCACCGTAATACAAAACCCGTTCACTACGTGTCTCGTGTCATTACCATAAAGATACAATATGTTCACTCAGATCGGTTACACAAATTTAAAAGGAAAATTATACCGGAAAATTAAACAATCAACATGTGACAACGGCAGGTGGAGGTAAAAAAATGAAACGAATTGGGCTTGAGCATCGTCCTCGGCGGTAGACGCGCCTTTACGGCGGCAATGAAGAAGAAGATATCGCCACGGTGATTAAACGGCTCCGTTTTCACACCAGCGTTTTATAATTTACAACAATTTTAGTACAAATAGAACGTTCGTCCAGAAACGGCACCGTTTCCATCTTCTCATAAATTATTATTACACGCGACTGGCTCCGAGGTGTAGTCAGAGGTGGACAGTGACTTCAATGCGCGCGCACATGACTTCTCTCGGAGTCGTAACAACTGTAGTTCTTAAGTTGCAGTCTCCCCCATATTCACTTAGTCTAACTTCTACCTAAAGAACGTATCTCGTATCTCATTTAGCGCAAAATGTGGAATAAGCCCGTTAGCATTCTTTTCTCACGTGTGCTTTCCATCTATTCCGGCAGTCTCTCATGCCGTCTACATTGCTATTTATTTCGAGTTTTTCTGGTATCGATCTTCGCCAATTCGATTTCGCACCTTTCACCTTTCCTATGAATGTAATTTCCGACACTTCAGTTCTCCGCTTTTTGACGTGAATACGTCTTTAAATTTGCTTCCATAGTGGGAGGCAATTCAGAAAACTGATGATAACAAAATCGGGGGATACAGTTTGGTGTTGGAGCTACATATCTATCATCTACATCCAAAATTTAATTACACCACTCGATAGCTAAAGGATCAAAGAATTCGTTACGTTGAGTGATGACTGTGACGCATCGCGCGCGGCGGAGGGGGAAGCGCCGCCATTTTGAGGTCGTTTCGCTGTGTCACATAATGTCCGTTTAGTATAAATTTTGACTCGGAGAAGCTAGGACGTTCGTTTGAGTTTCAATCGTCAGCTCTCGTCAAGATCTATCGATTGCGTATATAAAACATTAGTGTGAAATAGTTATAGTGAATATATATGGTGTTAAAGTAAAAAATTAAAATAAATAATGCAATGTCGGCCTATACTCGTCAAAAAGCCAAATCAAAATATAGAGATCGTATACGGTTGGAAAGGGCTTCTCAAGAGCAATCCAGTGATACCCGTAAAACACCATATGATAGAGTGAAGCGGTGCCGGGAACGTAAAAGAATGAAGGCGTCCGAGCGGATCAACGACGGCGCCAGTACATCTGCAGCTGGGGCGCCCGAGCCTATGCAAGTGGATGATGTAATCGCTTCTATATCAACGCCGGACTGTATAGGCATCGATTGTGTGCGATCGCCGATTATGAAGACACATTGGGCAGCAGCTAGTGCACGTTTCACTACTACGTTTGTCAACAATCCATTCGGACATAAGTGTGATGTGTGTGACCGTCTATGGTTTCTGCGCTCATTGAAGCCACCAAAGGAAAAACACTTACCGCTGCTTAGTAATACTTTCCCAGAAGAGGCAGTGGCTGACTTTAAACTGTGCGGTACGTGTAGGAAATCACTGGACTCGGACAAAGTGCCCACGTTGTCACGTTCGAACGGATTTGTGTATCCACCTAAGCAACATGGGTTGCCCGCATTACATCCGATCAGTGCACGTCTAGTATCACCGCGTCTGCCATTCATGCAGATACGTCGGTTGCGTTACGACGGCAGCTACGGCATCATCGGACAAGTCATTAATGTACCCGTCGATGTGGACACAATGGTGCAACAGCTACCGCTCAAAGAAAATATTACCGTACCCGTTACGTACACGTATTCACGTAAAACACACGGCCGTGTCCACGACACAGCCACACCCCGTAAATTTTTCTTGTTGGTCATTTCTCCCAATCTCATATCTATACTGACAAGCTGGTTCAGCCTGGTCTCGCAAATTTTTCTCGCGCGAATCTCGCACTTCCTAATTTTGTTTTCAAGTACTCAGTAGTCTCACACACGCGGTTTGCAATTCTCTCTTTTTTTAATGACGAACCAAGTAAACTTGAACACAATTTTCCTTATCTCATCGCTGACGCAGATACGATGACAGTATTGGTGTGAAACTCGATACTTTTATGGTGAGAAGTTAGTCGTCGGTGTCACGGCTAACCTGACCGCAGCTCACCTACCGCAAGCCACAATGACACCGCAGACAACGTACTGCAACGTGTTCATCACACATATGTTAACAGATTAACACCTCCTTGCTACTGCTCCGGTAGTCAAACACACAAAAGTAATTCATTAACGTTATTCAGAGCTGGGTAGTTTCACACTTTACCGATAATGAAAATACACAAATGCAACTGTTTTTAGGCCGCTTTACAGACGGCCCACCTTGTAGCGCCACGCTACTCAGTCGCTTGTACCCCAGGGGTACATCCAGGTAGCAATTTAGGGAGGGGGAGGGATTATAAAAAGTTGGGTCATTTTTTAAGGGTCTAAAGTATAAATGGCAGAAATTAGTGAAGATAAAAATACAGTGCGTTATTTAGCAGCACAAGTAAGTTTATTAACGTACAAGTATAAAATCATACGCGTGTTTGTCAGTTTACTGTTCTTTTAATAATATTCACTCATAGTTTAAAAAACACTCTACACATTCACGGTATGTATCAAGGAAAAATTAACATACTGGTAAGGTACAGTTACAAGTTAAAGTAATTTTAGGATAAAAGCCTGAACCTACATAAATTGAAATGAATTTTGGGGTAAAAGTGACCCCTTTCGGCTATCAAATGCGCCCTATCAAAACTAAATGGTTACAGTACAATATTATTCTGTTGTCGTATGCAATTAACGTGAAGTAAGGTGCTTAAAATAAATGTTTTTCGTTATATGTGGGGTTGTTGGTGACAGGGTAGTTGAAGCTAGAGGAGAGAAGTAGTGGGTACACATGATGGAGGGAGGGAGGGAGGGAGGGAGGGAGGGAGGGAGGGAGGGAGGGAGGGAGGGAGGGAGGGAGAGAGAGAGAGAGAGAGAGAGAGAGAGAGAGAGAGAGAGAGAGAGAGAGAGAGAGAGAGAGAGAGAGAGAGAGAGAGATGTAGTACGTAAGTTTATGCATTGTAAACGGCAAAGTGTGTGCGCGTGTACGTGATTTTAACAATGATCTATATTCAGACTATCGGCTCAGTTATAAGGAACTAGTTCTTCTGTTTCCAAAACGATTAGTGTAAGCCAATACTTGCAGGTAGGAGAAAATGCTGTAAAACTGTTCCCTAAGACAGTCGAGGGTCACGTTTATTGCAGGTTCGCGTAAGGAACACTTTGGGGTCCCCACACGCATCACCTTTTGGCTGAATTTTGTAAAATATTCACAATCACAACACCATTCTACAACCACTAAAAAAACACGAAAAATATTTCGTCTGTAGTGACCATTTGTGGGGGATTACTCTCAACTGTGGAACCGCGCCTGTTCAACCCGCAAATCCGTGGCCCCACTCAGTGACAAGAAAATTGTTTTATTGAATTTTTACATCACTTTAATGATTTACTCTGACGAAGAAGTCCTCCTTGGTCTTCCCGTATGCCGTCGTAGACAACGTTGATTTTGGATGTGTCAGATGAACGGGCTAGTGAGACAGTTTTATACATTAACGAGTGACCTAAAAGCATGTCACTGCACGAGTGACCTTTTTCAACCATTTTAGAATGTCAGAAAATACATGCAACCAGCGCCTTAATTTAATGGAATTTCATATTCAGAAGAAAAACACAAATCCTGCTTTGCTCTACTTCTATTAAAAATCTGTCCGAATGAAAATTCGACATTATGAAATAGTACAGAAAACTTCAAAGAAATGGCAGTTTAATCATAAACACCCGTGCACTTGCACCCCACTGACTGCCGCCACAAAGTGACCCGCCTGTAAACGGCGTTAAATGTGTACGATACGAGGGGGAAAAACCTCACACCAGCTGATCTCCTCTTTCCAACCCTTCCACGAGCACAGACAGAGCTGATAACACACATCTTCTTCCCACATCTCCTTCGTCCTCATCGTTTGTCACAAACAGCGATGACTATCGTTCGTGTGGCCTTATTTCCTCACCTTCAACTGTTTAAAAGGTCACATTACATTCAGCCTACGGAAAAACAATATCTGACAAAGAAAAAAATGTCATGCAGTCTTTCGACCGTAACTACACTCAAACTTCACCTGTTGAGAATTGTTTGTACCAGAATCCATCTCTCGAATTCCACTGACAAAATGTTTTAGTGCATTTATACTCAACAACCATTCCCTCCCGATCTTCGCCAGTATCGTTAACTTAAGAACGATGGTGTGCTATGTAAAAACATGACGGGAAACAGAACCTGACTATAGTATCCTTGCTGGAATATTTTTATTGCTTCATACGGAGAAAATTGCTTGTATAGGCATATTTGAGTTATTTCTAAGTGGCAAGCACCGAAACTTTCAACACAACCTGCCGTCACGGAATATAAAGAAAATTACGTATAGGATAATCATATTTTTCTATCCAGTTTCATCAAATCGAAAACATATATTTTTACATAACGTTGCTGTAATTTACTTGAACGTGTTGAGAAATTAAGCCCTTGAGCGTTCAAAGTCACCTTTTTACTTTGCGGCTAATGACCTTTCAAAATACCGCACTAACCTTTAGCGTTGTTGCTGCCGTATATTGCGACATGCATGATCAAAAGTCTAAACAACAGGTAACAAAAAACAATAATGCACCGTTTGAATGCTATACATCTGACCGTTTGATAACCTGAATTAAGTGTTTCAATTGTTATAATGAACAGGTACGGTGTTCGTCGCCGACCAGAAGTAATACACTTTCATGACGCCACAGAGGCTAGTTGGTGGTGCAGTCACTGTCGTGACTAACATAAGGTTGGCAAACAGCAATGGTGATTACTTCAGTCTGCATTTTGGTGTCATTAATTTTTCAAATATTTCTGAATTATATGTTCTACTTTAAGGTCATTTTTTCAATTTTGCGTCATTACTGCACTCATTCTTCTAAGTTCTGTTTTTAATTTCTCTTGAATTCGCGTTATTGTTTACACATTTTAGCACATTATCGCTGCGTGTACTGATATATTTTATTGTTATACGAGGTACAAATCCGTACGAATACTCACTCTTGAAAGTTGTTGGCAGTGGCGTATCTAGAATTTGATAGGGAGAGGGGGTCCGGGGCAGGTCCAGTCGGCTTCATACAAAAGTAAAAACTAATCTACAGTACTATCTTTAAGTGGCTGATTGAAAAATGTCTGATAACATCGTGAAATCCGTCCCATTAAAGTAAAAGGTAAATAAAAATACGCGTTATTGAAACATGGTTTGGAAGATACTTATTGACTGAATTGATTTTCCTATATTTTATATTTCAAAGGTATACGCAAATGCTGTGTAATAAACCTGTTTGAATATTTTGAAAAAAAGCGTTACTAGCTGAAAAAATAATAAAAAAGCATAGCAAAATTCGTCACTTTAGGCTTTGCGGGGGGGTGGTCCTGTTTTCCCCTTCCCGTAAATACGTCCTTGGAACTGAGAAAGAAACCTTCCTTCACTCATTCCACTACTTACTCTTCTTTCTCTTTTCACATATTTTACATATACTTTCGACTTGGGGATTACATAACATCTTAATTAGCACGAGAAATTGTTATTCAATTGGATATGCAGCATAAAAAGAAAGAATGCACATATTACTGTCTCAAAACAATTTATACACATAACTTATTTACTATTACCATCATCACTGTCATTTCATACACATCATCAAGGTCAAGTTAATCTTCGTCATTACAAAATCTTCATAGATGACCACATGGTGGGTTTTGAAGCGGACATGGAAGGTTTATATACACGGAAGTTTTATATAATTTGAATTTTTTATTTTTTTTAATAAATTTAAAAGTCGTTTTATCGAGATTGTCCTGTCGTTTATAGATCATTTTCAAAACATTTTTAGGTCATCAAAATGCAGGCCCAGGTTTGTTAGGTTCGATTACAAAATTTCACCCTCGTAAGACGTAAAGACGAAACAATACATAGGCTGCTATAGGCTTTCCAAAATGTACGGAAGACAACGAGGGGCACTTCATGAAAAATTAGTTTCAAATGGTCAGGCTCATAACTAATGAAATAATGAATAAGAAGAAAATGTAAAAAAGTAAATGACAGCACTGCAGTTCGAGTGCTACGAAAATAAACCTTGTAAAAGCTGAGTTAAGTGCCTGAGGAGTTGATATAACGAACAGGTTAAACGTTCACCGACCGGAAGTAAAATACCTATGACTAATCTAAAGGTCGCCAAACAGCACTGGACGGCAAATTGATGTAATACTGTACTCGGCTTTCAACTTTTCTCTGACACTGTTTTCTGTTTCCATGCAACTCACACTATTATTGACATACGAAAGTTTTAAAAACAGTACACACGGCATTCAACTTTCTTCGGTCAACTGAATACGTAAGCATCGATAAACCGGGTAAAATCAAATCAAATACGTAAAAACAAAACAAAAAACAACCGAAATGCGCTCTTGACGTTGTCACGCCGTTTTAGTGTCTAGACAAATATCCGATTTACCACACCGTCAAGCAGTTGGAAAAATTGTCGGATCCCAAAGGATGAACATAAGTAAACTGTTACACCTCAACCGCGCGGGAAGGTAAATGACCTTGAGAACCGTTATGTGTTGACGATTAATAAACTAAACCCTTCTCGTATGACTTGATTCATTTGCTATAATTTGGTAACAAGAATATTGGTGCAGTAAAAATTTCATTCGTGATCTTAATCGCATCAGAAATGTTCAATATACAAAACAAATTGAAGTCTATAAATCTTTGACACTGTGTCATAGTTTTTGTTAGGTTGGGTTGAAAGTTTTTAAAATATTGAATAATTTATAAAATAATTATTTTTGGTCACGAAAAATTACAATTAATTTATGTATATACAGACATTAATGATAAATTAATAAATTCTCTTAGATCAGTCGTGTGACTCCTTTTTTTTTGTAACGCATTCGGGACATATGTTACATCTACAGATTAATTCACTCAGTTGAGGTCGTTAAATGTTAAAATCACATTACTTTGTATTTACACACGTCCGTATGGGTGCGTATTTATCCGGTCGCCCTTCAAAAGGTTGCGCAGGGTGGAACGAAAAAATCACGTTTGGATTTTTAATTTGTAATAGCGCGGAAAAGTTGCCTTTTGGTGTAGATAAGATAAAAAAAAGATATGAAAAATATTGGAGCACGTCTTGAGGTGCCGCAAGGACGATAAATTTTCATAAAATTGCAATTTTCCCTACATTTTTAAGTTTTTTTAAGAAGTTGTCAAAATTTTTTTTTTTTCTGTCAAAAAAGCAGTTTTTATATCAAAAAAGACATAATTTTTTTTTTTAACTTTTTGGATTATGTTTTGAGGTGCCGCAAGAGCGGTAAAGTTTTATAAAAACACCCTTTTTGTAACTTTTTCAAAGAATTTTACGTGTCTCGATTATGCAATAAAAAGTTTCAAATAGGCGTTTTAATATAAATAGAAAGATAAAAACGTTATCCCAGCGGATATTAGGAGGGGAAAGGGGGCGGAAGGCGGAGATTTGTTTGCGTGTGGTGACAAGCTCAGATCAGGTGTCAGTCCCTTTCCCGAGTTCAGTTGAGTTGGCGTCTATTGTGTAACAGATTAACGCAATATTTTGTTAGTTTGTGTGCTACTTTATTGTTGTGAGTTAAAATGGCTCAGTCGAAACAAGTGAAGACAAGACAAATTTCGGAATGTCCTATTTTTGGAAGATTTAGTGATCTGTGTGAAATTGTACTGCCTACTTACGAAGATGTAATGAAGTGCTACTGTTTTATTAGACATAACCTCAAAGTTGCGTCAGGGAAAGATCCTACTGTAAGTGAAATATCTGAGACTTTAGTTCCAAAAATAGAACAAATATGGTCAATAGCTTCTATTCCCGTTGTTTCTAACCTTAGAATTTCACAAATGATAAAAGTTTATCATGCTAAATATAGGAATTTATTAAGGTCTAAAAAGTAGAAAAGGGTCAGATAAGTTTGACTCGAACCTCGCAAAATTTAGAGAAGAAGCTGAACGTTTATTTGATATTGCTGCTGCAAGTGTCAAAACTTTGATACTTGTAGTTGTATAAAAGAAAAAAAAGTACCAGTTTTAGAACAAGAGTTTCTAAAAGATCAACGCTCTACCAGGAAAATGGTTATAGGTAATGTTGATATAGCTACCACAAGCGCTTTGAAGAAGAAAGAAGCAAGAAAAAGTAAAGAACTACAGAGAACAGTTAAGTTTAATCAAGAACGGACAAAAAATACTAGTGTATCAGAAACGGTTACTGACGACAATGACAGCGCTGAAGAGGCAAACCAACCAGGTCCTTCAAATATACAAGAAGAGATCAATCTACCAGGCCCTTCAAAAGTGAAAAAAGAGAAAAAGATAAGCACTCAAATGCGTATTAAAATGCCATCTGTAGCTTCCATTTGTGACCGTACCGGAATATCAGATAGAGCTGCTGCAGCTATAGCTAGTGCTGCTTTACAGGACTTGGGTGTAATCACAGGGGAAGACAAAACCAAGTAATAGACAGGATGAAAATTAGACGAGCAAGATCAAAAAATCGAAGAGATCTCATTAATGACAGTCTTTATGATCAGATCACCGAAAATAGAGGATTGTTTTTTGATGGAAGAAGAGACAAAACAATTGTTCAAGAAAAGAAAGGAATTAAGTTGTACAAAAAAGTTATTTCAGAAGAGCACGTTTCACTAATAGAGGAACCAAACTCAAAGTTTTTAGGCCACGTAACACCTAAATCTGGCACTGGAAAAGACATAGCAGACAGTATACTGGAGTTTCTTGAAGATAGAGAACACAACGAACAACTTTTGAACTTTACTGCTATTGGGTGTGATGGAACCGTTGTAAACAATGGACATAATAATGGTGTGATTTCTTTGATGGAAAATGAAATAGGAAGACCTTTACAATGGTTAGTTTGTTTGTTCCATGGAAATGAGCTACCTTTGCGACATCTTTTTTGTCATTTAGATGGTAAAACGAAGGGACCCAATGAGTTTAAAGGCGAAATAGGCCAGCAGCTGGAAAACTGTGTTAATCTTCCTGTGATTACTTTCTTGCCAATTGAAAATAACCTTCCTCTTTTGGAGAACATAAATGATTTAAGTACAGATCAGAAGTATTTATTGGATATGTGTATCGCTGTATCAAGTGGAAATTGCTCACTAGATTTATCTTTAAGAAACCCTGGAAAACTTGCTCACTCCAGGTGGCTTACATTAGCAAACCGTATACTTAGATTGTATGTGGCAAGTGAAAATCCAACTGAAAACCTTAAGACTCTGGCTGAGTATATTATGAAAGTGTATGCACCTGTGTGGTTTAACATTAAGTTAAAACCTTCATGTACTTATGGTTCCAAGCATCTGTTTAAGCTTATCTCATATTCACGCTATCTCTCTGATGATTTCAAGAACGTTCTAGACCCGGTTATTCAAAGAAATGGGTACTTTGCTGCTGCAGAAAATCTCCTTTTGTCCATGCTATGTGATGAGCGCAAAAATGTAAGAGAACTTGGTTTACGACGTGTTTTAAAAGCAAGAACAGAAAGTAGAGGCGGGGTCAGGAAGTTTAAAGTTCCAAAGATAAACTCTGACGCAAAGGATTACATCGACATGATCTCATGGGCTGAAAATGACGTAACTGAACCCCCCTTGGTAAAACATGTTTCCATTGTCTCTCTCAAAGACTTTATACGGAAGACATCTGAAGCTCAACCAAATATTAAAGTGGACCCGCTTATCGACTTTCCCCGGCTTCCTTGTCACACGCAAGCAGTGGAAAGAGCTGTGAAACTGGTGACCGAATCGGCTCAAACTGTCTGTGGTTCAATCGCAAGAGAAGGATATATAAGAGCAAAAATTAACTCACGTGAGAACATGCCAAAATTTGATACAAAAAAAACAGTTTAATGTGTCAATGAAGTAGAAACAAATATTTTGCAGCTGTAACATTTGTAATTATTAAGGGTTTTTTAAATCATAAAAAATGAACTTTCAATGTCTTTAAAAGTGTATTATGATATTTTTTTACGTGTGCTCTAATAAAAAAAATATATAATTGATTTGAAGAGCTTTTATTTCAACCTTATTTACTACTATTTGTAACAACCAAAATGTTCGCAAAAGTTTCAAAATTAGCAAAAATACAAACTTTTTGACATTAAAAAATATTTTTTTATTATTATTATATTTTGTAATTAATAATTTTTTCCAATTCTAATGCTTATATATGTATTTACAACTACCTTTTGTAACATTATATGTACGAGAAAACCATAAAAAATAATTTGTCAAAGTTTATAATTTTTCAATTTTTTAAATTTTTTTACAAACTTTAAGCTCTTTGCGGCACCTCAAGATGTTCTAGCATAGCAACCAAATTTTTTTTCTTCTTTTTGAACCTAAAAGGCAACTTTTCCCCACTATTAAAAAACTAAAAAAAAAAAATTAAAAAAGGCCATTTTCGTTCCACGCACCACCCAGACGGACGTGTGTAAGTACAGAGTAATGTGATTTTAACATTTAACGACCTCAACTGAGTGAATTAATCTGAAGATGAAATATATGTTCCGAAACGCGTAATTTTAAATAAAAAACGAAGTCACACGACGGATCTAAGGTAATTTATTAATTTATAAATACCGAAGTGACTTGGATACCAATAACAATATGATAATCGATTACTTATAAAATTATATAGTAAGAATTTCTCATTTTTCAACCGTGAAGCTAGTCGGACTATCCTCCCAACCACCATGAATAGATGCTAGTTACGTCACTGTGTTTCTAATAGTCGTTACTATTTTTTCACGAATATTATTTAGTATGACTTTGTGTTTAAGTTATTGAAAAATATTTCAATAATGTTTATACTCCAAATAAACGCCCTTACAATTTTAAACTTGGTGCAAAAGTTACATAGGAACAGCAATGATCTTTTCAAATACTTCGCAATTTGAAATGCTAGCATTTAAAGTTTTCGCGTGAATTTCGACAGCGCTATCAGATTTTGATGCTTCTTATGTGAAAATGCATGTTTCCCATTAAACCGAAAGGAATGTTTTAGCAAGATAAGAGAGTTATTGTAACATCCAGAACTAAATTAGGTGATAACTCTTTTGAACAGCACTATAACATTATGCCTATTGATTAATTAATATTCAATTCAATTAATCATTAATCAATATTTGATTGGCCTACAGGTTAGTTTGTCTAGTTCCTGCAATATTAATCTTATCATGCCCCACGTTGGGCAGCCATATATAACGTTAATAGGGGTGTTCCTATTAATCAAGTGTTAATTAATAAATTTTGATCAAATTATTCAAATAGGTAATCCGACAAATGCTATCAATCAAGTGGTCTAATTATCAATAAAGAGTGATTAATCTTGTTTTCTACTACTAAATAAAACTTCAAGAATTAAAACATTTATGAATATGGTATCTGTTAAATTATATTGAGTCTAAATCATTAATTGTGGATTTTACTTTGAAAGAATTGTCTTGTATGCCAGGTCTTAAAATAAATTAACTCAACACTATCGAATCCATTATAAATTAAATTTATTATAATAATGCATGTTGCACGTATTCATTGCATAAAAGAAATTATGTAACAAGAGTATATACTACTATTTCAAAGAGATAATTAAACTCTATAACATATCTAAAATATCTGAAAGAAAAACAATCAAATGCTTACACATACTCGTGTGTAGTTATTGTATCATGAAATACGACATAGTTGATGACGTTAAGAACTATCAATGTTGCGCGCTTGAGATTTGCACTAAGTGATATACTTCGTTAACATATTTAAACACATATACACATGAAATACTCATATACCTGCAGTAAACATATTAAACACATACACATCTGAAATACTCATATACCTACACTAATAAGATAATACATATGTAATATTCTATAATAGTATTTATTCTTAACCATGGATTCGAATTTATAATGACTCTATTTTGAAATATCTCAGGCAGTTAGTTCTAAGTGACAGGTCAGCGGTATTACGATAAACTAGCAATTATAATAAATGGTTCTTTCGGTACATTACTCAAGTCATCGTAGTGTCTCGCTCCCGTTGCATGTGTCCGCTTGGATCCGTTGGGTGACAATTGATGCTGGTCCTGGAACCACTCGTAACTCGCACTTCCAATTGTTATAAGAACATTGTTTCGGAACGCTAGTTCGCACTTCATGAAATCCGTTATAAGTTTTTATAATGTTATTACAGTTTTTTTATAATGTTATTACAGTTTAAGTCGCGACACTTGCACTAAGGATTATATTGTCTATTCGTATCGCGTCAGTCTATTTATGCGTATTTTAGTTCGATACTTCCACGCACTTTGGTATTGTTTAAATACATGTTCGACTCTTCCGTAACGCCTAGATTGATTTCAAGTTCATTAGACGCATATAAAACATCATCGGCACTTGTCTCTATTGTATGAAATAATTTTGTATCACAAATTAAGTCTTATGTTGTATACCGATTCATTTCGTTTATAAAGAGTTCAAGTATATTACTACTGCATTATACAACTTCTTACGGCACTAATTTTATTAGTGTAATACTTAGAGTTTTACAAAGTTCATTAGTCGCGAATACCACTGTTTCGGCTCAACGCTTCAAGTCTTACTCCCCAACTTCCACTACTACCGAAGACCAGTTTGAATATCACAAAACAAAATTTTTATGGAAACTGAGAGAAAATTAGAGTAATACTGAGAGAACGTCTCCTCTTGCATACAGTTTTTACGCCCTTCGCCTTCCCACTCTCGCTACTCATTCGAACGCTTCATTTTCCCACCAAAATAGTTCTGATAGGACAATTGCTCGGATTTCCCTCGGCACTCTTGCCTCTAGTCTGTGATTCTTGTGAATTCTCCACCCAGCGCCGTTTGGAGAGGGACATTCTTCTTCGGGATTTGTTCTCTGGTCGTCGGTTCCCTTCGAGACCATCCCCTACAGTTACTCCCTTCTGAATCCTCGTTTCTAATTGGCTGGCTGGCTTCTCTACTTGAATTTCTCATAGTCCACGTTGACATGACGAGTTGCTGTCATCAGGACGTTGCCACTTTCTCGGAATCTGCATCGAGACCTTGCTACTGAAGTCACATCTGCCCCTTTTGGTGTAGCGTGTCGAAATAAAGTATTGTTCGGACTCTGACGACTTCCTCTAGCGAACTTACGGGTGGCACACATCTGTGTACGTCGCAGACGCCTCCTGCACAGCATGAAAACAAGCCTCCCGTGGTCCTACTACATTGTCCGTGCTCCAGCTATTGTTTTTCAGTAAGTTTCACATATTCTTGGAACAATGCTCTTAGCTAGGCCTATCTATTCTCTCGCTACTGAAACGGATGCAAGGGTAATGTTCCTTTGTCATATTTGTAAAGTCAAGTGTTCCCACGCATGACCCTTTTCGTCGTAATACGTGTTGCAGCACGCTTTGTCTTTTAAACGGCTTTTATGTCATTTAAGTAGAAAGGAAAGGTTTGTTCCTTCCGTCGCTCACCCTCGAACAATGCTAACTCGTGTCACTCTTGACGGGCTCTAATTGCTGGCGTATCTCCCTCGTAATATAAAAAAAAATAAAAAAAAATTTCAAAGCAATAAGTACGTTATAGCACATAACGCCAGTATAATGCAAACAGCACATACGAGCAGTCCTAGGTCTGTTACCTTCCTGCGCGGTCGTGAAGTGGCAATTTTACTCACCTTCCCTTGCAATTAACTTGCTTGGCCGGTGTGGCAATACAACTATCGTCCTAGATTACTGAAACGGTGTGACAATTTACCTCCACGCCCACTTACTCCCAATGCGCTTAATGAAATTTTTAACCATTAAAACTTCCTGAATTACTCTTGTTTATGCGAAAGTTCTCTACATTAAAGTAAAAAAATTACTGAAGTTTCGTATATCTTGTCCTACGAATATTGTTATAAAGCTGACATAACCGCCCACTTAAACGTTCTTCAATCTCGGACACGATGCCGGACGTCAGGTAACTCTTATTCGACATTAAAATGCATTACTAATCAGTACAAATAAGTTGCTTTGTTCTGTACAGAGGACGCAAGGCGTACAACGAGATCGTGCATGCACGTTTCACATAAAGTTAACGCCGCTACTGCATGTTAACACAGTTTGTACATTCTGAAACCGCTACAGGGTCACCAGAGACAAAGGAATTATTAACAGCTGCACATGCACGGGTGCCTTACAATAAAACACCATTAACCGCTGTGTACTGTGTAGGTGTTGAACGTAATTTCTCAGTTAAGTTCACAGCTAACTTGGTGAGCTGGGTAAGCCACGTAATCAACAAGTCTCTCCCACATACTGTATGTTCATTAGAAAACGCATATACGTCAACAATGAAATCATATAATAGGTATGCAGCATACAACATTCAATCACAATACTACAGAAAAAAATACTAGATATGACTATCCTTTAGGCGCGAATTCGACTCTTGCTTTCGATTACCTTAATTTCCTTTACACAATAGCGTGCAACATTACATAAATACACAAGGGGATTTGTTAATTTCAGTAGATACGTGTATTTGCTTCCGAAGTTTTAAATTCGCATTCCTTCCATCGCTTGCGAGACTTCTGTAATGTTGGTCATTAGATGTTGTTCCACTAAACATAACTGGTGCTGTTCATATAATCCAAGCTCAATTCTCACTAAGGCCCCTTTTATGCATCCCATTTATATCGTACGATAAGTTTTGCATCCGATTTGACTATGATTTTTTTCGTGGGCCAAAAATAACAGAAGTGGGTGCGAACAAACTCAGTGTTGCCATCATCAGAACTGAAAATGGATTCGTCCGTGTTGTATGCCACTTATCGGTTCCTTTTTTATAAGCTTCCGAAGCGGGATCCCATAATGCTCTCCTGTTCTGGATTTCGTCAATGAGCCTTTCTGTATTAATGTCTTCCACATTTACAAAACAAATTAATACGTAAAATCACACCAGGACGTGAATAGCACTGATTACATGGCACAACTGGCCTCGCAGTTGAAACTGACTAATGCCTAAAACTGAAAAATGTAATTCATGTGTTATGAATTTGATAATGTAATGGTATTAATTTTGCTACTGATTGTCTATTCAATCGCTGGTTACGTCAAGTTGTTTGAGGTGGAATACGTTAACAGTGTTGTGCTTGGAACCCGTTTTATACACGTGTCGTCAACCCGTATTCGTATTATTATAAAATTTTCGGATTCGTTTTACTTTTAATCCTGAACCATAAATAAGGCAGTATCACAGAAATTACACAACACGCACATCACAGGTAAAATGTAAAGAAATAACGATATTACGAATACCAGACAAGCAAAGAGAGTAAAATACGAGGGGAACTCGCTGGTACTCACGTAGTCCTACTACTTACATTTACTGCTCAAGGTAACTGATAGTTACCTACGCACGCAGTCATGTTGCTGAAGGTTACTGTAAAATCTTATATAGATAAAAGTTGACTTTTGAGAGAAACGCCATGGACAGGAAATATTTCGACAATGAAACACAGAACACGGCGACGATCAGAGCTGCATTAAGGAAGCATAACAGCGACAAAACCAAATGAAAAGTCGGGCACAAAATACGTAGAATTAAAGACAACACCATAACACCAGTCACAATACCATACCAACAAAATCTGATAGGGAATTTAGAAATAACACAACGATATCAGAGGATCAAGGTCGAAGTCCTTTCCAATGCACTATAAAAATCCCAAGAAATTGGATGAGGGCATCGGAAATTCTTAAGAGGAGTTAAAAGGTGTTCTAAACTTGACCGTATAAAGAACAAAGTTATAACAGAATAATTATTTGAATGAAAGATTAAAAGATTATAAACAACGATGGAAAGAACACTCAGAAAGAATGACAGATTCAAGACTGGCTAAACAAGTCCGTTAATATAGGACACAAGTATGTAGGTAGCCCCAGAAGAGATGGCTGGAAGATCTTTGAAAGAGCAACAGGCAACACCTTGACTATACCGAGATGTGATTATGATGACGATGACGACGACGACGATAATGATGATGATGATGATGATGATGAGAAAACTGGAGTTCTTTTACGAATTTCAAACACAACTCGTTCATTAAAGACATTTATGTGTGGCGCGTGTTCTTCACATAAAAACACGGTAAACTGAAGACGACGGATTTAGTCAATCCAAAGTGGAGTACCAAACGATGGGTACCGTACTTAGTTCCGGCGACTAATAACGCAAACAGTGTTAAGGCGCATCCAACTGCATCAGATATCACGTAACACTTCTTCGCTTTACTACACAACACGACCGTGGGCTATATACACCGCGTTATCGTCCCGGTAACCACACCCAATACCGAATGACACTGTTGACTCACGTATCGATCACATACTTCTTATCTAACTAACCGGTGGGGGTGAAAAAGTACATAACCATATGTTATTGTATCCCTATCTCTGCTCACACAAGCCAAAGTGTATGCATTAAACTTGCCGTACTCATCGAGACCGAACTGTATATTGTATTTTATCTCGAGACGACGTAGAAATTCAATCACTATGTAAACATGATCAACAGGAAGCATGCAAAAGCACATACACATAGGCTTACGTGTATAACAGAGGAAGTTACGATCATAAACCGATCTATTAATACAGTATTATAGTAATACTTCAGTGTCCGTCATATAAGCCTTAGAATCGACTGTGAACGGTATCTAAATGACTTCTAGTTACATTCAGGAACTACTCGGTCACTACCAATCTGTGGCAGATCTTGGACCCGGCCTCGGCGTACTCTCACCCTCAATTAATTAATTGAAAACCCAAGGCCGGTAGCAGGCCACACCCTAAATCCAGCCCCTGTCTATCGTCCCTGCGGCAGGAGCTCTATCTGAAGCTCGGAACGCAGTATACGAGCGGGCGACGGGCATGCCCTTCGTCTCGCACAGCCCACTGGTCCAGAAGGTACTACTGGCCTCACCGATCTTCTGAGTGCACTGTACCTTCCAACTTCCAACACGGTCCGCCTTTCGTCCAAGTATTCCCTCCTCGGTCGACCTTCCTACGTAATCTCCCAAAGTTTTCCCTCATATTCTAAAAGTCTATTCTTCTTGTCACTTTTGATAAGAACCTATTGACTTTTGTAATCATCATTTACTTTACGTGGCACTGTTTTAGTATCCCGTCACATTTTCAGAACGTTACACCGTTATTTTCCGGGTCTTTTAACTTTATATTGCTAAGTAAAACACTATACACCATACAACATTAACAAACTAGTACGTTACTGACTTACCGATATAATTTTAATTTTCTCCTTCCTACCCAAATTCTTCTCTAATAGGCCTATTACGGGAACATATGTGACTTCAAAACTGGCTTGGGGAAAAAAAGAACAAGCGTTAGAAACACAAAAGACATACTCAAAATAAAAACAAAAAAATAATATAGGAATAGACATACTAAATTTTTATGTACAAAAATGACGAATTTTCATGGTAATCTGTGTGGCCACTGTGAGTAGTATCGCGCCGTACGATATCAGTAGAATCGTACGCTTATTCAATACGCGGTCATAACAACTTGCGTATACAGTAAATTTGTGAAATTTACATACGTAAATTATAAGTTATTATAAAAATCATAATACGCACACTTGCCATTCTGGGGACGCTCGTTTATATTATTTCGTCTACAAACGTTTACGGGGTCCACAAAAAAACAAATTTGGAACAATCATAATGTACAAATACCTTATAACATGGACCATCTTCGGGAAAATATAACGTTTATAAAACAACTGCCTCGAGTATAATACACTTTACTCGTGTACCTCACCGAAAGCACAGATCTGAACCTTTTACCTTCGGTCCCTTGAAACGTTTTACCTCAATGTAAGGACAGCCAAAGAAAACGTCAGTGGGTGGAGGACACTTATAGTATAGAAGATCGGAGGGTAGTACTACACAGCAACTGGGGGAAGACACTTCTAGATATGGTAGCAGTGAAGAAAGAAACAGGTTATTGGCCTACACCACGACACGAAGACGTCGATAATGACATGATGAAAGTATTTTTCTTTTTTATTGTTTATATGTACTGACAACTGAATAAAATTAACAAGAAAAAAAATTGACTCGTTCATTGACAATAATGGTATAATGGTACTGTAGCCTACAGCAACATGTTTCACTTACATACCGGAAGAGGTTTACGATTTATAATAAATGAAGTCATCATAATTTATCATAATTTTTAGAATCTAAACACACTACCAAAACAACAGGTTCACTTTAAAACTTTCGTTTATAAATAATATATTTTGAATTATTTTCTTAGTTTAAACCTACGATGAAGTCGTCGGACAATACTATAGTATAATTTCTACTTTACTACTACTCGTTTCTAACTCTACTTTCTCTTCTGTCTTAAACACGTTTGGAATGTTTGACGTGTGAGTCATTAAATTATTATTTTACTAACTTTACAATAACTTATTATCTCTTATTTTGATTAATATGTGGGAAAACGTTTCTCACTTTCATGTCGCTCTTCCAATAACTGAAGTACTCGTCTTATAATCGATTACGTTAATAATAATTAATTGTTAATCGTTCCCTTTCTTTATTACGTGCGGGAAATTTTCTCGCATCTGAATAGCTTTTTGCCAGATAGCTTCCCATAAAACGTACTCTATGAAAAAGCTCGATCGTCTTAATGTTTTTATTAAGTTACTAAAAATAAATTAATAATTTTCCAAAACTTGTAGAAAAATGTTTACTAAATTAAGCAAAGGCACATTATATATTTATCCAAGCCTTTAAAACAGACCAGTAGCTGTACCCTTTTACGTTACCATTTATAATTGGGCGACCAGACTTAAAGGACTTGTCTTTAAGACTTAAAGTTCTTAAAGGACTTGTCTGTTCTGTTTTTGCTCTTTGTTTCGGGAAAAATTTTAAATGAAGCAAGTATCCCGTTTTTGGACGAAGCATTAAACATGTTTCCGCAATTTTAAAAATATGTTGAAAAGAAATTACAATGTTTTACACGATTATATCAACCTGTCGACTGTTCCTTGCTCTGTCACTATTAGTTATAAAGCACATCTAATAATAGAATTTTCACAACATCGATCTTTACATCGTCAGTCGATGCGGGACACTCTCTAACATAACCTCATCAAGTTCCGTAAGCGTAAGCGTAAACCTCTTGCTTAATGACATTGTTTCATCGGTTGTGTTTTTCGAGTTGTGAGAGAAGTGAGAACAGTGCGTGTATTTTTGACAATATCAATGCCTAAAAGAAAGTGTTATTTTAACGATGGACTGATAAAAGACTTTCTATTTTTAATAGAACAAAATCATTTAATCTTTTGAGTATCAATTACTTCATCTAACTGTGTTGACTGTTTATTTCAACTTCAAATGTAAACTATTTTTTTCACTGTTGGTGTTTCAGGTGTTGAAAGGATTAGGAGAAGTAGGGGCGAAAGGGGGTTAAGGGGAGAGGAGGAAATCTTCAATTTTTTCAAATTTCAAATCTGGACACCCTATTTATACAGTGTAACATTACCGTGTCAATCCTGATGCGACGCTTCAATCGCATTCCGTTAACATTAAAGTAGTCAACGCCGGCTTTCAACTGTCGGACCCTGTTACATTAGAATTTCCAGCTGCACACTTCATACACTGAATAGCCTACATTTCAGCAGTACCATAACTCTCAATAATATTCACGACAATCGGTTTTCACCACGCGGAGAGACTTGAACATTTGTATCTATAACAGCGAAGTTTTTACACTTTTACACACTTTAGAATATACACTCTACACGGTACTTCAGTGTCTAAAAAATCGCTAGTGGCCTTTCCCACCGTCAAGAACCAACTAAACTACCATAAACCACTAAAAAAAAATAAAAAAAAGATTACTCAAGAAAACACTGTATGACAAACATTATTGTTTGTAGACCGACTTCACGATACGCACTAAAACAACCGCACGACAATAACCGGCGGATTCTTCAGACAATTAAATATTTAATACGATTTTATCTGTTTGCTCAACAAGCGTGTGTACACAAAACTCGAGTACTGCTGCCTCCTGATATTAAGTCATCGTACCAAAACAGCCGTGTCGAAATTAACAACACGCCTACTTGCCCAATCCCTTATCTACACCGTCGTTACTTTACTTCCCAGTTACATGAAACTATTTCCACAACCGTAAAGATTACAAAATCTTGTACGATTAAAAATCTCGTACGACACTTCTTCGAAAACGGCATCGTTGCCAGATTGCTTCTGTCCGAGTATAACTGGTGTGAGCTGTACAGCGATCCACGACCACGAAACAATGAGAGCCTCAAAGCACTCGTAAGGAACCTGATGCTACTTCTGTGAATACGTCACGACGTGTTACATGGAACACAAATATTTCAAATTCAAGAACACGGAAACCACTTTCAGCCGCGATGTCCAGTCTCCAATGACTCTGAAATGCATATACATGCTGTTACATATAGGCCCTATTTTCAATTTAGGAAAAATTATAGTCATTTTAAATAAGTAAATATTGTAATGTTACATATCATCACCATACTTCTGAACCAAATTTTCAACCTAACATAACAATTAATGAAACAAAACCTACCAAGGATTAAGAATTGTGTACCAAGTATTAAAATCAGTTGAAGAATTAATAACTGAAGAACGAATTTACAAATAATGAATAAAAGTAGTAATGAGAACTAAACAAATAAGAAAATATATCAAATGTGATTAACCCAATGACCCAATAGATTAGGTAAGTGAGTAAACATAAAACACAGATAATAAAAAATGAAAAGAAATGAATGACATTATGATAGAACTCAAATAAAAAGATAAACAAAGGAAGAGACAAGACATCCCCACAATCTACAACAAAAGAGGTACGACAGTGAGATAAATAAAATAAAACAAGCGAATTACCAAGTGAAGGACAGACTATTAATGACATCAAACCACTGACAGACTATTTTAGGTGACTTGACTCTAATTTAAAATAATGGTAATCAATAATGATCAGGAGAGTGAGATTAAACCTAGTATTAGTATGATTTAATAATGTATAAAAGATAACAACAAGATTGTATCTTGTCTACTACTTATGTTAAGTGATATAGACACAGGGATATCAGAAAAACTGACAATCACCAATAATGTTGTAAATATAATATAAAAGAGATCGGAAAATAAGTACCAAACAATAAATTAATAATTAATAGTATTAGTACACTTAAATAATTGAGTAAAATGTGTAGAAACCAACCACCAAAATGAACCCATTGTTGTAAACCAGAATAGGGACACACATAACCTAGCTCAACAAGCATTTTGCACTTATAATGACAAGAATTAATAATAAAAAGGTTATCAAACCATGTTCTATTATACTGTACTTAAACTAGATGTTATAAAGATCATACCAGTAACAAGATTAGTTACCAAAGGAAGATTTATATTGATTAGTGTAAATTAACATACTGAAATGGACAGCATAGAATTTACCCAATAATCAATCTAAAAAACCTTTAGAAATACTAATAAAAGAGAAAGAGGTTGATATCAGTATAATCAATGATGTGTAGTACAACTAAGATGATGTAAACCAATAATTATTATCATGAAATGGAGTCATAATAATGTAAATTAAATATACTTGCCATGTAGCACTAGATGCAAGAACTATTGATGAATTAACAGCAAATGGGAATATCCTGGTGCAAACCAGAACATTGTAAAACTTTATAGTTATTGTAATGATCATTTATGTAAGAAATAATGACTTAAAAACAACTGGGTAATTTATAATGAAGGTAATTCGTGTAACATCCTATAGTGCAAAACTATGGTTGATTATACAGAATAAAATCAACAAAAGAAAGGTGTAATAACAAAAACTGAGGTGATCAGAAGTTGTAATGATCATCTCAGAGTAATTGTGACATAATAGAAGTTGGTCAAAAACCACTATTAAGATATAATAAGTAAATCTAATGTGTAGTGTCATAGGCCTAGGGCATAGCTTATGCATTTTATGGATAACTGTAAATAAATACTGTGTAAAGAGTACACAAAAGGACTTGGAAAGCATCATCTCAATGAGATATGATAGCCATGTGGTAATTTAAGTTAAATAATATATAAATTCAGTAAAAAATTGTGTTAGTTGTAAGTTCAAAAAACTATATCTGTTAATAGTGAACGAAAGGATTTCATGTGAGGACTCTAAATAATGAGCCAGATGTCGCCATATCATGGTAAGGCTACATCAGCTATTAAAAGTAATGTAAGAGTTTTATATCAGTTGGAATGTATTTGCATCAATTTTGACAAAATATTTGGCGTCACTTTCTTAATCTCAACCCCAGAAACCCAAGCGTTCTTAATAATTTGGTAAAGGGGGTAGCCACGCTCGATGGAATGTCATCAACCTTTCCACTAATCAGACGGGTTAAATCGAGATTTGGTCAGGAAACAGAAGCCAGATTTGAAGTCATTATTGTATTCTCGGCGAAGCAAGACAGACGCCAGTTCCGTACGCCAAAAGTCGCGAATTAACCTATAACCAGTGCGGGCATCGAACTGTAAACATCGGTCAACATAACCAAATTTTTTTACAAAATGTTTCAAAGATTTTAATTACGAAGTTCAATGAAAGAGTGATAGTGCAACAGCAATTGCAAAGTGTACAATACGCGATTGCGTGAATAAAGGGAGTATAGTGACAATTAAGCATACTTAGAGGAATTATAAACTTAGACGCTAAAATTTTATCGAGTATAATTAATAAGATGATTTGATTTGAACACAAAAAGGAGTTGGGACCTTATTATATTGTAACATGACAGATATATGCATAATATTGAATGGCAATTGATCATTAGAATAATGAAGTTATAATATTTAAATTTGGAAGAAAGCATTAAGTTTAATATAAAAAGATTAATTCATAGCAACTGTGGAAAGAAATCATTATTATAAAGAAAATACAAGTTCAAATAAAAGGAGTTACTAGTGATGAGTCATCCCAGACCAGTCTCATAACCAAAGGTTTTCAAGGTATAACCCAGGAAGGTAAAAAGTAAATAACCAAGCAGTACAGAATATGACCAAACCCACAACGAGGAAGAATAAATAGAAGAGAAACCCTAAAATAAGCCAAGATCAAACAATACAGGTGGTGTATTTCTGAAATAAAGAAGAAGATGGAGAAGATCCCAAGAAACCTGATGGCATCAAGAAGAAGATGGAGAAGATACCAGTCCCAGAAGGCAGGAGAAAAGAAGACTGATGAAAGAAGAAGAAGGCAGCATCCTGAAGAAGATGTCATGCTCTTATAAAAGACACCCAAATCCCTATATCCCCAAAATAAATATTTAAAAATAAAAGTATAACGAAATAAAAACCACATGTATATAAATTTAAGAGAGAGAAGTGTATAAAGTAAAAGTTGCCTGTGAACTAAGATGAAACAATAATATAGTACCCATGGAACAAATCTCCATTGAAAAAACGCTAACCAATTGATTATGTTAATAAGACTATACGACCATTTAGCATTAACATAATATAAGAGTGCAAAGTGAACCAGTGATAGTTTTGGGTATTATAAAAAATGAACCTTGTGTTTCATTCTTGGCAATCACAAACATTGGATGCAATGAAATATGCAATTTTCAATGACTTGAAAGGTGTACTGTGACAATATGTTGTTCATAAGACATGAATCTGTTTAAAATAACATTTTGTTTTACATGAAAAAAGAAAAACAGATTTCATAATACTTTTTGAACAATTCATACTATTTATTTATTAATGACAGGGTACAATTCCCCAAAGACAATGTATAAAAGACGGTATAAAAACTGTAGAATCCTACTTATAATAATAGTTAGAAATAAGAATATAAATATAAGGTTTTTATGTATATAGTATAAGAATGTTTAAAAATGTTTTAGATATAAGGCCATTTGTTTGGGTCTGATACAACTAACATCAGAACTATAAAAATAGTTACTACTTGTAAATAGTAGAGAGTAATTAAGATGTTAGTTAGTAAAAAACCTTTCTTTTTTGTAAGCCATATTTCCATGTTTAGAAATAAGGATTTTGTTGCAAAATGTCTGACTTGAAGACAACCATTTATTTAAAAAAATATTCTTTATTTTGTTTAACTATTATTTGTATTGTAAACAATACTAATTGTTTTTGTGTAATTTGAAAACATGTTTAATTTATAATACTATATGTAAAAGTCAGAGAGGGTATCACACATCATATATTGTTTGTAAAATATTTTGTAAGAAAAATTGTTAAAAAATCATAGGCCAAAAGAATGGAAACCAAACTTCATCAAAACAGAGAAATTGCTCATTTAAATGCAAATAAACAAAAGGGGTTTAGACAAAATAAACTTGAGATCAAGCCATATAATTGCACATACCATTTAGAAAGATTTTAATAAATTATATTCAGAATTATAAATAAAAATGAAAATGACTAAACTCAGAAATTTGGACATGGGAGTCATATATTCCAGAATAATGTTTCAGAATACAACTAATTCAATTAATTACCAGAAAATAAGGGAATATGAACCTTTTAATACAATATAGGATTATTAATATTAAATATAACTGATAAAATGGCTGAATTTATATAATGACAGGAAGTAAATTTTGATGTTTTGACTTTTCAGAGTATACCAAACTGAAAGTAAAATTACTATGTTTTGGACAGAAAACACTATAAAACGGCATTATTTAATCTGAAAATAAGCTGAATGAACTGAAAGATTAATTTAAATAACATCTAGTGAATAAAATTGGTAAATAACCCAAGTTTAGGTATTTATATAGTGAAATATTAAAGTGTGCACAGGATATGAAAAATATTTGAACAATGTTAAGAATAATATTATATGGGCTAAGAGTTTAATTGAAACTGGAGGAAACAGTTAGTTGATTATTGGTATTCGAACGGTTAACATAAACGAGAGTTTTGTGACGATCTAACCTATCTTACAACGTTAAAGTTAAGTGGCGAACAGTACGTTACTGTAAAGTCGAGAGTGAATTATAAAATCCTTCCAGAACATATACATTGTGACAAAAACAATCAAGAAACACTAATTAACACTAAACAATACATTTCTACTCCGAAAAACACCACAAAACTGTATAACACATTAACCAAATTAGTGTCGGAATTGGGAAAAGTGTTTTGACTTATAATTACACAGATATACTAAATACAACCCAGAATCACTACACCAGTCACTACACAACATTTAACAAGAGATTTGCAGACACAAGAACAGGAATACTGCCAGAAAATACATTATTTGGAACGCAGCAGGAACGAGCAACATTTTGATCAACTTGATGGCCGCCATTTGCTTTTGACGATCCCAGTGCCTTCTCCTGTTTCAACACAGCTGTGGTGAAAACAATTATTTTATTTTCAAATTATTATTCAATGTTTGTGTTTAGTAATAATTATTCATTTGATGTAACGTTATACTTTTAAATATTAGCCCGATTTCTCTGACTTTGATAATAACTGGCTGTTTAAAGAACCCTGTATAATTTTTATATAATACACTTTGTAATTTTTTCGATATCCTGAGAATCGATATTAATCGATAAGAGTCAATATTGCCATTAATTAATAAAACTTTAATACTTTTCAATACTTAATAGTTCTTTATTTCTTCAATAATACTAATTACCAATAATATAATTCTAATTGATAATCTACAAGGACTTTACCACCTATAAGCGAAGATAACCTAAAAAATAAAAAGATAAACAAGTATCGATTGGTTTGAAGACAATCTTATGAGTGGTGATAGTTTATTTAAAATATACCAAAACTTTAATAAAAATTTTCAGAAGAGCATTACACTTGTTAAAACTTCACAGCCCTATATTAATTAATTGATCATAATTAATTAATTAATTAAATTAAAACAAATTTTTTTTTAATTATTTTTTTTATAAACATAATTTTTTTTAAAATTTCCTTCAAAACAATAATTTTTGTTTTGAAACTTTCGGTGAAGCTGAACATATATATTTCTTCATCAACTTTACGCTACTCGACCGGTCTTGCTACCATTGGGACTCGACCAGCTGGGAAACTTAAGGAAGTGTTTCAGGCCAGTAAGACGTCGAGAGCCACACCAATTACAACCTAATAATTTAAGAACATACATACATCAATCTTTTATTTTATTATTATTACAAATTGGCGCCCAACGTGGGGCTTTAATTAGCGATTGGAAGGTCAATACATTCTGCCCAATCACTAGTTGGAGCTAGGCAACAGCTACAAAGCCAGAGAATTTCAAGGGAAAATGCAACGACGTGCAACTTCCAAGAAACGGGCGGCGGAGGCCGAGAAAGAAATAGAAGTTGACATGGACAACAAGGAGGCGACGCCAGTGGAGGCGGAAGAGTCATTACCCCCGGATTTGTACAAACAAACTGAACAACCGGAGATACCCACGCAAACAGGGGAAGTCAATGTCCAGAAGGAACCATTGGAAAAGCCGACACGAACGGAGGATGGGGGTATACAAGAGATGATCAGAGCAATGATGAAACAAATGGAGGAGAATAGGAAGAAGGACAACCAACAAATGGAGGAGAATAGGAAGAAGGACACACAGTCTTTGAAAGAAGATATCAAATCTACGAAGGAAGACTTGAGTAAGAAAATGGGGAGTGATAACCAGTCCTTGAAAGAAGATTTAGGAAATAAAATCGAAACAACAAATAAGAAGATGGAAGAGAAGATGCAAGAAAACAGCAAGAAGATGGAAGAGAAGATGCAAGAAAACAGCAAGAAGATGGAAGAGAAGATGGAAGAAAACAGTAAGAAGATGGAAGAGAAGATGGAAGAAAACAGCAAGAAGATGGAAGAAGAGATGGGGAAGAAGTTAGAAGAATTGAAGGAAGACAACCAATTGTTCAAGGAAGAATTCAAGTCGACCAAAGAAGAATTGATTAATAAAATTGAAAATACTAATCAGAAAATCGATGAAACCAGGAAGAAGATAGAGAAGAACAACCGACAATTGAAGGAAGAGTTGAAAGAAGATAACAGGAAGTTGGAAGAGAAGATGGGGGAGAAATTGGAAGAATTGAGAGAAGACAATCAAATTCTAAGAGAAGAGTTAAGGGAGGTAAATCAGGAGAATTTTGACAAACTGGACGAAAGAATGGAATTGTTGCGAGAAGAAATGAATAAGGAAATCAAGGTTAACAAAAAAGCGATGGATAAGAAGATGGAAGAAGAAAATATAATGGTCAATCGACAGATTCGAGAGATTGATGGAAAGTGCAACCAGACCGAAAAGGAGGTGAATGAGTTTAAAGAAGTGGTGAATATCAAGTTCACAAATATCGAAGAACATAGTCGTAGGAAGGTAGAAGAACAGAGGAAGGAAAATCAAGAAGAGTTCGGAAAAGTACGCAACCAAGTCACAGAACGATGTAACGATATACAAGAGACCGTGGCCAGTATCACCGGTCAGGTGCGACAAAGCCGAGAGGAGATGGAAGCGATTAGAAACAGACCGACTCATTTCACCGGATTGCCCGTCAACGAAAGCCGAGAGTGGCTCAACTTCCGGCAATACAAACGCAAGCCGATGGAGTTCCTGGCTAGGGTAGAAGAATATTTGACCAAGCATAAAATTACTCAATGGAGCCATAGCTGGGAGATATTCGACGAGTCTTTCCGAGACATAACAGATAATTGGTGGATGGCCAACCGGAGTGAAATTTCCGACTACCAACAGTTCCGGAAAATGTTTAAGACAAAATACTGGTCTGCGACCACCCAGAACTTGATCCGAGACAATATTTGTAATGGAAGATACAGGTCACAATTAGGTAGCAGTATGACGGCATATTTCTTGGGGAAGGTGTGTATGGCAAAACACCTCGAGCCAGCAATCCCAGAGGAATGTTTAGTGAACAAAATATCGTATCACTATGATGAGGACATTATCAGGGCCCGGAGAGGTAGTCAGATCAAGACGATCCAGGGAATGACCGAGTTACTAGAGGGATACGAGAACGAGGAGTATTATCGGCAGAGCAGAAAGAGAAATGAGAGACCAGAAGCAAGGCCGACTACCTACCCCAATAACGGCAATAACCATACAAGCAACCGGAACCAGCCCAGTAATTACGACGGCCCTAACAACCAGCCGCGTAATAGCCAGTTTAACGGTAATTTTAACGGCGTAAGGAATAACAACCCCTACCCAAATAACAGAAACAATTTTTATCAACAGAATAATAATGTCCCATACAGTCAGAGAAATCCATATCCCAACAATAATGGTGACAGATCTTACCCACCTAACCGAAATTACTATAATAATAATTTTAGTAATAACAATAATAGCAATAGTAATAACCGAGTGTCGCGTCCTAGGGTAAATTTTATAAGAGCAGAAGATCGCGGACCCAGGAGATATTATCAACCGAGGAGGAGCAGCTTCCACGGCGCCGACCGAAGATGGAGGAGTGCGGAACGAGACGGCCCAAGACACGAAGAGGGAAGACGAAGTACCAGCCTGGAAGATCTTGGCAGACAACCGAACAGGGCGTTAAACATCAACCAGGGTACAGAACGTCAGGAGACAAACCAGAGTTTCCCGAACGATGCCTCGGTCAATAATAACATAAACACTGACCAAAATACTTTAAACGAGAGGAGGCAGTAATCAACAACAATGACCCGTTACTGCTTATACTTCCTGGGTTAGAAAAGGATGATTTGCGACAAGAAAACCAGCATAAAAACATCACTATTATATGTAACCATTATCTGAAAGACATACGAACTGAACTTTTGGAAGAGAACGAGAAGAGTCTCAGCAACAGTAATAATGAGATAATTTATATAACAGCGGAGGTGGAAGGAATTCCCGCTAAAATAATGATAGACACAGGAGCTAATATTTCAATAATAAACTCCAATGAGTTGGAGAGGATACAATGTACATGTGGAAAAACTTTGCCAATGTTACCAGTCAACAACATTGTGTTGGTAGGTGCAACTGGCCGCCAGAATAAAACCATTAGGAAACAAGTTTCCTTAAGTGTCGTTAGCCGTGATATAGCTTTAGACATGGAATTTTTAATCGCCACCGGATTACCATTTGACATCTTAGTCGGTTGCGATATTCTTCGTAGATATTCGGCGGTAATCGATCTCAATTTAAATAAAGTATCACTTTTCCCAGACGGAGTAACATGGACCGCAGATCTGGTAGGAAGCACAACTATACTTCCCAGCCCTATACATCAACAACTTCGTAAAATAAATGTTATTAGAAACAGCCCTCTTTCTAAACCCATAATATACAATCATGGAGGAGAGGATTTATGGTCAGTTAAGATCCAAGAAATACGGAATTTCCAGTGCGGAAGCGATAACGAGAAAATACCAACACATCTGGCTGATCGTCTAATCGCTATATATGAGAAATACAAGGCGGTGTTTTCTGATGAACCAGGGAAGGTAAAAAACTACCAATGCCAACTTCGTTTTAAAGAAAACGTAGAGTTTAGCCGGAGGTCATATCCAATAGCGCAGTCGCTCAAAGAAGCCGTGAGAACAGAGATAAACAAGATGATAGAAAACGACATAATTGAGATTAGTCAATCACCTTACACTAGTCCAATTATTGCTGTTCCGAAGAAAGACGGACAAGTCCGGCTCTGTTTAGATGCGCGTGAGTTGAATAAGACAATTGTGAATGACAGAACCTCTCCCGGTGAAATAGAAGAAATTTTAAAACGTTTTCATGGTACTAGATTTATTAGCACCTGGGATACGGTCTGTGGTTATTGGCAGGTAGAGCTGCATCCACAAAGCCGCCAATACGTAGCGTTCATTTTCGAAGGGCGCAATTACCAGTTCAAGAGACTGCCCTTCGGACTTGTCAATTCTGTCGCCATATTTGTGGCATGCATGGACCAGATTTTGGGACCAGAAGCGCTCCAATTTACCACCGTCTATGTTGACGATTTACTAATCACATCCGGAACCTGGGAGGAGCACTGTTACAGAGTGGAATTTGTACTAAACAAACTAGCGCAAAACAACATAACACTGAAGTTGGAGAAATCCAAGTTCATAGCGCGCGAGGTACAATTCTTAGGCTTCAACCTAGACGACAGAGGTATTACCCCATCAGCAGAAAAAGTGGAGGCAATTCAGAGGTTCCCGCAACCAAGAAACAGGAAACAATTGCAATATTTCCTCGGACTCTGTAACTATTACAGGAAGTTTCAGAGCCGATATTCCGAGTTGACCGCCAAGTTTCAACCACAATTATCTGCCAAAAACAAATGGACTTGGGGTGAAGATCAAGATATTACTTTCCGCTTGATAAAAGAGAAGTTTCTGGAGAGTGTCATACTTCGTCACCCAGATTTTAAGAAACCGTTCTTTCTAAACTGTGACGCTAGCGACCTAAGCTTAGGAACGACATTATACCAGGAAGATGAGGAGGGACAACATCTGGTAATAAGCTTCGCTAGTCGCACACTGAACCAGTGCGAAAAGAACTACAGTGTGACAGAAAAGGAATTGTTGAGCGTGGTGTTCGCATGCAGCAAGTTCCGGACGTACATTCTCGGATATCAAGTCACGGTACGAACTGATCATAAATCCATCTCGTTCCTTCGTAGGTGCAAGTTGAGTCACGGCCGATTGGCTAGGTGGGTACTCGCCCTACAAGAATATGACCTGAAATGGGAATACATTCCAGGAAAGAAGAACGTGGTAGCGGATGTGTTGTCACGTATAAATCTGGAAGATCAGACTTTCGAGGGAGAGAAGGAGAGCTTAGTAAAAATTTATAACATATTCACGACCAGAGCCGATTTACAAGCTTTGTTAATAAATATCCATCAGCAGTCTGATCCTAAGCTGAAAAACATTGTGAGTCGTTTGGAAGCCAATGATGAAACCATTTCTAAATATTACCACCTTAACAAGGGAATTTTATTCATAAAAACCGCCTTGGACGATGAGACATGGAAGGTGATAATCCCACACCAAATCGAAAAGGAGGTCATCATCGATTACCATGTCAGGTATGGTCACATGGGAGCGTTAAAAGAGATACAGGCTCTAGAGGAAAATTGTAAGATCAAGAATATCAACCGCAAGGTGAGAACATACATCAAGTCCTGTAAGATCTGCCAATGTGCAAAAGTAAACAATGAAAAGACAGAGGGTATCATGATACCGATAACTTCCAACGCAAAACTGGAAAAAGTGTTTTTGGATATCTGCGGGCCATTTCCCCGTAGCGGTGGTCGGCACAGATATAAATACTTGGTAATCATAATGGATCACTACACCAAGTATATAAAGCTATATCCGGTTAATCGGGCAACAACAGCAAAGGTTTTGGCGGTGATTATTGATTTGTATATCCCAGAGATCGGTAGACCATCTTCTATTATTACCGACCATGGTACACAGTTTAAGGGGAGGAGATGGCGAGACACTTTATTAGCACTTGGGGTCAAAACGTATAAGACATCAGTCTACCACCCAAGTAGCAATCCGGCTGAGAGAGTACTAAGAGAAGTGGGTAGGATATTGCGCACGTACTGTCACAACCAACAGAAAAAGTGGCAAGAGTACCTAGCAGCGACAGAAAGATTCCTAAATTACGCCCACCATCCAGCTATAGGAATTCCACCGTACTCAGCCATGTATGAGAAGCCGACTCCCCGAGACATTGAACAAATCATTGAATTTCCAACGAACAACAATAGGAAATTCAACCAGTTGAAGTTTTACAATAAGGTAGCAGAAGATCAGGAAAAACGGCAAGCCAAATACCAGAAGGCAATAGGGCGAATTGTAACATATAAAGAGGGTGAAAAAGTCCTCCTAAAAAATAGAGAGCTGCCTAGCACCTTAGAAGGCATAACCAAAAAACTATTATTACTTTACACTGGCCCATATGTTGTGGTAAATGATAAGCATAACAATACACATGAGTTGAAGGAAATCGTTTCAGGAAAAATCAAAGGAATGTACAATCAAGCTTCTATGAAGAAATATTATGAAGAATGAGTTGCGAGTTTTAGAATTTTGAATTTATTAATTTTAAAAAAATTCTAAAATAATGTAAGTACATCTTACAACCTAATATTTTGAAAAGAACATTCTGGAGAATTAAAAGAAGAAGAATTTTTTAATTTAATTATTATAAAAATTTAAAATTGAGTAAGTACATCTTACTACAACCTAATAATTTTGGAACAAACTTTATGGAAGAAAGAATTTTGAATATAACTTATTCTAAAATATGTAAGTACATCTTACTACCACTGATAATTTTGAACAAACTTTATGAAAGAATTAAGAAGAAAGGAATTTTGAATTTATTTATGAAAATTTAAAATTGAGTAAGTACATCTTACTACAACCTAATAATTTTGGAACGAACTTTATGGAAGAAAGAAAAAGAAAGACTTTTGAAATGAAATATAATTATACAAATTTAAAATTGAGTAAGTACTTCTTACTACAACCTGATAATTTAGAACAAAACTTTATGGAAGAAAGAGAAAGAGAGAGAATTTTGAACTTAATTTTACAAAAAATTTAAAAATAAAGTAAGACCAACTTACTATAACTAAGTTTATGAGAAAAACTTTATGGTAAATAATTAAGAAGAATTTGAATTTGGAGAAATACCAAAACATTCAGAAATAATAGTAAAATCACAGTACTATAAACAATTCTGAATGAAACAATTCTGGGAATAAATGAATTAAACAGAATTTGAATGTTCATAGAACGTCAGAACTTTGAAACAAGATAAGATCAACATATTACAAGGATTTATGAGAAATATTTTTCAATTAAATAAAAAGAATAGTGTGAATTTTACATTAAAACTAACCAAGTTCCAAAAAATAATTATGTGTCAATTATAATTGAATTGAGAAGAAAATAAAGTGATTAATTCAGAAAAAAGAATTAATTTTAATCCAGAATAAATGCTAGACATTCACAATAGCATTTGAAGGGGTAGAGAAGAATAACAAAGAAGAGTGTAATATGCAAGAGAAGAAAAAATTTGGAAGCAAAGAGACTAATTACCTATGAAATGATAATGAAAACAGTTAATTAAGAGCAAAGAAGAACAACTCATACCAAACATATGGAGAAGATGATTTTGAACCAATGATAATAATAAGACCTATATGAAATGCAAAGAGAAGAAATACCACATGAAATATAATATAAATGAATTAATGTTAATGAATGCGAAGGTGGATTAATAACTTTCTAAGAGAAAGGAAAGAACCAAAATGTTTAAATAAAATGATCAATATAACAACCTGTATATCTAATGTAAAGATACAATGTTAAAAAATTAAATATAATATATTAAGACCATTCAAATAATGAATAAGAAAGACTATATATAAAGACCATACTAATACTATGAGTAACCAGAAGAAAGTATAAAGAGAATTCAGATGGAGAAGAAAGAGAGTTACACTGTAAACAGTAACCAGAATTATTAAAAGAAAGGTTTTCAACCATAATTAAATTAAATATATCAGACAAGTTAAGAGTTTTGAAAAAATATATATGTAATGAGTATAATAATGATTATGAAGATTTATTAAGATAGAAAATGTGAGATAATCTGAGAGACTAAGAAGTGGAGAATCCAAAGATATTTTTATTAGTCGAAAATGAGACTACTTTTTATTTATTTATTCGATGACTGACTGAAGATAATTCCAGCAGCATTATGTTTTTTTGAGCAGGGATGGATATGCCTCTGTACTCAATTTATAGAAGTGGTGTATGGCCAGCAGAGAAGTAGCGTACAGTGCCCCTCTGATCTGCCCCAGCCCACGTGATAGGGAATGTTAGGGAATTAATATCCCAAATATACAACACGAAGTTGATATAGAAAGAAAATGTATTACAATAATAATATATCTCAGAAGACACTAACTATCCGAAAAGGATCAGTAGTAAAACAAATAATTATATATATAAAATTAATAAAACTCTAATATAAAAAAGTCGATATAAAGATGGAGAAGAAAATGAATTATAAGAAATGATGAAATTATCATAAGAAATTATTTCATCCATAAACATGTCTGAAATAATTACTTCTGGAGGGGAGCAATCTGTAACATGACAGATATATGCATAATATTGAATGGCAATTGATCATTAGAATAATGAAGTTATAATATTTAAATTTGGAAGAAAGCATTAAGTTTAATATAAAAAGATTAATTCATAGCAACTGTGGAAAGAAATCATTATTATAAAGAAAATACAAGTTCAAATAAAAGGAGTTACTAGTGATGAGTCATCCCAGACCAGTCTCATAACCAAAGGTTTTCAAGGTATAACCCAGGAAGGTAAAAAGTAAATAACCAAGCAGTACAGAATATGACCAAACCCACAACGAGGAAGAATAAATAGAAGAGAAACCCTAAAATAAGCCAAGATCAAACAATACAGGTGGTGTATTTCTGAAATAAAGAAGAAGATGGAGAAGATCCCAAGAAACCTGATGGCATCAAGAAGAAGATGGAGAAGATACCAGTCCCAGAAGGCAGGAGAAAAGAAGACTGATGAAAGAAGAAGAAGGCAGCATCCTGAAGAAGATGTCATGCTCTTATAAAAGACACCCAAATCCCTATATCCCCAAAATAAATATTTAAAAATAAAAGTATAACGAAATAAAAACCACATGTATATAAATTTAAGAGAGAGAAGTGTATAAAGTAAAAGTTGCCTGTGAACTAAGATGAAACAATAATATAGTACCCATGGAACAAATCTCCATTGAAAAAACGCTAACCAATTGATTATGTTAATAAGACTATACGACCATTTAGCATTAACATAATATAAGAGTGCAAAGTGAACCAGTGATAGTTTTGGGTATTATAAAAAATGAACCTTGTGTTTCATTCTTGGCAATCACAAACATTGGATGCAATGAAATATGCAATTTTCAATGACTTGAAAGGTGTACTGTGACAATATGTTGTTCATAAGACATGAATCTGTTTAAAATAACATTTTGTTTTACATGAAAAAAGAAAAACAGATTTCATAATACTTTTTGAACAATTCATACTATTTATTTATTAATGACAGGGTACAATTCCCCAAAGACAATGTATAAAAGACGGTATAAAAACTGTAGAATCCTACTTATAATAATAGTTAGAAATAAGAATATAAATATAAGGTTTTTATGTATATAGTATAAGAATGTTTAAAAATGTTTTAGATATAAGGCCATTTGTTTGGGTCTGATACAACTAACATCAGAACTATAAAAATAGTTACTACTTGTAAATAGTAGAGAGTAATTAAGATGTTAGTTAGTAAAAAACCTTTCTTTTTTGTAAGCCATATTTCCATGTTTAGAAATAAGGATTTTGTTGCAAAATGTCTGACTTGAAGACAACCATTTATTTAAAAAAATATTCTTTATTTTGTTTAACTATTATTTGTATTGTGAACAATACTAATTGTTTTTGTGTAATTTGAAAACATGTTTAATTTATAATACTATATGTAAAAGTCAGAGAGGGTATCACACATCATATATTGTTTGTAAAATATTTTGTAAGAAAAATTGTTAAAAAATCATAGGCCAAAAGAATGGAAACCAAACTTCATCAAAACAGAGAAATTGCTCATTTAAATGCAAATAAACAAAAGGGGTTTAGACAAAATAAACTTGAGATCAAGCCATATAATTGCACATACCATTTAGAAAGATTTTAATAAATTATATTCAGAATTATAAATAAAAATGAAAATGACTAAACTCAGAAATTTGGACATGGGAGTCATATATTCCAGAATAATGTTTCAGAATACAACTAATTCAATTAATTACCAGAAAATAAGGGAATATGAACCTTTTAATACAATATAGGATTATTAATATTAAATATAACTGATAAAATGGCTGAATTTATATAATGACAGGAAGTAAATTTTGATGTTTTGACTTTTCAGAGTATACCAAACTGAAAGTAAAATTACTATGTTTTGGACAGAAAACACTATAAAACGGCATTATTTAATCTGAAAATAAGCTGAATGAACTGAAAGATTAATTTAAATAACATCTAGTGAATAAAATTGGTAAATAACCCAAGTTTAGGTATTTATATAGTGAAATATTAAAGTGTGCACAGGATATGAAAAATATTTGAACAATGTTAAGAATAATATTATATGGGCTAAGAGTTTAATTGAAACTGGAGGAAACAGTTAGTTGATTATTGGTATTCGAACGGTTAACATAAACGAGAGTTTTGTGACGATCTAACCTATCTTACAACGTTAAAGTTAAGTGGCGAACAGTACGTTACTGTAAAGTCGAGAGTGAATTATAAAATCCTTCCAGAACATATACATTGTGACAAAAACAATCAAGAAACACTAATTAACACTAAACAATACATTTCTACTCCGAAAAACACCACAAAACTGTATAACACATTAACCAAATTAGTGTCGGAATTGGGAAAAGTGTTTTGACTTATAATTACACAGATATACTAAATACAACCCAGAATCACTACACGTCACTACACAACATTTAACAAGAGATTTGCAGACACAAGAACAGGAATACTGCCAGAAAATACATTATTTGGAACGCAGCAGGAACGAGCAACATTTTGATCAACTTGATGGCCGCCATTTGCTTTTGACGATCCCAGTGCCTTCTCCTGTTTCAACACAGCTGTGGTGAAAACAATTATTTTATTTTCAAATTATTATTCAATGTTTGTGTTTAGTAATAATTATTCATTTGATGTAACGTTATACTTTTAAATATTAGCCCGATTTCTCTGACTTTGATAATAACTGGCTGTTTAAAGAACCCTGTATAATTTTTATATAATACACTTTGTAATTTTTTCGATATCCTGAGAATCGATATTAATCGATAAGAGTCAATATTGCCATTAATTAATAAAACTTTAATACTTTTCAATACTTAATAGTTCTTTATTTCTTCAATAATACTAATTACCAATAATATAATTCTAATTGATAATCTACAAGGACTTTACCACCTATAAGCGAAGATAACCTAAAAAATAAAAAGATAAACAAGTATCGATTGGTTTGAAGACAATCTTATGAGTGGTGATAGTTTATTTAAAATATACCAAAACTTTAATAAAAATTTTCAGAAGAGCATTACACTTGTTAAAACTTCACAGCCCTATATTAATTAATTGATCATAATTAATTAATTAATTAAATTAAAACAAATTTTTTTTTAATTATTTTTTTTATAAACATAATTTTTTTTAAAATTTCCTTCAAAACAATAATTTTTGTTTTGAAACTTTCGGTGAAGCTGAACATATATATTTCTTCATCAACTTTACGCTACTCGACCGGTCTTGCTACCATTGGGACTCGACCAGCTGGGAAACTTAAGGAAGTGTTTCAGGCCAGTAAGACGTCGAGAGCCACACCAATTACAACCTAATAATTTAAGAACATACATACATCAATCTTTTATTTTATTATTATTACAAATTGGCGCCCAACGTGGGGCTTTAATTAGCGATTGGAAGGTCAATACATTCTGCCCAATCACTAGTTGGAGCTAGGCAACAGCTACAAAGCCAGAGAATTTCAAGGGAAAATGCAACGACGTGCAACTTCCAAGAAACGGGCGGCGGAGGCCGAGAAAGAAATAGAAGTTGACATGGACAACAAGGAGGCGACGCCAGTGGAGGCGGAAGAGTCATTACCCCCGGATTTGTACAAACAAACTGAACAACCGGAGATACCCACGCAAACAGGGGAAGTCAATGTCCAGAAGGAACCATTGGAAAAGCCGACACGAACGGAGGATGGGGGTATACAAGAGATGATCAGAGCAATGATGAAACAAATGGAGGAGAATAGGAAGAAGGACAACCAACAAATGGAGGAGAATAGGAAGAAGGACACACAGTCTTTGAAAGAAGATATCAAATCTACGAAGGAAGACTTGAGTAAGAAAATGGGGAGTGATAACCAGTCCTTGAAAGAAGATTTAGGAAATAAAATCGAAACAACAAATAAGAAGATGGAAGAGAAGATGCAAGAAAACAGCAAGAAGATGGAAGAGAAGATGCAAGAAAACAGCAAGAAGATGGAAGAGAAGATGGAAGAAAACAGTAAGAAGATGGAAGAGAAGATGGAAGAAAACAGCAAGAAGATGGAAGAAGAGATGGGGAAGAAGTTAGAAGAATTGAAGGAAGACAACCAATTGTTCAAGGAAGAATTCAAGTCGACCAAAGAAGAATTGATTAATAAAATTGAAAATACTAATCAGAAAATCGATGAAACCAGGAAGAAGATAGAGAAGAACAACCGACAATTGAAGGAAGAGTTGAAAGAAGATAACAGGAAGTTGGAAGAGAAGATGGGGGAGAAATTGGAAGAATTGAGAGAAGACAATCAAATTCTAAGAGAAGAGTTAAGGGAGGTAAATCAGGAGAATTTTGACAAACTGGACGAAAGAATGGAATTGTTGCGAGAAGAAATGAATAAGGAAATCAAGGTTAACAAAAAAGCGATGGATAAGAAGATGGAAGAAGAAAATATAATGGTCAATCGACAGATTCGAGAGATTGATGGAAAGTGCAACCAGACCGAAAAGGAGGTGAATGAGTTTAAAGAAGTGGTGAATATCAAGTTCACAAATATCGAAGAACATAGTCGTAGGAAGGTAGAAGAACAGAGGAAGGAAAATCAAGAAGAGTTCGGAAAAGTACGCAACCAAGTCACAGAACGATGTAACGATATACAAGAGACCGTGGCCAGTATCACCGGTCAGGTGCGACAAAGCCGAGAGGAGATGGAAGCGATTAGAAACAGACCGACTCATTTCACCGGATTGCCCGTCAACGAAAGCCGAGAGTGGCTCAACTTCCGGCAATACAAACGCAAGCCGATGGAGTTCCTGGCTAGGGTAGAAGAATATTTGACCAAGCATAAAATTACTCAATGGAGCCATAGCTGGGAGATATTCGACGAGTCTTTCCGAGACATAACAGATAATTGGTGGATGGCCAACCGGAGTGAAATTTCCGACTACCAACAGTTCCGGAAAATGTTTAAGACAAAATACTGGTCTGCGACCACCCAGAACTTGATCCGAGACAATATTTGTAATGGAAGATACAGGTCACAATTAGGTAGCAGTATGACGGCATATTTCTTGGGGAAGGTGTGTATGGCAAAACACCTCGAGCCAGCAATCCCAGAGGAATGTTTAGTGAACAAAATATCGTATCACTATGATGAGGACATTATCAGGGCCCGGAGAGGTAGTCAGATCAAGACGATCCAGGGAATGACCGAGTTACTAGAGGGATACGAGAACGAGGAGTATTATCGGCAGAGCAGAAAGAGAAATGAGAGACCAGAAGCAAGGCCGACTACCTACCCCAATAACGGCAATAACCATACAAGCAACCGGAACCAGCCCAGTAATTACGACGGCCCTAACAACCAGCCGCGTAATAGCCAGTTTAACGGTAATTTTAACGGCGTAAGGAATAACAACCCCTACCCAAATAACAGAAACAATTTTTATCAACAGAATAATAATGTCCCATACAGTCAGAGAAATCCATATCCCAACAATAATGGTGACAGATCTTACCCACCTAACCGAAATTACTATAATAATAATTTTAGTAATAACAATAATAGCAATAGTAATAACCGAGTGTCGCGTCCTAGGGTAAATTTTATAAGAGCAGAAGATCGCGGACCCAGGAGATATTATCAACCGAGGAGGAGCAGCTTCCACGGCGCCGACCGAAGATGGAGGAGTGCGGAACGAGACGGCCCAAGACACGAAGAGGGAAGACGAAGTACCAGCCTGGAAGATCTTGGCAGACAACCGAACAGGGCGTTAAACATCAACCAGGGTACAGAACGTCAGGAGACAAACCAGAGTTTCCCGAACGATGCCTCGGTCAATAATAACATAAACACTGACCAAAATACTTTAAACGAGAGGAGGCAGTAATCAACAACAATGACCCGTTACTGCTTATACTTCCTGGGTTAGAAAAGGATGATTTGCGACAAGAAAACCAGCATAAAAACATCACTATTATATGTAACCATTATCTGAAAGACATACGAACTGAACTTTTGGAAGAGAACGAGAAGAGTCTCAGCAACAGTAATAATGAGATAATTTATATAACAGCGGAGGTGGAAGGAATTCCCGCTAAAATAATGATAGACACAGGAGCTAATATTTCAATAATAAACTCCAATGAGTTGGAGAGGATACAATGTACATGTGGAAAAACTTTGCCAATGTTACCAGTCAACAACATTGTGTTGGTAGGTGCAACTGGCCGCCAGAATAAAACCATTAGGAAACAAGTTTCCTTAAGTGTCGTTAGCCGTGATATAGCTTTAGACATGGAATTTTTAATCGCCACCGGATTACCATTTGACATCTTAGTCGGTTGCGATATTCTTCGTAGATATTCGGCGGTAATCGATCTCAATTTAAATAAAGTATCACTTTTCCCAGACGGAGTAACATGGACCGCAGATCTGGTAGGAAGCACAACTATACTTCCCAGCCCTATACATCAACAACTTCGTAAAATAAATGTTATTAGAAACAGCCCTCTTTCTAAACCCATAATATACAATCATGGAGGAGAGGATTTATGGTCAGTTAAGATCCAAGAAATACGGAATTTCCAGTGCGGAAGCGATAACGAGAAAATACCAACACATCTGGCTGATCGTCTAATCGCTATATATGAGAAATACAAGGCGGTGTTTTCTGATGAACCAGGGAAGGTAAAAAACTACCAATGCCAACTTCGTTTTAAAGAAAACGTAGAGTTTAGCCGGAGGTCATATCCAATAGCGCAGTCGCTCAAAGAAGCCGTGAGAACAGAGATAAACAAGATGATAGAAAACGACATAATTGAGATTAGTCAATCACCTTACACTAGTCCAATTATTGCTGTTCCGAAGAAAGACGGACAAGTCCGGCTCTGTTTAGATGCGCGTGAGTTGAATAAGACAATTGTGAATGACAGAACCTCTCCCGGTGAAATAGAAGAAATTTTAAAACGTTTTCATGGTACTAGATTTATTAGCACCTGGGATACGGTCTGTGGTTATTGGCAGGTAGAGCTGCATCCACAAAGCCGCCAATACGTAGCGTTCATTTTCGAAGGGCGCAATTACCAGTTCAAGAGACTGCCCTTCGGACTTGTCAATTCTGTCGCCATATTTGTGGCATGCATGGACCAGATTTTGGGACCAGAAGCGCTCCAATTTACCACCGTCTATGTTGACGATTTACTAATCACATCCGGAACCTGGGAGGAGCACTGTTACAGAGTGGAATTTGTACTAAACAAACTAGCGCAAAACAACATAACACTGAAGTTGGAGAAATCCAAGTTCATAGCGCGCGAGGTACAATTCTTAGGCTTCAACCTAGACGACAGAGGTATTACCCCATCAGCAGAAAAAGTGGAGGCAATTCAGAGGTTCCCGCAACCAAGAAACAGGAAACAATTGCAATATTTCCTCGGACTCTGTAACTATTACAGGAAGTTTCAGAGCCGATATTCCGAGTTGACCGCCAAGTTTCAACCACAATTATCTGCCAAAAACAAATGGACTTGGGGTGAAGATCAAGATATTACTTTCCGCTTGATAAAAGAGAAGTTTCTGGAGAGTGTCATACTTCGTCACCCAGATTTTAAGAAACCGTTCTTTCTAAACTGTGACGCTAGCGACCTAAGCTTAGGAACGACATTATACCAGGAAGATGAGGAGGGACAACATCTGGTAATAAGCTTCGCTAGTCGCACACTGAACCAGTGCGAAAAGAACTACAGTGTGACAGAAAAGGAATTGTTGAGCGTGGTGTTCGCATGCAGCAAGTTCCGGACGTACATTCTCGGATATCAAGTCACGGTACGAACTGATCATAAATCCATCTCGTTCCTTCGTAGGTGCAAGTTGAGTCACGGCCGATTGGCTAGGTGGGTACTCGCCCTACAAGAATATGACCTGAAATGGGAATACATTCCAGGAAAGAAGAACGTGGTAGCGGATGTGTTGTCACGTATAAATCTGGAAGATCAGACTTTCGAGGGAGAGAAGGAGAGCTTAGTAAAAATTTATAACATATTCACGACCAGAGCCGATTTACAAGCTTTGTTAATAAATATCCATCAGCAGTCTGATCCTAAGCTGAAAAACATTGTGAGTCGTTTGGAAGCCAATGATGAAACCATTTCTAAATATTACCACCTTAACAAGGGAATTTTATTCATAAAAACCGCCTTGGACGATGAGACATGGAAGGTGATAATCCCACACCAAATCGAAAAGGAGGTCATCATCGATTACCATGTCAGGTATGGTCACATGGGAGCGTTAAAAGAGATACAGGCTCTAGAGGAAAATTGTAAGATCAAGAATATCAACCGCAAGGTGAGAACATACATCAAGTCCTGTAAGATCTGCCAATGTGCAAAAGTAAACAATGAAAAGACAGAGGGTATCATGATACCGATAACTTCCAACGCAAAACTGGAAAAAGTGTTTTTGGATATCTGCGGGCCATTTCCCCGTAGCGGTGGTCGGCACAGATATAAATACTTGGTAATCATAATGGATCACTACACCAAGTATATAAAGCTATATCCGGTTAATCGGGCAACAACAGCAAAGGTTTTGGCGGTGATTATTGATTTGTATATCCCAGAGATCGGTAGACCATCTTCTATTATTACCGACCATGGTACACAGTTTAAGGGGAGGAGATGGCGAGACACTTTATTAGCACTTGGGGTCAAAACGTATAAGACATCAGTCTACCACCCAAGTAGCAATCCGGCTGAGAGAGTACTAAGAGAAGTGGGTAGGATATTGCGCACGTACTGTCACAACCAACAGAAAAAGTGGCAAGAGTACCTAGCAGCGACAGAAAGATTCCTAAATTACGCCCACCATCCAGCTATAGGAATTCCACCGTACTCAGCCATGTATGAGAAGCCGACTCCCCGAGACATTGAACAAATCATTGAATTTCCAACGAACAACAATAGGAAATTCAACCAGTTGAAGTTTTACAATAAGGTAGCAGAAGATCAGGAAAAACGGCAAGCCAAATACCAGAAGGCAATAGGGCGAATTGTAACATATAAAGAGGGTGAAAAAGTCCTCCTAAAAAATAGAGAGCTGCCTAGCACCTTAGAAGGCATAACCAAAAAACTATTATTACTTTACACTGGCCCATATGTTGTGGTAAATGATAAGCATAACAATACACATGAGTTGAAGGAAATCGTTTCAGGAAAAATCAAAGGAGTGTACAATCAAGCTTCTATGAAGAAATATTATGAAGAATGAGTTGCGAGTTTTAGAATTTTGAATTTATTAATTTTAAAAAAATTCTAAAATAATGTAAGTACATCTTACAACCTAATATTTTGAAAAGAACATTCTGGAGAATTAAAAGAAGAAGAATTTTTTAATTTAATTATTATAAAAATTTTAAATTGAGTAAGTACATCTTACTACAACCTAATAATTTTGGAACAAACTTTATGGAAGAAAGAATTTTGAATATAACTTATTCTAAAATATGTAAGTACATCTTACTACCACTGATAATTTTGAACAAACTTTATGAAAGAATTAAGAAGAAAGGAATTTTGAATTTATTTATGAAAATTTAAAATTGAGTAAGTACATCTTACTACAACCTAATAATTTTGGAACGAACTTTATGGAAGAAAGAAAAAGAAAGACTTTTGAAATGAAATATAATTATACAAATTTAAAATTGAGTAAGTACTTCTTACTACAACCTGATAATTTAGAACAAAACTTTATGGAAGAAAGAGAAAGAGAGAGAATTTTGAACTTAATTTTACAAAAAATTTAAAAATAAAGTAAGACCAACTTACTATAACTAAGTTTATGAGAAAAACTTTATGGTAAATAATTAAGAAGAATTTGAATTTGGAGAAATACCAAAACATTCAGAAATAATAGTAAAATCACAGTACTATAAACAATTCTGAATGAAACAATTCTGGGAATAAATGAATTAAACAGAATTTGAATGTTCATAGAACGTCAGAACTTTGAAACAAGATAAGATCAACATATTACAAGGATTTATGAGAAATATTTTTCAATTAAATAAAAAGAATAGTGTGAATTTTACATTAAAACTAACCAAGTTCCAAAAAATAATTATGTGTCAATTATAATTGAATTGAGAAGAAAATAAAGTGATTAATTCAGAAAAAAGAATTAATTTTAATCCAGAATAAATGCTAGACATTCACAATAGCATTTGAAGGGGTAGAGAAGAATAACAAAGAAGAGTGTAATATGCAAGAGAAGAAAAAATTTGGAAGCAAAGAGACTAATTACCTATGAAATGATAATGAAAACAGTTAATTAAGAGCAAAGAAGAACAACTCATACCAAACATATGGAGAAGATGATTTTGAACCAATGATAATAATAAGACCTATATGAAATGCAAAGAGAAGAAATACCACATGAAATATAATATAAATGAATTAATGTTAATGAATGCGAAGGTGGATTAATAACTTTCTAAGAGAAAGGAAAGAACCAAAATGTTTAAATAAAATGATCAATATAACAACCTGTATATCTAATGTAAAGATACAATGTTAAAAAATTAAATATAATATATTAAGACCATTCAAATAATGAATAAGAAAGACTATATATAAAGACCATACTAATACTATGAGTAACCAGAAGAAAGTATAAAGAGAATTCAGATGGAGAAGAAAGAGAGTTACACTGTAAACAGTAACCAGAATTATTAAAAGAAAGGTTTTCAACCATAATTAAATTAAATATATCAGACAAGTTAAGAGTTTTGAAAAAATATATATGTAATGAGTATAATAATGATTATGAAGATTTATTAAGATAGAAAATGTGAGATAATCTGAGAGACTAAGAAGTGGAGAATCCAAAGATATTTTTATTAGTCGAAAATGAGACTACTTTTTATTTATTTATTCGATGACTGACTGAAGATAATTCCAGCACCATTATGTTTTTTTGAGCAGGGATGGATATGCCTCTGTACTCAATTTATAGAAGTGGTGTATGGCCAGCAGAGAAGTAGCGTACAGTGCCCCTCTGATCTGCCCCAGCCCACGTGATAGGGAATGTTAGGGAATTAATATCCCAAATATACAACACGAAGTTGATATAGAAAGAAAATGTATTACAATAATAATATATCTCAGAAGACACTAACTATCCGAAAAGGATCAGTAGTAAAACAAATAATTATATATATAAAATTAATAAAACTCTAATATAAAAAAGTCGATATAAAGATGGAGAAGAAAATGAATTATAAGAAATGATGAAATTATCATAAGAAATTATTTCATCCATAAACATGTCTGAAATAATTACTTCTGGAGGGGAGCAATCTGTAACATGACAGATATATGCATAATATTGAATGGCAATTGATCATTAGAATAATGAAGTTATAATATTTAAATTTGGAAGAAAGCATTAAGTTTAATATAAAAAGATTAATTCATAGCAACTGTGGAAAGAAATCATTATTATAAAGAAAATACAAGTTCAAATAAAAGGAGTTACTAGTGATGAGTCATCCCAGACCAGTCTCATAACCAAAGGTTTTCAAGGTATAACCCAGGAAGGTAAAAAGTAAATAACCAAGCAGTACAGAATATGACCAAACCCACAACGAGGAAGAATAAATAGAAGAGAAACCCTAAAATAAGCCAAGATCAAACAATACAGGTGGTGTATTTCTGAAATAAAGAAGAAGATGGAGAAGATCCCAAGAAACCTGATGGCATCAAGAAGAAGATGGAGAAGATACCAGTCCCAGAAGGCAGGAGAAAAGAAGACTGATGAAAGAAGAAGAAGGCAGCATCCTGAAGAAGATGTCATGCTCTTATAAAAGACACCCAAATCCCTATATCCCCAAAATAAATATTTAAAAATAAAAGTATAACGAAATAAAAACCACATGTATATAAATTTAAGAGAGAGAAGTGTATAAAGTAAAAGTTGCCTGTGAACTAAGATGAAACAATAATATAGTACCCATGGAACAAATCTCCATTGAAAAAACGCTAACCAATTGATTATGTTAATAAGACTATACGACATTTTGCATTAACATAATATAAGAGTGCAAAGTGAACCAGTGATAGTTTTGGGTATTATAAAAAATGAACCTTGTGTTTCATTCTTGGCAATCACAAACATTGGATGCAATGAAATATGCAATTTTCAATGACTTGAAAGGTGTACTGTGACAATATGTTGTTCATAAGACATGAATCTGTTTAAAATAACATTTTGTTTTACATGAAAAAAGAAAAACAGATTTCATAATACTTTTTGAACAATTCATACTATTTATTTATTAATGACAGGGTACAATTCCCCAAAGACAATGTATAAAAGACGGTATAAAAACTGTAGAATCCTACTTATAATAATAGTTAGAAATAAGAATATAAATATAAGGTTTTTATGTATATAGTATAAGAATGTTTAAAAATGTTTTAGATATAAGGCCATTTGTTTGGGTCTGATACAACTAACATCAGAACTATAAAAATAGTTACTACTTGTAAATAGTAGAGAGTAATTAAGATGTTAGTTAGTAAAAAACCTTTCTTTTTTGTAAGCCATATTTCCATGTTTAGAAATAAGGATTTTGTTGCAAAATGTCTGACTTGAAGACAACCATTTATTTAAAAAAATATTCTTTATTTTGTTTAACTATTATTTGTATTGTGAACAATACTAATTGTTTTTGTGTAATTTGAAAACATGTTTAATTTATAATACTATATGTAAAAGTCAGAGAGGGTATCACACATCATATATTGTTTGTAAAATATTTTGTAAGAAAAATTGTTAAAAAATCATAGGCCAAAAGAATGGAAACCAAACTTCATCAAAACAGAGAAATTGCTCATTTAAATGCAAATAAACAAAAGGGGTTTAGACAAAATAAACTTGAGATCAAGCCATATAATTGCACATACCATTTAGAAAGATTTTAATAAATTATATTCAGAATTATAAATAAAAATGAAAATGACTAAACTCAGAAATTTGGACATGGGAGTCATATATTCCAGAATAATGTTTCAGAATACAACTAATTCAATTAATTACCAGAAAATAAGGGAATATGAACCTTTTAATACAATATAGGATTATTAATATTAAATATAACTGATAAAATGGCTGAATTTATATAATGACAGGAAGTAAATTTTGATGTTTTGACTTTTCAGAGTATACCAAACTGAAAGTAAAATTACTATGTTTTGGACAGAAAACACTATAAAACGGCATTATTTAATCTGAAAATAAGCTGAATGAACTGAAAGATTAATTTAAATAACATCTAGTGAATAAAATTGGTAAATAACCCAAGTTTAGGTATTTATATAGTGAAATATTAAAGTGTGCACAGGATATGAAAAATATTTGAACAATGTTAAGAATAATATTATATGGGCTAAGAGTTTAATTGAAACTGGAGGAAACAGTTAGTTGATTATTGGTATTCGAACGGTTAACATAAACGAGAGTTTTGTGACGATCTAACCTATCTTACAACGTTAAAGTTAAGTGGCGAACAGTACGTTACTGTAAAGTCGAGAGTGAATTATAAAATCCTTCCAGAACATATACATTGTGACAAAAACAATCAAGAAACACTAATTAACACTAAACAATACATTTCTACTCCGAAAAACACCACAAAACTGTATAACACATTAACCAAATTAGTGTCGGAATTGGGAAAAGTGTTTTGACTTATAATTACACAGATATACTAAATACAACCCAGAATCACTACACCAGTCACTACACAACATTTAACAAGAGATTTGCAGACACAAGAACAGGAATACTGCCAGAAAATACATTATTTGGAACGCAGCAGGAACGAGCAACATTTTGATCAACTTGATGGCCGCCATTTGCTTTTGACGATCCCAGTGCCTTCTCCTGTTTCAACACAGCTGTGGTGAAAACAATTATTTTATTTTCAAATTATTATTCAATGTTTGTGTTTAGTAATAATTATTCATTTGATGTAACGTTATACTTTTAAATATTAGCCCGATTTCTCTGACTTTGATAATAACTGGCTGTTTAAAGAACCCTGTATAATTTTTATATAATACACTTTGTAATTTTTTCGATATCCTGAGAATCGATATTAATCGATAAGAGTCAATATTGCCATTAATTAATAAAACTTTAATACTTTTCAATACTTAATAGTTCTTTATTTCTTCAATAATACTAATTACCAATAATATAATTCTAATTGATAATCTACAAGGACTTTACCACCTATAAGCGAAGATAACCTAAAAAATAAAAAGATAAACAAGTATCGATTGGTTTGAAGACAATCTTATGAGTGGTGATAGTTTATTTAAAATATACCAAAACTTTAATAAAAATTTTCAGAAGAGCATTACACTTGTTAAAACTTCACAGCCCTATATTAATTAATTGATCATAATTAATTAATTAATAAAATTAAAACAAATTTTTTTTTAATTATTTTTTTTATAAACATAATTTTTTTTTAAATTTCCTTCAAAACAATAATTTTTGTTTTGAAACTTTCGGTGAAGCTGAACATATATATTTCTTCATCAACTTTACGCTACTCGACCGGTCTTGCTACCATTGGGACTCGACCAGCTGGGAAACTTAAGGAAGTGTTTCAGGCCAGTAAGACGTCGAGATCCACACCAATTACAACCTAATAATTTAAGAACATACATACATCAATCTTTTATTTTATTATTATTACAATATCAATCGATTTATTTAAAGTTAAAGACATTTAACGACAGCTGATTATACTTTTAAGAGTTGTCTATTGACCTGATTTATCTTTACCAGAATTAGTAAATAAGATGATTTATAATGAACATTAAGAAAGCTATGGACAGTATTACATTTGTTAATTTGTTTCTAGTTAAAAAATATTTTATAACAAGCTAATCATGCTTACAAGAGTTATCAATTTACCTGATTAAATTTATCCAATCTAGCGAATCAGATGATTTTTTTTATGAACACTAAAGGAACTTACAACCTTATTATACCTGTATTTTGTATGTTGTTAAAGAGTTATTATTAATTTAAAGTTAACTGGTTTCTATTCAGATACGCCAGGTTAACCTACAATGTTGACGCCAGACGTCTTTTGAATTTTTACGTTAGTAATTAAGATTTATTTTTTATGTAATTACTCTCCTACTACTCAAGCATTATGTAGTATAATTCTTCAAGTTTTTTTGTATTTTGCAGTCTCAAAGAAATTACATTTTAGATAAACCTTTGAACCAAAAAACCACATGCAGTGTTATGGTTACTAAGAATAAGAATAACAAACCCTGAGATAAGAGATTTTTACAAAATTAATCATTATTGTAAAAATGAACGATTACTAATCTAATTATCATTTAACCTAATTTCTTGAGTATTATCGAAGAATAAACCATATTTTTTACCAGATAAAAGAGTTAACCTAACCAAATTATTTCATTAGACTAGACGATTACAGGTTAGGTGAACCGCTCCCAACAGTTGGCACCACTCGCAGCGGCAATTGAGATAATTTAAATAATTTAAAGTTGTCACCTCAACTCTGCCTTGTTAACAGAACGATTAACAAGTGAGACCTTCACTAAAAGTAAGTGCTGAACTAATAAATAAAATCTAATTTCAGTGAGGAGTCGACTTAGCCAATTCGTCTCAACGACTAAAGAACATCGAATTAAAGACCACCGATGGATTTAAACCACGATTTAAACATTCAAGATATAATAAAATAAATAACAAATAATAATAATAATCGAATTATAAAATTTTCATCAAAACAATTAAACAATCATTTAAACATAATTACCCTACGAACAAGAGGGAGGTAAGTAGTTTCGTTACAAAATGACGCAACCAACGTGTGGCTTTTAACCCATACGAATCACGATTCGTTACAATATTTATCTCAACGTTTTTTTTTAACTCGCCAGTTTCAATAGTCCCCCTTTGTACTACATACTGTTACGACGGTCTCATTGATCGTCATATGGTACAGTGGAAACAAAATTAGAAGCAATTTGAAGTCACTATTCACCAGCTTTAATTAATCACAAACAATTTGTAATCAACTAGTACAATAATTCCAGTTAAACTTGTCCACACGCAATAATAATGTCAATTAACACAGTTCCACGCAATAATCACTTTTCACTAATAAGCACTTGTGACGCACTTAGTAAATCGCCCGACATAAACTGGCTTATAAGCAGCACCTCTTGCCTATTTATAGTCCGCAGATGTTCCATAATATGCGTCCTTAATAAGCACTCGAAAACTCTAGAAGGTTACACGCATCTGCTGGGCTAGCAGAGACACGCGTAGAACGACACAATCCATTGTTCGAGAATGTTCCTAATTGCCTACAATACTAATGTACAACTACAGTACAGTAGAATACATACAACACATTTCATAAAATATTGAAAAAAAATAAAGACGTCTTTTTTATAATCGTAAAATACAACGTAAAAAGATCTGTATAATCGTAATAAATGAATATTATAACTATAAAACTAAACAAACTAATAATAAAAACGAGTCAAATTTATTAATAGTACAAGACTGTTTTAAGGTGTAATTATTACGCGCACCTGGAACCGATTATATTTCAGACGTTTTACAGCGCTCTAACTCTTTATATCAGACTCCGTTACCATTATTTGGTTCAGTTATGCGGAGGCTTTATAAGAGAGTCTGTCAATGGAAATTATAAAAACATTTTTATTATATTCTCTGACTATACCCAAAAGCGGTCAATGGAAATTATATAAACATTATTATTATATTCGCTGACTCTACCCAAAAGACCAAGTCCCATAATGTGGTGGACGTTTTCAGTGCCAGAAGAACCACAGATCAGTTTAATTCGACAAACGTTGGCTCCAATAAAACGCGTCGTGGTCAACATGACATTTATTTATACTGTACAAACGAGGTCAGCAGACGAGAGTGGTCACCACCACACACAGTTAACTGTCTGTCGCCACTTTACTCCGATTCACCACTGCTTGCGGTTCACACTATCTGACTGTGCGGTTTCACCGTTACATTTGTTTTTTTTTACAACCAACGGGAGAAAACATTTGTGTGCACGCATTATTTTCTAGACAACAAACGTGTCAAAACATACGAGGAGCAGAGTCTTTTTACAACAGAAAAGTAGACAAAACCGTTAATTAATATCAATTCACACATCAGAAGGCGACAATTTCTTTCCTTAATTAATAAATACGTCACGCTAACAAGTCGAACTACCTAGCTTGCTGGTTTTCCCCTAATCGGAGGATGCCTAAATAACATTGAAAACATAATTTCAAAACCATAACATTAAAACATTTTAATAAAATCTCTAAGGCTAGGTGGTCACCAGATGCGGAGTGAAGCGAAGCGAAGCGGAGTTGAGCTGAGTCACTTAGGGGGCGGCAACCGAAAGCGGAGTGTAGTTGAGTTGCGTTTATAACCTCGGCGATGTCAGACGTGGTAAATTTCAAACAGATGGAATATTCGATACGTAGTTCGGAATCTGATGATCAGGCACTGAATTCAGTTATCATGTTTGGAGTGTGTTAGCTACTAAGCGCAAGAAAGAGTGTGAACGTCTTTATCTGAGACGACGAAATGACTGCGGTGAATTTCACTCTCTTTTTGATGATTTGACCGCTGATCAATTTAAAAATGATTTCAGAATGTCACGCGACCAGTTTAACGAACGTCTGGACATTATACATAATGATATAACAGCATGTGATACTAATTATCGGAAGGCGATAGGACCAAAAGAGAAGTTAGCAATTTGTTTAAGGTAATGTTTATTTATATATTAATTACAACAATTAAAATTTACAGAAAACAATTATTAAATTACAAAAATTGTTGAAAAAGAATCATTGTCCTTAAGAATTAGATATATTGTCCGAAAAACCATTGTTTATATTGTAACATAACAAAATTATCACACTAAACATTTGAATTAATGTTACATAAATAAAAGAAAAAGTTCCATAGTGAGTGAGAGGAATAAATTGTTTAAGGATTACCCTAGAAACTGTATAATTAAGTCTATAAAATGTTAATAAAAATGGAAGATAATAAAGAAAACCATTAATTAAAATAACCTACTATGAAAAAACCAGTTAAACCAGCAGTATACCCAGTAGATTGGGGATGCAGTACAAAAAGGGAAGGACCATAAAAAAGGAAATAATCTGTCATGAAACCATTTTAATAAGGAAACTACTAATGTGATATTTGAAGAAGGGACAAAACATATCAAGATTCCAACAAAGAGACCAGAAACAGGAAGAGATATGTCAAAACAAAATGTTAGTCATATAATAAATACCATGAGACAAAATTGAAACCGATATAGGTAAACCCCAAACAAGTTACAAGATACAATACTATAAAACACAAATTGTATATTAGTTGTAAGTGTAACATGTCAAAAAATATGTCAAAAGAGACTACCATAGAGTAGAACTCACTAAAAAGACTACCAGAGTGTAGAATCCAATAAAGTGAAGTGAGATAACAAAATTAAGAAACTACAGAGTGTACAGTGAGAAACATAGTTAAAAAATCTATGAAAAAATCTTCAATGAAGTTTAAGTATTATAAAAAGACTACCATGAGTGTAGAATAATAATAATAAAACCATTGGAATGAAAGACAGTCTAAGGACTGACAACATTACCAGTAATAAGAGTTTTTAAATTAGATATAAGAAAAGCTATTACATATAAAATGTTTTCTTTAATTATAGCTAAGTAAATGGTGAGAAGGACAAAAATACCAAAGGACAGTTCATAACTGAAGGTATGCCTAATATTAAGATGTTTGCTATTTATTATTAATTAGATAATATTTTAGATGTAAGGTGTAAATAGATACACGAGGTTTTTTATCACAGTTAAAGTGTTTTCATAAGAATCATAAATACACAAGACGGTTAGTGACTGACAGTGTTACTAGTAATAGGAGTTTTTTATTTTTTCTAATTAAATTATGTCTAGGATAAGCTATTTTGTTATCATTTGATGATACAGTAAAAAATAATAGGAATAAGATGTTTTTGTTAAAATTAGGTGATATATGGAAAATAGTTGATAATAAGATGTTTTTGTTAAAATTAGGCATAAGATGTTCATGTTATGGTTCAATGATGTTATTAGTATAAAGAAAGTTTAGTAGATACAAGATATTCTATTGTATTTAAAATCATGTCATTTAATTTTCCATTGTGTAAGTCAGAGAGGCAAGTAGGGCATAAAAATGTAATAATTTTATTCAAATCAGTAAACCATGTATAAATAATGTACAAACAGACCAGCCAAGACACCATTGTAGTAAACACAGACTGGCCTATAAACCAAAAAAAAAACTATCTATCAAAGAATTAATCTATGTAATAGGAATAGAATTCAATACATACAATACAGAAATTGAATATAATTAATACAGATACAGTTAATAGCAAATAGAATGACAAAAGAAAGAAAATTAACTTCTTTTGGAAACAGTCAAAAATAGGCTTATGATAGTAATCAAATCAGACTAAACAGCAAAGTAATCAATATTGAAATGTTTTAATAACCAAATTATTAACAACAAAGTAATTACGGAGTTATTAGGTGTATTCCATGGAAATATTATACCGAAAAAACAAATAAAAACCTTTAAAACACTGAATTTGTACAAAATATGGGGTATACAATTATTATGTAAAATTGTAATTTTTGGGCTTAAATGAGTTTGAAACAAACCCAGCTATATATCAAAAGATGTAAAATTAAATAATCAATATTACTGAATAGTTAGATTCATGTAAAATTAAGAAATATTTGAAATACAGTAAAAAATAAGAAAACTGGTTATGTATAGTTAGATAGTGAAACAAGTCTTAGACAGATATTTTATAATTAAACAATATGAAGAGGAAAAAGACATACCACAAATTGCATTAAAACGACGACGTTGCGTCTATTAGTCTATTGTTAATCGCAAAGCTGAACAGTTGAAAAATGTATTAGTGGAGTTTTGAAAACCAAATAATTTATATTAAAACCAAGTGTGGTTATGTGGCGTGTAACGGAGATGAACTAACAAGTGAAATAACCTTATTTATCTATGTCTAACACTTCACAAGTTTCCAAAAACACAGAATAACACCATAAAACTTAACGCCAGAAATCGACAGCCATTTTGAACAATTTTTGGAACGAATTCACAGAGAACCAACACACATATTTGAACACCACACTACACAAGAGATCCATCCAAAATTCGACATCGCAGACGACGAGGGGACATTCAACACTATATTTTGGAACAACACCACTTCGCAGAAAAGGGAACATCGTTTTATTTCTGTGGGAGAAGATATTCAATTCCAACGGCGTCATAGCAGTCAAAACCGAGCAGACGGCGGCCATTGCTGAATTTCTATACAGACGATCAACCAGTGCTTCCTGGAGCAGAGTGACGTCATTTCTTCGACTTGGTTCGAAATTTAAATAATTTCTTTCTAATTGACAATTGTAATAATAATTCTATTCTATTTCAGATATTAACATTTAGTTTAAGAATACCTGTTAAATGTATCTTGTTCCTTGCCCTCTGACCATTTCGACTCGTTAAAAGAACCATAAATTTAAACTTGTAAAAAATATATTTGTTAATCTTTCTCACTGCCGACTGTGGCGAATATTAGCCAGTGCCTGGGACATGCGCAGTTTGACTGGCGCACAATTTTGAATGAATAAACGCAAATCAGTATTCAGTTACCAGCATTGTTTTTATTTCTACCATTAATGTTATTATTATTTTTTATTAAGCAAAAACATAATTCACATTGAGAGAATAGATATAGGAGGAAATTACAAACTCAAATAATTAATTAATTGTTAATTAATTAATTAAATCATTCCATCAAACTCGATACAAGAACGAAAAAAAAAAAAATATTTGCAGAATTTTTAAAGTTTGATACATTTGTTATTTATCAATCCAACACACTTAGTTATAACATATTCTTATCATCAATATCTTTATATCTTGTTTATTATTACACTTGAAATTATATTACCATTTGACTAGCCTAACCAGTGGGACTTTAAGGAGTCAGACTGACCCAGTGATAAACAAAATAACAATACGTATCTACACATATCAATTCAATTATTTAATTTTTATATTTTATTTTATTTATTTGTAATATTTGATTATATTACAATATATACATTAATTACAACACAACAATATAAATTTACAGAAATCAATTATTAAGTTACAAAAATAATGACTGAGTATGGTTGTCAGTGGGGTGAGGAAAGCGGAGTCAGCTTCCAACCGGACCTCGGCCGAGGCAAAGCTGACCGGAGTTGACCGTTTCACTCAGCTCCGCTTTCGGTGGCCACCCTTTCACTGAACAACATTGTTTCGATTTTACAAGCTCAGTCCACTCCGCTCAGCTTCTGGTGGCCGCCCGCCCTAAAGCTTTCACGGCCAGAGTCATATTCAGTAAAATTATTTTCCTGGCTGTTGGGCACCGTGGTCCTCTTCTTGTAGAGCCAAATGTTCCGACTGCAGCTGCAGCACTCATCTTCTGTGGGTCTTTTGTTCTTTTGTCCTCTAGCGACCTAACGACGAAAAGATCCGAAACGGTCATTTAATCGCCAGAGGAGCAGAACATAAGACCCACTGAGGATGACTGCCGCAGCTGCAGTCGAAACGTTTGGCTCTACAAGAAGAGGACCACGGTGCCCAACAGCCAGGAACATAATTTTACTGAAGACAATGTCAAAAGTTACTACTTATTTCAGCAACATTAAACTTCGCCTAAATGTACAAAGGACCGATTGTCTCAGCCAGTGTACATAGTAAATTGGAACGTGTTGGGACACGTTTCTGATAATGAACAAAAATTAAACCAGCACTTGTCTCACAAATTCTTTACAGAGACTGCATTTCAATAAGCATAATACTTTGTCGAAGATGGAATAGTACACTAAAGAATGTAAGAATAAAGAACAATGATTGAGTACAATACAAGTGAGTGAACAGGAGGGAAGCGCATGTAGATGTTAACACGCTTACGCAGGTGACTTACTGGAAATTACACTTATTAATGATTGCTCACTCATTAAAATCACAAACAAACAAATGTGACTTCTCTAAAATGTAAATTTTAAATATACAGCGGAAAACGTTTAACACGAAAACGGTTAACACAAAATACGAGTCAGTTCCCGATCGCTGCTTATATTTTACAGTTTGTGCGGTTAACACAAAACATTTTGTTAAAAATACTTTCTTGCCCGCTTTTTAATAGCTGCATAAAAAATAAATCTATTCATACTCGCCCCAGAAAAGTGCAAGTTAAAAACTGTGAAAGTGATTGCTCACTCATTAAAATCACTTAGTGGAGAATTGTGTGCAAAAGAAAATAACGGACTATTATGAAAAGAATTAAACATTGTCACTGTAGGAACTTACAAGAAACCTACTACATTACTGTACAGATAACCTTAGTCATACGACTACGCGAAGAACAGCTACAGTGCGTGTATACTAAAATTTTATGAAAAATGTACCACATTTTTCTCTAAAAGTTAGCCAGAAATTATCCAGGAGGATAAATAAAACGTTTATATGTAAGTACCTGCTGAATATTCTACATTGCTTTATCTTACTACATAATACAGTACGTAATCTATACAGTATTTGTTCATTTATCTCATTTTGTTTCATTTTATCCATTTAACACGAAAGTTTGTTAACACGAAAAAAACAGCTGATCCCCATTATTTCGCGTTAAACGTTTTCACTGTAATATGCACTTGGTAGACAGTAGGCCTACTAGCAAAATTGCAGTGGTGGTGCAATCTTGAAATTGTAATTGTCGAGGTCTTCTTTCCTTTTTACACCCAAGTCAATAATTTGAGATTTCGGCAGGAACAGTCCCTAGTATGAGTTTGCAGACGTAATCAGACACCGGGAAAAAGGCTGCGGGATCGTTACACGACATGATAGGTTTGATACGACGACCTTAAAATCTAACCAAGTCAAACGGACTGAGAGGGGGGAGGTAACATGCACTGCTGTTCGAGTAATTAGTCCAAATGGACCGTGATCAGTTGAACACGGCATCTCTTTTGTTCGTTATTAGTACGGGTATAAAGTTTGTTAATTAAACTCAATAACGGCGGTTGCAAGTTCATTTCTACAGTATTACACCACGTACACTAGACTCTACGTAAAACACCAGCTACAAGCTTAACGTACAGTGTAAATTAAAAAAAAAATCAGTATAAACAGTGAGCTACAAGGGGACGGGGAGAGAAAGTGAGACAGACAGACAGACAGACAGACAGACACACGCGCGCGCGCGCGCGAGAGAGAGAGAGAGAGAGAGAGATGCTGTGAAATATAATGTGCTATCTGCAAAGAGTATTAAGAAAGTATGTTGAAGTTTGCAGCATATATCAGTGTTGGGAACATATAAGTGTATAAGTGTTGGAAAATTCTTCATTCATCGGATGGAATATTAGTGCGGCCGACAACTTTCTTTTGCGATCTCTTCTATTAAATTTACTCTCGTTTAGGCATTATAACTACTAGAAGATTCTAAAGCGGTAAGGCTGTAAAATGGCATACTAACGCATATCATATACTATGGTAGAGTGAAAAGTCCCGGGCCTGAATAGGAACACAACACTTTCTTCAATAATTTGCATTTATTTGTCAACATAATCTCCATTTAGCTCTATTCTCTTTTCCCCATGATGTTCTAAAGCGGTAACGCCAGACTGATAAGTCGATTTGTCGACGTCCTCAAAGCAGCCATTTACACCATCACTGGCTTGATAGTCGTCAGTAAATCTTGTCCATCGAGCTATTTTTTGATGTTAGGGAAGACGTAAAAGTTTATCGAGGTTAACCCGGGCGAGTATGGTGGGTGAGGAAACGATTCGAGCTTCATTTTAACCAACGCAAGAATAATGACGCCACGAATTTCAAAACTGGCCACTGTTAAAACAATCCTTGAAGCGTTTACTGTCAAACAAATACCAAACAACTCATTGACCTGAAATATCTAAATTCAGCGTACAAAGAATGAAATCATACATCACGATCAAAATATGACCACATTTTGTTAAGCCCAGAACTTTTCACCCTACCCTCGTAAAGTACAATGTTTAAAAAAAAATAAAAAGGAAAAGCGGTGAGATAGACGGGACAGACATAGACAGAATGAGTGAGAGAAGCTTCTCGCTTGCGCGTCTCACATACTCAGCGTTCAGAGAGGAAAACAACGTCCACCTAAGAAAAATATTTTTGCGGCCTAAAACTGTACAACATTAATGTTTCTTTAATCAAGCACTTATTCAAAAACCTTTAACACCGTTGCACCAGCTTAGGAGGTAAAAGTTTGTGTTACCGATATGTCAGCTGTGGATGAATCGAAATATTCAGGTACAACGGTAACAACAAATGGTACTTTTCCAGTGACCACACCTACACTCATTTTCGATATTTCGATTAAGCGTTTATTGGCATCGACATGTAGTTAATATCGCTATTATTTTTTGTTAGATAATAGAAATCTTTAAAAAATATTTCTGTATGATATAAAATAGCTTGATGACGACTGATGCCAATCGTCTTTCACTGTTGTATTTTTTACGAAAAATGTTTCTAACAATAATAATTGCTCTGATGTGTGCCTGTGACGCCAAAAGTTGACGTTGTTAGGTTAACATGCAAACTAAAAGTACACAAGGAAATCAGTACTATGTCTTTAAAACAATACTCGCTTTTTGTGTAAACCACGTAAAAAATAACTTGCCAGTATTATACACGTCTCCCTTTTTCTGTGTTTCGCAAAGAATTCGCTTCCATTGAAGTTTTCCTTGAATAACAAAAAAGAATATTGGCCGTTTAACGAATAACAAATTTGTTTTCATTTGTTAATACGTTGTTTTTCTTTTTAGACTTAGTAGTCAGAAATAATTATATTTTGCACTTTACATTTTCTGTTGTTGTTTTGTTAAAAAATGTTATGTTCATTATTTTAAAAGTATATCTGTTATAAGCACTGTATGTACACATTAAACGTTAATTTTTCCTAACCATGGATTTTATTTTCTTAACAGTAAGCTAAAAACCAAAAAACATTATGTATTCTCACTTTACATTAAGAAATATAATAATTTACAATTAGTACACTTCTTCTCAACATCGTCGCATATCGATACTATCGCATAATCAAAACATCGAAAATGTAGCGTGGATAAGAATACTGGGTAAGTTCCCAACAAATAATGTATTCAATATAATAGTTCAGTCCTCCGTTTAAATTTTGCAAAATATTTCTGCCTATAGCACAGCGGGAATTTTACCGTTCTGCGACTACAAATTAGTATAATAGATTTTTCTCGCAGTGACGCAACTCGTTAAACGTAAACCTGTGAACGTGCCAAATGCGCGAGGTCGTGTCTGTAATCAACAATTCCCCGCGAGACCACTGCACTATGAAAGGAACGGTGCGGAATATGTCTGCGGACTGGCACAACAAAACGGTCAGCTTTCGTATCAAACCGCAGTGTACTGACTGACCAGTGTGACCGAATTTCCGACACTTTTTTTTCAGATTAAGTAATGCGGATAAATTTGGTTCTGTGGTTACGCATCAATAAACCTGAATTTGTTGTATTGTCTCACTAAAAAGGAAATATTAATTTATGAATTAATAACACTTTTTCAATTATTGTCTTTTACAATACATTAGGTACCTCATACAATGAATACCTCATACCTCTTATTCCTACGGTTCAAAGAAAATTATATTTTTAATCACTAACGGTGGTGGGATATTTGTGTTTAAACCAGTGACGACTATCGTCAGTCTTAGACGCAAATTATAATACTGCAATGAGAACCCTATCGAACAGCTTAGAACGTTCTCCACCCCCACCGCAAGTCAAGCAGGTCTAGCCTTAGTCAAGACCGCGCTTAAGTACGTTCCAGAATCCTCTGGAGAACACTTGAATTACGCATTAAGTGGCGAGCAATTGAGGATGGAAAATTTCTAGAAGACGTGCGCTACCTATAAAAAGGTATAGCAGCCGGCTTGTCATTTAGTTGAGTGAGCGATTTCCTTAGCGCGGATCGAGTGTTTGTAGAAGTATTGTAGCGAAGTGTTGTCGCATTATAATTAGTGCGGAATTCTTTATAATTGACATTATTATTGCGTGTGGACAAAGACTTGTTCATAAGAAATTATTAATTGTGATGATTAAAGCTGATTATTAGTGACTTCACTGACGTCTTGAATTTTGTTTTTCACTGTACCATACGACGATTAGTTAGACCGTCGTAACAACACACTTTACGGCCTGAGGACTCAATAAGTAGTCAGGTACAATTATATGAAGCTAATCGTGTTTTACAATTGAGCTCACGTAAGTTCGTAAAGAAAAGAAAAGAATCTCTGAAAAGCAGTGAAATGCTGCCTAAAAAGGAAGAATCAATGGACGAATTAAAATATTTTCCATAATTGAACGGAAAACGGAAAAAAGAGTAACATCTCAAACAAATGTACAGTTACATTTTAAAGTTAATAGCAAGTATGAAACTTCAGACGAAAAAAAAAGGAGAGGAGAGGATGTCTTACGATATTATGTTACGACATAAATGTTCACAAGGAAACACCAGACAGAAAAAATGTAATTGGACCGGACGTTAAGCCAGAAGGAGCAGTCCCACTACGGGCCTCCTCCTTCCCAGGGGACACACTACTTACTAAACTGGCTCAAGTAAGGAATAACCGGACCGGTTCCAAAGTTGCCGACCACAACTGTGAATAAAGGGGAAAATTACCCAATATCGGCTAAATCGGTTGGAACATTCTAACTGGTCCGTATCCCCAAACAGCTGAAAGGACACGGAGGTGTGGGATGTCCGAAGAAATGCTGGAGTGACCAGCTCTGTTCTATATGCTTGGCACTGGAACAAACTTTTTTTTTCTTTAATCACTGCAAAAGGTGATGGCGAAAGAAAAAATTCCATTCAATGATCACAAACGATGAACGACTAAATAAGAACCCCCATGTCCAAGAGCAGAATACAGCACAGTTGTCTGCAATGATTCGACCTTACGTTCATAAGCGGCTGAGAGAACACATTTGAATCGTTCCGAGAGGACGCACGGCTACAATTCTGATCTCTAACGTTCGGGTTATGTCTGATAGGCACGCTGTATTCTTGATAATCTCGCTGCTAAGTTTTCGTGGTTTTCACAGTTAACAAAATTAACCAGCCAATGAGGTCTTCAGCAACGTCTTCCTCTGGCCAATGAGGACGCTTCAGCGTATGTTGGCAAACGGGATATGTTAAACCTAAAAAAAGATTGTTAACTTGTTAATTCCCTGCTGCTATAGACAGGCTACTTACACCCTACTCAGTGTTCACAATATCAGACTGGGTTGTGGTAGTCCGCAGGGGACACTGGTATGATGTGACCGCGGTAATCGAAATCATTTTGGCAGTGATCTCTTTAACCGAAGGTGTCCACAGGAGGGGGGGTCGTGACGCAGACTGCGTCACTGTAATTTTGGGAGGGGGCTAGACAAAAACCTTTGTGAAACTATGAAAAATTATAACTACGTTGCTATAGAAACAACGTAACCAGTTGTTCGGCTGAAAGATCTACGAACCGAGTTAAAGTAATAAGAAACAGGCTCAGGTCTGCAATGGGAGACGCATGGCTTTCCCACCATTCAGAGAAAGACTCTGGCGTTCTAGCTTCAGAGAAAGACTTATTAGAGTCGATTCCTAATGAAGAAATAACTGATGCTTTTTCTTTATCGTCATCGCAGAGGAAGAAGTTACTGTACCGAATATAAGCCAGCGCAACTAGGACTTCATCAAACCATTATTTTTTGCATTTTTTTTTCTTTACAATATGCTTTGTTGGTATTTTATTCCTTTACTTGGAATAAAACACGTATACGAGTTAAACGTAGTAATTTCATTAGATTTTTAATTTATTTATTTGTTTGTTTAATTACAAATGAGAATTTATTTGCAAATGTACTATTTTTAACTTTAGCTTATTTGTAATAAATCGCTTATTACAATGACAGTTTCTTTAAATTTTAAATACCTTTAATGGGGAGGGTATTCATCAACTTTGGGGGAAGGGGGAGTCAGTCATCAAGCCTAGAAAGGGTGGGAGCACCCCTGCTTTAACCATTAAGTTACGGCGCTTTTTCGTTATTTTAGGAAGAACGATAAACGATGAAACTGGGAAAAACGTTTAAATCCCAAACGTTGTCTGTCGATAACAAATCCAGTGATACTACTTGACACTGTTCTAGCTGACAGTGAACTATTCTCTGTTCTGACGACACGTGTTTTAACATTCGAACGTTTCAGAAAATACCGCCAACAGTGTGTACAAGCGACGACTATATTACGATAGTCTGCTTCAAGTGGAAGCTAATCTACTCTACGAACATTTTTCTCCGACAGGAACACGCGATAAATCTGATGCGTTGATGAATACTGATGCGATAGACGTCGATCTCTCGGCGCAAGCGGGTAGGATGTGCAGCTCACGTCTTGAATGCTAGAGCAGCCAGCCGCCTCCTACTCGTACTTGCAGAACGGAACACCTGCACTGTTAACACGCAAATGCATGAATGAATTCTGTTGCCCTAGACTGTCAAGTTCTAGCCAATTAGTTCATCCTTTCTTATGAGAAAACAATCGGAAACGATTTTTTTAATTTTGGTTACTCTCTGACACCACGTTTTTACAAAACTTTCTTCCAACGAGATCCCCCCCCCCCCAATGTATTGAGAATATAACTTGCCACAAACTACTAAAATAATGAAAAAGAAAAACATACTAACTTTCCACCACTTTTTATATTTTTATAGTAAGTAAATTGATAAACACCGTATGGCACTTTACATAACAAATGAATGTAAACAAATCTTCCATACACGCCCATCAGCGTAGTGACATCACTAGTTTCTATTATTATTGTTTTTAAAACAGATAATTACCAGTCAAACAAACAGACATTAACTCTGGAAAACTTTCCGACCAGATCCATCATGTCAGCGCCGTGACAAGTCTGCCCGACATCGCTGCAGTGATGAATTCAGTCCTTGTATTAACTACCATCAATCCATCACTGCCAACGCTTAAACGTCGAAGAAAGAAATATTTTATCTACCAGACCTCAAGGTTAGCAATTAAGATTTCGGTTTTTTTGGGTGGGGGGGGGGGTAACAAGGGTTCTTGTAAAATTAACTACAGGAATCTGGACTCACGAAACCTTTCCTCGATACGGCGCGCGCGCGCAAAACATTTCTTCATTAATTAGTTTGTCCAATCATTTTGAAGATTCTCCTCCCATAATCCACTTATAGGCCTATATTTCTTTGTAATCTCTTACACTTTCCACTATAAAGTACTCACTACGAAACCCTGCAGGACAAGATCAGTAGAAGAACCCAACTAGTGGCAGTAAAACAAATAGGGAATAAGAAATTACTTTATATTTTACAGAAAAATCATCGAAAATTACGGGTTAGGGAAGATACGTAAAGCGGAACGGCGGACGACCAGAAACAAATAAATAAATCCTAAAAGATGACATATGGAAAACAAAGAATACAATGAACACACACATACATACATACATACATACATGGATACATATACATAAGGATGACAATGAAATCCCAAAGAATTCTGTGGTAGGCCTGTAAGGATATAAACAGGAAGGAACACGCGTCGCTGTTTAGAAACAGAACGGAATGGATATCACGTGAAGACACACCATGTGGCGGATTGAAGATGCGGAGGGAATACTCAGTAATTACAGCCGTAATATGTATGGGAAGAATAGGATAATAAATACAAAAACAAAAAATGATTCCTGGATTTTGTTGTCCATGACGTGTCCGTTGACTAATTGCTAATTATAAATCGTCATCATCATCATCATCATCATCATCTTCACGGATTAAACCAAGGACGGTTTGTTCCGGTCTCAAATAGGCAAAGATTAGATCTGGTCACTCCAGCGCTTCCTCGGACGTCCCATACCTCTCCGTCCCCTCGGCTTATAGTTCCATAGCCGTTTGGCGATGCGGTAGTCATCCATTCGGCAAAGATGTTACCCCACCAATTCAGCCGATACTGGACGATCCTGTCGCGTATACTCATAATATTCAGTTGCTGCCGTATACCTGTGTTTCTTCTATGATCATGGAGAATATACCCAGCCACGTCCCTGAGAAATCTCATTTCAGCCGCTTAAATGCGACTGGCCTGGCCTTCGTTAAAGTCCAATTTTCAGTCCCATACAGAAGTGTCGGATGAGCCGTCAATTAATTATAAATATATAAACTATAACTACTGACTCGAATCACTAATTTTTGATCCGAGTTCACAAATTGCACAAAATTTTGATCCGATCAAAAATTAGTGATCCGAGTCAGTAGTTATATATTTATAAAATTATTCAAAAAAAGTCAAAATCTGCCCGGTCCGTACATTTCGAAACAAACATTTATAGCCTTCTAGAATTAATAATCATAAATTAAAGTACCAAAAACAATAAAAATATTAACAATATCGTCTTCTAATAGCCTTTTAACCATAATAATATTTAATTAAATACTTAATTTACTTAATTAATTCAGAAGTACTGCCAAGAGCTATTACCTCATCTGGAGACATGTTCGGCCACTTTGCCGTAAGCTTGAAACAAGTATCCAATTCAGTAATGCATCTTAGCTTATAAATAATATTAATTAATAATTAAGAAGCCAATAAATACTGCCATGGCAACTTAACTATTGGCCATGGTCAATAAAAAGGAAAAATACTATTAAAGTGTAGTGACATCCTTTTCTACAAGTTATGATAAATTGGAACGCTACTGACGGCGGTAACACACGAGAAGTTGTTTAGCGTTTTCTCCTGTATACCGTTTCCGTTTTTAGTTTAATCCTGATGTAAACAAACACGTGGCTCACCTGAAACGCTATTGGTCAGGGGCGTTGACACTTTTCACAGTAATGTGTTACGCGCATGTGCAGAACGTCTGTACAGCCATGTGAGAGTTGTCTTTACTGCTACAAGTGGTTTCTGATTACGTTTAATCACCTTTATGAATACACAGTAGAACGTTATCGCTGCAAAATGAACATAAACTTAAAAAGTTTTAGTAAATGATATTGCCGAAAAATCGGGGCACGCCGTTTTAAAACTTCCTCCTTATTACTGTTTTCTGAATTCCATTGAATTAATACGGAGCCAGTTGAAACGATATGTTGCCCGGTCACAACACAACATATAAGCTGCATAATGTAAAACAACTGACAGAGGAGGCGGTAAATGAAATAACAACGGGCAAGTGGAGTCGTTGTGTCCAGCATGTATTCAAGGAAAAAGATAAGCTTATGGGAATTCGACCAAATTACCGTCGCCATCGTGGACAATCTTATCATTAACACTGCTGACTCAAGTTCTGATTCAAGTTCCGAAACAGACATGGAAGGCATTGAATTCCTCTCTGACAACAATTGATAACACACAGTACACTGGTAAGTAATTATCGCAGCTTCTATTTTCGCTTTAAATATATGCCTACTTTTTCTTCTTGCGATATTCAAACATTAAATAAAAAACCATTAAATCTGCGCGTTATAAAATATATCATTGTCGCTCTGACAGTCACACAAATATTACTTTGGTCCGGAATGTAAAAAGTATTACAATTTACATGCGTTTATACAGTATCAATATTATATGTATCCTGTCTGTACTCCTGTCAGAGTGACATGCCTCTAACTCAAGCAACAAATAGCGTTTCAGATGTGCCACGCCTGTTTGTTTACATCAGGATTAAGCTAAGTACGGAAACAGTATATCTAGATGTTTTCATTCCTGTGTATTCACTTTCCCATGTGAGTCGTACAACATAAAATAATGAATGACGCACATCCAACTTCGTGTGTTACGGCTTCCGAACATTTTTAAAGCGACATGAACAAAGATTTTATCGCCCTCTGAAACACGCAGCCCTTAGATAGCGTAATAATTCAGTCGGCGAACAGAGAAAGACGCTTTCAAAGTTTCAACTCGTTTATTAGAAAACTATCCGGCGGGAGTTTATAAAGCCTTAACGAAAGCTTCCAGAAGTAACTTTTTAAAATACTTGGCTGAGGAAATTACGGGCATAACTTACAGCTAGAGAACAATGACAAGTTGCTTTGTATAAACCCGCGTTCAGCTACTTCATTACAACTCCGTGAAAAATTAATAAACTTTTTCAATTTCCTCTTCCCGTTTTGACGTCTTAGACTCACTGTTTCGAACACTTATAAATACAGTCAACGTATTCAAATACGGTCTAATTGTTAAAATTATTATTATTACTGGCCAGCTGTAAGGTGGCCCACCACCGGAGGCCATCGGGCCAAAACGTCTGTCACACACAACAACAGTCGACCACCGTTTAACAGCCCGGCCAGTAATAATAATAATTTTAACAATGTTGAGCCGGCCGTGAAAGCTTAAGAACTTGTGTACGGTTCAATTGTTTTAAGAAATTGAAGCAGCAGTCACTAAGCTTGGTCTTTAACAAACGGTGTAACAAGTCTCCGTTTAATACTGTTAAAATCATCGCTATATATCGAAAGAAACCCTGCAAGCACTCCAAGTACTTAAAACATGGATCAATTGTTCGAATATTCTAGCTCCTAAGACGATCTTGGCTCTTAGATTCCACTCCAAAGAACGCCTAAATCTTTGTTTTGTGTCAGAGATTTTAAAATTATATCCGTTCCTTAATTGTTGTGGTCTGAACAGTAGTTAATCATTACCTTAATCATTAATTAACAGTAATGAAGTATATTAATTTAAAAAAAAAACACAATTATTTATTTCAGGATTTTATTCATTGCGCGTACTATAACCCCCCCCCACACACACACACACACATGTATATTTTTATTAATAAATAAAAACTGACTTTTAGTACAATGATATTACCTGAAGTAACTGAGACTTACGAAATTATTAAGCTTCGTTCGATCCATTAAATTATGCTCGAAAGAGAACCGACAGAGAACTTGAATGTATGGAACTCGGTACTGGAAGAGAAGAATACGAAAATTAACAAGAGCAAAAACACAGTGATGACAATCAGCGAGTCAACATATAAAAATAAACATCAAGGGACTGTGATCGAACAAGGGAGAGGATTGTTGTAGAACAAGGGAGAGGATTGTTGTAATACTTAGGCGTTGCAACGAACGAACGATGATCGCGAGATGTGAAAATCAAAGAAAAAAGTTGGAAAAATTATGAATAAGCTTTCGTAAATAAGACGTCAACCTCAAGAGAAATGAAAATTATGATATTCACGACCTTTTATAGAGACCTACTTTGGCATTTGGCTGTGAGCATGGGTAATGAACGAGAGACAGTAAACTAGAATACAGGTTGTGAAAATTAAGGATATGAAAAGAGTCTTGCGGGTAACAAAGGAGAGAATGAGAAGTACTGGCACACGAGAAGAATTAGAGATACAACGTATTTTGAACTTTAAATAGGATAATGGCCCAGTGGGTGCGTCCGCTCACAAGGTATGCAAGATGTAAGGCCTGTGCAACGAATGTGGAAAACAAGAATTGTGAAGGATAAAAAAATAGAAAGGCTAGATAGAGAGACATATAACCAGGTAATTTCTACAATTTTAGAGAAAAAAAAGGCAGAATGGAAGAAACTAAGAGGTTAGCGACAGATAAAAAAGGAACGGAAAGAATTTTGAAAGACTGAAATGTAAAGTAATGTACTGATTATATTAAAATATACAGTGGAAAACGTTTAACACGAAAACGGTTTACACAAAATATCGGTTAACACGAAAAATGTTGTTATAATCAGATTGTTGCTGGCTTTCAATAGCGCCGTAATAAATAAATCCATACATGCATGCCCCAAAACAGTGAAGGTTAAAAACTGTGGAAGTGATGAAAGTGCCGACGAACCTGACAGGGAAAATGACAGTGAAAATTGACGAGTTCTGACCGCTAGCTGACCGCTATGCTTTCGTTGCTGAGCCGTGTTCGTCGCTATTTAGAGCCAACTCGGAAGGTGAAATATTTGACCACAAATTAGAACAATTTGTTGAAAATAAAGTAGTGCAGAATTGTGTGCAGAAGAAAATAACGGACTATTTTAAAAAGAATTAAACACCGTCACTGTAGGAACTTTAAAATACATACTACATTACTGTACAAGAAAACCTAAATCGTATGACTAAGTGAAGAACAGCTACAGTGCGTGTATACTTAATTTTAAGAAAGGTTAACCAAATTTTTCCCAAAAATTAAACTGAAAATACTTAGGAGGATAAATAAAAAGTTTATATGTAAGTACCTTCGGAATATTCTTTATTGCTTTATTTCACTACACAATTCGGTAAGAAATCTATACCTACAGCATTTGTTCGCTTAACTCAATTTGTTTCACTTTTTTGACCGTTTACCACGAAAAAACAGCTGCTTCCCGTCATTTCGCGTTAGTTTTCCACTGTATATCTACGGGATACTGATTCAATCAATATATTTTATATGGTATTGATCGTAAGTCACAATTTAACTGTAAAAATAATATTAGTGTGGAAATCCGAAAGCGTATTTTGTCAGCAAATAGATGTATGCAGGGCCTCAGAAAACAACTAAAGTCTCAGTTAATACAAAGAAAGACCGAGGTATCGATGTATAAAGGTCCTAGTGCGCCCAGTACTGACTTATGCCTAAAGACATGGACGCTACCTAGATGAGATGAGAGGCAACTAAATATATTTGAAATGAGGATCCTCAGGCAAATTTTTGGTCCAGTGGAATAGAGGGGGAAGGCTGGAGGAAAAGATATAATTTAAAGCTCTATAATTTGTATGATGAACCTGATGTGGTCACCTTTATTAAATTAAAAAGATTAGAATGGGCTGCACACATTATACGTGGTTTTGAAAGCAGAATTATTGAGAAGACATTTAATGCAAAGCCAGAAGTAAAAAGGAAAGCTGGAAGGGAAAAACTGAGATGCAGGGACGGGGTGAGTTAGGACAACAGTACTCTTGGAATTAAAAACTGGAAGCATATGGGGTTATGAATAGAGGACGAATGACGAAATCTTCTGAAGAAATACAGACCCCGCAAAGGGCTTTTGAGGCAATGTTCATGATGATGATGACTGATTGTAAGTAACGTAACGTAATATAGCGTGCCGTAGTACACTATGGTAACAGGCTTATGGATAATAAAAAATAATTGCCAACTACAAAATAAACTGCAAGTACGCTGATAGTAAAAATACACACGCGCTTCAACACGAGAGAAATATAAATCGAACACTATCACATCGAGGCAGCTTGGTTTAGATTTTCCCAAAACATCGTTATATTACGACCGAAATAAATGGACTACAACAACAGTACACACACCGCTTCGGAAATATTTTCGATTTTTACCGTTTCTCAATTTCCGTACAGTTATCAGAACACGAGACAGCGTCGTGTTTTATCTGCTCTCTGTTTCGGCGCAGAGTATGCAATAAGGGAAACAAAACCTCGCTAGACGCCGCCCCGGCCGGCGCGCAATCTGCACGGTAAGCTTCCCTACCGTGCTCCGTATATACGCTAATAACAATATTATTCTTAGCGTTCGCAGCCAGAAATGTATCCATTGTGTTCGAGAGAAAGATTGTTACGAATTCCTCACACCGCTTACGTGTACTACATTCACGCCATGCAGAGGGGGTCTCCCCTCTCTCTGCAGTCTCCGTCAATGCACGCGTATGGTATTACAATTTGTCATCGCACAAACGTGATTTGGCCGCTTCTCTTTTCCTTCTCTGTTTTCACCTCGCAAGTTCTTCAGATAACATCGTCAAGATTCAAGGACGAATTATTTATTTATTTTTGTTTTTGAACGGAGAATTGCTCTCGGCATCTAAAAATGTTGGCCATGTAACGTTTATTGTAAACAAATAATGGTCAGACTCAATTACAATGAAGGACGGTATCTTTGTTTTTGGAAATTTTATGGATTTTTAAACGTGTAATACTATCGACAACTTTATAATTTAACAGACAATGACTGCACTATATTCACGTTCAAGAAAAATAACGATAAACATGCCCCCTGCAGCAAGACGGCAATCGTACTTTCAGATTATTATACTTCCCTTCGTATTATTAAACAGACAAAAAAGGAAAATTTCTATATACTCGACAACAATATGTGGACATGGTACAAATCGTGCAAGCGTTACTGGGCCTCCCCTGCCTCAATTAACTGTTTGGTGTTCATGGCTTCGAGTTCTATCAAGGGTGCAGCACACGTGTAAGAAATCTAGTGGTTTCAGCGTGCTGTTTATAGACCCAAAAAACGAAAAGAACAATCTAAACATAAATAATTTGTAGCCTATAAAATACAACAGTTCTTCTTTCATACAAGTCATTTTTAGGTCGTATATTCATATTAGTTACATAACTTTATCTAAGAATATTCGAAAAACAAATACTAAGAAAATGTTCTGGACCAGTGCGCAAAATACGACAGCTCGTGGTGAATACGAAAGGATCGTGAAATAAATAAACTGCGTACACGGAACTGATATGTAATAAGGTTATAAAGAGTCGAAGGATAGCCTGGCTGGAACACAGAACGAGGATGGAACACAGAATTACCAAAAAAAATTCTGGAATGAAGACCAGTAGGTAGGAGATCAAGAGGAACGCCAAGGAAGAGATGGATCGAGCATGTTGAGGAGGAACTGAAGAATATGGCGATAAGAAGATTGAGAAGACTACGTAATGAGAGGGCTGAATGGAGAAAAATCGTTGAAGAGGCTAAAACCCATACCCGGTTGTAACGCCAGTTGGTAGTGGTAGTGAAAGTGGAATAAGAAGGAGGAGGAGGAGGAGGAGGAGAATTTGTTATCGTGTAAAATGTTTTCTGACACAGGAGCCAGTAGTTTAGCGAAACAGTGTCCACTTGGTTTAGCGAACCTTGTCTACTCTACACTTGATTTTAACGTTATTTATTTGAAAAATCAGTTTATCAGCAAGTGTAATTATTTAAAATCAGTTTGCATCAAGTGAGCTCTTAACGATGAACTGACGTAGTTCATTTGTTATCTTGATGAACTAATTTCATTGTAGATGGGCTAAATTAGAAAATTCGTGTAATTAGTGTAGGGGGGAACCCAAGCATTCGCGACTCTGATGTTACGGTTTAACCACATATTATTACCTTTTGTATCGCTAATAACAATCGTCCAATATTCTTGGAGAAAGACTGTATCCGTGTTAAACCCTCGCCGGAGTGACCAACAGTCAACACAATCGAGAGAACCCCCTCAAAGTCAAATGGGCAGCTTAAAAGAGAAAATGTAACATCCAAACTTGGTCCAACAAACAAGACTCCACAACAACCTATTAACGGACACACAAATTCATGTCCACACAGATTATTTACATGTCCAGGAAAAACGTGGATTACACTCCCCCCCACCACCCACAATATTGTTACGACGGTCTAACTGAATCGTCGTATGGTACAGTGGAAAACAAAGTACAAGACACCAATGAAACCACTAATCACCAGCTTCGAATATCACAAATAACGATTTATAATCAACTTGTACAATAATCCGAGAAAAATTTCTCCACACGCAATAATAATGTCAACTAATAGAGTCCCGCACAATTATAAAACAATAACACTTCGCCAGAATACTTCGAACCCCACTTGAATAAATCGTCACTTACACTAACTCTAAGGTGCAGCTGTCGTTGTTTAAATAGATAGCACAAGTGTTCCAGAATAATCCATAATAGCGTCAACACTAGAGCGTAATTGACTGCGGCCTTGAACACAGTGCGGCGACTGGTATGGTCTGGAATAGCCTCGTTTGTTGACGCATGTTAAGTGTCACGTACGCACACAAACATTACAGCTGAGCTCTGCTGAGAAACATGTAGGACGTTCTGTAACGGCTTAACAATATAATATGATTACATAAAACGGGAAAGATTCTGTGATTCACACGTAGTCGAAGCTTTGGATCTTTATAATCATAATGTTTTGTGTGTACACAAGTAAAACTTGAGAAATTCTTACCAATAAAAAAAAAAACTAGCATGTTGTACAGAAACATATACGCTTTGGTGTGAGTACAGGCAGGATTTGTACTCAGGACTGTTCCCCGGAGAGTCTTGTTTGGCTACATCGCAGGGAGTGATAAATCACATCGTACGCATACAGTAGACAAAATGCGGTAAACACAAGCCACTACTAGTTGCCGCATCCGCTTATCTGGTGCCGCACGTAATGGACCCCTCCCCACGTTAACGTCTTGTTATAACGAGTGTTGTTTTATGTTTATAGTCACCCTTTGTAAACATTGTCGCGTTTACAAAACGAGTACTGTAAAAGCCGCACTGCGGTTTAGCAAATATCTACGTAGATAAAAGTTATTTTTATTTCTCGACAACCGAAGAAAACAACGGTTGATTGCAAATCTGATTAGACCGAGATTTTCTACCCCACCGCCACTTTAAAAATCTTTTTACGAATAAATACGTTCAATTAAGGGACTATTGCATTCATAATTCAGAATACAAACGAATACCTTTAACAAAATGAAATTACCTCAAATTTAGGGCGACAGTGGAGGTCCGCCCTGGGCCCCGTCAACTACACGAGCGCGCATATGACTTCCAACAGACGGAACACGTTCTACCTTCACTAGAATCCATTATCTGAAATTTATACTACATAACTGAAATTTGTTTATTGGATTTTAAAGTAGAGAATGAGTTACTTGTGACGAGGAAACTATTACGAATTCGCCTCGTATATCATAAATCGGAAACGATTATGAACTGATTCAATATTGTACATTCAAAATTCTTTATGGAAGCCTCTGATAATGATTTAGAATACGTAATATAAAAAAGCTCAACCTTGTATACGGTGACTTTCACAAAGAACAAGTGGTGTAAAAAAAAAAAGTTTTCAACATGTACGCTCTACTATAGCCACCGCAAAATCAGCCGTTGTATGGATAGCCAATGAAGTTTTATGTTTTAATGTCAAATGGGATTTCACTCAATCCATTCCTAAACTATAACATCCTACGCTACTTTTCAAGAGTCTGCATGTCTGTGCCCTCACATAAAACAATTCTCAAAATTTAAATCGCTAAAAAAAAATGTAGATCAACGATAAGTGAGGAAAGAATGGAATATTCTGCCATTTGTCTACCCAAAGAAAAAATAACTTAATTTTAACTGAATGTAACTGTAATTAATTGAATAACGCTTTGATTTTTGTCCGTCCTCCTTTTCTATTTCTTAAAATCTATCAATGAAGAGTAAAATATTTAGGTATTAGTTAAAATCTACAAAAATTTACCTACCTATATAGGACCGTACCTGGGGAATCAAAATGAAACTCCCCGCACCTCAACAGAACCGCCCAAGGCCTTAAAATTTGTCCTCCACCACTGTTTCGTTTTGTCGATATTCTATTCTACACTTGTCCTCACGACTGTGCAAAGTTTACGAGTAATAGTTATCATGTGGTATGGAAAAAGTGAATTCACAGACACTTGCCATTAGATTTTTCTATGTAGTCAAAGCGACAGTAGTACAAATTTGATCTGAGATGCAACTGCCTCGCGGATGTGTTGTCAGCAATAGTAAATTTACAGCATGCTCAGCTACGGACGGAATTGTAACCGTGTAATCTGATACATGTTAGATGTATCAGAAACAACATGGTGCACAATGAAGCGTGGCTTGCCCTTGGTGAATAGAGATACGGTGTAAGTCCACTGTGTAACGGGAGTGTACAATACTGTGATCCAGTGGCGTCGTCTGCGCCGCTTCTCTTCTCGTCCAAACACTGTTCTACAATCGCGGCAGTTCTACACCGTTTCTTACATTTCGTGTAGGCCAGACAACATATATGATATACCAGATCTAAAATACAACTATACAAAACGAAAATTCACACAACAGTACTGATACGACGAATGAAACTTTTGCAGAAGCGAGTTCTATCCACCAGTTCATTGTTAAATCCTATCTATCTATTCTAGTTCTATTCGCTACCTCAAATCACGTTCGTGTAGCTGAACGCAACAAAACAGACTTTACACTGGACCAGAGCCTCGAGCAACGCTCATCAGACGCTATTCTCGTGTTCAACTATACACTACTCGCATCCAAAAAAAGCTTCATGTGTCCTCCGCTAGAACTAACCAACCGTTTCTTTCAACTGCCACCTGTAATACTCAAGTTACTCAATCCGAAATCTTCATCGAACGTACTACATTAAGGACACAGTAGTGCTTTTTACCATATTAACAATTGCTGAGAGGCGCTTATACAAATCGCATGATATATTCCGAGCGAAGAAAATACTTTGTAACTATTACAATGCTATTCTGTAAAAACAACATATCGTAGACACCCGATGTTACAGTGAAATGTGAACGACACGATATGGTAATTCCTTGAATGTCGAAATGAACTAGAAACAAGAACACATGATACTGTATTGTAAACAACTGTGGTCACTTTATTTCTGACAGGCCTACAATGCATTGCTCTGTTTATAAGAAATACGCGAAAAATTACTCACGTACAGTTGCCTTACATTAATGTAATTACTGATTCGGAAACGAAGCATACTCAAAAGACAGAGTTGCCCCCGTAATCTCTGAAGTCACAAGAATTTAAAATGAATGAGAAATGGCTATCACATGTACTCGTACAGAAGAATTCGAAGAAGAATTAAGATAAAACATAAAAATCACTGTGTAAAACATACGAGTAGAAATCAATAACATTAAAGTTACTCACTTACTGATTAACCGTTGTTTATAATCTCTTAATCTTTCCTTCAAGTTAAAAACTTGTAATTCTTCTCTTATGGCCCCATTCTTTATACGGTCAAGTTTAGAACACATTTTAACTTCTCTTGAGAACCCCATTTCAGAGGGAGGAAGGGGAGGGGGGACAGAGACCATTTTAAAGATCGCCAGTAAGTAACTATATTACAATGTACACAAAATGCATTGTTACATTTAAAACGAGAATGTAGTTTGAACGTGATGTTAAAGTGCAACACAGAAAGACGCTGCCGACACGGACAGAGGCTGCGTGGTACAAACAAATAGTTTTAAATAGTCCCGGACGTGGAATTGGGCCAAGCGCTGTACCGAATACAAAGCCAACTACAGTATACTTCTACTATATCACAGCTGTTCTAGTCTATGCACATTTCAATACTTTCCGTCCACACCATTAACTTAAATCTACTTTCACTAAATCAATAAGATTACCAAGACACGCTAAGAAAATTCAAAAAATCCTTTGCTATTTCGTCATTTTTTACCATGGAATCTCCTACTTTCGTGACATTTCAGCCAGATATAAAACAACATTTATACAAATAAAAAAATACTGTTTACGTGTAAACAATAATAAAGAAATATAAGTAAGTTTTACCTTCTTTAAGTCTGAAACGGATTTTCAAAACAAAACAAAAAAACTTTTGATTTCTTCCAACAAAATAAAAACAAGATAAGAGCAAACAAAATAATGGCAATTATTTGTAAAACGAAACACAAAAATCAAAAGCAAACGAACTCCTGAATTGTTTGAATTTTGCCTACATTAAAAATAGTGTAAAATACACAAATGCATACAAGAAAAAAAAATACTATACACTAAAAATGCAAATAAAAAATAATTGCACAAAATAACGACTACAGTCATGAAATTATAACGACTAGGTTATAACAAATAAATTCTCTAAAATTAACAAAAAACTAGGTATCTTATTACAGAATGAATCGTATTATACAATTCTAACAAAAATAATTTCTTCCGTTAGTAAAATAAAAAAAGCAATACAGTAGCACAAAATAAAGAGACCAGAAACAGAAGGAGATACAAACTAAAATTTAACAAAACACCATGATTACAGAAACACTATCAGTGGACAACAAAATTTGCAAACAAAGCAAAAAATATGGCCAAACACGATCCGACACAGTCAAAGTACTACCATTTTTTATGTTTGGCTAGGAAAATTCAGGTATTTTATTTACTATCAGCAGTGTAGGTGGAGGGAAGGGGGGAGTGCACTCATGCATGGTCACAAACTTTCTACTAATGTCACTTTAATGACACGACATGCATCACTGGCAGTGACAGTACCTGCCAAACGCACTGCCTGCGACACAAACACTACAACACTACACTGCACTGCACACACGCGCACGCCGCCTTACTTGTTCAGCCGGTGACAGTTTACTGAGCAAAGAACCCATGCGACGAGAAGATTGTTGCACTCATCCGTATATACGTTACACAGTATGACGAAAATGTTACAGGGCAACTCATTGCGCGTAAAGGTCGCCAAAAGACAAAATAAGAATTGACGTAGGAAGCGAACGATACAGGCGCATGCGCATGTTATGGTTGCTTGCTCATAATAATATTGATGTTTTTTTGACATAGGTACAACAGTTATCATAGAGAATCATTTCAAAAATGTTTGTCATTATTTAATCCATGTTAAAGCCCAAACTCGCACGCAACCCATTTAAAAAAAATGCAATTTGCTAAAATTATCTAATAAACACGTTAGCAAAAACGAAGGAATACTGCAAAATAACCGTTGAAAAATGTAACACTAAAAATACAAAATACACAAATTTCATGTTTAAACAGCTTTTGAAATATCACAAGAAGATTCAAATCTATGTGTTATATAATATTTTATCCTATCGTACATTGTCATTCGATTGGAACAAGACTCGGAAAACAGAAAAATAAATTTTAATAGAAAATAAACAAAATTAGCCTACATTTGATTGTCATTATTAATCCTATATGAATACATGGCGACCCTTGCTGATGTACAAAAAGTATTTACGGCTGGCTAACGTGTAGGCCTATGTAAGCTATACCAAAACCTATAAGACGACATACATCTGAATTACATGACGTCTATCTTTTAAAATTTTCCGAGCGGGCTACGGCACATTCGTCCTACAGATGCTCAATATGATACTCGAATCGTGGATGTGAAACTAAACTTAGGCCTATTTTAAATCAGTTCAATTTGCGCCACTTACGTGCATAATATCTTAATAACATGTATCGTTACGTTTATTAACAACAAATACAGTAAAACAATTACGTTATCTTAAACCCATTAACCGAAGTAACGTTTAACCAGAGACGGCCGGTTGCTTTTAAAGCTACCCAGTTTTGCGGGTGAAACTGTTCGTTTCATAATTTCAATATGAAGCTCAATAATAATTAAAATATCGGTATGGAGACCTATATATGACTTCCATGTTATAAGATTTATATTTAAAATAATTTTCGAGCTGAAATATTTTCATAGAAACTACTTCTCTCTACTTCTGTCTTCACCCTTAACCACAGTACAGTGGTCACTAGCGTATACCACCTCACTGTAATAACACAGGCTTAATGTACATAGTTACACTGTATACCGTAGATACACGCGCGCGCGCGCGGGGAGGAGAGATATGCTCTTTATATAAAAACAAACAATCGAAACCTAAATAATACCATGTACTTACTAAATGGACATTATGACGTAAGCTTACAAATGAAATTTTAATATAATTCAACGTTAGCGTTCGTTCGCAGTGTACTATTTTTTCGTTCGCAATGGTATTTTTTGTGCACTATGCTAATTACCAAATGCCATTGTTCTGCACTATTTTCTGAAGCTTACAAACTGCAACTTGTAAACAAAACCAGGGACGACGCTAACAAAGAACGGTTCAAATTTCAGTTCATAACGTGGGTTTCCATACAACCGTGTCCAGTCAAAAAAACAAAAACTATGTTTCAAACTGAACGATTTTGCGTATAGCCTACTTATTTCACAACATCGAATCCCCCTACTCAAGTTAGGAAACCGACTGTGCGTACGACAAAACTGTCTGACCAAAAAATTATAAAGCAGAGTCCAAAACCCTAACTGCGGTGCTGGACGGATCCGCGATTCCAGCGTAAATAGTCTCTTATAAATCATAAAGCTGTCGACGGCGAATACAACTTTCAGCGAGGAACAGACTCACCGCCAAAAAAAAAACCTAAAAACCAGACGCTGCCTTTGAAGTCAATATTTTATAAAGCGGGTTTACTGAGCAAAGCGACTTGTTCATTCGACGTTCCCCCAGGGCCGCCGGTGATTTCCTAACGTCATTACATGTTTTCCTATTCACTAGTTTTTAAATAAAAAGTTCCTACTGCGTGGCTGCAAAACCTACGCTTCAGGCTACATACATCAATGTAAATTTTTCGCTACTTACACTGTATTTCATTACTTATGATTCGGCTTAAAAAAAATCGATGCTATGAAGTTTTCACATAATAATATTTGTGAATAAGATATATAATAAGATATAACTGTATAACAATAATGTTACGTACTGCGGGAAAAAGTGTTACCCGATTACAGAACATTCTACGTGATTCTCAACATGCGTTAGCGAGACTGTTCAAGACTCACCGGTCCGAGCGCGCTGTGTGCAAGGGCGCAATCAATTACGTTCTGGTGTTTTCTAGTAGCGCTGATGCGTAGTATGGATGATTCTGGAATTTCAGGGGGTATAAATACAGGCATCCAGCAGCGCTTAGTTCAGTTTGAGTTGCGATTTGTTCCAGTGCGGTTCGTAGTATTGTGGCGAAGTGTTGTGTGTTTTATAATTATGTAGTCCAGTCGCCAGAGTAAAAATAATGGTAAAATTTCGTAAAAAATTGAGGCAAAGTGATATTTGGTATAGTTATTGAAAAAGGTCTAAATATCGGTTTAAAATCATCTTTGCATGTTTATAAGGTCAGGCTTTAAAAAAAACCTTATTTAAGGGAAGCGCGCGGTAAAATCGATAAAAACGTTTACATTCCGTGAATTTCTTTTCTTACTACTAAATAAACCATTGGATCATGATAAAGTCTTCATTCTTTTTGTTTAAAATAGTTCAAATTTTAATAGTAATAAAATCAAAATAACGATTTTGTTATTATTTCATCGTTAGGAGTATTAAATCGATAGACGGAATGGTCAATTTTAACAAATCTTCCTCTGTTGAATAATATTATTAAATATGTGTATCTTAATATACATAAAAGTCATTGTGTGTATTTATATTTCACACCTCCTACTAAACCACTGGACCGATTTCAACAAAACTTAGCACAAATATTTTATGCAACGGGAGAACCAACATAAGATAGGTGTTTTGGGCCCTGGGGGATGTCAAAAATGGAAAATATGAAAATACCGCATGTAGGGTATCAAATTAAAGGGGATTTCAATGCAAGTAACAATTTTTCATGCATATAAGCACTATTGAAAATTCTTGGGCCCTGGGGCTCAATAAATGGGTGTTTTTGGGGGGAGGTCAAAAATGGAAAATATGAAACTGGACCGATTTCCACCAAACTTGGCACAAATTTTTTACGCAATGGGAGAACCAACATAAGATAGGTGTTTTGGGCCCGGGGGGATGTCAAAAATGAAAAATATGAAAATACTGTGGGGTATCAAATTAAAGGGAATTTCAATGCAAGTAACAATTTTACATGCATATACGTACTATTGAATACATTTGGGCCCTGGGGCTCAATAAATGGGTTGTAATGGAGGGGTGTCAAAAATGGAAAATATGAAAATACCGCACGTGGGGTATCAAATTAAAGGGAATTTCAATGTAAGTAACAATTTGACGTGCATATAATTTATCATATAATTCTAAGGCTGTTTTCACAATTAATAAGTCTGCATCATCGTCAGCTTGTTTAACGTTAGCTTTCTTCTTCCAAATATCTCGTTAGAATTTCAGTAAATCGAGTTTTATTAGTTTTATTCGAAAGAAATTGTTCTTGGGTCACTGTGACACACATATCTTCATAGAATAAAATATCTAAAGAGGAATTTTGATTGGTACGGCGATAACGCCCCATAGCTTTGATGCTGTTAGAATTGTTTGTATAGCCATCAAAAACTACAGTAACTTTTGATCCAAAGTGTCTCTTGACATAATTTACGTATCTTTGAAAAATACATTTGAACTTGTCATTTTTTGACCATACTACTCTATGCAGTAACATACCACCATCAATGACGTAAATGCAATCTTCAAGGTTAATCTCAGTGCGGTCCACTTCAAACATATCATATAGTTTAGACTTATCTGTTTTCCGAAATACACCTTCGTATAACATAGATGTTGGGTACGGTGCAAGTTCATAACGCATGTATCTTTTAATTCGTCGTCACTTTTTCTTGCTACACAAATGCGTTGAAATATAAACATTGGATCTATAGGGACAATTTCCTCTTGAATTTTCAGACTACTATTAACACTTTTTAATGACAGTACTCTATTTTTTCGTTTAAACGAAACTTTATGGAAGTTTGTACCAGCAATTTCTTCTAACCCTGCTTTTCCAACCTCAAAAGCATTATGACAGTTAATATTATTACCGCCAGTAACTCCAGTAGATATAGACATTATTGAATCTTGATAAGGAAATGTCTCGAGACAATCAAACCAGGATTTTATTTTGAGAATATCTTCAGTATCTCGTTTTATTCGAGAATCTCTAGCATCTACATGCTGATCGGAAGTAGAAAATTGTATACCACAAAAATTTTCTACTTCTTCGCAGATATCATGTGTATATGGCATCGCTAAAATCCATTTATTTGCAGTACTGGTAGTTACTCCCCGTCCAATCATACCACCATCAACTTTCATGACTCTCATTAAGTCCTGTTCGATTGTCATATCAGTATGAGTTCCTGACCAGAATTTCTCAGTTCGTCTTACAGTACAAAATCTGTTATTTATAAAATTTTGAAGTTCTTTAATTTTTAAAGCGGTAGTTTCTGGAATTACATTTTGGTTTTGCATTGAGGTGAAAAGTTTTTCAGATTCTTTTATAAATTGATTCATATATTGTACATATAATAAGGCTGATTTCGTATAATTAAAATGTCCAGTCGCATAAAACTATGGCAACATTTGCTGAATAACTTGTAATTGAATTTTTATATTACCCATTTTTTCAGAGCGCGCAAATGCTTTTGCAATAGAGATCATTCGTATGTATTGTATCCATAATTTTGCAGTTTTACCGCGTTCCTCAATTTCAATAATTTTTTCTAGAAATTTACCATTTAAGATGTTAAAAAAATTATGATCTTGTACTTCTTTGTAAGTAAGATTGTCATCTAAAAATTCTTGTAGTAAAGATTTCATATTTGAATATTCAACTTCTGAAAGATTAATTTCCTCAATAATCTTTTTACACAAAACTATCAAAATTAATGTGTGGCCTCGTACTGCTCTAGCATAAGCATGGCCATCTAACATCTTATCTACAGTTCCTGGCGCATAGTAACAGCTTAATGCTTCTTTTAAACCGCTTCCTGCCATCACATAACCGATTGAACCAAGAAAAGACATAAGCAGATGAAATCCTCCAAGTCGAACAATTACATTATGTATATCATCATCAGGTGAGGATTGGACAATTTTAAACGCTTTCTGATACAAAGGTTGATCGAAAGTAACAAAACAATTAAATAGATTTAAGTTTTCACTAGTTTTACAGCGTATTTTAAAACGGTGTATATTGTATTTTTGTCAGTTGGAGGAGAGTGTACAAAAGGCAAGCAAACAATTCTAGATAATGTATACGTCATATTTTCCAAAAGCTTGGACATAAAGGCATCCCAGCCAGTAATGCCTGGTTTGGTCACTCCATAAATCCAAAGCAAGTCAGCATTAGAAAAATCTATATTATTAAAACTCGGGTTATCTACTTTTTCAAAAACAATGTTTTGGAGTGCATGTTTATTAATATTTTCAAAAATTTGGAATGGTATTTTGTCAATTTTGCTAATTTCTTTTGCAGTAGGCTTAACTGTCAATCGTTTTAAGGGAACTTTGTTATAATAACAATCTCTGGGACTTACAATCATAATACCTCGCATACTATGAAAAGTATTTTTCCCGTCTATAGTATTGATGTTAATATCTGAATTGTCAAATGCCAATTGTGCAAAACAACCAGATCTAAATGGAGAACGTGGACTAAGCAATACACTATCCTCATAAAGTGTTGCTTCTTTGTATGATGAACACACTCCCAGATGCGACAATATATCTATAATTCGTTTTGAAGCAAATTCCCTGTGCAACATTACAGACAGACCAACTTGCAATGGTGATAGAAAGGTTCTAGGTCTTATGCAACTCATAATTGAATGAGTAATTGCTGTGCATTTTGTTTCATATGAACTAATATCACCTTTTTTATTTTTTAAAATTATTTCTTCTATCAGAAACTGAAGGGATTCTGGGATATTCTCATTAATATTTTGGAATATATTATCACTTGGAGGATAAAATTCTGTATTACTTTTCTTCAGATTAACATCGTTTCGAATAATTGCTGCTGCAGATTTTAAGATTTTTCTTTTTTCTTCATTTTCATCTTTTTTTGAGGCTATCCATGTCTACGTTTAATTTTTTTAAATGGTCAAAAAATGGTGTCAGAAAGGCCAAAAAATTTTGTTAATTAACCACCCGAAAGTATTTTTAATAAGCTTTAATTTAAGCCGTCGTACACCTTTGTGCCACAATCTTGCCGTACTTTATGAGCACTCAAAGTTTTTTTGTGAATTGCGATTTTTTTGAGGTAATATTCCACATTTCAATATGAAATTTTTGGGGTTTATAGTACTCCACAAAGGTTACCTTTCCCTCAAGTTTTATCAACTTTCATTAATTTGTGTTAAAACAACAGCAATTTGTTTATAAACGCCATCGCCACTTTATTTATTTATTAACAATAATAATAACATCGACTTCCGTATTAAGGCTAGAAATGTTCTTAATTTATTATAGAATACTGAAAAAAATTCACATTAAAATCGGCTTGTTAGGTCCAAAGATATTTATAAAAACGCTATTTTGCAACTTAAATTGTTAATAAAAAAATAAACGGGTTGTTTTTACACAAAACTTAACTATTAGCTCAACTTGATCCCATTAACCAATTTAGCACACAAAAAATCGACTCCCAAAACAATTCACATTTGATTTTTATTTTGACTCCACTACACGTGCTCACAAATAAATAAATATTAGCATGTATAAAAAGTGTAAATAAAAACTTTAAACTGCAATTTTTTTACCTGTTTTATATGATAAAAACAAAAATATTTGTAATGTTTTGATTATAACCTTTGAAGAAATATCAACTGGGTTACTGCTCCGTTCTTGTATAGCAGATGTTTGTATGGCACACCACAACAATGGGTGTTGCGCGCGCAGCTACATTTACAGTTGCACACTCGAGGGGAATAGAACGCCGCGCCGTTTAAAAATTTTACCTGTTTTCTAGGGTCTTGTTTTTAGAGTATAGGTATAATCAGGTAAGAGAAATAACATGCATAGATAGATTTAGTATTGTAGTAGCTGTAACGTTAATTTCAAGTACTCAAATAAACCCACTTAAAAGATACATGTATGTAACGCAAAGGAGGCACCTTTTTTTAATATACACAATTTTTATTTATTTTTTTTAATTTCGAAAATGATTTTAATTTTCATGAGTATAGTTTTTGATGCAGAACACTTGCAGCTTTCAAATACAATTTTTTGTATTTCGATATCTCTATTTTTAAGATTAATAAAGGCAGATAAACTCTGAATTTTCGAGTAAATTTAAAATACGTCGAAATACTCACTTTTGAAAAGGTGTTTTTTTTTAAATAACAACTTCAAAAGTAGTTTTCATTATTATAAAATAAAAAGTTTATCTCTTTTAAAGGTAAATTAGTAAAGAACTACTATTTTTTTAAATTTTATTGTATAGTACTTGTAATTTTGTGGTTTCACTTCTTTTTGTATCTACAGTAAATATTTATACACTATATTCTTTATGTTCAAATAAAATATTTATGTAAAAATCAACAAATTTTGAAAGCTATACTGTTCCCCTTCAAAACTAGCCTTTATTTAACTGGCTATGCTTAGATTAAAGAAAGTTATGATATTTTTGAATAGACGCGCCTGGCTAATTTAGCGAATTACGCAAGATCGGGGGCAAACGCTCTTTTTAAAACGCAGCGCTCATCATTACCAATTTTCAGGAAAACAGTTCCATTAACGTAAAAATATGTAAGGAGACTTTCTGAAGGAAATTGTTTGCTCTTCAATATACACCTTTTTATTTCTTCCAACTGTACATATTTACGGAGTGCTTTAAGAAAATCTCTCTTTACGATTTTTCCAGACCATTTTCAGAAAACCCTAGAAAGGTAAACATGCAAAGATTTTTTTATATTAATTATTAACGTTTATTTAACACGTGCACCAAATATTGCTTTGCCCCAATTTTTTATCAAGTCAAAATCTGGCGACTGGACTAATGCGGGACAATTGTAATACAGTTGTGTACTATGTTAGTTGACATTATTATTGCGTGTGAACAGTTTTTATTTGATTTGTTGTAAGAGACTATCTTGTTGATTACAAACTGTTTAATTGTGATAATTAAAGCTGGTGATTGGTGACTTAATTGGTGTCTTGTATTTTGTTGTCCACTGTACCATACGACGATCAATAGATCGTCGTAACAATTTCTTATATAGTAAGATACATGTAATGACTACGTCCAACACATCCAACTATGTGTCAGTATCCTGGCGCTCTTGATTTCCGTCTACCCTATTCTCTTCCGCTGATGTAAGACGGACAGTGGAAAATCTTTTACTGGGGTACCACAGTGTTACGTGTAACATTACGCGCGCTTCCCTGTCGAATTCGTGTTCTCAGTTGAGCGATCTTGTGAAATTTGCACAAAGCCAGTCCCTCTGGGATACTTTTTACAAAACTATACGAACGCTATCAATCGGTATCAATAGTCCAATTTTTACTGTCAATCGTCTGACTGAGGCAGTATTAATTACATTACTCGGTGACTTTTATCAATGGCTGTGTACAGTACGTAATGGAAAAGTGTATAACTGGAACTATTATTTCACGAGAGACATCGTTTCACAAAAGAGTTATTAAAAATCGTGAATATCAATTTCTCCGGTGTTCAATAATTTATTCTGCTGTTTAAAGATCGCGACCCACTCGATCCCGATAACAATATTATGTTATGGGTTTAACGAATTGCTAATAATACTATTTGCTTTTATGGACACTCGGGGAGAACCGGACATCGGCATTGATACATTATAGAGAGAATACGAGTAAAACGCTTGAAGTCGTTGGGACATGTTTACAGAATGTCTAAGAATATCCGACAGCCAAAGAGGGTATCCGATTTGACACCACCGAACAGAAGACAGAAGGGAAGGCCAACACACACGATTTGGTTTCCTCATTTATACTGACAGGAGTGAGTCCCTATCACAGCGAAAGAAATTCCTTATCACATTATGAATGTGTTTACATTAGGGTAGACGCACACCGGTTAGTCAAGGCAAGACAAAACAGGTTTAGACGAAACAACTTTAGACAAAACACCTTTAGTCATATGATAGTAATTCACACCAGTTGGTCGTGAACAAGATGTCAGACAGTACAGCTGTTATGGGTGCACTTATGATTTGGGAGTAGATACATAAGCAAGAAATAGGAAATATGAGATACTGGGTTTCCCTCCATACGTTTTCCATCATATTTCGGTTATAGTGGTCAATTTCTATTTATAGTGGTCCTTCAATTTCGGATTGTATAGTATTTCCCTATCTCGCACCAGCAAAACAAAGTTTTCACCACTCACCGTAATACAATGTCGTGCACTGTTTTACTGTAGTAAATAAAAATATTAATAAAACTGTAGTAATAAATTAATAACATATAAATAAAATAAAAACAAATAAATGTATAAACACTGCAGTCGTTTGATGGTGACTGATAGGAATAGTGATAGTGCGTGCCCTATTCCATTAGACACGTCTAACTGCAATGGCTAATCGGTGTGTGTTGTACCATAAACGTCAACGTAAACAACAGTGACTAAACGTGTCTAAACCTGTCTTGTCTTGCCTTGACTAACCGGTCTACTCTTAGAATTTCCGAAAACAAGCCAATATCCGCCAAGTATTCTTTTTATTCCTTTTTTGATGTTTCACGAGACTTCGAAGCGAAGATAAAATTCTACTTCTAAAGACTACAACAAAGGACAATGCCAATTCTTAGGCCGGGCGGCCACCAGAAGCGGAGCGGAGTTGACTGAGCTTGTAAAATCGAAACAATATTGTTCAATGAAAGGGCGGCCGCCGAAAGCGGAGCTGAGTGGAGTGGAGTGGAGTGAAGCGACGTCGCTCGGGTCAATTCCGCTCAGCTTTGCCTCGGCCGAGGTCCGTTTGGAAGCTGACTCCGCTTCCCCCACCACACCACCTTCCCACTGACAACCACAGGACAATGATTCTTGTTCAACAATTTTTGTAACTTAGTAATTGATTTCTGTAAATTTCAATTGTTGTAATTAATATATAAATAAAAATTACCTTAAACAAATTGCTAACTTCTCTTTTGGTCCTATCGCCTTCCGATAATTAGTATCACAAGCTGTTATATCATTATGAATAATATAGAGAAGTTCGTTAAACTGGTCGCGTGACATTCTCTAATAATGTTTAAATTGATCAGCAGTCAAATCATCAAAAAGAGAGTGAAATTCACCGCAGTTTGAAATTTAGCACATCTGACATCACCGAGGTTATAAACGCAACTCAACTACACTCCGCTTTTTAATGCCGCCCCCTAAGTGACTCAGCTCAACTCCACTGCGCTCAACTACGCTCCGCTCCGCATCTGGTGGCCACCTAGCCATAAGATTTTATATTTTACACCTTAGTGTCTCATCTGTGGAAGGCCCGCTTTTTATTTTCACACCTAACACGCCTACTCTAAAAACGTTAGTCATATTCATCATAAAGATTGTTTGTTGACCACATTCAGGATGTTGGCACACCGAAACCACTCCTTCCAATCACACAGTACTTTCCAGGCAAAAGGTATATAGGTGTATAGATTATACTCTCAGCAGGGGATAACTAATTTATCCGTCATATGCAAGCCGCCGACACTTACAGTCAACGTGTTGGGGGCGGCGAGAGAAATCGATGTCTACAGACATACATAATAAACACCTGCCGCGCGTTATCGCTACAGCTGCTGCTTGACTTACTAGGTGCGTATAAGTAATTATCTCACACCGACCCCAGTTTATTCAGACATTACACATGACCCACTTCCTACCGTTGCAAAACTCTCTCGCACTCACTCTTCCTCACCCGTTACATCTCTTTTCGCAGCGTACAAATCTCCGTTTCTTTATTTATGAACAATCTACAGCTCCCCTTTTACTTTATTGTGTTCTCTTATCAATTACCCCAAACTGATCAATGTTTCCGCTTATCCGTACACCCGCGACTTTTCCCGACAATCGAACAGACATTTAAAAGAGTTCCATTTTCTTCAAACGAGAGATTTGCCGCAAACAATCGCCACTGTCAAAGGGCAGCCAACTTTCCGGTTTCTTCTTGCTTTTCGGTTCCTAGAGTCTCCCTCCAATGCATACCGACAGAACAAATTCACTGTTTGTATCGTTTATGATATACCGTACATTATTGGAACACAAAGGTACGTGACATGAACTCTTTAATTCTTTAATTCTCCCAAGACTTTTTGGGTCCGGAGAATGCACAACACAAATGTGATACTTTATCACTTACACCTAATTTAGTGGCACAACACAACTCTGACACAAGCACAAGGATTCCTTAAATGCCTTAACTGACGTATAAAGTTTTCCTCTCTTCCAAAAACGTTCCGGTAAACGAGGTTCTACTGTATAATAGAATTCCTCTGAGTGGCTGGAAGAGTCGTATTTGGCATGTACAGACTTCACAATTGGTTTATGCTTGTGTAACTGAAAAAATGTCACATAAGCGAATATCTCTTGTGCTTTCTCTGAAGGAGAAATCAGTTATGCTTCACAGAATCTGAAACAGCCCATACCCTCAAGAATGCAGAGTAAATACGTACGACATGAAAAACCAAGCCCTTATTAGGTAATTTGTTCAGTGATGGAGGTTCTACTATCCGAAAGGTCTCGTATCCTGTTCAGATAACCGAACAGGAAAATTCCAATCTCGACAGTGCAGTATATTTGGTTATTAATCCAGTGGATCCATTTCCACCAGTATTACAGAGTTCTGGGGGGGGGGGGAGACTAATATTATTAACCGAGGTTAATAATGTGAGCTGAAGCGCAGTATCTCAAACGACTCGACTGACACTCCAACCTGTCTTTCCAACACCACACCGTAGGATTGGATATTCTTTTTAATCGTAAAATATAAACTATGCGTATATTACACTAACGATTATTATATTACCATTAAGAGACTTAAAATATCAATTTTTTCCTAATAACAATAGCAACAATTGCGTTCACCCCTGCGCTCGCGTATTACTGTTTCCTAATTTTTACAAGCTCTCTATTATGCGTTCCTGCAGTTAAGGCTAGTCTAAAATAAATATAGATAATTACTAAAAGAATTTATAATATCCAGACTATTGGACCGTGGTCGAATGCTTCGAGATGACATTTTTAATATGACTGACCCCATATGAAGGCATGTGAAGAGTGAAGTAAAGGAGTCAGTCCACATTCATAAACATGCCCCGACTGCAATGAACCGGCGTGGCCAAAGTCTATCCTTAAATAGGATCTGGCATGCTGTGTTACTGAGCCTGTCGGAATACAGCTGTGTTGTGTATGGCTCCCTATCAATCCCTATAACCCAGTGATGCTTATGACTGGCTACAATGGCGCATCGTATGTTATATCGGACACCCCGTTCCCCGGGAACTTGACTGCTTTCACCTCAGTCTGGGGCACGTTTGCCCTATCATCCGTTGTCGAACTTTTCTAAATCTTTACTACTGACGAAAGCCCTCGGTGGGTGACCGAAACGTCTAAAACATTGAAAATGTCATCATCTCAAAGCAATCGCCCACGGCCCACTAGCCCGGGAATTATAAACTCTTTTAATAATGACTCCGGCCGTGACAACCTACGCAATAGGCTGGGACTAACTAGTAATTACTTCATTGGTGTCAGTTATTTTGTTTCCACTGTACAACACGACGATCTGTCCGACCGTCTTATTGTCATTGTGTATTATTATTATTATTGTAATTTATCTTCTTCTCCACCTAAGGGATTATACTTGATTGTACTTGTTTCTCCACCTGAGGGAAAATTGTATCTGGTTGTACACAACAATGGTACACATGCCGAAAGGCTTCGTGAGGAACCTATAAAAGTAAGAGGACAGTAAATCAGGAGTCCTGGAGTTGAGCCAACGGACAAATTACACAGAATTATATTTGAAACCCAACAAGATACCAAGACACGCGAAGACGTGGGAGATCAACGTAAGGGAAGAGTGATTCACACCGGGCTGCTTCTGCCTACATCGAATATGTTTGCGATGACGATTCATGCTGCTAAATACACTGATTCATTCAATTTTACATTAAACTAATAGGTATGTTACACGTTTATATTTTACCCTGCCTGCGCAGTCACACGGGATACGGGCAAAGCAAAGAACAATCTACTACGAGCGATTCGTACAAAACAAACTTGGGAACCGCCGGAACGCGGTAAATACACGTTACTGTATTAGTTTGCGTGAGCGCGCGCCTCCGCTTATCCATTAGTGAAGTTATTCTCCAATTACTCTAATGCCAACAATTACTTACTTCAAACGACTTGTCTTGTCCGTCACCCAACGCGATTTCTCACCAACGCGTTCCATGGGAAAGTCTCTTACAGCGTGTAAGTCGTACTCACCTGGAACACGTAAAAGAAAACATTAGTATTCACAAAATTATAAACCTTCACACTTATTGATTACTTAAACTCTATAATTTGCAGCATCACTGATTTTGCGAGTATCTATCTACTAAACTTTACAGAAACATAATAGTTTTTTACAGTCAGACAAAAATTATTATTATTATTATTATTATTATTATTATTATTAAACGGACATTATTCTTATTATCACTTATATCTTCTTCCCTTTCGCTTCTTCTTCTTCTTCTTCTTCTTCCTCCTCCCATTATTATTATTGTTATTATTACTATGTTGAACTGAAAAATAACAAGTGCCTACGTGTGACTCTTTAACACGCGGCAACGCACTAACTGTTTAGAGATCATTCTGCGCGACAGAATTACGTAACGGTACAGATAATTCGAGTTGGCCCTTCCGCGCGTTCTCGACTATTCCACCGTCACCCAGGTCCGCTGTGTCACTAAAATACAAGGCGGCCGAGGTGTAAATACTGGATATCGAAGCAGCCTAGTTCAGTTTAGACCTGGCGATATTACTAGTATACCCTACGGTTCGGAGTTATTGTTGCGGTTTAGTGGAAAGTGATTATTGTGTCACTTAGCGCAAAACTGTACCATTTATTGTCGTGTGTTAGACAAAATTAACTTGAACTATTGTATAAAGAATGTATTTGTTGATTTCTAACTGTTGTTTGGTATTAATTAAAGTCGTAATTAGCGACTTCATTGGTGTCAGTTATTCTGTTTCCACCGTACAACACGACGATCCGTGCGGCCGTCGTAACATTATTATTATTGAGTATTGATTATTATTATTATTATTTATCTTCTTCTCCACCTTAGGCATTATACATTTTATGTTTTCCATTATCTTTAATGTTACCGCTTTCTTCGTCTCCTAAATCTCTCTCTTTCTTCTCCGGCTACGTAGCCTGATGTATTGAGTTTTATAAAATGTGCAGAGCAAGTGTCTGTTGCAGTGAGTGTTATCTGATGGGCCAGCCATGTCAAAAGACCTGATAACGCATCTGCCTTGGCAAATCTACAGAAACTTTAATGAATTGCCAAAGCCACCCCCAACTATACGTTTGACGTATATAGTTCTCCATCTCTTAGTTAAGACAGTGGACCGCACCTCCACCCGTTATTCCCTGTCGAAGGAGACTGCTGGTTTGGTTACTTGGTAGAATGAGGAGTTTCTCGATTGTCAGAGCGAGTTTGGGGCCGACGTTCAGATAGGAACATCTGTGTATTACACAACAGTCATCCCCGTTTGTACGCTCAGATATTAACAGAAAAAATTAGGTAACGGTTTCCCAATTCAGAAGAAAACGTCTCTCTCTACGATTCGTCACCCCTATTGAATTTATTAAAAAATGTAAGAGGCACAAAAACATCATTTTGTTATGTTTAAATAAATTCGCCTTTCAGTTAATAGAATTAATATACTTTCTCCAGGTGTGGTATAACGTCTTCCTTTTATGTCTAGGCACAGTTACCGGTTCCGGACAACGCAGCCTCGGACGACCCACATCGCTTCTTCCATAGAGGGGCAAAATACTACATCATCTGTTTCGGTATCCTACCTGACGATAAGCGCATAACATGATGTCTCTAGTGTATTTAATAATGACGAGATGTAATTACCCGTTCTTCAATGTATAATGTATTATAATCACGCCCGACTATAACCTGTTTTCAATTTCATTGCACCGCCTCAAGGAATCTCGTTCTGCCGTCTCCAAAGCTCTGTAATTTCACCTGTCTTACTTCCCAGCATTTTGAATCTTGCAATGTTGTGGATACTTGTATCTCGTTCGGTTTATTACCGAGATTTTTCTTTATTCATCATCGCCTTCAGCAAGGATTAAACAGAAAATGGCTTGTTCCGGTCCTAAGCAGACCGACTAGAGCTTGTCATTCCAACGGTTCTTCGGACACCCCACACCTCTCCATCCTTTCCGCTTATAATTCAATAGCTGCGTTGGGCTCCGCCAGTTATTCATTCGGTTAAGATGTTTCAAACATTTTAGCCGATATTGGGCAAGCATATCAAGTCTACTCACAAGATTTAGTTCCTACCGTACATCAACATTTCTTTTGCGATCTTGAGGAGTGTATCCTGTCACATGGTTGAAAAATCTCATGTCGGCCGCGTGCCTTCAACTGGCCTAGAATTTCGATAAAGTGCAATTCTCAGACCCACAGAGAAGTTGTGGGGAGGGCCATCACCTTGCAGAACTTCAGCCGTGTTTCTTCACTAGTTGATTTTAGAGTTCTCCTGATGGTCCCACACATATGGTTGAACTTATGTAGCTTCTTCACCACGTCACTGTTTCTAATGTAAGACCCATCATAGCCCAGGTATTCGAAAGTACCTGCTCCTGCTCCTGCTCCTGAACAGTACCGTCTACAATTTTTGCTCTTGTGGGATCAGTTCCATGAAAAGCCATCACTTGGTCTTCAATGTGGAGTTCTGTAATCTGAATTCCTTGCAGATTCTAGTCAATGAATGTAGTCATCTCAAACCGCTTTCCGAGTTCGACAGGACAGCCTGTCAACAGCAGATAACAACGTCTCAACTGCAGATACCAATCATAAAATGTTCTATAAAGTTCATTTGCCAATTCTGCATGACAATGTCTTAAAAAGAGAAGGTGATAATGGACACCCTGGTCGTACTCCACAATTTATCAGGTCCACATTAGGAGTTGTGCTCCGTCTTCCTGTCTCAACTAAGATTTTGTTTTTCACATGCAGACTTTGTATGGATCCAATGAGGTGTTGCGGGACCTCACTTTCTTTAATATCCCTGAAATTCGTTGACATTAATTTTGTCTTAATGACAACGGCTGTATCTTATTTTGTACCGTTCATCCGTTATCGTGTGATAGTCTGCCGTGTACCAAACACTTCCGCCGTCTCCACTGCTACCAGTTCCAAGCTTGGAGCTTTCATCTCTCACGACGCTCTACAAAGTCTATGCCAATCAGGAGCATCAATCTACTTCTAAATATTTTCTTCTTTCCCTTCACTGGTATCACAAAAACCGTTAGTGGCAGTTCTTCTGTACTATAGTACTATTAATATTAACAAAGAAACATTACGCAGCCTCTTCCGCTTACTGAGCGGAGAAAATCTCTCCAACGAGTGGCGCCAGATTTGGACACGGTCGGCAATAAACGACACGATCATTTGGCTTCTGTTTACTGCGCCTTTCAGTTTAAACACAAACAATAAATCTACATAACGACTATACTTTCTCCAGGCGGTAACGATTTTTCATTTAATACACGGGGTGTCTGCATCAAAAACCTCGGTAACAAGTTCGTACATGACCTAGAACGCTTGCCACCTTTAGGAGAATCGTGTATTATAATAAATACGTAATAAAGAAAAACATAATGATTTCGTTGTACAATAATGTTTATAATAATACTGACAACCGTATAATCGTGTTTTCTTTTCAAGAGATTTTCAATCTGTATACAGTGCATGTCCTTTGTTTATCGACGTGTGACGACAGCCATTACAACTATGGGTCGCGATGAGTCTTGAGGGCATCGCGCACCTACTTCCAAGCCGACTGTCCCACGTGACGTCCTACAGCTACCGTACGATTCATGTATAGAAAGTGCGCTGTTTTTAGCTTACATGACATTACCTTCAGATGAACAGGCAGATGAAAGCAACTGAAATGAGATTTCTCAGGCACGTGGCAGGGTATACTCTCCATGATCATAAAAGAAACGCAGATGTCAGGCAGGAATTGAATATTATGAGTATACTCGACAGGATTGCCCAGTATCGGCTGAATTGGTGGGAACATCTTTGCCGAATGGATGACTGCCGCATCCCCAAACAACTCTGGAACTATCAGCCGAGGGGACGTAGAGGTGTGGGACGTCCGAGGAAGCGCTGGAGTGACCAACTCTAATCTTTGCCTATTTGAGACCGGAACAAACCATTCTTGGTTTAATCCTTGAAGATGATGATGATGATGATGATCAGCCACAGTTACCGCAGAGAAAGTACACAAAATCAATGGTAGTATAAGAATATATAGAATCACTATACTATACAGAAGACAAAATAACATGGTACGGACATGAAGTAACAACATGTCCTGGCGACGAATAGTAAACGTATGAAAAGTGACGCAGAATCAAGGGCAAGGGAAGAAGAGGAACACACAGAAGTTGTTGAAAAATCGAAGTAGAGGCAATGGAAAAGGAGCAACTTGATGCTGAGGGGAAATTAGAGACAAGCGGGGGAGTACTTGAGGAAAGGAACCCACTGACATCGTCAGAAAGGTTTAATACTTATTTTGAAACTTAGCGTCCGCAATGAACACAAACTAAATATTAAATAATTCCAATTCTTTTCACGAACACTGTTTACAACAATATTCCACATCCGTATGGAATATTGTATTGTGTTGGCTGGTACCATCTGCTCTGTCTGTAATCGCATTTAACATGCACACAATACAACTGGGTGATTATCCAACCGTAATCCACTGCTCCCTGCCGCTGATTCTCTCACGCGTAATCCACTGTACCAAATTATATATACGCATCATATTCTGATTTAGTCGGCTGTAATACTGCGTTGCAGAACAGATAAGCGAGCCTACTTTCCTATGAACCCTATTACCTTACTGTCCCATGACGTTCGTATACGTAAGGAATATACCAACGAAGCCTATAATGGTGAAAATCTTCACGACAGAAGTACTGGTTCTAAGAAGAAGAAAGAAGATACATCTCAAAGAAAACAACACAATCATGTCTTGATTTAGCAGGTTGTAATATTGAGTTGTAGAACGGAGAGGCGAGCCTTATCCCATGGATGTTGATACATGTAGGGAATACGCGTATATTGTTACGACGGTCACGCGGACCGACGGCGACGTGTTGTACAATGGTAACAGAATAACAATTATACGAATTAATTACAGTTAAAAATGAATAAAACAACAGGTGAAAACAAAAATTCTTCAAACTTTAAGACTGTCCAACACACAGAAACGTAACAGATAATAAATAGCGCCCTACTACAGTCTCGCACTAAGAAATACACAACAATCACTTTACACTGAAACGAAAGCATTCTAATATCGCAGGTCCACAATGAAACTTAGTCGGCCGCTTATATTTATATCCCGCCGATGTCGCGAAGAATCTACCGCTTTCCGGGTAGCGCGGCGAGAATACGCGGTCATCAGACGCGGAGCGGAGTGAAGTTGAGCGTAGTGACCTGAGCTTGTCAAATGTAAACAATGTTCTTCCAATGAAAGCCACCGGAAGCAGTGCTGAGTGACGTGTAGTGTAGCGGCGTCGCAAAGTTCCACTCAGTTCAGCTTTGCCTCGGCCGAGGTGTCCTTTTGGAAGCTCACTCCGCTTCTCCCACCACACCACCTTTCCCTATCCTCTGACCATACTCCTCAGTCAGTTATCAACTGGCAATGGCAATGGACCGAAGGAAATGCTGGCTGAATGAGTGGGGGAACAAAAGGTGTTGTACGACCTAAGTGACGAGAGAAGTAATTTTTAAACTGACCAGCGGTTAAATCATCATTTCCCCACTGGTTAAATCACTGGTTCCCCAGTCATTTCGTCGTCTCAGATAAAGACTACCACTCTTTCTTGCGCAAATATCGTCCGACATCGCCGAGAGTATAAACGCAACTGACAGTACCCCACAGTCTATTGCCTCCTAAGTGACTCGGCTCAACTCCGCAATCGCTGCACTTCACTCCGCATCTGGTGGCCACTCAGCCTAACTGCGTAGTTAAGATTCGCGGAACACACTGGAAACTATGTCAATGCCGACCGAGTGTCGCCACGTCACACAGGGCGTAAAAATATCCACGATAGAAGTATTGCGTCAAAGAAGAATAGGAAGAAGAGACATACCCTACGAGGGAAACGAATAACAGACAAAAATTTGAGAAAAACCGTCAACCCGACACCCCAGACAGAAGTAGATTACGGTAGGTACGGAAGTGAGATTATTTAACGATATCAGTACTCACTCTCCCGCACGATATTGTCAATAAAAAGAATAGGAATATCGTACGTACAAAAGGAAAAGAGACATGCAAATAAGCTTCTAGTGACTTTGCATTTCTAATAAATCGATTCAATGAATTATACATTCTGTTTAAACAGCAAACGAACTTCGCAAATACCCACACACACAATAGAAACAAGATCAGTAAAGGGAAGAAATCGATGGTAAGGCGCAGTGCTGATACCGGTGCCTGATACATTCACAATTTACCTACTTCATACATAATACATAACAACGAATACACGTAACTAATTTCCGTTTGTTACATGACCCGGTGCATACCTGATTTTTTACGAATAATTAATGAACAATACAACTAGTGCCGTTGTTGCAGCACAACTAAAGGTTAAAGTTCATCAGCGGAACAATGTCGTCCCGTTGTTGAATGAACAACCCCCTCCCCCTCAACCAAGGATTATAAATTATTACAAACACCTCTCAGACTGGGTAATAAATGCATAATTAAGCGCTTGCAAATAGAATTAACAATCCTGTCTCTATTAAAACAGAATTTTTAATGATAATGTTTTGTTTACATCAACTATGTGTTTTTTCTTTTGTTATTAATTTTAAAAATCCTTTGTGTGCACGTCTTGTAGCGAAACAGCTGATAGTTTTGAGGCGCAATTCGTTGTCGTTCGCAGCCAATATCGACCTCCTATTAAAGTGGTCCGGGATTCTTCTCGCCCCATACTACAACCATCCACTGTATATTTGTTTACTTATACATTAAACTGACAAAATTACGTAAAGAATTTTCCCATGGAATTTTTCTCGTTCACGATAGTTGAAAACATTATTTTTTCTGTCATATTCTTGTTTTCTACATTACTTCTAAAACTCCAAACAATTTTCTCCATATTCACTTTCCTAGTGGGTTATACGTAGAGTTACAGGAATCAATAATTGTGCCTCAATTTTAGAGTACGGCGTCTTGGTATTTATCTCCAACAGTTATAGGCCCGCCAGCCTTTCCTGAACAGTCATATGCGCCGACCCAATGCATCAACTACCCCCACTTTCAAGTATCGCTAAGTTATCTAGAGAGAAGAGAGGGGAGACATCGCTATAACGTTCACTGTCTCACTTCCATATTATTTCCCTCTCTGTCACACACATGCTTTCGTTGTTCTCGCCAGTCTTGTTGCAGCCGATGTTCATGCTATGGAACACTGTACAAGACTGTTGTGCGCATGCGCGAAATAAATGAAAATTTTGTTAGCCTCGCAACGAGGTGTTTGTCTACTGCGCATCGAGACCTGAGTGTTTAATTTACATCGTCCTCCCTTTTTTCTACTGTACTGTACTGTACTCTAATATTAGACTCATTCGAGACTGATTCTAGTACTAGTCGAAATGTGTAGACGGGACAGTTCTCTCCACTCGTTACAAATGAGGAATCACTTTAACAAATCTGTACCTGTCACTGCCTCATGCATCATCTACAATGGGATTTTCTTATTTTTTAGACACAAACTCCATAGTGATAAGCCCGAGGTCGCATTAAAATGGTCACACTATAAACAGACATCTGGCCTCGTTTACTAAAGGCACGTGACCCTGAGAGGAGGGATGTGAAGGGTGAGGGGAGGGGGGAGAGGTTGAATTTTCTTTTTTTTAGGTCCTCGTACCCGCCACTTGACCATGGGTTCCCCTTTTTCCAGATTTCCGTCTCTTAAGAAGTCTACCATAATTCTTTTGTATCTCACATTTAAAAATTGTTTTTTTGTTGTCAATATTCACCAGTTTCTTAAATCTTCGTTGTCTTCTTTGTAGGATTGTTACATTGTGTCGCCGTATCCCTTTCCTCATCAATCCCCCTCCGCCGGTTGTTTCCCTCTGCCTTCTTCTAATCCCCGCCTCCTCGCTTCTGCACGGATTAATCTACTTCCATGGAACTACTTCTTTCTTAATTAATAATACGTAAATTAAATAATAAGTAAGACAATTAGACCACCTAAGCGCATCCCTTAATAAAGAGATAAGGCTGACATCCGACAAAAATGATCATGCCTTATAAGTTTGAATTAAATTTACAATAAAGCAAAATTTATAACTTGAAACACTGTAGTTTGGGTATAGGCTTTATAATTTTCTTAGTTTTCCGACTACAATTTATAGTCTACACTTTTTTTTAAAGATTAAGGTTGTAACAATAAAATGAGGTCGTACCTGTTGAAATGTATCACACTTGTTTATTTTGTGTATTAGTGTGAATGTAGTGTGTTTGCCTCACACTGGTTGTTACGTAAATCGACGTCACTACTGGAGTCCGTAGCGTTGTCAATGTCACCAGTACAACCTACCTGTTAATTCATAGGGATTACGATTCCCGGGTGGCGCCAAATTGTTTTTGTTAAAACAATTAAAACATTTAATTTTTAAGGTAATACGTGATATTAGCTAGACAGCTGTGACGTTCGAATTGTTCCCGCTGCTACACAGGTTGTCGACTCGGCCACTCGTGATGAGCGCTAGTTGGCTATAACTTAAAACTTCGCTAACACACATATATTCTACAAAATTCCTATGAAATAACAAGATAGTAATGTTCTGTACTGCGTTTTTTAATACACATTTAATTATCAATAAATATGACAAATGAATCATAAACAAATTTATAATATTATGCTCCGGCTTAGAGCTTGAAACACAAATATCTCAAGGTTGGGAAAATGGATTTCAAAACCTTATCGTTGCCGACACGGCATTAAGTTACATACAAATATTACCAGTTTTAAAATCTGGGGTTTCTTTGGATCATGAAAATAGACATAAACGTTGATTACATGAAAAGAAAGTACACTACTGTACCTTATGCGTACTTAGGATTTATAATGTGTTTGTACAATTTGTTCAGTAGTGTCGTATTTCTGTTACAGTAGTTACGTTCACAAATAAGGTTATCTCTATAAATGTTTTTTAATGTAAGTAAATTATGCCTTTACCTTTGAAAGAAATACTACTTTTTAAATAGTGAGAAATTTTATCATTTGAAAATAATTTAAGTAATTTGGGGTTTTGGGAGTAAGAAATTATTCGGTACTTATCAGTTCATCTCACGTTGTCTGTATCGTCATCAGGATAGGCGTATATTTTTCGAGTTTGGGCTGGTTGAAGGCTTCCAACATCTTCTTCAAACTGGTCTGGGTTTTTTCTTTAATTAGTTTATTTAATTTCGTTCCTGGACATCATTAATTCTGTATAGATCGACGTCTCTTCATATTGGGTTATCTTGGTTCACTGATTCGACTTTTTATAACTGTTTAAATTAAAATTTAGTTTGTCCAATTTTTCGTGTGGCTTACCCACGCTTCGTTTCTTCAGCGTCTCTAAAATTTAACGGAAAAATAAGCCCTCAAACGTCTCGTTGTCATAGTAACCAATAATTCAATGCTTGGTTAATTACTCCTTACATACATTGTTAGAAATATTTGAATTTTTATTCAAATTTATTAAGTATTTTCCTAATGATTTTATTCCCTTATAATTCCTTTGGGATAATAAATGACATCACTATTATTTTTCTTTCCTTTCAAAGTTTACAATGATACCTCATAAGGTCATATTCTGTTACACTTTAACTATAGTCTAATTATTTGACATTTAATAAATAACATATCTTTCTTGAATTAAATTATTACAATACTATTTCTGTGTTGAAATAACTGATATATAATTACTGTCCATTCACTGTTCTTAGATTAGTAAGATTTTTTGTGAAATTGATACAATTTGCATTTGAATGTCTTTGGGAGTTAACTGTTTTCATAGTTACAAACAGCCATTATTGTTTTTCAGTGTATTTCCCTTTTAAATTACATTCTGAGTTCAGCCTGATGGGCTTCACTTATTTGTTTGTGTTTTAATTACTATTCAACATACATTTTCATTACTCTTCATTTAATATAATAGTTAGGTTTATGGACTGTAAGTCCCCTTTCAGCCATATTCCTTCTTTAACATTGAATCAACTATTCTTTACAAGTCATAAATTATTCTTAGTACTAACATTGATTTCTTTCTTGTCTTATAAACTAGGGTGATAAACATTGTCACTTTCTCTAATATTATGAAGGTAATTCCCCTTTCAACATGGGGTGTTGTATTCTTTATAATTTTAATCTTTAATAACAAACTTTACTTCTATCTTATCATGCCATGTTAACACAAGTTATTGTACTGGGCTTTCTCCCTGAATATTATTACAAGCTTCCTTAATATTAATTTGGATTACTATTTCTAATTACTTCTAGGTATATAACTAATTATAATCTCACTCCAATCATTGGTGGTTTATCAATGTTTTACAGAGTGTCTATTTACTTAGCATTCTATTTTGAATGTTTCACATCCACTTTCACTATTTTTTAGGGCATTTACACTTCACTAAAGCACTTCACTTTGGTTCACTGTTTTGTAATTAGTGTTATTTAATGGGTAATCCCTATACTTTCTCCTACCATTTCTCACTATTTTGTTTTAGTATTATTTTTACTATTAACAATACTAGGCTAGTTGTGTTTTGGTTGAATCTAACCTTTCTGACAGGGTTAGTGTACTTTTCCTATACTACACTGCTTTACAATTGTATTGTCTTAAAAATGGGTACATATGTTAAATTAATGCTAATAATAACATTGGTTTCATTAATACATAATTATTCAAGGTTTATTGACCGTATTCTATCTCTAAACATACAATCTTTCCCTTTTATATATGTGTGTTAGTTTCCCCTTGGGTTTTATCTGTCTCCTCTTCATTCTTCCTCTTCTTCTTCTTCAATCCGGTTCGGTTCTCCTCTTCTTCTCTTCTGGTTTAAATTCTGTTTGCTTGTATGGATCTGTCCTCTTCTTCTGGTTCTTCTTTAGTTCTGTGTCCATCATTGTTTTGTCTATCATATTTTTCTTAAGTATGTTACGTGGTTCCCTTCTTTATGTTTGGGTTGTTGGCTCAATCATGTCAAAATATTTACATTTTAATAAGTATGTTACGTGGTTCCCTTCTTTATGTTTGGGTTGTTGGCTCAATCATGTCAAAATATTTACATTTTAATAAGTATGTTACGTGGTTCCCTTCTTTATGTTTGGGTTGTTTGGCTCAATCATGTCAAAATATTTACATTTTAATAAGTATGTTACGTGGTTCCCTTCTTTATGTTTGGGTTGTTGGCTCAATCATGTCAAAATATTTACATTTTAATAAGTATGTTACGTGGTTCCCTTCTTTATGTTTGTGTTTTCGGCTCAATCACTTGGGTTGGGTAATATCGTTGTACGTCTTGTCAAAGTATTTACATTTTAATCATTTTTTACACATTTTATTTCATATGAAGTAATTTTATATCAAGAATTATCTTTTTTATCACTGGTACGAGATTTGGCTTAATTGTATCGTTACAAGGTACATTATAAAATTGTGTTTTATCAAACTTACACGTTTTTTTTAAGATTAAGGTACATTATAAAATTGTGTTTTATCAAACTTACACGTTTTTTTTAAGATTAAGGTACATTATAAAATTGTGTTTTATCAAACCCAATTATTTCTTTTGAAAATGAGGGTAAATAATTGTTTCCATTGAATGGAGTATTGTTTCTGGAAGTTTTACAAAAAAAGTATTGTCTTTGCTTATCCAGCGACCCCGGATATCATATTTAGAAAATTTAAAAATACAGTATTAAAAATGTGAGCATTTCAAATAAAAGAAACAAAATTATAGTAATGTAATTTCTATTTATTACTAAAAATCGTATAACCCTTTCTTTTACGTTCCTAGACTTTATATCATTTTCAAACAAGTAAGATGATGATAACGCCTGAACGTTACTTGTTTATTTTTTAGAAATTCTTTTTTTTTTTTAAAGGTAAACTTTTTTTGTAACCTAAAACTTTTTCAAACATTTTTGTAAAACGTTAAAACAAATGGATCATATCCTCATTTGCAGGACATAATACACTGTCAGAAGAGCAAAGTACGTACAACTTACATAATTTATAAGGCCAAATATATTACAAAAACATAACTATATGCAATTCCATAAGCTTACACGGCCGTCGTCAACTGTTATTGTGGACACACATGTCGGCCCCACCATCGCAGGGCATCTTCTTCTTCAGCGGCGCGACAAACCATTACTGAGTCAAGGCCTCCTTTAACACCCTCCGCCAGTTGTCCCGGTCAAGTGCAGCTGCTCTCCAGTTCCGGGTCCCAAGGATATGGTGCGCATCATAATTCACAGCGTCTTCCCAACGTAGTTTGTGTCTACCAACTGTCCTGGTGCCATAGATCTGTTCTGTGAGTGCCTTTCTGGGTATTTCATTCTCAACCATTCTGATCACGCATGTCCAGCTCACCTGAGTCTACCACGTTTTATAACGTTCACAATACCTGGTTCGTTCAGAAGAGTGTTCAGTTCTTGGTTGGTCCTTTTCCTCCATTCACCTCTCACACATATTGGACCAAAAATACTGCGGAGGAATTAGCGTTCATGAACCAGCAGGCTTGACTCAGAATTTCTATAAATGGTCCAGGTCTCAGAACCATAGGTGAAAACTGGGCGGATGAGTGTTGTTTTATACAGAAGCAACTTGATGCTCCTGGCAATTGTTCTGCTCTGGTACAGGGGTCTGAGACCAAAGAAGCACCTATTAACTGAGGTGATTCTTCGGTTTATTTCTTCTGTTCTTTTCCCATCGGAGTTAACTTGGCATCCTAAATAAATAAATTCATCTTCAGTGTCAGAAAATGTTTGGCAAGGTGTCCGCCAATTCACTCTACTGAGGTAGAGGCTATGACTAGTTAGTCCCCCCTCCCCCGGACCGTGGTGAATTGGCGGACACCTTGCCAAACATTTTCTGACACTGAAGATGGCCTGCAATGGTGGGGTAGAAACGTCTGTCCACAGTAACGGTCGACCACGGCCTAACAGCCCGGTTAGTAATCACAATAATTTTAACAATATAAACATTGTATGGTATTAGCAATGCCTAATTGTATTACAGAAACTTAGCTATAATTTTTTAACCGTTTTCAAGACTCACTGCGTGTCAATTGAATATACAGAGTAATCAGTTATATTTCTCATGCGCGGTACCTACGTCACATCTAACGTTTTATCCGTTACATCATCTGACCGTTGATTTTAACAATCACGGTTTTGTGTTACTTATACAATTACACAGCAACGCAGTCTATTCGGCTGATTTTGAAACCATGTTCACTCACAAATGTAATTAGTGCCGCTTGTTTGAACTCTCCGGTTACACTCGGTTATTTTTCACTAACTGCGTCTGTAACAATTGCCTGACCCTGCCCGTTGATTTGAATAATCTAATAAGACTTCCAACCAAAGCCAAAAAAAATGAATACTCGTAAAAGTCGATTTGGACATCACGCCGGGCAGGCGCGCGGTATTGTATGACTCGAATATTAAGCTTGTAGACTAGTTCTTAACCTTTCGCGGCCGGCTTCGACTGTTGTTAGTGGCAAACGTTTCGGCCCCACTATCGGAGGCCATCTTCAGTGCCGCGATAGTTTTGGCATATATTCGCCAATTCACCCCAGTACTGAGGTAGACTATTCACCTCAGTATTTGGGTGAACTGGCTAATATCTGCCAAAACTATCGCGACAATGAAGACGGCCTCCGATGGTGGGGCCTAAACGTTTGTCCCTAACGTTCGACCACGGCCTAACAGCCCGGCTATGAATAATCTTATCAATTAAGCTTGTAGTTGTTACGTAAAGCTTAATAGCGTTCAAGCGATTACAAACACACACTCGTATGGAACCTGACGCTGCACTAAGTATCAGTCCTTGAATAGGGAAACGGTCATATAACGTTCACGTCCATGTTACGTCTGGACAGCAAGATCAAGTGCAGCAATGGCTGGCAGAGTCTGGCAACCACGGCCAATTTCATATAAACACGTGTCCTTCTTGGCACCGGTACCGGGAGCAGAACTACACGTTCAAAACGGTGTAATACACAAACTGGCACTCTACTAAACCATACGCCCTGTATTTAACAACTCTACCGTGGCTTCTATTTATAATTCTTGCCGTTTTCAATTCATAATTGTCTGTCTGCGCTTACAGTGAATATTTTTATTCAAGTCACGAAAATAGTTCTCTTTATTTTGACGATTACGTTCGTAGCTCGTTTTACCTAAAATCCTAGAATATTACGTTCAGACGGTTCATTTCTTCTACACGATAAGACTATGAACTCAAGAAGCACTATGCATATTAATGATTGCGCCTCGCTTTCAACAGTACGAGTACAGCAATATACATACTAATTCTCCGCCACCTTGCAACGACGGTGTCCCCGCCATTATACGGTTTGGCGAAACCATTTAATAAGCACGAAAATCTAGTACTCTGAACAACCGAAGTCAATTTTATTTAACTTTCTTATCAATAATACTCTTGTAGTATCATTTACATCTATCTCAATATCGTTTTAAATATTTAAAATGGTTAGTCTCGATAATCTTTTTTTGTCATACCTGATCTTAAACGGTATTTCATAATTCTGAACTTGGAAAATGATCTTTCACTTTCGGCAACAGTGATAGGTCAAGTAAATGCGTACACAAGTACATTCATCAATCGATATATTCGGGAATGTAGCGATTGAGTTCCAAACTAATAAAATTTAGTTGCGAAAGAGTTCCACGCCTAGGATATTGGCTGTACTTAAACACTGTCATCAAACGTATTTATAAATTCTGAGGAAATCTCCTTCCATTTAATAATCCTTAGCGACTTAAATTCTGTTTGTCCTCCGTTGGCTTTAGGTTAACCTCACATGCACCACTTCTAGAGGTTCATCAGAGCCTTGAACAGCTCTTCAATAACGACTTTTTTCCCGTTAAGTAATAACCAAAACGCTTTTTCCCAACATGTAATGGGAAAATTCTGAAAAGGTGTAAAGACATGTAATTTCAACTATATGCTGAATAAAACAGGAATCGCATGTTTCCTGGTAAAGGTGGAATGGGGTAAGAGAACAGTTCTATAATATCTTAAGCAATTAATCTCTACTTGTGACGTGGTCAACTGTTGTTAGTGACAAACGTTTCGGCCGCACCATCGGAAGCCATCTTCAGTGTCGGGCAGATAGTCGCCAATTCACCCCAGTACTGAGGCAGACTATTCACCTCAGTATGGGGTGAATATCTGCCAAAACTATCGCGACGCTGAAGATGGCCTCCGACAGTTGGGCCGACATTTTTATCACTAACACAGTCTACCTCATTACTATACTCTACTCAGTTGTCGTTGTCATAGCAACGGCTCCAAGATGCCGAATGTACCACATTCGAGTCGGAGCAATCGCTACTACACTAGTGGCCAAGATTGTGGAAACCTTTTGGAAAGCGTGCATTTCTGAGGTTTGATGGCTGATAACGCCACTTTTTTTGGAGTCTATATAACAATACATGTATTTCGTTTAAAATCGTGAGCGAATTGTGCAACTCATGAAACTTACTAAATAAAGTTTGTTTTCCCGGAAAGTTTTGCAGCCCATACGCTGATCAACTGTTTACTGTCGTGTTCGTCTTATCCGTCAGTTGCTAGAGTGAATCGCAATTTATTTATGCTAATTTTTGGGTGTGTAACGATTATACACGCTGTTTTTACTTGTTGACCTTGTTCGTCACTTACCATGCATTATGTCCTTTGTATATTTATTACCGTACGCCACTATTGTATTGGTCTATCGACTTTCTGAACATAAACTCAGATATATATTTCCATATATTTCAAATACAGGAAAAATTACGACAATTTCTATTACCCTACCTTTTCTACTTTGCAAAATAACGATTGTAGAGTACACAATCATTCAATAAACACTAAACATGGCAAGCCTTCAGATTTACGTTAAAATTTCCATTAGACCCCCCCCCCCCCACGGCTGGATTTTTACAACTTTATCAAAATTTTGACTCACTTTTTGAACCCTCATCGTTTCAAAATGTTTTGATTTCTGAAACTTAATACTACGTTCAGATTTTAATTAAAATTCCCGTTTTAATTTGATACGCCACATGAATTTTTGCGATTTCATCAAACTCTTCGCCCACTTCTTGGGCCCTTGAGCCCAAATTTTCAAAAATGAACAATAAATTCAGATAATGATTTAAATTTCCTTTGTTTTGATACCCCACGTGGACTTTCGTGATTTTTTTCACGATTTTGACAACCTCACATTTTTGTCTCCCGACACCCGCCCCTAATCTCGCAAGTTATCGTGCTACATACCACAAACAGACAGACAAATGCCAAACGGTCGATTTAAAACTTAGAACTCGCTTAGTTTGTTCATTCATTCATATAAATTTTTGAAACGATGGCTTTTAAGGCAACGTAGGCGATGTATTGAACAAAATTTAAAATTACGTACACTATAGGGTAGGGTCACAACGTGACACAATCAAACAATGTATTTTGGAACACAAAATTAACAAACAACCAGGCCAAAGGCGACCTGGGAGTCCTGAATGTCAACACAGAATTTTATAAAAATTATGTCAGAAAGACAAAGTAAAGGGAAGGCCACACGAGAAGTGAAAAACAAATTATAGATGCAATGAAAAAGAGGCAAGTAACGGAAGATAGGAAGACAATAATTTTGTAGCCTACGGACAAGATGGAATGGTGTTAAAATATGTAAGGAATGCGCGGCTGAAATGAAATAGCCTTTTCATACACACAGCGCTGTAATTAATCGTTCGGCATTTGAAAGTTATATAGAAGTTTATACACGCGTGCGCGCGTGCTCACACACATACACACACCCCAACCTCTGTGTTTGAGAATCATAAAAAAAAAAGTGAATTAGTGAATTACCGAAGAAATAAAAACTTCTGTAACTCATGCGCTTATAAGCGTGCGTGTGTCCATGACACTTCGTTAGTTGACTTCCCATATCCGCTATCTATAAATTAATCGCACATGTGACGGAACCGCGGCAGAAGCGATAAAGATCGATAGAACACAAACACATGTACACGTTGGTTTAAGAAAGTATGGCGACACCCTGAAGTGAAAACACTTTAACGAATCCTATAATTAAAGAACGCTCTTACCGGCACACGGTTTCTGGGTCACACAGTTTATAAGCTGTTACCGCCTTGTCTTCATCAATTCGCCTTCCTTCTCACGAATAATACATAATTCAGAAACGTTCTACCGCTAAATTAGAAAAGAAATATTTACATTTCTCACAAACCGACTTCAAAATGCCACAGCTAAATGTAAATAAAGGTCGGTCGAATTCTGCCAAACCGGTTTGTGAACCAAAAAACGCACTTTTACGAATAAATTAATATTAACATCATCTGACAGTAAAAAACTTGCACAACTTTCTTCTTTATAAACGAAAACGGAAATTTACAAAAAATATAGTTTTTTATTCTTATTCTTATTCCTGCATATGCTTACGGATCAGCTTAATGTCAACTATTCACGGAGATTTTATTGGCTGTGCTGTCCACTGATAAAGCAATGATGTTCCATTTTATGACATATCCTCTCTTCTAAGATTGAAACACTTATTTAGTTCAATTGCAGTCTGTACGGTAAATCAACGTATTTACTAATTTACTATTTCAATTGTCACTGGCAATTTAATATCTAAATTGATCTGATGAAATAGTATAGAGTAACATCTTAGAATCCAGAATCCGTCAAGCCTGGACGACATTATTCTGTTAGGACCTCTTGGTCAGCTTACGGTGCAGATTCTAATCAGTGCCTGTGGCTGAGATAGGGACCGTCCGTTTAGGGCAGATACTGGAAGGGGCAATCTTCCTCTTGAGTTACAAGGAAGAAAAGGTTTAAGTGGGAAAGTCTAAGTTCAGCGGAGGGAGCACCGACAGACAACAGCTGGCCAGACAACTTTGAGGTGACAGTCCCACCATCTCGCTTCCCATATATAGATTGGTTGTCTGTAATGGGGGATTAAAAAAAAGCAAATTTGTAATCTGTTCGTCTAGTACGCACTGGGACTCTTTGAATCGACTCTTTGCGTCTGGGGTGAATCCCGCGTGCGACTGGCCTGCGTCCGGGCTGCCCCGACTCATTGTCGCGGTGAATCTGGTGTGTTGCTGGTTAGTATTTTCTGCGTCGTTTGAATCCCGTCCGATATGGGATTCACTGACTCTTTGTTGCGCAACAATGGCCAGTGTAGACGTGAATCCGAACAGGCTAGCGACTCGCGCCGCTACGCACTCGTTTTTCGATTCGTTTCGGTGATTGTTTTTTATTTTATTTTTACAATTATGTTGTGGAGTACAGATTTAACGTTACAGTTTATAGAGGAGATGCATTCCCATCGTTGTTTGTGGGATGTGTCCTTCACAGACTATAGAAATCGTGAATTAAAAAGCAAAACATTGACGGCTTTGGCTGGTAAATACAGTGTATCCGTGGCGGAAATTGAAAAAAAATTGCATACATTGAAAGGACAATTTCGGCGCGAACACAAAAAGATGAAAAATATGAAAAGTGGAACCTCACCAGTAAATCTTGAAGGTGTACATTAGGCTTGTGTATGAGTACTAGCTAGGAATCTAAGAGTGACAGCTAATCTGTTGGCCGGGGAGATAGATTCCCTAAAGTTGGTACTTTTCTTACAAATTTTATTACCAACTTTGGTTAAAATGGTTTCAAAATCGGTTGGGGACATTCTCAAAAAATTTCTAAACCCTATGCCATCTTCCATTTTTAAAGTGTCCAAAAGATTATTCCCGCCATGAAATAATTTACGAACCCACAATCTTTTTTGTCGTTTTTTATTCCGCTTGTTTCTGTTATTAATTATACAAAAAAGAGCTAGGGAAATTCCCGAGAGAGCAATTTACTCCGTCATTTTTCGCAAAGGACTGAATCGCAACATGAATCTTGGTGTGGACACTCTGAATCGCGACATGAGTCGATTCAAAGAGTCCCAGTGCGTACTAGGCTACGAACAATAAACAACTTGAGTGACATAAACATACATGATTTGAAGAGTTGTCCAGTGACAGCTCTTCTTGTTATTCTCTGCAGATTAAATACATAGGCTACACAAATACGTAATTTAAAGTCAAAATGACAAAAGATCTAAACAAAAAGACAGTACCACTTGCTGCTGGCATGAACTGAGAACATTACTTCAATATGTTAAACTCTGAGACTATACGGCAGAAATATCAGTTTACAATAACCCTTAATGCTTACATGAGCATAAATGATACAGAGATTACAATACAGATTACACGTTATTCGTTGAAGTTGAAGGGTAGGTCTAACAATTTTTGTCATTTTAGTCCACAATATCTTCACTATTATCCAAAAAATTAGTTTCTAGTGGGTAGGATGGTATTCTAATTTAGATACATGTCGAGGCGCATAATTTCTTCTCTTACAGTTAGAACTTTTGGGTCTCGGTGTATAGAATTGTTGGAGACAAACCATGGAGCGTCGACTATTAATCTTAAGAGTTTTTGACTGATGCGCTGTATAATCTCTACGTTGCTCATACTAGCAGTACCCTAGTAAAGTTGAATAACTTAAGTCCATACCGTCTTAACAACTGCTTTGTAGATTAAAAGTTTGCTGACAAGACTTAACTGCGATCTTCTGCCTATCAGCCAGCAGATATTTCTGCCCTTGAGGTTAAATTCAGTTATCTTGGAACTCAGTTACGTGTTTCTTCCACGTAAGTCTCCTGTCCAAGTGCATCCCAAGGTATTTAGCATTTTCAACTTGGGGTATTGGTTGACCATTAATAATTGTTAACAAAAACTGGGAACATTTTACTTAAGCAGCCGAACGGACTCGAATGGCAAACTCCCGAGCTCTAAAACTTTTCAAGGTATTATACGCGTAAATTTGTTAGTGTAATTGACTGACGTAGTGTGAGCCGTCCTAAAAAAAAAAATATGTGGCTATGGACAGAACGAACCAGTAGCCTAATGGTTTGTACTGTGAAGTTAATGATGATGGTGATGGTGCCTAATACTAACTCATTAACCCCCCATTAACACACGTCTTCACAGCTGTAACGATCTATGTCCACAATACTGAACGATAAAACGAAACACGCGCCCGATGTTTGATTCATTATCAAACATTATAATTAATAAATCATATTTAACAATAATTACTAATTAACATTATAATTACTTAATATTATAACTGAGTACGTATTCTGTCGTATAACTCATAGAATGTTCAAAATTCTCTCATAACCTATACGTTTATGAATAATGTAACCGCTTTATTATTTTACGAATATTTTTTATACACGCATGTTTAAATACACTACGTAAATCGGGTGTATAGCCATGTACAACACCGCGCATATTTAACGCGCGCCCACAACTGACTACTAGAAAATTCTGCTTCAAGGTACGCCCATTCGTTCGATGATTATAAGTCTATCTCGAATGGGCGTCTCGTTTCAAAAACACTACCACTATTTCCTCAACAAATATGGTTATGTTGTAAATTTACTACGTTCTTAAAAGCAGACCAATGCTCTTGGCAACCTCACTTCATTATTCTAAATAATATCGTCAGTATAGAAACGCCTCTAATGTATCCTACCTTAACAGTAGTAATTAAGTTACTCCACACGCGCACGCGCAGAGAGAGAACCTTTGTCGTTGGAAACACAACTAAAACTCAGAGGCAGACAAAATTCAGTTCACTCCAAAGTACAGGAATTTTACAAATATTTTACCAAAGTAAAATTGTGCAGTCTGTATAACCTCTGAACTATCAGTGAAGAAGACAGCCGTGAGCGAATTTCGTTAGTTGGCGCCGTATTTGCAATTTAATTAAGCACTGAGCAAGAAAAACATCCGGGCTGATTGTACTTGGCGTGTCTGGAGTCTTCGCAACTCGTTAACTTTTGTATGCAACAAAAACAAGATGCAATAACTTCGTTAGTTAAGACTATAACCTCAAAGCGAGAAGCGTACTTCGCTTATGATGTAGTATGTTTTGATAAAACCGAGCGGGATCACGATGCAACAACATTAAGAATTATACCCATGCAACTAACCGGAGAATGCGTTCACTATAAAAACTCTTATACAACTCTTGTCTTTTCTTCTTCTTCCTATTCTCTTCAAGGATTAGGTTATATAAACCTGTTCCGGCACCCATCTCATCCTCGGACGACCCACGTCTCTTCTACCACTGGCTTTATAGTTCAGTGTCGCTTTCGGCAATCGATCCTCTGTCATCCTTTACAGATGATCCCATCATTGTCTTCTGTAAATTGAAATAATTTCATTTATGTCCTTCACTTCGAGTTCTGCTCTGATATCCTCATTCCTTTTTCTACTTTGCAATGTATAATTTAAAGTATTTCGAAGAAACTGCATTCCAGTACTCTGAATCTTGCCACTTCCCTTTTTTTGTAATGACACACGCTTCACTCGGATATGTCAATGTGGGTATTACAGTTGTCTTATAAATTTTAATCCTTGCGCTGTCTTGTTTTATTTCTAAGATTACTATGAATCGTACCACAAATATTCCTAAATTTATTTATTTTCTCTTTTATATCATATTCAGATTCACAGCTTACTGCACAGCCGAGAAATTTTTAAACAACTCACTTGTTCTAAAGTGCTATTTTTTATAACTATCTTAGTCCTCACTGGATATTTACCTTTAAAGGCCATGGATTTGGTCTTTCTTAGTGAAATTGTCAGTGAGTACTCTTACGTGGCTCTTTGTAAATAATTCTCATTTTCTTGAATAAGAACTATGTCATCCGCATACAGTAGGGAACCCATCCAAATTGATTTGCTAAGCTGTATTCCCGAAGTCACTCTGGATTTCCATGTTCTCAACATGTCGACAATGTATATTTGTACAACTGTTTTCAGTAAAATAAATAAACATGGCATCGACCACCCGTTACACCCTTCTCAACCTCTTGTACGCTTTGCGGGCGCTAAAACTCGTTTAACTTATCTTTATCGCGAAGAAAATTTTATTTTCAGGTATCGGGGGGAGGGGAACTAGGATTTAGCAGACACCTCAGAACAATCTTTACGAAACTCTATTAAGACACAACAAAATCGTCTTAATAAGCGAAAAAATGTCTGCCTTTTAACATCTCTAGTGTTACAACTACAGTATAGACTGAAAGCATAAACGGTCTGGGAAATTATTTCCAGAAAGTTTCTGTGAGGATTTTGACACGACATTACGAGTGAAGACGTTTATCAGTGCCAAAGGACATGTGACTGTGGAAGTCTGTCCACGGAAGATATCTGCAATCCACTGCGTCGAACAGATGTGACAAGCGCTTTCGAGTAAATTTACGCTTCCACAGATCGGAAAAATTTCCATTCTCAGGCCGGAAGTGATATAGTTTGTCCACCACAGGATCACAGAACAAGATGAAAAACGTTTATCGGCAACCATCTGAACTAGGTCATTTACTTCCTTGGAGACCTGGCATTTATCGTACGAAACCGAATCTTCAAATTATACAGTGGTTATGGCATAACAGATAAAGTAACTAAAGCAGTGAATATTCTTCTCTTTCCCGAACTTCAGGTAAAACGTGAATGCAGAAGAACAACTGATAGCAAAATCGCTGAATCTGCTAACGTCGACTATCAAAGTAACTCTGCATCAATGTAACTCGGGCTATCTTCAGCATAAAATTGTTTTGGCAGTTGTTCGCCAAATAACCCCAGTACTGAGGCAGACGAGGAAGATGGCTTCCGATGGCGAGGCCGAAGCGTCTGTAGTTAAGATCTTTACACCACGGCCTGACAGCCCAGCTACCGTTATTCTGAACAATGTTGACGCTGGCCGTCATAGCCTCGGATCAAAAAGCTCTCTTTACTTTTTACACCTTCAGCTCCACTCATACAGACGCGTTGACGACACGTTCCTCCATCACTTAAAGGCCTGCGGCGACAGTGGAATGGCGACGACACGCCGGGCCGGGCTTCACTGAAGATAATAAAGCTGCAGTCGCTGAATGCTAACTGTATCAACGCCACGTCCACGTGGACTAAACACCTTCATCAACGGGACAACCTGATTGGCGCGTACAATACATAGGCTAACAAAATACGATTTTCTGACGTATTCCATAAAGACGTGGACGTGGTTTCAAAAATGAACTGAATTCTCACGGTAATAATTTGTTTCGAATTGAACTTAAAAAGTACTAAATCTCTCTCCCTCTCTCTCCCCTCCACCTACCACTCTCTCTCTCTCTCATACGCGCATAAGCTCACACGGAAATATTTAGCCAATTAAACTTAGTGTTACATAATACGGAACGTTCTACAGGTATCTCGGCTAGCCCAGCAGAAATGTGTGTGTGTGAGTACATAATTGCTGCTACTTTGAGATGAAAAACGATTACGTGACATTTATCACGCGTCAACAAGCGAGGCTGTTCCAGACTTCACCGGTCCCCGCACACTGTGTTCAAGGCCCAGACACGACACAGTTTCTAGTGGATTCGAGAACGCCGTAAGAGGCAATTGTTTAACACGTCATCCAAAAGTGACATCTTATTCTGGCATCTCAGGGGGTATAAATATAAGCATCCAGCGACGGTCAGTTCAGTTTATGTCGGGCGATTTACACAGTCCGTCTCAAGTGGTGTAGGCTATTAGTGAAAAGTGATTATTGTGCGGAATTCTTTATATTTGACATTATTATTTGTGTGGACAGATTAACTTGAATTATTGTACGAGTACAATTTTGTTGAATAACTTGTTGATTTCAAACTGTTAATTTAGATTAATTAAAGCTGGTGGTTAGTGACCTAATTGTGTCTTGTATTTATTTTGTTTTACACAGTACCACACGACGATCAGTTAGACCGTCGTAACAACAGTGTTTCTTGTTGAGATAAATATCTGTGATAAAATATAATATTCGGAACACCGGGCACAATGGGCCAGTGCAAAGGAGGCATATGCTTAAACTGTATTGAAACTGCAGGAAAAAAATACGAAGTAGATAATAATTTATTCTCGCAAACGAAAAGCATTATTCTACAAACATATACATAGCCGCGTATATATAAACACAAATATAGGACACAATCATGAAGAAGGAAACTGTAAAAAGAAAATGCGACGGTTGTGAAATACTGTAATTGTCTGGTTGCATGTTTCCAACTTCTACACACCACACGATTCGACTTCCGTTTCGGTATCGTGTAGTATTATGCTTAAAACTTTACTCGCTGTTCGTCGTCCTTATACTGTTGTCTATAATATATTCCATTTAAAAGTGTGCTATTATTGTGCTAAATTGTGCTTTTCTTACTGTGTGTTCCCTCATAATTATTTACCTGTATACAATTAATACATTATTAAATTAAATTAAAAATATTATTTACATTTTTTTATTTAAACATTTTATTTATTCAAACTTTCGCTTCGCGCATTCTTGGTTATATATTCTTGGTCACGGACATGCGGTTCCTGTTCCGTAGTAAAACGTCCGCTGTTTGCTACTTTCTGTATTACGTATAAACAGCTCGTTTCATTCAAAACATTTTTGTTTAGAAAACGACAGACAAAAATTATGAAATTATTTTGGCTTTTTACTACTGGCTATGTAGAGAAGATGTAGTACTTGAGTTCAACATGTTTGTACGTTGCCTGTAACTATACTGAACGTCTGCACATATATGAAAAAAAAACAAAGTTCTCGATCGATTCCTCTTTTTGACGTGGGTGTTTCAGGTCGTACAGTGTCAGTCGAAAAACAGAGTAGCAGATCTTATCTCATTACTAATGGAGGAAGTTATCACTCGACGTAACAACAGTAGCCTTGAGATCAGTAGTTAACAAAGTATGAACAATTAATAAAACAAAAACGTAAAATGTCAACGAAACGATTGGTTATATCCGTGACGATTATTACGGATTACGCAAAGACAAAGGCTACGTGTTCTCCACGTCTGTATGCATCGTTCTGCTTCTAGCTCTCGAAAAGGAAATATCTTTAGCTCACAAAAAGAACTTCATTCCTGTTCTTCAGTCAAAGGGAATCTCCAAGACTCTCCAACGCAGAAGAGAAGCGACTTCGCTACACAAGTAGCTATATCACTACTACAACACCGCAGTTAGATGTTCATCACAGCTGACACTATCTCACTGGCAAAATCACCAGTCCGAAGTCTCCTCTACGACTACGTCAGCGCCAACTCGATACGTTTGTCGACTTGACCGACGACTGGAAGTTTCCGTTAACAAGACGCCGAGCTGTTCTCATTGCGTCGGAAGGAACACGAAGCCGCGTGCAAACAGATCGGATCTACTTACCCTAGATTCCGAAGGTCAAATACTTTAATGGCGACTCACCTGGCGTATTCACGCGAGCATCGCCTCGACTGAGTCAACAGTTTCCCATACTTACCGACCAAGCTATTACACGTAAATTAAGTTGGTTGTACGTAGTTTGTACCGGTCACCATATACGCTGCCAGGGTCTATGAGTACTTTGACGCTACGCATAAAAAGAAGAAGCATTCTCGCCAGGGGTTTCGACTAGAGACCAAAATCCAGTGTCGTTCCCCACCTCAGTTACCTAGAGGCGGACATTGTGTACGATCTTTGGAAGACACCGGGCGATGTCTTGCAACGAACGGCAAGGGCCCAAGCTAACCCTATCAGAAGCGGCCTTTCCCTGGGTCTACCACAGGTGCCAGGTAGGTGCCCTTCACGTCCTTGTTTACCTACTGACTTCACAGTATCGGACGTTGTTCGCCTGCCAGAACAAAAATTGTACAGGTATCTGAGACAGGTGCTCTAGTAGGAAGCTCGATCGGTATTCGGCTATAAATTTCTCTGATTTCACCATGCCTCTTTCCCTTCTGTTGTGCTTCTGCTTCTATTCCCACCACCATGCCATTCTCGGTCTATCACGTATCCTCCTCACTTCCATCGAGTGTCTTCTTTGCAACGTAGTCATCCGACCGTCTCAACGTGTGTCCCAATCATCGCTATCTTCTATAACTTCAATGGGATGATGTTTGGCAACCATATTCCCAAGATGGCCCTGAAGCACTGATTAATGGACTATGTAGCTAATGTGGCAGCTGCTTAGTCATTTTCCCAAGTCTCGTAGAACAGAACAGACTTCACATTACTTTCGAATATCCGAAACTCGATCTTCATCTTCAATTCCTTGGACCTCCAGATCTGATCAGGAATCGGAAAGGTTCCTATATCTTTGTTGATGCGGATGTTAATGTCCTCTGTTGCACCTCCATTTGAGATAATGACGCTGCCAAGGTAACAGAACTTGTCGCTCATCATCTCATCTCTTGACCCGCAACATCTCTTTAATTTTTGGACATTGATCATCAACGCGACCTTCGCAGCATCGACTACAAGATCTGCCAGCTTCGTCTCAATGTCCTTAAGCTGTGGACTAGCTGGCAAAGAACATCCGCAAAATACCGTTTCCGAAGTCGTTTATTGAGATTCCATTGCATGCATGTTCACAAATATGTAACATGCGATTCATTTTTATGATGTAAGTACACATTAAGAGAATACTAGATATACATCACTTCGAAAAAAGTTAATCACAGTGGTCGCTAGAAGACACATTATTGAAATATCGAAAAACCATGTTAAGTTTACATTGTCTTCATTATAATAATTATTACTTGCTTTTCGTTTGAACAAAAAGAACAACATTCGAGAGAGAAAGATGTTAGTACTGAACGAAGCGGTACAATTTTTTTCGTTTAATGTCGAGACTGCCCTGGAGACAAACTACGTTCACTCCACGGCTGAGTAATTAGCATACACCGACCGACAAGTGAACCTGAAATGGAGTGCTTTCTTTGAGCCCGCAGTCATAATTTCTGTTGTTCATGATCCACGTCGAAACGAGTTTTACCAGTCTGCCTTTGTAACATGCACATCGCGTTGACCTGGTCTAATGTCACGGTTACACAAAGAGAGTAAACCGACGTTGGCTAAACACTCAACTGGTTATAAATTATTCCTCAGGCTTTCACGGCCGGTGTCAGATGTATGATTCATGTTATCCGGGCTGTTTGGCCGTGGTCCATGGCTTATTACAAAACCAAACGTTTCGGCAGCTCCAATGGCTGCCATCATCAGTGGTATAAAAATCCTGAACGTCGGGTGTTTACGTACAGGCCCACAGTACTGTGGTGAGCCTATACCACAGTACTGTGGGCCTGTACGTAAACACCCGACGTTCAGGATTTTTATACCACTGATGATGGCAGCCATTGGAGCTGCCGAAACGTTTGGTTTTGTAATAAGCCATGGACCACGGCCAAACAGCCCGGATAACATGGATTATACACTCAACTGGTTATATTTTGAACGCAGCCGTTCGTGCATTTCCATTATATATCACACTCTGTGAATACGTCACCGTGGTTCGACAGTCGTCTGCCTTATACTGACATTTTCAACCTCTTGTGTCCTTTAATTTCCTTACAATGTTATATGTGTAACAGTCCTTCCTCATCTTCCATCCTTATATGTGACTGAAGGCCACAATGTACTATAATAGCTTGCTAAAAAAATAAATATAGTATAATAAATACATATAGTATTTAAAAAATTTATGTAAGAATAACTCTACGCTTCTTTCCGTTTTTCATGGTATACAGTTTTTCAACACAGTCTGTGTTCCAATTTCTTTTACAACGAATTCCCACAACCTCTAGACGAGATTACGTTACGAATGAAGAGATTAAAAGTAGATGAATGACTGCTCACCAAACGAAGATATTGAAGAATGTCCCTGTTCGCTAAGATTCAAGAAAAGATTGATCTGAGACCGAATATTGTTGTCGATGTTACTTTGGCCGTATTAACAATTAAAGACTGCTCTGTAAAGGTTTCAATGAAACCACTGGGACGATGAAAACATAATGAAAGACAAGAAGACCATGTAATAAAGGAACGAAAAGGGCCTTGTAACGGTTTGGTTACGAAGAAGAACGACACGCTCTGGACGTAATTGGCGGAGTTTAGGCGAGAGGATCACTGTAGACTCAACAGACAGACAATTTCTTTCACCAGAAAAATCAACAGTAACCAGTTATCATAGTCTTCTTCTTTCACTAAACGTAACGGGTGGGCCACATTCAAAGATAGTCAGGTCGCCTTCTCATCACCCTGAGTTTGAAATCTCTGCTTCTCTCAAAACCCATATCTACAAATTAGTTGATTCAAGGAACATTTTCTTGCCACACCCGTGCAACTCCTCTTATATACTTTCGCTTTTAATCCAGTTTTTATAAAAATGTGCCTCTAGTAACCGATTCTTTCTTCTCATATTGCTTTTCGACAATCCTTTTTCTTATCTACCTCTTAAACGTATATCTCATAACAATATTCATCTACTTCATAATTACTGTCTCTCTTTGAAATGCTCGCAATTCAAATACTAACATCACGTCTCCATTCGCTACTTAGATCGAAAAAATGTTAATAATAACATTAATAAACATCCAGATAATTCAAAAAGTGTTAAAGATAATGCATTCCACAGGTTTAAATCAATCAAGCAAGCCACTCGTTAATTAACGATACCTTCCTGCTCCAGAACATATTTAAGAATACCTATAAAGACTTCCGCTATTTTTTATAGCTCTCTTCAACTGCCCTCCAAGTAGTTTACATGGCACCAACGACCTTCATGCAGCCCACAATAATCCCTTCTTTTAATTTAGCACTGTGTATTCTAGACTGTCTTGTCTTTGAATATATAGAAACTCACCGTCTCAGATTTTTGATATAACAATGTAAGTTAAGGCGATGAAGTCTTTATTTTATAAACACACCCTGGACATCTGTATTTACCAGATAAACTATTAAAATATAATTTTAAGAACGAATGCAAAATATTTTCACATACATTAATTCGCTTCAGAGATGACTATACCATAAAATAGATAATGGACATTTCCAGAGCAAATCTTTGTACTAGCAGATAACAGAGGAACTGAACGTTGAAGAAGTAAACGGAATCATCAATAAGTATAGAGAAAGCTGGAAACAACACCTTAGCAGAATGGCAGTGACAGATTCCCCAAGGTATCCTTATTGCATCAGCCAAAATGGAACAGAAGCCTGGGAAGACCCAAGAAGAGATGGTCCGACCAGTTTGGAACCGGAACAGGCTAAACAGTCTCAGCAGTGAAGCAGAAGAAGACCTAAAATTTTAAAAACTATTCGACAATGTCTCTGTCTAGATGGAGAAATTCTCACAACACTTCTGAATTCAGCGTAAAACGTTATATGTGTAAAAGACAATAGTATCAATATCTCAATAGTATCAATAGTGAATAGAATAGTAAAGAGTAAAACGAGAAAAGCCAAAATCAATGTAGAAGGACACGAAAGTGGCATCCAGGTAGACGCGTAATAATGAATTCTACCGTCGCGTCGGATGACCGACTTACAAGCACCAGCTGCAATTTAATCACTCGTACAATTTTAATTAAAAACGAATTACAACGCACAGAATTACTTGGCTTAAATCTGTGCCAAGCAAACCTTGGGGCTGAATTAATAGAACGTGGTCAAAGCAAGCGTACTCTATGCTTGCGCAGCAACGCACGAAGATTTCTTCATAGACAACAGCCTGACACTTAAGATTACTACAACCTCGGCAAACGAAAACGTGGATCACATACACGCTATACAATTATGATTGATTACAATACTATCAGGGAATCGACAAGGCAAATCAGTTAGCAAAAACCAAGCTTACTGTCGACTGCGTAATGAACGTGATGACTCCCTAATAACAATGTGATGCGCAATAACCTACACAACTTTACAGACGCTTCTATAAGCATCATACAAGCTAAACACAGGTGACGCTGAGATTCTTCATGAGCCAGTTTTCGTTTACGGCGATCTATACAAAACGGTGACGGCGGGAACAGTTCAATAGGAGAGTTTTTTTTATAGCGTCGTAGCTGTGTGTTGCAATCAGCGAAAAAGTGATACGTATTACGTGCAATTTAGTACGCGAACAATACCTTCAGTGACTGTCATTGTTTACTTTGAACCAGGGACGGATCCAGCAATTCGTGGGGGGGGGGGGTGAAAAGTTGAAGCACTCTTCAACAGTCTAAAGTGTAAATGATAGGAATGAGTGAAGATAAAAATACAGTGTGTTGTTATCAACACAACAAGCTTACTAACATACATTATAAAATCATGTCACCGTTTATCAGTTCACTGTTCTTTTAATAATGTTCACTTACAGTTTAAAATACACATTACTCGTTTAAGTTATGTTTAAAACAAAAATTAACAAAGTGGTAAGGTACAGTTACAATTTAAAATACCTTTAGAGTAAAAAAATGAACCTACATAACGTGATATGAACGTTATATTCACAATCGCAAAACCACAAAAAACTTTCGTCTGCTGTGACCATTGGGGGGAGGGGGGACTCCCCATTCCCATCCCCCGTGGATCCACGCCTGCTTTGAACAATAAATAAAAAATTATTCTATTTGTGAATGAGGTTTGCTGTACTTCACGATTGTAAAATTAGCGATTGTTTAAGTCTTTAATGTGAATTTAAGTCTTCAACACAGTTGTTAAATGGTGAAGGATTTTCTTTCGTTTGTTAAAGGTCGTTACTGACGAATTCACTGTAAAGTTGTACTCCTCAAAGCTCGGCCAATGGAAGTGTTCGTCACCTTATTCTAGGTTATGCTGTCCACGAACCGGAGATTTATAGTTTACCACCGCCATAAGACAGAGGATGAAGAATTGACCAAATTGAAAAATTCATACGTACTAAACAACATATTAAAAGGATCATAAAAATAACCTGATCGGTTTCTAAAGAAATGTATAATCTGATAGTAAGTTTCATCGAGTCTGATTCCGATGGTGCTGAAACGTCTACCAGATATAACAGGTACGTAATCGACGCCTCCTGCAAATGAAACAAATTCAATAACATTTATAATGCTTTAATTTATATATCAACTCAAGACCTGCCTGCAGGAACTGGACGTTTAACTGTTGCGCGACTAATGTCATGGACGAAATTACACAACTCTAACCTCAATAACTGTAACCCTTGGAGAGAGAGATATTGGTTACACGGAAACCAAAATTTGTGTACACACGACACGAATTTTCGTAGAACGATCGAAATCTTGGAAACAAACATTACAGCACATTAAAATCTAGAAGTAGCACACACACACACAGGAAGGAAAAAACATGGATTAAGTAGCGGAAGTTATAAAAACTGATGGCTTAGAACGATCGGAGAGTGTTAACAACCGGCTGATTCCAGGATCAGCGCGAATGTTATCGCGAAAAAAGTTTATCATAATTCCCGACGTCCGTAAGGAAACGGAAGTCAAAAAATATAACAAATACAAAACGAAAAACAACGGTAACTACAGCAACACCAACAATGACGCCGTCGCCGACTATAACAATCATTGTAATTACCACAGTTCGTTGAATAAAATCAGAACTTTTTTGACTTTGGATTTAGAGTAAAAGTCATTGAGTCTCCAATTGTGACAAAGCAACAGTTTATTTCTAAACAGCGATGTATCATCACACTTACGTGTGTTTAGTTAAATCTGATAACAGCCAGACTCACATGATTAACTCGACGTGTGAACGAGACTATACTAATTTTTCCTAAATTATTACTAAATTCCGGGCTGTTACGCGGTGGTCGGTTGTTACGAATTCTCGTCGTTTTTGTATCTCGACGGGGGATACGAAACGTTGCCAACGATGTCGAGAACTAACAGCTCGGTATTCAGTCATCATTTTGGAAATATTGACACTGGGCGCGTAAGCTTTATACTAATTTTACTCAAAAATTAGAAAAACTGAATTCTCGTCTTTTATTCACAATTTTTTTCATTTGTTTGTCAGTTCACCGGACGTATTTTTTGATAATTCAGACATAACGGCGACGGACTAGTCCGTTGGAATTATTCTGCCCGCTGAACCGACAGTAAAATAAAATTGCATTTCGTACTTTACTAAATTAAACAGACGTCCATATGTTGGCCGAGGCCAGTCTGATAACTGAAATGAACGCACAGCTGTTCAACATCTCTACATATGTTTTGTTGACTTCACTTACGTAATGTAATGTCAATACGGGCATTAAAAATTGTCGAATACAGGAGGCTGCAAAAGTGACCAATACCCTAAGGTCGACACTTACAGAATACAGAACAACAAACCAGAATCCAAGACTCCTTACGCCTCGTCACGTTTGTTTTACAGTTGTAAGTGTATAAGTTAACATTTTACATCGTGTAGTTAATATATTTTAACACGTTTTAGGGTCAATGCATTCCACGTGGTGCAGAAAAAAATTAATAGGTTGCCTGACCATTTCAGAAAAAATTCATTTTTGTGTATCCCTTTCCTTATGTGTTTTGGTAGCTCAATATATAATTTCTTTTATTTTTACTGTATCCGGTTTAAACAGCATTCATTTTTTTTCTATGGTGCATATACGGCTTTTTTCCAGTTGCAGACATTTACGGTATACTAAATTTCTCAGGACTCGGTAGCCTTAGGCCTTTGGAATAAACTTCACTGTTTTCAGTAAATTCTACCCTACTACTTGGAGCCCTGTTTACTCACCTAGTGTGTTTGTGTACAGGTGATATTTGTAAACAAATTTGTCAAAGAAGAATGAATAAAATTCAATTTCATAGTGTAATTTCTCAAGGACAGAAAAGAATGTCAACCTTAATTTTTTATATGCTTATGTCCATATGAGTATACTTAATTTATAGAAAGTATCAATGGTGAGTAACGTATCGTTTAAAAATTACAACCTCTTAAAAATCTATATTTTTCATTTAAGCTTTCATATCTCTGTTGGGTGACTAGAGAAAACTCTGAAAAATGCAACACATACACTCAACTTTGAGATTCAATTCAGAGCAGAGAAAACGTTTTTGGAAAATAGAGTAAAAACGGTTGTTTTCCGCATAGGGAATCAGTAGTAATAAGCAGTAAGCCAATCATTTAGGCCTGATAAACTAAGATACCTAGATTTCTTAAAACTATATAGACTATTAAGTTCTTTGTTCTCAATAGGCACAAAATATTATAAAACTTAAAACTATTTTATATACAAGGTTAGGCCTAAATACTGTACTAAAATACTGACCTGCGGTAAAATGATAATTTAATGAAATGGTCAGGCAACCAGTGCTGGAACACTTGAAATGAATTGACACTTTATATAAATAAGCCTACACCAGTGTTATACCAATAACATTGGCTTACCTAACGTAATCAAGGTAAAAAAGATAAAAGACGACTACACACAAGAAGAGTTACTACTTTATTTCTACACTGTGGAATAAAGGTATAACAATAAAGACGCAACAAAAGCTTACAATGCTAATATTTATGCGAATTATTTGCATAAATTGATTAATTATTAATTATAAATTTATTGATCTGTAATTATGAAATTGTTGCCGGTACGAACTTTGTCGTACTTACATGTATCTAGCCCCGTAGTTGGACGCCATATACGATGATATATGTATGTAAATTAATTTGATTATGAATTATATAAAATTTGATTGAATACTTTTATAGGTACGTATATCTTTACTTAATATTTATCTGTGTTAATTTTATGCATAGATTATTTAATTATCCCTTTAATAAAGTTGTGATCAAATGTATGTAACTCTGAGCTTGGGTTAGCATATACGATGTAATTAATGTCATGTGTTGATCTCCCATATGTAATGTTAACAAATTCATTCCTTTAAATAACGAATAATTGTATGAATTGAGTTAGAGTTAATTAATTATTCACACTCCAACTTGCTACATATGAATTTACTTTTGACTTTAACTGTCTTCGAAACTTCTATTTTGTGCATCTTTCTGATTAGTTGAATTGATAATCGTTACCTTGAATTATTAATATAGATACTGTTTAATGAAAGGTTAAGTTGTGAGTCAGGTTTGTTACATAAATCAATAGAATACTAACGAATCCATTCTAACTTATATTTATTAAATCATATTCATTCTTCTTCATGTCATAACATCAATTTAAGAGCACTTACAATTCTTCAACAAAACAATAAAATTCTATTCCACATTTAACAATTCAATGAACAAATTTAAACAATTAGGTGAGCGATCAAATATTGACGCTTCTTCGTCTGCAATGACGTTACTAACTAAAATGTGGTGTGCTCATAATTCGTATGTAGTATTTACGTTAAAACACATTGAACATTTATATGCATGAAATAATCATAATTAATAATACACATATCAATCATATACATAGATAAAATCCTGCTCCTGCAACAAACACATCAAAATACATACATAGTACAAAATATATTAACAAGAAGACATGTATAATATTCTAGAACATAATATTCCCTACTTATGGATTCGTATCTATCTGACTCATATTTATATAACTTTCTCAGGTGGTTTTGGTTCTAAGTGTCAGGTCAGTGGTGTTTGATAAATTACTAATTATAAGAAGAGATTAGTTTTGTACTTTACTCGTTCTGCCGTGCTGTCTCCCTGCATTGATGAGTGAAATTAATCCATAGGACACTTGATCGTAAACACTCCCGCACCCCGCGACAGTCACTTCGAGCATTGAGTTTAATATAATACAAGTAGTGGCATTGTACTCGTAATCGGTCGGTTAAGTTCTACGCGCTCATGTGTCTATTTCGCGGTATACAGTTCGCTACCGTATGCTTCTAATAACTGTCTATGCCGCACAACTCTTTTCGGCGCCTAGGTCGTTTTCGAGTTCATTAGGCACTTTTCACAATTCTATTTATTTGAGTTAATTACTAAAAATTGTAGTATCACTACTTTTTCTGTAATTGTTCAAGAATATCACTTCACAATGTCCGTGTCTTTATGACGATGAATTACATAGAAATTATATAAATTGTTACTCGCGTTTCATCACGAAAACTACTGTTCCGTTTACGCTCTGAGTTTTATTCGCGCACTTCCATTTATTCGTAATAATGTCTTAATCGTCTCCACCGAAATGCATTTTAACTTACGCACTGCTTTAAGTTCTTATAACTGAATCATTATAAAATGAAATACAAGTTCAATAGACTGTTCGAGACTCTGAGTAAACCGAGTTAAGAATTATAATAAAATTTGTAATAAACTGGGGTTAAAAATTGAATGAACTGAGATTAAAAATTGAATGAACTGAGAGCGCGTCTCCCCGTGTAAAAGGTTTTTATTTCTTCTGCTGTTCCCACTCTTGGGACTCTGATGAACACTCAAACTTCCCACCAATTCATCTTTGATAGGTTCATTCCATGGACCTCCTTGTGTCCCTTCGTCTCCAGTCTGTATTTCCAACGAATTCTCCACCCAGTACCGTTTGGAGAGGGACGTTCATACACGAGATTCGCTCTCTGGTCTCAAGCTTATCTCCCCTACGGAAGTTCCCTCCGGAATTCTCGTTCCTCATTGGCTGGTTGGCTTTTTCGACTTGAATTTGACATAGTCCACGTGGACTAGATGAGTCGCTGTCTTACGTACGTTGTTCCGTTCCTGGAATCAGTGTTAAGGCTCTGTTTCAAAATCACATCTGCTACTTCTGGTGTAGCGTGTCGAATTCTCTTATTGTTGGTACGCTGACGATTTCCTCCGTCGACTTGCGGGTGGCATAACATCTGTGCTCTCCCTTAGCGTCACTTAGTCGCCTGTCCTATTGTCCTTGCATAAACCATTGTCTTTGAGAAGTCGCACACATGGTTTTGAACAATACTCTAGCCGTTGGTTCTGTGTTTTTCTCGCTACTGGACAGATGTAACGTTAGTCTCCTTTTGTCCTAATTGTGGAGTCGGGCATTCCCACGCATGGTCCAGCTGGCTGCAACATGTACCATACAGCTCATTGTTCGAGAATAGTTTTTACGACGTCTTAATGGAAAGGAAAGGTTTGTTCCCTTTCGCCGCCCACCCTCGAACAACGCTAACAAGTGTCACTTTTAACGGGCTCTAATTGCTGGCGTACTTCCCTCCCAATAACCCAAAAAATTAAAAAAAAATATATGAAATATTAATTATATCACAAGCTTGACTTGTATATGAGACGGTCCTCTACGTATGGAGCAGAAACGTGGGTAGGGAATAACAGATAGATTGGAAATTGGTTAAGTAGCGGAGATGGAATTTTGGCGAAGAAGCTGTGGTGATGTCACTAAAGCAGTCAGGGTACGAAAGAAACGAAGATATTAAAAAGAGAGAATGTACAAGAGAACATAATAGACACAGTTGAAAAAAAAATTAATATGGTACCGACATTTCCGTCGAATGGAGAACGAACGGACATCCCTGGTTTGTAAAAACAAAATACCAATTTCATTTTGCTTTAAATAAAAGAGTCGGTAGCAAACAAAATTCAGCTAATCGCAATTATGGAAAAATTTACTAAAGACATTTTATAGCGCAGATCCTCTGGCCATCCGCTTACGAATGTCAATAAAAATCTGAAACGCCAATGAGACGTGAACATCAATTTCGGAACATTTAGTTTAATCGAAGAAATTGCTCAGTGAAAACGTTAACAAGACATTACTATCGACACGCGTCATTAGGTCGCGCTTTAAACTTCGATCCGTCAATATTGCAAATGCTGACGTAATAAAACACTTGTAGCCGAATAGTCTACGTAATAAAATATGAGCAAACCATGAACGTAATTGATCAACACAAACTACAAGCAGTAAAACGTCATGGTAGTTCCGTCGCTATTTTATGGGACAGAAACTACGGTAGGTAAAAGGCAACTGCTTTGTAAAATTCACGCGTTTCAAATGATCTAATGCACTTTACGGGCTACGAGGGAGAAAGAAACCCGTATTAGAAATAAAGCCGTAGGGCTAGAAAATTCTCTCTTTCAATGACACGAGCAGCGGAAAGAGACGTTACAGACAGCTCATCATTAGCAATCTCTCCTTCATCCACAGAGCAGGACTTTTGGTTCCAATATGAACTTCACTCTTCTTCCATTCTTTTAACTATGTTACAGCTTCCAGCTCTCATCACCATCCGCACGTAGGCCAACCTGTCTCTGTTTCCTCAGAAGTTTCCTTCAAAAATGTTAGGAATAAATTTTCATAATATGTCTGAAAACACATGAACTAGAAATTTTTTCCTTCTCTTTTCCATCATTTCTTTTAAATTAACTTCATAAATTCTTTCCTCTATTATGTCTTTCGAAACTTCAACGTTTGTTTTCGCTTTCTCCGACTTGTCTGTATCATCCTTCATCACATCCACGTCTCCACTGGTTCTAGCAATGCTTCACATTTTTCCTGATCAGAAATACTGTTTCCGTGTCCTTCATGCCCCAGTGTGACAGTCGTACTTCACTTATACTGTACATCTTGAAAAAATCATATTTTAAATACTGTTACCTCGTCTATTTAAGGGGTAACACACGTATTGTATTAATAAAGTCTATTAACTTTCTATAACAAACTGTAGCAATTTACAAAATAACGGCTTCTTTGTTACTTCCTTGTTATTCTAACTTTACTTACTATTTTATTACAAATTTTATAAATTATTATTAGACAAACATAATAACAGAGTGTAGCATTTATATAATTTATGCAAAGAGAATAATTCATTTGATGTAGTTAGTAAGTTCGGATACCTGGGTAACATGATAGACAATTAAGGGACCATAAACACGACAATAATGACAGGATACAAATAGGAAATAGGGCATATTTTTTAGAACAGTAGACTCTTGAAAACCAAACTCATTATTAAACACAAAAATTAAAATATATAAAACACTTATCACGCCGATTGTTACTTATGGAGGCGAGACATGGATACTGACAAAAAAGGAACAGGAAACCTTTAGAAGGTTTGAAGAAAAAGATCGAAAGACGTGTTCATGGCCCGGTTAAAGAAGATCACGAATGGAGAACAAGAAATAACCAGGAGACAGCTGAGCTATTGAATCATGAGGACGTTGTAAGATTCATAAAGGCTAACGAATAAAATGGCTAGGCCCCCTAGAGCGGTTGGATGATCAACATATGCCAAAGAAAGTCCCGACAGCGCAAGTCTGTAAAATCGGAAAGAGGGGGCCCGACCTAGGATAAGATGGTTGGATGATGTGCTAGAAAATCTGTGAGAGGGGTTACAATGTGATAGGAGACTTTGGAGAAGATTGGTGTTGGAAGTCAGGGCTCACGTTGGTAGTGCTAAAGAAGAAGGAGAATAAAATGTTACACAGACCATCGCGCAAATACCTGAAATATTTCACCTGTTATTGAGAGGAAGGGGAATCCACATAGTGCAATGTCAATGGCCTCTCACATGAACGTTACGTACTTAGTACTTAGCTTCTTTGAGCAACACTCGCGCCCCGTTTCTTTACGAAGTACATTTCGGTAAAAATGGATGGCGTGGGACACGCGAGAATACGGAATAACTCAAGAAATACGTTAATAAAGTATGTTAACTGTCCGCTCAATACAAGAATACATTAAGCGCAATACTGTCAGAATTTATGGCGACTGCCGCTGCAAGTCGGGGGAAAACTACTGGAACCATACAATGTGGAAGGTGTTGATGGACAACATAATGCCTAAAAATTCAAAGGATCCACGAATCAAAATTCCTTATCCTTTACAGAAGTGTAAAACTCTTACCAAATATATACCCAATAAACTCTAAGTTTTTGTCTCGTTTGCATTATACGGTACGAAAACGTACATCAACTGTAGCCTACATAACTAGAAAAGAACGGCTATAATGCCGTACGCAGACTCCAGTAATTAAAAGTTACTTCTAACTAGTAAAGTTGACCGAAGCCATGATTAATTACGCCAAAACGAAAAGTTAAAAACGCGTAATCTGTCTCAGTCAAAGTTTAGCGGAGCAAAGAAAGGCTTTATTCAAATGCGCTCTACCACTAGTAACACTAGTTAATTATGCACTGGTCTGTCCCAAACGCGGCGTGAATATTTGGTTACACATTAATTTACTGACGCTTCGGTAAATTGAATTTAAATTCAAACTTAAATTCGAAAGTATAATTAACGCGACAACACAAACAAGAGTTGAGGGGACAAATTTACAAATTAATATAATTAGTTAATAATTACCGCATTTACATATATAAAATACCGTTTTAAATGAATACCTAAACAGGTTCTGTAGACTTTCCCAACTTCACGGACGGTAAACACGTTAAGAAAAAAAGTTTACTTCTTCTCGCACAAGTGTCTGTGTGTGTGTGTGCGCGCGCGCGCGCGGGACGACGCGGTTCGGAACGTTCTGCCGGGTATGTATGCTGACGAACCGAGCAATTTAACGATGGCGCAGAAAAGTCGCCGGGTTTCTTGGAAAGCGTCTACTGAAAATGATACTCTACTGTGGTGCGGTTTACCGCTGCAGTTCGTTCTTGTCTTGTCTCCCGGCTTGCCTCCATTAATGAAGTTCAAGTTAACACAGTTTCACATGCCTGAGGTGCCCGCACAAGTAAACTTGTGCTCCCGCAACGCGATACCTCAAGCGAGACCAGAGCAAGCACCTCGTCCTCTACGTTTATTTCTACAAACTGGTATGATTTAACACCGGGTTTTATTTCTTATGTATTATTATAACTTTATGAATACAAATTAATGTATAATAACTTTATAATTGTAATCTATTGTGGCCTATACCATTGAATACTAATACAATAGGGTTACGGATAATAAATGAACAACTTATAGTTTCGTAGCATATCCAAGTTTCCATACGGTTTGAAATGTTGTACTCTGAAAAGCAATTCGTTAGATCGAGTTTAATACGGTGACAGCTTTTATTCAGTGCAGCTGTGAATGCCAGATAAGAACATCTTCAGTTGCAACAAGAAAGGGTGAGTGATACGACTAAATGTACACCGACCGTCATTTAATTCGTCTAATTATAAGCCCAATTAATTAGTTAACTATATCCTCCGAACTAATGGACTGGATTTCTGTACTGCCGACGAAGAATAACCCAGCTGGTTCCAGGTTCGGTTGAAGCCAGAACAGACAGTTAATTGATGTTCAACTGAACGTAGCCAACCATAACCGAATTCGGCCATTATGTGCTAAATTAATTACGAACGTCGCGAAATTAATTACCGGCATTTCCGAACTACCGACGTATCACATATAAAACTGTCACAACCATTTAACTTCTCCCTTCAAGCATTAAGCCTACGTAGGCTGTTTAGGCACCTGGCCGTAGTACTGCTCATGTTTCACTACCACCATACAGGAAATAGCCATACAGTAACTACTTGCGGTGGCGAACCGCAAGGATGCCAGACAAGACCGCTGTATTGTTTGCTTACCCCCAGGAAGAAGAGATGGGGGCTCGTAATCTTGACTCGATCCACGACCGCAGCACAGCCATTGGCGTTTATGTGTCGGGGGGTCCGGCCCTCGCCACAGCATTAACTTCTTAGTTACTACGTCCAATAAAGCTGTGTTGTTGTCTAATATTGTTTACACTCCAATACTGCCTTACATACGTGCTACGGAGTCATGGCCTTAGTTAACAATGATAAGCAGAAAGGGCACACCAAGGATACAGAGGCCATAACACGTGGGAAACGACCTTATCACGAGATGGACACAGTATCCAGTAACAGAAATGGTCGGAGACGAATTGCGATGGAGACCAAAGATAATCTTATGCTGTAGTACCAAAGTAAAATGATATGATCAGGCAATCTAATTTATCTAAGCTGTCAGTTCTGCGACCTTCCTAAATTCCAGACGAAAAAATCTGAGAAAAAACACTGGCGACGAATCATCGGACCTTGAGGAGGTCATGAGGAAAATACCCATAACTGCACGTACAGTGTTTGTAACAAGGAAAGTAAGCCTGCGGGTTCACCTAGAGATCTGGGCGTTGGTAGTAACAAAACAAAACTTTACGACCGGCTGATCGTTATCAAGGTCAAGACGTACGTGAAGGTGGCGGTGCTGTACAGTTAGTTAGCCTACCCCTGGAGGTGTTTACGTACGCGTGAGACTAACAGGTCGCTGTCACGCATCGACGGGCACCAGGCATTCTTGCTTTCTTTCTACAAGAACGGGCCTCAACAGTCGCCACCAACTAATGCACGTAATAATTAGCTGAAGAACACGTTACGCCGGTAGCCGCAACAATAAATAACAAGATACGACGTGGATAAGCTGATACCAGACCGCTAACTGTACTGCAGCTACCACGCTTCTTTCCAAGTCGGAATAAACAAAAAAGTCTACCCAGTAATTTTACGTGTGGATGAAATCTGAATGTGTGTAACTGACCATGACTACGATTACGAAATTAATGTTCACGATATGCTGAATACGAACGGTGGCTGCTTCCTTAAATTAATGCTAAAACAGCTCTATCGTACGGTCATAGACCTGATCTGTTGTTATCCAAGTCGATGCCCGTTAATTTTACCAATAGCAAAATGAATTACCTTCCTAGGGTTATCAACCAACAAGTGATACCACATGAAAACAGTACAAAGTACTTGGGCATGACATTAGATACCAAGTTACGCTGCAAGGTACACGTGAAAAAGAAAAGAACTGAACTTGAGCATAAATTCAGGTAAATGTACGGGCATCTCGGGCCATTCTGAATTGTCTGTACATAAAATAAACTGTTGGTATATAACAAGTCCGCACGAAGAATAATTATCCAGACATTTCAAAATAAAGCACTGATGTATATATGTTAATGGCCCATGGTACATACGAAATGAAGAAATCCACAGGGGACTGAAGATTCCTACAGTCTTAAAAACTGGAATTTTTACGAAATAGTTGCTTTTATTTTATTATAAATTTACCTTATTTCCGTCTTGTGACTTTTTTTTTTCTTGTTGTTATATGGCTTCTTAAAATAAGAAAGTCACGTCGATCAGCCATACATATAATCAGTTACCTTCCTACTCATAAGCGTAAAGGTTAGTTTCAACTGCTGTCTTTGTTCTTCAAAAATTTTCCAGTCGTTTCTATTGTGTGCAAACCATTTTTACATAAAAACCATGTTACTCCTTTCAACTTACCAATTTTACACAGTAAGCTGTCGTATGACTGTCTGGCTCATCTTTCTTCTTTTTCTATTGTCCTCGTGATTTATAAATCCTAACCTGTATCATACTGTTCACTTTTTGTAATGGCTCCAACATTTAACTGCTTTCGTTCAAAAAATTCTTCCACCGACTTTATTTAACCTATTCCAATATTCGACAGTACCATATCATATCATTCCTAGTAACTAATACGACACTACCTAAGTATTTATAATTTAGTGTCCTAAGTTACATCCTTATGACAATGCAAATCTGAATGCTACTTCACAGATTTCATTTTTCTTTGACTTCTTCTTCTTCCTTCTTGATTACACGCATCCTCCTCACAGTATAAGCATACTATTCGCCTATTCTAGCCTCTTGTTCAACTATCTCTCGTCGGTTTTTTTTCCAGAAGATGTCAGTAACTTCCCCTATTGCAGTTTTATTATATTGAAACGTTTTACGTTTAATTTTTTTGCAAAACACTAGGATCATTTTCGCAGATTTTATCAATAGCACACTATCACTGTTTCGACGATAATACCATATGTTATCTTACGTTTCTGCACTTCATATTTGTATTACTAACAAACATTGCTCTGCTCCAACAGGCGACCAACATTAGTAATAATTTCACGTACTCGGTAAAACGTTTTGAACCTAATAATATTCACGAGCATAAAACCAAATACAGTATAGTAATGAATGGAAACTACGTTGCGGCGTCATACGCACAAACTAGAGAACGCAGGCCCATGCCATTTGGGCTCCCCTTGATGCAGGACATAACCCCAACACTCGTTTAATAATTTCCGTACGGTCTGTCACAAAAACCACACTGAATGCAGAAAACGTGGAGTACACAGAGTGAAACTTACGTAATACTCATTTATTTATGTGTTTACATTCACAAACCTTTATAACCCGTATCGTATGGGTCAGTGCTTAACAACTCTCCTATTTGCCGACGATCAGGTAATTATAGCGTGTGACGAGGACGACACAGACTATATGTTTAGAAAATTGAAAGAGGAGTACGAGAAATGGGATCTGAACATAAACACTACTAAAACAGAATATCTGAAAATAGGAGACATGCAAGAAGACCCAGATCTGCACATCCATAGAATTGGAAGACTATTTCAGAAGACGGAACAACAAAGAATGACATTAAAAATAGGATACAACAGGCTATTCGTTTGCTAAACTCATTACTTTTATCGAACAAAATGAAACTTCAAACTAAACTGACAATCTACACAACTATTGTGGAGCCCATTTTAACTTATGGCTGCGAATGCTGGCAACTTTCAGATAAAAAGAAAAAGATGACAGAAGCACTGTGGAAATGGACTTCTTAAAAAGAGCGTGTAATATTTCTAGAATGCAACATGTTAGAAACGAAGATATAAGAAGGAAAACAGGGCGTATATTTACAACAGCAGAAAGAATAGAATCCAGACAGTTGCTATGTTATGCTCACGTAATGAGGATGGAGCAGAAGCGATGGCCAAAGAAAGCATTGACTTACACACCACAAAACAGGAGAAGAAAAGGAAGACTGACAACACAATGGAGAACAGGAATTAGGAAAAGCATGAGAGATCGAGCTATTGAAGACGATGACTGGAAATATAGGGAAAAGTGGCGATCCAAATGCGGGATGGGGCATAGACTGTAGGACCCCCGCTAATAATAATAATCGTATGGGTCATCTATTACAGTATCATACATTGAAAACTTCTAAATTGGCTAAGAGCTTCAGTGCCGTTACCACGTCGGTTTTAGTCAGCAATAAAGTTTCTCTACAGCAACGGCTTAAACTGGCAGTATGATCAATTAATTCCTCGACCGAACGGTCGGATCACCTGCATGGCAGCCACCATTTCTCATTAGCCAACAGATATAAAATTCACAATAACTTTAATAAAGTTTCGTTTTCCTTCGCGCTTTTCGTCTGTTACTACCGATCGACGCTGTCATCTGTCCCAACGACACCAACAACATCTTCACGAAAATCAAAGCCAACAACTACTCTACACACAACAGCTGAGGTGAAACTGTAGCTTACACTATTCAGAAACATTGTTTTCTCAACATGGGTACGAAATAAAGCAACGAGCAGTGGAATATTTTTTTTTATTAATCTATACTTAATAATTATTTGGCATACGTAACGGTTTGCTACGTATGCTCGGTCCTCTTCTACGGTGTAGAATCTTGGACTTTGATTGAAGCCACAACTACAAAATCGGAATCTTTCTACAAGTGGCTTTACCGTAGAATACTGAGCATTCATGTACAGCACATACAACTAATGTTGAAGTTCTTAGAAAGATGAAGAAAGAAAGGGAAGTGATTAACACAGTGAAGGTAAGAAAGCTTCAGTATCTGGGACATCTCATGAGAAATGAACAGAGATTTTACTTATTGCAGTCCATACTACAGGGAAAAGTATCTGGAAAGAGAGGAGATGGGCGACCGAGAATCTCATGGCTGAGAAATTTAAGGCCTGGTTTCTGGTTCGGTATGAATACAACTGACTTATTCCGTACAGCAGTGCAGAAAGTTAAAATAATCTGTATGATATCCAACATCCGAAACGGATAGGAACTATCAGACGAATACACGTAACGGTGTATAAGCGTCCCTGCTTGCATGAATTTCCTGGTTCACTACCGTCCGTTCACGCCGAGGATCTTTACGTAAACACTTGATCATATTTTGAAAGCCTGAAAATCACTGACTGAGTCTCCATCGTGTAGCGTCAGATTCACGGTAATTCGTTTCGACGTGAAAACGTACACAATTACGATTAGTTTGTTGACAGATGGTTATACAATCCTAGCGTTGTTTAAAATCACACCACTCAACGTCTACTCTACTGACTAATGTTCTGTTTACACTTCCACACTGTCTATAGCAAGCTGCGTAATGACCGTAAGAATGTAGGCCTAAGACTGCTTATAGCACGAAGTAATTAACACATATTGGTTCAATAATAAATAATTACTTCATCATCGAACGGTTGGATCGCCTGCATGAAAGTCAAAGTATATGATTAGCCAACCGATATAAAATTTCACAATAACTTTTATAAAGGTAAATTTCCTTCGCGAGTTATCTTTTCGTCTATTACTACAGATCGACGTAAACATCTTCAAGAAAATCAAAGCCAAAAATTGCTCGACACATAACCGCTGAGGTGGAACTAGCTTACACTTTTTGAAAACGAACGTTATTTTTTCAGCATTGTTATAAAACAATAATCAGTCAAATAAATATGATTATTCTACACTTAATAATTATTTGGCATCCGTAACGATGTACGAGCCTCCCTGCTTGCTTGAATTTTCTAGTTCAATACTGTCCATTCGGGCCGAGGAATCTTATGTTTTCAAAGCTTCATCATATTTTCAAAGCCTGAAAATCACTAGCAATCTTCGTAATGAACGTAAGAATGCAGGTTAAAAGACAACTTATTGACGAAATAATCAACACATACTGTGTTCAATAACATGTACTAATCAATAAATTATTACTTCATCTAATAAATACTGCGCGCGCGTTTTTGTAAAGATCAGCCCGTACAAACCCGTTTCTGGCCAGACAAAGTAAATAAAATATTCTCTCAATCTATACGCACAGGCCAAAAGAATTCTGAAAAAAGTAGGCTACACAACTATAATCAATGAGGTTATCACACACACACCTCTATGACTTGTTTAGTGTCGGTTTAGTTATTAAAATCTATGTCCTGCTAAAACGTAAGCTATTTCGATTGTTTTTCTTACAACAGACCATCTGGCCAAGAGCTTCCATAAAAATTATGTTTAATAAATTTTAGCCGAAAATTCCAGTTATTCCGTTTCATAAGAACACGCACAAAACACACTCTAAACAGATACACAAAAATGTTAAATTAAACAAAAAAAATCTTACGGAATAGACCCTTAATATCATATCATTAGTACTAATATCATGAACGTGTTTTTACTAAAACAGACCGTACACTAACGTGAAAGGGAGCGATATGATACGGCAATAAGTAATAATATTATGAAAAACTTCACGTCATCCGGCGAGCGCGATGTTACGGATCAGATATCAGATTAGATTCGCTGACCGACGTACATTACGAAGCGTGTACTAGCGTTATCATTACAGTGGTAACAACAGAAGTTAACTGAACAAGCATTCAACGTGTACACTAATTAATGTAACTAACATTGTGTTTACTGAATACACCCCGTACGCGGAAACCGCGCTTCGAAGTTTAATGACCCGTAATTTTCACCGGTGTTAATTGTTTTAAATTATAACAAATAGGCCTAGGTTTTTTTTCAATGCTCCCTCACGGTGCACACTGCGTTCTCTTCACTCTCTCTCTCTTCAGAACATTCTTTCGCTTTGTTGTTACTGTCCGGATGTACCCCCTGGTCGGCGGCAGGGTAATCAGACGTTTCGGGTACGTCTGTGGTAGTCGTTCGTCAGTGGTTGTCCTGAACATGCTACAGACACCGATTTTAGCTAGTCGTTTAAAAACAATGAGCTCAGCTTATTTTATGATCTTGACTAGATTTATTGTCAATCCTCAGTGTACTCATATTGGTGGGTGACTTGCATACCGTCTTTCTCAGAACTTCCTCTCAAGTACTATCTTCTTCACTATTACTACCAGTACTATTACTTACTTTCTCATGGATTGTTTCCTTAGCCGTCATCTGTACTTATCACCTTCACAGTTTAACTTCTACTATGCTTATTAGATCTGTGTTGCCTCATGAAATGTTCAAACCGTTTATTTTTTCTGTTATTTAGGTGTTTCTGCATCACTCGTTTCTCACTTAGTTTCTTCAGGATCGCTTCATTCCAGGGTTTCTCCTTGCCGACGAAATAATTTGTAGCCATCCTTAACACCAAACTTCAAAACCCTCCAGTCTGATCTTCTCTCTGTAACCAATTCTCCACGTCTCCGACCCGAACAGAGTCACTGTTCCATAGAAATCCATGCTGTCCATCCGAATGTGCACTCCATACTAAACTTCGACAAAACGTTTCTTGTTATTGAAAGCCCTTTAGATTTTTCTGTTCTACATTTAACGTCTTCTGTGTGTCTTCCATTAGAGCTGTTATCCTGCTTCCTAAGTGAAGGCATTAATCTGTCTGTGTTTTGTATCACCAACCCACATACAAACTCTTTAGTGTCTCCATCGATAACCATAACTTCAGTTTTCTTTTTACTGATTTTCACCACGTTTTCCTTTAAATTTGGTCCGTTATCAGCAGATTTACTTTCAGGTCTTCTACACTCTCTGCCACATATGAAATGGTTTTTAGCAGAGTTCTGTAATATTAGATATGCAGGTTCTGCCTTTAAACAGTAAAAAGTGATAGAATACTTGCATTTAAAGTTGAAAAACGGACGTCAACCAACGCTAATTTAATTTTCTAAAAAAAGTAACATTTCGGGTACACTGGCTGTCGTCATCAAAGAAATCATCCCAGAACATAAAATCCAAATAACGTAAACACTAATCTACGATAACTCCAAAGACGGAGAATTACGTAAGAAAGAAAGTATCTATTCTTCATAGGCTACCTATTTAGATGAATCGGTCCACGGTCCACATGCGAGCCATCTTTTCTTCTTCTTTCAACCCAGTCACTTATTTTCTGGACGCCGCATCTTTCTCTCGCAGCAAAGCAGTGTGGCTGGGACTAGCCACAGAACGTCCTTTATCTTCCCTAACTGATGATGCCAAGCTCCCTTTAGCCTATGTGATCATAGATTCTGGCTAGACGAATCCAACCTGAGATGGATTCGAACCCAACCCATGTTGCTTTGGTGTTCGTGTCTTTTAATGTTTTTGCTATTGACACAAGAAGCATAGTATTCTGTACAAAGGAAGCATGGATGCAAAGTGCAACAGGTAAGAAGCGAATAGCGGCCTCTTAGAGAGTTGATCTGAGGAGGTGATATGGAGTTCTGATAAAATGGAGAATACTAATTGAACACCCCAAGAGAGTAACGACTAAACACAAAACGGTTGTGGAGAATAGAGAACGCAGCCGTACCGTGTTTAGAGAATGCAGGACGTCATTCAAATCGAGCGCAGTTTCATGCTCAAGTAAAGAAATGGGCACGGTAGACTTATGATGAGGTGGAATAGTTATAACGGGCATACTGGGTTACAGGAATTTGTTATGTGAGAATTTGCTTATACGAAAAATAAGAGACGGCGGCGAAACTGTTAAGAATTGGAAAGAGCTTGGCAAGTAACTTTTCTTGAACTTTTAATAACGAGTAAAAACCAATAGGCCTAATGCTTTTAACCCTTTCTTAATAGTTTTAAAAATACCAATTTCATGAATGATGATTTTTATACAAATCCGTTTTAAAAAAAAACCTCAATATATACCACGATTTGTCATAAAAATTACCTTAGATTTGATGAATTTTCAGCGTCAGATATGGTAATATAATTAAATTTTTTTTCTTATTTTTCTGGTCCTCCTCCTTAACAGTTTTTATATGATGGATTTCAAATTAAGGGGAATAAAATTTAACGATAGTTTCATTTACAGCTTTATTTATTTTAGGACTTTACTTTCAGGGTAGATAATAACAATATTGCGAAAAACAACCCGTTGACAACAATCATACTTCGGTTACGTATAACAACAGGATATGTTACAAATAATGTTTGGACGTTTTCAGCCCTTCTGTGATAACTGTATGAAAGTTTAGTACGAATAGTATACGCAAAACACGGCATCGCAGGACACGTTGTGTTGCTTGTTAGGAGACAGTCAGCGACACCGTCTTTGTGGCCAGCTGCTTGCTTCTTGATTTACATAATTCCGTTTCTTTTTGTCTTCTCACTTACTTAATACGAGACGTCGTGTACACGCCGAGTGTAACCGACTCGTTTGACCAGTTTGTTTTGAAGCGTGTATGTGCGCCAGCTGCGCTTTCTGCCCTTCGTCGCGACGACTGATTCTGACTCTATTAATACATTTTACTACTGCTTTAGTTTTGCCTTTTGCCTTTCGTCGTTCATACTTGTCGTCATAACATGACTGACTACCATGGAATATTAAAAAAAAAAAAAAAAAAAAAAAAAAAAAAAAAAAAAAAAAAAAAAAAAAAAAAACTTATAAAGAATAGATCCGCTAGAAAGTAAAATAAAGTGTCCTAAAAACAGATAGAATGACGTTTTGGTGGAGACAGACCCTGGGTCCACATAAGAGAAGGAGGAGGAGGGCGATGACGACAAACCTACATTTTAAGGAAACGCCCGCTGTGATATGGCTTTCTCTGTTTTACGGCTTTCCTATTTGGCATTCTCTCTTTATCCAATATCTAACACTTAATTCCAAAACGTCATAGTCACCGCCTGACTGCACGGTAACCTGGTAAGCTATTCGCGAATAACTTTTACTTTTCCCTTGACGGTACACAAACTGTTACATAACTTATTGTCAAAAACTAGTGGAAACAGAAATTTCAGTTTTACTTCTAAACAAACTAAACTACTTCTGCATACTTTTGTTACGAGAGCCATATAATAACAGTAGGCCTATAAATACACAAACACCGCTGTATGGCGTCATTCACGACTGACAAACCTAACGTTGTGTCTTACTAAAAGCTAATTGTCATAACTTGTTTGCAATATTTAATATACGAGTTATGAAGGCATCATTTAGCGTTTCATTGGTTTACTGCTGTATTTATTTACTGCACTTCACATTTTACTTCATGCGCTTACTACCTCAAAGTGAAGAACTATCTTTACAATGGAATTCCTCAGGCTCTCACGGCCGGCGCCAACACTATTGGAATTGCTGTTTGCCGGACTGTTAGGCCGTGGTCTACTGCTTGTATTCAAAACAGTCGCTTTGGCCCCACCATCGAAGGTCATCTTCAGTGTAGAAACAATTGATTACAATTATTACACTGGGAAGTAATAAAATATTCGCGTTGGTTCTAATAAAAAATGCAATCGTACTACCATACGATAGCAAAAAAGGTAATATAATTTGAACAAAATTAATATAAACCATGTCTAAGATACCGCGACTCCTATGACCGACGTACACCAGGGGAAGATCCATGGGGGAGGAAATCATGAAACTTCCTCCGCCTCAAATTTGAAAAATCTGACAATACAGTCAAAAACTGTATCTCAATGGAAAAAAGCTAATGTCTATGAAAACAAGAAATCTGAAAAAAGAATACTTTCTTCTTCACAGATTTGTTCTCCTTCCCTAAAATACTTCCTCTATACCTCCTGCACAGTGTTTCAAAGTATAACATGTAAATAAAGGTACCGACACGTCTGTACTAGACATTTCGCCAGTCACGACTACTTAATTGCATATCGACATTTCGTCAGCCACGACTACTTATCTGCATATCGACATTTTGTCAGCCACGACTACTTAATTCCATATCGACATTTCGCCAGCCACGACTACTTAATTGCATATCGACATTTCGTCAGCCACGACTACTTAATTACATATCGACATTTCGCCAGCCACGACTACTTAACTGCATATCGACATTTCGTCAGCCACGACTACTTAATTGCATATCGAAATTTCGTCAGCCACGACTACTTAATTGCGTATCGACATTTCGTCAGCCACGACTACTTAATTGCATATCGACATTTCGTCAACCACTACTACTTAATTCCATATCGACATTTCGTCAGCCACGACTACTTAATTGCATATCGACATTTCGCCAGCCACGACTACTTAATTGCATATCGTATTTTAACGTTTCGCTACTGCTTAAAGGTGGTGTGGAACCGGTTAACGCGGTTGAATTTTCTCACGTAATTCAGTTACGACCTGCATCGACTATCGTTGTTAAAATATGGAAACATAATACACATCAACAATATGAATCAATAAATATCAGTTTCCAGACCACTAAAAGTTTTTACAGACGTATGACTAATAAAAATACCTAATGTGACTAATACCTATGTGTCTGTAAAGTCGATAATCAAACGCTCCCTACTTCGCTAAGACAGTTAAACGTTCAGCTCACTGTCGTACCGACACTTCCTAACTTTCACACATATCGATCCGATTCATGCCTTTTACAACTGGCCAACTGCCATCGCATCACTGTCACATATCTATTTATGTAGCGTTGGGGTCAATGGCCGAATAAAATCACCGTTCAAAACGAGCATTCAAGAACTGAAAAAAACAGCTGCAAATCAATGCGCTTAACAAGGACTAATGATTTACAGAAGATAAATACGTGACACTTTGCAATATTTTGAACTCTCTAAAATTAGTATAAAGTACTTTCCAGAGCTTTCCGTTTTCTAATCTGGCTAAAAATTTACATTTAATAAAAATACATCAGTGGCGTTAACAAGGAAGAGGGTCGCAGAAGACACATCGCCACACTAAAAAAAAACTTCATACTGGGTGTAAAGAAAGTAGCAGACGCTGTTATTTTGACAAATGAAAACAGACAGTGAACCTTCTTTTAGAAATCGAAGCAAGTTTTGATACGTAATAAGATAGAATTTACGTAATAAGACAAGTAAAATAAGTAAGATATTATTACGATAATTTATTTTTTATTAATATCATTATGTTTATTTACTATATTAACCCTACCGATACCCAACTGTTTGCAATGTTTATTCTACGTTTCTCATTTTGTTTGACAGACTTTCTATTTTACTTACGAATATACTTCAGTAGATACATACAATTAAGCTTATGTATTAAGTCAACCTTACCCCCTCCCCTCCAGACACTTGGCGTCAGAAGCACTACTCGATTTCATACTACACTATGTCCAGTCCCGGAAGGCGGCTAGAGGATTATGACACACACACACACACACACACACAGGCCGCCTAACAATAGACAGGGACAGGCCTTTGACCTGCGCTGCTGTCTTTTTAGTTACAGTCCACTACAATAAATTAAATTTTATTGTCGTGCTTAAACTTTTAACTTTGATTGTTCCATTGAATTCAGACTGTAATTTCATTTAAAATAAGTCCAAACACGAAGTTTTTATGGCGATATTCAAATATTTTACATTTATTTGTTTATTTTGAACTATTGTTATTGTTAAACTTTAGAACACCATCTATCCTCAGACAACTTTGTGTGTCACTTCAAGAAGCTGGACTGTATATGGGAGGAAAATCTTCACTGAGCTCGCTATTATCAGACATGGGATTTCAGTACAAGAAATTTAGCAGCAGAAAAATCCTCATGGAAAAGCCGTCAGCGGCCCTGTTAAGGTGTCGTTTCTTAAGAAAGATGGTGAAGTAAATATTAAAAACACTATATTTTTGGACGAGACCTGGATCAATGAAAACACGAGAAAGGATACTGGTTGGACTGAGGCGCTATCCAAGGAACTCTCGGCGGCCCTCTGGGTAAAGGCAAACGATTGATCGTCTGTCATGCTGGTGGCTCCAACGGATGGATTATTGGGCTCCGCCTTTTGTGTTCCAATCTAAGAAGACAGGAGATTACCATGAAGACATGAATGCGACTGTTTTTGAATCATGGTTCTCCGATACATTACTGCCATCCATTCCTCAAGGAGAAACTATTGTTATGGACAATGCTCCGTATCATTCCAGGATTCTAAACAAACCACCGACATCGTCATCAACAAAAGCGGAAATGATCAGCTGGTTGAAAGCTCGATGCGTCCCTTTCCCAGATAACCTTCTTAAGGTGGAACTATATGCGTTAGTTCGGTTACATAAGCCACCAACGCCTACCTATGTGATCGATAAACAAGCATCTGAGTTGGGTTTCAAAGTAATTCGTCTACCGCCCTATCACTGTCATTACAACCCTATTGAAATGGTTTGGGCGAATCTAAAAAATTACGTAAAGGTTAGGAATACAACCTTTAAACTGGCAGATATTGAAAACCTATTTAGAGAATCTGTTGTCAACTTTACTTCCGACATACGGACTAAGTACGTCGACCATGTAGAGAAGTTGATTGATGAAGACTGGAGGAACGAGGGGTTTAAATGAAGCAAGTGTTCAGGAACTCACTGTAAACTTAGCACCTGATGACTCCGATGAGGATGAATATGACGACACCACTGATGACGATTTTGGTTGTGCACCTAGTGTAGTAACACCTATTTATTGATTTCGTTTCCACAGGTGTATCACTAAAATGTATAACAAATACTGGATATGAAACCATAAGATTACGCCACTTTACTCATCGGTACAGGACTGAGGCTGATGTATGCAAGTTTCGTCAGGTAAGCCATGCACAGGGCCGGCCCAAACCTTTAGCCCTGACCGGGCCTAGTCACAATTTTGCGCCCCCCCCCCACATGGTGATGCTTATTTTCTTATCAGTACTAATTTAATAACATTATACTTTAAAAGTTTTATCATGACTATTTTATACTAGTGGTGGCGGTTAAGCCCTACACATAAAAAACTATTCTGTAGGTCTACATGAAATTATAAAAAATTATTAAAAAGTTTATACTATATAACTTTTCAAATGTTAATAAATATTTTTTTTTTATTTTTCTTGAAACCAATTAACTATCACTAAGGTCTGTTTTTATAATTTAACTTAATAAAGCTGTAACTTGACTCACCTATGTAAGTGTTTCACATGGACGCTCAATGCGAGTGTAAAACATCAAATAAAAAGAATCAATTTCAAACAGTTTCCTATAATTTTAATTCACTCGGTGTACATTTCTTCTTATTATAAGTATATGTACAGATATTATCAAAACACAAACGTCTTTTCACATGTAAAGTTTATTTTTACTAAAAATGTCACACCAAGATTTATTGCATTAAAGTTTTTCTTTAAAAATAAAGAAACATATATTTTGGTTTTTGAAAGTTTAGTTAAATTTCTTTCTTCTTGCTTTTGCTTCAGCAAACCTTTTAACAATCTTCGTTAAATCTAACTGGTTTGCAATGTCATTTTCAATAGAAATTGTTGCTAGAGATGATAGGCGGTCTTGCGTCATTGTAGAGCGTAAGTTTTAATTAATTTGAGCTTACTGAAACTGCGTTCTCCACTAGCACCCGTGACAGGAATTGATAAAAGAACACTCAATGCAATCCATATACTGTATTAGGAAAACACTCAATCATGTTACTTTTTGAAATAAGTTGTAAAGTTTGAACAGGAGTTTTTATCTCAGAGTTCTTCAGAAATACACCCAGATGTTTAAGCTCCTCAAAAAGGTACTTGCCATCGATGTCACTTTCTCCTAATTTTTCTTCACCTTGAAGAACTTTTTGAAGATTCAAACATTTTTGTTTTAAGACTTCGGATTCTGGAAGAGTTTTCACGTTGTACAAAAAACCCCAATGCTGGTTATGAGTCTCAAGTTGTGTAAAGCGCTGTTCGATGGATGTCAGAGCCTGATCTATAAGCGGGTAAAAGACAACTGTTTTAAACAACTGCTCTGGATGTGTTGGGCTTCGTCTCGGGACTCATAATCAAAATGCCGTTTTTTCTTTCTCTTGGGTTGCTTCTTGTAAACAGCTTCAACTTCCAAGTCTTCAGCTATGTCTTTGGCTGTTGCTACAGCACCTGCGTATCCAGTTTCACGATATTCTTTTAAAAATGTTTGGCACTTTCCAAGAAGATGTGTACCTGTTGATAAGTCACTCTTGGCGTTTTGCATAGTACTGCTGACCAAGTTTACTTGAAACAGTATATCATGCCAAACAACAAGGGAGACAATGAAGTCAAAAGATGTTAAGTTCCTTTCTAATGATTTGGCTTTAGATGTCACTTTTGGATCAGTGAGTTCCTCTTGCATTGCCTGTAGCGCTTCACAAACTTCAACCATTTGATACCTGACTGCCTTTACGCTGTTAATTCTACACTCCCATCTAGTTTCAGACTTCTTTGACATTAAGAGTCAACTGACTTTCCTTGAGTATTTTCCATCTTTTAGTAGATGATGAAAACAGGACCTACAGACGTTGTAAAACTCCAAACAAAGAAACATTTTTTACAGATGAAGCAACAGCATCTCCAATTACTAGGTTAAGTGAATGACATCCACAAGGATTGAAAAAAGCTTTAGGAAACATTAACAAAATTCATGACTGCACTCCTTTATATTTTCCAGTCATGTTCCCTCCATTATCGTAACCTTGCCCCCTACAATTTTTTTTGTCTAACCCAGGTCCCTTCAATTTATTTCAAAAGGGCAGGGCCGTTGTCAAACCTTCTCCAGTAGTGTCATCAATAGGAAAAAATGACAAGAAATGGTCTTTTACTTGAACATCTGTTTCACTGCATTCAACAAAACGAATTGTAAATGACAATTGTTCTTGGTGGCTGATATCGGGCGTAGTCTAATATTAGTGAAAAGTACTTGGCTTGCTTTGCTCTTTCAATGATCTCATTTTTTATTTCAGACCCAAGCAAACCAATCAACTCATTTTGGATTGTTTTACCCAAGTAATGATCATGGATTTCATTAAATTTAATTTTTCTAATGTGTTCAGCTATAACTACATCGTACTTCCAAGTCACTTTCAACTAGTCCCAAAAAATTGCCGTTACTTTTTGCAAATAACTGGTCATTACATCCTCGGAATGCCAGGTTATGTTCAGATAAAAATACCGTTATTGCAATTAGACGTTCTAAAACTTTTTTCCAGTGATCTACCTCTTTTTGTAACAATTTTTCAACTTCACTATCAATACCCGTTTGACAACGAATATTTTTTTCGGCATCAACCCATTTGCTGTAACATGTGTAGTGCTCACTTGAAGTTTCATGATATTTTAAATAATCCCCTATATGTTTCCAGTTGTTGATAACGTTCTGTCCTAATTGCGAGCGGGTATTCCCAAACAACTTACAACTAAAACAACAGACTTTGTTCTTTGACTCAGAATATTGCAAATATCTCCGATACAATTTTTCATTATTGGGCAGTTTCCTATTGCAGTGAAACAGTGAGAATTTTCTGTTTCTCGATCCTTTTGAATCGGATATTGTTAAAAGTCAACAGGAAATCTTGAATCCGGACCCTCAATTTTTTTGGGCCGTTTTTAATTATTTGATCCCTTATGTGACGAGTCAAGGTAGGCCATTCGCCGATATCGTCCAAATTAAACGAGGTAACGTCGCTGTGGGATAAAGGGTGAACTTCATCTTCATGTCCGTCCGTTATACGGTTTGATGAATTAATCTTAACATCTTTGTCAAAGGAAAAATCGTTTCCTTGGCGGCTTGTCCCAGGTTGTTCAGTTTCCTTCATCTCGGTCTCATCATTAGTGTCTTGAACACTGTCATTATCAAAAACTTGTTCCGACTCTCTAGCATTTGAAAAATCAATTTTGGTTACATCTTCTTTTGGACTATTTTGATCAGTTTCTGTTTCTAAACTTTGAGAAAGAAAACCACGCATGAACTTAGCACCTTGTTTATTTTCACTGAATATTTTATTGTTTCTCTTTCTGTTTTGAGCTCCTGAAAGTTTGTGGTTTGAAGCCATTTTTAAAAGTCTTTGAAATCATAAACTGCACTCGTATATGTCAAAAATATTCAGAGTACTGAAACGAAAATTCAACGAAATTTTACAAACCGAGTTAAAACGAACAGCACTGTAAGTTTCTTTCTTTTTTTTTTAATTTATTAGGCTCTACCGTTCTATTCTTCTTTTCGGGGTTACAAAACGATTTAAAAGACGAAAGACCTAAACCAAACCATCGATCTAATGGCCATCTCGAATGTTGTACATACTAATAATTAAACTGTATACAATTTTTTAGTTTGTTTAAAATCATAAAATAAGTTGACTTTCACTGCCTGCCATTTAAAAATATTTTCTCTTCTTGCTTTGAATTTCTAATTATTTAAACTAGGCAGCTTACTAACAAAATGAAAACAATAAAGAGCATACCTAGATAACATAAGAATCATCGAACACTTAACGCGCACTTACAAATCTTCACACCGTTATTCGCACCACTGTTGCACGGTGAACAGTCACAAGAAAAGAAACAACTGAAACAAAAGAAGGATGGAGGGTGAAGGGTACGATGTTCGTGTGGAGGAGGCGGGGGAGCTGCCGAAGATTTTGTCAAATAATACCGCTTTGTGAAGATTTATATTGATTGTCTTCTTATGTACCAAACAGTGGTATTCATTGATAATAGAGTAAACTGTTTAACACGTTGGCTGCGGATGGTGCACCATGCGGTCGTTTCTTTTTTCGAAGTATTTTAGCGAACGTTTTATCTCTTTTCATTTTCTTTGTCCCTGAATATAAATATCTTTGAGTATAATGGCCATGCCTTCATTGCTTTATCTGTAATGATCAAGTCATATCTTTATAATTTTTAAAATTCATAAGTAACGTAATAGCTTTATCTGAAATTGAAGGTGATTTCCTTTATCTCTAAAGACAGACGTATCAGTCTATACGAAAAGATAAATTCGTTGGTGTAATTTATAAAAACTACACTAGGAAAACAACAAACTATAATGAAGATAAACGTTTGACAGTTTTATCGATGATGTAATAACTGAAATTATACATGATTACACATATTTCACTACTAAGAGAGCACATTGTTTTGCACAACAAAGTGAACGCGATAACATTGTAAGCGTATACTGAAAGGAAACATGAAAAAGGAAATGGCTGTATTCATTTTTTTAACCGCAATGTGAACAGTTTGTTGTCTATAAGAGTTACAAGTTACTGATATTGAGTAATTATATCAGGCGACATGCGCCGCTGCTGATCGTTTATCAAAAGGCTATACGTGAGGCAAACATCACACACACACACACACACACACACACACACACACACACACAGAAAGAGAGAGGAAACTGTGCGTAATAAAATATTATTCATCGCATATTCCTTCAGTAGGTTCTCGCAATTGGGGAGGACTGGAGCCACTCGACACAAACGAAGAAGCTGTCTTATACGCCCACTGCGGTTCATACACGGCAAAAGCTCTATCAACCCGTTATGCGAGACCAGCAGGCGTAGGTATACGATCGCTACACGTTTTCTTATATTACTAGACTCACAAAGGAAAATGAGTGACTAAATACTATTTTATCTTTGATTACAAGGCTGTTCCTGTTAAAAAATAGACTTTGTCCCCAGAGAAGAAAAATAAAATTTACCGTGGTCGTAAAAGTGTTAAATACGACAGAAGATATGATTTTTTTTTTTTTAATTCTTGGATTTGATCTTTTTTAGAAATAAATGATGCATTTCAAAATGTGTTCTTTATTTGCAAATCCCAGAAAGCAAACTATCAAAAAGAGGGAGGCGTGTCATGCGGGTTGCATAATCAGTTGCAAATGAGCGGTGGGAGACGCACACTGTGGGGCATTATGGTTATTTCCGTATTTTATGATGTCAGTGATAACAATTAATGTTTTTATAAAGATGAATGTATAGAAATAGTAAAACAGGAAGAAACAAAATTCGCTTCAGGATGTCATACACTTCAGACGGATTAGCAGTCAACGTGTTAACCTGATTGAGAGAACTTCATTTATTAACAATCTTGTTAATAAACTTGAAGAAAAACTTGATTTTTTTTATCCATTATTTTGGCGCCCTCTAAAAATCTGCGCCCGGGCCACGGCCCGGTTGGCCCGTCCTTAAGACCGGCCCTGGCCATGCAGTGATGTGAATAACTTTTATGTGAACTGTTTTTAACTCAGCATATGCCCGACTTCAAGAATACTACTTGCTTCCTCAGTCAGACTCGGAGAACAGTCAAACAACTGTTACAAGTGGTTAATTAATTTTTTTATCTGGCATCTACGTAGTTACTTTGTTAGCACGTTTTTGCACAGCATTAACCAACGGTTAGCCTATAGCGAAAGCAAAATGACGGCGACTCGCCTTCTCAGCTCCATCGAAGATGATATCGTGCAGTTTGATAAATAGGCCTACCAACTGTGACAACACAATGGCAACGTTGACTCAAAACGGCCATCTCATCTTACTAACGGTGCAATCTGACTGGTACAGATAGTGTCGAGAAGCAGGGGCTTTTTTAGAGTGTTTTATTACTTTTGAGCTGTGTACGCTAATACAGTAGTAGCTTTTTTTAAAAATACATTAGCAGGTTTATTACACAGCATTAAGGTATAGAGGCCTACGTTTGAAATATGAATGAAATATAGCAAAATCAATTCGAACAATAAGCATCTTTTATCAATGTTTCAAAACGCGTATTTTTATTATTTTATTACAGTTTACTTTAATGGGACTTATTTCAGGATGTTATCACACGTTTTTCAGCCACTTTCAAGATAGTAATGTTAATTAGTCTTAACTTGTTTTTTCATATGAATAAAGCCGACCCGACCCGGGACTCTCCCCCCAATCCAAATTCTAGATACGGCACTGTCGGGAAGTCCCGCGTAATTAAGAACAGGTTATTACATCGAAGGTTTCCAAATGTTACCCTACTGGCCGAGAGAACGACACACATTAATCTCTTATATTGAAATAACGACAACTAAACAATTCAAAACGACGCAAACATAAAAACAACCTTCCCACGTTATGTCGGTGTTTTACAAGCTGACGTACGTTGAATACGAACTAATATTAACGGATGACAATGTGGTTACATACGTCACCCCGGAGTCACAATAGCCGCGGTTTATAAAATATTTATAATGCTCTGCGACGTATTACATACTTACGTATTACATACATACCCCCCCCCTCCAGTGACAACTAGTGCATTACTGACGTTTAACGTTCCGAGTAGTTTAAAGGTATAGAAAATTAACTAGCCAATCTAAACATTTAATTCCACGCCCACTTGCAGGCGAGAAGTACAACGAAGCATGTCGGGTCGGGGCAAAATGGAAATATTTGAAATCGTTACAGTGAACTCAGCCTTACTTACTTTAATATCGGTATGGAGAACCAGACATGACTTCCATGTTCTAAGATTTATATTTAAAATCATTTTCGAAATGAAATATTTCCATAGAAACTACTTATTTCTACTTACTGATTCAGCCTTAACCACAGTACTGTGGTCACAAACGTATACCACCTCACGTTATCACACTCGATTTTCACTGATGATGGAAGTCGATGGCACTGCCGAAACTTCTGGTTTTCCAGAAAACATTGGACTACGGCCAAACAGCCCGGGAAGGAATTTTAACAACAAACTACTCCTTGTTGCCGATAACGTAGTGTACATGACATATAAATAAAAATTGTACCCTCCCCCTTCAACTATCATTTTCATTTATAGAAAATAACCCCCACCCCTTCAACTAGCCTTTTCATTTATAGATATTTCATGTACGTTTCTACAGTGGATTATTATGACCTTCTATTAAGGATATTTAACCCGTAACCGATCTTCACCAAAATCAATAGGCTTTGAGTTCTCTACAACTCAGGCACATATGTAAAAAATTACTTGATTCTGTTTGAATGTACACCAGTTATCGTTCGTCATGAAACAATTAATTACTCTTGTTTAAACATAAAATGTTGCAGGTAAACTACCCCTTTCTCTTAACCGACCTTTACCAAATTCAAAAGCCATTGAGTTCTCTACAATTCAGAGATGTATGCAAAAATTAATTGATTCTGTTCGAATTTATGGCAGTTATCGTTCGTCAAAAAAAATTACCCTTGTTAAAGCATAAAACGTTGCAGGTAAACTACCCCTTTCTCTTAACGGATCTTCACCAAAATCAAAAGGTTTTGAGTTCTGTACAATTCAGAGATGTATGAAAAAATTATTTGCTTCTGTTTGAATGTGCGGCAGTTATCGTTCGTCATAAAAAAATTACCCTTGTTAAAACGTAAAACGTTGCAGGTAAACTACCCCTTCCCCTTAACCGATCTTCAACAAAAACAATAGGCCTTGAGTACTCTACAATTCAGGGCTGTATGCAAAAAATTATTTGATTCTGATTGAATTTGCAGCTATTCGTTTGCCATAGAAAAAATTCTACACACAGACACTTTTCGAAAAATGACTTTTCTCCATGTTTTGAGGGTAGTACAATCAGAATCAGCCGTTATCTGGAACACGATATTTTTCGTCATGACCATACTTCCATTTCCTTATGGAACATGGAAGTAAAAATCGAAAGAAGGCTTTTATGATCCTACCATGTCGCGTGGGAAACACCAGCTTCGAAAGACGTCCCAAATGGGGTCTATATTTTATGAATTAAATATTTTTCTAGTCCCAACTTTTTAATAAATTATTTGCCTGTACTACTAGTGCCGTACACTGTGACGTTGCCCTAGAAATCAAAAACTAAAATTGAACGTGAGGGGAAGACATTTCTGGAATCGTCCAGCAGATTAAGCGACAGATCCGAAGGCGATATGCGCTAATACTTACTTCTCCCGCTTTTACTTCCATGTTCCATAAGGAAATGGAAGTATGGTGATGGCAAAAAAATCGTGTTCGAGATTATTGCAGATTCTGATTGTACTACCCTCAAAACATGAAAAAAGTCATTATTCGTAAAGTGTCTGTGTGTGTCTGCAGATTTTTTTCCTATGGCAAACGATAACAGCCGCAAATTCAAACAGAATTAAATAATGTTTTGTATACAGCCCTGAATTGTAGAGTTCTCAAGACCTATTGTTTTTGGTGAAGATCGGTAAGGGAAAGAGGTAGTTTACCTGCAACGTTTTATGTTTTAACAAGGGTAATTTTTTCTATGACGAACGATAACTGCCGCACATTCAAACAGAAACAAATAATTTTTTGCACACCTTCCTGAATTACAGAGTACTCAAGGCCTGTTGATTTTGGTAAAGATCGGTTACGAGAAAAGGGTAGTTTACCTGCAACGTTTTATGTTTTAAAAGGGTAATTTTATTTTTATGATGAATGATAACTGGCGCATATTCAAAGAGAATCAAATAATTTTTTGCATACGTTCCTGAAGTTGTAAGTACTCAAGGTCTGTCAATTTTGGTGAAGATGTTAAGGGAAAGGGGTAGTTTACCTGCCACCTTTAATGTTTTAACAAGAGTAACTGTTTCTATGACGAACGATAACTGCCGCACATTCAAACAGAATCAAATAATGTTTTGCATGCATCCCTGAATCGTAGAGGACTCAAGACTTATTGATTTTGGTGAAGATCAGTTAAGAGAAAGGGGTAGTTTACCTGCAACATTTTATGTTGTAACAAGAGAAATTTTTTCATGTCGAACGATAACTGCCGTAAATTCAAACAGAATCAAATAATTTTTTACATATGTGCCTGAGTTGTAGAATACTCAAGGCCTATTGATTTTGGTGAAGATCTGTTACGGGGAAAGGGCAGTTTACCAGAAACATTTTCTGTTGTAACAAGAGTAAAGTACGCCTACTTAGTTTTGATAAATAAAGTATTCAGATAAGAAGATCTTAATAATCCACTGTAGAAACGTAGATGAAATATCTATAAATGAACAGGCTAGTTGAACGGGGTGGGGGTAATTTTCTATAAATGAAAATTATAGTTGAAGGGGGAGGGGATAATTTTTATGTGTACTACGTTATCGGCAACAAAGTAGTAGTTTGTTGTTAAAATTCCTTCCCGGGCTGTTTGGCCGTAGTCCAATGTTTTCTGCAACACCAGACGTTTCGGCAGTGCCGTCGACTGCCATCATCAGTGAAAAATCGAGTGCGATAACGTGATCTGGTAAACGTTAGTGATCACAGTACTGTGGTTAAGGCTGAAGCAATAAGTGGAAAGAAGTAGTTTCTATGGAAACATTTCATTTCGTAAATGATTTTAAATATAAATCTTAGAACATGGAAGCCATGTAATGGTTCTCCATACCGATATTTTTGAGAATCATAAATCTATTACCAACGGATCTTACGTTATAACAAAATTCAGGCCCACTTATGCCACACTACTGTACAGTACCGAAACTGTTGAAGCAGGATTCTGTTGTATAAATGTTTTAAGAAGTGATTTTACGACAACGTGCGCAAAAGGGTAGGAGTGCGCGTCCCCCACGGCTCGCGTTCTCAACATCTGTTTACATACTTAAAAAACGCTGCGGAGCGAATACTAGAAGTGACTGACTTGCAGAGCAAATGAAGACTAGAAACTAATAGTTACACCTGCATTAATCGGCGAAGTTTCCCCAACGTGCTGATGTAAACAAGACTGAACTATACAGTCTTCAATTAATATATCTATTTACAGTTGTTTACGCGCACATCGGTAACTGATGAGTCATCACATTAATCAGTACGGTCAAAGTATCTCAGTAAATTAGTGAAAGTATAAGAAGCGCCGCATTCATTATTAGGAGGCATGTATTAAAAAAGAATTTAAACAGTTAACTCGTGGTTTAACATTATATTGAATGATGTAATGAGAGGGAGCTGAGAAAATATACCAAAACGGAAGTTTAGGTATGGTTTCGTTGGGTAAGTGAGAAGCTGCACACAGTTTAGCGGAAGCGTATTGCAATTGTAAGGAAGTGATTCCTGTCTACGCTGGCATTCTGTTATGCGTCCGTGAGTGCTATTCCGCTATATTCTTCTTTGCATTTTGAGATTTATGTGAAACTGCACAAATTATAAACTTTGCAAATTCATGATTATTACGCGTTTTCAATGTTGGGAATTAAATAGATCAATAAAAAATATTTTACTCAACTTTTACGTTTATAAGTGAAACAACAAAAGTATTGTTCCATGCAGTAGCAGTAGAAACACGTTCCCATGTTAAGAATGCACTGCTCCATTCATTTACCTCAAGTTTGTTCACTCTTTAGAGTGGAGGCGGACGTAAACAAAGCGAAGTGATACAACACAGGGCATGTACAGCACAAAGGTAAAACTTCCTCAACAGATCCAAATAATTATAAAATCATTTACCTTAGTTTTAGTTGTATTAATCCCATTTGAATAAAAAAAAGGTGTGCTGGTATATTTGTAATCAATTAATTATAATAAATTGGGAACTACTTTATTTCTAACGGAGGACCTAGTGATGCGGCCGCTCATCTAACCAATCCGGTTCACGTACAAGCACAAGGTTTTGTTTATATCAGGCTCCACTCTAATAAGAGTGGACAAACTTTAACACCACGGAAACTAACATTGCATGTTAATTGTAAATGACGGAAACATCTTTTTACGAAGAAGTACCTAACTGAATCTTAACAAGCAAACGGTCGACGGACTACCAGTTAAACTACAAATAATAAAAGTTTTCCACAATATCACCATATGTTTTATTTTTAAGTATGTAATAAATAAACTCGAAGTTATTTTTTTCGCAACTAAATATTGTTTTGTAAAAATAAAGTATGACGAAAACTCGTGTAAACACGAGGTATGAAGAAAAACTTCATGTAGTGCTTCTCCTAATTTCAGACACACGCCTCGCCACAGGTGTTAGTGCAGATATTCGCCCGCCCGACTTTTACCTGCGTGCATGAAGATAATACTTACTATTATAATAAATGTAAACTGAAGCCTGAATATTTCGGTTTAGCCTACTGAAACTTCCAATATTCTACAATAAATACCAACTTCCCCATCACGACGTCTCGGTTTTAGAACGAACATCATCTGTAACAATACAGTATTGTAATTTTTAAGTGCAACGTAACTTCTACGACTAAAAGCGTGTTAATGAACAGAAAGAATACGAAATACCACCGTGTGTTGAAATGACCCACTATTACAAATGTTAAATAAAACTCGATGACGTCAAGAGATTTTAGGTCCAGCCATAACAGACTGTCGAAGGAGGTACTTCCACCTACACTTAAAAAGTAAAGCGATGGATTTTAAACAGCACGATGCGCCTCTATGGAATAAATTATTGATAAAAGACTTTTAATTATAACACTGCATGCACGTCAAAAACAAGAAAACAAAAAACGAATACTAGTTAACGTTTCAATAAAATAAAAAAGGAGAAGCATTAACATATCAATGAGAATAGCGGCTTGTTTGTTTAGAAGTACACAAAGGATTTCGTTATTGTTATTGTTTCGTTATTAGGTGGCTGCGTTTATCATTACAAAGGTTTGTTTCTACGTCACTAGTTGAAACAAAATTTACTGCGTCTGGCGGTAGAAATAACTTCCAAAGCTCTCAGCCAAAACTATTGAGGACATCTTCAAGCGGCTCATAACAATCGATAAGTATACGAGATCGAAATGGAATATTACATCCAAAGGTCATATACTACAAAAATAGTGTTAACAGAATAAATATCAAATCATGACGCGTTCAATAAGGTAGTACAAACTGATGACGCAGCTTCGTGGGGAGTAAACTGTTTCGTACTTCTAAAACATCTGACGAAATTTAACCATTATTGTCAACCATTTGACTTTCTCTACCGTCAATCAAAGTGATGACTGCTAATATAGCTAAAGTCCATACGAAGTCCAATACTTAACAGGAAACAGAATACGTCTCCTTCAACTCATCCACGCATGACGTTCTCATCCAGTGAAAGTCGTCTACTTTTTAATAATACGTATAATCACTCCAACGCATTTGTGGTTGATTTTCTTTATAATCACCCCAAAGAGGGGAAATATTATTAATTATAAAATTCCTTATAATATACGACGAGCAGTCAAAAAGTTAGTTACGCTAGGATTAAAAAAAAACACGGAGTATTTATGAAAATTCTTTTATTTAACTAAAGGTAAAATGGAAGTTCTTCGTATTGTTTAAATTTTAGCAGCCATCCTTACTATTTCTTTTATGAATTTTTAACTGCTATAATTTTTATTGTTCGACTAAGCTTTTCGTCATCACTGACATCTTCAGGTCTTAAACAACCTAGACCGGTTGCTTAAGTCTCTGCATTGTTTAAGACCTGAAGATGTCCGTGATGACGAAAAGCTTAGTCGAACAATAAAAATTATAGCAGTTAGCAAGTTCATAAAAGAAATAGTAAAATGGAAGTGCTATTTTCCTACAAAACCGGCACGTTTACTTAAACATCGTAGCTTGAGAGACTTTCTCTAAATAATTCGTGTCCAACATCCATATAATCATTCCCGCTTTGCATTTTGGACGTTTCTCTCCTCAGTCAGCTGTCGTCGCTTCCCAAGGGCCTATTTTATAAGACCGAACACGTGTAAATGCGTGAGGTCGGAACCGTAAGGAGGGCGTTCCCACACCTCACTCGATTTTTTCAACAGTTCCATGTGACGTGTCCCAAATGATGCGCGCAAATTTTTCGACATTACACACTCTCAGGGATGATGTACTGCACACTAATACAGCCTCAGTTTCGTCCCCTATGATTCGCCTAGTTGCAAGCAGCAATGTATGAACAACGCGTTCAACGTGTCGAAGTTGATGGCCGCGGTAATCACTGTTGATATCCGTGAGATCATTTTGCGTTCCCCTGGCGTCAAAACTCCACGTCACTGTATACGTCCCTCAGTAAGGATAAATTTCAATAGGGTTAGACCTCTTTAAGCACAGAAAACGAGTCGCTGCGTGGATTTCTTATCTGAACGCTACCTGCAAATTACGTGACATATTTTTTCGCGGGTAACAATGGGTTAACCATTACTATAAACCTGACGATAGAAATTGAACACTGGCTACGAGATGCGCAGTGGAGAAACACCTCGTTGCGAGGCTAACAAAATTTTCATTCATTTCGCACATCCGCAGAACTGTCTTGTGCAGTGTTTTATAGTGTGTCTACTGCTACGAGGCTGGCGACAACAACAGAAGCATGTGTGTGACAGAGACAGAGGTAGTACATGAGTGAGACGGTGAACTGTTATCACGTTGTCTCCCCTCACTCCTCCGTAGACAACTTAGCTATACATTTAAGTGGGGGTAATTCATTCGCAAGGTCGGCGTAGCTCAGTGACCAAGAAAGGCTGTCACGTTTCTACCAACTTTCATCAAAATATCGCTTATACAAAAGAATACGGGAAAATGTAACTACTTTTTTGACTGTACTCGTATGTTCTTCTTTCGCTACGTCCTCACCGTTCTATTATGACAGAATTTTTACAGGTAGTACTTCTATTACCGGTTAACTAAGCACTGATTCTCACAAGGACGCAGCTATATTAGTTGACAGCCAGAGACTTTTTCTCTCCGGCGGAGACAGTACTACGTGATAAGATCCGCGTCTACGAGAGGCATGACCCTTTTGGAGAACACTACGGTCCTTAACCTGAAGAACGATAAATATTCTTGGGGGAGGAAAGAAGTACCCACCGATATCACGTCAGAGTGTACAGGAACTGGTTCATTGACCTTACACCATCTTAACTTTTGGGCTACTGTAAGTGGTAATCAAATTTTGATATCGTAACTTGTCAATCAGCAATGGCTGGTATCACCAACACATTAACTATATAACGGCACTTATATGTACATTAACTTTATTTTTGCTCCTTTAATTTCCAGATTTTCTTCATGTTTTCACATTGTGGACGTATACTTTAGTTCTTTTTAATCCTCAAAGACTTCACTTCACCTGTTCTTTCAGTCTCTTGTTATTCATCCAAAATATTTTTAAGCATCATAACATCAAAAGTATTAATAAATTTATTTTTGTGGACGAGATAAATTTATAAAGACTTACTCATTTAATACAAGAGTGATCGTACTTCCATTTTCTCGAGATAGTACTTTGCGGTTTGAACTATAAAACGTTCAGTCTTGTCTTAAGACTGTCTAGAAGTTCTGTGTATTGTTACGACATACGACTACGTGTTTCTCGAACGATCAAGTGGAATACGGTTGTAATGTTATGGCGTACGTGATTCTCGACATGCGTTGCGAGATTGTTCCGGGACTCACCGGTCCACGCCTGCTGTATGTACGGCCGCAACCAATTATGCTCTGGTGTTTTCTAGCAGCATTCTTGACGCGCAGTTAGCGAATAATCTAGATTTTCGGCGGGGTATAAATACAAGTACCCAGCGGACGCTCAGTCAGTTTGAGTTGCGATATATCTCAGTGCGGTTCGAGTTATTGTCGGCGATTACTCTGTGTGTTCAAGTGGTTATTAGTGAAGTGTTGTGTTTTATAATCGGGCGGGTCTATTGTAATACAATTGTGTTTTATATTAGTAGACATTTTTATTGCGTGTGAACAATTTTTATTTGATTTGTTGTAAGATTTGTCTTGTTAGTTACGAACTGTTTAACTGTGATAATTAAAGCTGGTGATTAGTGACTTAACTGGTGTCTTCTATTTAGTTTTCCACTGTACCATAAGACGATCAGTAGACCGTCGTAACAATATTATTTATTACCTTCAGCAACGTATCGGAAAAATTATGCAGATCAATGAACTGCAACATATCTACAACGAAAACTAAAGACTTGGATTTTCTAAAGAGTAAAAATAAATACTGTAAACAAAACTAATATTAACTATTTGTTATTGTGTTAACATTATTTACAAAATATTGTTAGACCCCTATTCTCTTTTACGGGGGAACGTAAAGCGAAATGATAAGTAAGACAAAAGTCTAAAAATCGATAACCTTCAGAATATAAGTAAAAAAAAAACAAGATTTATCTCGTAACATGCAACAGAACATTATTTTCATTATGAAAAAAAAAAAAACACACGGCTTACTAACAAAACTGCGTGTTACGTTCATACAATGACAAACAGCACAGGAACGTATAAACTGAACAACATCTTAACAGGATGCATGACTGACGCATCCTCAATCACAAGGGGGTGTCCACGGGAGAGGGAGCGAACGCGACCAGACAAGGTCTTCGAAAAAAGTTGACTAATTTCGTTAGCCTCTTAATTTTTTTTTATATTATTAAATATAACTGTCACTACTGACTCGGAACACAAAGTTTTTTATTGGTAAAAACGTAAATGTTGTACCTTATAGCGTGAACCAGTTTTCGCTTATTATAAGCTTCGTCAGAGGCTGCCACTGGGAGCACTGTCCGTCTTGTTCTTGGCGACGGCGTCGACTTTTGAAGGATCGATGTTGTGTGTGTGAGGGGTATGATATGTTCGAATAATACGTGTGATTTGAAATGTGTCTGTTCGTTTAGGATATCGTTTTTATGTGTTTTTGTGTGTTTGTATATTTCCAATTCTTCAAGAGTGTCTAGTTTTCGGCCTTTTGTGTGTACGTGTAGAATACCCATGTTGTTTTCGATGTTTGTGTATGTGTGGTTTACAAAGGTGGATTCGGTAGTGGAGTGTCAATTATTCTTTTGTCAGCTGTGTACGTTAGTACAGTAGTCACTCTTTTTGTAAGTATATCAGTTTATTACACAGCATTCGCCGCGTATAAGTTTGAAATATGAAATATACAAAAATCAATACAGTCGATAAGTAGTCTATCTTCTAAACGATGTTTCAATAACGCGTATTTTTTATTGTGTTATTATCGTTTACTTTAATGGGATTGATTTCAGGACGTTATCACACGTTTTTCAACAACTTTAAAGATAGCAATATTGATTAGTCTTAACTTGTTTTTTTGTTTTGTATGGAAGAAACCCCCCACCCCCAAGACCAAATTCTACGTACGCCACTGCTCAAACAACTACCGGATTAAAACACAACGCGAAATACTGCGTCTTCGCGGTAACAATGATGGGGTTGCCAGCATCAGAATTCGATTTCCTGCGGAACAAACCAAACCACGCGTGGTCTGGCAAGTTTTTTTTTTTTAATTTTCTGCGCAATAAAATAGAAAGACAACAACAAACAAAACATGAAGCAACAACAAAACTGAATAACCGCCTACTCACAGAGAATTCGCAAATTTCTAACATCACGTAATCCAGCTTTGGAAACAGTCTGGCCAGAAAATCTATTGTAAACGTAAAACTAGCTAACCGTGGCAAACGCTGACGCCAAACTTGGGCACATGGGCACACGGCACGGTGTAGTCGCACGTTTAATACGGACCTATCCGCTGCTATAGAATTTGCGACGCGTATTCATCATCCGTATAGCGACCACGCTACCTACCCGACGCCTACGTACGACTCGTAAACATTATTATGCGTTTCGCCTGTTCCAAATCTGACGAATTAACTGGGCGCGTAGGAACGCGCGCGGCAGAACAACAACGTCCACCAACGCACGCCAGATACACCCATCGAACACTGTGGACCCGATTCGTACCTTACGTAACCGAGCCCACACTAGCGACGAGCACTAACGAATTATCTAAACTATGCCAACCGCGAGCATATTATTAACATGCTAATTACGCGTTACAAAACGGTCGACTATTCATCTTACTAGAAAGTATGCGCGGCGCGGCAGGTGTTCCCAAAGAACTACACTTGGTCCAGTTTACAAATACTTTGTTCATAAATTATAAGCCACTGAACTTTTTCTAATTTGGCACAATTCTATATTTAGCTGAAACACTATTTGTATCTTACGCGTAGTTATTTTCTACCAAATACCTGCAAATCCGTGTCACATCATAACAGCCTTTAAAACTAAAACCGCGATAATTTGTACAATTTCATGTAGATTGTAAACACAATTTAGTTAATGCTTAAACAACGTTTTTCGTTGGTCCGGTTATTACTACTAATATATTGATTTATAACTGAAGTAGTAATATTTAAAGTCGGTATTTAAAGTCAGTGATACTTATCATCATCATCGTGGTTGGTATTATTACTATTACAACGTGTGTACGTCCGGTGTTTATAAAACCGATGTTTATGAAGGCCAAACTGATGTTTATGTTTGAATTTTCCAAAAGAAAAGGTATCGTGTTCGTGGTAGTGAATCTAGAATTCGATGGAACATATCGACTAAAGTCACCCACTTAATAAAGGTGATTTTCATTTTAAATTATCTTTATTCTGAGGGTTAAAAGTGTAGGCTGGCCACATTTCTTCCTCCTTTTTCACGGGCTCTACTGCCCGTGGCGGGCCTTGGCCTCCGCAACAATCCTCCTCCACTCCCCTTTTATCCTTCACTAATCCTCTCCAGCCTCATACACATTGTAGCAAGGTCTCGAATGACATCGTCCGCTCATCGTTTCCTTGATCGACCCCTCCTTCTTGTTCCATAGAATATCCCCTTCCATACACTCTTCATTCCATATCCTCTTCTATTCCTGGTCCTCCATGCATTCAACATGCTCCAGTTAACTTATTCTGTGTGCTCTGATGAACCTGACTATATCTTTCCCTTCAATTAGTGCGTTCAATTCTTCATTTTCTCTTATTCTTCAAGTATCTCCTTTAATCGCACCAAATATCCCTCTCGGGCTGGCCATATTAACTCCCGTATATGCCGAATGGGTTACTTACGCGGCCTATCCCTACGTTTCCGGAAATCCTATGGTGGTGTAAAAAGGAAGACATTCTTATATGTGAATTCAGAAAGAGATACAGAGGGCCAAGCAGCCTGAATAAGGCTCACGTTCTACGTTCTACGCATGGTCGGTATTTCATGTCAGCTTCGCACTATTATACAAGCACAATGTCAGGATATTACCCTAAGGCTCATTTTTACAGAGTTAGTCAGCCTGTGGTAATTAAAAGGTAACTGGCAACATGTCGCGAAAAGGGAAGACCGCGAATACGATACGAGGTAACACAGAAACGAATCCACTAGCGTCGCTGGGGGTGACAAATTGGCAAAAAGTTGCGACGGACAAATCGGCTGGAAACGTAGGCTGAGGTAATAATCTCATCATCAAAGCAACTGTTATCGTCATAATTAATTTCTTTATTTCGTATCAGTGTAATTAAGTTGTTCATATGTTTCTGCACATGAATGGGTCGGTCCACTGAAGGAGATGAGCTGCGCTTGATGAATACTAATTGTGGCAACACATCGGTAACGTGGACACAAAACAGTTATCTCATCTTACTAATAGTGCAATCTGATTGGTGCACGTACACAGTGCCGCGCAATTAAGAACGCACTATTACATCAAAGGCCTCCGAATGTTAATCTTCTCGCCGAGCGAGCTACATACGTTGAGACGCAATGTGGCCACTTGAACGGCAATGCCATTGAAAGAAAAGAACAGGGCTGATAAATGCATTCAATATGGTAACAAAACAAAGTATAAATCAAGAAACATTACACAAACGCAATATGGTCAGTTTAGTGAGTTAATAATTACTTTCACAAACCGATTTACACAGTTCGTAACGTGCTTTCCCATAATGTATGCAGACGAATTCCTCAGATTTTAAACACAAATATTCATAACCGAATTTAATACTTTCTTTACCTGCTGAATAAAAAACAACAAATACGGCGATCGATAAAAACACTTGCACCGTCGTCGGATTTCACATTTTAAACAAGCGAAACGTATCGCCTGGTTGCGTAACGCGCCGCTGTACCTGCGCAATAAGATGCACGTAGGCGTGTGTCCAACCACGCAGATATACACCGGCCGTCCACTTTCACACCTTCCGAAAACCTCTAGAGAAAGTGATTACTTACACAAAGTTGTTTTGTTTCGACCGCGCCAAACAACCGTTTTTACGTAAGACACGGTTTCGCTTCACTAATTCGCTCTTGAACACGCTGCCTAGAATTTATCATCATTATTCCGAAAATATCTTGCTGATATGGACGTAGCCAAGTAAACCTGTTTATTGTATTAACAACTGTAGGATCTGCACTCATCTAAAAGTTTAAAAAGACTTCTTTTTGTATGTACAAATGATTACAGATCACATACTGACGAAGGGAGCAGACTGTTGGCAACTAATCGCTAGAGATCAAGCTAAATTCAATACAATTGAGGTGGACTGTGTAAGAAGATCAGGTCTCGAGGCTGGAACACATTCGTTAACCTGGAAATCAGAACGAGAACAGATGGTACCGTAATCGGAAGAACAGACGGGGTTAGTTGACACGGACGCACTCACCTAGCGAATTATATAAGAAAGAAGGCATAACAAGTCTCAGAATATTTTCCATTCTACAGGCGAAAAGATGGGGGACCAGAAATAAGTGGAAGCGGAGTACAGAGAAGACGATGAGTACTAGAGAACTGGATGAAAAATAAGTGGACGGACTGAGAAGGATAAATGAAATTTGGGTAACAGCTAAAGGCTGTCGTACCCCTGCTTCATACTCTCTCACCCTCTGTCTGTCTGTCTGTCTCTCTCTCTCTCTCTCTCTCTCTCTCTCGCGCGCGCGCTCTCTTTGTCCTGCCGACACACTATAGAAAGACTGCACTGTGCCACATGGCGGAAGAAAGTGCGGCCACTCCTCCGAATCAGCAGGCTACAATTGCTTAAGGTGCTAATACACTTATGTATTTTTACAGTCTGAGTCGAGGTGGTGCTGAGGAAAGGCTCACTGGTTTTACGACAGTGCCAGTTACAGAACGCCCAGCTTTAAATTAATAACCCAGTGCTAATCTCGCTGCTATTAAACCCCAAAACGAAAAAAATATGTGTGACGTGCAAGTCAACTGGTCACTTAACAAACCTTTTGTTCGTGACGAAGTCAAACAGAACACAACGGGGGAAGAAACATAGTGGAAAGAGTATTATCCTCGAGTATCAGACATACATAACGACTTCCTGAACAGGGTACACTGCTGCCGAACTGATAAGTCAGCTTTTACGTGTAAAATACGCTATTCCCAGTGTGAATACCTGTCAAAGTAAGTAGCACATATTTTGTTCTAAAACTCGACGTACAACATACAGCCTAATACTTTCAATATACTATGTAGACTTCATACGCCCCACGTAAGTCTCAACTATTGGACGGGTAGCTGACCAATATAGTAAATAGATTCGAGCAATGCTATGCTAAATAAACAATCTCTGTCCGAGCATCGTCAGCGTGTGCCTACAGTGACTTCTGGCGTCAGCACATTCTGGTACACGAGACCTGTTACGATATCGTAACGTGACCAGTAAGAGACTACTACACATATCCAGGAAGCAGGACCCCGTACTGTCTTTCAAGGAAGGGACTGGAGACTCTGAAGAAGTGAAGAAGAACAATTCAAGGAATTATAGGCTCTTGAAAACGAAACAAGATTGTTTTAAGGGGAAACAATAATAGAAAAGCGTGTAAACCCGAATTTCCAATGTGTAAAAGAAAGAATATTTAAAACTTAATACAGCTACAATTACATGATTAAAATAAAACGCTTGAGTTTTGTTTTAAGACTTTCACAAAACGCGTAATGCTGTAAAAGTGCTCAGTTAACGTTAGCAAGGAAACCGCGACGTGGAAATCAGTAACTACTCTCAAAAGCATTTGTTCAACGAGATCTTTCCAGTACGCTAATATCCGTATCTTCACGGAGGCAGGAAACGGAAATGATCAGGGAGAAGAGAAGAAGAGGAAGGACGGGGGCCGGGGAAGAGAGAGAGAGAGAGAGAGAGAGAGAGAGAGAGAGAGAGAGAGAGAGAGAGAGAGAGAGAGAGAGAGAGAGAGAGAGAGAGAGAGAGAGAGAGAGAGAGAGAGAGTAGAACGCGGAGACAGAGAGCCAAGAAAGACCTTCACATTCCCGATACAGTAACGCCTACATAGACTGGTAACTTGACTTACATGAGCGAAAATGTGAACAAAACAACCAATCTTACACGCACTCCTTAATTTGCAATATTCCTAACCTACATACGTACGTTTTCTACTGAAAGTTTACACTTCGCAAATTTTCGATTTTACACATTTTCGCACGTCAAGAAGCGCACGGCGAAATTTCACTATAATAGACCGAGAGAGAAAACAAACACTTAACGAAGGAGGTGAACGCTGAAAAACTACTAGCGAGACAAATCTGTCCATTCAGGATGGGTAACACAATACACGATAAACGTGATGCACTTGAACGCCGTACATAATGTGTGCATTTTTTTTTAAATCGGCGTGCAGTGGGTTTGAACCCATTTCGAGGAAGATCGTTTCACTTGCTGTACGAGACTCAGTTCACATGGAGCCATCTCGTCTCAACGACTGCAAAAATTTAACACGGTGTTCGCAATATACTAACCATACTAGTAGCCTAAACGCTGGAATATTCTCCAATACCATTCGTTATATAGGCATCGGCTTCCACTTTGGCAATCAAAGCGAGGAGGCATGTCCTCCGTGGTACAAATGGAAGGGCCCTTGCCGCGAACTCCTGATGGCCTTCGTTTTCAGGAATCACCAATTACGGCTCGCACTATTTCAAAGGCGGTTCGTGGATGAATACTGCATTGTGACCGACCGACTTGTTTTTGGTTAAAGTTACAAGAGTCTTTACGTGGAGAATACAATCTTAATTGAAGCAGGGAAACCGAGAACAGCTGCTAGAGTTGGCCTGATCAATTGGGGAGTACGACAAGGGTGTCTATTATCACCTTCTCTTTTTAATTTATATATTGACGATATCATACAAAACTGGCAAATGTGTCTTCCGGAGCATTTTATGATTGGCCACTCTGCAACTGACACTTTGTTGTTTGCCGACGATCAGGCTATTCTGTCGGACTCGGAAAACCGATTGCAGATGGGTATACCTTTGTTAAATCGAATCTGCAAAGACTCTGCATTACATACAACCACACTTAAGACCAAGGTAACGGCTTTTTGTGGAACTGATCCCGTACGGGCAAAAATTGTTATAGATGGTACTGTCCTGGAACAAGTCAACAATTTTGAATACCTGGGCTACAGTGTGTCTTATAATACAAGCAACGACGTTATTAATAAGTTGCATAAGTTCAACCTTATGTGCTGGACCATCAGGCGAACTCTGTAAGTCAGCAAGTAAAGAAACACGCCTAAAATTCTACAAGGTGATGGCCCATCCCACACTTCTTTAAGGGTCTGAGAATTTGACTTTAACAAAAGGCCAGGCCAGTCGTATCCAAGCGGCTGAAATGAGATTTCTCAGGCACGTAGCAGGGTATCCTCTCTATGATCATAGAAGAAACACAGATATAGGGCCAGGAACTGAATATTATGAGTATACGCGGCAAGATTGACCAATACCGGCTGAATTGGTGGGAACATGTTTGCCAAATGGATGACTGACGCATCTCCAAACAACTATGGCACTACAAGCCGAAGGGACAGAGAGGTGTGGGATGTTCTTGGAAGCGCTGGAGTGACCAGCTCTAGAATTTACCTGTTTGAGACCGGAACAAACCATCCTTGGTTTAATCCGTGCAGATGATGATGATGATTAACGTCTGTTAATAAACGTACTGAACACTCAAATGTGACTAATCAGGGGCTAGACTAGTGTGGAACTGAAGAAGCTTTTTTCCTTCAAGCCACTTCCGGCACAACATTATTACATGCCGATTAGAAATTCTGTTTGAACAAAATCACGCATCTTGACTTACGTAGGGTACGAACGGGCAACGCTAATTTACATACGTCAAGAGTCTTTACTGCACACAATGGAACACATGTCACTGGAAATTAACTAAACTAAAACAAATACGTCTTTGTGATGCAAATAACGAGTGACACACGCCCGCGCGCATGTAACTGCAGCTTTCCACCACGCGAAATATGCCAATTACGGTGTTACAGTAATTTATTATGCGCATTCCCTGTTGCATTATAATTATTTCATAATTAATCTAATACAATTTTGCTGATACTTCCCACCCGTCCACAGTAACAGACTTATTGTTTCGTAACTGTTTACTTATAAATTATATTATCATCATCTTCACCAAGGATTAAACCAAAAAATGGTTTGTTCCGGTTCCAAGGAGACAGACCAGAGCTGGTCACTCCAACTCTTCTTCCGACGCCCTTTCGGCTATCACAGTTAGCCCCAAATAATTCACAGTTATTTGGGGATGCGGCAGTCATCCAATCGGTTAAGATGTTCCAACCACTTAGCCGATATTGGGCAATCCTATCCACAACACTCATAATATTCAGTTACTGCCGTACATCGACATTGCTTTTGCGATCCTGAAAAGTATATTTTCCTGAGAAATTCGATTTCGGACCTCGAATACGACTGGCTTCGGACCTCGAATACGACTGGCCTGGGATTTCGTTAAAGTCCAATTTTCAGACCAATAGAGAAGTGTGAGAAGGGGCCCATCACCTTACCTGGGCTGTAATGTGTCTTTCATTACAAAAAATGGTGTGGTGAAGAAGATGCACAAGTTCAACCACATGTGTGCGGGACCATCAGCAGAACTCTAAAATCAACGAGTAAAGAATCGCCTGAGGTTCTACTACATTATATTATTGTATAAATTACTATAATAATTATTATTACACTCATCAATGTGTTGGTGAGCTACTCTTAGGCGCAGTATTGTAATGTCGATTTCTAACAATCGTCTGCAGTGGCTTCCGCTGTAGACAATTATACAGTAATGCAGACACAACTGTGTGTTGATGCCAAAGTAAAAAGAAGACGGAACACGAAAAGATGACTTTATTGAGGCGGGTGTACAAATCTTACGGAAATACAACATTTATTACAGACAGAACCGTAAGACGTCTGGAACTAGAAGTATGAAAAAATGCATTTTTGTTAAGCGACTTATGTCCAAACTGTATTTTGATAGTTTTTAACTACAATGGGTTATTAGCTATAATAAAATCACGGCAGAGACAAATCTAGCCACAGAGTCAGTTTGTCAATATCGTTGTTAGTAGTAAAACCCACCCACAAAGAACATAAATCAGCGCATTCGCTTTGACAGTTCGAATCCGCTTCGTAAAAACGCTCCTTTCCTTCGTACTGGGGTCCTTCGTATAGTTCTTCTCCTATCATCCACTCGTTCTACGTGACCCAGCATTTCTGATCTTCGATTCTGGTTCATCGTCATCTTCACAACACGGCATAAGCATGGTACTGCCTGTTACACATTCAAAGATCCTCCAGCCATCTTTCCCTGTGGCTTAAAGGTTTGTATTTCCAGACTTGTTTGGCCAGTATGGAACCTGACATTCTTTTTAAGTGTTCTTTCCACCGTTGTTTGGAATCTTTTAATTTTCATTCATATTAGTCACAACCATTCTTTATATGGTCAAGTTTAGAACACCTTTTACCTCCTCTAAGAACGTCAATTCTGAGGCCAGTATTTTACTTTTCTTCTTTTGATCATCTATCATAATGACGCCGTAAATATCATAAACAAATATTTAAAAAAGTCACTGACGGTGCCTTGTGTATGGGGCTACCACAGTCAACAGCCATACAGGCAACAACGTAATTGCAAACTGGATGGAAGGAACCGTCTCCCAAACAACCCGACACCTACCTTCCGCCGAAAAAAAGGGCAAACGACACGGTACGGCTAGCCGACCACCCAAAATACTTTACCGGTTAAACGGTGTTAAGAAAGTTATTGTAAGAAAAACAAAGTTACCGGACGACAGACTGTAGTTAATTGATAACAGCGACTCCACACTGCACGCAAACGTCAAAAAGCCGCGTGTTCGCGTGTCGCAAGGTAACCGTCGCTGTCATTGCGTAATTGTTACTTTTATCTTTGTCATTGTATAAAGTCACTCAGTAGAGCGGTCGTCTACTATGCCAGCAGTTATTAACTCATCACTGCAATTGTTATTACATTACGTTACATTACAATGTCCCTCATACGTGACTGTTGAATATACATACATAGTACTCAAACATGACGTAATCCATTAACGAAGCAACTCACCGACATTATACGCACACAATAAAAAGAAAACAACGAAAATTTGTTAGAAAGTCACTTAGGGATCGCTCTCAACGCGTATAGTATAACTGCAATATCTGTTACAAAACAATGATGTATAGTTTTCAGGTTCAAACTATAACTTGTAAGCTTCGAGAGCTGCAGAACTCAATATATTGAACAAAATATATTTATTACTGCATAAAGTCAAATCAATAAATATTATTGTTTTAAGCTGTGATTAATGTTCTTCATATGTATGACCTTCGCGTTAGCTGAGAAAAACCACCAAGAAGTGACCAAACGTCGCGTCGTTAGCATGGTTAATGGAGGTCCTCCAGTATCTTAAAAAGTAAAAGAAAAATTACAGAAACACCGACTTTTTTTAATGTCAACTGTAAAATCAGGCAATCATTATTACTTTCTTCGTTATTAAGAATTCAAGAAACATCAAAAATTCTGAGGCCTGCATTGAGTTTTTAGTTAAATCTGAAATCATAACGCCTAAATATAACGCCTAAATGACGATTTTGTTACTTTTGGCAAAATGTTTACTTCCTTTTTTGGCCTGTGGTGAAACTAAAGTTAAAAAATGTTCAGTGTAAACAAACAATACGTACGGAGTTATAATAAAATTCATTTTAGTCTGATAACCGGCACGACTTTTTACAATTTTATAATCTGTTATCCTTTTGGGCTGTGGAGTTCTAACACTTTGACATTTCCAAAACTGAAAACTCGACTATCTTCAGATTATGGTCGAGTTCTCTTTAACATGCTACCCCGCGTAGATTTTTCGATTTTTCCTCTTTTTTGCGATGTTTGTACTCTTTTCGGACCCTGTTGTCCCAAAATATCAAAAATTCCAAAAGTGAACACTACAATCAGGCTGATTTAGATCTTCTTCTTCTTCTTCTTCTTCTTCTTCTTCTTCTTCTTCTTCTTCTTCACTACACGGTTTGGTCTATAGCCCATTCCGACTTCATAGTCTCTGTCTGTTTTGTTGATTTAGATTTTGGTTGAAATTCTCTTTAATATACCTTACAGATTTTTGCTATTATTTTTTTAATTTTTACACCTCATATTTTTCCCACTGATCCCTATTTGGGGGGGGGGGGTCAATCTTAAAAAGAATAGGGTTCTGTGTGGAAAAATAAGGACACGCATGCCACCTTTTACGAAAATCGGTTAATGCACTAAAAATTTACGCCAAAGAGGTTACAAATAACAAACGGGCTAGTTAAAACTGAGAACTTGCCTCGCTCGTTCAAAAATATACGCAGTCCACAAACTGTAACAGAGTCCCTTCAAACTAATAAATTTAAGAAATTATTAATAACTGGCAACAAAGCATGCCATTTTGGTAATAAAACGGTCGACGTATTACTTTATCGCCGTGTAATATACAAATACGGATAAAATACTTTATAGTATGCAATAAATAAAAAAGAAACTGTCGGTAACGGATTAGATTTGATACGCCACGCCACAATTTTACTTAAATGTTGCGCAATGTTTACGTGCCACAAACTGCTGTTTCTCAAACGCACAGAGTTACGTATCGGGCTGAAAATACGTCGAATACTTATCTTTCTTACAAGAAACTCTTCGTACATTACTTACGTCACCTCGGTTACAGCCAAACTGTCTCAGCTTACCTGTAAAAAACAGAAAGAAAAAACAATCAGATAACTGCTCAAACGTAGAAACTCGAAAAAGAAGTATACAAGAAAAATTATTCGAGTTGCACATGTTGAAATATCGTATTTGTACACCGACATCACTTGACATTTATTGTCAACAATACCAAAACAGTACACAGCTAAGGAACTAATCTGCTGCAGTAATAGTGAATAGCCTGTGCCTGAACTATTATTACTTCGGCGTACGCCCAAGGATTTTCTATCACACACGTTCGTAGTATGGTTGATTAAAATCACGTGGATGCCTCTTCGGTACAAGTAATACGACCTTTTGTTACACCGACAATTAGTTATTTGCTGCAGCACGCACGCGCTTATGTTTCCCTAAGGACGCGGATTAACGACGACAAGTATTTAATATACTGAATTTGACGTCATTTATTCTGGCATACTTACCCAACCCCCTTGCAAGTACGACGTATATGTAAACAGCGAGTAGAATCTTCCATTCTGTCATCTAGTGAAATTATTCAACCGCCCTTCCCCATGTGAACAAATTACACCTACTGTATCTTTTTCCTTATAGCTCCATTCAACAGTAAATAACCTCCCCTGTGAGCTGCAGACCGAGCTCACTGTTTTGAACGAAATACGTTTATTCAAAGAAGACGAGATACAGGTAGACCAATGAAGAGTGAAGATGAAATGCAGATGGAACAGACTGTAAGCCTATACCTTGGCGTAGAAGAAGAAGAAGAAGAAGAAGAAGAAGAAGAAGAAGAGAAGAAGAAGAAGAAGAAGAAGAAGAAGAAGAAGAAGAAGAAGAAGAAGAAGAAGAGAAGAAGAAGAAGAAGAAGAAGAAGAAGAAGAAGAAGAAGAAGAAGAAAGAAGAAGAAGAAGAAGAAGAAGAAGAAGAAGAAGAAGAAGAAGAGAAGAAGAAGAAGAAGAAGAAGAAGAAGAAGAAGAAGAAGAAGAAGAAGAAGAGAAGAAGAAGAAGAAGAAGAAGAAGAAGAAGAAGAAGAAGAAGAAGAAGAAGAAGAAGAAGAAGAAGAAGAAGAAGAAGAAGAAGAAGAAGAAGAAGAAGAAAGAAGAAGAAGAAGAAGAAGAAGAAGAAGAAGAAGAAGAAGAAGAAGAAGAAGAAGAAGAAGAAGAAGAAGAGAAGAAGAAGAAGAAGAAGAAGAAGAAGAAGAAGAAGAAGAAGAAGAAGAAGAAGAAGAAGAAGAAGACGTTTATTATTAAATTTAATTTAATTAATAAATTTTATTTTTTTAAGGCCGTGAGAAAAGTTCTTTGTGTGTATAATCTTAGCGTTAGCGAGAAACACCGCAAAGAGATACCCATACTTCGTTACCACGGTTATTGCTGTACCTTAAAAAGTCAAAGAAAAATCGCGAAAGCCCTGACTACCCTATTACGCTTTTTAGTAAAATAACAATTGTAAAGCGCACAATCTTTATAACATTTTTCATTATTATAAGTACCAGCCAGCTTTTTTTTTTTTTTTTTTTAGTTAAATTTACGGAATCCCTAAATAACAAATCACACGCAAAAGCTGAATTTGATTTGCTTAAAACTAGCATCAAACACATAGGCCTATATATTATGTGAGAAGAGAGGAAGGAGGTAACAGGACCGGACACACTCGACTATTCTGTCTAACGAAACGTTACTTGAAAGTTTTTTAATCACATTAAAAACAGGACAGATCCAAAAAGTAAAAAGCCGAAGTATGAAACGACAGGTTTTCTTGTTACCATCCATAGGACACAGTTTCTACTAACACACAGACACACACTTTATTTTACCACTTCTGATAGCAATCGCAAAAATATCTTGTACAGAATTTATACCGAACTATCTTAATCAAGGTGAACGTCCAGAATTTCTTCTTCGTTAGCACTACAGCCCAATGTCAGCCCTGGCTTCAACACCAGTCTTCTCCAAAGTCTCCTACCCATTACCATCGCAGTGTAACCCCTCACATCCATTCTTCTGAGATCTTCTAGCACATCACCCAACCATCTCATCCTAGGACGGCCCCTCTTTCTGCTAGACTTGCACTCTCAGGATTTTCTTTACCATACGCTGACCTCTATCCGCTCTAGGTGACCTAGCCACTGTATACGTTGAGCCTTTATGAACCGTACAATGTCCTGCTTCAATACCTCATCCATATCCTGGTTATGCTTATTCTCCATTCGTGATCTTCTTTAACAAAGCCATAAACACGTATTACAATCTTTCTTTCAAATCTTCTTAGCGTTTCTTGTACCTTTGTTGTAAATGTCCATGTGTCGCCTCCATAACTAACAACCGGTCTGATAAAGTGTCTTATATATTTTTATTTTTTCGTTACGATTAATGAGTTTCCTGCTCAATAGTCTACTGTCGGCATAATATGCCTTATTTCCTATTATTATTTCTTATATCTATCAGAACGTCCACAATTACGGAGACAAAAAGTTATCCTTTCATTGTTCACGAGTATATTCTAATCATTCATCTAAAATGTGAGTATCTTTCATTTCGCAACGATCGAGTAAAATCGAAGTAGCTACAACCATTAATAATCGAAAATAATCATAGAAATAGTTTCTGTGAGCGAATTTCGCTTAGAACTTGATCGCATAGTCTAAAGCAATTCACACGCCTTACACATTTACATATTTCTACTTTACAATACCGTTACACCTTAAGCTGATGCGGAAGCAAGCTTGCCACACACAAAATTCAGCACAACAGAAAGCTAATTACTTCTATTTGTTTAAATAATTAATCAGATAATGAGGTAATCTGTTTAATTAAATGTACAGCTAATTTTAAATAACAAAGTGTTATTACTACTTGTCCGTGGTAAAAATATTTTTTCAGGAATTCAATAACAAAAACGTTTTGTTAAGCGAAACCGACAAACGTATTTGTTCTCGGCCGCGCCTCCCAGTTTTCGGCCGGGTCAACGTTCCATTTACTATACACTCCATGCGTGCAGCACGCTCTCCATGTTTACTTAAGTTAATTATAATCGATTTTTGTTAATCGATTTATTACTGGTACAGAATATAATATAAAATACGTTTTGTATCTGAACGTCCCGTTTCGGTTCATTAAACTGTTTGGAGCGACATTTCTTTCTCTCAGTTGTCCCATAGTGCTCTATTAAGTTAGATAATATATTTGATCAAATTCTCTAAACTAAATGATCAGAGCAGATCAACTATAAAATCAACTAGACGGACTAAACAGTCGTCTCTATAAACAAATTTGAAGAACTACCCGAAAACAGACCGCTTGTAGACACGACGATTCCGCATTCGTCTGAGTATTTACAAACGAAATGAAAAAATAGATGGTTGGCGAGAAGAAATAAAATTTACAGGCATTGCACAAATGCAATGCATAGAGAAGGGAATTGAAAATGATTCAATAAATCTAAAAAATATATATATTTATGTTCATTCACCAATCGATGAATTCATTCTTCATTTACCAATGTACAGATTATAAGTTAAATGTAGTCGCAGTCATAAGTGAAGTTTTATATATGTACTACGTTACTGACAATAAAGAAGTAGTTTCTATGGAAACTCACCGGTTCCAATTTTCGATCACGCACCAGCGATCGACCGCAAATGTGCGACACGTCCTTATAAACATTTTCAATGTTAAAAAGTCATTCACGACGTGGGAGAAAAAAAAATGCAATACGAAAATGTTACATAAGTGAAAACAATACAAAGATTTTAACTGTTCGATAAAACCGTGTTGTATCCGTCAAACTGTGAGAAGTTTCCATAACAACCATTTAACAGAGATGATTAAGGCTTCTATTACACTACGTAACTGATTCTATGCAACTGGCTTCTAGGCTACGTGAAACTAGTTGCAGGGTAGTAAAAACAAGCTGCAACTGCTCTGCAATCAATAGCAATGTAAACCTGTTGTCTAATTACTATTACAAAGACGTAAAGTTTGTTTCGTTGTCCGGGCTAACCTCAGAAACTACTGACTCGATTTAAAAAATTCTTTCACCACCGTGTTCTTTGAAACTTAAGTATGGTTTCAGACATAATTTGAACCGAGAACTTTAATAATTTTCAAGAACAGGACCTTACAATGGTCCCATGTCATGAAATTTCTTTGTTAATTTGCGTGTAGTGAAATTTTCGACATGCGACACACTTTCGTTCTATAAGAGTTATCTACGTAGTGTCAGAGAGTAAAATTTAGGTTTTGTCCAACTTTTTTTATTATGGTTCGAAATTTCCAGACCAACAAAACACCAAATTTTATCTTGGGTTTTGTTTTAAAAAATCCTCCTTTTCGTTTTCGAGATATTGGCGTTTTTGGAAAAAATTCTATACGTTGTTTCGGTCCCACGGCATGAAATGTCTTCGTGTCCGCAGGATGCGCGCAGAGGCGAATTGCATACAATCAGTTGCATAGTGTAATAGGCTACATTTGACTCAATGGCCCACATTGACCCCGAGAAACTAATAGGTACCACGAGCAGTTGCACGGCTTGGAACTGTCTTGCAATCGACTCCAGACCATGTAACCGATTGCAGTAAGTGTAATAGGTCTCATTTAAACCAATGCCTCACAACGTTTTCTGCAATCAGTTGCTTTGTGTAATAATGGCCTAACTTCTCTCGTTGCAAAAATGTACTTAAACACTACATTTATTAGTTATTAATATCTTGGTTTGCCGGGCTGTCAGATTAATTGATGCAAACGTTTCGGCCGCTCCATCGAGGACCATCTTCAGTGCATAAGCACTGAACATTGACACTGATCTCACAGTCAGTGAACCACAGTACTGTACACAAGTACAGTATTGTGAAAGCCTTAGACAATACATTTATTAGATCTATTCCATAGTTGTAGTTTTGATAGTAGTACTCTACACAGCTGTAAAAGGAATATAAATAACAGCAGCCTAAACCAAAACGTACGCAACCTACTTCTAACGAATTGCATAAGCTTTTACACACAATAAGCATAGACCAGATTGCCGTACGCCTTACGAAAGCGTCCGCACCGCACCATGCCAGTTTGCATAAACGGTGCTGCGTGGAGAAAGAGGAAGTCTCGAGGTGTGGCCGCAGAACAGAAAACATAAAATTATTGTCGTTTCTCTTTCAGCTTGGCTACATCGCCACAGGTCCACCCATTGCCACGCACGCACACACGCGAACCGACAATACGCACTAAACTAACACAATATTCAGAATAAAAACAATAATCACGATTCTAGGACACGCGCGCGCTTATAACAAACCACAGCCTAATGACAATTTGTTTAAACAAATTCTACTATGCTGAGAGCAAATTTCAGGTTTCTGATCATCCGTGTGGAAATTATGTACAAATGACAGCGATTCCTTTGTAATGTTAAAAACTTCTTACACTTTTATTCATGACACCACGACGCAAATAAACATTTCTGTAACAACGGAATACGCAAGTTTTCGTGTACACAATGTTGAACCCTGTGCATCCAGATTCGGTTCAAAGTCGAGGTCAAAACAATCCCTTTTCCCTCGCCAATAACTAACAACTTCTCCCCAAGATAACATAGACAAGAACACAGAGTAAAACACCAGCTTCCGCTGCTCTGAAACTATTAACATACGAATAAAGGGAGATTAGGTTGACTTCTGAAAATGGTTATGTCGTGGTTCCACATAGTTTCGGGCAACTACCATCGTCCGTTGATTACATCGTCCGCAACTACCATTATTTTTTCGTTGAAAGAAATTAAACTGCTTACGATGAAACTGCTAAGTGTTATATCGAACCGTAAAACAGAATTTTTCAGTACGTTCTGGTAGCGAACACAGAAAACGCGTCAGAGCAAGAAAAGAATCTCCCCCTTTAACATTTGCACAATTAAGTCAATGGTTATATGCTAAGTCAATGTAGGATATATCTGCTGTCGACGGTGTTAAACAAACGTATCTGCTATCAAATGGTACAGGTAAAATAATCAGAGGTTAAACGGGTGTCTGGTTACGCGATGTGAAAAGATCTCATTGCGCATGCATTGACGCGTTGTTTCCAGTCCAATCATTTTGTGTTCAGAACAATTGCATAGTTGGTGTGTGCATATCCCACTCCCCCCTGCTCCCCGCTACGATCTGCGCTAACCCTTTCATGTCTTACCATTTCGTCTGTAAGTTGGTTGGCAGACTAGCGAATATATTTAAAAAGCAGAAATCGGTGGGTTTTATCGTTTAGTTAAAAGAAAAAATGCTGTGTGGAAATGAAGTTTAATTTAATGTACATATCCGAACAATCGCAACTCAGTTTTTGCATCGTTCGTATTTGATAAAAGATGATATTGGAAAACTCCAGTAAAAACGCAGAGAGAACGTTTCTCTCCTGAGAAACGTCTACTATTTTAAGCAAAGGGGACGTCCATTAATTACGTGAGCTCAAAATGGGGGGGAGGGGTCCGGCAAAATCTCACCAAATCTCATTTAAAGGGGGGGGGGGGCAATGAAAATCTCACGTCATCTTTTTAATTCAGAGAATGTACATTATTATAACGCACCTTAAACGTAGTTATCATTTTCAACTCTAATTTCACAGAAAACATGTAGTACATAGAAGATATGCTTTAGGTATTTTTAGTGGTATGAAGCAAAAACATGAACATATCAAATAAATTTAATTACTGTATTTAAAAATTATAGGGTAAACCTCACGTGAGGGGGAGGGGGTCCCACCACATCTCACCAAGGGGGGGAGGGGGACCAAATTTAAAAAAAAAACCTCACGTAATTAATGGACGTCCCCAAACAGAGACACTAACGTGTCCTGATACAAATCGACGCAACTATGTTGAAATCGGGTGCCAACTTCATAAGCAGCCCGATGGAACTATGCATCTATGTTCTTATCATTGATGAAGGAAGTCGTGTGGTAAACACACTGTGATTGCAACACAAGTAGCGAAATAAGCCAACAAGACTTAACACAACAAAGAAAAGTCTTGTAGAACGTGTTCCTCTTGGAATAGTGTACTATGTAATTTCTGATGTTTCTTCAGCAGCTAAGTGAGGTATCACGAATGGTATATTGTACATCCTGTCAGTGGTGTAATTGAGGGAACAATCACCCATCACCGGACATTAAAAATTTCAGTGAAACTCCATAAACACTTGACGTAGTGTCCTATTTCTAAGGCAGTTGTGCGTGTTAAAATATGGCTTATAAATAACTGTTTAAATAATTATATGAGAAAATCTTCAACGTCTCATTTGTCTTGAAGAAAATGGGGAAGTCCAACCTTCAACAAGACTCAACTCAACCTCCCTCCCTCCATAAACTGGATCACCCCCTCCAGGAGCAGAAGTAGTTACGCCACTGTATCCCATACTTGAATACCATGGAACACTTCACGTTAATCAAACACAGCGCATGTAAAACGAAGAAAATGGATTAGAGAAAAATATCTTAAGCAACGTTGTGGTCGCGTAACGGAATATTAAGTGCACATTTGTTTGTAACTCCGATTTAGTTATTAGTTCATTATTAAAAAGATTTCGAAATTGTGCCTTTTGGATTATTTGTACTATAGGCTCGGTTTCACAGTGCACATCGCTACCGTTGATGCCAACTGTATCACCCTTAGAAGGAAACTGAGAAAAAAAAGCATGTTGAATGAAAAGGATATCTGAGTTGAAGGGAAAATTAAATTTCTTTAAAGCAAAACTAATCAAAACATAAGACTTTCTCCTACTTAGTGCATTCTGGGGAAAAAATTATTTTGATTTTAGGTCTTCATCGTTCAAAAGTGAACTACAAACTCCTAAGTAAAGTTCAAATGCACGTTGTATTAAAAAAAAAACGCTACGTCAGTACAAGACCTTGTAAGTTTTGTAACGACTGCGTCAGGAACAAAATTCTGACTAAATGAATAAGAATTTCTACGTTTCACGCTGATAAATCAAAAGTTAGAATAAAAACACGTGAGATACGGACTCCGAATTTAATGGAATCCGTAATGTATAATCTTGGGGAACCTTGTGGTCAATAATCTATCTACTTGACTGTGTTCCTTTCAAACCCCCTTTTCGTCGCTAATCCAACACATACTTTTGAACACCTTTTTCTTTTACTATGTTAACACTGAAACCTATCGGTTTTACCTTCCACTCACCAATTACATACAATACGTTTAATAAACATTTGATTACACAGCTGTGGCCTCGATTTCGTGTCGGCCGGTTTTTTTTTTAATTTTTCTTCTTTCCGTCATAAAGATACGTGATCGAACTTTTTTATTCGACTACAATAATTATTGTTTACTGGCGATGTATGTCATAGGTCAGCAGCAGTCAGACTTACCGTACCCAACAGATTTCTCATCATTCTGTTTCTGTGATTAAACCCATTACACTCATACAGACATACTCCACATTACTTTCACTTTATTAACTGTTATAAAGGAAGCCCTTCTTATCGTCGTCGTTCTGCTGTCGATGTAGCCGTTGTTTCAGTAAAGTGCAGAAACATGTCAACAACGTAGGCCAACTGTATTGGTGGAAATAAAATGTCGATAACGACTTATATCATTTTCTTTTACTGCAGATGTTGCCCGTTTAAGTGAGCCGGCTATATTATAACGATATCGGCTTACGCAAAAGATTAGCGACCTTCTTAAGCCTTCATTCACTTTGTTTTAATAATTCATTCAGCGCTCTCGTAACCGTTTCCACTATTCTAAAAACTGTTTTAGTAGCTTTGAAGAATAAAATATTTTACGACTGCTCTGTAAGTTACAGCTTACAGAAACTGTCACGTCGCACTTCGCACAGTGTAATATCTGAAACGAGAACGCGAGATAATGTGAAATCTTCTTCTTCTTCCATCAGGGAATAGGTGAATCGCCTGTTCTGGTCCCAAAGGAATACATCCACTTCATCAACGCTTCCGAGGTCTTCCTACACTTCTTTGTGCAATAGGTCTTACGCTGTTACCAACTTTCCTTACGCAACCTGACATCTGGCATCCTATTCAGATGAGCAATCCAACTCTCTTTGTTCCCTGTTATACGATCTTGGATATTAAAAATGCTCACCTCTTTGCGAATATCTTCATTGTACTACTAGACAAATTTATCAAAGGATGCGGAAAAATAACGGTGATAGAGGCGAAAGAGTAAAGTTTCCCAGAGGCACTAGGGGCGGAACACGCTAGGAGGTGGGTCTCCAAATGAAACCTAGAGCTGAAACTCATCAAAGGTACCAACACTCCTACCACTGGTTTTACTCTACAGGACGCTGGTACACTTTTCGGAGGATACTTTTCACACTCGACAGTCACAAAGAAACATAATGTGAAATACGATACCAAATGCCAATACACTGAGCATTACCGGTTTGACTGCTGTCCTTTCCTCTTTGACTTTATACTAAGCGCGCGCGCGTCGAGTTAATGATATACTTATAATCTTACTCTTGTTTTTGCTGTAATTAATTAATAATGACAATGCGTATCAAATGTTAAGAAACATGATACCAAAAGTCAACATCTTACACGCGAATGTTATGATCTCTCCCCCCCTCTCTCGCTCTCCTTTCTCTTCCCCCCACCAGGCAGCTTAACAGACAATTTTGTAATTTTCCATAACATGCTTCTCATTCTTATTTGATAACGAACTAAAAACACGAGCACATAAGACAAGTAACAGTTTGCTCACAGTACATGCGTGCTGCTTTATTAGCGCGTTAAACAAACCGACACCCAATATTATTGTACAAACCGTATCCACTGCTTGTATCTCTACACACTTCATTTAGTGTGCGCCACAGTCGAAGATCTACATGCTTACGGACACAACAGCACGTAACATAAACAAGTGGAGCGAAACAAATTTATACGAGCGAGCGGAATCGTTAATCAACGAATATTCGAACTGACGAAATCGTAGAAACGCGATCGTCATTATTTATTTTGGGAAATATTCCTGCATGCCATTTCTGGTCTTCCTTCCTGTACGAGATTTACACGTTATGAGTTCATTAACTCGCATACTGCTTACGGAAATTTCATTCAATTGAAACGGTACAAAGTATTGATAAAATATTTTACATGTTCATCGACGACTGTAAAATACCTAGCTATCTAGGTACCTAACTGTACCTACCTATTGACTGACACAATAGGTATAATACAATACATACAGGTTGATTCACACAGAATACGTGTTAATAAACCCAGACACTGTTACTCTCTCAACTAAGTCAGTAAGGATTATGCAAATTCGAGGGGTTAATATAAGACAAAGCACGGTTCTTACATAATCAATTCGCACGCGGCGGCAATAATTGAATTCACCATACCGTCATAGCCACAAACGCTCAATCGTCCTATTTTCTATTTTAATTACGAAGCAGCTGAATCCCGCAATACAGACACTGTGTTGTAGAATATGTTTTTTGAGTAGGATGAGCGTTGAGATTTGCTTAATGAATATGCGCTGACTAATGTTTTAATTCCACCTGGATTAAAGCCCTAAGCATTTGATAACTTAAACAGACCGGTTTAAGTAGTAGGCCCTACTGAAACGCGCAGTAATATCACGTATTATTACTCATAAAACTCATACATAAACACGTTAACATCTGGTACAATTCCATTCGACGGATCCTGGGCGAATTTAATCTTAAATTAAAACTAAGATCACTAGTTATCATCGCCGTTCTGTTGGCGGCGTTCACAAAATTCTGCTACTGCGTTCACAGCATTCCTCAGGCGAATAAAATCTTCAAATCAGCAGAGCGTAGACAGAATGCTCAACAAGAGAAAAATCTTTATCACATAAAGCTTCATTCACATTAGGCTTATTCCTTATACGAGTACAAACAAGCTAACCCAATATTTAAAAGACTGGGTTAAGTTTTGAACGAATGATTCGATTTACCTACAATAATCAAAATCGTATCTATTCTTGACTTTGTAACTGTCGAAGGTCACGCCTACGAGCGGAATAAAACAATTTGTCTTGAGAACTCTACAATTTAGGGCTGTATGCAAATAATCTTTTGATTCTGTTTGAATTTGCGGCTGTTATCGTTTGCCATAGGAAATACCCTTGTTAAAACATAAAACGTTACAGGTAAACTACCCCTTTCCCTTAACCGATCTTCACCAAAATCAACAGATCTTGAGAACTCTACAATTCAGGGCTGTATGCGAAACATTATTTGATTCTGTTTGAATTTGCGGCTGTTATCGTTTGCCAAACAAACAAAATTACCCTTGCTAAAAAAAAACCGTTGCAGGTAAACTACCCCTTTCCCTCAACCGATCTTCACCAAAAACAATAGGTCGCGAGTACTCTGCAAATCAGGGCTGCATGCAAAAAATTATTTGATTCTGTTTGAATTTGCGGCAGTTATCGTTTGCCATAGAAAAAAAATCTACAGACAGACACACAGACAGACAGACAGACAGACAGACACTTTTCGGAAAACGACTTTTTTTCATGTTTTGAGTGTAGTAGAATCAGAATCTGCAATAATCTCGAACACGATTTTTTTTGCCATCACCATACTTCCATTCCTTAAGGAATATGGAAGTAAAAAGGGCACTCTATAAACAAGTCGCAACTACCAAGGCCCTACCCTTAGGGCAGCGGTTCTCAACCGGTGTGCCGCGAAACTTTGTGAAACTCCTAGTAAAAGTAATTAAAATAAATGTATTCAATATTTACCTGGAAAAGGAACAACAGAAAAATGTTCAAGCGCTTAAATATATTAATTTTAACAATGGCTTATGTTTCACAATAAGAAAAATTATGTTATTAATGAGAAACTTGAGAATCTTATATAAAAGTTCAATTCGGAGTGGAAGTGAACACCGCACACAGTCGCATTTCCTGAGCCACTAAAAGAAGTCTCTCGCGTTTCTTATTTGTTATGTTTGTTAGAAGCTAAAGAAATGGATTCTTTGAAACGAGCTGCTAGAAGGAATACGAAATGAAACGGTCAAAGAAGAAATGGGCGTACAAAAGATAATCATCGACTGCATGAAGAAAAACAACTAATCTAGTACGGACACGTACAAAGAATGGGACAAGAACGAGTACCAAAGAAAGCAATGAGATGGATACCTAGAGAGCACAGAAAGAAAGGAAGACCCAAGAAAACATGGATAGAGGGCATAAGAAGATCAATGAGCGATAGAGGACTAAACGATGAAAACTGCAACGACAGACAGCAATGGAGATTAGGCATCGGTGGACATTTTGACCCCGAATGTGTGTGTGTGTGTGTGTGCGCCGAAACCCCCAGCTCGCACAAGTAGGTGATAGAAAAGTGTAACTGCTTCCACTGCTACTATTAGGTACTTTTTCTCCGTTAATATTCAAAACTTGAGACGTGGTAGTTCACCATATTCGAGTTCATGTGTTCGGTCTAACTGAAGTTCTGCGATTTTTTCTCATTTCTCTACAAGTGAGGTCGATGCATACAGTAGGGACACAGCATAAGGATTGCACACCCAGTCATAGCTGGCGACAGTGATGTGGGAGAAAAATTGTTGCCATCTTGTACGATAGCGTGCCGCGGGAACTCACTACAAAAGTTGGTGTGCCGTCAACAAACAAAAAAGTTGAAAATCGCCACTGCCTTAACGTACTATTCGCTGGAACTACCCGCCGCTACGGTCGGCAGTAACGGCTGGCAGCGATGCTGGGCTGTTTCGCTCAAACTGTTCGCCGCCGCTGCCCGCAGTTTGCTGTGTGCTATGGAGCGATACACTTGCCGATTAGGTCTGTGTGGATTTTGTTTGAAATGGATTTAAACACATTTTCGTCTTCACGTTTGAGGAAGAAGAAATTAGAGGCACTTTATCATGGGTTGGCTCAAATGAACTTTATCGGAGCAGAAAAAACACAAATATTTCGTATCACTGATAAGAAAATATTTGAAAACGATGATTAGATGTTCAAAAAGTTTTTTATATTCGACCTGTCGCAGTTTAACTTAGTTTTGAATTTGTGAAGAAGGATTTGTCAAGAACAATTAATTACCAACGCGGTGCAAGGCACGATTAATGCAGAGGAAAGACTAGCAATTACTCTAATCACTGCCTTCCACATTTGATTATTTCAGCCAATTTTTCTTCGGACTGTAACCTACCAACGATGTCTCAAAATGGTCGTACATAGTGTACATAATTCTAAAATCAGTAGCATTTTGTATGTACCTACACCCACTACTACATTCACAAAGAAATCGCTACAGGAATCTTCATTGCAACAGCCTCAAACGCGACCTCACGTTTGCATGAATGAACATTCAAATTTTGGTGTCGAATTCAAGGAACTCGTATACGGTTGAACAACAAGTAAGATGTCACGTTTACACTTAAAAGAACAGAATCTCCATATGAATGTACAATTAACAATGCCTGGGATATTCTGTCCCCAAAACAGAACTCGTAGTATCGTCCGCCGAGCGGTTGCGCACAGGCGCTATTGAAACGCCCATCACGTATTCTAAAAATTACGAAACCGTTTCCTTCACAAACAGCTTTGTTGTTATTTAACGTTCGACGCATAACAAAACGAAATTCAACGAAGAATTACGAGGTACCGTGAAACCGCAGCCCAACGCTAATTGACGCCGTAGACAACTATTCCCACCGAATATAGTGCTGATCTGACGATAATAAAAATACCGACTTGCTGTCAATCACAGTCACTGTACTAATTTAATAAAAGCCTCGATTTCCTTAGGGAGTTATACCGAACTTCTCTGCGCCCACGTTGTTCGATTCGTTCCAGCTAGCGGAAACGTGGCAGGTGGCAGCAATCAACTGACACTAAAGTTCACAGTCTTTCCTCTTACAATAAACTCGACAACTGTACAATATTCGTAACTTTTCTGTTATTTGCCTAAAGGGACTCAACATAAATCGCCTCACTGGGATAACTACACAGGATTCGTATGGATTAGCCAACTCGAATATGAGAACACAACAACGAAATTTTCCAAATGTTCGTTGTGGTAATAGTGTCTCCGCCAAAAGGATGGCAGTCGAAACCCTCTGATGTAATGTATTCTTAATTGCGTGGCACGTTTCCGCGGATCAATCACTTGGTACCGTTAATTAAATTGGAGATTACAGTTTGGAGTCCACGTTCCTATAGTTAGTATTCATCAACCGCAGCTTATCATCTTCAATGGGGACCGGCCCGTCGTGTCGTCGTAATTCTGCTGTCCGCATCTCTCTCTCTCTCTCCCCCCATTTACCCTCGTGAAGATGTGGAAGCATTATGGTGTATCTTAACTCAATGGTGGGCGTTTCTCCAGGCTTCTATGTTTTGAGCCACTTGCGTAGGTCCCGATCGGTCACTGATCCTATTCGATCTAACTACCTAGTAGGCCCCCGACATCTCGCCCGCTGTCCGTTTATGGTTAAAAGAACTTTGAGCCTTTCTAAATCATTCATTCGGCGTACTAAGTGACCGACGTCTCTCCGGTAAATTCTACGCATTGTGGTGGAAGTTTATTTCCAATGCGTAGCTGTTCTAAAGTCCAAGAAATTCTTAACATCCTTCTCACATCTATGTTCACATTTGGAAGGAGTTCACTTTCTTCCAGTCAATTGATGGCATATGATGTTACCGGGTAAATCAGACTCTGCATTAACTTGAGTTTGCGGTTACGAGTACACGCCGAATGCTCCATATTTTGCCGTTCCACAGCGCTTCTGGAACGACATTTTATTTCATCTTCACAGCGTACAGAAACATGTCACAATGTAACTACACTGATAAGGAATAAAAAAATTAATTATTCGTAAAAATTAATTATTCAGCAGTTTTTTTGATGCCGGCCTCATCTTTACGGCCGAGGCAGTATTAGGCTACTAGTGAATTATTACGTTTTGTATTGAGTTGTACTCGTCTCACTATCAGCTACTTCAAAGCTGCAGACGCTGCCTAAATGGAACGCAATCTGCAGATATCTACGTGGAACAAGAATGTCAGGTCATCGTTATGTGCCTTCATTGATAGCCTGACTTGACTACTTGTAATTGCTTGACTAGTAACTGGACTGACATTTCCCTTGGCTTACAGTTTCAGGACTTAATGTTCGTGGTTCACCGACTAATTTAAGTGTGATAAGCTGTTCTCGTGGCGTAATTTCTCTACGACAAGAGTCACACAAAACAAAAATAATTGGTTGCTGCATCATGATAAAAAAACGAGTCAACATACGCGGAGAGTCGACAGCACAACGGTTTAATAAAATACTTTTTTACGTTTTTATCCAGCAAGTACGACGTGTACAGAGGGAGGGTCCTAAAGATGAGGTTTGCTGCAACCGCCGTGACTGCCAGGGTTTGTGCTCTCTTGAATATATTAGCTCCCAATCAATCAATACAACATCATGCGTCAAAGACAGAACGCCTCAAAACAGTTTTATATTTGTCATTTATCAAAATCTTTCTTGCATACTACACGCCTACATACAACAAAATTTGAACATAAATTTTGTGAAAAGTTTGGCCTCACTAGTGGTGTTACAAACTTTTTTATAGTGAGGGCTACGGTTAATAGTTAAGGGCAATGAACACAAAAACAAGAAATACACCACTGATTACGAAGAAAAAATTTAGAATTATGCTCTGTCTTGAGAATTAGATTTTCCCGTAAGTTTGGCCTCCATTTGTTGTACAAGAGACGTAAAAGAAATTATATAAGTATAGCCTATACGTACATCAAACAAATAAACTGCCCCAGTACATAAGTAAAACAATGCATATATTTAAACATGTATGGCCTGCACACTGTGTGTGTGTGCGCGCGCGCGCAATAAATAAACAATTAGTGTCTAGTATTACCAGGAAATTGAGTCTATTACATGTATTATTCATGCAAACTGTTAATGTCGGCAATTAAATAAACTGCCATCAGGTGTAATTATTATTTACTTCCACGAATATATGTAGTTATGTCCACGAATATTTGTTGGTATGTTTCTGCACATAACGGCTACATCAACAGCAGAATGACTACGACACGATGGATCGTCTTCGCTTGTTGGTGAATACCAATTATAACAACGCCGCGCCACGTGGACTCGACAAGATAATCTCATCTTCCTAACTGTGCAATCTGATTGGTGCACAGAGGCAGTGTCGGAACACTGCCGCACTTATAAGAACACGTTATTACATCAAAAGCTTCCGACTGTCAACCGTTTGTCTGATGCATTATTACAAACACCTATTCACATCATGAACTATATATAAAAATACAAAAAAGAAATTATGTATAGCAGTGATTCGGCCAGTAGTAACATACAAATAGAGACCTGGGCCGTCTTTAACAACTGCATAAACGTACTTGAATATATGCGAGGAAAAATGGAGGAATGGAGACAAGAAGAAAATGAAGGCAAGGAAACCTAGCAGAACTAGAGTCCAAATCCAAGAGTTTTTTGTTTTCATGAGCATTACATTCTGTCATTATGTATCTACTGAGGGTAAAAATATTGTTAAGTCCTATCTTAAAAATAATTTATTTTACATAGAACCGAATTATGTCCATCATCATAAATTAATTTGGGGAGTAGAACTAACAACTATCATAATATTGGGATCCTAAAGGAGACGGGGGAAGAAGTGTCCACAGGATGAAGAGGAGGATGTACTAATGACAAAAATCAATGGTGATGGATCGTGTTTAGAGAGCAGGTCTCGTCGTGGGCGTAGCGCCACAGCATAAAGTGTAATTACAACAATACTGAGTTACTGTTCAGTACCGTCAATGTCCCTTGTACAAAGCGCTGTCAATAGCAGGTAACATGACAATATCATTGACGGGAACAGTGATGGGTTTGAACGGCCCGTGCGATCGGCAGTCTGTCTCTCTCGCCACGCGCCGGATATGACACAACACGCACGCACACAGGATATAAGCTATCTATTCCTGCCTATTACGTTTTGGCGCTACGATCCCTTGTCGTCGTTTCTTACGACTACTGTTATTGCTGTACAATTTTGTGAAGACCCGCCGGCCGCCTCTAAGTTACCGTTAAACGCCAGGAAGTCGTAACAATTCCCACTTGGAAACATTTCGATGTAATGACCCGCAAACAATTACACATCCGCTACTTCAAACGATATTAGTTCACAGATTATTTCATTTCATCGCGACGATGTTATTCAATTTTTCTCTGTTATCTACGACTCTGTTTTAACTACTTAACGATCCTCCGCTATAGTAATATATATTTTTACAGATAAGAGGAAAACACTACATGCCGGGTAACGTGTAACTATATTCGAATTTGATCACAGACTTTTTAAGCATATTTTTATTATCATTGCGTGACATCATTCGTATTATTCCGACAAAATACAAAACGGAGTGAAATACTAATTTCTCAATATTCATATGATGGGATAAATATCTCCGAGTGTTCTTACTCTCCGATTAATCCAATTTAGTATGGTCAATAAGTTAAGGACGTCATATTTACTTTTAAAATTAGAACAAATCTAAAGTATTAAAAGACATACACAAACAACAGCTGCTGCTACGCATGATTGTGTGTGTGTGTGTGGGGGGGGGGGTTCTCATCAGCAGCAGTCCACTTGTCTTTCACGGTAATACTCCCTTGGTCAAAAGGATACAGTCGGGCATCAAAGCAACTATTATCAGTCGTAATTAATTTTTTATATCGTAACGATAATCTCGCCTTACTAATGGTAACTGACTGGTGAAGGGAGTATTACATCAAAGACTCCGACTGTAATGCTTTTGTCGTGACAACATTACCATAATGTGGTCTACTTAACTAAGCATCTTCCACTTGCAAAACTCGCCCTGGCTTCTATTTACGTTTTTTTACCTTTAATCTAGCAACCTTCATGACTATCTGTAATCTTCTCCTCGCCTGACATCTGTACATGATATCGTCTAGTTTGGTTTGTTATCAATTTGTTTTCGTGACTCTAATAGGTCTATCACTTGGCCCTTTCTTTCTATATTTTTTTATCTAGAAAATTTTACAAGCTTATACGAGAATTGTGATCACTGGTCAAATATAAATAAGTCATATTATAATTAAACAGAGTTTCCTGGTTTTCCTCACTATGATAAAAGAGACCGCAGAGACCTTTGTATGGATGGTTATGAGGTTGAAAATCAGGTCAATATGAAAAATTTGAACTACTTCGAGTGGGGCCATTCTTCGTATTCTGTATTATTATTATTTCCCAATATGTTAATCTATACATAAATGAATAAAAGCATTCCACCTCTTACTCTTGGCGTTATCAGGAGTAACTCCACGCGAGCGCAACACCAGGATTTAAGATTTAATGAAAAACCATTCCCACACCTCTGTCCTACGAACGAACTGGAAGAGCAAGCAACAAGCTAAATCGAGACAAGTGTTGTCGGAAATTAATGAAGACAGTGACAAACGCGAGACGCTAGAACGGGAACTTCCGGAACTAAATAAAAAGACAAACGACTTGTGACGGCCTTTATAAAAAATACACGAGACGGAATGGAAGTAAATCAATAAATCCACTCAAGCAGGAAAAGTTTGCGATAACAAAGGAACTTACGTAGGGTTTAGTTTCTGTCTAGAGAGAAACTGAAGGAGACAGACAGACGAACAGTCAGACAGCAAGCCTTCGGCGGTCTCACACGGTTCTACGCAGCGCAATCCGGACGACACAAATAGCTACGCACATACCACCGCTATATACGGAGTTTAACGTTCTCTTTTTTATATATAAAAATAAACGTTTACGAATCCAATCCGTTTCCTAATATGTACAAGCAACGCGGTAGCGGAATGGAAAACCGGTAGTCGCCAGTCCCAGTTTATCAGAATCTGACCAAGAAACACGCACACGACACCTACAAGGTTGCCCGCTTACCGTATACAAACGTTGGGATAAACTTCATTCCTTCCGCAACTCTTGTGTCACCATCAACTGTCACACGCGTCAATTTATTTTTACACACAATGTCAAATCGCTTACTCGTACGTCTGTGCACATGCCATAGCTGAATAAAAGGAAAACCGCTTCCCTGTTCATCCGTACGCCGGTACAAAACCTTGTCGGAACAAATAAACGCAGTTACTTATATTACGTTTTAATTATTTCTTCCCAGTCAGTGGAAAGTTAAAGTAAATCCGGGGATAAACTTATATCCTGCGACCACATACATAAATACTCTTGTTATTCGCTGATGACCAGGTGATACTCCTGAAGAGCGAAGATGCTCTGCAGCAGTCGATATACGTACCATTCGAACCGTGTATGTGGGATACATAATTTTAACATATCTCAAAGCAAGACGAAGGTTATGGCCCTTAAAGGGAAATTCCCAATCCGTTCCAAAATAGTTGTTGGGAATAAGATTTTAGAGCAGGTATCGCGCTTTTTTCTTGGTTGTGACACAAGTTATGAACATGATGATGATAAGAATAAAAAAGTAAAATAAGTATCAGATGATGTGTGGTACAATACAACGAACACTAAGAAACAAAACAAGAACCGATACTAAAATTAAGATCTATAAAGTAATGGCGATACCTGTTCTTACATATGTTAGTGAAACACGGACGATAACTTGGAAAGAAAAGCAGCATATACAAACCGCTGAAATGAATTTTTAAGGCACGTGAGTGGTTATCGTCGAATAACCATGCGAATAAGGGATCGAATGCGTAATGAACATATAAGGCCCGAACTTGGTATATTGTCCATCAATGATAAGATAGCAGAACGAAAGTAGCAGTGGACTGAGCACGTCTACAGAATGGTCCACCAGAGGCTAGCAAAGGGCGCTGTAGATTACAAACCAGTTGACAGATCTGTGGGTAGGTCCTGGAAGAGATCACTGCAATGAAGACGGAAGAAGCTATACGTCTATTCCGTGAAGTGACGACGACGACGACGATTATTTCTTCCCATTTCAAGGTTTAACAATTCAGAAAAAATATGGAAGATTAATACATACGACAAACTTTGCAGGTTCACTAGAGTAAGAAAATTCGAATATCATAAACAACATTCGAATAAACTAACTAAATAGGTGACACATAAGCAGAAACTCTTATAACAGCAGCTGTGCACGCGCAGTCCAATTCACATATGGCAATCCGCCGTTCCCAAACATACACACCCACGTCAACACAGTACGAGAGGTTTCAAAAACCGTCAAACCGATCGCCACCAGTCCGTGAGATTAAATTAGTACAATCCATTCGCACACTACTACAAAATTAGTTTAACAAGCGTACAGCAGTAGCAACTGCAGCGGATAACCTACATTTTGTGAACTGTTTACGTAATTAAACATACAAACGCGATCATTAACCAGTGCACACGCACAGCTGAATCCCAACCAGACAATCAGCTGATTCTACACCACACAGCCTGCTTTGCCACTCTACACTTTGTTAAGCCTCAAAACATCTAATTATCTCCTCACAGACAAAATTTTTGCTGGATACTCAATAGTCCACTTTCCGACCCGTGGACGCAGCAGAATTCATTTCGGGCAAGGGGGTTCCACAAAAAATGGAATGGATGCATATTATGCTGGGCCAATCTTCTAACAACATTTCTGGAATATAAATAACATTTAAGTCTACCTTAATAAAAGGACACATTTTTATAGGTTTTTAGATGTCAGAAAAGTTTGGAGGGGAGGTCAATCCCCTCTCCCTACGACCATGATCCACGCCAAATTGTTTACATATACAGAGTGAAGAAGAAAACTCGCCTCATTATTAACCGCTATTTCTGTTGTACATTCTACAACACTTTGGCTTCGTGTATCTTCCCTGAAGTACAATATTAAAACAAATTTCTGTTGACCGGAATTAGCTGAGACCGACTAACCCTTTCAGACTACCTCAGACTCACCAATAATTATGGTCGTGTAAATTAAACCTCTCGTATGTCCCAATATTTTTCTTCTAGAACACCGTAGTCAACAGATACAAAGCGGGACACCACCAGATGCTTCAAGACTCGCCATAAAGGCGTTAAAAACTATGGGGAAACTACTCGATACACGACGTTATTTTCGTGGAATGGTTTACAATGCGTTCGTAGTTACATTAATTTGTGGCGTTAGAGAACCAGGGGGGCGTCTCAATATAAAATTTTCAGCCGGGGAAAGTACGTTTTTAGCGTTCTCCTCTTCATTTCACGCCTTCAGTAACACCATTACCCATTTCGTACTTATTCACTGACAATGTTAATGTCGAATTTTAAAACTGATCTCCCCATCTTTTCATCGGCCGTCCCAGACCTTTAGGTACATATTTTGCACTTGCGTGTGGTATTCTTGATGCGTCCATACGCTCTACACGATCAAACCATTTCTGTCTATATTTCCTCACCATGTCATTGACTGGTCGGACAGCTAAATGTGAAAAAATTGTTATTATTTTTATTTATTAAGTTGCTATCTCCCGCACAAACTATAACGCAAAACTAATCCAAATAACAGATTATTATCTTTAATGTTTAAATAGCACTTTATATTAAAATAATTTAAAGTAATATTTTATAATGTCAACGCGGGGGCGAAGGTCGACGTAACAGCCACACAAATATCAGAATTGCTGTTCTCAATATTTGTAAATGTTTTGCAATAACGCAGTTAACAGTAAATATGTTTTGGAGCAGTATGTTATTTAAATGTCAATAATACGGCTTCATTAATATAGAAACACGTATAAAATGGTAAAAAAATTATAAAAGCTCAAACAAAACCAAATTTTAAATTTGACTGAACATCAGTTCGTGGCCATCCCCCACATGGGCAGCGCACCTCCGACTTCGGTCAGGGTTGCCTGGGCCTTGTAGAGAACTTGGATATCTAATTCTACATACTTTACTACAAGTGTAAGAAACGCGGTTTTGGTGTAGAGTTGTCTATCTACGAGATTCGATTATTAAATGTCACCGTCATTATAAAAGAATTTGTATAAGTGGTTGTTAAAAAGAAAAGCTGACGATGGCAAAATACTTAACGAGCCGTGGGAAACTCGACTGCGAGCAGGCGCGTCTCTTTTTATTTGAAGACGTTCTCGCTGCAAATTAACAAAACGTGGAGACACACAATCCGTCTGAACCGCATTAAGGCCAAGTGTCAGTGAGACGGCGGCGGAACGACCTGTTAAAACAAAGAAAGTGCCCGTGCGAACACGGCTGCTAATTTTACGGTTCGAGCTTTTTACGACGTCGCTCCTGTAAAGTGGCCTATAACTACGGAATGACACGTTACACTGCTTCAGAGGGCAGTGAACAGTTCGATTCTGTATAAATTGCTAAAAAATCAACGTCAAGACCAATATAAATGAAAAAAAGACAGAACGCCTTATTTGATATTGATTTTTCTCCCAATACAGACAACAGAAACAATTACAACCATGTGATAGTCATACTAATTATATTAACATTGTGCCTATGTGAGTACACATAAAAACGGACTTAATTATTGTGTTTTCATCAATCCTAAAAGCAGTAATAAAAGTCGGTATTATCCTAATAACCGTACCCGCACTCATTTTCCATATTTAGATTATGCGAATCGATACGTAGTGAATATCGCCTACATTTTTAGTTGGATAATAGAAACCGTGAAAATTTATTTTAGTACGTTTAAAGTAGTTTGTTGACGATTGCAATCGTGTTTCATTGTCATATTTTTTACGAAAAACGTTTCTAGCAATAATATAACTACGATGTGTGCTTGTGACGCCAAACGTTGGCGTTGTTAGGTTAACATGCAAACTAAAATTATAGCCTACATATGGGAACCAATACGACTTTAAAATAATAATAGCATTTTGTAAAATCCACAAAAAAAAAACAACTCGAAGTAAGTAAAGATAACAAATCTTGATTTCATTTGTTAATACGTTGTTTTTTTAATCTTACTATTCAGAAATAATTATATTTTCACTTTTTTCTGTTGTCGTCTTTGTTAAAAATACGTTATGTTCTTTGTTTTTAATCTTTCTTCCCTTTCAAGCATTGTGTGGACACATCAGTGTTTTTCCAACCATGGTTTTTTTCTCTAAGCAGTCAGCTAAAAACCGAAAACCATTATTACCTAACCTGACAAATGAAAACAACATTTGTTTTCGCTTTATACTAAGAAATAGAATAACTCATAATTGTTAGTACACTTCTTATTCTTCACATCGTAGTAGGCCTATATCGATACAATCGCATATTCAAAACATCGAAAATGTAGTGCGGGTACGGATACTGGGACAGTTTCTAAATATCACAGAAAACTATAATTGCGTAGGAACACTTTACTTCATCCGCTGATACATTGAAAACGCTTGTCGATTGAAATTTCATCACGACATGCGAATCTCATACTGGACTGCGAACAAGTACTTGCGAGAACAAATTACTTACAGAATGTATTAATTCGCATTGGTAATAAATGTAAAAATAAATAAAATACTTTCATAGATTCTATTGAAAACAGACGTTTCGGCCCCACCATCGGAGGCTAAAAAAAAAAAAAACCTTGCACGCTGTTTGCTAATTAACCCCAGTACTGAGGTACCGAGTATGTGTTGGTCCTGAGCAGGCCCACTTACGTAAACTTTCCACACCAACACGATCTAAGCTGCCAAGCAGCATCAGACAATCGACATCAAGGTGGGAGCAGTAGACCACGGCCTACGATAGTGACGCCGGCCGTGAAAGGCTAAGGAATTCCATATTGCTAATAATGATAAACACAAAATGTTTCTTAACATTCTGTAAAATGTTCTTTGGTTTTTACTTCCATGTTCCATAAGGAAATGGAAGTATGGTGATGGCGAAAAAATCGTGTTCGAGATAAGGGCTGACTCTGATTGTACTACCCTCAAAAACACGAAGAAAAGTCATTTTCCGAAAATCGCGCGCGCGCGTGTGGAGATATTTTTTCTATGGCGAACAATAACTGCCGCAAATTCAAACAGAATCAAATAATTTTTTGCATATGTGCCCGAGTTGTAGAGGACTCAAGCCTATTGATTTTGGTGAAGATCGGTTAAGGGGAAGGGGTAGTTTACCTGCAACGTTTGAGGTTTTAACAAGAGTAAAGTACTTAATTTTGATAAATAACGTATCCTGAAAAGAAGGTCACAATAATCCACTGTAGAAAGGTAGATGAAATATCTATAAATGAAAAGGGTAGTTGAAGTGGTAGGGGTAATTTTCTATAAATGAAAATGATAGTTGAAGAGGGGGTAATTTTTATATGTCCTATGTTATCGGCAACAAAGATGGAGTTTGTTGTTAAAATTCCTTCCCGGGCTGTCTGGCTGTGGTCCAATGCTTTCTACAAAACCAGACGTTTCGGCAGTCCCATCGACTGCCACATCAGTCGAAATCGAGTGCGCTAACGTGAGGTGGTATAAGTTAGTGACCACAGTACTGTGGTTAAGGCTAAAGAAGAAGTAGTTTCTATGGAAATTTTTCATTTCGAAAATGATGCTAAATATAAATCTTAGAACAAGAAGTTGTGTATGGTTCTCCATACCAATAATTATTATTATTACTGTGTTTTTGCTATATTAAAATGTTCCGCTTTGCTGAAAATGTCACATTTTTCTGGTTTTAGTATGTTGGTGTACACGAGCCAGCAGCCCACGAATTAAACGTGCCAAGACGTAAACGATTCATTACGTATTCCAGCAGCAACGTGAGTGTACACGTAATGGACATAATTACTACATAACATTCTCAGACTGGGTGTCGTTCATTATCTTGGTTAGACAAAAGCCTACTTAACGGTCTGACGGTATTACATATCATTATCTGCGTAATCTAACCTCATCTTCTAACGTACAGACAGCAGTCTTAAGTGATCGTAATTTTAATGACGACTGTGTATATACTACACATTTACATAGTGCATTTTATACAGGTACGTGAGTAGATTCTAAAATAATTCATAGAATGGTTTCCACTTGGCTACGAAAGAATGCACGTTTACATAAATGAACGTTTTACAAAATATCTAAGACATTTACAAGATATCTGTGATGGACTGTAGACATTTGAATTTGAATCTAACTGACGGACTTTTTCCATTATAGAAAAAAAATATAAGTACTGTACGACGTTTCGGCCACCCAAAGAATCGGCAGCCGTCTTCTTCGCGCTAACTATAATCTAATATATTATGAATACGTAATAAATAATAATTATATAAAGAAGTGACAGGGTCAAAAACAAAGAACAAATGTTCACATAGTAGGCCTATATGATCAAAAGTCTAAATAATATAACCAAATACTTACTAAGAAAAAGCATACAACACTCACAAAACAACGCAAGACAATGCGTACGAACACTTGCACACCACCAAGGTCGCAGTGTTTTGATGATCCTGTTTAGTGTGCACGTGTTCATGTGCATTGTTCTTGTGTTTTGTGATTGTTGTGTGTTTTTAATAGTAAGTATTCACTTGTGTTATTTAATCTTTTCATTGTACATTACGTGAACTTTTATATTATTTTGTTGACTTTCTACCACTCGTTGATTGATTATTATTTATTCCCTTACACGTATCAGTTTATAATTAGCCTGAATACGGCTGCCGATTTTTCTGGGTAGCCGAAACGTCGCATATATACTTTTTATCTGTGATGGATAAAGTCCGTCATGTTCAAATTCAAATGAAATTATTTGACAAATTTTTGCCACGAAGTAATGACTTTCCACACGTACGTAACAGCTCGTTCGCCAATCTACTACGTTCACGTACAAGTGGATCCAAATGAAAGAGGTTACCGTAGTAAATTCTAACAACGGAAAGCGTACGTAAGCACTTATATTTTTATTACGATAATACAGCAACTCTTACAACAGTATATACAGACAAGGTGGTATAAAAAAAAATATGTCAATGAAATAAAATACCTTCTTCTACTTCTTGTAACCAGAATCAGAAGATCATTGGCCTCAATCGTGGATGAGGACTGACCCATAAATCCTGTTGATCGCTCTCATTTTAAAATCCCTGTCGCCTTCAAACTCACTTTTCCAATAACTTGTGAAAAGATCTTTCTTGGCCTACTCCTAGCATTTTTCCTGTCATCACAGTCTTGTAACTATTGGACCGAATTAAGTGGCCCTGACATCGGTGTTTTGTTCTACATTATTTTTTCTGCCAAGTGTCACTGCATTATGCTCCATCACAATATCTCAAAACTCTTTAGCCTAATAATTCCTTGTCTCTAATAACAGCCCACGATTCAGAGCCATACAGAACCACACAGTCATAAAAATACACGAATTTTTCTCTTGGTTGAAGTTCATTGTTTTCGAGATGAACCTTTAATTTTTCCGTAGGATCGTTAAAAAATTAACCTTTGTTCAATGTTTACGGAGGATCTGCCTTCTACTCCGATTTTGCTACCCGCGTACTACTCTCAACTTCACACCTCTTAAACTAACGTATCACGATCGAAATATTCTTTGAAGGTACCCAAAATACGATTTTCCTACACAACATGTGTACTTCATTATGCTCAGTGGTTACAATAGAGCGCTACGCAAAATTCTACACGGTGTAATTTATGCCGAAACAGTCGGTTACTCCTCCACCGTCGATGTATCACAAACCACAATCCGCTATTACCGTGTCATTCCTACACAGACGACGGATCGACATTGCCAACAAATTATACACCGAACCACGTAATTTGAACGTATCACTAACAAAACGCAAAAGGAAACGTGCGAGCGCATAAGGCCCACATAGAGAAAAACAGACTCGTGCACGCGCTACGAAGTTGGTGTACATTAACCTTGGAACGACGTATTATCATATAATCTAGCAAAAACTAGGAGCTAAAGCCGTCTTGCCAGAATGAATCATAAAAATGTGAAAAAATAAAAATCACTGTGTGCTAAAATTGTATAAAGAATAAGATCCTCTCTACCAAACTATAACAAAAAGTCTATAGCAGTGGTTTCCAAGCTAAAAGTGCCTGAGGACCACAATTAAACTCGGAAACCTATCGCCGCGGCGGGCCGCATCACAAGCGTTATCTTCCCTTTCGGCTGATACAATAAACTGTCATTGTTCATCTTGTTATTTGAATTACAGTCTCTTTAATTCCAATTAGGCTATGTCGTGTTTACTTGGTGAACTTGTTTATACATACCAATCTACGCGAATAGAGAAGACAGCGGGTTGGTTCCACGTAGAAAAAAAACATTAACCGGTATTCCAAGAGCAGGTACGATTCTTTTTGTAGCACAAAATACAAAAATTTAATTAAAAAAAAAAACAATGTTTCAATTACGCATGGTTACGTATTTAAAAGGAGCAAAGTATATATGAACAGAATATAGTTGGCAAGATTAGATTAACATAATTTCAACAGGCTTAAGACTAGATTGCATAATTTTCTTATCTTAACGCAATTTGTATTCTATCTTATAATTAAACACTAGGAGTTTTATTTTTTAAATCCGCAAACACATAACGAGTACGATCCGGTATTTCGCTACACAAAGACGCGACTTTGGAGTGTTTAATTGTCGGCACATATGAAAGCAAACGTTTTCGCAGAAAAGTGTGACAACTTCTAGTCACAACAATGCCGTATTAGCACTCGAGCAACCTTCACCTACAAAACGGGTCAAGATAGTTTCTGACCTCCTTGCTTCATTCTGGAAACAGTGTACTGTACACAATCAGACGCAACCAGTAGCTCTGCGCACCAACGTGCGGCCTTCTGCTTTATTAGCATGTCCCGCCCGTCCGACATACAGACAATACAGTGTGTGCATATATGTATAACTAGGTCTCAGAGCCATATGACGTCATTCGTACGCCCGACCTATTGCAATAAACATTAGTTGTGACTGCAAACTACACTCTATGTTACAGGTTCGCAATAATTATGCCAAGAGTCTTTGATTTAAAACGACCGAATCTGCAGACTTCCCTTTGACCGACGCCGCCATAAACTACTCGAAATATAATGAAACAATACTATATTCAGACACTAAAGTATTCAGACCTTCAGACACTATATTCAGACCTTCAAGTGGGTACATAAAATTATCCATAAACTGTCATAATCAATTATCCAAACGTAGCGAACAGGTGGTTCTTGAGATATTTATAGATACGCGTGGTCAGTTTTTACATAAATCAGTTAGTAGACTAGTCGGTATCGTAATTGGTTATTAACCTAGAAAGACCCGGCTTCAATTCCAGGGCGAGCAATAAAATCGAGGTTCTTTTTTTAGCTCCCAGGTCGACTGATACCATGAAAACGAGTACCTGGGGTATAGCCGCTTTGTTTAAACCGTTTCCGTCGGCGTCAAAACAACTGTCATGAGTCGTAATTAACTATTTATCTCTCGTCACTGTACACGTTGACAGGTTTCTGCACATTATTAAACAAGGGCTCCACCGGGAGCAGAATGACGACGACACGACGGGTCGGCTCTTTTGAAGGCGATAAACTGCGGTTGACGAATAGTAATTGTGGCAACGACGCCGCGTGACGTCGGCAATCTCGTCTTACGAACGGTGCAATCTGATTAATGCACAGACACGTTTACGAACACGTTATTAAATCAAACATCATTCTTTAGGCCACCCTGATCGAAGGGCGTAGTGGGCGGGGCATGCGTATATGGGTAAAAGACGGAATAATGTATGTCGTGATAAAGAGACTTTCTACGGAAATGAAGAAGTTGCAAGCCCACAAACATCCGAGTTGAGAAGAAGAAGAAATTATAACTCACTCTCCAGTTTACCATGCAGAGTCTTAGTTTTCATCCTTACTAAAATCGTTGTAACATTTACAGTAAGCGGAAAAGTTAAACTTTTAATGGAGTATTAAAGTTTATGAACGTAGACATATTAAGAATATTAGGAAAGACATGAATTTGTATTCTTTTAAAAACTATAGCATCCATCAACAAAGAGACATACAATGGACGCGTAGAACGAACACGTTATGCAATATCGCGAGCAAAATCGCGAAAGACGTATAATAAGGACTTACTAAGAACGTGAAATGAAGTACAGGAAAACTACAAAATACAAGAATCAAAGCGAATATTGGACGAGTACGCTCGTACATTCCGAACAGGTGAAAGCATACTACACACACTGTCTTATACCACTTTGTGTTAAGTTAATACGTAACATACGTATGTCAATTAATATTTTTTCCATTTTAATATAATAATAAGCTCATTCAAATAAAGAACTAATTACTATATCGAACCGTGCAAAAAAAAATCATTAAAAGCATTTTACACAATTTTACACAAATTATCGTTAAATGCCCACAGTGTGGCAGAGAAAAACGTAAACCTACCGTGGCTATATGGTAATTACGAGCTACATTAATAACGATAAACAAAGGAACGTCTACGGTTCCTACACTTATTTTAGGTACTAAAACGTGATGAGGAACGTCTAAGAACATTTCAGCGCAAAATATTACGGACAATCACTGCACTAGAATGCACGTGGTGAACCTCGAACTAAACAAGGCAACATACAAGGCACTGGCGACATTGTAAAATTTATTAAAAGCCGACGACTGGAATGATTAAACAGGGTGATGCGAACGGATGATCAGGGAAAGACTAAGAGAGCGACAGAATACAATTCCGCCTACAAGTACAAGGATTAAAGAGAGACGGTCTGAAGATATTGGAAGAAGGCGTGCTGGTCAAGTGGGTAAGAGGATGACGATGGGTATGTTAAGAAAGGACGAAACTGAAGGACGTCACAGAAACTCATTAAGAGTTATAAATAAAAAAGAAAACAAAAATTGTTCAGATTCTCCTCCCTAATTACGCCTATACAAAACTACTAGCACGTAATGACTTATACAGTAATTAAATAAATAACGAAAAAATTACTGTAAAGAACATACCTAAATACTAATTTCTTGAGATTTTCCGGAGCTGAAGAACACCCGAATCGGCTGACGTAAACTGGAAAACTACTGCGTTGTTCCGGCTATCGGATATGCACTGAGCGGCGTGCGTGAGCGCGCTTGCATGCACATGAACGAATGACACACTTATACAGAAATTCACCGACTGTATCCACAAGTTCAAGGTCTGACTCGGCACACACTTTCATAAATTAGACTATTAACTACCACCGTAATTATTAATTACCGGTTACACAAATATGGCGACCGCGAAATGAAAGACGGTCATCTGTGCCGCGGTACCCCCCCCCCCAAGCAAAATATCTGATCACACAGGATTATAATTTGAATGCTTCACGATCGGAATTTAAATATCGATTCTGTACTGGTTTACCAGTAAGACTGTTGCCCATTATTGGACGTCATCTGTCAAGCAAGTCTTTTGGCTACATTAGCGCAGGCCATATTCATGACCTGATTCAACTTGTTATAGAAAATAAACAGTGGATGGAGAAAAAATGAGAAGACGCCCAGGAGACCTCCAGTCACACGCTACGGAGACGAAAGAAACTGCTTGAGTTGTGCTACAAAAGTGGGTAAAAATCATGTTTAAGAAGTCACTACACCTTGCCACACGATTGGTAAAGGTTACTGCGAGTTAAAAAGTACCTCGGGCCGACCGACATCACTGCCTGATGTCATTTCTTCTGTCAGAATTTCGCTACGTTCGCTTCACCAGTCCACTGAGAACGATGATCTGCCGTGACGAACTGCCCACTTGCATATAATGATACCGGTCCGCGATGTTATTATGACTGGAGATTGATTTAGAAACAGAAGCTAGTATTTTAAATCTGTTGATACCCGGCTGATTCTTTTACTTCTGTACGATACGACTAGCATTTTCGGACTAGAATTATATTGACAATTTTTTTATATATACTTGATAATTGTACAGTCAGTGGCTATTTAGAACGTAGTCTTGAGAAGCGGAAAGGGGGGGTCAGATCAAGTCGGCTTCACACAAAGGAAAAGAAAAAAAAGTTAAAAGTAATCAATTTTAGGTATCTTTAAAGTGCCTGAAAAACGTGTGATAATACCCTGAAATCATCCCCAACAAAGTAAAAGGTAATAATGGTAATAATACAGTAAAAATACACGTTATTGAAAAATTGTTTACACGATATTATACGACTGGATTAATTTTCCTACATCTCATAATTCGCTAATGCTGTGTCTAAATATTACGAGATCAACAAAATTCCTCGTCAACTTTGTTTCAACCCTATAGCCTCCCCCCATAAATACGCCCAGACTACTGTAATGGTGTAGGATTGTACAGCCAGCCACTCCAGGCCAAGTGTCGGGGCGGCAGGAAATAATTCGACCCCCTCTATCAAGCGGCAACAGCCTCTCTATACCTTTATATCTCTATGACCGGTTAAGGGTCTACGGCCCCCTACTGCCAAGTACCCCTAAAGGCGGATGAACCTTCACAAGGTAAATGGTACAGGACAGGAGGCAAGGGAAACCACTGCACTGGATGTCAGACTTTTTTTATTAAAGCATGGAGAATGAAGAAAAAATGGCACTGGAGAGAAAGTATGTAATGTGGTCACCCACCAATCTGAGGATTGTGAAGAGAAGAAGAAGAGTTGTGTAACATTTCTCCCCGGTTCCGAATGGGAATAAATTTAATCACAATGAAGCAATGACGAGAGAACAGGACATAGCATATGTCCTTGTGTAGACTAGAGGTGTGCTAAACTGTATTTTAAAATACCCGGTACGAACAAAACTTCCAAAAAATAACACGTACAATACCTGTTATTATATACGTATTATACATATACCTGTGTTATATAATTTGTTACAAGAAATAAATTGAAACTAAAAGTATTAACAGTATTACTTTACACTGTGATTTTATTAAGCTGTTATTGTTTAAAAGAAAAATATCTCCCTTTGGGAATACTAATTTAAGTTTTCACTAGGAGTAAACAAGCTCATATAGATTTAATATTAAATTATTGATTCCATTTTGATTAGACAAATCAGTTGCGAAACTCAGGCAATTAAATTTAGAGTGCAGGTAATAGCACAACAAAAATGTTAAAAAAATTTACGTGTGATGTGCAGTGAAGTTAAAATCATCTCCGAAATCACATTAATAAAAGTACTATATGGCCTATCAGCCACTCTGTAGGTTATAACACAATATAATTCGCTTTTTCAAAATTTACCAAGTTGGTGACTAGTATAATATATAATTTGTTATTATAATCTTTTATTATATATCTGCATAACACACGAGAATAAATGTAACATCAGTATGATTTTTTTTTCATTTATTAAAAACAGCTTTGTCTCTTTGGGATAGAGATATTCTGAACCTCGCTGTTTTGCTTCGTTTCGTACTTGTATGGCAATCGGCACATGCGCAGAATGAAGTATTCAGCACCAAAAAAGTGGCTTTGTATTCGTATACCCGTAGTACTCGTTTACTGTTTATTCGTTACTTGCGTAGGTTTCGTTGGTCCCGCGACTAGGAACCACAAGGCCGCGAGTAATCGGAGCGGGTATTTCGAATTTTCAGTTTTCAGTTATCGTTGAATGGGAACAGGTATTTCAACTTTTCAGTCACTGTTACATCAGTTCCACAAAAATATCGTTCCAAAATACCTGTTATAGGTATATCGGGTCATCTCTACTGTAGACTATTAACCAAAACAAAATCTGAATTCAGTCGTACGTAATCTATAGGCTATTCAGTGAATAGATTTTAGTCAATACGTTTGGATGTCTACCAAAAATAACCGGCCATCCGAAAATCTGCAAACATTAACAAGGGATAACGGAAGTAATGGCAAAAAAAGCAATCGCGCACACGACCAAACAGAATGCTGGCAATCGGCCACACTTGTATAGTCGTAAATATCTCAGACACACGACAGACATAAGCTGTCACTGCATTAGACGGAACTTCCAGCTCGTCGTCTGTGGCTGATACACACAAACACGAAACTCAAACTGCCATAAATCATAAGAGAAGAAATGACATGGGAAATACATCAACCAGTAAGAAATAAAAGAGTTTACTTCTACTTACAATCCTTTACACACACACACACACACACACACACACACACACACACACACACACACACACACACACACACACACACACACACACACACACACACACACACACACATCGAATTAGATCACGAAATGTTGCGCCGGTCACGTTACCCGGGTCTTCGCTAAATCGAATAAATGTCAGATTAAGTAAAGAAGCACGAACCCAATAAAATCCAATTCGTAAAGAGTTCCGTCTGTTTCGGTCATTAATTTGATACAGTCGGTATCTGTTTCATGAGTTAATTGTATTTAGGAATATTGTAGTTTTAAAAGAACATGAATTATATTTCTCGTTTATAGAGCTGATTGTACATCGCTGTGACATCCGATACGACCAGACGTTGTTCCTACAATGTAAACACGCACAAGCTTATTCTTTACATGTGATTACAACGTCTGTTGACTTCTACTTGTTTCCCGTCTCCACGCACGCTATTTTACTTCACAATAATTTGAGCACTGTATTTCAAGAAGTCTATCTTCTGTTAAAAAATTGTTATCCTTATTTTCATAATACGGTGTACTGCACAAAAAAAAAGAAAACAACAAAACTGTTCCGTCAAACAGAAGGAAAAATAAGGAGTAAAGAAGGGCCGCGGTCAGATGAGGTCCAAGCGTACAAAACCCGGTCAGTTGCGACAGAGTTGAAAATTTGAACCTGGTCATTTGCGAGCCGACCACTCGCAATCGAAAACTCGTCCTATCATCCCTATCATCTACAGATATTTACAATCAACATCTTCTTCTTCTTAAGCACTACAGTCCAATGTGAGCCCTGGTTTCCAACACCAATCTTCTCCAAAGTCTCCTACACATTGTCATCTCAGTGTAACCCCTCACATCCAGTCCTGTGAGATCTTCTAGCACATCATCCAACCATCTTAATCTAGGTCAGCCCCTCTTTCTGCTTTTAAGGACTTGCGCCCTCAGATCTTATTCTCCATTCGTCATCTTCTTTTACCGGGCCATAAACACATCTCTGATCTTTCTTTCAAACCTTCTTAGTGTTTTCGTCAATGTCTATGTCGTTTCCCAAAAAGACAGTCCTTCCGAGGCTACATACTGAACCCATATGTGACAGACCTCTGCGCTCGCTTCGCTAGGCCCTACATAAGCATCAAAACGACGGCCTCTATCGATTTCCGGATTACTGAAAACATCACTCCTGTGTCACAGGTATCGAAGCATTTGATCGCAACGCTTGGCTCTTTAGGACGCGATTCTGCTAGTCCGCTTGCAGCCAACAGGATATCGTATGTGGGTCCACCACATAACAAAAACTTATAACACCTCTGAGTCCGAAGTTACTACTACTAAGCAGGAAGTAGGAACGTTTCTGTTAGATGCCAAGGCGGTCAGTTGCGACCAACTGAGCATGCGGGGTCCCAAAGACGAGTAAGAACAGGTAAAACGTCGTTTCGTCGAAGCTGACCGAGACTGTTAAGGCACAAAGAGAAAATAAAAATCGATACTTGTCAATCAATACAACACTGACTGCTCAATGTAAATAAATGCCCCAACAAGTAGACCGTGCTGGGCTCTAGTTTTTGAAATCATTTTATTAACTTTAATTGGTAATCAAAATCATCCGACAATTTCGAAGATTTTACATACAGTACATCAACCTCGAGATATTCATAATATATGCAGGCGAAACGATCCATCCTTCAATTACATAATAGCAATGGCACATTTCTACCGTCTAAGCATTCTAGGAGATGGGGCAGGGTAGACTACTTTATGTGAGTCGTTCAGTATACAAGGAAGACACTGTGCCCAGCACTACGCTCCAGCCGCACATTGTTACCCCACGATTTTATCCCCGGTACTTGTATCCACAGGCTAAGGAGACCTGGGGTCTGTAAAACCACCTTGATTTTATGGTGCGCCCAGAAAGCGAACCCCAGACCTGTAGATTAGTACCCAAACTCCATACCTACTGGTCTGCTACTAACCTCCCTCACTCCATTACACGAAGCTGTTTTTCCTTTTTTTTTTTAATTCTGTACTGCTGTTACAGAGCAGATACTTCTAAAATAGAATTTACTTTTTATCAAACTGTAAGGAGCTATTCAACTGGTATTCGAACGTAGGAATGATTACGTAAAAGAATTTATACGGACGTATTATAACAAGGCTCGGTCAAAATCCATAAAATACGTGTTCACTCACTTCGCCCTATTCTAGAAATATCGGTATGGAGAACCAGACATGACTTCCATGTTCTAAGATTTATATTTAAAATCATTTTCTAAATGAGATATTTTCATAGAAACTATTCTTTCTACTTCTTGCATCAGCCTTAACCACAGTACTGAGGTCACTAACGTATACCACCACACGTTAGCGCACTGGATTTTCACTGATTATGGCAGTCGATAGCACTGCCGAAACGTCTGGTTTTGTAAAAACATTGGACCACGGTCAAACAGCTCGGGAAGGAATTTTAACAACAAACTACTTCTTTGTTGGCGATAACGTAGTACACATACAAAATTATCACCTTCCCTTCAACTATCATTTTCATTTATAGAAAATTACCCCCAACCCCTTCAACCAACCTTTTCATTTATAGATATTTCATCTACGTTTCTACAGTGGATTATTATGATCTTCTTTTCAGGATAACGTATTTATCAAAATTAAGTACTTTACTTTTGTTAAATCATAAAACGTTGGTGGTAAACTACCCTTTCCCCTTCACCGATTTTCACCAAAATCAATAGGCCTTGAGTCCTCTACAACTCTGTTCGAATTTACGGCAGTTATCGTTAGCCATAGAAAAAATTCTACAGACAGATACACACACAGACACTTTTCGAAAAATGACTTTTCTTTATGTTTTGAGGGTAATCAGAATCAACCCTTATCTCGAACACGATTTTTTCGCCATCACCATACTTCCATTTCCTTATGGAACATGGAAGTAAAAATACTGAATTTACTCACAGACACTTATACATACCTTTATATAATATTCCTATTTTCTCATTTTCCTTGTATATTTTATGTTATTATTAATAATAACAAAATTTGTTGAAAAGTAACATATTTTATTATTTTGTGAATATTACAATGTTTCAATAGTATTTAACTATCATCATCAGATTTAAATTTATAATAATATTATTAGCAAATACGGTTGGTTACAAAGACGATTTATAACAAAAAAACAAAACAAAATTTTTAAGTGTGTTTTTAGTACGTGTGTACGTGCGCGCGCTGATCGACATGCACTTCACTTGAAACTACTGTTGTGTTCCAATGCCTTTCATGACGACTACGACAAAATAATTCAAACAAACTTGCCATCGCCATCAATACTCCTAACTTTTCGGTTTTAAAGTAGTTTTCGGGACTTGGCATATCAGTGAACACGGCGTAGTAGTATCACTACTGGCCACATATCTAGAGGTTCCGAGTTCGGTTCCCAGAGAGCACCACAAAATCAAGACGCGTCTTTCGGCTAGGTGGACTCAACCTTTGGAAATGATTATCTCGGATGAAGTAACACTGGACGGCTGAAACGTAGTGCTGCGCACACACACACACACACACACACACACACACACACACACACACACACACACACACACACACACACACACACACACACACGACTTACTTGTATCGCGAACGTCTCGAGTTGGCAGGCTAACCCACCTGGTTTTACTGCACTGCTTGGATGGTACAAAAGCAGCCGTTATTTCTGTAGAGGTAGTTTTCAAAACCTTTACAATTCTCAACGCGATTGTTCAACTTTATTCACATGTAATAAATACATTCTACTTATCAGTGTTTACAAATAATACTGTTTACGTCATATTTGTATTGGGATTATAAACTTAGGTGTGCCAACTGGTAACACACACACACACACACACACACACACACACACACACACACACACACACACACACACACACACACACACACACACACACACACACACACACAATCTGCCTCGTGATCAATTTGAATGCAATCCATTTAGCTGTCAATCCGTGCACACCTCTCTCTCTCTCTCTCTCTCTCTCTCTCTCTCTCTCTCTCTCTCTCTCTCTCTCTCTCTCTCCCTCTCTCTCTCTGCCTTTTATGTAAGTAAAAAGGCGGGCAAGGAATCGTTAAACCTGAGCTGAATCCACGGACGATTTAAAGTCTGAGCTCCTCTACCTTCATAAAGCCTTCCTGAGATCGCTTTTACGTCTACAAATAGTAGAATTATAGCTGTCTCGGTCAGAAGGATGACAGTCGGAAGCTTTGATCATGTAAACATGTGATCGTAATTGCGCGGCACTTCCCGACACTGTCTCCGTGTACCAATCAGATAGCATCGTTAGTAAGGCGAGATTACCGTGTTGAGTCCAAACTGCAGCTTATCTCCTTCAATGGAGCCGACCTGTCGAGTCGCTGTCATTCTGCTCTGTAGGAATAGTCGTTGGTTAATGATGTGCAAAAACATGTCGACAACGTAACTACACAATCCGGGATAAAAACTTAGTTACCACTGATAACAGTTGCTTTTCATACCGACTGTTATCCTTTTGACCGACGGAGCTTTACACGTTAACAGATTTTTGTTTAACATATAAAGAATTTAACGTTCCAAATAAAAATATTCCATCAGAATTCGTTTTGTCACGAAATACCGGTTACAACGACAAATCGGCCTTCCATGTAACATATGTACCATTTACGTAAATATCGGTATGGACAACCATACATGACTTCCATGTGCTACGATTTATATTTAAAAACATTTTCGAAATGAAATATTTCCATAGAAACTACTTCTTTCTTCAGCCTTAACCACAGTACTGTGGTCACTAACCAATACCAGCTCACGGTTTTCACTAATGATGGCACTGCCGAACGTCTGGTTTTGCAGAAAACATTGGACCACGGCCAAACAGACCGGGAAGGAATTTTAACAACAAACTACTCTCCTTTGTTGCCGATAACGTAGTACACATAAATTATCCCCTCCCCCTTCGACTATTATTTTCATTTATAGAAAATTACCCCCTCCCCCTTCAACTACCCTTTTCATTTATAGATATTTCATATACCTTTCTACAGTAGATTATTATTACCTTCTTTTCAGGATACTTTATTTATCAAAACTAAGTACTTTTTACTCTTGTTAAAACATAAAACGTTGCAGGTAAACTACTCCTTCCCCTTAAGCGATCTTCACCAATATCAATAGGCCTCGAGTCCTCTACAACTCAGGCACATATGTAAAAAAATTATTTGATTCTGTTTGGATTTGCGGCAGTTATCGTTCGCCACAGAAAACATTCTATACACAGAAACACACACTTTTCGGAAAATGACTTTTTTCATGTTTTGAGGATAGTAGCCTACAATCAGAATCAGCCCTTATCTCGAACAATATTTTTTCGCGATCACCGTACTTCCATTTCCTTATGGAACATGAAAGTAAAATAAACAAGTACGCGTGAACACTTAAAAGACGAAAACCCTTACAGTTAGTGTAAAATGTTAGTCGGCAAGTATCAAATGTAAAATCAAAGCAAAGTTTTTCAGTTCACTTGAAAGAAATGGTCTTTCATATATTTATAAATTAAGCTAAATTTTAATTTGTAATTTAAGTGGCAGTTTAGGTTAAGATTTTACTGCAGTTAGGCTTATATGAAGCCAAGAACGAGTACGGTCAAAAAAGAAAACAATAAGTGGACCAACCGGAACTTTGACCATTTTAACACGACACAAGATTCATGCGAAAAACGGCTGGCGTCACGGTTAATCCACAGAAAAGATGGATCTTCTACTGCCAAAATTTCATTTAATAAAATCCGACATAACGACAACAATGACGACATACTCATCACACATTAACACCGTGCTTACCCGATTTCATTGACCTCGTTTAAGTTGCTCTGTACACCACTGCATTATTCTCTTTACGGCTGCTTCAGAATAATCAATTTTAGATAACTACGACATGTAAAGTCGATTTTTCCGTTATCAAGATTCGTTATACTCCGAAGTTGTTCACATAAAATACGATTACATGAATATTAACTTTGTCTGGCGTAGGCCTACAGAATGCGATACTGCGTCTCGTATTATTTTATCGTTGTGTACACAGCGATGCATTATTAAACACTGTGAATGCGAACGCGACTATACCTTATGACGTCGACATCTCGGTATGTTCTACATTGTCAGCCGCCTTTGTGTTACGTACGCTGTATACAAATCGTTTTGTAACGGTTCATTCCAGGCATAGCTTATTAATAATGAAATCTGCTGCGGCACCGCACCCCAGGAATCGCGTATAAACTGAAAATCGCCGAGTTCCTCCTCGATTTCGTTGTTCTTCAATCCGATAATAAAAATACGTATAACAGGTCTTAGCACTCAGTATACCGCCCATATTAAAACTGCCATTTTTAGGTACTCATCTACAAAAGTATAAAATATCAAAAATCATTTTTTTTCCACTAACATTTATAAACTTCTCTGTAATTTGTGCTTCGTATATATGTAAATATTGTAACATCATCACGTAGTCTTACCCGTTAAGCCTCGCGTTGGGATCGCCAATTTTGTAACAAGACGTGTATTCTTCTCGTTATAATTTTATTATTATTATTTTTTTTTTAATCTTGATAGTTGTAATCAGCTGGTTAATATTGTTTTAGATAAAAAATTTATTTAAGTTCGGTTTAAATGAATTGGTGGTTTATTCCTCGACGTTTTCCCTTCGATTAAGACGAATCGGTGTAGGTGACTTCTCGCTGAAATTAGAAGTTATCTGTTAGACATATACTTACTAGTAGTGACGTTTTAAAAGCAATGCAGGGTTTTTAATGATGGTTAAAATGTTTAAAATTATTTCAAACCAATTCGCTGCCGCCACCAGTGCTGCCAACCGTTGTTGCTGTCCACCTAAACTGTAACGTCTTAGTCTATGGAAATAATTTGTTGAACTCTTTGGTTGGGTAAAATTATGTTTTATTTCTCCAAAATTATTTATGAAATTATATTAAACCACAATAGTATTGTTAATAATTTTTTTTAAGTTATTGTAGACTCTTGAAAATTCTTATTTCTCTGGGTCTGCTATGCTGACTCTAGTATTCGCCACATGGAACGTTAATGTTTTGGTTAAATTATTTTATAAACAATGTAGGTTCTTTGAGACTGCAAGATACAAAAAACATGAAGAATTATACTACTATAATTGTTTAGTAGTAGGAGAGTGATTACATTATTGAAAACGTCTTAATTAATAACATGAAAATTCAACATGTGACTTTTGTCGACATTTGAGGTTAAAGCTGGTTTAACTGAATAAGAACCAGTTAATTTGAAATTACTAACAACTCTTAACAATATTAAAAATATCCGTAGTACACGGTTATAACTTCATTCAGTGAAAAAAATTAATTATCTGCTTCATCAGATTGGATAACAAACAAAACCAGGTATTTGGATATTCCCAGTTAACATGATTAGACATTATTAAATATTTTGGACAATTATAAAATTAAAACAATACAACATAATTAGTATACTATAGTTCAAAGTTTCTTAAACTTCATCCTTAATCAACTGATACACCCTATCTCGGAATGTTTCTCAGGTGAACTATGAAATTATGCTCGACTATAGTTAATTCTTTTTTCATTTTTAAATAACTTAATAGCTCTCGCTACACTCATGGCATTTCTATTGTCCATATGACAGTGTCTCTTCCATTATAATTACTGTTATTTTTTAAACAGTTGACCATTTATATAAGTAAAGTCATTTGTCTCTTTTATATTTTTTCTCAATAATAATTATTAAAATTATTAAATTAAATAAGGTTCCAAGCCTTGTAGTGTTCAACTGACATAATGTTATTAATTGTGTTCGATAATCTTGTTATCGAAAAAAGGTCATAATTATTCTAAGTAATTGATATGTGTCACTATACTTGCGTTCAAGCCTTTTCCTGGATTGGCACTATCAATTTTTTTTATTAATAGTTAATAATGATTACACTGCCTATGCGCACATACTCAGTATAAGTTTATTGGAATTAAAATAATACAACTCTTTGTTTACACTCGGGTTAACCTCAATTTCACTTTTTGAGGTTACGATGACTCTAGTCATCTGTGTGATATTAATCTTTCATTGTTGAGTACCGCGAACGCCGTGGCTTCCTCGTCGTTGTCTGGTGATGAACTGTTCATTTCATCGGTGTCAGAATCTGGCTCCTAATGCTTGATGATGATCGCTGATTGGTCAGTTTTCATAATTTCCGTACTTCTTCGGTATGTTTCGGCAAAAGAGACGCGTCCAAGGCGTCCTTTTTTGGGTTTTGAGATTAAGAAAAATTGGTTTACCTAATGACGCCCAAGGGCTTGTAATTTATCAATTCTTTATAACTAAAACTGTTCCCTTATCTGTACTCTAATTCACTTTTCATTACCACCATTGCTTCTGTCTATTTTATACGAGCAATTTGGTTCCCCACACTCTATGTGTCTATTAACAATTTTTGTTATCTATTTACATATAATACTTTTTATTTTATTTTGTTTATTTTATTTTATTTTATTTTATTAAACATTTATGGTTACTATCTATTTATCGAATACTACCCCTTTTCATTAAGTTATAGAGTGACAATTTGCTTAAATCGTCTTTGGTAGATTAGGCCTACCTCAATATTATTTACTATATCTTAATACCTTACTTCTAGTAATATTTCTTACATTTAATATACTATTATTGTTCACAATTGTCCTCTATGACTTCTTATAACTATTATACTGTTGTATCTGATATGGTTAGCTAATTATTGATAATAATTATCATAACTATCTTGTCTAGGAACTTTGGTCTATGACACTACCAATTATTTGTATTCGTTTCATTTTAACATTGGTCTCTAAACCATTTCCATTGTGGCCTAACTATTCTGAGATAAGCATTACATCTTCTGATTATCTCAGTTTCAGTTAGTATGTTGTTATTTTACTGTAGGCTACTTACATTTTATATCAATCTATAGTTCAGCACCATTGGGTGTTACGTTATTTGCTTTTATTCTGTGTTAAAACTTTGTCTTTTGATTCATTATTGTTTACATAATGTTCATTACAATAATGATAAAGTTTGGCAGTGTTTAGTTATGCCCTAGGATATTGCCATTTGTTGGTAAATCCTTAACACTTCTTGCACCTAGTTTTACATGACAATTACATTTAATTTCCATAATTATTATTTAATTCATGGCAATAATTATTGATTTGCCTTATATTAGTGGTATTACATCTCAATGGTCCTATTGACATTAATCACCTTCTCTTTTATTATCATTTTTACATGTTAATTAGATTGGTCATTGTGCAAATTCTATTCTGTCCATTTCAGCATGTTATTTTACACTCATGACGTATACTAGTCTTTCTAGATCACTAGTTTTGTTATTGGAATGATCCTTATAATCTCTAGTTTAATTATAGTATAGTACACTCTAGTTTAATAACCTTTTTGTTATTAATTTTGGTAATTATAATTGACAATTGCTTGTTAGCTTAGGTTATGTGCCACTCTCTTGGTTCAAAACAATGGTTTTATTCTATAGTTTGTTTTTCTACACATACTTAATTCTTCAAATGTATTAGTATTATACTTTATTATTTATTGTCTGGTATTTCTTTTTATGACTTTCTCAACATTATTGTTGACTAATAGTTTTTTCTTATATTCTTATATTTACATTAATTACTTCACTAGTCTTTGTGATACAATTTAGTTATTACTTCTATACATTCTTAATTTATATTAATACAATTTTTAGACTCACTCTCTTCCTTATTTTTTCTCCTATCATTGCTTTACCTTCGAGTTCTGGTCATATTGTCATGTCAGTTAGATTAATTTATTAATGGTTTGATGTCATTGTTATGTCATATCATAGGGTTTGCATTTAGCTTTTAAAGTACTTCTTTTTCCTCCACCATTATCAATATTTCATATTCTCATTATTTGTTTTATTCTTGTTGTTGTTTATTTCTTCTTTTAGTTGAGTTCATTTGATTTTCCCTAGTTGCACTGCTTCTGTTATCATCATTAATAGATATCTTTTTGTGGGTGTTTTAGTCTTCTTCTCACTGTCTGATCTATTGTGTATATTGGTCAACGCTGTTTTGTCTCTAGCGTTTGTCTTTATTTCTTCTATATTCCATTATTTGTTAATACTAATTTCTTCTTATTCCCCTAAATTAGTCCATACTTGTCCTATATCCTCCTTTAATGTTCACATTTGGTTGTTTATATGGCATTTGATTGATTATCATTAGTTTTAGTTTATTTTTGTATCTTGTTGATCATATGTACTGTTACAATATGAAGCTCGTATATATGTGCGTCAAGCAAAGCGTAATATTTTAAAGAATATGATCATATTCTAAACGTTTGAATACTATTACAAGACAAAGGTTTTTAAAAATATATAAACACTTGCTACGTTTCACAGTTTTCCCCTTTATTAAAAGCTGTTGTTTAGTTTAGTTAATTTTTATATTTTATATTCAGATTATATTTAGTTTTTAGACACTTGACCTTCCCTTAGCTCCTACAATCCCCTCCATCTTCACACCCGCACACATGTCACGATACACGCCCTAAACAGATGTTCACCACCCTAACATCCTCTGTTTTGGTTGTTCACTGATCTCTTTGACAATAGCTTGAAAAGCTGAAACAGCTGTCAAGAGTTAAATAAAAACTGTGAAACGTACGAAGTGTTTAAAAACCTTTGTATCAATATGTTTCACAAGTGCCCAACGAGTCATCAATTACTATTACAAGAATAATATAAATATCAGTATAACACTGAAATTCACTTCACATCCTATGGAAACCAAAGTCTCCCACAAGTCGTACTTCAGTCAAAACACAATTTGTGTCTCAGGCAAGGATTACGGGTTCCATGTCATTCCTAACGTACAAAAACAATACGGATGCGATTCGAACATGCTTGACGTCGATAGAACGCAGTATTTGTAGATCGTTAGCGATCTAATTATTCTCAACGTTACTAGATGGTTCGAGAAAGCAAGATTCTACACACTTAGCTACGCCTTCTGCTATATCGCCATTCCTGCATCACCGTGACAGGACATATGATAAAAAATAAAGCTTACTAAACCTTGACGCTAAGTGCGCAAAAAAATACTAATACAGAGGAACTCGAGAATAACGAGCTCTCTTATAACGAGAACTTGGATGTAATGACCAAAAGTACGAAATTTGTTTGGTTTCGTATCTTAATAAAGATAATTAAACTCGCTTTTAACGAGTAGGAACGCATCAGAGACTTGGTTATAACGAGCATTTTATCGCGGACTTGTTCATGGGTTAAAGTCTAACAAAAGTTCGTTACAATACAGCATTTAAATATCCTTTTAAAATCATTAACGCAATTCAGTGGAACTAATAATGTAAGTGATGAATTCGTGGAATATTTAAATAAATTACAAAACCGTTTTGATATTTACAGATACAAAATTACTAAACAAACAAAAATAGATGATTTTTTAAGGTTAATTAAAAATATAATTATGTGTGCGAAATATAATTTTGACGATTCCATTTAGAACGAAGAACAAACTGCCGCAAATTCAAACAGAATTAAATAATTTTTTGCATATGTACCTGAGTTGTAGAGGACTCTAGGCCTATTAATTTTGTTGAAGATCGGTTGAAGGGAAAGGGGTAGTTTACCCGCAACGTTTTACGTTTTAACAAGAGTAAAGCACTTAAAGAAGGTCACACTAATCCACTGTAAACAGGTAGATGAAATATCTATAAATGGAAAAGGGTAGTTGAAGGGGGAGGGCATAATTTTTTATAGTGTACTACGTTATTAGCAACAAAGAAGTTGTTTGTTGTTAAAATTCCTTCCCGGGCTGTTTGGCCGTGGTCCAATGTTTTCTACAAAACCAGACGTTTCGGGAGTGCCATCGACTGCCATCATCAGTGAAAATCGAGTCCGCTAACTTGAGGTGGTATACGTTAGTGACCACAGTACTGTGGCTGAAGAAAGAAGTAGTTTCTATGGAAATATTTCATTTCGAAAATAATTTTAAATATAAATCTTAGAACAAGAAAGTCATGTATGGTTCTCCATACCGATATTTTAACTGTCGAAGAGTAGGTCCGAAAATGGTAAGGTATCGTCAACTTTTAAAAGTTTACAAAACCTCTCCAATTTAAGAACTTTGTGACGCGGCGGTCTAAATGGTATAATGTGACTCATTCGAAGTGAAAACCCAAGGGAAGTCTAGATCAGAATACTACAAATCGATCTATGTGTCATTCAACATACACATTTCAATGTTGATACGTATACACCTTGTTTGGTTTATGGCTCGGTATTTAACAGTGTTACATATGAACAAAAAACAAGTTTATTCGGAACACGCGTTTTATGTGCAAATTTGCCGATCATTCCCATTGCAAGTTTAATACGACAGCAACTCACAACTAACCTGTTTCCAGTCTGTCGCTTGTCAGCACGTCGTTAAATTATTTCCCTCCTGTAATTGTGTTCTTAACGGCTCACTGATCATTTCTTTTATTTTCCTGGTCATCGGCCTTGTCTTCTTGCACGTTTGTCCACTACTACGGGAGCCGTTAACGAGTGAATATTTTCTCAGTGCGCTGCCGCGAGATATAACGCAGTCTTTACACGCGAACATTAAAACAAAATATTTTCTCGCCTTGTATTGGCTGTTTAAACGACAAAACAATGAATCATTAAGTTTGTCATTGTAACAATACATAATATGTCCGTTTAAAGTAACAGAACGGTTTTCAGCTTATTATTTTGCAGTAACACTAATTGGGTGATGAACCGTTACAACATGTTGGCGAGTTCCTAACTGATCTCAGAATTGGAGAATTCGAAAGTGACGATGAAAATACAGTACCAGAACGTAAGACTATTTGAACCTTGGTCAACTGCAACGTCCGTTTTCCTGGCGAATTAGTGAAAATTTATTAACGTCTGAATATTCTGCGTGCGGTCTTACAACACTGTTTCTCAGCTGTCAACTAATTTGAACGAACGTGTGTATACTTTGTTTAATCATCAATGATGACGACAAAAAAAAATTCTCTTCTTTTTAGGTGCCGTGCTCGGTCTGACGAACGCTGTGGATCACTCCTGTCATGCCTTCTCTATCTTTTGCCAAGCGAAAAAACTCCTCCGCGCTTTTCATGTCGGTTTACAACCTTATGTTTCTTAACAAAAGGTGTGTTCTTCCAGTACCACAACGACTCTCGAGTCTTCCTTTCATGATTAAGTGTAGGAGGCAGTATTTCTCCTCGTCAAGTCGTGACCAAGAAAAGCGATTTTTTTTCTTTTAATAGTGTTTCGCATTTCGCCCTGGGTACCCAAGGACCTCATAGTTGGAGCCCTGTCGACTTAAATGTTCCTGAGCATTCTTCCGACCATCCACACATCCACGTCCTCCAGACGTGTCGTTGTAGATGTCTTGAGTGTCCATGCCTCCATTCCATACAGAAGGACGGACCAAATGTAACATCTGACCATTCTCTGACGTTGCTTGATGTTCATGTTGACGAGAAAAATTTAATTAAGAAAAATTATAACTCAAGAAAATGAAAAGACGATGGATCGTTACCCGAACAAAGAGTTCGTCGATTCTTGTCCATTTTAAATGAACAGAACACGAACAAGATAGTTATCTTTAAGAGGTAGGGTGCTTATGGATTAGTCACTTGAACAAAGAAAAAAACTGACTTATTTTGAAAGTTGTTTTAATTTTTTATTGACATGATAAAATGTACGTAATTATTTATTGTTATACTTATACACACTGTATATTTCTTTAAATTTCACACCACGCTGATATACTAGAAATCAGTCCTCACGGCCGGTCGTTAACACACGGGCCGGCCGGTGGATATGAGCCCTTGAAGACATGTATATATACAATTACAGAAATATATCTACTCATTCTCTCACACACACATACACATATCGTGCGCGCGCGGAGGTATTAAAAGGCCTATATTTACAGACTCTCGTAACATTTCTATATACACACATATTTCCTAAACAATGATGGTGAAGCAGGGGAAAAACCAAAAGTAGTCTGTGGAAATGATTCTTTCCATTTTCCAAGACTGGAGGGAAAATTCTGAAAGTCGTTTCGTACATTCCTGAAACTTGTATACGCATATATTTCCTAAATAATGATGGTGACGCAGGAAAAAAGTAATTGACACCGACTGGAGACTGTGGAAATGATACCTTCTATTTTACTCATATTCACTGATCACAGGATTCGTCTATACATCGAACGGAAAAGTCATTTTGCTAACACGAAGCACCCGCCTTTTTAGAAAGACTGAAATAACAATTACGAAATAATCAAAATTCCTGTGTGTACGTAACTTGCACCGAATAAAAACAATTTGATCCCTAAAACGTACGTAGAGCTATTCGAATGTTAAAATGAGGGACAACGCGAGTGAAATACGAACTATAGCCTAAGTATACTACTACTGACTCCGAATACAATATACACATTGTGTTCCGAGTCAGTAGTATTATACTTATAATTAGTTAATCAACGGACACGTCATGGACAACAAAATCCAAGAATGAAATAAGAATATTCGACAAGTTAAAATATGTGTGTAAAATTGCTGAAAATATTAAAGACTTTTTTTATGTACAGTCTTTTGATAGAGAATTCAATTCATTACACGCATCACCTCACGAGAGTCTTCGAGCCTTTTTTGGAGCAGCTCCAAATATGTCCTTCTTATTACGTAACCAAAAGAAATTTAAGATTATTTTTGTCAACTCCTCTCCGTGGTATGTCATGTAAACATACAGTATATATTAGGCCTAATTCTCTCAATACAGTTTCGCTACCGCACAGATTTCTGTGCTTTTTATAAATGTCTCATTAAAACTTTTTTTTTAAATTTACATTCCGCTTTCACTGTCTTAACCAACTTCCAACGTGGTTCGGTTGTAACAAACTTAATCACTCCTAAACCTACAACCTAACGCTCATCGTTTGCGTTTACAGACGTTTATTTTATGGTTTAAGTATCGATTATTCGAAACGTCGATTTTATCGCATTCCCAACACGATTCAGGCAACATTACTGTGACTATAACGGTTGTGATTACCAAACACGTGTTTAAGACGTGAGTCTAACGTGCCCACAAAGTGAGGTACACGCGTACTACCTTGTCAGAATATGTAAATTAGAACACGGTTGTCTGTTAGTCCATTATCTGTCCATCGGCTGTTTGTACGTCGAACGCACGAGTACGTTAGCCAACTCGTAATTTGTTACCTTTGACCTTATCAAAAAAAAAAAAAAAAAAAAAAAACATTATCGTGAATGAGTTCATTATTAAGAACAGAGAAACTTCCTTATTTAGTAATTTGACCCAGAGGTTACAGAAAAATTAAACTACGAACGAAACGATCAATTTTAATAAAACGTATTGCAAACGTGCGGTGCGTTGGGAACGTTCAGAACAAACATGTCGACTTTCGTTGCTTTCACTTTATGATGGAAATATTAGTTTTAACGGACAAGAGAACATTCTTCGAAAGAAAGGCCTCCACAAAGATAGAAAAATTATTACTGAAATGAGAACTAACGGTTCTTGAATTCTTGCAAATTTCGCGTTTCGTCTAAACATCTGTGGATTGAAACACGTTTCCACGAATCAAGCCACGTATTTAAAAAAAAAAAAGAAAAAAAAGACGAGATTGATTCACATTCCAACAATAACACCAATAACAACAACAATAACGTTCTAATAAATAAATAATTAGAATATTTATTTGTATTCTAATAAATATCTTACACGTATTCTGTTCAATATTTTCTTCGTTTTTTCCACTGCGTCGAGTCACAACAATCAGGCACGGTCTCAAAAAGGTTACTAATATACTACCGATACTGAAACTGCATTTAATTAAACGATACTAATTATTAAAAACTACAGAACGTAACAGAATAAACAAGGCGTACGAGCTTGCTGAATACATCTCCGCCAAATTTAATGAATGTGGCTGCAATTCGAATGTTAAGATGTTCGTAGGTTATGTTCGTTCTCATTTTATTTCATCTGCTTCATTCTGGTGAAAAGAGGTTCGCAAATTTAAGTGCTACAAAAAATGAAAACACGAATGCACAAACACAATGAAGTAAAGAATGGTTTTCGTATACATTACCGAGAAACTCTCAACACTGAAAAAGCAACGAACGCGTTTCCCTTACATTGGGGATCACAAGCAGTCAAAAACAGCCTGAGAAGAGTGGAGCGGGTGAAACACCGCAGATTAAATCGGAGGACTAGACAGACCGACTGGGTCTACAACAAAGTGCTTGAGGATAAAGAGACTTACACGGTAGAAACATAGGAGGCTACACACAAATGATAAGGTCCAGAAAGCAAGATCACAGTGTCTGAACATGGGACCGAGGGGAACACGGTACGTACAACCGAAACCCGTATTCGAAACAGCGAGGAGAATTCGGAATTCCGACTATGAATTCGCAAACGTTTGAAAAAAAAACAGAAGCTTTCATAATTTAGTCCAAAGCTTACGATCCACAGAGTGGAATCGTCATCACTGTTGTGTAGTTTATTTATATGTCACTGCACCTCTGTGCCGGTTAATTAGTCACTACGGAAATTACTTTTGATGGAGTAGGAGTAGAGGAAATAAAGGAAGAAGATTCAAGGGGTCTAGACATGGCAATACAGTGTGTCTGCATATGCACGATATATTGCAGTAACAAACCTACGATTTGTCAGCAAATTATTATCGATTTGAGAACATACAAAGGTAAACAATGATATAGCTATACACAATTAATATGTCATACTGACGACTGGGCGCGTGTAAATGGTTCAATAGGGAGAAATATACAGAAAAAGCCAAACTTCCGTCAACCTGAACAAAGGAGGGAGGACGGGATACCCATAATTTGGAATAATTACGTCAAACGGTACCAAACGACTCGTACACAATTTTACATTTAAATAACTCTTTGAGTTTATTTAAATTATAACATTGATGTACACAATCAACGTAGGCCCTACATTATTTAAATCCAAAGCTAATACAGTATATGTACAAAAATTAGTGTTCTCAACTACAAACTACTGTCCACTTTTCAAAAAAGTAAGATTTTTCTGATGTTTCGTATCACAGTGATCCGTTGTGACAATATACCGTTTCGGACGTCCGAAGGCTTGGGAATTTGTTCAACAGTACGTAAAGCTGTCTAAAACACGAATCAATAAAGTCCTCATACAAAGGCACCCGTATTTATTGAAACGGTTGAATGCCAGGCTATTGTGTTGTGGTCTCATATTTGAAGAACCAAACATTTCGCCCTCACCAGCGGACGCCATCTTCAGTGGTAACGAGTACAGTACCTGTTCGCCGTAAACACCTCAGTATAGGCAAACCATTGTTTCCTCCGTGGGGTCCGAAGGGGTTTCAAGATATATAGACAAAAAAGCGATATAGTCTAGCTTATAAAGTACAGCAAATCGTTTGCCTCTGTACTGAGGTGTTTACGGCGAACATCTGCTGGTACTCTTTGCCACTGAAGATGGCCTCCGCTGGTGAGGCCGAAGCGTTTGATTTTTCAAACATGAAACCACGGCCTTACAGCCTGTCATTCAACCGTTTCAATAACACTGATGGCGTCCGTGAAAGCCGCGAACCCACGTATTTAGTTAAGTTGCCGTCGATACAACTGCAGAGACCGTTATCGCATTAAACATATTGCCGGCGGTGCATTTTACATCAAATCGACTATGCGCTGATCACTCACAAACACTTAGGACAATGGCATTACGAACTCATTAAAGAGTTTAGCAAAAGCGATATTTAAAGAGATATTTTCGACTCTGTAAACCCTCGTTGATGACAAAAACTACGCTGACGTCACCAAATATTGCGTCACCTGCAAATATCAGAGGAAGAATTCACTCGTCCCGTTACTTTCCAGAATATAGCCAAAGCGATGATGAAACCGAAGCTTGTAACGAACTAATTCGTAATCTTTACAATGTCAAGCACCAGGATAAAAACGCAGAATAGATTACAGAACTTCAGTCAGACTTCAGCGATTCGTTTGATTTTACTGTGACTGTGCATGAACTGTGAAGTTAGAAGGCGTTGTCTTATCTAAACGTTCGGCGACTTGCCTTACGGTATCTTATGGTGTTTTCGACAGCGTTTTAGTGTGAACACGGATTCACTATTCTGGTAATGACGCTAATGATCAGAAACAAGCACAGAACTCGGCCGGACATGAGCGACAACAAAGACTAGCTCTGAACAGCAGAATCGGCCCAAGAAATCCGCAGACGGTGAAACAAATACAAGCCGACATATCACATTATCGTCTAGTAACACAGTTATTTCAAACATTATTTTAATTATTACAATTAGTTAAATTAAATGACATGAAATTCATTTTAGTTAATAAATTAGTTTACTATATAAACTATACTTTAGTTGCCTGAAATTTCTGGTATGGTTTCTGGTTGGTCCACATATTATCTGACTTTCGACTTAGTGGTCAGCGGTCATCTTAAGGTTGCGAAGAACTGCCCTATACATTGGTAATTATGTAGCAGTGATAAGTTCGTTAACTCAAGACATTTTATGATATTATTATATATGTCTTATTATTATTCCGTTCATATTAGGGCTCGGAAATTGCGTTTTTAAGACGAGTTAAAAAGTGTTCTAAACTTGACCGTATAAAGAATTACAAGTTTTTAACTTGAATGAAAAATTAAAAGATTACCGAACAAAAATTAAAAGCTTTCCAAACAACGGTGGAAAGAACACTTAGACAGAAAGTCGGATTCCAGACTGGCCAAACAAGTCTGGAAATAGAAACCTATAGGACACAGGTGCGTGGGTAGACCCAGGAAGAGATGGCTGGATCTTTGAAGGCGGAACAGGCAGCACCTTGCCTATAGAGTGTTGTTAAATGATGATGATGATGATGATATTGAGGTAAGGAAATTCGTTCATCCAAAACCTGGGCAAATATATTTTTGAAAAGGCACGCGTCAGTTTCGATCAAACGGTAGACCTATTCGGTGAACTGGAGGTTTGTAGTGTAATAGCCAGACTTTTTTGTAGCAGCATCGAATAATTTTGTGAAAAGCATCAGTCCGCAAAGCTGATAGCTTTAACTCCCCGGCCGCATTTGATATTCCGCGCACGCGATCCGCGACAACACGGTAGTAGTTCCCTCCACAGTCATTACTCAACGTACTCCAAGGACGTCCCTGCCCCTACCGCCCGTTTGCAGCGCACACTGTTCTTACAACAATGACGTCGCCTATAAAAGTTTAATTCCAATTCTCGTGTTTAACCTGTTCTACACGATCAGAAACACTCTACAGTGTATTTCCAACAAACAATGACGTATATTCACAATAATGCTCGGTCTATTGTTGCCAACGTTAATTAATAAAACGCCATCGTCAAGGACTGATACTATCGTTATAAGGACTAAAATAGACATTATAAAACGCATACAATTGGAATAAATGCGAGGGAACGTAACAATGGAAAAAAGGGTCTATTACAAGGTCATAACGTTAACTCACGTTAGATGCATCCAGATAATATCAGAAAGAAACACTCTGTGAAAAAATAGGTAATGATCCACTATTCATACTCTACATTAGTTCTGTTTTATGGATGACCGCGAAAATGGTAAGGCAACTACTATAAACAATAGCGTGGAAATTCACTAAATCCAACTGTGTATGTCTAGATGAAATGTTATCATTACGTGCGATGCGTAATCAGAATCAGAACAGCCCAACTCTATAGTGAAAAGGCCACTAGGGTGCTTCATGGATAAAATGGTCAAGCTTCGTCAGTAGAATACGTTTCAAAACAGAATGGCATATCTGACTGAGTGTAGTTCTATACAATCTACCACGGCCGGCACTAAATTTCACAAGTTTATCCTTGTCCCCGCGGCGGGGTTCGGAACGCGGCAGCGTAATCGCGGGCAAGAGGCTTACCCGACGGTTTGCACAGTCCTCGGTCTCTCTCTATACGGTGTAAAATGAAGCGTAAAACTATCTAAAACTGTAGTTCTGACGTAAACAAATATCGTCATAACAATAATGACGAAGGAGATGCTGGGGAAAAACGAGACCTGCAGAGCTTGAAAACGGCCAGCTCTTACGAGACGCCGAAGCCAAGGGCGCTACACCACCTACACATATCTTACAAATATATATACAGTATTTGAAAATATTTCAAGAATTTTATTAGGTAGTATATACAGTATAGATTCTGATGACAGTTTATACATACTGTTGAAACAGTGTACATAGACCTACTTAAAAAAATTCTAAAGTATATTCTTGTAAAACAAATATTATTTATTTTATATATATATATATTTTTTTTTCAAATTTTTTTGATTAGTTTACTATTCGTGTAGCTCCTGTTTAGAGCAGAGAGCAACTTTCGCCGCTCCTTCAATAACTGGTAAGGGTAGGTGTATTGACACTCCTGCGCGCTTACATTTTCTTGATTTTCACACAATTCTTCCAGTAATTTGCTCTTCCCTTTCCTGTCCTTTGCAACTCTTTGCACGACCTTCTATATTGTATTATATGTTTTCATTTTCTCCAAAACAGTTTTCTTCCGCATGGTCGTCCCACTTTCCTATGGGCACGTTGGTTCAGTAAATCTTAAACGGCTTCTTTAAGGTAGATCCAAACCGCTTCCGATTTTTTTTTAATAAAGCTTTGTTATTATTTTTTCACCATCTTCAACAAAAACCAACAATGGTTTGTCAAGCAGACACTGGCAAACCAACGCTCTGTTACACCAACGGTTCATAGGACTTCAGATCTGGTAACTCCAAAGCTTCTTCTGACGTGCTACACTCTACGTCCTTTCATCTTATCCCCCAATAGTTTTCTGGGACGCGGCAGTCATCCATTCGGTTAATTATAGCCGATACTGAGCATCCTATTGAGCCAACTCATAATATTCGGATCCTACCGTATATCTGCATTTCTTCTACGATATTGAAGAGTATACCTGGCACACGGCTGCGAAATCTCACATTCGCCGTTTGAATACGAGTGTCCTGCGATTTCGTTCAAGTCCAATTCTCAGACCCAGAGAGAAGTGTGGGGAGGGAGAGCCATCATCTTTAAGAACGTCAGGTGTTTTTTTACACGTTAATTTTATAGTTCTTCTGATGGTTCCGCACATATGGTTGAGCTTACATAGCTTATTTACCACACCATCGTTTGAAATATAAAACACACTATAGCCCTGATATTCAAAATTGCTGACCCGCTCCAGAACAGGACCATCTACAACACGTTTTGCTCGTATGGGACCAACTCCATGATCACCTTGGTCTTTAATGTGGAGATCTGAAATCCGACTCTTTTCAGATTTGATGCAATGAGTGTGTAGCCATCTGCAAGCGCTTTTCGAGTTCGACTGGTCATCAGCAAACAAGGCGTGACTGCAAAGTTACCAATCACAAAATGTCCTTATTTTTTAAAGCAGATGATTCGCTTTTAATAACTGTGTTTCGCTGACGACCAAGTCGTGGTAGCGCAGGACTATCACGACATGGAATACATGACACGAACACTTATAGAGGAATATAAGCTATGGGGCCTTGAAGTAAACACAAAGAAAACGGAGTATATGTGCATTGGTGGGGAACAGAAGAATTTAATTTTAGAAGACGAACAAGAAATAATAATTTGCAGTAGCTATAAATATCTAGGAACAACAGTTACACAAGATGGTAGTCTACATAAAACGATAAGAGAAAGAAATAACCTGGGAAGAAAATCAATACCATTGCTGAACAACATATTGTGGGACCAACAAATGTCAAAACAAAGTAAATAAACTCGTATATACAATACAATCGTGAAACCAATTACGTCATATGGGTGTGAAATATGGTCAACAATACGCAGAACAGAAAAGTTGTTGGAAGCTACTGAAATGGATTATTGGCGAAGAGCGGCAGGGAAGTCAAAACTGGAAAAAGTAAGAAACGTCAGAATCCGGGAGATAATGGGGGTACAGTGCTCTATTGTTGACGACATAAAAACAAAACAGCTAAGATGGTTCGGGCATGTACAAAGAATGCCGGATAATCGACTCCCCAAGCAAATTTTGAGATGGACACCATACGGTCGTAGGCGAATAGGAAGACCTAGGTTGAGTTGGAGAGAAGGCATCAACTGGGCAATGAGAGACCGGGAATTGGAAGAAGAATCTTGGTTAGATCGAGACTAGGGATCGGAAGACGTAGGATAACGTTATGAACACTTTAACAATAAAAACTCATTACAGTTAATTTGTAACTCGTTACGGGCAGGTCGATCGTCTAGATCTGAAAATTACTGAGAGGTTCCGACAAATTAAAGTGTTTGATAAATGCCAGTACATATCACGTCCACACTGGTTAACCACTACACTAACAACTACTAAAGCAGATAATTATATAAAAAGACCATCATTAGAGCAACGAAACAATGTCAAGACGAGGGAGCGATATTGTTCTAATAAACAATATGCTAATAAATTATTATAACACGCGCACACACGATCATGAACTCGCGGTCAGAATGGGATGGGGACCACTCGTCTGTAATTTGCACGTACAGTAATTGCAATTGCATATGCAAATACGATTCGATAGAAATCTTATGATAACGTCCATTAAAAAAAGAATTAATCTGCACAAGGAAATAAAGGCGTCGTGTTTAATTATTAATCAGACTGTTCAAGGCGATTCCTGTTTCCTGTTAGAAAGGAAGCCATTTCACTCTTGCGCACAATCGATCAACAACCTGACGCAACAACAATGTGCAGTACACGAATCTCACAAACGACAGCGCATGAAAACGACATACAATGCAACAACGCTGACGTGGATACAATCGACTTTCACTGTAGCGTACCACTTTCAAGACCAAATAAAATGTAACTAGAGACGATTTGAAAACGTACAGGAGAAAAAAGAAACGCCTTATCAGTAAGAGCAGGAGACTAATTTATTAAGAGACGACACCCATATGACCATGTTAACCGATGGGAAATGATGAATGTTACGCAAGGGGAAGACAAAATATCGGTATGGAGAACCATTCTAAGATTGTTCTAAGATTTATATTTAAAATCATTTTCGAAATGAAATATTTCCATAAAAACTACTTTCTTCAGCCTAAACCAAAGGATTGTGGTCACTAACTTATACTACCTCGCGTTAGCGCACTCTATTTCACTGATGATGGCAGTCGATGGCACTGCCGATACGTTTGGTTTTGCAGAAAACATAGGACCACGGCCGAACAGCCGGGAAGGAATTCTAACAACAGACTACTTCTTTGTTGCCGATACGTAGTACACATATAAAATATCGGTATGGAGAACCATACATGACTTCCATGTTCTAAGATTTATATTTAAAATCATATATTCGAAATGAAATATTTCCATAGAAACTAATTCTTTCTACTTATTGCTTCAGCCTTAACCACAGTACTGTGGTCACTAACGTATACCACCTCACGTTTTCGCACTCGATTTTCACTGATGATGGCAGTCGATGGCAATGCCGAAAAGTCTGGTTTTGCAGAAAACACTGGACTACGGCTAAACAGCTCGGGAAAGAATTTTAACAACATTCTTGTTGTTAACGTAGTACACATATAAAAAATTATCCCCTCCCCCTTCAACTATAATTTTCATTAATAGAAAATTACCCCCACCTCGTTCACCTAACCTCTTCATTTATAGATATTTCATCTACGTTTCTACAGTGGATTATTATGAGCTTCTTATCAGGATACTTTATTTATCATCTTATCAGGATACTTTATTTATCAAAATTAAGTATTTTACCCTTGTTAAAACATAAAACGTTGCAGGTAAACTACCCCTTTCTCTAAACCGATCTTCACCAAAATCAATAGACCTTCAGTCCTCTACAGTGTAGGGATGCATGCAAAAAAATATTTGATTCTGTTTGAATGTGCGGCAGTTGTCGTTCGTCATCAAAACATTTCTCTTGTTACAACATAAAATGTTGCAGGTAAACTACCCCTTTCCCTTAACCGATCTTCACCAAAATCAATAGGCCTTGAATTCTCTACAATTCAGGAAAGTATGCAAAACATTATTTGATTCTCTTTGAATTTACGGCAGTTACCTTTCGTCAAAAAAAAAAATTACCTTTCTTAAAACATAAAATGTTGCTGGTAAACTACCCCTTTCCCTTAACCGATCTTCAACAAAATCAACAGAACTCGAGTTCTCTTTAATTCAAAAAGGTATGCAAAAGAGTAGTTGATTCTGTTTGAATTTACGGCAGTTATCGTTCGTCATAGAAAAAATTACCCTTGTTAAAACATAAAATGTTGCAGGTAAACTACCCTATTCCCTTAACCGATCTTCACCAAAACCAACAGGTCTTGAGAACTCCACAATTCAGGGCTGTATGCAAAACATTATTTGATTCTGTTTGAATTTGCGGCTGTTATCGTTTGCCATAGAAAATACCCTTGTTAAAATATAAAACTTTGCAGGTAAACTACCCCTTTCCCTTAACCGATCTTAAACAAAATCAACAGACCTTGAGTTCTCTTTAATTCAAAAAGGTATGCAAAAGAGTAGTTGATTCTGTTTGAACTTACGGCAGTTATCGTCCGTCATAGAAAAAATTACCCTTGATAAAAAAAACGTTCCAGGTAAACTACCCCTTTCCCTTAACCGATCTTCACCAAAAACAATAGGTCTTGAGAACTCTACAATTCAGGACTGTATGCAAAACATTATTTGATTCTGTTTGAATTTGCGGCTGTTATCGTTTGCCATAGAACAAATTACCCTTGATAAAAAAACGCAGGTAAACTACCCCTTTCCCTTAACCGATCTTCACCAAAAACAATAGGTCTTGAGTACTCTACAAATCAGGACTGTATGCAAAAAATTGTTTGATTTTGTTTGAATTTGCGGCTGTTATCGTTTGCCAAAAAAAATCCAGACACACACACACACACACACACATACACACTTCGAAAAATGACTTTTTTCATGTTTTGAGTGTAGTACAATCAGAATCTGCAATAATCTCGAACACGATTTTTTTTTCCATTACCATACTTCCATTTCCTTAAGGAACATGGAAGTAAATATCGGTATGGAGAACCATACATGACTTCCATATTCTAAGATTTATATTTAAAATCATTTTCAGCCAAACAGCCAGGCTGTGTCTTACCTGCCTTTTTATTGCTGTATTAAATGAAAAATATTATATTACATTAAAATGAAAAAATTATAATTTTATTGCCTGGCAACAAAATTATTTTATTTTTAACAATTACCATTGTTTCAAAAAGTTTAAATAAATTTTCAAGTACTTTACTCTTGTTAAAACGTATAAGGTTGCAGGTAAACTACCCCTTCCCCTTAACCGATCTTCACCAAAATCGAAAGTCGTTGAGACCTCTACAATTCAGGGACGTATGCAAAAAATTATTTGATTCTGTTTGAATTTGCGGCTGTTATCGTTTGCCATAGAAAATACGCTTGATAAAAAAACGTTGCCGGTAAACTACCCCTTCCCCTTAACCGATCTTCACCAAAAACAATAGGTCTTGAGTACTCTACAAATCAGGACTGTATGCAAAACATTATTTGATTCTGTTTGAATTTGCGGCTGTTATCGTTTGCCATAGAAAATACCCTTGTTAAAAAAACGTTGCAGGTAAACTACCCCTTTCCCTCAACCGATCTTCACCAAAAACAAAAGGTCTTGAGAAATCTACAATTCAGGGCTGTATGCGAAACATTATTTGATTCTGTTTGAATTTGCGGCTGTTATCGTTTGCCAAAAAAAAAAATTTCCCTTGATAAAAAAAACCGTTGCTGGTAAACTACCCCTTCCCCTCAACCGATCTTCACCAAAAAAATAGGTCGCGAGTACTCTACAAATCAGGGCAGTATGCAAAAAATTATTTGATTCTGTTTGAATTTGCGGCAGTTGTCGTTTGCCATAGAAAATACGCATGATAAAAAACGTTGCTGGTAAACTACCCCTTCCCCTCAACCGATCTTCACCAAAAACAATAGGTCTTGAGTACTCTACAAATCAGGGCTGTATGCAGAAAATTATTTGATTCTGTTTGAATTTGCGGCTGTTATCGTTTGCCATAGAAAATACCCTTGTTAAAAAAACGTTGTAGGTAAACTACCCCTTTCCCTTAACCGATCTTCACCAAAAACAAAAGGTCTTGAGAACTCTACAATTTAGGGCTGTATGCAAATAATCTTTTCATTCTGTTTGAATTTGCGGCTGTTATCGTTTGCCATAGGAAATACCCTTGTTAAAACATAAAACGTTACAGGTAAACTACCCCTTTCCCTTAACCGATCTTCACCAAAAACAATAGGTCTTGAGAACTCTACAATTCAGGGCTGTATGCGAAACATTATTTGATTCTGTTTGAATTTGCGGCTGTTATCGTTTGCCAAACAAACAAAATTACCCTTGCTAAAAAAAAACCGTTGCAGGTAAACTACCCCTTTCCCTCAACCGATCTTCACCAAAAACAATAGGTCGCGAGAACTCTGCAAAACCGGGCTGTATGCAAAAAATTATTTGATTCTGTTTGAATTTGCGGCAGTTATCGTTTGCCATAGAAAAAAAATCTACAGACACACAGACAGACAGACAGACACACAGACACTTTTCGGAAAACGACTTTTTTTCATGTTTTGAGTGTAGTAGAATCAGAATCTGCAATAATCTCGAACACGATTTTTTTTGCCATCACCATACTTCCATTCCTTAAGGAATATGGAAGTAAAAATTATCCCCTCCCCCTTCAACTATCATTTTCATTTATAGAAAATTACCCCACCTCCGTTCAACTACCCTTTCCATTTATAAATATTTCATCTACCTTTCTACAGTGGATTATTATGACCTTCTTTTCAGGATAGTTTGCTCTTGTTAAAACATAAAAAAACGTTAAAAAAACGCAGGTTAACTACCCCTTACCCTTAACAGATCTTTACCAAAATCAATAGGTCTGGAGTCCTCTACAACTCAGGCACATATGCAAAAAATTATTTGATTCTGTTTGAATTTGCGGCAGTTATCGTTTCGCCATAGAAAAAATTCTACACACAGCAACACACACAGACACATTTAGGAAAATGACATTTCTTCATGTTCTGAGGGTAGTTCAATCAGAATCAGCCCTTATCTCGAACACGATTATTTCGCCATCACCATACTTCCATTTTCTTATGGAACATGGAAGTAAAAAAAGATCTTGGAAATCTCCATTACTAATAATAGACAGATGTCCTGACAAATACTGAATGCGGCAAGCATTTGTCAACACGTTTCTACTGTTCTCTTACGACTCTCGTCGGTCACAAACTCACAATGGCGACCTTTTGGTCTGAAAGGGTATTCATGGATGTATATCTGTTCGTAATCACAGACGAAATTCCCTTGTGAAGTGTGCTCAATCTGGTCCGCCTTTGAACTATCACCAACCTCAGAAAGTTCTATCGCTCACTCCGAGAGCAGTTATCATCCATCAAAGTTTAGTAACCTGTCTGCATGTGCTTGTCACGCCCTTGTTGTCATTTACGCAGCAATATGGTAGGCTCTCGGCAATCTTCCGTATGAAATCTCTCTTAATTCTATTGTTACGACGGTCTCACTGATCGTCGTGTGGTACAGTGGAAAACAAAATAAAGACAACAATTAAATCACTAATCACCAGCTTTAATTTATCACAAATAACAGTTTGTAATCAACGAGTTATTCAACAAGATTATACTCGTACAATAATTCAAGTTAATTTGTCCACACTAATAATAATGTCAACTAACAGAGTCGCGCACAATAATCACTTTTCACTAATTATAATCACTTGAACGTACTGAGTAATCGCCCGACGTAAACTGACTGAAGTGACCGTCGCTGGATGCCAGCTGATATTTATACCCCGCTGAGATGCCAGAATAATCTGTCACTTTTTTGGAAGACGTGTTAAATAATTTCCTAATACAGGCGCTCTCGAATAGACTAGAAACAGTGCAAAATGTCTGGCCTTGAACACAGTGCGCCGACTGGTGCGGTCTGGAATAGTCTCGATTGTTGACGCATGATAAGTGACACGTAATTGTCTTTCATCTCAAAGTAGCAGCAATATGTACAAACATTACAGCTAGGCTCTGTTGGGATAACAGAGAAACAGTAGAACGACACCAATCCATTGTTCGAGAATGTTCCGTTGCGTAACAATATACTTCGTATCTTCAGAACTATAACTGACTGAGCAGACACACTTCAACATAACTTTGTAGTTGCCTTTCATATCAACTTTTTTTCCATCTTTTCGCCTCTATTCAGAGCGTCTACTCTCGTCCTAAACACCCTGAAACCTCAACTCCCTTGAGAGATGAGTTCACTAGTCTCTGTTGTGACCTCAATGTGACCTATACTAAAGTCTTTGTTATTTTAAAAATCTGGTCACGTATAAAGGTTCTTGCATAATGCCTCTAAATGTAATAATTATTTTTGAAAACATGTTCATTAATATAAAATATATTCACTTTAGTTACGTTAAGTTTAAACTCTACCTTTACCTACATACGTTCACGTAAATATTAAAAATCTAATATTTGGTTAGATAACAAAAGCGGACGTTTAATAATTCCATCCATGCTTCCACTAATCAATCACGATGCGCCTAAAACAACGAAACTGAAATTCCACCGATGCAACGAAACTTCATTAGTTTAATGGATCGTGTTTGCATAACAAATGTTGATCTCGATTCCCCAGAAGACACTACGCCCGCTCGAGTTCAAGGCTGTGACGACAACGATGAAAAAGACTAATTACGAAGATATGATCTCTATATCGCCATTTAGTGTCCTCGATTTGCTGCAGCTACACTGAATATAACGGAGTAACAATGCACAGTAAACTCTAAACATCCACGAACAATGCAGATCGTTAACAATGGACCCACATTGTAGAAAATATGCAATTCAGCGGCTGAATAACATGAAGATGGAGTTTTCAAAACGTTAAGAACAATCTGTTTTTAATACTGTCACATGAAATTGAAGAGAAAAGAATATGGTTTCGTAACTCCACCGTGAGCTCCTGGTGGTCTCAAAACAAGAACAATGAATCTCGTCAGACTCCTTCAGTGTAAAATTTTATTAATACCCTATTTTATACCCCTGACAGCCGCGTGACCAAACTAATTTAGCCAACTTGCATTATCAACAGTAAGAAATGCACGTGGTAATGTGACTTAAAACTACGTCTAGACAGTATGCATCTTCCTCAGTTGACGAGATAAGGGTTATGGTGGCCCGGCCTATCAGTCGGACTCAAAAGTACTATCCTCTGGAGGACTGAAGGCCATTGGAAACGAATGCACTGGACACACAGTCTCCGGAAACTAACGGAAGGTGTGAAGCATTTACGCAGTCGACCGTTTGGCATTTGTCTGTCTGGCTCACGATAACTTTTGAACGCATCAATCGATTGTCGTAAAACTTGGCTGCGTGTCCACACTTTTACCTTACAGGGATAATTCTATCCTATTGTTTTTTAAATGGGTCCCTCAAAAATTAGGGGGACGGGAAGCAAAAAACGTGAAGCCAAACTTTTTAAAAAGTCGCAAAAGTCCAAATGGGATACCAGACTAAAGAAAATGTTTAGCCAAAATACGAATTTAGTGTGAATGTTTGAAATTTACAAAAAAATCTGATACGTCGGGGGCCAAAAAGTGGGTGAAAATTTTCATAAAACCGCAAAACTTCCTGTGGCGTACCAGATTTAAAGGAATTTTAACAAAAATGTGAATATAGTGTTAACTTTTGAACATTTCAAAATTTGGGACGCCACGGTCCGAAAACGGGGGGGGACATAACTTTGATAAAATTGCAAATTCCACGTTGGATATTAAATTTAAGAGGATTTTAACCAAACATTGAATATAGTGTAAAGTTTTGGAAATTTCATAATTTTTCTGGCCTGGGCCGAACAATCGGATACAAATTTGAAAAATTGTAAAAAACCAGCCGGGTGTGGACTAAGGGAATTTTAACACAAGTCTGATTGTTTGGAATTTTTAGCGTTTACTGTATGATTGCCCTACAATTATTATTTTACTAAACAAAAATAGTAAGGTAATCAATTTTTCGTAATTTTTCTGAAAATTAAAAAGTTATATAATATAAAAATTAATCTAATAATAAATGTGCTTTGCCCAAAATAGTGGAAACAATTCTACCGCTTAGGGAGCACACTAGTAAACATGAATACAATGGAAAACACTAGTATTTGGTCACGCCGAAAATAAAAATGATTATTACTAAATTAAGTTACCGGAAAACGTGATGGTTTACTAAAAGCTTTTAAATTTTCAAAACTATACGGTAGTGACAGAAACGACGACCACGTTACGTGGTTAGTACACGGTAAAAAAATAAGGGAAACCAACCTGATGGAAATGAAACTTCACCAGAAAAATTTCACATCAACCCTTTTATACTCGATATGGGTATACGAGTAATCAACCCACTACGCCTAATCCTTACAATTAATTACTTAATAATGGCTATTCACAGTTTTAAAGCTCTTAAATCGAATTCGATACAAAATGTTTGTAGATTTTAAAAAACGACTAATTTTTGTTGAGACTTTCACTGTTTATTACGAGGATAAGTTCACGGAGCGACATCTGTAGCTTAGAGGTAAAACTAAAATTTTTCGTGTGCTGCAAGATTTGTATTTTATGTGAACTCATGTTAATTTCCAAATCTAACAATTTATTCATTGTTTATAAGCTGTTTAACATTGACGCGTGATGCGTGTTTTGAAAAACGGACAAAATCATACATCGTGATTCTTTGTTAAAAATTGTTTCGCGCAGAAATTCAAAACGAAATTGTAAATGTGTCAGGAGAAGCTGGGATTTCAAAACCAGCGGTTTGTAAGTAGGCACTTGAGTTTTTAAACGTGGTCGTACGAGCATTGAAAACGTGGTCGCACTGGACGCCCAAAAAAATGTAACAACTCCAGATGCGGCAGCCATCTTGCGCAACGCTTTTTCACACCAAGTTCTTGAGTTAAAGTATGACACACGCTCATATGAGATGCCTATGATTTCAGCAACGTCACCCACTCCAATCTCCGGTCTTTCAACACCTTTTCAATAATGCCATTTTTTGTTGCACTTTCTGTACGTCCACTGCTGAGATAGTCTTCAGCGCTTGTACGACCATGTTTAAAGTCGAGTATGCCCCACTTTCCGTTGTTTCTGAAGGCACAGCATCTCCTAAGACATTTATAATTTCGTTTTGCTTTTCCATTGGCGCTAAAACGTTTTTAACAGAGAATTCATCGCAACACGATGTTTGATTTTGTGCATTTTAAAAACACGCGTGATAGGAAAATCTCAAACATTTGGTAAAAAGTGAATAAATTGACAGATATATCTGGAAATGAACAGGCGTTCAAGCGAAATATACGTCTATATAATAGCACACGAAAGATTTTGGTTCTACCAATGAGCTATAGATGTCGTTCCGAGAACTTTTCAACTGCCCCCCGTATGTTTTTATTAGCTGACCAGCTAGGAAATCTACCAGTACACAAAACATCATCGTAAACAGTCGAAAGTTACATCATAATTCGTTAGAATACTTTAATGACACATAGGCCTACCTGTAAAAACGTTTATTCATTTTGCAATATTCGAACCAGCTGCCACACGTTCACGACAACGATTCCGTTCTTGAACAACTACTGAAAAAAACTTAAAGCGGCTTAGAAACAAGAGCAGTCCACTTCATGTGCCAATACAACCGCCGTATGCCCTAATCCAATTATAAAGCGCTTTATTGGATTGTGTTACTTGAAACATTACGCTGTTCAGTACCGACAAAACAATTCTTACTCTGAGTACAACGCAATGGAAGGACAAGTTCCTACAATCTAATCGTTTAACAACTGAATGTTGAGAAACACTGACGTGGCCTCTGCGGTAGTACACGACTGACTGAACCTAGATATTCTCCTCTTTATTTGTCTTTTGCCTTTTGGACGATTATCACGGGCCCTCTTTTAACTAATCTGTCATCATCAATCCTGTCGACACGGTCATTCTAGACTTGTCGTCTTTCCTTTATCAGTCCACCGCAGGGGCGTTGGGGGGGGACTGAACCCCTCCCCAGAGGGTCCAAAACATAGAGGAATTTCGTTAATCTCTTAATTTTTAGGGTTTTTTCCAGCTGTATACGATAATATAGTACTAACTCTTTTCTAAATATACAAACAGGTTTCCTATTACACAGCATTAGCGTATATATGTTTGAAACTGAAAAGGAAAATCAATTCAGTCAATAAGTATCTTGTAATCAATGATTCAATAACGCGTATTTTTATTGTGTTTATTACCTTTTACTTTCATCGGACTCATTTCAGTCACTTGAATGATAGTAATGTTGATTAGTCTTAATTTTTTTTTTTTGTATGAAGCCGACCCGACCCCGGACCCCCCCTCAGGCTAAATTCTAGATACGCCACTCTCACTATGTGTCACGTGGCATGTATCTCGAATATTGACATTTGTCATTCTATATTGACATTTGTCACTCAGCAGCTCTTTGGTCGGCTACTTTCATATATCCATAACTCAGTTCAATTTCCGTTTAATAAAATGGAACATCAGAATACAGAAAAGTCATTAGCCATTGCAAGCTGACTACGGTACGATTTTCTCGTGAGCATGATAATTTCTATGCTCACTAGTACGCTCCTTGAGCTGCAGAACTTGCCCACTATTTTGAACAACAAAGTTAGATAAAATCAGGTTAAAAAATTGTATTAAGCCTATACGGAATACATTTTGAATATACGTAACTGATAACAGTTTGTAAAGTTTCTTTTTTGCAAACACACGTAACTCACTTCTGAAGGCGGTCCAAAGCTTTACGGGATGTTAACATTGTCCAACTATTACAAATGCCGAGTTTGTACGTTGAACATAATTCCTAAAGATCTGTTTCTCCACATAGACTTAACAATTTTCTAGATCTTTTCTGGATCGTGGTCTCCAAAAATTTTTACATTTCCAAAACTTAACACTATATTCATATTTTGGTAGAAATTCTGTTTAATATGATACCCGGACATATTTTTGTATGTGTTCTTTTTAACTTTGGTACCTTTTGAGCCGTAGTGTCTCAAAATTTTGAAATTTCCAAACTTGAACACTATAATACGATTGTGGATAAAAATTCTCTTTATTCTGATACTCCACATGGATTTTTGCGATATTTTCAAAATTTACGTCTAAAAATTTTGAAACTTCAAAAACTCAATAGTCTATTCAGATTGTGCATAGACTCTCTTTAATCTGATACTCCACATCGATTTTTGGGGATCAATCTCAAAAACAACCCGGGGATGGAAACGTAAGCCAAGTTTTACGAGAATCGATTGATGCATTAAAAAGTTATCGTGAGACAGACATACCCCCAAAACGGATATACAGACAAAAGCTAAACGGTTGAGTTAAAACTGAAAAATCGCTTCGTTCGTTCAATAAACTTCATATTTAATGTGAAATGTCAGTAGTACGTCCTCCTAACAGAATACCTATAGTTCAACCGAAAAACAATAAAGAAGTTATATAAAAATAATATCTCACCAATGTGAGACGGTTCTCAGCACCAGCTGTTTCGATTAAAATAAAAATTATCTAATCGATTCTGATAAACGTTCACAATTACTTTCACCGAGTTTTTTGTTCGACAATTTATCATAAAAATTATTATCCAACTGCATACGTTTCCCGTTTTAGAACTGAACAAACATTCCACGCGTTACAGTTTGCCGCACTTGAATAATGAATGTTTGCAGACACTTAACAGAAAAACATACAACACAAGGGGCGTACGCCACAACAAACGTAATTTTAAATATTAATTAGAATTAGAATTGCCAGTGAAAAACTCCGTTATCAGAAGAGCTGCAAAAAATTCTCGTTTATTTGCTTGTGAGCAATATAACTATCATACCTATCATGCAAACTAAACAAAACAAAACTAAGCAAACCAAAACAAAAGTAAAGCCAAAATAAACAAAACACAAAGCAACAAATATATGAAAGATACACATTCTTTTCACGGGCCATGTAAAAATTACAATTAAAAAAGGTCAAACTATGTCAACCGTGGGCAACTGACGATGACAAATGAAACGGCCTACAAGCTAATCGTGTAACAAAAGTCCGTTGATATACGTTGACGTGACCTTCGCGGTGGTGGCACAACTTGAATCCTGACGAAAACGTAAAATACTGTTGTAGTCAGCTGATTGCTTCACACACTTTAATACCGTATGTACGGAACAGTCACCGTTTAGAATACACCACTCCCGGATGTGGCGAAGAAAAGTTTTGTTAAATAACTAAAAACCAAACACTATCACACTTTAATTAATGAACACGATGAACCAGGGTACGTGAAAATACCGACAAGCTTCACACAACGTGTAAGAGAAAAAAAGGCATTCAACCTCCTATGTTAAATTCTATGATTACAGGCGGAATTATTAAGGACCATTGTCCTAAATGTAAAGTACAACAACATTACGTTTCTAACAAAATGATTATGTTCACTTTTAAATATAAATATAGCTATGAAGACAATACACAGAATTTTAAGACGCGCCAATAAATTAACTGTCAGCGCGAAAACGATGCGGTAATGATATACTGTATATATAAAAGTAATCATCAGATGCAGGTATTTATTATAACAGCCTGTCACGAGTTTCAAGATGCTTCTGTATCTGACGATAAAAGTACTTCACACAATTATAAAACAACAATTTCATTACAAATTATTATCTTTACAATTATTACGAGATATTTATATACCTAAACAGATCACGTTTTAGATAAAAATGGTTATAAACTTGTTAATGAAAATGAAAAAAATACTCTGCATTCATTTTCTTTCACGGACGTTCCTAAATTAAGGCTGAATTTCAGCATTAAATGAATGAAAACTCATAAAATTTCCGTTTTCCACAAGTGGATTAGCTCTCGTTTTGCAAATTACTTCAGACTGTACTTGGAGACTGTGACAAAGTAAATATTGAACAGTTCTAATAAGCCTTTCACGCATTTATCTGAAAATATAGGCCGCCTAAAAGTCTCATATATAATATGAAGTCAAGATAGGATGATATTAAACTTCGAAACGTTAACAGTATGAAAGGGTCTCCTTAAAACCCACAGCCGTACTGGCTCTTATATTCTCAAAACCTCACCGAGTTAGCCTGAAGAAATGAATGAAAAGTAGCACTGTATCGGATTACCGTTTTAATTCACAATTCCGTTTTCTAATTTTCTTTTTCTGACTGCACCCAGTCACTTTGCACCGGATGTTTTGAGGACCATGCGAGACCCTCAAGGTAAATGACTTTAAAAAACTGATGATGTTTTTAAACGTCCGATCTGATGATAAGCTGTGAAGCTTGAAAGCGCTAATCAGGAATTGTTTCTATAGTCGTGTGCAACACTGTTATTTTTGTTTGTGATTATAACCACTAACACAACTTTATTAATTCATTAAAAGCATTGGGTTAAAAGTATGAAATCTATGTCCCGTCTAGGTTAGGGTTTGGCGTAAGACAATGTCGTATCTCAAAACGATTATTACCAAGAAACCCACGTGCAGAACATTGACGAACTGTCAAAATTAATACTGCTGTATTGTTTACAATCTCAAAATAATTTAGTGTTACGATAGTAAAGTATTTCTATCCCCACTACCGTCCATACTAAAACACACACACACACACGCGCACGCAGAGAGAGAGAGAGAGAGAGAGAGAGAGAGAGAGAGAGCACACGACATGTGTTGTTGAAAACACGGTAACCATAAAGCGATACTAAATCATCGCTGGATGCGAACATAAACGTTTATGACACACATTCGAGAGAATTCTCACTGCTTCACCTGACATTTAAACTTGATTTAACGCAAATTACACGGTTACCACCTGACGTGACGCTCTTCCGTCTGCGAGACGCTACGAAATTACGAAACATCTGTATTCTGACACGGAGTTCGGATACATTATTTCTCTTTCATTTTGTTTCGAGGTGCCCTATTTCACCGACACTTTTTAATATCTACATGGATGACATATTTCGGCGATGGACAGCTACAGTTGACTCGGGAATATCACTTCAGCGAAATATTCATGTGAATGCATTGCTTTATGCAGATGACAAGGAAATGATACAGAAAACAGAAGACCAGTTACAGCGGGCGATATTTACGTTCAATAGCATCATAAAATACTATGGTCTACACATTTCTGCTACAAAATCTAAAACGATGGCATTTCCGGGCAGGTATCCTATAAGAACTAAGATAGTCATGAATAATCAGATTTTGGATCAAGTTAGTCATTTTAATTACTTGGGTTGTAATATCTCATATTGAACTGATACTGATTGGGACAGTAAGCTAACAAAATTTAGACGCATCTGTGGAACGATCCATAGGTACCTGAAAAATAAAACACGGAAGGATACCCGAATGAAATTTTATAAAACTGTGGCTTTCCCCACATTCCTGTATGCTAGTGAGACATGGACTCTTGGTAAAAGGGACGTGCAGAGGATTCAGGCAGCAGAAATGAAATTTCTAAGAGGGACGCAAGGTTGTTCTCTCTCAGATCGGAGAAGGAACGAGGATATTAGACGCGATTTAAACATTGTATCACTGCACCAGAATAGTGAATACCACAGAACGATATGGTGTGAACACTTGAATCGCATGGCTGATATCCGTCTACCTGTGGCTGCCTTGGGTTATCACCCTACCGGGAAGAGAGATGTCGGTAGACCTAGGAGGAGATGGGTTCCGGAACAGGTCTAAAGACTAGTCCTTGGAGTGGTGATGGTGATGATGATGATGATTTTGTTTCGAGAAAGACGTTTCGTACATTTAACTTAGCGTAATCGTGGACAATACTAGTTTCTTATTCTCGACTACTTACAATGGTAGGGACAATCTGTCCTAGTAATCGCCATTTTCTCGGTCTGTGCTTGTATCTCTCTTCACCCCTACCACCCACGCCAGCGCGATTAAACGCTTTCCTCGATCAACTCCGGGGACAGCCACGGAACTATCGCGAGGGGTCGCTGGTATGCAGTTGCAAATCTCCGTTTTCCTGTGAACGCGCAGCGTCGCAAGATACTGGGCTCAACGGGCTAAGAAACGGACAGCGATAAATCAAAACTCCCGCAAGACCCTTGGCGATCTTGTCCGAATTCCCTTCTTACTTACAGTCAGCAGATGCTGCCACTGGCATTCGTCCAAACGTTCACCAACTCCTTTCAGTCTCTTTTATTTCTGCTACTTAGGATAGGTTTAATTATTCCCTATATCACTCTTGTTTTCCTATCCCATCAGAGAGTACACCAAGAGTATTTATTCAAAGTCTTATCTCCGCTAAAGATACTTTCTTTTTCTTCTCGTTATGTTCTAATACTATCACTGGCGAACATCACTACCGAAATTGCCACCACTTGCAAGAACTTCATTCACGTTTTCTTCCGCGTTTCAAACAACTCATTTAATCATAATTAATTAACTACGAGTAAGTCAGAGGAAATGCTTTTTGCGGACGGAAAATCCAACGAAACTGGTCAACATATGCAACAGCACGTGCAGCTGATAGTACACGTAAACACTAAAAGTCTGAACGTTATCTGACAAATACAAGACATACGAGGTCTGTAAATTAAGTAATGAGACTAATCATGTAGCAGTCAATAGGCAATACTGTAAGGTTTCCATTAACACAAATGGTTAGATAAACAGCTGACTGATATTGAGTATTAATATTTATTGTCTATTGTTGCCATGTGAAACGTAAACAAGCTTTTCGTGCAGTGAATTTTTGTTGTGCGTTATAAAAACGAGTGACATCAATTACGAGCAACGTTGTGCAATCAAGTTTTGTGTTAAACTCGGGCACATTGCTACTGAAACTTTTACACAATTGACAAAGGCGTATGGAGATGAAGCTTTGTCAAGAGCACAGTTTTCAGATGGGTTTAAAGTATTTTTAGATGGCCGGGAATCAAATAAGAATGATCCCACGCTCTGGAAGACCGTCAACGTCAAGAACTGACGACAATGTTGATCGAATCAGGGACTTGGTGCGGTCTGACCGTCGATTAACCGTCAGGATCATCGCAGAACAATTAAATTTGCACCACACTACAGTTTATCGAATTCTGACAAACGAACTGGGAATGAGAAACGTTTGTGCGAAATTGGTCCGAAAAAAACCTCACTGTTGAACAGAAAGACAACAGGATGGTTGCCAAGAAGTGTGCTGTGATCTTCTAGGACGAATGAAAATGATTCTGATTTTCTAAAAACTGTTATTACCGGTGATGAATCATGGATCTTTGACTACGATCCAGAAACAAAACACCAGAGCGAGAAATAGTACACACCAAACTCACTACGTCCCAAAATAGCAAAAATTAACAAATCCAAAAACAAAACCATGTTGATTTGTTTCTTTGATCATAACGGCATCATCCATAAGGAGGATTTGCCTACAGTACAGACTGTCAATCAACATGTTCACCGACCAATTCTTGAAAGGCTACGGAAAAGAGCTGCCCGCGTGAGACCAGCCATCGTGAATACCTGGATGCTGTGTCATGACAATGCACCTTGTTACACAGCACTCCTGGTTACTGAGTTTTTGTCAAAAAAATATACCTGTTGTTCTTCAGCCTCCTTATTTACCTGTCTTGAGACCCTGTGACTACTTTCTCTTCCCAAGAATGAAAAAACATCTTAAACCATTTAGGGACGATAGACGACATTTAAAAAAATGTTAACCGACTAGTTGAAGGAGATTGTAGTTGCTGAGTTCCAGCACTCTATGAAGAGTGAAAAACCCGTCTAAAGCTGTGTGGCTTCCCAAGCTACAAGGTGACAAGGTTCTCAAGCTATTTTGAAGGTGACAGAGCCTAGATATAGTTTGGTTGTAAATAAAAGGTATTACTGAATTAGTCTCATTACTTAATTTAAGACCTCGTATATAACTCATGTATGTCATCATACAAATATGTTAAGTTCCAGAAAAGTATGAAACAAAAGAACTTCATAAGCAGCACTAATAACTGTCTGTACAGGCAGCGCAACCAATAATGGATAGTCTTCTCTTCTCTTCATTAGAAAAAACTAATTATCTCAAGTGTTTCATGATGCAACTAAACCTCACGGACAGCGCTAATTAACAATTTAAATTAACAAGTGACACTGCAGAAAAAACTAAGTTTCTTAAGTGATTCATTTGATACGTACAACTGTAAGAAGTATTTGATAGTATGACGGCTCGACTCGCAATGTTCAGTTTACGACTCGCAAGTTAAGACTCGTAATTACTGTGTTTTAAGAACTGGACATAAACAATTCGTCTCAAAATCTCTCCAACTGTGTATTTCACAAATTACTGCATGCTGCTTGTAATCTAGTTCGCTAATCGGGCACAAATGACGGCTCTTACATTTTAATTAGAAGAAAGTATTCTACAACACTTTATTTCCTGGCGAGTTATAGTTCATATAGCCTACTACTGCTGGTTTGTAATGAGCGATTAATAGACAGCATTTAATGAGCGGCTGGTGGTGACTTCATGGCCGGACTATGGGGGCCCGGGGCTATTTAAGAGCATGGGCCCGTGTATGAAAGTTTCGCGTGTTGCACAATACTTTACTTTATTCAGACGATCATTTAATAAAATATTGTTCTTTAAGCGTATTTTTACTCACATATTTTTTTATTTTATACTGATTACATAGATGCTGAAACTGTTCACACTCGACAAGAATCAAACAAGCTTATCTTTTCTACTTTCATTTTGTGTTCAGTAAGTGTTTCTAAGCACATTACAATCTGAATTACTGAGTTTCAAAGAGACATATTTTTCTCGAGCCTTCTCAAAAAATCATCATAAAACAATTGTTATAGCTTATAACTGGGGAAGTTTTGAGCATTAAACTTTACTGCTTTGGCTTTTACCATAACTTTATGTACCTAAACATGCCCCCAAGTTTCATTTAAATTCGTGATCCGCACTTCAGATACTCTCCTTGTCAGTGCCGTTTTTGATATTTCGCTTGCTCGGAAAATTTTTTTTATTCGTTTGAAAATGAGAATTTTTAAATGGTCGGGCACGGGCCCCCCGATAAGCGGGACCCGGGGCTTTAATCCGGCACCGGGTGACTTTGGTAGTTGCAGTAATGTATAGTGGATAGTGGTCGTTGGCAGCGGAAGTAGAAGGTCAAATTTAAACAGACATTTACGTTTGCGTGTTTCATAATATTGTCACGTTGGGGAAAAAATAAATAAAATAAAATAAATAGTTTCCACAGCGACGGACAACATGCCGGTAGGATAAAACCGCAACACAAAAAACGAGCCGTCGAGGACACACCTACTACCCTTTCTTTTGCCCATATCGTCCCAACAGACAGTTCTGAAGGTATTTGTAACCATACCGATGTTTCAACAACTCTGATGATGTAGCGTGGTATAATGAAACGTTTGAAACACTCGTGTCAGTCTGAAATTTTGTTTTAAATTATTAAGTCGAATTGTTGATAATAATCGAAAATTTGAGTAGGATCTGAAGACTGTCTTGTATAAGAAAGAACATAGGCTACGATAATATATAAAAAAAACTTGCGAAATTAATATTAGCTCAGCTCGTGTTCTGAGCTGCCATTTAGTCTACCTCTCTAATAATGTTTTATATTTTAGCTCAAGATTTCACCCGTTCAATTGCAATGATTCAGACGGCTCTGACACTCGTACCAATCCTTTTGTTTCAATGACTTCTTTCAAGATTATACCTCTATTAGAAACTTATTTTAAAATTAAACTAAAACAGGTTTCAAATCAGGCGTGAATATTAACTAACCTGAACATACAACAACCTAACGTAACCTAACAAAATTAACAGAAATTTCCGAATGTTTAACAAACTGGCACTAAACCCGTACTACGCACTGGACCATACTTAGTAATGGTGCTATACTTACAGTAGCACTATACAATACAAACCTAAATCTTCTTTCTTCTTCTTCAGGCTGTGGACCTTACGATCCGGTGCCTGACAATCTTTTCTTTGGTCTTCCAACATTCCGCCGGCCTTTCGGATTAGAAACCAACATTTGTTTTGGTATCCTGGTCTTATGCACCCTTTCAACATGGTCTGTCCAATCCTGTCTGTACTGCTTTATCCTTTCGTTTAGGTTGTATATTGTATGTCCCTTATATCATCATCTCTTAGCCGGCCCCTCCGTGATATTCCTAGTACTGATCGTAAAAATCTCATTTCACTAGCCTGCACCCGGCTTTAGACCTTTGCGTTCAGTGTTCAAGTCTCACTACCATAAAGGTCGCGCGGCACTGCCATCACTTTATACAATTTCGAAAGAGTAATTCTGACTTTTCCATTCAGTGTTATTCTTATTCTTCCACACATGTTAAACTTCTCTGTTTTTTTGTCCACATCTGTCTCACCAACATAAGGAACACCCAACATAAGTCACATCCAAGGAACCTGAATGAAGGCACTTACTCAATTACTTGATAATTCAGTACTAGTTTACACCTTACAAGAAAGCAACCTTTAAAAGCCATGGACTTCGTCTTGATAACAGAAATTTCCAGACCATACATCCTGATTATCTGCCATTATGACAAACCTAAATATGAATAGTTATTAATGGTTAATTTAAGGTTAAACAATACGGTTATGAAGTGAATTTTTAATCAAAAGTTACCATCTCTAAACAACGAAAAGGATATCTCAAATCAACAGCTTTTCTCGTCTGTTACTGTTTGAAATACACGCAACGGAGCACAGCCCGACTAACGCAAACCAGCAGCAACCGCCCGGCTAAAACACGACGACACCCTGAGCAGTCCTGAAATATCGACTTATTCCTTGCATCCGAACTCTTGGAAAGAAAAACAAATGATCAATTATGTTGACAAGAAAGCACCTGAACACAGCACCAGCGCATCGTTTCTGTCATAGTCATGTACTTTCCTCGCAACATTTAATGATTTTGTTAAATTAACCCCTTCCCCCTAATAAAAGTTTAGATTCGCCGGTGAAGTAGATGGGACTGTTTTCAACAACTATAAATAAGAACGTTAAAATAACTGGAACAGTTAACCAAAACAAACGACTACTTCAAGACGAGAAACTAACAAGTACACGCTAACCGTTAAACCGGCTAGACAATACGCGACGAGGACGTGTGCGATGTACGAAAGAAACGCGTTAATTGCTTCCACAGACACATGAATCACTCCATCGTAACAGCTCGTTAAAATTATCAACGGTTCGTTATAATTAATACTTCTGCGAGTTACCTCGTTAACAAAAACGGATTATTTATACCCGAGTGACGTGAACTCCCGTCCGAACGTGTCGCGGACGACCCCCATTTACACATCTGCACGCGACAATCTTCAAACAAGATTGTTTTATGAACCGGAGAGTTCTCCGGAAAGGAATTGGGAGAAATTCCTTTGTGAAGGAGAATAATACAGAGGCGCGCCCAAGATTTTTTCGGGGGGGGGGGGGGTTGAAAACTTAGCTATAAGATGCACAATTTTGGTTTTCCTCAATCTTTTCTCTACACGCGGGGATTTTTCCTGGAGGAACGATAATACGCAACTTATAGGGAATCAATGGCGCAAGATTAGGTAAAAATGGTCCTTGCTTCGTCCAATTTCACTCATGTACGTTCCACCTATAATGCCGCAAAGAGCCCTTCTTACACATATTGCACGAGTAAAAATTATACACACAATGTTTGTAAGAATCATGAGTAAAAATCATGTTACTAAGCACAGGCTTAGTAATTTCCATATGCTGACTGAATAATTTAAATCACTTAATCAGTAGACGCTGACTTTACTGAAATAATAATACAATAATATAGTTAAAATAGTCAGACATGAAGCAGTCGCGCACATTGTAGCGGGGATAAGGCGGGAACAGTGTAATACACGGGACTGTAACTCAGTAGGCCTAATACAGTGTAATACTATGAATGTAAAACAGTGTATAATACTGGTGTTTATTGAAAAATACGAACACAATTACATATCATGCGCCGTTAGCACGAAAACAGGTTATTCACGCCTGGTAAACTTACCTACGCTGTATTTTAGTTAATCATTTAGTAATAGTACAGTATAAGTAAGAATTTGTTTGTAAGAATATAGTAATTAACATATTAAGAATATAGTAATTACTATATTCTTACTATTTGTCCGTACGTTGACTACAAAATGATTTCCATAGTTTTGGGAAGGAGTTAACCACCCAAAACCCTCCCTGGGTGCACCACTGATCATGCAACCCATTATGTATTAATATAACTTATTTATAAGTCCAATTCAGATTTACTCTGTGAAACATTAGTACGACAAAACGAACTTGCAGGAAAAATTATTATTATTATTATTATTGTGAAAGAAACAATCTTCCCGGGAGAAAGAATATATTTCAGGAGGTTCTGAAGGATTAGAAGATTGTTTACTGTTTGTGCCCCTTCACAGTGTGGCAGGGCGTTATGAGGGGAAACGGTGGGGGCGCAGCAACGGCTGACAATTACGAACATGTAGGCCTACTACCCCCATTTCTGAGTTCCCGATGCCACAACTCTGATTAAACTGTGCAAAAGACGGACGTGTGTGGCGTAGACACCACCAGTTTGGAGAACGCATCACCCTTCACGCCTCCTTCCGTAAACACACAGATCTGAGTCACAAGGATTGATACGGAAGGAGGAATTCTACAGACTGGTGAGGGAATGAAAAAAAGATAAAAATGTCATATAAACAAAGTCCAAAAATGCTTTGTTGTCAAGTTGTAGTCAGGTAAAAATTACGACTGTAACGTAAACAAAATTTCTGAAACACAAATTAGAGGCATAGTGTTGTTTGACTTGGAATATACAAAAATGGGTCCTATACCACTATGTCTAATAGTTTTCAACAAAACTAGCGAACAGTGCAGAAAAACTAGGATACAAAACCATAACTTTTTTAGGTTTGCATACAATACCTTCATAAAACTGGCAATTAACTAAACACATTCGAATAACGTTTGTAGAAAATTTAATTAAACAAAACTAGATACGTATAAACCGAGTTAAGAAATTCTACGTTCATTAAAAACAGAACGCTACAGAACATATCTCGAGGCTAAATCAAATTCACATTATCCGTCGTTTTATTTACATAAATCAAGATGATTATACACATTTTTTGTTTAAACTTTTTTTTTAGTACAGGATAAAAGTCATTCTGTAAAAGGTTGAGGTTTGTTTGCCCTGTAATTCGACTCTCAAATGTGAAAAGAGCAAATTAACCTGTTATCTATCATACCACACCACATACTCACTGTAAATCTACCCTGAAAGGGTAAATCCAATGCTCATCTTTCGTAATTAGCAATTTAATAAAGTTAATGTAAGAAAACCCTAAGAAATTTTTGTTTTGGACTCCTACTTTTGCACAATCCAGCAATTGTTCCAACCTTGTTCCAAGTACAGTGTGTTACAGGAACTGCCCATGTACTTGACGTGTGCTATCTCGTAAAACAGTGACTCCGATACAGTATACGTATGTATCTGTGATCTGTCTCTCACACGCACAATACATTACAGAGCACGCACGCGCTGGGAAGATACTTTCTCGTTAATTAACCGCGTCGTACAAATTACACCTCCCGACACGCAACTGAACTTTTCAAATAATTACAAACGGAAAAACTGGCTTCTGCAGCTAGCTAACAACGAAGGTCGTTCCACTTTGCCGCGTCCACTGTTTTGCAAACAATGCAACACAATCTGCACGGTAACGGGAACGGCTATGCACTTCTGTCCACTCTGAACTGTCTGCACTCGCTTTCCGAATGCAGACCACTTACCGTATAAAAGCTAATTTACGACTTCTCGCTAGACACCTGGCGAAACACTGTGAAAAAATTAAACAGTAGTTGTCCCGTAGGACTACCCCGACCCCATGGGGGGGAGTGGTGCACGAGTTCTTTCGCGTCCATACCCTCCCCCTAAGTCCAACGCACCCTGGTTCAATGAGTCCACTGATTATTTCTAATCGAATCTTTATCTTCTGTAAGCGTGTACGAATATACAGGTTCGCGACCACCTAACCGCCAGCCTCATGTGGTTATCAATCCATGTTTTGTATTATTGAATACGGCCCTTAACCTAACAAGTGGAGGAAGAACCACACGACTGTACCGACGGGTAGCAAATATTTAATTAAGTTTATTTATAATATCTTTATCATGCACGGACGATAGTGAGATCGACAGAAGAAACTAGTGCCAAAACAACGAGACGATGTTTGACAGATGACCAGGGTGTAGGAACACAACGGTACGCGTTTTCACATTTTTTTATTGTTATACTGTATATCCAGACGCAGACATTAACGGAGACCAATGAACAATTATTAAGAGGCTTTGAGAGAAGTGTATTAAGACACATCTACTCCTATACGAAAGTGTTTGAAGGTGGGCGTTTGGTTTAGGCGGCATAATGCCGGGCTTGTTTATAAATACCAACTTTATTTGTTTACTTAATATAAATACCTTTCTTTATTTGTATACAAATAAAAGACTTGGTTTATGTAATAACCATTATTACAAATTACAAATTTATCCAGGCACGATGAATTTGAATTACTCTAAATAATATTCTTGTAACTTACGTACGCAAAAGTAGTTGAATGTAGACAGCTTCTTAACGGATATGAAAAGTACTGAATTCGCTGGCACGGCAACTTACCTGAAACAAATAAACATTCATTTTTACAATGCACAACACAAAGTAGTAAAAATAATACATCATCAATTGCTACTTTAATACAATTATGACATGCCACATTGTTCTACGTATTTCTATATATAGTAAGTTTGTAACATAAAAAAAAACTATGGATACTGTAGTTTAGGTCAGATATTCATTTTCTAACAACGACATGAGAGGATGGATTCAGGCCCTCCGTGTTGGATAATGTCTCATAACGCAATCGAATAGAACAAATATTAAAAGGCTGGCCTGATGTCTACGTATTGAAACATGGAAGCACAATGTGAACCGTAATAAGCTATAAATATCCCCGATATTCCATAAACTTTCTAGGCTGTACAAAACTGCGTTCCTGAGCTTAAAAATTATCGAGTCAATGGTGTACTTGATAGCGGTCTGTGTAAATGATAACGCAACTGAGTGGCCAAGTGAGTTGCCGAGTCGTTTTATAGCGATGTAGCCTTGCCTCGTAATTGGCAACGTAAATATTTAATTCAGCGCAATGACATGCTTAGATGTGTTTCAAAAACTTGATTCGTTTTACTGTCTTATTTGATTTTAAGTCTTCCACACTAAAGATAACCATCCAAGTTATTCTTCAAAACTTCGGGGCCGATTGGTCATGGCCATTGGCAGAACAGGCGGATAGTCGTGAGACACTGCGGTCTGGAGAAAGCGACTCCTTAAAAGTTTACATAGTGGTGTGGCGTAAGTGAAAAAAATAATGGATACAAAAAAATTTTTGGTAGAGCGTGGGCACATAGTTTTAGGCCTACAGCTGACTCGCAAAACATGCGAAGTGATTAGAGTAGGCGGCGCTAAATAAGCTGGCCAAAGTTAAAACATATGTGTACGTCGTTTTTAAGTTCCACTGGGGAAATGAAAGTGAAAGAGGCGGAATTCATGTATAACAATGGTGACAAGCAATCATGGGACTGGAAATCCTTCCCAACGGTCTCAAAAGTGTCATTTTCAAGTCGACTTGTTGGACGACTAATTTATGTATATTAAAATAGGTATCAATCACCGTTTAAAACCGACAATATTCTTCTTCTATAGCACTATCCAACGAGATTCGGAAAACCGTTTTGTGACCCAGATATGAGTAACACAGTGTTGATTATTTTAAACGTCATTTCATCGTGTCTTCTTCGTTCTACTACATCGTCATTATCATAACACAATGTGTTCTGCTGACACCACTGTTGTATTCAACTCCTCGTATCCCACGGCCTTTCCTTTAGATCTCCTGTTGCTTCCTCTCTTACGTTCATTAATCTCTTCCTTCCTCTTGTCTTTTCCTTTTTATTGTGGCCACAAGCACTTATACTCCTTACGTTTTCGGAAGGCACCTAAGAGATTAGGAGACCCTCGCCCACCAACGCGCACTCACACACGCGCGCGCGCGCGACCAGTTTGACCTGCCTCTAATGGCGCTTCGATGAGTTACCTACTAGGTATTGAACGAAAAAACTATGAAAATTTGTATTCTAGATTTTACATAAGTTATGATACATTTTTTGGATTCTATATTCAATTTCCTTCAACATGGGTCCAAACACGAAATAATTACGACATTTATGAGCTTAAAAAATCTACAATACAAATTTTCATAGTTTTGTCGTTCAATGCCTAGTAGGTGACTCATCGAAGCGCCATTAGAGGCAGGTCAAACTGGTCGCGCGTGTGTGTGTGTGTGCGCGTTGGTGGGCGAGGGTCTCCTAATCTCTTAGGTGCCTTCTGAAAACGTAATATCCTAGGTCGACCCCTCTTTCTGCTTTTACGTACTTGACCTCTCAGGAGTTTCTCAGCCATACGCTGATCATCCATCCGCTCTAGGTGACCTAGCCATTGTATTCGTTGAGCCTTTGTTTAAAACTGATAACAGGGGTATAAACTTTTCAATTTTAAAAGTAGACCCCCACATACTGTTTATTTAATTTTTTTTTTAAATTATAGGTTTGGTTCTTTACTTACTGAATTGGTTTTACTTACTCGTATTACGTGTTCGTTTTTGCGTGTGTTATCTTGTTAAAGGAAACAGCAAATTCGTACGTGTTTAATAACAATCCCATGACGATAGAATAATTAATATTACTGCACGCGATGACATAACTGCAGGCAATGTATACATCGCTTATGGCAACATTAAATATCGCATCCGCTGTCAGACCAGACGCGTCTGCGACAAATAACTTTACACAAAATAGAGCGAGTAGCTGGGATGGATGGGCTGCGATCAAATTATCGCTGCAACTTCTCGCGGAAATTTATCTATACGTCTATATCGTTCCCGTATATCGTCACAGATTGAAAATTTATCGTCGTCCTGACCGCCAGAGCGTTAAATTGTGTGCGGGTGCGCGCGCCCGCATACGTGTGTGTATGTCTGCGGAGAACGGTAACATGATGTAGAAAAGGGGTAGAGATATCACAGATTACACAGTTCAACACTTTAACCTGCCCCCTCGTGTAACACCATATTTTACAATCCCTGCGTTATAGTCAAATCAACTCTATGCGCTGCATTTTTCGATATCCATTAAAATATCGGTATGGAGAACCATACATGGCTTCCATATTCTCAGATTTATATTTAAAATCACTTCCGCAGTGAAATATTTCCATAGAAACCTCCCTCACGTTGGCGCACTCGATTTTCACTGATGATGACAGTCGATGGCACTGCTGAAACATCTGGTTTTGCAGAAACCATTGGACCACGGCCAAACAGCCCGCGAAGTAATTTAACAACAAATTACTTCTTTGCTGCCGATAACGTATTACACATACAAAAAAAATTATCCCCTCCCCCTTCAACTATCATTTTCATTTATAGAAAATTACCTCCACCCCTTTAACTAGCTTTTTCATTTATAGATATTTCATCTGCGTTTCTACAGTGGATTATTATGACCTTCTTTTTAGGATACTTTATTTATCAAAATTAAGTACTTTACTCTTGTTAAAATATAAAATATTACAGGTAAACTACCCCTTCCCCTTTACGGATCTTTTACCAAAATCAATAGGCCTCGAGTCCTCTGCAACTCTGAGACATATGAAAATATCGGTATGGAGAACCATACATGACTTCCATATTCTAAGATTTATATTTAAAATCATTTTCAGCCAAACAGCCAGGGAAGGAATTTTAGCAAAAAAATACTTCTTTCTTGCCAATAACGTAGTACACATATAAAAAATATTATCCCCTCCCCCTTCAACTATAATTTTGATTTATAGAAAATTACCCCCAGCCCGTTCAACTAGCCTCTTCATTTATAGATATTTCATCTACGTTTCTACAGTGGATTATTAAGATCTTATCAGGATACTTTATCAAAATTAAGTACTTTACTCATGTTACAACAAAAAATGTTTCAGGTAAACTGCCCTTTCCCCGTAACCGATCTTCACCAAAATCAACAGACATTGAGTTCTCTATAGCTCAGGCACATATGTAAAAACTTATTTGATTCTGTTTGAATTTACGGCAGTTATGGTTCGACATATAAAAAATTACCCATGTTAAAACATAAAACATGAGATTTATAAAACATATCTAAGATTTATATTTAAAATCATTTTTGAAATAAAATATTTTCATAGAACCTACTAACGCTGGGGAAATCTGAGGAGCCAATCAGAGTTGGGCCTACCTGTCACTCTGCTGAATTTGGTGGAAAGCCCTGTCACTGTCGTCAAAGTATCAGCCTTGACAGGGTCCTCTTTTTCTGCAAAATGGGAGAGGAGGCTTGAGATGGAGTGAGTGACATGGTCCCCACCTCAATGAAGAACCCATTGTTTTATAAAAATATATTTAAATTTTGAAAACTGAAAATTCTTTTCTTGTTGTAAATATTTATATTTTATAATCAAAATGACTTTATCAAAAAACAAACATTATTTTTTTATAATAAGTACTTACATATGTTTCTTAATATGCTTACTTTTTCTTCAATGTTGATGATCATTTCCAAACATTCTGACAAAATTGTATCTACAGAACAGTTAACATTCCCCAGGTTTCCATTTCTGCTAATTTCTCATTACACCTTCCACTGACGTATTATTAACCATTTCATAAACTATCGTATAATCTTTTCAGATTTTGTGGTACAAAATCTGAAATTTTCAGATTGCCTGGCAACAAAATTATTTTATTTTCAACAATTACCATTGTTTGAAAAAGTTTAAATGAATTTTCAAGTACTTTACTCTTGTTAAAACGTAAAAGGTTGCAGGTAAACTACCCCTTCCCCTTAACTGATCTTCACCAAAATCTAAAGGCCTTGAGTCCTCTACAATTCACTGACGTATGCAAAAAATTATTTGATTCTGTTTGAATTTGCGGCAGTTATCGTTTGCCATAGAAAATACGCTTGATAAAAAACGTTGCAGGTAAACTACCCCTTCCCCTCAACCGATCTTCACCAAAAACAATAGGTCTTGAGTACTCTACAAATCAGGGCTGTATGCAGAAAATTATTTGATTCTGTTTGAATTTGCGGCTGTTATCGTTTGCCATAGAAAATACCCTTGTTAAAAAAACGTTGCAGGTAAACTACCCCTTTCCCTTAACCGATCTTCACCAAAAACAATAGGTCTTGAGAACTCTACAATTTAGGGCTGTATGCAAATAATCTTTTGATTCTGTTTGAATTTGCGGCTGTTATCGTTTGCCATAGGAAATACCCTTGTTAAAACAAAACGTTACAGGTAAACTACCCCTTTCCCTTAACCGATCTTCACCAAAAACAATAGGTCTTGAGTACTCTACAAATCAGGGCTGTATGCAAAACGTTATTTGATTCTGTTTGAATTTGCGGCTGTTATCGTTTGCCATAGAAAATACCCTTGTTAAAAAAACGTTGCAGGTAAACTACCCCTTTCGCTTAACCGATCTTCACCAAAAACAATAGGTCTTGAGAACTCTACAATTCAGGGCTGTATGCGAAACATTATTTGATTCTGTTTGAATTTGCGGCTGTTATCGTTTGCCAAAAAAAAAAATTTCCCTTGATAAAAAAACCGTTGCAGGTAAACTACCCCTTCCCCTCAACCGATCTTCACCAAAAACAATAGGTCGCGAGTACTCTACAAATCAGGGCTGTATGCAAAAAATTATTTGATTCTGTTTGAATTTGCGGCAGTTATCGTTTGCCATAGAAAATACGCTTGATAAAAAACGTTGCAGGTAAACTACCCTTTCCCCTCAACCGATCTTCACCAAAAACAATAGGTCTTGAGTACTCTACAAATCAGGGCTGTATGCAGAAAATTATTTGATTCTGTTTGAATTTGCGGCTGTTATCGTTTGCCATAGAAAATACCCTTGTTAAAAAAAACGTTGCAGGTAAACTACCCCTTTCCCTCAACCGATCTTCACCAAAAACAACAGGTCTTGAGAACTCTACAATTTAGGGCTGTATGCAAATAATCTTTTGATTCTGTTTGAATTTGCGGCTGTTATCGTTTGCCATAGGAAATACCCTTGTTAAAACATAAAACGTTACAGGTAAACTACCCCTTTCCCTTAACCGATCTTTACCAAAAACAATAGGTCTTGAGTACTCTACAAATCAGGGCTGTATGCAAAACGTTATTTGATTCTGTTTGAATTTGAGGCTGTTATCGTTTGCCATAGAAAATACCCTTGTTAAAAAAACGTTGCAGGTAAACTACCCCTTTCCCTCAACCGAACTTCACCAAAAACAATAGGTCGCGAGTACTCTGCAAATCAGGGCTGCATGCAAAAAATTATTTGATTCTGTTTGAATTTGCGGCAGTTATCGTTTGCCATAGAAAAAAATCTACAGACACATAGACACACAGACAGACACACACACAGACACTTTTCGGAAAACGACTTTTTTTCATGTTTTGAGTGTAGTAGAATCAGAATCTGCAATAATCTCGAACACGATTTTTTTTGCCATCACCATACTTCCATTCCTTAAGGAATATGGAAGTAAAAATTACTGTTGTTAAAACATAAAACGTTGCAGGTAAATTACCCCTTCCCCTTAACCGATCTTCACCGAAATCAATAGGCCTTGAGTCCCCTGCAATTCGGAAACATATGCAAAAAATTATTTGATTTTGTTTGAATTTGCGGCAGTTATCGTTCGCCACAGAAATAATTATACACATAGACACACACACTTTTCGGAAAATGACTTTTCTTCATGTTTTGAGGGTAGTACAATCAGAATCTGTCGTTATCTCGAACACGATTTTTTCGCCGTCACCATACTTCCATTTCCTTATGGAACATGGAAATAAAAGGCAGTCTTTAATTATGAATAAGTAAAAAGAGATAATTTGCACATTCAACATATCTTTATGTTACATAAAAATACTTTACATACTTTTTAAGAAACAAATAAAGTAAATACTAAATTTCCCAAGATAAGGTTTCGGGCCGTGCGCCATCCAGTTGGAAATCACTAGCGTACAAATTTGTTGTGCGTCTTGTAAACAGAAAGGAATTTTCTTGGTATTATCACTGACAGGGACATGGTTCTTAGAAATTTTGGTTCCATAAATAACCTAGAATATTTTCAAGGCTCTCTAGTATGCGCGCGTGCGCGCACCCACACAAGTGGTCCAAAAGTACTGTATGGCTTTGTAAAATAGTAATCAAGATGCTATTTAATATAACACTTTTTTTCTTACATACTTCAAGTATAATGTATTTAAAATTTTACGTTTAATCACACAAAACTTCTGAAATGTTTCAATGACAATTCAGACATCTTTAATACTATTAGTTGTGTAGATTCTACCAGTAAAATGTATATCTCCTCTTTTTTACGTAATTAATAAGAATGACACTGATGAAGTGAAAATCAATATTATCACAGCCTACTGATTGTTAAGTGTAATTTCAGGGAACATAAGGAGGATTACTGATGAGAAACTGCCTTCCCTCATATATCTCCGGTGGGTGGTCGCAACGTCTACAGCAGTGGTTCCCAAACTTCTCAGTCCGCGGACCCCCCTCAAATAATTTAAAAATTGACGGACCCCGTCTGAGTTCTGAAATAAAACAAACAGTAAATATGATAGAAACTCTCATATTTAATTAAAATGTATTAAAATCAAAATTCTCTTAATTTGCAATAATATTAATGATATCAAACATAGTTTAATGTGAACAATGAAGCTGCTTTTGGACAATTAGCTATTTAATATTGGGTTTAATGTCTGATGATTTCAATATTAAGTAACTCTCGACATCAAGTTTATTTCTTAACTTTGACTGTAAGTACGTGGGCAGGGAGACTGCGGTTTCACACAACTAAGTACAGGAAAACACAGTTAAACACTTTGGGATTTCAGGACAGTCAGTCATTACATATAACCAAAAGTCAGCTAGCTGTAATTGCGAAAACTGTAATTTTAATGAATTGTCAGTTGACAGTTCTGTCAATGAATCTTCTTCTTGTACTTTAAAAGAGAGGTCTAGTCTGTTCGGCGGACAAACAGATCTACTACACGACATGATTTAAAGATATTATTAAAGCCATTAGTTTGAAATTACTGTTACAGTTACAATTAGTCTGGAAAAAGAAACTGGATTCTCCTACTAAAATTGTTTAAAGGTTCAAAAATTTAGATTTAGATTTTAGAACATAAAAAGTCAGAGAACATTACGGTATATTCTATTATTTCTTAAAAGTGTCTGCGGACCCCACTTTGGGAACCACTGGTCTAGAGAATTAGTGAATAAAAATGACATCACAAATAAGCAATCAACAACGGCCCAACAGCATGCAAATGATAAATTCATTAAATAACATAAGTTACTTATTGCAGACGGACTAACTGAACTTAAATGTAAAATCTGGTAGACAAGTCTGAAGTCAACTCATTTGGATGATCAGTTTTATCACAATGCCAGACCACACCTTCTTCACAAAACAAACGGATGAAATATTCAGACTTTCATTACCTACACAAGGGTGATAAATTATTTTAACACAAGTGGAACAGATTGATGTACAGGAAACGTCGGCAGCTGTATTTCCGCTCGCTCGCGCGCGCGTGCGTGCGTGTGTGTTAGGAGAGAGAGAGAGAGAGAGAGAGAGAGAGAGAGAGAGAGAGAGAGAGAGAGAGATTTCAAGTATATGTTATGTAAATAAATAATCATTTTACAGTATTCAGCACAAGCTACTCGTTTTGCTAAAGAGTTAGGTCAACTGTGACGAATTATTAGAACCTATTCTGTTTCTTGTAAGGTCACGACGCGATCATGTTATTTTGTTGTTAACTACAGCGTGTCCTGCTAATTACCGTATTTTGTGTTCCACGGTCAACTGGACGTACGGAGCTGAAATTTTAAAGAAATTACAAGGTTTAGTTACACAGATTTACTCAGAAGTGAATCCAAGGGGAAGGAGAAGGCTCTTCCACTAAGGAAAAAATGTAATACGACACAGAGACTTAAGTAATCACTGGAACATCGCGATGATTCATTTAAATTCAAATGATAATTAAGAAATCCTTTGTAATAAATGAGAAAGCGGACGTACAATGACTGAAATCGGAATGTTGCGACGTCACGATGTTTAGTACCATAGAGGTATAAAATATATTATACAGTAGTTACATTATACCTCTATGCTCAGTACTCAGCGTCACTTAATCGAGTTCTGAATCCGCACTACCACGAGAACAATGCGAATGTATCTGGATATATCAGGCACAATTGAGGGCGGGTTTTCAAACACGTTAAAAAAATACGATTGGGTTCACACACCAAAGAAACAAAGACCGAGGAAAAGAGAACTAGCGCGACGAATTCTGAAGACGCAAACTTCATATCAGATTTATTAAGTAATGATCACCTAGACCAGTTTTTCCCAACTGGCGGCCCGAGACCTGATACTGGACAATCATCATCATCTTCACAACACGGCATAGGCAAGGTGCAGCCAGTTCCGCCTTAAAAAATCCTCCAGCCATCTATTCCCGAGTCTGCTCACATACCTGTGCCCTATAGCTTTGTATTTTCACACTCGTTTGGCCAGCTGGAATCTGACATTCTTCTAAGTGTTCTCTCCACCGTTGTTTATAATCTTTTAATTTTTTATTCAAGTTAAATACTTGTAACTCTTTTCTTATAGCCTCATTCCTTATATGGTCAAGTTTAGAACATCTTTTAACTCCTCTTAAGAACGCCATTTCCGAGGCCTGTATTTTACCGCCTTGTTTCTTGGTAGTTGTCCATAATTCACACCCACAGGACATACAGGAACTAACATAGCTTTGTAGAACTTTAATACTGGGAAATTAATTTAATGATTACTCTATTTACTATACTAAGTAAATGAATAATAAAATATTACGGGATGTTCGGTAACAGCCCCACGGATATCGAGAATGATTACCCGTCAGGGAAGGCCAACTTTACTTCGACAACGGATAACAACATTGAACGCGTTCACCAACTGTTTTGCTTGCAAATAGGCATATCACAGTGGACGAAACTGGAGCTGAATTGTGTATTTCTCCTGGAAGCGTGCACTACGTCGTCTCTGTGCGACTGCAATGTCAAAAAAATTGTGCGCATCGTTTGGCACACGTCACGAACGAAATCTGGGGGGGGGGGACCCCACCACCACGAGGGTCGAAAAACTTGAGAAGGAAGCTTGTTAATCACTTAATTTTTAGGATTTTCAGCTGTGTACCCTCATATTGTAGAACTCTCTTTTAAGTATACAAACAGAAATACAACACAGCATTCGCGTGTACGTTTGAAATATGAAATATAGTAAAATCAATTCAGTGAGCCCGGAAGTAGTTAATGAAATGGACAAAAAGTCAAGGCGAATTACACTCTACATTTTCAAACATCTAGATTTTTTGTGTATACAACTTTCTTCATTAATCTTTTTTTTTAATTAAAACTAGTTATCATTTTTTAATATAATATGTTAATAAGAATCACCTAAACAGTGTTTCAATTGCATACATTTTTTTATATTATTACCGTTTGCTTTAATGGGATTGATTTCAGGATGTTATCACATATTTTTTAGCCACATTGTAGATTATAATATTGATTATTCTTAACACGTTTTTTTCTTTTATATGAAACCGACACGACCGGACTCCCCCGCCACCAAACTGAATTCTGGATACGCCACTGTTACTCGGCATGGTATCGAAAAATTCATGTCCTGCTACTCCTGCTACGATAAATGTTTAAATAAACTTGACGATTTTGTAGAATGTACATCTTCATTTGCACTTTTTCATAAATATCCCACAAGGTTTTTTTTTTATAGTGCAACTAACGTTTCGACTACCCCTCGTCCTGTGACAACAGATCCGAGAAATCATCGGTAAATTCACACATCTGCTGACATCAAGGCGCGAGTTAATTGCCAGTTTCACGCAGCAGTCGTGCCCCCCACCACTATCACAAGATGACGCGTATTCCCGCTACTTCTCACTGTCAAATTGGAATTCCGTTGCCGACATTCTTTCGCGTTATGCCCTACCTTGCCTTGCCTTGCCTTGCCACTACACCAATCCTACCAACGCTACTGCCGAGGCTCGTTCCTTGCCTTTTAAGTACAAAAGATTTCCATGTACATTGTTCGATAAGAGCTTTGCACAATCTTACAACGATTTCATACAGCTTTCACAAAACAATACAGCACACCTGTTGTTATTTCGCAAGTATTTCGAAATTATAGTCTTCATTCTATAATTATAATAATTGTTTTCACGGTAATAATCGTTTTTACAGTAATCAGGGCAATGTTTATATATACAATTTACAGTAAATTCATTAGCACCATAATTTTATCGTTTATACATGTAAATACATATTAAAAAATTAATCTCCGACTGGCTGGTAAAGAAGACCGAAAACATGAAAATTATATTATTATACACAAAATTTCCAATCATTATCTATACTAGTTTCCCACATAATTGCTATCCACGTATATAAGCATCTGTTATGTCGTTGCAACTTCTGCAGTCCCTCGTTAAAAACTGGTGCCGGCAACAGTCGACGCCATGAATGTCCAACATTACTGTAATTACATTACTTACCAACAAAAGACAATTAAGATAATCTTTGTTTCTTTCGTGACCAGACGTGAAATCCTACTAAGACGGCCTTCTTGGTAAGTAAACAGCTTTTTTTTAAATTCTGTCTGAGGCTTTCACGGCCGGCTTCAATGTTACGAGAACTTCGGCTTGCCGGGCTGTAAGGCCGTAAAATTATTAAATAATTATAAAATTAATATTATAAACACGTTTGTCAGTGTTTCGCAGCCTTCTGCACTGAAGATGGCCGTCGACGGCACGGCCGAAGTTCTCATAGCTTTCTTTTGTTTCTAATAAGTTGTAATAACCCCATCATTTTTGTATCGATCGATATGATGTTGTAAAAAGTTATTTTCACCTGAGGACGACCTCAGATTTTTAGTAGGCACGTCGAAACGTTGTGATTATAATTGTTTCTAAAACGATGGCTAATGTCCGAAGTATGTAATGTTATGTGGCTAATGTTATAATATGTAATAGTAACTTTATTTTTGCCGACTAGACACGAGATAAAGAGTCTCCGTAAGCTCTATAGCCGCTAACTATTCTTTAACTTATTTCACCACTTAGTCTGTTAAAATTATTCACAACAATGACAATTATTTAAACACTTTATTACTTGAAAAGCACAGACGTCATCGACTAGTTTGTCGGTGTATTTTCTGCCGTCGTCTTCACCTGCTTTAACTTTCCACTAACCATCACTAGTCCCATACTTCCTGTTCCATATTAACCGGCAAGTATTATCCGTTTGAATATATTCTTAACTGATACTTAAAAGATGTTTTAATGTTGGTTAACATGTCGCTTTCACGCTACTGCAGTTCCGCATCTCTTGGTGTTGTCATACCAGAGGAAAGTTGACAAACTTCCTGTAAATTCAAAATTGCAACTAAAAACCGGGCTGTTGGCCCGTGGTCGGTTGCTATTAAACGTCATCACGTCGGCAACGTTTCGATTCCCCGTCGGCAATCTTCTTCAGGCCGCTAAGAAGCGGCAGAGAGTAAAAACACAACAGCGGCAGATGCACGCCGAACACTACCCGATACCTATATAAGGTAAAAGCAAACACTCCTGTAACCCTTTTCAAGACTAGCGAGCTTGATGGGACACAAACCGTAAGAAATGACGAATACACACATCCAAGAACGTGTGCACGCGGTACATGTAGGCTAACACTGCTCCGATACACGCAACACACTAATATACTTTGAAGGACGCTCCGAAGGTCGGGGACCAAACAATCGATGGATTCCAAACGCCGTGTGTGTGGGTACACGTACGAAGATCGGACGGCACCGGATTTATACTCGATTTATACAGACTTCTCTGCCGCACCACCGCGGCCGCTTACTTAATTACAACACACACACACACACACACACACCTAACGCTAATCGATAGTAACGTGCAGCAGTGAAAGTGTCGCCACTATCCAAGTAGTAAAAATAGTAAAAAGCGCTGCACGCAACTGGGTTGTCATTTGTAAGCTGTCACAGCGGAGACGATAAGTTATGCGGACATAAATGTCATACGCAGGCAACTCGGTGATAACAGCGCGCGCGCGTGCGCACACACACACACACACACACACACAAGAAAGTCTCATTCGATTCCAAAATAATTTCACCAGTTTACGTGAATATTGTAATTCCGGCTCCTTGTCAGTGCGTGTGCACGCGTCTCACTTCAAGCTTGCACGACGAAACTGTTTCTAATGAAATTTTGTGACTTTTTACTGAAAAACGACTTGCAATATACCGCAATTAAGTTGCAGTTGTATGACACGATTCAAAGAACTACGTACATGAGTCTCAACTTGAATCCACAATTTGGAAACGGTCTTATTTACACGCCTCTCTTTGGTTTTTTGTCACAAAAGACGACTGTACCAAATGTATTACGTTTAATCCAGTACGAAGAAAAATGCGTTACAATGACCCATCGGATTATCGCAATGTACATCTGCTGCCAGTTCTTGTCAACCACCAAAGATTCGTTTGGGTCTCGTAGAGGGCAGCGATTCTCTTAACAAGTAAGTGAAACACACAGGCGGTACTAGGTAATGCTGAGACTCTATGGTTCGCCACGAAGGGCCTGATAAAGTCACATTAAACGATTTGTATCCACGTTTTAACTCGGTACATATAATGAGGCAGCCTAACCACAGTTTTACTCAACTATTTCAATATTTGCTTTTAAATAATTATTAAATTTCCAGTAAAAGATGCTGGAGTTCATTCGTTTAGCCGTATGTTTAAACGGATTAGATTTAAATCTGTATACAAGCAAAATCTACACTTTCTTTGGGCAAAAACTGCCAACATTCAAATGTTACTTTCTTAAATAACTTTCCTTTATTTTACTTTACTGTTGCTGTTCTTAGTTTTTAAATAACAACACAAAGGGATATAAAATAAGAGGAGAAAAAGAAGGAAAAGAACGCTAAACATAATTCAGCAAGAGAATCGGAATAAAATTAATATTATTGGCAAGCAGTCTTGTTCATTCTTTTTATACATTTTAAATTTTCAAACCATTATAATGGGTGGGCATAACAGCCCCAAAAAACCTAGAAGTAATTCACTTTTCAACAGTTCCTGCAAATTGTTTTCTAGAAACTGTAGCATAGTATTTTATGATGTCTCTAAAACAAACAATTAAGTTTTACAGAACACGAATTGTTAAAGTATCTTTAAAAAATGTATACAAATTAACAGACAAATTAAAAACTATACCCATGCTAGAGTTTCAGGCCTTAATTAAACACCAATTTCAATTCGTTTAAGTGAAGGGTTTCAGAGATCGATTGTTCTTTGAACACAGTTTCTTTTAAAGGATGTGCGTAGACAGATGACTGACATATATATATATATATATTTTTTTTTTTTAATTTGTTATTTGAGAAGTTGGTGACCAAGGATACAAAAGTTGGATATTAATATGTAAATATGCAATATGTACAAAAGCTTTTAACGCCCACAGGATGTCCGGTAGCGCTTTTATATCATCAGCGTAATAAGATAACCATATTCTCGACACTTTCATACGAATAGATCGATTTACTTACCGTCGTCCAATTTGTAGGCAGGATTCCCTCTTCGTCGTCATCGAAGAAAGGATGCCTGGGGACTTTAGTATCCACACGAAGGTTGGGTCGCAGCAGTGTTGCCAATCGTAACACCATTATTTCACTACACACTGAATTCCCACCGGTCAATCAGTACACAATCGTTAAAACATACCTCACACCGACTAGCAATGTTTCGCTAAACGAAGAAAACAAAGTTCTTGATGCGGTTTATTTACAAACCAGCTGTTGTTATTCTGATAACGAATTTATTTACTACCTATCTAAAAAACATGCAAGAAAAATATAGTCTAATACAAAAATTAAATAAATAAAGCACGAAAGCGAACGAAAGATGTATAAGACATAAACATAAACATTATTACAGATGAAAACACGCGGACGGATGCGATCGTATCAATCCGGCTTCAATATCGTCTGGTAGTTTTAAATAAATCACGTTCTTGAAAACATGTTTAAAAACTCCAAACGGAAGTCGTCAACTCCGATGAGAGACGCTCTGAAATCTAATCTCACTCACGTCTGAAAAATATTGACACATAAATAAACGCAGGCGGATAAAAACGAGGCGGCAATAAAAACTCTTCTTTTTAACGCGTATAAAAATATAAAAAACGCCTTGTAAATCGCGGACCGAAGTAAGCGTTCTTGTAGCGAATTCGTAAATAACTATTAGAGGGCTGTGCTCGCTGAATCAGTGCCAGAGAAATAAAATGTCGCATAACGTAAAACGTAAAAATGAAACTCGAAGTCTTACGTAATTCGCAACAACACCGGTTACTTCACTTTTTGCCCACAAATCGATCGCCCTAACGCGATTTCTTTTAATATGCCGATAGACTAGCTTTAAAGTCACGGTCGCAATTCCGATACCCTCCCATTTATTTCACACCTACTAAAACCAGCTTCTGGTTCTTACAGTCTGCACGTTAAACGAACGTCACAAACAAAAGCCGTTACGAACTGCGAATACCTTTATCCACCGTCACGACACGTGACCCATCGCACGATGAAGCTTCCCCACCAAACGAACGAATATATGTTTACGCGTTCACAATTCAAGGAAAAGCGGACAGAGTGTGCGATTCAAATATTTAGGTGTAAAACTGCTGGGCCTCTATAGAATGGATCTGACGTTCCGAAAAAGCAAAAAGAAAAACACAGACTATGGACATGAAATTTATATAAGGGTAACTGAACGATGAAATAAAAGACAATCCTGATATTATTAAATCTGTAAAACATAAAATCAATTCTGGAAAACGACACAAGGGAAGAGTAAGGAAGAAATGAAAATATAAAAGTTAAAACAAAATAAAAAAGAAACGGGTTACATTTAAAATCATAACGGGCAGTAAAACTCGCTAAAGTGGAGAAAATGAACCGTTTGCTAAAAAAGAATCTAGCAACTTCTGTACTAGTCTGAAACGTGTAAGTTGCAGAAGATTGCTGGAGAAAGTATAGTTTCTTCTTTTATTTCCTTTTGTTAGTATAATACTTGTTTTGTCTAACACACGTTTCACAGAAAGGCTGGAAGTATCAACGAATGAAGTGAGCTGTATAAATCTGTTAAAATAGAGAAAGCAAAGAGTGCTAAGGCCTACTAGAACAGCCTCGTTTGTTTTAACAAACATATATACCTGGATCATCACACCTTGTGTGTGTGGAGAGCGCGCGCAATGTAGTACTGAAATATACGACACGAAAGTGCTGACGTTACCGAACAAATTTGACGAGTATTTTGCACCTGTGTAAAAAGTGAATATAAAGGTTTTAATCGTTCAACCCCTTACAACTCGCACCTCTCAAAACCCTTTTCACGCTGTCAATAACACGTTCACCCTATCACAGACATAAAAACATCGCATCCTGATTCACCACCATGTGTATTTGTATTGTATTGAGAGAGGAAAGAAAAAAGGAAGAGGGGGAGAGACGCACAGACAGAGAGGAATGTGAACGAAGGACGCAAAGCACACAGTTAAAAGTATTTTCATCAACAACCTATAATAAACGCATGACCGCAATCATCAAAGTGTCCGTGTTGACATTTCCAACACAGGCCTGCCACTCTAGGCAATCCACTAAATTACAGTTTCTCTAGTCATTAACACAGGAACTGTTTCTGTCGAAGGACGCCAGACACCATATACGGTCAAAACCGGTGCGTACACAAGGTTTATTTACAAGATAGCTACGTTAATTACCGAGCGCTCCCTTTACCCCTTCACCCCGCTTCCAACAAACCTGTACGCAGTTATTATTACGAAAACGAAACCAGAAGAGCGGTCGTCCTATTTACCGATTTAACCATCTGGACACTAATCGTGGTACCGTAAGCGTGATAAGCTGTTTTATTTTTTTAACTTTCGAAAATGATGTAAGAATAATATACTAGTCTGTCTCGAGCAAGTCGCGTACAGATAATTTAGACTACACCGAGCAAGGACACAGTTAAATACTAAACAAAATCTGACTTTTAACCATCTCGAACCGTAGCTTAGTATCGTTCACTAGGAAGGAGTGTCAGCTGTTATTTTCAAAACTTTTTAATGTCAAACGTCTTTATACATTCGGATTGCTAGTTTAATTGAAGACTCTGCATCGTCCAACTTATCAAGTTCTTCCTTACATAAGAAGCTTTTTCTTTCCGCTGTTGAACCATAAGTTTTGCCTAGCTTATTCTATGTTTTGTGCATTTCCCAACTGAATTAACTTTATATCCTAAACTCTTGAATACAACGTTTATTTAATGCCACAACTCTTTTATATTACATGCTATATTGAAGGCATTTAAAGAAAAATAACAACGAAATAAAATCCGGTGTCCATTACTTCAAATAACTGTCGACGACTAACTGCGATCAAGTGTTACATCAACCTCTAATCCAGGGGTAAACGGGACCGGACCTCCCCCACAGAGGGTTGAAAAAGTTGGCGAATTTTGTTAATCTCTTAATTTTTAGGTGGCTTTATTATTTTTACTTCCATGTTCCATAAGGAAATGGAAGCATGGTGATCGCGAAAAAAATCGTGTTCGAGATGAGGGAAGATTCTGACTGTATTACCTTCATAACATGAAGAAATGTCATTTTCCGAAGAGAGAGAGAGAGAGAGAGAGAGAGAGAGAGAGAGAGTGTGTGTGTGAATTTTTTCTATGGCGAAGAATAACTGCCGCAAATTCCAACAGAATCAAATAATTTTTGCATATGTGCTCGAGTTGTAGAGTACTCAAGGCCTATTGATTTTGGTGAAGATCGGTTAAGGGGAAGGTGTAGTTTACCTGCAACGTTTTACGTTTTCACAAGAGTATAGTACTTAATTCTGATAAATAAAGTATTCTGAAAAGAAGGTCATAATAATCCACTGTAGAAAGGTAGATGAAATATCTATAAATGAAAAGGGTAGTTGATGGGGGAGGGGGTAATTTTTTGTATTGATGTTATAAATGTATTCGACCGAAAACGTAACAAAAATTCAATAAAATATTAACAATTGATATTCTTCCATGTAAACAAAATATCGTAACCAAGTATAGGCCTACGTAAACAAAATAATTTTTCGTTTTCAGAAATTCACAGATTACAAACGCTAGGCTGTATTCACTTTCTCTCGCGTTGTTTAAATAAAAGATAATTTAATCAAATTAATTCTTTATTTTTAAAATATTAACAACTATGTACAATTCGTATTTTATCTTTCTCAGTATTTTGATATATTTGGTTTCGTTCTGAGTTCACATATTAAAAGTAATTTTATAATTAATTAGAACGTGTAAGTCGTGTATGGTTCTCCATACCGATTTCTTCGTCTGTGTACGCTAATACAGTAGTCACTCTTTTTTAAATATACAAACAGGTTTATTACACACCATTAGCACATACGTTTCAAATATGAAATTTAGGAAAATCAATCCAGTCAGTAGTATCTTGTAAACAATGTTTCAATGACGCGTATTTTTATTGTGTTATTACCGTTTACTTTATTGGGACTGAATTCAGCCACTTTAAAGTAATGTTCATTTGTCTTAACGTGTTTTTTCTTTTGTATTAAGTCGACCCGACTCCGCCCCCCCCCCCACAAAGGCCTAATTCTAGATACGCCAAGCTCTAATCGGACAATCTGGAGACAAACTGCCATCAAATTGTCCTATCTGAGAATGGGGTAAAACTTGAAAGCGTTCATCTGCAGTCACTTGAAATAATGAATGACAAATATTCTTTCTGGATAACTTTTACACACACTAACACGTCGTTTTTACTATTTCACTTTCGGTGTCAGCTTCTAGATATCTATAATATATCTTTCTAATTCAATGAAAAATATCGATAGACTCCCGAAGCCAAGCGATGCACGTAAACGCACTGATATTCTAAAAACAAGTAGAAACTTTTGAAATAATAGTGTCTTTCTATAAAGTAGACTGCCACGAACTTGTCGCTTTCCACGGTCTCTCTGTTTTAATTATAACTTTTTAACAACACAATTACAGTCTACACGGGAGACTGTAAAATCACTTTCAAAGTGTCATTTTAACAAAGACTTTTTTCCCATTAAAGACTTGCACTAAACGAGAAAAACGCGAAGCAAACAATTTACCGTATTGGCGTCGTTTTAATTAAGCTTGTAAACAGTGTTATCGTTGTAACTACGAAAATAACGCGCTACAGTATCGGCAAACGCTGCGCGTTCCCACAAGGTCTAGGTCGCCCAGCTTTCTTACTTTCATACACGCAGTACTACTACGTAGGAGGCAATGAACTTTCGGCCGCTCGCCTTCGCCATTTCACCGACACCGACACCGTCGTCGCTTGGAACTCGATACTGTACTAACACGGAGAAGTTCGCTGCTCGATAGTTCGTTCTCAACGAGTAAAGAAAAACTTTTCTATTTTACTGCGCGCGATTTTTTTGTTTTCAACAGCGCTGATTGAAATATCGAAACGGATTAAATACAACTGAGATTTTTACGTAAGACGTAACGAATTTCTCTACACTTTATCCTGTCCTGGATTACAGAAATTTAACTCTGACGCTCATCTTGTTATTTGAATTATCAGTCTCCGTAATTCCAACACTGTCGTGCTTACTTGCTGAACTACTCCATGCTCCGGACGAGGCCTTTCAGTGATTCCACCATTATCAACTCCTAAACCACGACGTGGTCAGTCATACCTCGTCAGTCATACGTGGTCGTGGTTTAGGACTTGATAATGGTGGAGACACTGAAAGGCTTCGTCCGGAGCATGACACGTAGTAGTTTAGCAAGTGAGCACGACGAAGTTGGAATTAACTTTGACGGTTTTAAGGCTAATGTAATTTCCTACACAAACGTCGGGATATAAGTAACCTTCATTTCTATTGCTTAACACATATATGTCAATAACACATTATGTTCAAAACACGCGTTAGAGTGTAAGTCGTGATGGATCTGCGGGAATCGATTCTGTAAAGAGCTCGATTTCTGAAGGACTGTCAATACGTTGCAGCAAACAGGGTCCTACTACGATCGAATTCGTCAGAAAAATCGTGGTTCTTCCTAACACAGGTCCGTCCCGATTCCCGTAGCTATACACATTTACATTATCAGAGCGCGACCGAAGCAATCGTAATATTAAGTAATCTTATCGTAATCGAAGTAATATTAAGAATATCGTAAAGAAGTAATATGAACGTTACCAATGTCTAAAGGTATGTTGTAACTATCGGTTTGACTTTTACACACTATACGTAAAACAAAAGTACAATACACCCTCCGTAATCCGGTAGTCCCGACGTTTTCAGGCGGGTGCTGGCGAGCGTGCAGCGGGGAACAACTCGCTGACTGTAGACGTCAGTTGCATCATTAGTCCCTGGCTGTGTACAGTGCCGTTTATTTGCAGTTTTTTTTCTTGGTGTAATTACTTGCCGTGTTTATGTAATTTACGATCGTGAGTGCAAAATGTCATATGCTGATCTGCACGAGTTGCGAGATACAATCGCTGAGAAACTAGTAGACAAAACAGATGATTTGACAACGGACGAAGTAAACAAGTGGCTGGCGGGTGACGAAGATGAAAATACGTACCAAATTTATGACAGACGATGAAATAGTCGTTGTGATGACAAGAGAAGAGGAGAAGGAGGAGGGAGAAGCAGCGACAGCTGTTCATACAGTAGGCCATGATATGGCAGTGGACGCCTTCACTACTTCTATTGAGTAGGTAGACGAAAATGGCGTGTCTGCTTGTGAAATTCTCGTGTTGAAAAAAAAACTGCAAGAAAATGCGTTAAAAGTGTCGCTTCAAGCCAAGAGATAGACGAAAACTGACAGGTTTTCCATTCCATTGGAATAGTACTGCACACTACTCTGCGAGTTTCATTTTTTCCTACGTTTGACTAAATTATGAACGTAAGACTAATTTGAATAATTTTAAGACAAAATAGAAGATAATTTACTATATTGTTAATCCGATGTTTTTTTACCATTATATACAATATACGCTTCATTTTGTCATTTAAATGCGATTTTTCTACAACCATTCATTAAGCCGGCATTTCCACTGATCCGGCACTACCCTTGTCTGATATCTGCCGGATTAGTGAGAATGTACTGTAATGATCATAATCCATTTCCCGAATTAGCACAGGACGCGCAGACAGGGCAGGCTGCTATATGGGTTGTTTAGTAACGAAGAACACGCTCCAGCAACGTCCCCCCCCCTCCGTTATTAAACCAAGATGTTATTCTTGGTACTCGTTTTCACAGGATATGCAATACATCCCAAGGGATATCTTAATCAAGTCTTGCTCCAGTTCATTAAGAACAAATGTATGTATATATGTATCTTCAGAGTCGTGATATTACAATATCGTCTGACAGCCGAAAGACTTATCTACTCTCTTCCGTTATGTCACGTGAACTGAAACACGACATTTTGCTATGTATCGTGATTCAACATTAAATTTCAGTAATTTTGTGTTCGAATATAAACTACCGGTAACATTGAACCGTTTCAAATTGTTCGCTACCCAGTAAATCTGAAGTTCAACAAACTGATTGAACTGTTGGTCGCAAAGTACGACGAGGAACTAAGGTTTTAATTTAGTTTAAATTGAATTGAAACCGCGCGTCTCTGACATTTCTAGCACCTCTGTCTCGGCTTGCATTTAATGCAGTTCGCGGTCGCCACAGATTTTAGTATTATGAACTGCAGAAATGCAGAAAGCACACAAGCGCCATTTCTACTGCGTTTCCCTCTTGCAAAATCACGACCATTTCAGATTCAAGAGTCTGAAATTTTTTCTCGACGTATATATTATTTATAAAAATAATTATTGTATTGGTGTCAACACTTAAACCGCACGCCTGATATCCGTTTACCCGTGACTGCCTTGTGTTATCACTCTACTGGGAAGAGAGATGTCGGTAGACCGAGGAGAAGGCGAGTTCCGGAACAGGTCTAGGGCCTAATCCTTGGAGTGATGATGATGATGATAATTGTTGTATTATAGTTATGGTCTGCTGAGTTTACATACAATTATAAACCATAACGTATGTTAAAATTATTTTAACGCTTAACATTAACATCAAATTAATATTTAACGCTTTTGCGGTAGCAAATTTATTAATTTAAAAAAACTCTATTTCCATATACAGGAAACGAAATCATAGCGTTTCTAACATTTAATTTTCCAAACCTAATATCGCATTCGCATTGTACTTCAAAAATCATTTTACGGTCGGTTAAATGAATTTAATTTAATTCGTCTTCCTCTCTGCAACCTTCCCAACACGCGAAATCCCAGACGAACTTAGTCCACCGTTATGTATTCATCACACGAGACATTAAACGCGTTCAAAACTATTAATTAAGCTGGAGCAACAACAAAAACTGTAATTCAATCGCGCGCAATAATTGTTTTCTTCACACGGAAAAACAATTTACAATAACAAGTTATCAAAGTCGCTATCTCTCGGAGTCGTTGTCTTCTCGCTTGTGCACTTTCCTATGCACACAATTCCGCTGCTGCACACACGGTGAGAAATTCCCACAATAATTCTGCTGATGCTTGTAGTGTAATAAACTTCTCGTTTTCTGTTGTCTCCGTTTTCACTTTTCCTACAAACCGTAATGAATTTACTGTAATAATTAGGCTTATTTTGTCTTATTATTTCGTCTTTTTTGTGATTTACCGGACGTAAGGAACGTTCCATCTAACCGCTACATTTTTAAGGTCTTTATCAACCGACGGTTACAATGCTCCAATAGTTCTCCTGGTTACACTTTTGTTGATATGTTTTCCGACTTGGAAATCTTCCTGCCTTACAAATCTAAATGTCTAATAACCGAAATCGAACAACCAATTCTAGGTTGTCTGCCTCAGAAAAAAAAAATTGTTCCTGATGAACTATTCTGTTCTATTACATACTTTCAAAGTTACCATATCGTTACAAAACAGGATAACACATGCTATAATACAAAGTCTTATATTCTACCTTCTACAAACAAGATAATCCGGATTAAAATACGTGACACTTTCTAGCTACTATCGAATGCAAATCAAGTTACATTACAGCATAACGTCGGTGAATGAATCAATGTAGCCAAGACGACACAACAGAAATTTGTAAACACTTAAACAGGAAGTAATACGCCACGGTATTCATTTTATTATCAATTATAATGAGGTATGGAAGAGTGCAGTAGATATAACAAGACGCTAAAGATGGATAAAAATGCTAGAGTTGGTATTAGACATCATAATTATCGCTATCCATAAAAACAACTTGACAAAATACTGCTAGAACGTACACTGACGAAAAAAATACAAACACATATATAAACGTAAAAGAGAAGTAGCGGCGTGCTTACAATATGTAAACGATAGAATAAAAAACAGCCTACAATACTAGCCGCAATGTTGAAATATCTGGGAATCAAAATAACTGAAGATAACGCTTATATCGAAACAGAGAATATATCTGAAAGAAATATAAACCTACTCTTGAACGACTGACCCTTTAAAGAGTCCAATCTGGTGTGTGTGTGTGTTATAAAACCTTGTATGGTTCAGGGACTAGGGCAACCTTAACCAAGTACAACGCTATTGTGAGATTGGAAGTGTGTGGTTGACAAACGTTATAAAAATTTACAGGCATTGCACAAATGCAATGCACAGAGAAGGACATTGAAAATGCTTCAATAAATCTAAAAAAAATATATATTTATGTTCATTCACCAATCAATGAATTCATTCTTCATTCACCAATCAATGAATTCATTCTTCATTTACCAATGTACAGATTATAAGTTAAATGTAGTCGCATTCATAAGCGAAGTTTTATGTGTACTACGTTATTGACAACAAAGAAGTAGTTTCTATGGAAACTCACCGGTTCCCATTTTCGATCACGCACCAGGATCGGCTGCAAATGTGCGACACGTCCTTGTAAACATTTTCAATGTTAAAACAACCGATTATCTAAGGAATTCGAAAGAATTTTAACAAAACTGGTATGTAAAACGATACAATACATAAGACACAAAGACAAAGACAGTAAGATAACATTCGAATAAACAAAACGAGCGGGAGAATAGGCTAGCACTGTTACAACTGTGATTATAACAATACCTAACAACAAACACAGATGAAACGCTGGAAACCTATTTTCTGCTAAAGGGACAAAAACGCCAATAAACAAATTGGAAAAGTTAACATTATACAGTGAACAAAATAATCAATAATAAATTATTAATAAATTGCAATAATAAATTAAACAAAGCGTGGCAATATTGCATAATTTAATTCCTAATTAATAAATATGAATTGATTGCACAAACCAAATTAAACAATAAATTGAATTCAACTTTAATAATTTCGCACACACTAACACCATGGTTAAAGTTTTTATTGAAAATAAGAATGGAAAACTATTAATTGGCAATAACTGATCTCTCTCTCTCTCTCGCGCGCGCACACACACACACACACACACAAATTGATTAACAACATCCACGCATTGTTATTAAAACATAAAAAACGGATTAAACTTATTCATTCTGCTGATCTGACCAAAAAAATTCAATATAATCTTCTTTAAATGAAAACATCAAACATTAAACAAAACCAAATCCAATGTGGGCGTGATGCCGGTGTACAAATTCTCCTTCGTTCGACGAATATCGAGTTTAGGCCCACTCTGTCTGTAACTCGCATCCAGCCAAATAAAGCTCGGGGGATTAGCAAATTCTGAAGAAATTTTCGCAACAATTTGCGAATTAAGCTACAAGCAGCCGTTAAGACGCAGATTAATCCCCTGATAGCGAACTTTGCGAACAAAAAGCAATATTCAAACGTAACACGAAGACGACGGGTTGTCAAATCCGTTTAAAAGGGGAGGATGTTACGAGAAAATCCCGTCATCAATAGCCTACACAGGGACTGTCGAAAACGTTATCACAAAAGCTAAACTACAAATATTGGCAGAACTACAAATATGAACGAAAAACTACACCTATGCGCATGCGCTAAAAAACTTAGTAACATTTCTGAATATGTTCAATGCCTTAACTGTTACAACCGATTTCATTCGACCAGTCTTTTAGCGTACTTACTGTAGCAAACGTCTGTAAATTTACTTGCTTTTCTCTCCCATTATACATCACGTTCGGGGGGGGGGGGGGGTTTGAACCAATTGTAAACCACACAACGTTTCTTGCAAAACGTCTTTTCTTTGCCCTAAGATCTTTTCTCTTTTTGTACAGCCTAAAGTACGCTATGTTACGTTTACATCGCACAGCAAACCTTTCCGTTCGAGTAGGTTCTACTAAGTAAATACAACCAAAACAATCTTTAACAGGCTTCCGCAAAAATGTTGCCCTTCAGGCCGAAATGTCTTAAGATGTAACTAAACGTGCCTTATCTGGCCTGAATATAACATAAAAAGTATTAGATTGAAAATAAAACTCAAACATTAACTGACTTTCAAATAACATTTTAGAGACGGAACTAACCCAATCTGTGGGAATGTACAGGGAATACTCCTCACGCAACGCGACTACATGATAACAAACATGAATCATATGTATACAACATAATAATTTTAAATTATTATTAATATTAAAACTTTTTACAAGAATATATTTTATTTTGTAAATTACAGTTTTTCAATAGCATTCAGCTATCATCATCAGATGTAATTAATAAATTTAAATTTTTAAATCATTTGTTCAAAACAGCTGATCGGAGTATAATTTTCTTGAATAATTTAAATGAAGTATATAAATAAATAAAATAATTAAATCTTCTAAATGAAGTATATAAAACTGAATACCCTGACTGTAACAAATTTTGTGTTGGCCAAACCAAAAAACGTTCAAAAGAAAAAGATATATACAACAGCGTAATTCATATTTAAAACCAGATACGTATATATAAATCAAATTTAGCTCCACACTCGATAAAAAACAAACAAATTTCCGAATTTAAATAATATCAGCTTATTAAAACACATTTCCAAAGATCCAAAAATGACCTTATGGAAAATTTAGAAATATTTAAACATAAAACAAATAATAAATTCATACCAGAACAAATTCAGATTAATACGAAAAATGATAATATTTATATATTATATTTCTCACAATTAATTATATAACATATTTATGTACACATATAACACATTAATTTTAGTCTTTATATAAACAGCTGTTTTGAAAAATAGATTAATTTTTTTTTTTATTTAAATTTATTAATTGTATCTACTGATAACTGAATGCTACTGAAACACTGTAATTTACAAAATAAAATATATTCTTGTAAAAAGTTCTATTATTAATAATATAAAATATATAACAAGAAAATTTTGAGCATTTATGAATATAACATAATAATTAAATAACGCAATGGTAAATTTTGTTGCTTTCCGTAAATAAGACACGCACCATAGGAGGGAATCCCTTTATTCCTAACGTAGGGGTATAGAGCATCAAATCAATTAAGTGGACAATCACACTATACAATTTTATTTCGTAACAGCCTAATTTATTGATTTATTTCGTTGTTTTCTTTGGAGTTTAGAGAACTACATTAGTTTAATACCTTACTGTTCTTAAACTGAAAAACGATGGTCTAAACGTAACTCATAAACTGAAAACAAGAATAGTTCATACTGTTGGAACAATAAGAAATACATTGTAAAGAAGATAAACAGAGTAATGTACATATTATATAACTTCCAAGACTTGAATCAATAATTCTCTCCTCTCAGGCTATCGCCACCATCAGTCTTTGAAATTAAAGGCCGTCGTCAGACAACAATCCGCGTAATAACCGTATACACGGCCGCCTTCCATGTAACACTTGAGCGGACGACAAGTGTCGGCTGAGAAAATTTATAAAGAAGGACTTTATTACACGATTCAACAAAAATTACATGTGTGATTTTTGGATTTTGTATGACATTACACACACGTTCCCGTGGAGGCATAAGCACACAAAAACGGATGCTGACCGGTAGTGGAGGGGTGGGGGTGGGGGGCACGACAGAATAAAAATTTAGATTGTGTAAATTCTATAAATTTAAAATTCAATTTTAAAAGTTGACAAAATATACGAATATAGTACAGGATGGATGATAAGATTATTCCTGCCCCGACGATGGTGTACATAAATTACTGTTTGTGTTCGCCCCAAGTCATACGAGTTTTAAAATTTCTGTACTCAAGAACGCCGTAAAAATGTAATAAAGAGGAGACAAACCCATCCGCGACACTCGAAGATTCTCAAAACGCGCACAAAACTACTCCATTACTGCCTATTCAGTCAAGTCGTTTGACATTTAGAATGTTGGGCGCGCGTGTACTGCCTACGTAATCGCCCAACGCTCGAAATATACATATTACAAGAGAGAACGAGCATACACAGGGAGGCGAAAGTAATCGAAAGCCAGACGCCTACAGAGCGTCTCTCCAGAGAGCATGCACTTTACAAAATAATTAATTAAATTCTCTTTGCGTTCTGTTACCTACAGGCGACGTATTAACGGAGCAACGCGACGCTAAACGCCGTTACGAGTTAGTTATATACATAAAGCACTATGACCTGTATCAAAGGGCTGGCGTGAACCGCATCAGTCTGACGATAAGTAGCTTTCACGCCTTGTCGCTACCCCACTTCGTCGCCCATTACACTGACCATTACAGCGTACTATGTCTAATATAACATACATTTAAAATATAAAAAAAAAGGCGTCTGTAAAGTACAGTCAAAAGTAAACACGATACGTCTTATAAAAAACCTTCTCTGAAGTTGTCGGCTAAATAATAAGTTCAGTAAATAAACATTAGTTTTGGTAGAGACATTGAGACAAATATATTGTAGCGAAATAAAGACAGTCTAATATATTAGACGAGTAATATATTAATAACGTGTGTATGTGGGGGGGGGGCACAAGAGACAGAAAAAAGAAAGAGAAGAGACGACGAAGAGCACCACAGAAAGTAGAACAGTACACATACGAAGTATCCAATCTCTCTCATTTACTTGCTAGTTTTAAAAATGGCTATAAAGAACAATGTAGAGATCAAAGATGAGCGTGAACGACAAGAGTAGACAAAATTAATAAAAACTTATGTCACAAACGTCTTTGTTTTATCTTCCTCATTTGTTTCTTCTGCCTCATGTCCATCTCCCTGTCTATGTAACTATCTTCTTCTTTTCGAAAGGATGATGGGAAGACGAAGTGATAAAAACGAAATGTATGAAGAACGTGAAGAACGTCATAAAAGTTCAGAGGAGGGAGGGAGGGAGGGAGGGAGGGAGGGAGGGAGGGAGGGAGGGAGGGAGGGAGGGGGAGAGAGAGAGAGAGAGAGAGAGAGAGAGACTCATTTTAAGCTTACATGACTGAACAGTTTCTAACGATATATCGTGACTTCTTGAAGAACGACTTGGAACATGTTACAGTTACATTGCAACGGTATGGATAATTTTTAATCAACTATTTGGAAACAGTTTCATTTTCACGCTTCTATTTGGTCTTATCACAAAACACGTTTATTTCAAATACATTTCTTTTAATAAAGTACGAAGAAAAATCCCGTTCAGGCTCACAATATGTACATCTATCAGCTCTAGTTTTGGCAACCACCGAAGACTCGTTTTGATCTCTTTAGACACATCGTTCTCCAACAAGCACGATTAACGAGAGACTAATTAATTAGTTCTTACGGCAAACCAATAACTATTTATTTTAGTTACTTTTTGCTAATAGAGATGCTGACTTAATTTGAGAACCAATCAAGATGATAAAATTAATATTGACAATTACGAGCGTATTGTTATGAATCTACGCGTGTTACGGCACGCGTTGGTCACGTTTTATTTATCCGTATCACGAGTTATTTATTAAACACATTAAAACAAAACTAACTAAAGTGCAATTCACATTATGTTGCATTCCAAACTTAAAATACCATCACATTTCAAAGTGAGGTATTTAATAACCTTTTATAAACACAGTATCGTACGAAAGTATTAACAAAATCGAACATACGGTACTCAGGTTTAGTTTGCATACGAAAAACAAACACGTAACACAAACAGAAACAATCACCGGGCTATAAAGCAAGCAGTATGTAATCAAAAACAACACAACAAAACAAAATGGCACTAACTAGACAAACGAACAGCAGTAATACCACCACAACACTGACCGCGGATTCGAGCCCTTCACTTCGCTGCTGCTTGCCACTTCCATCAAACTAACCATGGCTCCCCACTAGCTTTTTCTAAATTGTTCGCGTCTCCCACTAGCGGACGGCAAAAATGGAATTACTCGCTCATCAACCCGCGCTTGTTTTTCAACAGAGAGAGGAGAGAGAGAGAGAGAGAGAGAGAGAGAGAGAGAGAGAGAGAGAGAGAGAGAAAATCGAATTCCTGCTGTATCTCGCAATTAAAGCAACTCACATTTGCTTTTGAACAATAAAATGCGCACTATAACGAACTGAGAACAGGTGTGCAGTCTTTTTCGTTCTTGCGTAAGGGAATTTTTCTTAACTCCAATAAAACCGTTTCACATCAAACAGCAACGAATAGCTGTTGTTAGTGTCGTCGAAAGAATTGACCATCCGTGAAGGCATATTCATTCTTCTACCCATAATAAGACATAAAACTTAACGCATATTCTGAACGCCAAATACAGCGATTTTTTTCTTTACATATTCATGTTTGCTTGAAAATTATCTTTACTCTGGTAGAACTTGTAATGTGAAACTGTATTTAATTGCTTTCGACTATGGCAAAGAAAAGCTTTCAACGTGTGAGGAGCCAGCGTTATTAAGATCCAACCGGAACGGATCGACAGGAAAACAGATTTCAAGAAACATGAAAAACCTTCCCAGCAAGAAATGCGCCTTTCGACTAATTCTACAGGCCAAGATAAAGGGCCACCAACGAAGAACCTATCTACTAACAACAGCAGAAGACCACCGTAGAGCCTCCTAGAGAAAAACCGGGGAACCCGCCTTCCCACCAAGACCATCGCAGTCGATTGAACCGTTTCAGATCATGTGGAAGCAAAGAAAGCATTTGTTTATCCACTTGTATCCAACCTTATCGCCAATATGAGTATTTCAAATTTATACTTTACAAGAAGTAAACTAACTGCACGGAAAGTTGTGGAAAACATGCAGTGAGTCACTGAACCATAAATGGCGTATCGGGAAACAGACAAATCAAGAACCAATAAACACATTTAACAGACCAAACATAACAAAAGAGATTAAAAGGAAAAGAATGGAACATGTTCAGCGAAAGATTGAAAGGAGAGGTGTAAAGAAAATTATACAAGTAAAATTATAGGGGAGAAGACGCAAAGGACCGCCAAAGAGAGATGGATGGACAAGGTGACAATGTCTTAGAACAGTGATTTCCAACTGCCGACACGCGACCTTATCTTGGACAACCAATTTAATAATTACTTCATTTATTTTAATAAGTAAGTACCTAAAAAATGCACTATTATTTTAACTGATCTTGCAGGAGAAACTTATTAAAAAAATGTTTCATTGATTCACTAATAAGCGTACAGAGACTTCACTTTATTTGTTTAATGACACATGTATTTACTCCAATCCTATCCTGTTCTGTTTTCACTGGTACTACCAGATCTAGCCTACTTACTTCAATTCCTCGGCTGGACAAAGCAGACGTGCTGTTAATGTTAACTGTAGCCGTCGGTCACTTTTAATTTGGAAACCACTGTCTTTGAGGATGTAGATGGAGAAGACAGAAATAGGAAGGAATAATTAATTGAATTCGTGGAATTACAAGACGACCTCAGCACACTGTGGTACAGGTGACTACTGTCTCCGCTACGGTCAAAGACTTGGGTCACTCTAACAGAGGCCCACCCCTTTTATGGTCTATTCAAGCCATGGAGTAAGTGTTTCATTTTTGTAATTAGCGAAACCTAAAACCTCTTATCCTAGGACGGTCAAAAACAAGTCTATTAAAGATCTGAAATTGTATTGAACGAGCGAAACTCGACTGTTTGACATTTCCCTACCTATCTATTTGGAGTATGTCTTACGATACTTTTTGAACGCATCGACTGATTTTCGTACAACTTGGTAAGCATGTCCATACTTTAACCCTACAGAACCCTGTTTTTTTTTAGCTTGATCACCCAAAAAATAGAGGAACGGAGACAAATATGTGAACGAGCAAAATTGTGAACAAATCTTAAAAAGCTCGTGTGGGGTATCAAATTAAATGGAATTTTAGCCACAATCACAGTACAGCGTTCATATTTGAAAATTTCAAAATTTTTGGATGTTAGGACCTAAAAATTGGGCAAAAATTTAGATAAAATCGCAAAAATTTAATTTCAAAATTTGGGGACGCCAGGGCCTAAAAAGAAGAGATGATAATTTCAAAAATTGTGAAAATCCAGCAGGGTGTCAGATTAAAAGGTATTGTAACCCAAATCCAAATATTTCGAATTTTTTAGTGTCTATTGTGTTGTAATGTGTGCTCTACAATTGTTACATTACTGTAATAAAGAAATATTAGAGTAATGGGAATTTTAAAAGTTTTTCCCACAATTGAAAAGTATCTAACATCGAAACTTATATTGTTACGTAATACGGTACATTCTCGTACATTCGATAGTGTCGTTCTAAAAGCTCTCGACTAGCCCTGCCGGTGTGTGTTTCTGCCAAGGTCGCGCTGAAGTATCCTCTAGAATTTTCGAGTGCTTGTTAAGGACCCATATTATGGAACCCTGCACACTATAAATAGTCCACACCTGCCGCTTAGTTTTCAATTTTACTTCGGACGATTACTCAGTGCGTTTCAAGTGGCTATTAGTTCTTATTGTGAGGGACTCTATTAGTTGACATTATCGCGTGTGGAAAAATTTAATTTGAATTATTGTACGAGTTTAATCTTGTTGAATAACTTGTTGACTACAACCTTTTAATTGTAAAATTAAAGCTGGTTTTTAGTGACTTCATTGGTGTCTTATATTTTGTTTTCCACTGTACCATACGACGATCAAGGAGACCCTCCTAACAATACAAATACTTCATTCAAAATAGTGAGCGAGTTCTGCAACTCAAGGAGCATACAGTCATTTTTATTATACGGTTTGTTAATTTGACTAAACTGTTCATATCACTCCGGCGTGCTAGTTACACGACAACGCAGCTGAGATGGGCAAACACACGATGTACGAGCATGTGCGCGCGTTATTGCTCGTGAATACGTACGTATACGTCACAGTGAAATAAGGCGTTTCTGGCAATTTCCATATCCACAATAACGCCATAACAGTTTCCTCTCATTAATCTCTACGGCCGGGTTCAATTTTATTGTTCTTGTCCCCATTTTGCGGCGTACATAATCACCCGTCTCATTAACTGCTCTCACAATCTGCACGCTCCTCTCCTGAATCGCAACACTACACTTCTTGACAAAACCCCTGGACACAAAATTCTTACTCGTTATACATTTTTTTTATTATACATTTTTCTTTGTTTACTATACAATGTGTTTATACACATTACACTATGAACGTCTATGGACTGAAAATTGATATGATGACATGCCAATGATTAAACTGTTTAAACGTTATTTATTTTGTTGTACACGTAATGTCTTAATTCACTTAGCCCACAATTGTAGCGTAAGTCCAATGGGTGTTCACTTTTTGGTCTTCTTGTCTGCTGACCGTTTTCGTTTGTTTACCAAGAGATCATGGCCAAAATATTTTGATGCATTTTTTGTACTGAACATATCTGTTAGTCTATTGTGGAATGACTTCATTAAGTGCGGATATCCGAATACCATAATCACAAACAGCGAAATACGTAATACCTTGCTCTAGAATCTGTCAGGAACAGATTTGTAGCACCGTTTGGGCGTTTTCACACTAGCCGACACGACACCGATAGGATATTGGCCCGATATCGGTGGGAACAAAAAGTAAATAAATGTTATGGAACCGTTTCACACTCACCGACATATCGGTATCGGGTCGGTGCAGGGACCGACGTGTCGGCGGGTAGCAGCTCTCCCATCTTGGTCGGCGCTGTGTAGTAACCGACAGTTCACTCTGCCTAGCGCATTAACTTAGGTCAGTAGTTGAATAATTTGTGAAATGACTGCTTTTAATTATGGCATAGTGACATTGATTGAACTTGTTGAGACGAAGCCTTGTTTGTGGGACCAAGACAGATGAAGGAAATAAAAATAAAATTGTAAAACTTGTTACGATCTAAAACCAACTTGTCACATAAGGTGTAGTATGGGCTTTCTACATAGCGAACTTTAATAATCGGGTGAACCCAATACTTCCTATCTACTTTTCGACTTCTCCCCGTCTTAAATATAACAAATATAGTAAATACAATCTTCTGTTGAATTCAGCCATTTGTATAATAAACTACACTCACCACGGCCGATATGTCGACATCTGTCGTCTTGAGTGTGAAAGTACCTTCTCGATATCGTGTCGGTGTCGGCTCGGTGTCGTTGTAGGGTCGCTGTCGGGTCGGTAAGTGTGAAAACGCCCTTTCCCGACGCGAAATCCATGTGTTCATATAAGCTTCAATATGTCGCTGGACGCAAACAGTTAATTTCGGAGCGATAGTTATGACCTGCTACCCAGAACCAATAGTGTTTAAGAATTTTAAGTCAACTAATTTATTTTTCGACGATACAGAAGAATTATTAGCACTTTGTACCTCACTTTTACCTGGTTCATCAAAACAACCTGTACATTTTGTGCCAATTTGACTTTCAAGACCATGAAACAACGTGATTAATTCAAAACTACACTTTACTGTAAGTTTTTTGTTTTTGTTTTTTTTTGAAGTGGACTACGTTCATGTGATACTGAATGTTAGCCCAATGTTATGACCGCATAGTATGTCACTACACTATTTCCGCTCGACTACCCTCTAAAGACGTATAACAATTCGAGAAGATACAATTACACTTGCAATTATTATAACTCCTTTTGTACCCACGATGGCCGATAGTTTTAAATTTTAATTAGAATTCTGTGTTGCTGTTAAAAAATTTCATAGCAAGGAAACCCGCATTAAAGATTGGAAACATTCGCATTTGGGTTACAATTCCTTGTACTCTTGACAGCGTGCTAGATTTTCACAATCTTTTTCAAACTTTTGACTTTTTTTTTAATCCAGAGGTCCAGAAATTTTGAAATTTCTAAAACTTAAAACTATATTCAGATGGTACTTTAAATTCACTTTAATTTGATACCCGACATGAAATTTTGCTATTTTATCAAAAGTTTGATCCACTTTTGGGCCCGGAAATCCGAAAATTTTGAAATTTTCAAAAATGAACACTACATTCAGACTGTCGTTTAAATTCCCTTTAGCTTGATACCCCATGTGGGCTTTTGCGACTTTTTCACAATTTTGACTCCGTCACATTTTTGCCTCCCACCCTTCTATTTTGGCGGAGATCAATCTCAAAAACCACAGGTTTCTGTGTCTAAAAGTACGGACAACGCTAGTTTCACGAAAGTCGGTTAATGCGTTCAAACGTTATCGCGAGACATACTCCAACCAAACAGAAGACAGACAGACAAATGTCAAACAGTCGACTCAAAACTGAAAACTCGCTTCGCGCGTTCAAAAACAGATACTAAAGCCTCCCTTCTGTTAGAACCAATAATTTTAACTTGTGTGATTATTAACATTTAAATAGCCGGTAATTCTATAAACAACGCATTCCATTCTCACTCTCTAGACTCTAGACGTATATCCAGTGGCGGCGATACGGCCCCCGCAGACCCCGCGGCGCGGGGGCCCCGTCCCTCTGGGGGGCCGCCCCCTGGCCCCTAGAAAAAAATATGAAACGTGCTATAATAGGAAAAAGTTTTAATGGGATCCGACTACCGGCAAATTTGTATTTAAAATACGAAATATACGTTTTATTTAAGTGTATAGACATGCAAAAAAACTGTTTTCCGAAATGACATTACTGTTTGTAGTTTGTAAGCGAAGCTTATCTTATCTCTTGTGGTGCCCGTGCGTCCGTGCGATGAGTCACTCGGCACTGAGGAGACGTAAACAAACACAACACAATGTAGTTCAGTACTCAGTAGTGCGTCGCATCTCCTGCGCGATAGTACTGTATTGCATTCATTTCGTAATTTAGTGCCGTTTAAGTTTAATGACTTAACATTTGATTTTAGTTTTTGTATTTTGTGTAGAATTAGTGTTCGAGACAGAGTTTATAAAATGGAAAGTAAGCGTGAATATTTAAGGTGCTAAGAAAAGGAAACTGCAAAAACGAAAAGAATCTAAAAGTAAAATTTCAAAACTCGACCAATTTTTAAAAAAATCATCAAAATGTGAAGTTGAACAACCCAAACCCGGGCCAAGTGCAAGTAATGAAAAAGAAACAAAAATCGGACTTGAAGTTGATTGTGACAGTGACAATAAACCTGAGTTAAACATTAGTCCGTCGGATACAAGTGATACAACTACGAAAACAAATAAGCAACTGCAACATGAACAAGAAGAACAACTGCTAGGCATTGAATGTGTTCGCCAGTCCGAAGACATACCTGGACCAGAAAATCAGTTTGAACCAACTTAAGTTATAAGTAATCACGCAAATAAAACTAGTTTAGCAGGCCCTTCCGATCCAAACTGCCAAAGTTTTGAGACAGATATTGCATTATATAAAAATCAGGCTACAATGGCAGACGAGGTGAAAAAGTTAATAACGTTAAGTGAACCTTGTCAACCAAAGGGTCCTTTCCCGAAGGATTCCGTTTCTAAGCGGTCTTTCAGTACAGCATATTATTCTTTCAAAACTGCAGCAGGCCAAATTGTTCACAGGTTTTGGCTTTGTTACTCTCGTAATCTAGATGGAGTCTATTGTTTACCATGTTGGCTTTTCAGCCAAAGTGCTGATGCCCAAAGCTGGTGTGAAGGCGATATTAGAGATTGGAAAGGTCTCAGTAAAAAAATTAAAGTTCAAGAAAGTAGCAATGCTCACTTACAATCTTGTCTCACGTATGCCACTTGGAAACAGAGTAAAACGGTAGCTGATCAAATTTCCGATGAGCGGAAAAAATGGAAAGATATTTTCATACGGATTGTGGATGTCATTCGAACCATGGGACTGTGTTCATTGCCGTTTCGTGGCCATAGAGAATCATTACATGAAATAAATCCTGAAAGTGGAAATTCTTTGAACATACTATCTTTAGTTTCTCGCTACGATTCTCTCCTTAGTGCACACTTAGAAAATGAAAAAAACCAGATCAAAATACCTCCACCATGACATTCAAAATGAAATCATTAACTTGCTAGGAAAATCAGTATTGACTGCCTTACTAAAACAGATTCACTCGTCTCCTTTTTTTCTATAATTGTTGATAGCACACAAGACATTTCTAAGATTGACCAAATGAGTGTTGTAATCAGATACATTAACATAGTAGAAGAATCTCCTGACAATTATAAAACTGTGATTAGTGAGTCCTTTTTGGGATTTCAAGAAATAAAGGATCCCAACAGTGAGGGGTTTCAAAGTAAGATTTTAAACTTTTTGAAAACAAATGAAATTGACATTAGTAAGTGTAGAGGTCAAGGTTATGACGGTGCAGCAACAATGAGCGGGAAATACTCTGGGTTACAGAAAAGAATTATGGATACAGTCCCAAACGCGGATTACGTACACTGTGCTGCACATAACCTGAACTTGGTGATCAATGATTCAGTATCAAATATTTCTGAAATAAGACAATTTTATGACATAGCTCAGAAAACTTATGTTTTTCAGTGAAAGCTTACATAGATGGCAAGAACTTAACACTGCCGTTAAAGAAGACAGCTCTGCCAAAAATCTAACTTTATAAAAAAGCTATGTCCAACAAGGTGGTCTTCTAGACACGACTGTCTGTTAGCTTTAAGAAATGATTTCAAAAATGTGATTAAGTGTTTGACAGAAATTATTCTGTACAGCTCAAAAAAAACCCGAGGCAGAAGAAGCATTAGCAATTAGAATTCACCTGGAAAACTTTGAATTTATTCTTGTGCTCTGCCTTGAAACTAAGATTTTAGAGAATGTAAATATAACTTCAAAAGCACTACAGAGGCCAACTGTTGACCTAGGCAGAGCGTGGCAGTTTCTAACCCGCGCTTGTGATGAGTTAAAAGTTTTAAGAAAGGACTTTGCCGGCTTTGTTGCTGGTGCTAAACAGTTGGCCCAGTCATGGGACATAACTTGTAACATGAAAAATAAGCGTAAGCGAGTTGTAAAACGCTTCTTTGTTGAATTATCAGTTGACCATAGAATTGACGACCCAGTGAAATCATTTGAAGTAAAAGTTTTCAATGCAACACTAGATATTGTAATAGCTCAGCTACAAATGAGATTCGAAGGATTGCGTTGCATTGATGATAGGTTTTCATTCCTGACGCCTCAGAATTTAGTAAACTTCTCACAAGAGACAATAGTGGAGAAAAGTAAGGCTCTGGTAAATGTGTATCCTGGTGACCTTTCCACATCACTGCCTGACCAAGTAATATCCTTCAAAGCTCTGATGGCCAAAGAAATTGTACACAAGAAAGGCATTCGAGAAATGATGAATTTACTGGTTGAAGAAAACAGCTGCCTTATGAGTTGCCTCCCAGACTTAACTACAGCTTTGCAGCTTTATTTAAACATACCTGTCACAACAGCTACAACGGAAAGAAGCTTTTCAAAACTTAAATTAATTAAGTCATACTTAAGAAGTACCATGGCCCAAACTCGGTTGAGTGACTTGGCACTGTTAAGCATTGAGCATGAAGAGACACAGAAAACTAATATCAACGAAGTGGTTGAAAAGTTCTTAGCTATTAAAAAAAGAAGACTAGGCTTAGGAAAACAGTGAACTTTGGTTGATCCTCATCTGTAAATATTGTAAATTACTTGAGTTCGAGTGTTATTGAATTGGATTAGACTTAAGGAGAACTTGTATAGAGTATATTCAAGAATTTTACAAATTCAGTTACAAACTAATTTAAATGTTAGAAAAAAGCTAGAATGTTACTTTGATATTCGTTTTTAAATAATAAATTTTTAACACTCTGTGTGCGGTACTGTTTCATAGTCTGAATTTAGATCTTTGACGTAAAAATAAATCATTCTTTTTATTTTGGTTTTTTTATAGTTTGTATAGAACTTTGTCTATTTAACAACAATGAATTTTTAGAGTTTGTACACGTGTAAAACGTCCTTTGCAAATTACAAACGCTTTGTGATAGACGAGAAAGTATTCACAAACCATTTTTGTGAAACACACGTAAATAGAAACTCATTTGAGTGTTTTCCTCTATTACGTATACAAAATTTAACCATTTTTATAGGGCCCCCTAATTAGTTTCGCGGGGGGGGGGCGTTTCGTTAGCGCCGCCACTGCGTATATCCAATCGCGTTCACACTAGTATTTTTGAAAGCAGAAAAAAAAGTACGCCTACTGTCTTAAGCCTGAGTTGATCCTGCTTATTTGTGCCAAATCTCTTTTTTCTGTCACAATCCTGTTGTTCGTTAACCTCTATCCTCTCCACATTACAATTCATCCGATTCCATACACTGTTGCAAAATCTTAAGTTCCTTTCACTACCATTTCTTTTACTATGCCGAGGGGTAATGCTTTTAGAGATAACTGCTTCATACCCCAATAATAAGTCTTATTTCTTTATATTACTATTCGCACTTAAATAAAAATCAGTCAAAAAATCTGCACAATGTACGTAAGAATGTTCAACAAATTTTTAAATCATTATTTTCGTTTTCAATGCTAAACCTATAAAACGTGGCTTACATTTTGTGTTCACATGTATTACATAAAATGTGTTCACATAAAAGCTTTATCCAACAACAATATACACTCAGCGTTTGCCACACACATACACACACAAAACCACAGCTACAGCAACATAGATACTAATCTTGAGATATTACACTACTTACCCAAAAGTCGAAAACTTAACACAGCAGAACAATATGAAATATACAAACACTACACAACACAACCAAACAGCATACTTAACGACCAATTACACTATAAATTACACACACTTTTTGACACAATTATACATAAAACAAACAATAATTCGGATCCCCGCGCCAATCCCCTTCCACCACACACCACCCCCACTCAACCTACCAAATAAAACCGTTACGAGTTACTGACAGTCTGTCTCATACCGCTGATGAAGGCGCACATCACGCCGAAACGCGTACGGGAGAAAACAAGTAAGTTTTACAAGTGAAAGTTCATTTTTTTTTAAAACAATAATCACAGGTATGTGACTTTGTGTTCTGAAAAATACGCGTATTCATGCCATTTCGTTATGCTGCAATTATTATATATCTATTACTCTATTTCCTTAGACGTACTTCGTTAGCAACAAATCTTAAATTGCGGTGTTTCTTGTAGTTAAGAGTTGTGTTTGGTTTTCCGTTATAAGAAATTTCGGTTTATAAGGCTTATTTGCTTACTTTTTAGAAATTTCGGATAATAGAGCCAGCCGCTTAATTGGGCTAACTTGATATTGCCCCGATGTGTCCCGATAAAGCGGAATCCACTGTAGTTAAAATATTTAAATAGCAACAATTAACATTTAAATTCTGTAACTTTTTTTTGCTCGGTAAAGAAAACAAACACAGCTTCACGTAAACGGTTTCTCTTTTTTACATAAGCCAACAAAAATTAAGGAGAAAACGGCAGTTTTAATTTATGGAATTACGATATAATTAAATGAGACGCGTGCGCGACCCACCCACACTAGAAAGCAACGTACAGGAGGCTTGTATGCGTAGTATATGAGACAGGGAAAACACGATTTCTACGCTGACAACAACCGATCCTCTGTTTGTGTCTGTGTATCACATAATTGTTCATTGTTTTATTGTTACAGTTCATATTCCACACAACGTGGTACTACATCACAAGGGTTCAAAGTTCATCTGGATCATGTGAGCGTTCAAGGCCGCCAGACGGCCAACCTGTTTCACCGAGCAGGTTCTTCTACAACTACTCCCACTGTGTGCGCACACATAACGCTCTTCTTAATTGGGAATCTCGTTTACTTTCGAAGAATAAGGCGAACAAAACTGCCCAGTCCGAACAGAGAACACAGTCTTTCTGCTCCATTTTTTTCATCTGCTCGCCTTGTTCTTCAAAACTGCGCGTTACAAATACACAACGCAAACCTGTCTACGTGTTCCCAATTTAACAAAACACAAAGGTCGATAGACAGTAATATAACTTACACGGATGGACTATTATTTGTTCTTAATAAAATCACAACAAAACACATCTACAGTGCGGAAATAAAAAGCGGGTTGTTGTTACCTTGCAGAAAACGGACCCAAAGAGCTGACCAAAGCATGCCTGCAATCGTTTGTGGAACCTCAAGATTAAAATAAACATAAAATTTTATCTTATGCCCAACACACCCATATTATCAAATTTGCTGTTTCCACCGGCAGGCGAAAATAACAGGGCCGTGTTTACGGGGTGACGAACGGGGCCGGACCCCTCCCCTCCCAGAGGGTCGAAAAAGCCGATAAATTTTGTTGATCTCTTAATTTTTAAACTTCTTCATTGTATTTTTTTCCGGCCGTGTACGCTAATATACTAGTAGCTCTTTTTTTATAAACATACAAACAGGTTTATTATGGAGCATTATGGTATACATGAGAAATTTGAAATATAGGAAAATCAATTCACTCAATAAGTATTTTCTAACAATGTTTCGATAACGCGTATTTTTAATGTGTTATTAGAGTTTACTTTAAAGGGATTGATTTCAGGATGTTATCGCGCGTTTTTCAGCCACTTCAAAGACAGTAATAGTGCTTAGTATTAACTTGTTTTTTCTTTTGTATGAAGCCCCCGACCCGTCCACCCCAAGCGAAATTCCAGATACGCCACTGGAAAAGAAAATGTATTTAACATTTACCACCTACAGAAAACTGCTTATAAAATAAGTCTGTACTATGCATGCGCCATGCGGCCGGTGATGAGGCACAGTTATTTACAATTATGTGGATCTCAGCAGTATCGGTTACACGCGGCTATATTTAACGCTGCAATTGCGTCAAAACGTGTCACCAACGTAATTTACTTTAGCCGTGAAAACAGATTTTTACTCGTATGTCGGTGTTCCGGTTACAAGAATATCGTAGAATACGTTCCGTTCTCAGCTACCAAAGAAAACTGCCAGCGTACCGGACAAACTCACTTCACTCCTTACAGAGACAATCAGCAGTAAATACCATCGTATTTTTTTAAATCTACCAGCGTCGTGGTCTTTCGACTACGAGAGGGGACCGTAAGGCTAGGTACACACGGGCGTAGCGTCGACGCGGCGTTACCGCTCGGCCAACGTTGAGCGGTAGTTCACACGAGCGGTGGTAGAGCACCGTCAACGCGGCGTTGCTATCCCCTCCACAGCATCAAGTCCGCTCCCGTCAGTCACCATTCTTCAAATGCAATGGAGTTAGAATTGTATCAAAATAAGAAGGTGGCATTTGCATATGTTGTTAATAGATACTTAATGAAAAAAAAAATAGGCGATTTTGGGTACATCCATTGGTTAGTGCTAGGCTTTTGAAAGGTGCATTCACGTCCCTATTCACTGATTTGTGCAACGATGAAGACAAATTTTTCAACTACTTTCGAATGAGTAGATCATTTGATGAACTCTCCAGCAGAATCGGAGATGTGATACGTTGCCGAGACACAAACATGAGACTTGCAGTCAATCCGGTGGAAATGTGTGCTGTAACACTGAGGTAAGTGCAATATCAGCCATGGATAATAAAAATAAAACGAAAGAGAACACGTCACAGAAAACCAAAATCGTCTGCGTCGACGCCCGTGTGTAGTTCAATGCTGCCAATGTACTAGCACACCGCTCTCAACGGCGCGTCGACGCCGCGTTGCAGCAGTCCCAGCGGTGACAAAAACCAACGCAGAGCCAACGTTAGTCAACGCCGCGTTAACGCCCGACCGTGTGTACTAGCTAATCTTATTCTATGTACTGTTGAACCGCCGGGCGGTAACGCCGCGTCGACGCTACGCCCGTGTGTACCTAGCCTAAACGCACGTTATCCATATGTCAGCGTTATTGTAGACGGCTCAGTCGTGACTCATAATAGAGATTAGATATAAATTCCGTAACATAATTGCTCATGAACCTGACATCTTTTTTTTAAGTTGCCTGCAAGGAGCACGCAACAATTTTAGGAAAACAGCGGTTCGTCTCAAGAGTTTAATTACAAGGAAAAATATGCATTCCTTTGTTAAGTAAGAAAGAATTTTGAGAACAGGATACAGATATTTGAATGGCGTTGTATGGACACCATGTTTACCTATAGTTATGAGCAGTGTGACACAATACCAACAATTCACAAGCAGTCATAACATTTCGACTATATAAGTACGGTGTTATGTTTAAGTGTATCCCGTATCGCGTGACTAATTCATGACTACTCGTATTTCATCATTATGGTAAATATTAAAAAACGTGCTTTCGCTGTCAGTAATTCCATACCTTTTTCTTCTCTTCATTCTCCTTCTTATTTTTCTTCTTCCCTGTGAAGCTCTAATCCGATTCTCCTGCATTCCGTTCACTTTTGTTTGCGCTTCATGGTGTTTCCGTATTACGAAAACATTTTGCTAAGCGTAATTTACTATATATGCGTATTTTATACCCCTATTTCTTGTCCTAATTTCCTTTATTAATACAGTTCGTTGGAGCGTGTGTACAGCTCCGTTTACTCCTGTAGAGTAAAATGTTCCTCAAGTAACAACGATACAGTACTTATTTATTACGGCTTTTGTCTCCGCAAGTCATTATACTGCAAACCATGCGTATCGTTATATTGGGGTACACACTACATACCACTGAACTGTCTATGGTTCCTGTAGTTTGCCTACAAAATTCTGCAGCCAATCGTTTGCAAATTATTCACATTTCTGCATACAGAATCATTCAGAATAACGTGCTTTTCACTGGTTTCTTGGTTTTCAGAATCGTAAATTTCCTTCCGTGTTGTGTGACATTTACTCCGGAATTTGTTTACTTAATTTTTAAGCTATAAACTAACTGTCCATTTCTCAATTTATGACTTCTGTATTGATGACACATGTTTCCGTCTCGAATGACGTCCGCTAATCGCATTCATATTAGCTTCCGCCAATCAGAAACATTTTTCATTGTATACATCTGTTGTCAACTCTCGATAAACAGAAAACAATACGAAAGAAATACTTATTAAACGGTACCACACAATGCCGTGACGCCTCCTCCGTGGAATGGTTTGCAGCGGCTCTCCAGGCTTCTCGGTCTTCTGCAAGCCCCTCCGTGGCCGTGTAGCTGGGTCGGCTGATGTCATACAGTATTTGACTGCTGATACTTGAGATATCCAGAGGATCTTTAATGCAAAGGTTTACCCTTGTCTTTCGTATCCTATGCCGTTGGCTGATAGACGGCATCCCCGCCTTTAGAGGATTGTTCACTCCAAGGGAAAGAGAATGCCTATGACTCATGTCTCTGCTCGTCTGGTTGACGCATGGTTGAGGGGATCGAGTTATATCCCGCCGCCGACACTGAACGCAGAGTCGCTGAGCTGCACGATCTACTTCATTACCGTAGCAGAATGATCTGGCCAGACCGGTAAATGGCCTGATTGGTCAGTAAAATGGTCAGATTAATGGTGCAAAATATGTATATTTTCGTGTGTATCTCGTGGAATACAGTAAACAATGTGGTATATTTTCCGAGGCCGATTTAAAAAAACGTTTTGTGGAAAACAAAATAGCAATTTAACAATTTTTATTACAAAACAGGAAGGAGTACAGTAATCTTTTTCTTCATTTAATGGCTGACAGCTGTCGTTGGAACTAGGCACTCCTGTGGTTCGCCATTCTTTTGAGTATATCGTTCGTGCCAGTTCATCCGTATACTGCTCAAATACTTCCTCCTCGGTCGTCACCTTCTAGTTTTGAAACAGATTACCTTCAAAAACGGCAACTGTAAATCAATTATGTCGAAACACATGGCTTAAAATTTGTATTTTCCCTTTTTCATTTTTCTCCAAGTTTCTTTCCTCTGTTACTTCCTTCGAAACGTCAAAAAAGTTTGTTTTTCTGCTTGACCAATGTGTTATGTTACTCCGTTTCTCCGTATCTACACTCCTCCCGGCCTTTATCCTTTCTTATTCCCCCAGTGTCTTCGTACTGCTTCCAGAACAGCGTCAGTAAAGAGTGTAGGTAAAGAAGTCCTTATCGTTCGTGCCACGGGAAACCCAAGATCAGTCAGTGGAAATAACACGACTTCCTAGTCCGATGTATAACGGAACTCCTGTTGTAGCTCAAAAATTGGCAAATGGAATGTCATAACGTTACTTAGATACCAGATAAACTAGAAGAAATTTGGTAAACGATACAAAGGAACGAGATTGGGGCTTTTGGAGATTGTTATTCTGTAAAGGAAAGGTATAGCAGGAAATGGAATTTCTGCAATGAAAAATTTAGGTCAATACGTAACAACGGAAAATGAGAGGAAGAAATGGAGTTATAGTCATTTTTATGCAAAATGAGATACTGTAGTAGGCCTACATATTACGTACACTTATACAATTGTATACGTTAGCATGATGCGTATGCAGGTTATAAAGCACCGATCAGTGCTGAGACCGATGGCACTACTACGAACGGTCGTACGAAATCCTTAAGGGCCGTGGCTGGTCAATGGCGAAAACACACACGGGAGAATAGGATAGCAAGAGCAGAGCCCCCTTCAAGACATATGCAGTATCTCAGACACAGGGGCGGACTGGCATCCCTGGGGGCCCCCTGCAGTTACACACACAAACGCGCACGCGCGTATTTGTGTGCGTATGCTTTTTTTATTATTTATTTACTCTTTATAGATACATGGTATGATGTACAGCATTTACGTAAGTGCACGTTTTAATACAAAACATACAGGACAGTTTATTTGATTATTTAGACTTTAACATAACCAGCTTTAAAACCATAATTACCTATTCTAAATGTTTCTACTGTAAAGAACATTTATACCCTACAAGTCTACATAAAATCCCAATTAAAAATATTCCACAGTGTATTACGGCGGTGGAGCCCCCTTGAGCTCGGAGCCCGGTCGATCGTCACTCCGCCCCACCAATCCATAGCCCCAGTAGTAACTTTTTAATAGGGCCCTCCTGCAAGTTTATGCCATGGGCCCCCTTTTGAACCTTCACATAAGGCCGTGAGGCTCTCCCATGCCTTCGGGCCCCCCAGCCCTGAATGCTGCAATGACATTCAAACAAAAATGACAATAGCCTACTACTCGTCGCGTCAGTCAGTTGCCGCGCGACGCGCCTCTACTTTACCCTCCTTCGCTGTCCTCCATTAGTAAACACTAAACAGGCTGTATATAAACAAGGCTGAGAAGTCATCATTTCCAATCTGATCAACATAAATCCTGAAGATTTATTTCCAACAATATTTAGACGAGAAAAGGTTTTTAATACCGGTAAAAAATATACCTATATTTCTCGTTTTTTTCTCGAAATAAAATTTTTTGGCTCCGGGGCCCCCTGAGCCTCCTCGGGGCCCGGGGCCCTCGGCGATGCCGACCCGCTGACTTGGCCAGTCCGCCCCTGCTCAGACACCACAATAGTTACAGACTGACTTACCATTACCGACATTGTGACTTTTTACGTTTCATGTTATAAAATTTAAACTATTTTACATTAAGACACAATGAAAGCTAAGAATTATCAAATATTATTAAAAAGCTATTTTACTCATTACAAAAAGTGACTATGCCGGAATTATGTACCCAGTTCGTTATTTATGTATCCCGACACCCCACAACTTAACGTTTTACTATTTGTTGTCGGTGCCGTGTAGCCTATAATGTGTAATAAAGTCGGGCAATTAATGTCAAGCTTTCTTAACGAATAGCACGTTTACGCGATGTTATAAGATACGACTTTCAAATAACTGGTTTCCCACCCCATGAGTACGAGGCGCGCACAAAACAGGTTTTACAGTCTGTCTGCTCGGCGTAAACTGTTATCGATCCACTTCAAAAATTATTTCCCTTAATTAATACTACTACAATGAACATCAGCATTTTTTTAATTAAACCAGAAGGGGGCTTAAAAATTTACTACACCCAACCTCTCATCAAGTCACGTGTGTACGATTTGAATGTGTACAAGAATACCACACGACAGCAGTTTTATACAAACATGTACAAAACCGTTTTACACGGTTACTGCTGCTTCTGTATGCCTCGCTAAAACACGTGCGTTCTGTGAACACTAACAAAACAGAAAAACTCATTCATAATCATCGTCACATAGATGGAATCATGACGGTTAGGGTTCTGCTCCCCAATGAACAGCCAAAAGCAGGAGAGAAGTCATGCTTTGATCAAAATCAGTGACAAAGAACTCATTTCAGACATCCCCATACCTTAATGATATAGGCCTACCACATCACATAGCTTACTTGCCAAACTACAACCTGCCGTGCTCCGGACGAGGGCTCTCAGTGTCTCCAGCATTATCAAGTCCTAAGTACATGGTGAAGGCACTGGAAGGCCTCGTCCGGAGCATGACAGGTAGCAGTTTGGCAAGTAAGCACGACAAAGTTGTAATTGCAGACACGGGTAGTTACAACATGAACACATGAAAGTGTGATCGACACTGTTTAAATTGGGACTAAAGTGTTTCGACACTTTTACGCGATATCTCTCCTTACGGACGCAGAAATATAATCTTCTTCTGCCTAAAAAAAAGGAAAGATGGACACATTTAATCCTATTTGGGCCTACACAATATTGAAGAACTAATTGAATCGATTCCAATTCCAACACGAGAACCACATCTCACGCATTTAAACCGTTAACATCGCAATAAAAACCAATGTGGTCACGTTGTGGACGTCACTTAAACAACGGACACGCCGACTGCAGAATGACGACGACGACACGCGACGGGTTGGTTTCACTAAAGGAGATACTCTGCGTTGATGACTACTATTAGTGGCAACGTCGAACAGTCCACATGGACTAAATACGGCGTCATTTTACTAACGGGACAATCTGCTTGGTGCAGAGGAAAGTGTCGGTACAGTGCTAGTTTTAAGAAGACAATATTAATCAACGGTTTCCGACCGTCATCCTTTTGGCCGAGGCGATATTACAATGCGCCCCCTGAACACATCTTGATCTGACGGTCACATACTAACAAAACTAACGCGTACAAAAGCTTTGTGTCCACACCACATTCCTTTGCACCATAATTTTACGCGTGAATTCCGCGAAACGTGAACTGGAAACAAACGCGTACACATGATAATTATGGGCAATATAACGATTACGTGCGTACGAAAACCTATCGACTTTTCCGCATAGATATTAATGATTCAACAATTTTCCTGATTACTCGGAACTAAGTCGTTAGATAACGATAGCAACGATCGATTCATTTCTATTTATGACCGGCCATAGTCATAATAATTTCGTGCACAATCTCAAAAGAAACTGCACGTTGTTAACGCCCAAATGATACAGAAGCGCTTACATCTGCAGTGTATTTTGTTTGTATTATCATTTCCTTTCAAATGCAAATATTTATTTGTCCATTTATTAATACGAATTTTATAAAAATCGCCTACTGCAGTATATCTAGAGTTCGCTTGTAATGTCCTTATGAAATCCATATAAAGAGAAAGAAACATGTAGGCCCTACGCCTACTTCTATCTCAGTATATACGTAGGCAAGTAAAATGCAATTCCAAAAACAAGGCGTAATAAGTTTTCATAAACTATAAAAAAACGAAAGTTTTAAACATTTCTGAACAGGGGTTGATCGCAAACATCCACACACACAACATACACGACAGTTGTATTACGTATATACACACGTAGACCTACATTATACAAACCTACACATTGTAACAAGACCGTTACAAATAAAAGGTAAGTTGTTTCGTTAAACCTTTGTTCAACGTTACGCTCCACTGTGGTGAGCGTCAATTGGTAACAAGCCGCTGTTCGTCCTATGTTAAGCCCCACTGTTGTGAGAGCCAATGTGTAACAAGACCTGTTTACACTGGTTACAAATAAATATATCTTCTGTATCGTAAAAAAAAAATTTTAATTTAATTTAAAAAAAAATTTTTTATGTTTGTTTGTTGTTGAATATTTTTATTCTCGTTATGAGTTTCCGTTGAAATTTTAAAATTTTCGGAGTTTATTTGGTTAATATTTGCACTTCTGGTTGACCGTAAATGACTCTGGAGTTAATCAGATTGTCTTCCTACACTAATCGATTTGCGATTTTCTGCTCTGCTCCAAATATTACTCTCCTTTATATATGGTCGTCTTCCAGTAACTCCTGTTGTTAATGCAAACTCTTATAATAATATGTGAAATAATTTTTTAACCCAGATAATTGAATTAGTTTAATTTATTAATAGTTATTCGGAAAATATCGATTCAAAATCGATATTGATACAATGTTGACTCTTTCTACAGGGATAATCGATTTTACAAACAGGTTATATCATATGAATGTTAATAATGGTTCTTTTAGCGGTTATAGTTATATAGTCAGAGAAGGGGAAGCATAGAAAGTATAACATGTACAAAAATAATCTTAATAATTAATAAATGACAAATTGTTAATAATATTTAATGTTTATAATAGTTGAGTTTTCAAACCAATGCCGTGTGCTGAATTCAATCTGGAGAAGTCGCGTTGCATCACGGAACCATCATGGCGGCTAGCTGAGTTGATGAGGTTAATCAAGGAATGTCGGCTGTAAATTCTGACAAATAAAATCGCCTTCACAATTGTTTTTATCACCTCCGTAATAGTGTATACTGTCTATTATGTTGTTAGAAGTGTTCTGGTTAATTGTTCAGTGTCCACTGGCTTTAATTGTGTTGTGATAGGTGTGTTCACTGTTGTCGGTTTGTAGCTAAGTATCATAAAATTTGTTGTAAAGTGAAACATTAATGTTAGATGGTTTTACTGTTTTAATTCACTGGTATTATGTTGCGTATCGATTGTTGTTGGTGTTGGTGTGTTTCACTGATTATAAGTTTAAAATAACAAATTCGGTAACTCTCGATTTTTCCACTAATTTTATGTTAACCTTATATATGCCATTATAATTCGCTAGAGAGGTTCTTAGAGCGATCTTACATCAACCGTTCTCGTTGAATGTTAATTAAGAACTATTCTACTTCCTTCGTCTCATGAAATATCTTGCCAAGTTAATATTGGAAAAGTATTGTTTAAATATTTTTCATTTCCTATTCATGTGATTCTAAAATACATTATAATCGGAATATTTTCTGTTTATTGATTGCTTTTGTGAATTATTAATTACATAATTGGTTTCTTTACCTCCTTCTGTTTAATTTGACATACAATAGTCTATATTTATTAAGTTTTTTGTTAAAATTGCTATATTTCAGTCTTTTTGGAAATATAGGCCCAAAATCAGCTTCCTGTTCTTGTCCAAAATATTAGCCATGTTAGGTGTTATAAATATGATTATATTAAATTTCTGATTGATATAAATCCTTACCTTTCCTTAATTTCTTATAAATTTAACAATCTGATCCTCCTTTTAGTTAAAATCCATTAATTTACTATTACTCCTTTGAAATGGTTAGATATTACATTTTGAAATTATTTAATAATTTTATCCAACCTTTTATATTATTCTTTTAAAGTATAGTTTCTGTTATAGTAGTTGGTGCTTGATTTACCTTATATAAATTTTACTAGTTTACATGGTTTATTAGACTTCTTTACTCAAATATAAATGTTATTGGCATTTACCATTTTGCCTAGATTCTATTGTTTTACATATACTGGGTTTTTAATATTACTAATCCTATATACCCTCTCTGACTGTCTAAAGTTAATATAATATCAAATAAAAATTCCTTATACCACTATTGGAACATGTATCATGGTATTCCTGCTCATACTATAAAAACAATATTGAACATTAATTATTAGCCTTTTAAGTTAGACTTGTTAAGTTGAACTATTTTTAAAATACATAATAAACATTTTATAAACTGGTACAGTATACATACATAAACCTTTTAGGCTGTATGTACACTGTTATATTAATAAACATTCTTACACTAAATATAATTCTATTCTCACTTTGAAATGTGTTGGCTTTAAACATAAACATAATTAGCCATTTAAAATTTTTATGTTAAACTTAAGTTAATCACAGTCCTTTCTGTTTACATTGTATTATAATTTAATCCCCTTTTACAGTAATTATTCCCCCCTGCTCTCTTTATCATTTGCATCTCGATAAATGTTTTTTGATAAAAAGATGTGTCCTCCTTTATGAAACATTTGACATATAATCATAACAATACTTCATGCTATGTCATTTCTGTATTTATTATAAAACTTAAAGTTATTTATTGTATATAGTTACAATATCCGTACACCTTTATTTAAAGTTATTATATGGGATTCACTTGCACTGTTACACTTACACTGTTGGTTCTTATTTATAATTGAGTTCTACAATATGCTAAGACCAAACTTTTAGTTATAGGGAACTGTGAAGATTTGTTTATTTGATTACATAATAACTTTCTTTGGTGCACTTCTATTTACTACTAAACACTTTTGTTTATAATTATTTTACATGAGGTTTTGGGGTGTTATACTTTCTTGGGGTTATATTAATATTTGGTTCGGGGTTTATTATTTTTATCAATAGGTTTTTCATGGGTATTCTTCGTAGTTCTCCCATCCTACATCTTCTTTTCTTCATTTCTTCTGTCTTGGGTTTTCCAAGGTAAGTATTTCATTATATCCTTCGGTTGGTTCGGGGTATCTTCTTTATCACCTGCTCCTAAACTTCCTGGGTAATCTCCTGATTTTATATATGAGTTCCGTTGGATTTAATTTCGTTGATACTTTATCATTGCATTTTATTATTTAATTATACCTTTCTTTTATGGTGGTGTTGTTCACTTTGATATTTAATTCTTTTCATTTGATTTTTTAATTATTTTCATTCGATATTTATTTATTTTGCTTCGAACTTTCTTTTGATTTAATTAATTTAAATGTAATTATGATCATTTTTGAATTATTAATTAGTGGATTATCTGTCATGCTACAACATATTGCATAAACATACAAAATGGATATGTATTTCATTCATAAATCTGAAAAAAAAATTACTAACCACAACATAACCACGCTTGAAATTTTCTATCAGTATTTCGAAACTTTGGGGAGGGGGGCAATAAAAAATATGGGGACATGGGTTATTCCATATGAAGTGATCCAATGCAAATTACCTTACCACTTCCTTTTCATTTGATTTTTTGCACATGTTTAATACTATAAGAGAGTCTCAAATCCAAATTTTTATGTTTTTCTCTTATCTATTTTTTGTTTTATCAGAGTTCAAAAATTTTAAAAAAAAATACAAATTTTGGCATTCGCGAGTATACATAAATGTGATTTTCTTAGGCTGTAATTGAGATATTAAAACAAAATAAAAACCATTGTGCTCAGATTTTAATAGGCTTTAATTTGATATGAAACATCACAAGATTTGAGGAAGATGACATGTCAGGTCACGAGCCCAAAAATTTTAAAAACAAACGACTTAAAATTTCCAAAAAAATTGTATTTGTTCTTTGATATTTTTTACTTGTCCCTACAAATTTTGAAGTGGGAATCTCAGACACATTTCAGTATCAATATCAAATCTCAAAATTTCAAAAACTATATTACCGAAGTATTTATCACCAAATAAATCACTATTAACTATTGCAATTATACAATAATAAAAAACCACCATAGATAAAATAAGTGACTTAGTATTAAACATCTTTTAGCACAGTTATTTCTGACAGTAGTATTAAAAATCTTTTAGCACAGTTGTTTATGACAGTTTACCTTCTTCCGCAATTATTTTGTGGCTAATCTTCTTTCCAGCATTTTGGTTGCATCAGACATCTCCTTTTGGGCTAAGGTGTAGGTTCGACCTGTCGCAGTTCTTGGTTGAACCCTTGTTAAAACTTATTTCTTGCCACTATGAGTAACTTATATCTTCTTTACATGGATACACAAATGAGGGTGCTGGACCTGGGGGCTCGAAGATAGTGACCGTTACTTCTTTATTATCAAAGTCTTGGGACAATACACAAGCCAGCCACCACCTTTGATCATATTCACAAGTCACAAATCCAACCATTTCATCAATAGCTAAAGTTTTTGATCCTCCAATACTATGTTTACAATACTTATCACTCAATGAGTACATTTTTGCAATAATTTCAGTATGACATGTTGATGGAATGAAGCAGTGAAATTGTTGCGTTCCATGAATCATTGTTGCTTCTGAGAAGCGAGATTTCAAGTTCTTTTCTTCCTCAAGGTGTTCCTGGCTTGTGCAAAAAAAAGAGCTGAATTGATGGAAGGTTTGAGTTGCTCCAGTTGAAAAGTTTGGTCTCCAGGTGTCATTATTTGGTCTTCATAAGGTCTCTGAAGGCTAGCCCTGGCTGCAAGACGTTTGACTGTCCCTCCCAAACCATCGCAGATTCCTTTGCCATGAGCTGTGGCATAGAAATGCCACTCAGCATCCACCTCAAAATCCTGCTTATGATGAGAAAGGTTGGAGAAGTTTTTCTTGTTCTTATATTGTGCAGCTGACCCATCCGAAAAGTAGAAAATCTTTTGCAATGTAGGCATCAGTCTGCTCTTAAGGAATGTAAATAAGGTTTCTTTGAAACAAGTGTACAGCTACTGTGTTATGTATCAAGCACTCAGAAATAAACACAAAACTTTTGTAGATGATTTCATTTTCATCCCTGTAATAGACTGCAAAAGGATGTATAGTTGCTTGATCATTAGTCCAATGATAGGATTGAGCTTCATCCTGCAATACAAAAGAGTAGTTTTCCGAAAAGTCTAAACTGATTACAGCCTCATTTACTTTAATATTTTCTTTAACACGGCTGTAGTATACTGATTGCTTTTTAGCTATAAAAGAGTGTTTTTTCAATGTTTGTAGCTTTTCACAAAAAGAATCAACAAAATCTTCAGTACTTTTTACAAAAATTTCAAAATTGCATCTATCAACTGACACCCATTGCCTATATGTAACACTTTCTATCATTTCCTCTTCCAGTTTGTTCATCAATATTGTTCCTTTAACTGATCAGTCCCCGGACAGTTCTTGCATTCATCTAAATGCCAATCTGGAGTTGGAGGCAAGCACATTATTTTTGCTAGGAATAGTTTATAATCGCTTAGATTTGATCCATCAGAATCTTTCAATTTTGCTCACTTATCATTAACTTAACATTCTGATGAGTGGTGCACACACAAACAGAATGTGTTCCACTTGCACCTGCTAATACACAGTTTTTAGGTCGTAGTTCAGAGCAAATTTTGAGAACCCAATTTTTTCTGTTGGGTAATTTTTTTTTTTAACAGTTCTATGTTTCTTTCAGGTTACTCAGAATCAATCTCTTCTGAACATGGTCACGAGTATTATGGTCTGTTTTCAAGGACACAAAGTCTTTTTTACCCGGCACTACTCGGCTTACATCATCGCTATTATAAAAATGTTTTACTTTTTCTGTGACTGAATCATTGAGTGATTTTCCTGGCTTTGGATCAGGAGTTGACAAAATTCCCATTTCCTTCACTAGAGCTTTAGCTCTTCTAGCCATTCTGTTGCTTACCATGAATTCATTTTTAATTTTTTTACATGACCAACTCATAGGAAGAAGAGTCAAGATTTGAAAATTTTCACTCCTGCTTTGTGTCTGCTCAAATTTCTTCTTTGGTTGTAGAAGAATTTCTGAATCGGGATCATTATCTTCCCTTTCAGAACTTTCAGTATTATTTACCAGTTTTCCAACTAGATTCTTTTTCATTTTCTCAAGTTTTCTTTTGCAGTATGCAGGTCTACACATTCGCTTTTTTACAATTGGTGATCCCTCAATACATGAAAGATTTATTTAAATATTCAATAGACATATAACAGTCAATGAACTCTTTATCTGCTGAAGTACCTGCCTCACACTCTTCACCCTTTACCATTGGTTGTGTTTCACCTTCCTTTGCTAGCTGTTTTCTACAACTGTCACAGATCTTTATGCCAGGTTTAATGGATCTGTTTAGTTCAATCATCCAATTTTGCACTGGCCTTAATTTTTTTATAGTTTTATGACCATCTTTCTCAAATGGATTACAACAATATATATTAAAAGACATTATACCCCCTTGTTTTGTCCCAGCCATGGCTTATGGTAGAATTTAGTGATTACAGTTCATAGGCTACACTCTTTAAGCATCACAACATACAAAAAAAAAATTAAACAGAAAACATAATTCACTCCTTCATATTTACATCTTCTTGGCACTAGACTAGTTGAAATTGTCACTATCACTCACAACAACTGAAAACAGACTGTGGTTCAGCTTCAAGTGATCTTTTACTGCAGGTTCAAACATGTACAGACATGCTCAGGCATGCAAGGCAAGACCCTATCATTCAGTATGAGAGACCTGAAATGACAGTAAAATCAATTGTCAATATTAAAAATGTATCAAACCAGAAATATTTCTGAATATTTGTTTTTATACTTAACTGCAATATATAAAAAATCAACAATCTTTATAGCCTACATTATTACAACCGGTAATAAAAATAATTAAAAATAAATTACCCCATTGAGATCCCAACTTCAAAATTTGTAAGAATAATCTTAAAACTTCAACCAAGAAACACAATTTTTTTTTTAATTTTTGGGCCCATAACCTAAAATGTCAACTTCCTCAAATGTAGTCATGTTACATATCAAATGAAAGCCTGTTGAAATCTGAGCAAAATGGCTTTTATTTCATTTAAATATCTTTAACCTGGCCAGAGAAAATAGTTTTTTTTGTACATTCTGGTGTGACCAAATTCGGACATTTTTAAAAATTTCAAATTGTTATAATAAAAAAACGGGATGAGTTAAAATTGTGAAATTAAAGATATACACTCATTTCTGGTCATCCTGTTGGCATACCAAATTTCATCAAAATCTAAAAACCTAAGGTAAAAAATTAATTAAAAATTGGACACTTGATATGGAATGTATGGAGAACCATACATGACTTCCATGTTCCAAGATTTATATTTAAAATAATTTTCGAAATGAAATATTTACATAGAAACTACTTCTTTCTTCAGTCTTAACCACAGTACTGTGGTCACTAACGTATACCACCTCACGTTAGTGCACTCGATTTTCACTGATGATGGCAGTCGATAGCACTGCCGAAACGTCTGGTTTTGTAGAAAACATTGGACCACGCCAAACAACCCAGGAAGGAATTTTAAAAACAAACTACTTCTTTGTTGCCGATAACGTAGTACACATGACAAATAAAAATTATCCCCTCCCCCTTCAACTATCATTTTCATTTATAGAAAAATTACCCCCACCCCTTCAACTATCCTCTTAATTATAGATATTTCATCTACGTTTCTACAGTGGATTATTATGATCTTCTTTTCAGGATACTTTATTTATCAAAATTAAGTACTTTACTCTTGTTAAAACATAAAACGTTGGAGGTAAACTACCCTGTCCCTTAACCGATCTTCACCGAAATCAATCGGCCTTGAGTCCTCTACTATTCACGGATGTATGCAAAAAATTATTTGATTTTGTTTGAATTGCGGCTGTTATCGTTTGCCATAGAAAAAATTCTACACACAGACACAGACACTTATCGAAAAATGACTTTTCTCATGTTTTGAGGGTAGTACAATCAGAAACAGCCCTTATCTCGAACACAATTCTTTTCGCCATCACCGTACTTTCATTTCCTTATTGAACGTGGAAATAAAAAATTACTACTCGTAATTATTGTTCGATTACACTCTGAACAAATTAACTGCTAACTTACAATCATAATTTATAGTCGGGAATTCGAAGTACGAATCCCTAACCTTCAATCTGTATTAATTTCAAAAATAAACTGGATCTTCTCATAGGCTTCGCCAGATCAATGATGGGTGGTTTCGACAGGATTGTAAAATAATTAAGAAAACTTCAGAACTGGTTATGAAATAAATACAAACACCAAGTAATGACACCAAACCACTAAAACACCAAAAGCGATACAATGATGAGGCACACACAAATGACACCAAATGCGGATGATAAAGCGCCAGACACATTTCGTTCGCAGGCATGGACGACTACAAACAGTCTATAAATCTATCAGAAATAAAACCCGGCGAAAAACACCGCTTGTAAAAATTACGTGTCTATCATAACACCTGACCTTGACACCTGAGCTGTGTTTACGTTAGTTGCGGTGCAAAGACATGATTGTAGCTATTTGCCATGAGATAAAACTACAGTCTAGTGCACTATGCATTAGTGAAGTGATTGCAAAGAGTGTTACCTTATAAATCGAGTAGTAACAAGTATTGATAAAAGGTTACCCTGAACATCATAACATAAATTCTCTTCTTTTGTGAACTGTTCTGCTTGTATCGTTTTGCACTAATTTCTTTTCTTTTTAGGATTCACACCTACAGTTATGCACTTCTTTTACGGCTGATCCTCAAATTATGGTATTAAGGACTTGTGACGGCTTCATGGCTCAGACCTTCCGGCGAATAAAGAACCCTGTGATCATATTATTAATATTAAAATGAAACAGCGTGTTATGTATTCCCTTGAATATGTTGTTTTCTCTAGTACGATACTTTTTTCCACTTGTCGTCAATCAAGTTATTGTAATTCACTTTTCTTCTCTGCTCTTTACATTCATGTATTCTTTTTTATACACAACAGACCCTCGTAAATTATCAACCAGTCCGTAAAGTCTGACGTACAAGGTGGCGGTTATTCCGACCAATGGCTATCGCTTCTCGAATCACCGACCTAGATCGCGCGGGATAGCAGATACTGGATATTTTAAGACTGCCAAGGACCCAGCGACAGAAACCAGTCTCCCTCTCCGCACAGTTCAAGTTTGTGAGCAGGCAAACTCTTGAAGTCTCCTCTTGAGAGGCGAACTGCGTTACTACCAAAAGATCTGGGTAGGTCAACTCTCTCGCGGTCTTACGTTTCCTGCTAGAGGCTCAACGGAAAATCTTACTATGTCTCGGTATTCGCAAAGTACAATAAACAATTCTTATTCTTAACATAATTTCCCCACCAAATGTTTTTTTCACAAAGTTATTTAATTATAAATACTTTCTGATTGTACGAATAGTACTAAACTTGTTACGGCTGGATACACTATATCTAGTAACTGTAGTACTACATATGGTGCGCGGGTAGACTGCACTGTAATTAAAACTTTTAGTGTTGATACAAACGGTTTCGTGCGCGCGCTTGTGACACAAAACACATACACATGCACATGAACAACGGTTTAGACTTCAAGTCATAATAAATAATATTTATGCATGATGACATACAAACACTCGTAACATCCTTGATAAAAAATGTTATCTTTACAATACACATGTGTATTGCAAGCCTATATCACTACAGCTGTAAAGGTTACTTCGCACACCTTGTTACACGCGATTCTGTTTACACCCCGCTGAGAAAAACCGTAGAATTTACACCTCGTTTTTCTGTTCACATATAGTTTCCACGTCAGTCGTCGTTACTGGGTGACTTCCCGTACCACTGTGAACGGCTGAGGGGTGACTTCCCGTACCACTGTGAACGGCTGAGGAATATTTAAGGTACAAATAACAAAAACAAAAAGGTTACCGTCGCGTCGCGAGGAAGCATCAACCTCTTGACATTTTTTTTACATCATGCGCTTGTTTATAGGAAACAAACAACAACAAAAAGGATTCATTATCCGTTCGTTACTCTCCCACTACTCACGGTATCTACAAATTCAACTTTAAAATTCATTAATATGGGTAGAATTTACCATATGAACTCGTGACTATTAATGAATTAATAACTATTAAGTTTCACGTTATTTCATGTTTTAATAATAAAATAAAACAAAATATTTATACAAGAAATATAAATAGTATACGTAATAAAAAATTATATTATAGTGCTACAAGCGGCAATAACAAAACATATACTACAAAATCTTTACAACAAGCAGCATTAACAAAATATTTCTGAGACATTTCCAGTGGCGTTGCTAAATTGCGTCTTGGGGTGGCGGATATTGTCGACTCGGCTTCATACAAAAGAAAAAAAAAAGTGAAGACTAATCAACATTACTATCGTTGAATTGGTTGAAAAACGTTTGATAATATCCTGAAATCAATCCTATTAAAATAAAACGGTATAACACAAAAATAAGCGGTATTGAAACATTGTTTACAAGATACTTATTGACTGGATTGATTTTCCTGTATTTTATATTGCATCGTATACGCAAAATGCTGTGTAATAAACCTGTTTGTATATTTTAGAAAGAGTTACTACTATTATATTAGCGTACACGGCTGAAAAAAATAATAAAATAGTTTAAAAATTAAGAGATTAACAAACTTCGTCATTTTTCGACCCTTTGGTGGGGGGAGGGGTCCGATTCCGTTCGTCCCAATCCCCATGCAAATACGCCCCTGGACATTTCCGCAACTTGACCAGGTGTCGTGTGATTCATCTAATGTCCCTCGTGTTCATTCCTGCACTTATTCGTACCGTAATTTTATAATTACGATAGAAAGTCGATAATCCGAACAGACTGAGGACAGAGATAGTTGCAATCACTAACAGTAAATACAGTAAAGAAACTGCATGTGTAATGTCCGCAGCACAAAATCGCGCGTACTTGACACAAGACATTCTCGTCGTGGATATGCAATAAGAACTAGAAAAGCCGCCTGTAATGCTGTTGAAATTATTCATGGTTCGAATTCATTACACTAAAAGACTAAACGACATTCTTCTGCGCTTAGTCAACGCACGATGGAGCGTCACTTCGCCATTCGCGTCTTTAACTATCTTCACTATCGATTCCAACCGAGCCTTTCTTTTGTAATTTTCACTTTAATTATTCTCTTCATTAATTCAGTGTGCAGCAGTACGTTCACAGGTACCCATCTTCTCATTTCAAATGGTTTAAGATTCTGTTGTCTTGAACGCTACGAAAATTCCTATCATTCGTAAGCTTTTTCTGTCCACCCTATCTTCATCGTTCTTCTGCAGCATCACGCTTGAAAAGCTAGGCGTATTTTTTTTCCCCCTCTCTTATCGTCCCCGAGTCACTTCCGTACGAAACAGCACGAGACGAAAACAACTTTGTACAAAGTCTTTCTCACCTCTTCGCTGATATTTTCGAAGCGAGCACTTTACCTACTTAGCTTGGCTAATTCTACTGCGTATATCTCCGTAGAACTTCACCCATCACTCATAATTTAATTTCTCATACAGCTCACTTCTCTTACTTCATTGCCGCTTTTTATTTAGTCCTACACTTCCCCATTCTTACTGTCTGTCTATCTCCAGGATTTTTGTCTTTTGTTTATTAATCGTGACATTGTTCTCCTCTTTCATTACTTTATTTGTTACGGAAGAATTCTCCGCAGGTCTGCGCATGTCACTGTCTGCAATTACACCTAGGCCTATATCGTCAGCGAAACTTACTACGTCTACTCGTTCTCCACGAGGTTTTATCTGAACTTGCACTTCATCTCTAATTCTCTCCCCAATTTCACTATCAATCCGTTAGAATGTAGACCTGTCATACTTGAAACCACACACATCCCGTCAGTTACAATTTTAAGACAATTAAGACGTTTTACGTAAAACGGCTTTTCATTTCTTCGCGTATCCGCAAAAACTCTTCCTAGCCTACGCTATCCGATAACAAAGTGTTCGAAAACTCTTTCTGTAACGTGAAAACTAATCATGGTATAGTTCTTGTATTAAACAAAAATACTGACACTACACGGGAACGTGTCATATTTAACGTATCATATTCTCCATTCAAAATAAAAGGCTAGGACAAAATGCGACGTTCTTACAGAATGCAACATGTAAATCGCAAACATCATGTGTAACCCTACCCCTCTCTGTAATTTTCGGAAATTTATTCACGAAATTTTTCAAATTACAGTTCGTATTTTTTACATTCACAGCAAATTGTAACGACGCAATTAAGATCTGTAAACACCTATAATTAAATTTACATGTACTAAACACTGAAAATGAGTAATACCAAACGTAATAACAAAATATTGAAAAGGACAAGAGACGTATCAAATTCTATAAGATAATGGCAGTACCAACAACACTGCTGTATGGATGCGAGACCTGGACTACAAGGAAGATCGTCTCGTGCCAATTACAGGCTGCAGAAATGAGCTATTTAGATCGGTAAAGGGATATACGCGACTCGATCATACAAGAAACGAGAATATTAGACGAGAACTTGATATAGTTTCCCTAAATGAACTCATTCAGAATATATATATTGCTGAAAACAACATCTAGAAAGAATGGACAATACACCGCTTTCCAAACGGTTAATGAGTACCGGTTAGAAGATCTGTAGGCAGGCCAGTCACAAGGTCCCGGGAGTCATGAGGCCGGAACCGGACGAATCCTTCCACAAAGTGATGATAATCATGATGATGATGATGATGATGATGATGATGATGATGAAAAAATAAATCTACAGACCACAAAAAATATTAAATGAGCAACAACGAAAATAATAATTGTTACAATGCGCAAAAAAACAATAACGTCTATTTTACTTCCATGTTCCTTAAGGAAATGGAAGTATGGTGATGGCAAAAAAAATCGTGTTCGAGATTATTGCAGATTCTGATTGTACTACACTCAAAACATGAAAAAAAGTAATTTTTCGAATAGTGTCTGTGTGTCTGTCTGTCTGTCTATAGATTTTTTTCTATGGAAAACGATAACAGCCGCAAATTCAAACAGAATCAAATAATTTTTTGCATACAGACCTGATTTGTAGAGTACTCAAGACCTATTGTTTTTGGTGAAGATCGGTTAAGGGAAAGGGGTAGTTGACCTGCAACGGTTTTTTTTAAATCAAGGGTAATTTTTTTCTATGGCAAACGATAACAGCCGCAAATTCAAACAGAATCAACTACTCTTTTGCATACAGACCTGAATACAGAGTTATCAAGACCTATTGGTTTTGGTGAAGATCGGTTAAGGGAAAGGGGTAGTTTACCTTCAACGTTTTATGTTTTAAAAGGGTATTTTTTATGGCAAACGATAAGAGTCGCAAATTAAAACAAAATCAAATAATTGTTTGCATACAGTCCTGATTTGTAGAGTACTCAAGACCTATTGATTTTGATGAAGATCGGTTAAGGGAAAGGGGTATTTTACCTGCAACGGTTTTTTTTAATCAAGGGTAATTTTTTTCTATGGGAAACGATAACAGCCGCAAATTCAAACAGAATCGACTACTCTTTTGCATACAGACCTGAATTACAGAGTTCTCAAGATCTATTGGCTTTGGTGAAGATCGGTTAAGGAAAAGGGGTAGTTTACCTGCAACGTTTTATATTTTAACAAGGGTATTTTCTATGGCAAACGATAAAAGCCGAAAATTCAAACAGAATCAACTACTTTTTGCATACAGCCCTGAATTATAGAGTTCTCAAGACCTATATGTTTTGGTGAAGATCGGTTAAGGGAAAGGGGTAGTTTACCTGCAACATTTTATGTTTTAACAAGTGTATATTCTATGGCAAACGATAACAGCCGCAAATTCAATCAGAATCAAATAATTTTTTGCATGCGCCCTGATTTGTAGAGTTCTCAGGACCTGTTGTTTTTGGTAAAGATCGGTTAAGGGAAAGGAGTAGTTTACCTGCAACATTTTATGTTTTAACAAGTGTATATTCTATGGCAAACGATAATAGCCGCAAATTCAATCAGAATCAAATAATTTTTTGCATGCGCCCTGATTTGTAGAGTTCTCAGGACCTGTTGTTTTTGGTAAAGATCGGTTAAAAGAAAGGGGTAGTTTACGGGCAACGTTTTTTTTATCAAGGGTAATTTTTTTCTATGGCAAACGATAACAGCCGCAAATTCAAACAGAATCAAATAATATTTTGAATACAGCCCTGAATTGTAGAGTTCTCAAGAACTGTTGGTTTTGGTGAAGATCGGTTAAGGGAAAGATGTAGTTTACCGGCAAATTTTATGTTTTGACAAGGGTAATTTTTTCTATGACGAACGATAACTGCCGTAAATTCAAAGAGAATCAAATAATGTTTTGCACACAGCCTGAATTAAGACCTATTGTTTTAGGTGAAGATCGGTTAAGGGAAAGGGGTAGTTTACCAGCAACGTTTTATGTTTTTACAAGGGTATTTTTTTTTGGCAAACGATAACAGCCGCAAAGTCAAACAGAATCAAACAATTTTTTGCATGCAGCCCTGAATTGTAGAGTTCTCAATACATATTGTTGTTGGTGAAGATCGGTTAAGGGAAAGGGGTAGTTTACCTGCAACATTTTATGTTTTAAAACGGTATTTTCTATGGCAAACGATAAGAGCCTCAAATTCAAACTGAATCAAATAATTATTTGCATACAGCCCTGATTTGTTGAGTTCTCAAGACTTATTGTTTTTGGTGAAGATCGGTTAAAGGAAAGGGGTAGTTTACCTGCCACCTTTAATGTTTTAACAAGAGTAATTGTTTCTATGACGAACGATAACTGCCGCACATTCGAACAAAATCAAATAATGTTTTGCATGCATCCCTGAATTGTATAGAGGACTCAAGACCTATTGATTTTGGTGAAGATCAGTTAAGAGGAAGGGGTAGTTTACCAGCAACATTTTATGTGATAACAAGGTTAATTTTATCTATGACGAACGATAACTGCCGTAAATTCAATCATAATCAAATAATGTTTTGCATATGTCCCTATATTGTAGAGAACGAATGGCCTGTTGATTTTGGTGAACATCGGTTACGGGGAAAGTGTAGTTTACCAGAAACATTTTTTGTTGTAACAAGAGTAAAGTACTTAATTTTGATAAATAAAGTATCCTGATAAGAAGATCTTAATAATCCACTGTAGAAACGTAGATGAAATATCTATAAATGAAGAGGCTAGTTGAACGGGGTGGGGGTAATTTTCTATAAATGAAATTTATAGTTAAAGGCGGAGGGGATAATTTTTATATGTGTACTACGTTATAGGCAACAAAGTAGTAGTTTGTTGTTAAAATTCCTTCCCGGGCTGTTTGGCCGTAGTCCAATGTTTTCTGCAAAACCAGACGTTTCGGCAGTGGCGTCGACTGCCATCATCAGTGAAAATCGTGTGCGATAACGTGTGGTGGTATACGTTAGTGACCACAATACTGTGGTTAAGGCTGAAGCAATAAGTGGAAAATAGTAGTTTCTATGGAAATATTTCATTTCGTAAATGATTTTAAATATAAATCTTAGAACATGGAAGTCATGTATGGTTCTCCATACCGATATTTTTGCATACCTTCCTAGATTGTAGAGAGCTCAAGGCCTGTTGGTTTTGGTGAAGATCGGTTAAGGGAAAGGGGTAGTTTACAAGCAACTTTTTTTATCAAGGGTATTATTTTTTCTATGACGAACGATAACTGCCGCAAATTGAAACAGAATCAAATATTTTTTTGCATGCATCCCTTCATTGTAGAAGACTGAAGGTCTATTCATTTTGGTGAAGATCGGTTTAGAGAAACGGGTAGTTTACCTGCAACGTTTTATGTTTTAACAAGAGTAAAGTAGGCCTACGTAATTTTGATAAATAAAGTATCTTGATAAGAAGCTCATAATAATCCACTGTAGAAACGTAGATGAAATATCTATAAATGAAGAGGTTAGGTGAATGGGGTGGGGGTAATTTTCTATAAATGAAAATTATAGTTGAAGGGGGAGGGGAGAATTTTGTATGTGTACTACGTTATCGGCAACAAAGAAGTAGTTCTTTGTTAAAATTCCTTCCCGGGCTGTTTAGCCGTAGTCCAATGTTTTCTGCAAAACCAGACTTTTCGGCAGTGCCATCGACTTCCATCTCAGTGAAAATCGAGTGCGAAAACGTGAGGTGGTATACGTTAGTGACCACAGTACTGTGGTTTAAGGCTGAAGCAATAAGTAGAAAGAAGTAGTTTCTATGGAAATATTTCATTTCGAATATGATTTTAAATATATATCTTAGAACATGGAAGTCCTGTATGGTTCTCCATACCGATATTTTGTTTTCTCGATAAGAAAGCGATGGTGATCTCGATAACATGAAAACTCTAGAAAAAACCTTTAACAGGAATTAATGCTGTTTTTATACATTCCTTGAGTCACATTAGAATTCTAATTACTACTTTTCGCTTGAAAAATATAGAAAAGATTGAAATATTTTGTTGACGAAATCACGATACAGGCCTACCACAACAGGACGTTTGAAAGACGTGTGCATTCAATCGTATGAGACTAGATTCACCTCACAAGTTTGACAAACGTACAGCCAGTTTATTTGTGAAGTTTTCGTTCGACGCGACCTGCCTGGTTCCCTGGGGACGGCCCGCTTCTCAGATGAAACCGTCTCAGATTTCGACTGACGCGTGAGTTTCACAATCAAGGCTGAAGAACCCCAATGTTAGTGTATCGCTAATGGATAACTCTGGAGTAAACAGCGAGAACTACAATGTTGCTCCCTGTGGTCAACCGCGCTGTCAGCAACACCGACAGAACTGAGTAAACAGACTCACTTTGATAACACACAAACCAATAACCATTCGGTTAATTTGAATACGATACAGTGGAAAGGTCGCATACTCCTAACAGATTAAAATAAAGCATTGTTAAAAAAACAAAACTATAGTTATTTTCGGTTGTGATATGCTAGCACTTATTATTTCTGATAGACTTATGCCACTTTCACAAGCTTGTACACACGCGCGCGCGCGTCTGCATTACTAAATTATGTACTCCGACTTTTTAATTACCATTAAATACGGAAGCGGGTTACGCCCTAAGTACCTTAATAAGATTAACTCCCACTAGCATTCTAATCAGGTTTCCTTCATTACTTTCCCTTTACATACCACAGCTTTTCTTTTTTGTAAATTTATTGCCAGGCCTATTTCTCATGCGTTTCCATAAATCACATGAAAGTTTCGTCCAGATCTCTTCTGTTTGCTGAAACTACTACATCACCTGCGTAAGCTGATACGGTCTGTTAAAATAGTTCCTCCTTGTTATAGAGACGGCTTGGCGAATAGCCTGTTTCAGGATCATATTAAAAGCACTATAACAACACGTATTGTCTGCCTCACTCACCTTGAGGCATTCTTCTTTATTTCAAAGTAATGTGATAAGTCCCTTTCAATTCATAGAATACTTCTCCGTCTTCTCTATTGTCAGTCTTAAAAATTTACTTAGAATTCCGACGTCTTGCATTACTTGAAATAAGTTGATCCCATCTAGCTTACTATTATGTTCAGGTATATTTGGAAAAGATCTATTATAAATTCATAGAACTTCCACAGGATTTGACGGAATGTAAAAAGTTGGTCTGTTGTAGATCTGTCTTGCCTAAATTTAGTTTGGTATTCTCCAACTATGTTTTCAACCAGTGGTCTCGTTCTTTTTGGAAAGACCTTGTGAACATTTTATATGTTACAATCTATAAATCTCTGTCTACTTTCTACAAACAGACTTACAATTATTCTTGTGGACTGCATATATGATTCGTTTTGTTCTCTTAAACTCTACCAAATACCTGAAAGGCATTCAGAAGATTCCATTAAGACTCAATGGATATAGTCTGCAAGTGCTTAAGATTATTTAACTGGAATTAATACATTACGTTAACTAAGTGAACTATGTATACCGCATGTCGGTTCGGATACAGGAAAGATTTTCATCCCATTCATCGCAGATCCTACCACTGTCCTACATACCTAAGAACATGTTATCATTTTACGAGCTAAATTTTATGAGCTATTACGAGCAGAGACGAGCGATAGAACGCGCATATCCAAATTTGTTTCATACTGGAGAAGTATTTTTTTAAATAAGTAATGTCTTCACGCATTATTAACAGTAGCTTGACTGTACACATTTTATTTCAGTGACTCAATTATTAGCACATTTTTTTATAATATAACGAATTCGTTAATTCAGCCAGTCACTGATGATGTAGAAAGTGATTCCATGAAACACACAATATAATTTGTATTTTACATAACGACTTTTATGGTAATTAAAATCAATATATACAAAACGAAACGGGATGTAAAAACACTGTACTACTTCAATTAAATACACTTACAATCTAATGTTAAACACCAGTCAGTAGGCCTACATCGAGGGCTCCACAGGTTTATTCTAGTACCTAAACAATTTCGTACACGTAACAAAAACCGTAGTGACAACGGAATCTTGCTATTTATTAAGAAGTTCAATTACTTTACGCCACTCAGAATCCTTTTGTTCGATACTGTTAAACTCGAAGAAGTTCCATTTCCAACGAGATTCGGGAAAACCGTTTAGTGACCCGGATATGAATAACACCGTGTGCTGATTATTTTAAACGTCATCTCATCGTGTCTTCTTCGTTCTACTTCATCGTCATTATCATCATACTGTGTGTTCTGCTGACACCACTGTTCTATCCAACTCCTCGTACCCCACGGCCTTTCCTTTAGTTCTCCTGTTGCTTCCTCTCTTACCTTCATTAATCTCTTCCTTCCTCTTGTCTTTTCCCTTTTATTGTGGCCACAAGCACTTCGTATCCCTTTTCCTTTTACATGATAACATGTCCCATCCTATTTCACTTCCTCTTCATGACAGTATCTACAGTATTGTGTTTTCTTTATACTATTCAGAACCTCCTTATCAATCACTCTGTCATCCCATTTCATTATCTCGATTTTCCCCAAAACACATCGCGAAAGCCTCAATCCTCCTTCCCCATTCTTTCCCTCACTACCCTTCCCCACCTCCTTTCTTCTCTTCTTCTCCTTCTTTAGCGCTACAGCCCAACGTGAGCCCTGGTTTCCAACACCTCCAATGTCTCCTATCCATTGTCATCTGAGTGGCAACCCCACACATACATTGTTCTTAGATCTTCCAGCACATCATCCAACCATCTTATCCTAGGTTGGCCCATCTTTCTGCTTTTATAGACTTGCGCCCTCAGGATTTTCTTTGGCATATGGATGATCATCCAACGCTGAGCCTTCACGAATCCTACAATCTCCTCATGCTTCAATAGCTCATCCATCTCCTGTTATTTCTTTTTCTCCATTCATCATCTACTTTAACCGAGCCATAAACACGTCTTAGAATCTTTCATTCAAACCTTCTTAGTGTTTCTTGTTCCTTTTTTGTTAACATTCATATCTCGTCTCCATAAGTAACAACCGGTATGATAAGTGTCTTATATATTTTTATTTTTGTGTTACGAGTAATGAGTTTGCTTCCCAACAGTCTACTGTTGGCATATGTCCTTGTATCCCGTCATGTATCGTCGTGTTTATGGACCCTTCATTATCTACCACGCTACCCAGGTATCTGAACTTATTAAGTGCACCAAATGAATTAGCCTCTACGCATAATTATATATTTCTCCTTTCAGATGCAGAAATTGGCATGTATTTAGTTTCGCTGATATTTACATTCAGTTCCATTCCAGTGGATTTCCCATTCCCAGCAACAAAACGTATAGAGTTCCCTATCGTAATACTGCCTCGGTCAAAAGGAGGACAGCATCAAAGCTACTGTTATCAATGGTAATTAATTTGTATCTCGCATCAGTGTTGTTGACACGTTTCTGCACATCATTAAACAGCGGCTATAGCACAATGACACGACACAACGGGGATCGGCTACACTGAAAGTGGTAAGCTACGCCTGACGAACACTAATTGTGGCAGCGGCAATCTGATCGATGCTGGGTGTCGCGAAGTGCCACGCAATTAAGACCTCATTATTACATCAAAAGCTACTGACTGTCATTCTTTTGGCCGAGGCAGTATTACCGTTCCCGAAACCTACCGCGGTGGCCAAGGTTAGAGTCGTAATGACAAGAATAACTAGACCATAAAGTGTAGTAAAAAAAAACATACCGTAATTAAGAGCACGTGCGGTTTTAAGATGGGTTAAGGACACCATAATGAAATATATAAGTATGAAAATGTTCTTTATGGACTATTCACAACAAAAAGGGCACAGGTTAACTAATTTATTACGGATAAGACAACCATTAACAACTCCAGTACCTCCTTCTTGCAGCGACGAAGAACGCAGCAATCAAGAATTAAGACACGCGTGCATCCTGTGTCTATCGTGTCCGATATAACGTTGGAAATATACGTCCGTTTGCAGTCATGGTTAGCAGCAACTTCATTCCTCGTTAGTAGAGAAACCGAGTTCGTCATATCGGTCACCAATCGGTCAATTAAAAGAAATCAAGTGACTCTTAACAAGCAATTGTCAGTAAGCCGCCATGACACAGTTACAATAACACAGTAGGCTATACATTCAGTGTATTAACTCGTACCAAGCAAAACATGCAAACAGCTCTTCTGTATAAATTCCAACACACGCAACAACACTGCTAATTCTGTAATCCGTCGACGTTCTGTCTCGCAACCACAAAGAAACCAAACTTTCTTGCTGACTATAAGTTACGAGTACAGTACTGGCAGGATTTGAAATAGGCGTCTGTTTAAGGTATCTATTTAAATTGTACAATATACGTAATACACAGTTATTTAATCCATAAAAACAATGGTAAATATGAAGTTAATTTCGAATGGGGTGGAAAAGTAAAACACACCATGTCTCATTATCAAACTTATCTTCACAAAAGGTATACGACTATAGCTCAACGTCAATGTCATTTGAAAGGGAACACGTTTAGATCTCGATCGTCTAAAACGTTAACGGTTACTGTAAACAGTTATTTACTTTCTTAATGCTGCTCTATTCAATAAATATTGCTCTCCATCAAAGAGTCCTAGTTTAATCACTCTTAATTATTATGCCGTTACTTTAATTACATTTCGCTGAAAAAATTATAGAAGTTATAGAAAAAATTAGATTCCTACAAAGAAATCAAGTTGTATTCCGTATATATCTTAAACAATCCTTTAATGTTATTCAAATCTTACGTGGTACTTTTGTACTTGCTTAGATCTTAAACTGTGCTTCTACAAACTAGCTACATCAACATCATTAGCTCGATAGCCCTTTGTGGGCCCTGGCCTTCTTCAGAAGATTTCGCCATTCTTCTCTATTCATAGCCATATTCTTCCAGTTTCTAATTCCAAGAGTACTTGAGTCCTGACTCACACCGTCCCTCCATCTCAGTTTTTGCCTTCCTTTACCTTCTGCCTTTGCATTAAGTATCTTTTTAATAACTCTGGTTTCACAAGCACGTATAATGTGTCCAGCCCATTCTAATCTTTTTAATTTAATAAAAGGTGACCACATCAGGTTCATCAAACAAATTATAGACCTTTAAATTATATCTTTTCCTCCAGGCTCCCCCTCTTCTACTACACCAAAAATTTGCCTTAGGATCCTCCTTTCAAATATGTTTAGTTGCCTCTTATCTGATCTAGGTAGCGCCCATGTCTCTGATTCATAAGCCAGTACTGGGCGTACTAAGGCCTTATACATCCAATACCTTGGTATTTCTTTGTACTAACTGAGACTTTATATGTTTTCTGAGGCCCTGCACACACCTATTTGCTGACAAAATACGTTTTCGGATTTCCACACTAATTTTATATTAGCTACATCAGATGCTAAGATTATTTTAAAAAAGCTTTCATAAATAGTGCTAACTCGGTAATTATAAAGATGACAAAGGCGACGAACACAAAAGTGTCCCAAGCTTTATAACTGCGACAACTACGATAATTGTGCCTCACAACCAAATTTCAGTTCCATATAAATGGCGCGGTCAACTCTGCTTCCAGCAATTTTTTCTGATTTTCTAACTGATGTTACACTCCACTGAAGAACCGATTCTTATTGACAACCGTTTTCATTTCCTTTACTCCATTTCATACTCGATTACCGCTTGTTTTCCTGCTAGTTAGCTGATCATATGAATCCCCTTCTCTCTCCCCCTCTCCTCTCTAAACTAATTACTTAATATCCCATTATTTTACAATGTTGGAAATACCGATACACCCATGCTACCACTTTACGCTCCCCAGTATCCAAACTCAAGATGGTTAAAATAACAATAACATGACAGACTATCATGTGAAAACCGAACGGAATTTGTTTTATTTTGTTTTTCTTTAAAAGATCAAAAGAGTTCACATCAGTATCGTCTTCATTTTCTGCATTACCTCCTACACTGCTGCTAGTATTCTAGTACTAGTACAGTGAATTAATACACTGAACAGTTAATTTTGTAAATGGCCTAGTAGTTACCACAGAGCCAACGTTTACTAAAGATCTACAATACTTGTATCTGGTAAATAACAAACAAATACATAGATATAAGATAAAAATCATGTTAGCTGAGATACAAGGTGTTCGAGTAAACAGCCTCTTATACCCCATTATGTACAATACAATACTTTACTGAAAATCGAGAGTAGCGACAATCACAATACACCGAGTGGAAGTATACTGATGTAGTGTTTTATGTTTAAGCTTGTACCATAACCTGTTTCTCATTTAAATGCATTTCATAATTAGAGTACTTAAATAAAAGCTTTAACAGCATTGTATAAACACATGAAACTTATATTAATTTATTTTATTTCAATTTCCAGTGACATATCTGTCAAATACACATAGTTTTTCATAAATTCGTATAATAACAAACGTTATTATTCCTGTGTTCATATGATATAACATGTTCTTAGTCTCATATGGCTACTCCTTAATTATTCACACTAACTTTGACCAATCAGAATTATTTTTCTTAAGTATAGTATACATACTCTCAACCGGTAGTGTATGGAATATGATTATCTTGTAAATGTTTGAAGTATTTACCACTAAAACTCACTACAACTTTTAAGTCCTCAAATATTATGTACCTATAAAAAGGATTTATTAGACGGTAAACATGAACTGGTATAGTCACAAAACCAGATTTTAAAGGAAACTGATTCAAGTTACATAACTGTAAACTTAGATCTAATTTATTTATGGAAAAAGACATGTTACTTTCAAATTTGTGTTTTAATTTTATCTAAATATGCACTGGGCATTTCTTCTGTATTACCATTCCAATTACATTGAGTTTTTATTACACATCTGCCAAAACTTCACACACACACACACACACACACACACACACACACACACACACACACACACACACACACACACACACACACCCTAATATGTATCATAAATAAAAAATTTAAAGTTCAGAGTTTAATTTTAGATTATTTAATATAGATTTGGTTATGTAAATTTTATTTATTTAGAACACGCACAAGTAGATTTTTCATTACATAGTAAATTCATGATTAGCGATGTGTTAGTCTGCTAACAACATTATATCCGTCCTTTGAAAACGCCAGTCATGTTTCTTTATAACATTTTAATATAATGGGTAATACGATAATTGCTGGACAACCATTTAAACGAGGTATATATAAGGTTCTTTCAATAGTCATAGTTGGATCTGAAACATGGGCAATAGGGAAAAGGGACTAGCAACAAGAAGAGGCCTGTGAGACACTGACTGCGCTGGAAGAGGCTGCAAGGCATCTCACCGAAGAATCTAGTTCAATTATGAGATATTCAAATTGACAAATGAAAGACGTAGGTTATGAAAAGCAACATCACAAGAGAATGTCGTATTAAACTGAATGTGACAAATCTATTCATGTCAACCTCACCAACAGGAAAATAGAGCACTTACCTATTTTAGTCAATCGTCTCAAATAATTCCACATGCAAATTCGGAAAAGTATTTAGGCATGACTTCAGATGCTAACATTATGTGGAAAGAACAAGTTCAGAAAAACCATGAAGAACCTGGAATAAAATTCAAGAAAATGTGGTGGCTACTTGAAAGACACTCTCAACTGTCACTGCATAATAAACTGTTATTATATAAACAAGTTTTGAAACCGGTGTGGGTTTATGCTGTGCATCTTTGGGGTTGCACGAATAAATCCTACATCAAAATAATAAAAACTTTTCAAAATAAAGTGCTTAGCAGTACTGTAGATGCACCATGGTATGTAAGAAATGATGACATCCGTCGAGACCTGAAAATACCTATGGTTACTGATGAGATCAAACGGTTTTTAGCTAAACATGAACAAACGCTTCATAAAAATCAAAACAATGAAGAGCTAAAACTTTTTGAAAATGGTGGACTTGTTCAGCGATTGTAGAGACAGAATAAACCGTTCAAAATGGTGTGGGAAAGTGAAGTGTTTAATGAAATACCTTCACACGAATAAAGTGTAAACTACCATGAGGAATGTGCCAATGGGAGCACATTATACATACTGCTAATATAAAATTATATAATATACATATGTTACAATAAAATTGCCTAATAATTTGTAACTAGTTACAATATAAATAAATAAATAAAAAGTGAATGCTGATGGTTGGGGCACTTAATTATAATATAATAACTATACGACTCCAATGCTTGAGAGAATTGCTAGGGGAAGACTAAGGAAAAGTAATTAAGGAAGCCTAAGGATGAAATGGGTAATTATATTGTAGCCTACTTTATGGAGAGGTAAGCTTGACGGGATACATGTGATTCATGGAGAAGGCAATCGACTGGGAGACCTGATGGACTTCAGAATAATTAATCTTCAGATTGAGGAGAGAAGAAGATATACAATTCACGTTTTTGTTCATGTTCACTACTACATTGACAGAAACTGTAGGTTTTATGTTTATACACCTACACAATGTTAAACCTTCACACACTTCCCTTCCTCCTACTGTGAAAATACTTGTATTACCTTCAAGGATAAGTCCTTGAATGCCTTCCAGTTCACTTATGAAATCTATTGTGCATCTGATAAAATTTTGTAAAAACTGATAAGAACTATTTTAGAAACCGACACTAAATTACACTAAGCTCCTTCTAAAAAAAATAAACTGACAAGTCCACTTTGGCAAAAACCATGAAAAATATCACATTTGACCATTAAGTTATATTTTGTACTTAATACATTTTCAAGCCTTCAGAAAATTATAAATTTCTAATGAATTACAAACTCTTCCTGCAGAAAATACTGAGTCACTGCTGGAAAAAAATTTAAAAAAAATTAAAAAAAAAATTAAAAAACCCCATTACCATTCTGTAATGAATGACTATATGTACATAACATAAATCTTTCCTATAATTTCTTTCAAATTCATTCCTTCAACCTCTCCATGCTCAGGCAACTTTCTTGCATATCATATGGATCCTAAGTCAATTCATAGGAAGAACAATCTTTTATTATAAACTTTAATAAATATTTAATAAACTTTATAATTAATTCTCGCCATTAATATTTTTAATCGGACTAATTATAACAACTACTATATTTCCTAGACACAGTAACCAGTTTCCTTTAGAGAAAAACTGTTACTCATTCTGTTTAAAATGTAAAACAGAAAATCTTTTGAGAAACAGACAAAGAAAAGAAAAGGAATATGAACCTCATTTGTCCTATCTATGTGTAAGTGCTTATACAGCTACTGTCGTCTCTCACAGAAAGTGAGAAGTTCCTGTCATTCCAATGTCTTCACCTCTTTGCTCCATCTTATCATAGATAATCCTCCTTCCATGCTCTCCTGAGTCTATCTCATTTCCACTTTCTAGCTGAAACCCAGTTTAACAACTTCTGGCCCAGTGATAGACATTCATTCCACATAGCCATACAATTCCAGGAGCTTCATAAGGGTGTTAAAAATTTCTTTGTTTACATTATCTTGCCTCCTGGTGTCTTACTTTCTAATGCACTGGAACCTGAACACCGTCTCTGAATCATTTCTCCACAAGTCTGCTTTGACTGCTTGGCGACGTCAGAAGTTTCTTTGCTATACTATATCTCCCATGTTTTAAAGCTATATTAGGTGATTATACATATTTTGAAGCAGAGTGAGTTCTAAAACAGATGGCCAAGACGTTAAGAAGCCTTCCTGGTTTTTAGGGTTATTTTCCTATTCCAAAGCTCAGAATTCAACTGCCCTATCACTATTTTCCCTTTTATTTTACCACTGGTATCTTCATTGCTTCTACCATTTTTTGTTAATGTCATCCCAAGATATTCAACAAAAATTACTATTTTTTTTATCATACGCAAATCTATTACCATACTGGCTCCATCATTTCCAATTATCAGCTAAATAATGTTTTATTTACTATTTAATCAAAAGCCATTATTAAAAATCCACCTTAATCAAAAGCCACCAGACACAAAAACCGGAAGGCTGAGGATGGGTACAAGATGGTACCCGAAACATGTTCCTAATAAGGGAAAAAAAAGGTATATCTTGAAGTAAATTTATTTATAAATATTAAATGTATTAATCAAAAGAATATGTGCTAACTACTTATTAATCAACTACTTATCACGCATGTTAGTTAACAAATATGATATTCAATTCAGAAAGCAGAATATGTTTTCTATAAAAAGTAAATGCCGAAATAACTTGTACAACATTTTCCTAACACGTCTGTGTTGTTACAGCATTCTTAATTAGATACTTCTTCATGCAAAGTCAAGTGTACGAATTGACTGAAAGTTCTCTTTGCTTTGCTGTATTTTCAGTTGTTCTAATTATTCATTATTATATTAGTCTTCCCAAGGAAAATACGCTTTAGCAAACATACAAAATTTGTTATGAACAGATTCAATAAATAGTTTCAAATTGTTCTTGTAGTCACGTATTACACCACTACACTCATCAATATCAGTCATTTATGGAGGAGGTATTGTGGCTGTATTATTAAGCCTGTGTAAAAACTACTTGCAATTGTATTATCATAATTTGTATAGTCATTTACTTGAATCCAACACACAAGAGTACTTGCAAAAAAGTCACTGGAAAACAGAAACTATTTAACAAAACAGAAAACATTACTTCTCTCATTTCCCTCCATAATAAAATAAAGATTTTTACTATTTTCTGCTGTGCTGTTGTGTATGTTTTAGTGTGTGTTTTGTGGAGATATGTAGAACTATTAAAACTATATTATTAACACATATTGATACTTTATTACTGTTTACATTACTTTTTATCCCAGAACACACATTTATTTTAAAAATATAAACAAATAAGAGTGAGACATACATAACTTGGGACTAATAATTATGTCAATCAGACTATGGCAATCAATCTGAACTGATTTACAGTTCAAATTAAATTTATGTATAGCACACAATTGCTGCTACATTGGCTAGCAAGCTTTAATAGACAAGTGTAAAAAAGTACAAATATTATTAACAAAGATTATGCAATCTCCTTATTTACAGCAACCTGAGAGTATAAAATCATGTTTATGCTTTGAAACAATAGAACAATTTCAGTTTTTCTTAAATGATTTCCCTTTCCAAAATGTTCATCACATCTAGGCTTCTCAAGTAAATAGTAGGTAAGTATTGCCTACATGTACATGTACTTACCTATGCATAATGTACCTACATGTATGCCTACATGTACTACATGTATAATGTACCTAACCTTTATTCTAAGATGCCTTATACTCACTCAAATAGTATGACAATGTAATGGTGGTATAACAACCAATTATAACACTCCTTACAATTTATAGCTAATGCATCTGAATTACTATTACAGAAATCTACACCATGAACTTGTGAATCATGTTTTTGTATTGATATTTTCACCATTCAGAATCTTTGGTAACCTACTGTACCACATTTGAGTTATAATAAACGGTAGCACAACCGTTTGTAAGTGTTCTGATTAATTATACTTGACAATCTGCATATAAAACAACCAACTATACAATATTTTTGCTTGTATTACCTAAGAGACTTCAAAATGAGACGTGCCAAAATACGCAATAACCTAATACAGCAGAACTCGTTGGGAACAAAACTACTCAAACAAATAATATTTTCAAGCAAACACGGTCAGTTCGTTCACACCTTGTTAAATGTACAAATTCAAGAACAACTAATTAAACAACCTTATAAACCAATGCATGTTCCTAATGGAAATCTGGTATTTTCTACACGAAAACATAGAATCGCTGTTACTCTCTACAAAATCAATAATAGTTCGACTATGTAGTCCAAGAATTAAAGTAATCCCCATACATCAATAATATTAACTTTAATCGTTTAATTAATACAAAGGCTGAATTACCTGTCTGGTATCGTAAGTATCCAGCGGTTCACCATCCTGTACGGCTCCCGCACGACGAGCATCTCCACGATCCATTGTGAATTCATTAGATTCTACACTCACAAACTTTAAACCATTTTATTTCTTATTAAATAACTGCGAAAACACATTCTACACTCACTAACATCAACTTTCTTGTCATCTCAACCAACTGGTCAGCCTACGCACACCAGTTGACAGGAGGTATAATATTGTTTTTTTATACGCCTTAAAAGTAAATAACATACGATTGCACTATTTTCAAACCTACCACGAACTCACAAATGTTGCACGTAGACAGAAAACTGGTTCACCTATATACAATTAGACTAAAATATACGGATTTTCTACGCACACATGCACACCGACCATCTTGGACATCCCAAAAATTCTTAGAACACCTGAAAATCGAGCGGAGCACAGGGATTTGGTGCGCTTAAACACAGGGTTTTGGATTTATATTATTTAACAGAGAATATATTGTCGTTAACGTAAATAATTAGTAAAAAAGCATTTTGTTCAAACAACATGCATATATAAGGTATGATATATTTAATAAAGGATCCTAATTAATAAATATAACGTTTATATAAGGCTTTGTCAAACGGCATTTTGTTCTTGACGACAACTTCCAATCAGCTCGGCAGCGACATCAAAATTATAGTAATGACCGACATCTATCGACAAAGTTGGTAACTGAATAAGCAGCACCAACCTGCTTGAAAGGCCTATTCGAAATACATTCGGGCGTATTGAAAACTAATGTTAACGTACTATTTAAGTCTCGAATAAGTAACCCGTCATATAACAAATAGTTTATATCATAACAAAGCGTTTATTTTACGCATAACAAGATTTCTTGCCATACAACGAAATTGTTGTTATAAGAGTTCAGTTTGAATAGTACTGGTAACTTGAAAAATACTTTTCAAACCAAACTCCTTCAACAAAATTGAATGTTTCTGTGATGCAAAAATTGACAGTTTTTGAAAAGAGATTTATTCAGGTCTGTTCTTGTAAGGGTCAATGTTGTCAAGAACCTGGCTTGCCTCAAACTTTCTCATGCTTAAAGTATTTTTTATTATTATCATTGTTTTCAGCAATTATTTATTCCAGACTGTCAGAAACTTTTACCAATGCCCTTCTATTGATTCAAAAAGGTTATGAGACAAATTATTGTTTTTCTAGTGTTATCCAATTATATTATGTATTAGGTACATTATTTGTCAAATCTATGTGATAAATAGACTCAAATTATCTTGCGTATCTGATCAGTCTTAAGATGCATGTCTCTTTACCCAATTTAATGAACTGAGACCAGCTGTTTTTCTCTCTATAACGGCTTAAGCAAGTGTTTCTCAAAGAGCGTTGACACAGTATAGTTTTGACTTACATAATGTGACACTACGAAATGGTTTGCTTGGCGTTTGAATCTCAACAGTTATGTACGTACAGTAACTGACAATTATTATGCATCCTTCACACTCACTAAGGCAATACAAGGAAGACTGAGGATGAGAGTTTAGTTAGTACTTCCGGTTTACCTTTCTTCTAAATACTGACAATACATCAAACACTTTCTAGGAGTTGGTGGCTGTAACAAATACCCTCAATTCTTATTTTCCTTATTTACTTTCTCACTGATTTGTTTGTTTTAAAATTCCCAAAACTATGAGAATTGTCAGTATTAGAGGGTGCCATAACAATTTCTTACACTAATTCCAGTGGCCAACATACTTTGCATTGATTCCTGGTTTATAAATGCGGAGAGAGATGAAAATGAAAGCGGCTACACCAAAAAAACAACATCCATTGCACGTTGGTGCATAAAGTCTGTCATGTGACTGGTATAATGTGCACCATTTAGAACAACACCACCTGATTCAGTCATTGCAAGGCGCCAGAGAAGGCAATGAGTTCACCGTTCTCACTGACAAGATCATTCTTCAATGACAAAATACTGAAAAAGTGCTATGGCAGATTCAGCCAGACCCATCATTAGCAATGACAGGGCTGTGTTCAAATCTAGCTGCTCTACCCCTATATCACCCTATGCCCCTCTTAAAACTAAACAACAGCCTTCTTAAGCCACTCTTCACATTTTGTTGAAGTTATTGCGAAAATGCATCTGTATCAAACTGAATATAAATTCACAGAGTTAGCTTGTAATTCTAATCCTTAAAGTATAACTAAGTAATTAGGATAATGTTTCCTTATTATTTAAAGTTACTTATCAATAAATATGTTGAATTAAAGATTCACAAACATCTTTCACTTTTCCTTTTTCTTTATTTTTTTTAAACCTGGACTTATGTTTTCAAACTTTGTATTGATTGTTAGGCATTACACACACACACACACACACACACACACACACACACACACACACACACACACACACACACACACAGTTTGTACTGCCTAGCTTACTGCTGTTTACTATACCAAGCTTATTAACATGGACACAGATTCAGACACAATGAGTCCAAAGTGGCTAGATGGTGGTTGTGCTAAATGTTCATTCAGATATACGGCAGAAGCAGAGTTGCTTTCGTTATTGTAATTACAGTCATGGCCCATTGACAGATTCAATACTGATTGACAGATTATGTACAAACTTTATAATCATACACACTTGTAATCATGATTACATGTTTGTAATTATGCAAACACAGAAACTTGTATGTATTTATTGTCATATACAAGTTTACTCCTGCAGTCTTTGTTTACTTGTCTTCTGCTTACTTTGTATACACAATCAATATATGAAAAAACAATATAAAAATTATTCCAATCTCACGTTTTAAGCTTTCTTCTTCCTCTTCTTCTGTTTCTGCGAATCCCACTTTTTATTTTGTTAATTTTGTCCCAGGTTATTTTTAATACACTTGTATTAAGGGGATGTTACACTGAAAATGGCCAAAAATGACAAAATTTTTGAATTTTTTTTTTGCTAATTTTGTTCTACACGTCTTCCTGCACAAGAAAAATACAATATAAGTCATGTTTCACCTGTATTTTTACCAGAAAAAATTGTTTTTCTGAGAAAGCGCACTCTTTCACGACTGGTAGTTTTCGTGCTGCAGCGGTTACTTTGAGGATCAGTAAATAAGTACACTACATCGTTGTTATTTCTGAATAGTTATTCATTTCAGAAAGAACAAATATATATATATATATACATATATGTGTGTGACAGTATTTTTTTGACAAAACAAAAACAGCTGATTTATTTTGTTGTTCTGCTCACTGCTGTCAGCTGTCATAGTGTAATTGTGGAAAGCTGCTTGTTGTTGTTCAGTGTTTCTTTTTCTAATACTTTTCAAAAATGGGAAGAGTGAAGAAAAGCAAGAAAAATATTGCTATGCGAAACAAAATCAACATTTCCAGAAGGTATGAAATACTTCCTACAGATTTTTTATCAGTTGAAACGGACATTGGTGATGGTGAAAATGAAAGTGAGGTTAGGCCTATGTTACAAGATACAGACATTCCTAGTACTTCTTTTAGCACTAACTTACCAGAAGTTACTAATGATGGTAATGAAGTAGGCACAAGTAGGCCTAGTGAAAAGTTTGAAAAGGCTACTGGCTTTGCCCTTTATGACAGTTATAGGTCTGTAGTGGACGTTGATGATGATGCACCTAAGTATGTTTTTGTAGATGCAAATAGGCTTGTAAAGTTTTTAGAAGGTTTTTCATGTCCTGTGTGTGTTAGTACCTTACAGGTTAGTCAGATGCCACCTAAACGCTATGCCAACTTCTTCGATGTTCAGTGTAAAGACTGTGATTTCCACAAATCGTTCGACACTTCTGACCGAGTTAGGCTAAGTGAAGATGACTCTACACGACCTTTGTATGATGTGAATCGTAGAATGGTTCAGAGCTTTTCTAGCATGGGAAAAGGACACAGAGGTATGGAGTCTTTCAGCATGAGCTTGAATATGAAGCCTATGAACATTACTAGTTATAGTCAGCATATGAATACTATGTATAAGCGATATGTTAAAACTGCAACGGAATCATTACAAAAAGCTAGAAAAGAAGTCTGCAAAGCTTACAGCATTCTAAATAATACCTCTCTTGATGAACCTGGCCCAATCGACATATCCGTAAGTTACGACGGAACTTGGCAGAAACAGGGATTCACATCGAAGAATGGAGTCGATTGCTGCATTGATGTAGTTACCGGATTAGTAATCGATTATGAAGTATTATCCAAATACTGCCTAGCTTGCAATAAAAAGGAAAAAAAACTTGGAAAAGGCACCGCCAAGTTTAGAGTATGGTACAGAAAGCATAAGCCTAACTGCCAAAAAAACTACGATGGATCTTCTGCGGCCATGGAGATGGAAGCAGCGGAGCGCATTTGGAAGCGATCAGAAAAAAATGGATTTCGATACACTACATTAGTGTCTGATGGTGATTCAAAAACCTTTCCCCACCTAACTGACTTGAATCTCTACAAGGACCAAAATATTGAAAAGGTTGAGTGTTTGAACCACGTTACAAAACGTCTTGGTTCAGGTTTGAGGAAAATTGTTGCCAAAAACACCGGCAAAGGCCAACCTCTGGGTGGGAAAGCCTATGGAAGTTTGAAGGGAACAACTATAAACAAGTTGACTAATTACTACAGAAATGGAATACAAAGTAATCTGGGAGATATAAATAAAATGAAAACAGTTATTTTCGCCACATTGACACATTGCTCTTCAACTGACGAGAAACCAAATCACAAAAAATGCCCAACAGGAACAGAGTCGTGGTGTTTTTACAATAGACCCATTGCTAAAAAAATTAGGCCTGAACCACACAGACAAAAAATCAAAACACCCTTGACTGAAGAAGTTGTTGCAAAAATACTGCCACTGTACCAGAGGTTGGCCAGCGACACTTTGCTTGATAGATGCGTGTCAGGAAAAACGCAAAACGCCAATGAGGTGCTCCATGGCATCATTTGGTCGAAGTGTCCAAAAACTTCTTTCTCTTCAAGACAAACACTAGAAATGGGAGTGTGTGAAGCAGCGTGCCAATACAATACTGGCTACAGGCAAACTCTTTCTGATCTACAAAAAGCACTGGGTGTGAGACCCGGATAACTTACGGCAAAGACTGCGAAGGCTTTTGATTCGAAGAGATTGAAACTTGCTCAGATCCGTAAAAAGACGAAGTTTACAGAATATAGAAGAAAACTGAGGCAAGCAAAACTTCTGGAAGAAGAAGAGAAGAAAGAAAAAGAAGGCTGAACTTACGGTGCTGGAGAATTTAAATGTTGTGAAGAACAGCACTTGAACTTTTTTATTTTGGCCAATTTTTTTTTGTAAATTTCACTGTGAAGTTTTTGCTGGTAAATGTAGGCCCTGAATTGTATTATATTTATAGAGGGAATTAAAGGACCTATGTGATATATAAGCATTTTAAACTTTAATTACCCAGTTATTTCTGTGTCAATGCAGTGTACTAGACAAGCGTTACTTCAATCGCAGTTTCCCGAAAGTTTGAATTTCCGTGTTTTTTGAGACAAAAATTGATATTTCTAAATAACCACTTGTACTACAAGACTGAAATTTTTACCACTTATTCTACAGATGTTTCTCTTCATATTTAGGTAGATTTATGTTTGTAAGTACCCTAGAAGCAAAAAAACAAGTTGGTAAAAAGCAAACTTTTTGTTAAAAAAACACAAATTTTAAAGTTGACTCATACAAAAACTACACATTGTACCACCATAAATCTACCTAAATATCAAAAAGACATCATACTCTTTAAAATAACACAAACATGAAAAAATCCATCAAGTACTTTTTAAGGAATATCAATTTAAAACTACCTCTGCAAATTTGCCGAAAAACAGACGTTTTAATTTTTTTACCTATGATAAAATTTAAAAAAGTAAAGTTTCATAATTTTGTATTTTTTTTACTCTATTCCTTACATAAAAAAAATTAGTACAACCCTATATAATGCATATTAAAAAAAACGACCCTTTTCAGTGTAACATCCCCTTAACACAGTCAATTGTCATTTACTACCAACAGAAATTGCATTTTCAAAGTAAACTATAACATGTACAGTGTGCAACATGTAATTGTCATTATGACTACAAATGACTCATCACTAGGGAGTCACATATTTTTAGGTATTAATAGAACTTAAAATATTTATTTTTATGTAAAAAAAAAAGAAAAAATATTTGTCAAAGAATTAAAAATATTTTCTTTCACTTCAACATAATCAAACAAGTTGTAACAGGAAAAATGTTTATAAGTACTCACCAAACTTATAAACTTGTCACCAAGCTTGTAAACTTGTCAATTCCTTATTGAAGACTCATTGGAGTTGCAGTATACAATAAATGGCATTTTCAAATTGTCAATAACAGATCTCTGCCAATTGATATGGACCAAAGCCTGATGTTAGGAAAAGCACTGTTGTACATCACCATGAAGTGAGTCTGGCACACTTAAAAAGAGGAACATCACACTTCCAGTGTCTAATCACATTTTCAGTGTCTAATTGCTGCCCTTCTAGAACATGGGCTACTTTACTTAGAATTTCAAACCCAGTGTTTTCTTCAAACACAAATTTAAATTTATATTTTAAGGTTTCAATTTTTGATCCTGTGAGAGAACTGATTTTGCTTTCAACTAAAAATATATTCATTAACAGTTTCTGTTAAGAGGTTTTTTGAATTTTTCAAGTTTTTTATTGATTCACAGGAAAAAAAATCGAATTATCAGAAATACATGCCAACCCATTCTTTACACTGCTGTCTTTTAACAGCTTTTGAAGGACTTGAGTGAAGTATTTTGATGATCTACATTGATGAAGTGTCATCTTTGCATAATCTAACACTGCAGATAGCCAAGTCCCCCAGTGAGTGACAATAGTTGCCGGTAGTGACAAAGGTTATGATTTTTGTTTTTGAAAAGCCCAATTCTTATAGGTGATTTAACAAACACTTTCTTTCCATTTGATACGAATTGTCTACATTAGGATACAAGGATTGGGTAGCTCACACACACTCTGTGTAGACATGAACAACACAGGTAACATGCACAATTTCAGACAGCTAACACAAAGACCTTCCACTGCATTCTTCCTATATGATGCTGCATTGGTAATAAAAAGCAAAACATTATCGTATTTTGTTACCTTTGGGCACAAAAAATGCATACTTTCATTGAACAACCTAGTGATTGTAATGCTGTCATTTTTTTACAAACCATAAAAAATAAAAGTTCAGAAACTATTTTGTCATTTTTAAGCACATCAGGAACTACATTTCCCACTTTTCTTTCTGTTGAGTCCAAAGTTTATCAACGCTTACTCATATTTTCTCATTTCCACACACAGCTCTGATGTTTTCTAACGTTTCTTCATAGGAGTTTGGAAGATAGTGTTTTCTTCAAATAGACTCATCTGGAGGATATAAGTTCATGTGTTTCATGAGAAAATTTCTCATGCAGTGGATCATGTACTTTATATAGACAAATATCTGCTGAAATGAAAGCTCTTCACAAATCAGAATAAAATTCACAACACTTCGTAGGTCGTGAAAGTCCAGAGGGGGTGTACTGTTTCACCTAAAAACACTTGTTTTGAACTAGACCATGAAGCCACAGTGACATGTTTGTTGCTGGATAGATGCTGCTTAACTTGTAATTGTAGATCCACTTTCATTGATTTTTCGTAAGGCAGGCAATATAGTACTTTTCCATCTAGCTGAATATTCTTTTAAATTCTTTAACATACTGCTGTAACTAAGTACAGTAGAACTCCATTTATCTGAACTCCAGTTATCCGAATCATTATCAAAAAATTAAAAAAATACAATTTCTAAAGAAACGTTTATTCAAATTGCCATACTAACAAAAAAAAACATCGTAAACAAATGAAATACATATAAGACTGTGTTAGCTATGTACACCATATATACATCATGTATACATCATAGTTTAGCCTACGTACTGATCAGTACAATGTTTTCTAGCCTACTGCTTGCCTAAAATTATAATTATGTGTTAGTATTATTTTTAATTTTTTTGTAGTAAAGTGAACATTTTGTAAAACCATGTGACCTGGATTTTATTAAAATACTGTATTCATGAAATAAAAATAAACAAAAGTGATTTTTTCACCAATTTTTGCGTTTTCTTTCACAACATAACCTTTTTCTTATGTTTGTTCCAATTATCCGAATTTCTCCATATCCGAATTACTTCTGGGATTCATTAGTTCGGATAAATGGAGTTCTACTGTACTTTCACTACATTTTACTTTCAGCATTCTGGAAAGCACTGTACATAATGTGGCAAGAACATTGTTATGTAATAGGAGAACCAATGTAAATGGACAACAACTTAGGTAGTTAGCTGGTTTAGCGCTTGCAAATTGAACAATTGTCTCCCACCATACATTGTGACAACAGCACTGTTTACAAACATTTCCAGGAGTGTCATCGAGTTCCCAATTTTGTTATGTAATCCTGTCTGTGGTAATAGGGAAATAAATCATTTTTATGTTCATACTTTTGTCCACCTAAGCATGAAACTATGTCAATTTTTAATAGTCACAGCAAGTATACTTATTAAGTGTTTAGGCTGACACCATAGTTAGGTGAGCAGAAGTAAAATTATAGGAAATGCCCTCTTTATATATATGAATGACAGGCAGTTGACTGAATATACTAAAACGTAAAGACTCATTCTCTTGCAAAAATGAATCACACAGGAGTTACACTACTTTCATCCAACACTGCATATGGCATGTGGAGGGTATTCCTGGAAAATTTTCCTCCTCTTCCTTCTTTTGTTTCCAAATGTGCACACAAAAATTAAATGCAACAAAGTGTAAAATCAACACATTGCATTGAAATGTTAAAAATATGTGTTTATAACCTATTTATGAAAAATGTTTAATTATTAACACGATCATGAAAATGTTTAATTACATATAAAAACATTTATTTACCTAAAAATCTATTCCCTACTCATTGCTGATACACAATATGTACTACAGTAGTGATAAGAAATATTTAGCTAAATATAATTATTTCACTACGACTTGGAACACAAAACTTTTTATGGGTAAAAACGTAAAAGCTTTACCTTACAACCTGAACCGGTTTTCACTTTTAAAAAGCTTCTTCAGAGGTTGCTGCTGGTAGTACTGTCCGACGTTTTTACCCATAAAAAGTTTTGTGTTCAAAGCCGTAGTGAAATAATTATATTTAGTTAAGAAACGGACACGTCATGGACAACGAAATCCAAGAAATATTTAGCATATATGCTAAGAAAATTTGACTGAATAAAACAAAAATGTATTGTTATATTGGATAGTATTTATATATATTCCGGTTAGGCTCTGAGAATATGATTAAGATAATACAAATACAATTTCTGTGTTACTTGATTTTCAATATTAGGGGGTATTAATAGATAATTAGTTTTAATGAAATTAAGGGAATTTAAAAAAATCTCTAATTGAGATTTCTAATGGATTTCTGAAATCTATTTAAATCAGTGTGGATCAGTTTCTACAGAGTCTTGGCAATCATTAAAGCTTTGAATTTTACCACATTTTAATTTCAGGTTCCTCAGAAGGAAGCTTACCCAAAGAATCTGTTAATCATTCAAATGGTTTCTAGGGAAGACTGCCCAAGTTTGAAACAAAACTTGATGCATATTCATTCATCTACTTGTTCAGTCATTGTTAATGAGATTATCACACAAAACAGGACCTTAATGGCATCTCACTGCTGATTGAGGAGTCTGAGAGCTTGACTATTCATGCATGTGTGGTAAAGTTCAATGTGCTTGGTTACACAGTTGTGTGAAGGTTATGTGGAACGTTATTGAAATATTTAAAATGGCTGGATACTTTCTGGACAGACCTAGTATAATATTCAATCATATTTTAAATATTGTGGTACTTAATAAACTTTGTTAAATCCCCTCTCAAACTAAACAACATGCACCACACATTCCATCTTGAACTGAACCTGATAAAGACAATTGGCTTCTAACGGATAAAATTTAAATTTTTGTCATATATATGTGCTTCTTTCTGAAATGTGTAATTAGTTGCTTAATTTATGTTAAAATATAAAATTGATCATTAATTTACAACTTTCATAAAACTATACGTTTATTTTTCACCTATCACAATAAGTTTGTTTTATGGTTATACAATTATGATTTCAGTTATACTTGAGTTTCAGTGTTATTGTTATTGGTTTCTTCTTCACTTTCCTGTTCAACGGGATTAGTAGGTTCAGTAGGTTCAATAGGCATATTTCTCCTTTCTTTCAGATCCAAGTAATACATATACACAGCTGTCCATGTATATAAAGAAAATACTACAAACAAAATCACAAAATACTATGAGCATTTATAAGAAAATTCACAGTTGTCATAATTTATTCACAAAATTCACAGTCATCCTTAGATGACCATTATGTCTTCTAAGTCATCTAATATAATATGTCTTTTCTCTATAATTATGTCATCTAAGTCTTCATTATATATGTGGACTATAAGCTACTTAACCCTAAAGCTATCATTAATTTAGTAGCAAGTGTGAATTGATTGATAAAATGGTACGATAAAAGGGTTTGTAAGGTCCAATCATTAACTAAACGCAATTTCAAAACATTTGTGTTCACATTTCAACAAAAAGGGCAGTTCTGTATTATGGTATATAAAGAATAATAATAACTATTATACATTGTTATTCTTATATTAATAAGATTCATTTCAATGTTCCATACATATTAACATTCATGTATGGTATGTGTATTAATTGTTTTCACATAACCTATATAAAGAAATAAATTTTGAACTCCAACCAGAACTATAAAATAGGTTATTTACCTTCTGTCGACGTTTCTTAAAATCCTTTTAGGATGACTCGATAAACTTGAGAAAAAACTCACTTTTACCAACAAAAATACACCCTCCGATATATTTGATGGTACTGGTGTATATAGACTTAATTGTTCTGATTGCACACAGTTCTATATAGGACAAACAGGTCGTTCTTTCAAATTACGCTATAAAGAACATATCCCAAGCTCCAAGTCAAATGTAACAAGATCTACATTTGCAGAACATTTGAGCTCATATAACCATAATATAAAAAGTATCAACGATAATTTAGATATCCTACATAAATGTAAAAAGTCACTAAAGCTGGACACCCTTGAAAGATTCGAGATATACAAAGCCATAAAGAAGGATCACAATCGTGTCCTAAATGCAGTGGTGCCGATCCCCCCCCAAGCCCTATGTCGCTTCCCCCCCAACTCCAGGCTCGATTACTAAAAAAAAACTCTTTTTATATTGTACTGTGATTCGTGGATGTCTCATCACGTGATACACCATGCAGCCCCCTTAAGCAAGCTTTGACGCAAATTGCGACCAGGAAATACGTTCTCACATTGTATTCGGTATTTTTAGTAATAGTAAATTTCATACAACAGTAAAAAAAAATCCCCCCCAAAAATTTTTCAAATGTCGCCAATGGCGACACGATACCCCCTGTAGGCACCCCTGCCTAAATGAAAAAGCAATACATAACAATAATGTTTTATTTAATAGAATCGATCTTATGGAACGAGAGATTGGCTATATCAGATCGATGAAATTGAACCGAGGTCAAACCGGCATTGATTAATCTTACCGTGGGGTGCGTTCCTGTACAGGTTCGTTTGCGGCCGCGTTGTTTTTATATTCTTTTATTAATGTTATTTTATTGTGATATAGTTTATTTATTGTTTTATATAATGTTATGTGTTGTTTTTAATCTTTTAAATATCTAACGAGATGCATATGCATCGAAATGTTTTAACCTAATTCACCGATCTGATGATGACACCAAATGGTGTTGAAACTCGAGTCATCCTAAAAGGATTTTAAGAAACGTCGACAGAAGGTAAATAACCTATTTTATAGTCTTAATCGTTTCTGGAGGCAAGAAAAATGTTTAAATCCAACCAGAAGATATTTAAAAAAAAAAACTTTTTTTGCCAAGCACTTATGGCTCATACTGTAGAGTGGAGACATCACTACAAAGTAGTACATGTTTTAAACTACATATTAACATTTACTACTAACATCTTCTGTCATGTGAGAGAGTTGTTGGGCAAGAGAAGTCAGTGGCATATCTAGAATTTGGTTTAGGGGGGGGGGTCTGGCGTCAAGTGCATACAAAAAAAATTTAAGACTAATCAACATTACTACCTTTAAAGTGGCTGAAATCGGTCCCATTAAAATAAACCATAATAACACAATAAAAATATGGATTATTGAAACACTGTTTTGCAAAATATTTATTGACTTAATTGATTTTCCTATGTTTCATATTTCAAACCTATAGGCTAATGATGTGTAATAAACCTGTTTGTATATTTAAAACAGAGTTACAACTATATTAGCGTACACAGCTGAAAAAAATAATAAATCAGCTTACAAATTAAAAGATTAGCAATATTCGTCAACTTTTCTGCCCCTGGGAGGGGGGTCTGGTCCCAGTTGCCTCCACACCAACAACACGCCTCTGAGAGAAGTTAGCTATACATGTCCAGGAGCATGTCTATGACTGTTTATACTGGGTATATGAAATTTGAAATTGAAGTTACTGAACACAGAAGATGCTGAATGAATGATAGCATCTAATCTAACCTAATGATGCACCAGCGACAATAACTCAGGAGAGTGAGTCACATAAATAATGAAGAGGCATTATTACTCATGCTTGAAAGACAACCTCTAATGAAAATTGTAATTCACTGATAACTTAGACCTCACCTGCCAAATAGCTTAAGTAAATCAGACATCCATAGAATCCTTTACATACACCCTGTCAGGTGCACAGTTCCTGATGAATCTGGTCATGAAGGTGTGGATAGAATTATAATGCTTATTAGAATGAGCTGTGTTGTTTGTAGATGGGATCTTTTAGACTGTACCAACAGTGTTTTATCAGCTCTGTACTTTTCATGGAATAGTACTGGTCCAAGCACATCATTGGTATAATCTCTAAGTAAAAGCTGAACAAAGCTGTAACACTTGTTGATGAACATGCCAACTGAGTGACAATTTGGAACCACAAATCACACTAACAGATTTTGTATTAGCTACAAATAATGCTCTAAGAATACCTTCTCCACTTCCACAAACAAAGGGTTATCTCTTTCATTTTGCTCAATCAGTTTGAAAGTGTATGATTTAAAAGTAGACTATACCAATTAAGACAACTTAACGTGAAACATCAGAATAGGACAGCTGCCAGTTTTACCACTTGTGCCTTCAGACATTGTGGTGAAATTTTTAACATTTTGTACATAGATGTAAATGATGAAGTGGAACCATTAGCCCAGCGGCTAATGATGATGCATCAGGGGTTCCCCAGTAAAATTAAGAAACTTATTAAAAAATAAACTGAACCTGTAACCAATCTGTAATCACAATTTGGCATTTTGAATTATCTGATTACTTACAAAAATTGTTTTAAATCGTTCTTTATCATAATAGCATAGAACTGTACCCGACAGAGGCATGGATCTGAGTAGCCGCTGTAGTACTGATACAACTACGTGAGAACTGTGCCCAGCAATTGGTGGGGGGATGCTAATACATATGTAACCGTGCCTCTAAGGCAACGAGTGATTTAGCCTCTCGGCACTGTTTAATGTGGTTTGTGTTAGTTTCACGCAGTCTTTATGTTCTCATGCTCCTTGTGCGTGTGTATTATTACTATTTACCTCTTCTTCGCGTGTGTGTGTGATCTCTACCACAAGAATAAAACGGATTTAACAGAAGTTAAAGTGATATTGCAGTATCGAATAGTTCTGGAAAAAAGAACATTTTCTCGGTTGTGTGATTTTGAGATAAATGAAATGCTGAAACGTGGTTGACATACCCTAAAATTTTTATTTCTTAAAAGGCACAAAACCAATCTATAACTTTTCAGTCTCATCATGGTACAATCAACATAAATGGTTATGAGGTAGTGGAGTAAAGTCGAAGTTATTCTGCTGGTCCTGCATACTGTTAAGCAATATTATTGCTCAACTAGAAGTATGTTTTTCCAGCTGTGAGGAAAATAAAAATTTATGAAGTTGGGTGACACTAAAAACTTTTCTCACTATGATAAAATATTCCTGACTGATTCTTTTATTCTGTTAATGAAAATTAAGAACAGGATTCGATACCATTTTCTTGCCATTACACAGTGAAATTAACCAGATTAATAAAAAAGATGAATGATGAAGGTACAAATGAAATTCTTCCCAAAGCACATAAATTGTTTGCTCTTCCAAAGCAACAATTCTTCCTTGTAATTATTCATACGTAGAGAGAAGCTTTTCTTGTCTTAAAGGAATCAAAACCTACTTAACGAACTGAATGCCTCAAGATCGTCTCAGCGTCATTCCTTTAGTTTCAATTGAAAAGGGAATCCTCTGCAAATTGAAAAGTTGACTGACTTGGCATGATGATGGTACTGGCAATTTTGAGAATAAGAAGGACCATTAAGTGAATTTGTTGTAGGCCTACAAGTAAATTCATCACATCTTACAAAATATATTTCTACTCAGAAGGTTACTTCTTTGATAGAACAAAAGTAAGTTAATCTTTGGTTTATCCTGTTAAAGATACATGTAAATTTCTAATAAGATGTGCATGCTGTAAAAATCAGTTTGCTCTACCATATTAATAATGAAATTAAGAGTGTTGCGGAGGAGGGGGGAGTGTGCTATGACTAAGGACAGCTCAGGTGACTGCCTCGTTGACTCCCTATTCCTCAGGACTCATTGGACGCCACATCATTAGCCTCTGATATAGAATGAATATAAGGAGACGGATCACAGAGAGGTAGGAGACAAGCAGAGGCATGTTTTCCATCTATTATCTAGGATGTTTATTTAATCTAGTTGCCAACAGAGTGCAATGCTCTGTCAACACCATCAAAGGGTGATGTTCAAAGTCTCAAACAACGCAAAGGCACCACACATCTATATGGAAGTTCCTAAGTTTATAAGAAAAGACAAAAGAAGCAATGAGATTCTAGTAATATAATTTATGGCTAGCAATCAGCTTGTAGCATCTAGTAAAAAGAAACTCATAAATAAATCAAAAGCAATAAGAAGCAGCAATGGGCAACATTAACGATAAAGGGTTTGACAATTGCATTTCTGTGTATTGATGAAGGGGTGGAGAAATGGATAATGAAGACATGGACTGCACATGAACACAATGAATGATCTGAGGTGCTAAAAGTAAAATATGCAAAGAAAAGGAAAAGACTGGAACAAAACAGTCAATCTTCCACTCCTTCTTTGAGGAAGCTGATAAAGCAACTAAACAGCCAAGGTGATAGTGAAAAGTGATTCTGCTGGTGTTTCTGAGTATGACCTGTCTGACTCTGTGTAAAGAACAGTAAAAATTGTGTTGCCTAGACCAATAAATTAAACTACAGGCCTGTAGATGTATGTGATAATGAACTTATAATTAATGTACTGTATGCCACCATAATCATAATACATTAAGTATTTTACATGCAAAATGTGTATTTCATTATGTATTTTGATAAATTTTAGGCGTTTTAGAACTTAAGCTTTTACCATTACTATTGTTTCTTGTGGTATGGTCTTACTTTACAACATTTCATTTAAAATTGTAAATTTAAGAACCTAACCCCAACAATAAATGAGAACTTATAGTCTTGTGATACTATATGTGGTATTTCAGAGCAAATTAATAAGTTAGGTTAGGTTATAAGTGGACGAAATGCATCTGTAAAAAAAACTTTCTACTGGTTAAGTTATCATATAGCAATAGTGGTAAAAGCAGAATCAAGACACGACAACAATACCTAATCTCTAAATTATTAAATTAAGAATAGGTTGTAGGTACCGGTATGTATTTTGTTTTCAGACAAAATGTTTTACATACCTGTAGCCAGAATAGTTATGACTATACCAGCAGCTATCCCCACATACATAAATAAGCTGTTGACTTGTACTAGTACCACAAGAGCACCAATTAAAGTTACAGCATTACATATTAACCAAATCAAAACAAAACTTGGTCTTTCCTACAAGAAAAAATAAACGTGTTGGTTAAATGTTAAGTACAAAAAAGTAATTGTTAGCAATGAATTTATCACTTAATTTATCACTACTGTTAGCTCATTTATCAGTTAATGTTAAAAAACTAAGCATTTTAACTTGAATTATCTGATTAATTGTAAATTACAGTTTTGATTTATATATTATTTTCTTTTTACAAAATCTACTCCCATCTCTCTCATTTCCCAAATGGCTAACATAATAAAATAACCAGACTTTAAAAAAAACAGTATAATGGAATTACTTCTGCTCATCCTTTTGTGAAGTTTAACAATAATCTAACACTTTATGATAAATTATATTCCATCAGTATGTTGGGGAAGAAACTATTAAACCAACTATGAAAACTATAACAAAGTCTTGTTCAATCTTATCTCTGACATAAAATTTAATAGATGAGTCATCATACCCAGTGGCGGCTCGTGAGTAAACTCACCAGGGGTTCACACAGATAATATTGTACGTTATTAATCCATGTGCCTGCTAATATTTGCACTGACAGTAGCATTTCCAATAATTTTTCAACATTAAAGTAAATGACGTTACTAAGAAATTTTAAATAATTTTAGTAAGTAATATTAACAAAATGAATCTAACATTGTAGTTTACTAAGCTTCAACTGGATTATTTATTTAATTAATCTTAGAAAAATTAAATTTAGTAATAATGATAGCAATCACGTTCTGAAACAAAAGTAAAATTATATACATACTACTTACAAGTATCAGTAGGTTAATCGGATCTTTAACAAAAACTAAGTGAACTTCTTGTAAACAAAGTCCATCCTTCGGTCTTTCTTGGAAACAAATCTATCAATCACTATTTCATTAAACTTAGGGAGGGTCTTCACCAGTTCTTTCTCTATTGATAACATGGCTAAGGCATTAAGTCTTTCTTGAGACATCGTACTTCTCAAAAAGGTTTTTATCCTCTTCAGAGTCGAGAAGCATCGTTCGGCTTCAGCTGAAGTCATTGGGATTGTCGATATCATCCTTAAAAGCTTATATGACTCTGAAAACGAATCTTTCAGATCATTTTGTATAAGAAATTGCAGTAAGCTCACAGCACCATTCATACATCTTATGTCTTCACGTCGGTAAAACACTCCAAGTTCGGTTTTTAGCTTTGCTTTGTCCAAAAAGGGGTATTTTTCTATTGTTTCATCTAATGCAGATTGAGGAAATGATTTACTGTACTCACTAAATTTTTGAGGAACAATAAGGGATACGGCTGAATGGTGCGATGTAAATGAAAACTGCTCTTTTATTTGCGTCAAAATTACATCACATACTTCTTTAGCCGCGATCGTCCTATTAGCATGACCGCCTTCTTCATGTCTTGCTCTTTTGCGTTGTAGAGGCATCTGGTCTACAGCACTTTTCACGGAGTTCATTTTTTCTCTTTCTTTATTTATTTCCCTCAGAAAGGTTTCCACGTCCTTTTTTGTTTGCACAGGATCTGTATAGGTAAGCTGAATTTGTCTGTATAAAATGTCGACGTGTGGCATTATATTATGGAAAACTGTAAGCCAAAACACAAAAGTTGGGTCTTCCAGCATTCGCCGGATTGCTCCAGCTTTGGTAATAGAAGATTCTTGTTTAGAGGTTGATTCTATTTCCTCCATACAGGTAATAAGGTCTTCCCGATGTTCGAATACTGTATTTACAGTTCTGCTTTTAAAATTCCATCTAGTGCTTGAAGCTCGAGGGATTCTTTTCCCGACAATATTATCCAAAATTTCTGCTCTTTGAGGTGAATTGCTGAAAAAGTTTGGTACATCACTCAAATTCGCGAAAAATATCCGCACTTGCTGATTTTGGCTAGCAGCTCGAGTAATCACTAGATTTAATTGATGAGCATAGCAATGGATATAAAAAGCATACTCATAATGTCGTTGAATAATTGTTTGTACACCGGTTAGGTGTCCGCTCATCACGTTTGCTCCATCATAACTCTGAGAGATTAACTTTTCCGGCTTATCAACAACATTTTTTAGGGCGCCAAGAATGCATCCAGCGATCGAGTCTGAGTCGTGTCCGGGGGGATGTATAAACCCCCAAAATCTTTCTACTGGTTCTCCATTAGGTAATACGTAGCGAAAAACAATAGCTAATTGAAATGTCAAACTAACATCTGTGGTCTCATCAGCGATTACAGAGAAGAAATCTGCAAATTTTATTTCCTCCTTAATCTTTTCCTGGCAAACAAGAAGCATACAATCGAGCAGGTCGTTTTGAATTTCTTTTGATGTTCCTTTAAAAACGGTTGCATCACGTAAGTGTTCTCTTAGTGAGGCATCAATCTGAGCAGCAAAATCCACTAAGCCTCGAAAAATCCCAGGATTTGAAGAATCATCTCCTTCCCTGTGTCCCCGAAGTGCCAGTTCAAAAGCGCCGCAAAATTTAATGCAGTCAATTATTTTTGATAATGCATAACAATTTTTCTCTCCTTTTTCATTATGTTCTTTTACATTCCTCCGATAAGCGCTGTTCAACTGCTGACGTATGTCGACTTTACCAAGCAAGTTAAACTCTAGCAAAGAGTTCAAATGAGTTTGAGAACATTCATGTTTTTTAATTTTCGAGAGTAAATGACCTAAATCATTCACACCATACTTAATCCAGTTTAAGTTTTCAGAGCTTTGTTTTGCAAATAGCAGACAAGGGAAACAATATAGTTTATTTGTAGCTTTACAACCGCAGAGCCAAGAAGTCTTTTCATATAAAGTTTCTTTAAATTCCCTTTTGAAATCTCTATCTTTACCTTTGGTCACTTGTACGACATTAAGCTTTGGGGTCGGACGACCATGTTGTTTTATTTCGAGTTTCTTTTCTAATGAAATACTTGAAAAAATTGTTTCTTTTAACACAGACACAGGGATAGCAGCCATTGCTAATCGATCATGAACATTAACACAACACAAACACAACTGCACTGGGCGCGAGCGACACTGGGAGAGCGAGTAACGTGACGCCTACAACGGCTAGAACAGCACTGGTTCACAATACCGAAAGTGCGCACATTCTTTACATGGGAGAGGTTTGCCCCCACCACCGCGCCAATGCCGCACACGTCACCGCTCTCATTTGATCCAGCAGCGCACGTAAAGAGCTGTGCGCACACCTTACACTGCGTCGACTGCACGACTGTTTTACCAGAACGAGCATTTTGTTATTGCATCATAAAACTAAACCAAATTATTTCCCGTTTATTTAGTGTTTGTTAAAATTAATTAATTTATATTTATTTATGTAGGGGGTTCACGTGCTCATGTGCACCAATTAAGAAACCGCCGCTGTTTTTCATACCTATAAATAATTATTAATATAATGACTTCTATTAATATAAGTTTATCTCAGAAACAAATAAATAACTTTATTAATTAATGAATTAATGCATTTTAACAGTTTTCAGAACACAAAAAAATTGGCATAAAATTTTTTTGGTGTTGGTAAGCCACCAAAACTGTTATAGAAATCCAGTACAGATTGATGATATTGATAGAAACATGGGAAACGGACAAAGGTGCAACTCTTTTTAATGTTTACCTTGATGAATTAATTTGTTCTGGCTGAACCATAAAGTCAAGGTGCATGTCTTGCCCTGTCTGTGGAAATGAATACCTGTTGGCCGTGCTACTTTTCTTGTATGCCGAATGACTCACATAAGGCAGTCTACTCTAAACTATTTTGTTGACACAAAAAAGGAGCCGTTACTACAAGTACTGAATAAGAAAAGAGAGTTTGTCTGACATTTGTCTAAGTGTCTATATGTTCTAGCTACCTATCTGTCTATTTCGGGTATATCTCATGATAAGTTTTGAATCCACCAACCTATTTTCATAAAACTTAGCACGTTTGTCCATATTTTTACCATACAGAGCACTATTTTATTGAGATTGACTCCTCAAAAAAAGGGGGCCAAGAGGCAAAATATAAATTAATGAATATATTTCATATCAATATATAAATTAATGAAATATCGAGGCAATGAATGAAAAAGTAGGTAGAATGAGTATACTATTCAGGAAGTCTATTCACTAGACTAAGGAAAAGTGACATATTCATAAAATTTAACATTTTGTTTTGAGTGTTATATTATTTCAGTATTTTCATACACTTATAGTACAATTAAAATATATAATTTTTACTACCTCATAAGCACCATAAAAGAGCACAAGACAGACCACCAATATTGGTATAAAAATCATATACATTGGCCCCGTGACATCTAAAAATGAAAGTTACTTTTTAATTATATTATTTTGTTTTTATTATTATCATTAATGTATTTTTATAACTGCTAAAGTAATTTGAAATTTAGAAAGTACTAACAGAACAATTCATTTTGAGACGTGATTCTGAAGGCTGAAAAAGAGTTAATACTATGTGGGATTAAAGAGCTAAATGACTAGATGGGTGAGTGTCTGACTTTCATTCATCACGCTTGGCTGTATGTATACATAAGTATTTGTTATGCGCTCTTAAACGCCACTTTCTCCTTCTTCTTTTCATTCCCTTCTACCGTTGAGTGCCAGGTCCTTTACCCATTTCTGATACTACCTTTCCCTTCATCCGGGCATGTTTCCATAACGATATCTACATTTTAATATTTTAAATGTATCTATTACAGTATGTTTAATTAATTAAAATATTTACTAATCAGTATCATATCTGATTATTTTTAAATAAATAATAATTTATAATAATGTAGGATAGTATATTTATTCTGTGGTGTTACTACATGTGATATAGATAACATCTAAAATTTACATTGGCAATGTACCATGATATTTACAAGTAGAAGGAAATTTTGTCTTTAGTACTATAAGAAATGTATTAAGTAAGGACCAGGGCTGCCATTACCATATATGCAAATGTGCACCTTACATGTAGGCCTATGGTCTTGTCAAAGAGGCAAGTTTAGACCACCCATGCTTAAATGTATACCAACTGGATCTAAGAACATAACATTTACATTTATTGACTTGTTGAATGATTTATTTTGTTACCATTGCTGCAGTATGTTGACATCAGCCTTAGTTTTTAAATCTTTTTTCAGCCTTTGTTTTTAGCTACTGTTGTACTGTTGTATGTCATTCATAGTTATATCTGAGCTATAGCTGTAGTTTCTTTAAACTTTATAAACTATAAAGTGTAAAATACTTACCCAATAAGAGTTATTATTTATTTTTATTTTGACATGCAAGTGGTTTTAGGACTGTCATTTTGCTTTCAAAACAAGAGCAGGAATCAGTATCTGAACTTGGTTAGTTATCTTTACGATGTTTCATAGTAGAGTACTAGTTTTGGTCACAATCTGGCAGCATAATTCATGATCTGCTGGACTTGTATATGGTTTATATGTGTGTACAATGGGTATTTGTGTACATGAGTGAAAATCTAAAAAGGAGGTAGCTCAAGTCCTCTATTAAGTATTCATAATTTATGTAGATGAAGTACACAATTATTCAAGAGACGAATACACAAAGCCACAGTGGGTTACTGGAGGCCAAGACCAATTTTGAACCAGTCACTGCTATAATATGCAGTTTATGTAGTGGTCATACAAAATTCAATGCAAGAACTTCAAGAGGCTGTGATAGATTGGAAAGATGAAGTGGGAAGAAAAGCCAAAGATAAATGGCAAATGAAAAGTGAGACTGAATATAAAAAAGAGTAACGTTATGCATGTTGGAAGGAAAGCCGAACAATCCCTGAGAATTGCCTGTAATGGTGGAGTTGGTACAAGTCAAGGAATATGAATATGAGGACTATGAGTTGGGTCCCATTTTTAATAGGGATGAGAGAATAGATCAGGAAATATAAAACTGTGTGAGAAAAGCAAACTCTATAATTATATTATACAATAAACAACACATTATAGGAAAAAGGGAAGTAGGTAAGAAAGGAAACAAGATATATAAATCTGTATACCTACCAAAAATAATGAATGGAGCAGCTGGACTATCCTCGACAAACATGCAAGTAGAATAACATTAGTAGAGACTTTCTCCGCTTTCTCAAGTGGATAATTCGAAAATCAATGAGTGATTGCATTAGAAATGAGATGATCAGATGAAATTTGTTAATAAAGCCCCTGATGGATTTACTGGATGTGAAGTAATTGAGTGACTGGGACATGCAAGTAGGGTAGATGAAGCAAGAGTTCTTTGAAGTAAAGCTGGAGGGTCAAAGATCAAGAGGAAGGCCAAAGATGACATATCAGTTACACATTGAGAAATTGGGAAGGGTTTACAGAAAATTAAGACTATGTGTATGGACACGATGGAGGTGGAGATGTAGATGATGGGTGGAGGCTCCTTACAACCCGACACTGAGGGGCAGAAGAGCTAAATTAATAAATAATAATAATAATAATAATAATAATAATAATAATAATAATAATAATAATAATAATAAGAAGAAGAAGAAGAAGAAGAAGAAGAAGAAGAAGAAGAAGAAGAAGAAGAAGATCTGATCAATGTACACAGGTAATATATTAAAAACATAAAAACACATTATCACATCAAAGCGTTTTGCATGTAAAGATTTCAAGCTATAATACTAATGCTGTTGCTGCTGCTGCTGGTACTACTACTACTACTACTACTACTGCTACTACTACTACTACCTCCACCAGCACCACCACCAAAGTATTAGTGATAATGATACTTATTTATTTGTCCAATACGATGATTTAAACTAAGACATTTCATTAGGCAAAACAGATTTTAAGGTTTAAAATATAAACATAACCAATACAGTTTTATTTACAATGGCGTGTCCTCTTGTTCTCAAAGAACAGCGTTCTGTTATAAGATTTTTCAATTTTTGAAAAGAATTTTAACGTGTGATGAAACTTGGATTCACTATTTTGAACCTAAGTCAAAGCGACAAAGCATGGAGTGGAAGCATCCCAGTTCACCAGCCAAAAACAAATTCAAAACCCAGCCATCGGCTGGTAAGGTGATGTTAACCATCTTTTGGACCTCCCAAGACCCAATTTTCTGTGATTACCTACAAGACCAGCGTACCATCAATAGTCAGTACTATTCTGACATGATTGTGAACAAAGTTAAGCCTGCATTGAAGAAGAAATGTCCAGGATGGCAGAGGAAAGGTGTGATTCTTCTGCACGATAAGGCCTGCCCACACACGGCATAACTGACGCTCGAAACAATAAAAAAAGTAGGTTGGGAGATCCTGCCTCATCCCTCTTATAGCCCTGACCTTTGGCCCACTCAAGGAGACTTTGCATGGTGTCAAGTTCAACAGCAATAAAGAAGTGAAGGAAAAAGTCCAAAACTGGCTTCGACACCAAGGTAAAGAATTCTTTGCTGAGGGAATAAAAAAGTTTGTAAAGAGATGGGACAAGTGCATAGACGTTGCTGGAGATTACGTTGAAAAGTAAACAAAAAAAATTGTATTGATTGAATAAAAAGTTTTTGCTCCACAGATGTTTGTCTGTTTACTTATTGAATGACCCTCGTAATTATAGGAATTAAAAAGTTTCTGGTTCTGATAAAATCAACAGTTGATTCTTGTAATGTTAATTATGCATTAATTAAATATTTATTAATATAATTAAATATTAATTAAATATGAAGTTTCATTAAGATATTGTTTTAGGTATATTATATAACAGATCTGAAAAGTTTTCTTGTGTTCTGAGAGTTAGAAATGTTTATGGTTCCCCTCCCATAAGTATTACCATTAAAATGGGTGTAATGTCATGGATTGTGCTATTGTGTCATTGCCATGACATCTATAGTTACATTGTTTAAGTTAATTTCTTTACCAATGATTTACTTACAAATACTCATTCTTTTAAGATGGATTATGTATGCATAATGTATCCCAACAAATAGCAAGGTATAATAAACCTGAAAAATACAAAATAAAAGATCATGCTTAAATTAAAAAAAAAATAAAAAACATTTTTTGTACTAAATAAACATGCAGATACTTGAGTATGAGTGCATGTGCAGTGGTAGTGGTGTGTGTGTGTGCACTCTGGACAGGAACAACTTAAATTATATCATTTATTGCTGAAAAAATATTCAAACACAAAAAAAAAATTTTGAACAATTTGAGGTTTCACGAGAAAAAATCCATTTGAAGTTCTGGTGAATACAATATGAGTGCATTGAGTCATAATTGATTTAAAAGAGTCAGAAATATCTCACTAAAAATCACATATATTCTCCAGATCAATATATATATATATATATATATATATATATATATATATATATTTCATTCACTTTCTGCTACAGTCCGTTTCTTGATGTATATAATACTATAATACTTATAACTATTTTACCTCAAGATGTATTTTTTCTTTAGGGACATGTTTCGGGAGATCCTGTTCTCCCATCTTCAACCTTCGCCATCTTGCTTCTGGTGCAGTATTTGTGTGTTGGCTTCTGGATGTTATTATGGTGGTTTGTTGGTCTTTGGTCCTTCAATGTTGCATTATTGTGTGTGGTTGTGGTATCTGTTTTTGTATTTTGTGTATTTTCGATGTTGAGTGCTTTGAATATTGTGTCATGTTTTGTATTGATTTGTATTTGTTCTGGTATTAATTTGTTTTGTGTTTTATGTTTGTAAATCTGTAAATTTTCCCAAATGTTCATTATGGTGCCTTTGTGTGGTATATGTTTTATTAGTGTTACATTGGTTATGTCTGGGAATTCATGTCCTGTGTTTATTGCATGTGTGGCTAAATTGGATTTATATATGTTTGGTTTTTTGTATGCATTTAGGTGTTCAAAATAACGTTTTTTCAGCTGTTTTTTTGTTTGTCCTATATAACATTTATTGCAATCTTGGCATTCAATTTTGTATATACCGTTGGTTGTCGTATTATCTTTGTTGTGTGAGTTATTTATATTTTGCAATTTATTTTTATTAGTTTTGTATGCTATTTTTATATCTGTGTTTTTAAATAGTTTTGTTAGTTTTGACATTTTATTATTTATATATGTGAATGTGGCCCATTTTTTGTTGTTGTTATTATTTATGTGTTGTTCAGTTTGATTAATTCTTAATTGTTCAGTTTTTATTTTGTATTTGATTTTATTTTCTATTTTGATCATAGTATTTTTATTGTATCCATTTGCATAACCAATTTGGTGTATTATATTTCTTTCTTTGTCAGTTTCTTGTTTGTTTAGGGGTATTTTGTACATTCTGTTAAATAACGAATAAAATGCTGCCAAAGAAAGTGAAACAAAAGAAACAAGAAACTGACAAAGAAAGAAATATAATACACCAAATTGGTTATGCAAATGGATACAATAAAAATACTATGATCAAAATAGGAAATAAAATCAAATACAAAATAAAAACTGAACAATTAAGAATTAATCAAACTGAACAACACATAAATAATAACAACAACAAAAAATGGGCCACATTCACATATATAAATAATAAAATGTCAAAACTAACAAAACTATTTAAAAACACAGATATAAAAATAGCATACAAAACTAATAAAAATAAATTGCAAAATATAAATAACTGACACAACGAAGATAATACGACAACCAACGGTATATACAAAATTGAATGCCAAGATTGCAATAAATGTTATATAGGACAAACAAAAAAACAGCTGAAAAAACGTTATTTTGAACACCTAAATGCATACAAAAAACCAAACATATATAAATCCAATTTAGCCACACATGCAATAAACACAGGACATGAATTCCCAGACATAACCAATGTAACACTAATAAAACATATACCACACAAAGGCACCATAATGAACATTTGGGAAAATTTACAGATTTACAAACATAAAACACAAAACAAATTAATACCAGAACAAATACAAATCAATACAAAACATGACACAATATTCAAAGCACTCAACATCGAAAATACACAAAATACAAAAACAGATACCACAACCACACACAATAATGCAACATTGAAGGACCAAAGACCAACAAACCACCATAATAACATCCAGAAGCCAACACACAAATACTGCACCAGAAGCAAGATGGCGAAGGTTGAAGATGGGATAACAGGATCTCCCGAAACATGTCCCTAAAGAAAAAATACATCTTGAGGTAAAATAGTTATAAGTATTATAGTAATATATATATATATATATATATTACATTTTATATTTATAATTAAATTTACCTCATGATGTTATTTTTATACTTTATTGGAACATGTTTCGGGCACTATCTTGCACCCATCCTCAGCCTTCCGGTTTTATCCAATAAAGGATAAAAATAACATCATGAGGTAAATTTAATTATAAATATAAAATGTATTATATATATCAAGAAACGGACTGTAGCAAAAAGTGACTAAATATATATTGTAACGCAACAGAAATGCAGTCCTCAATGTTACATGAATAGAATATTAGCAAAATAATAAGTAAATCAATATTTAACTCCCATGATAATACAAAGGTCAAATAACTACATTTATAATTATATATAAAAATGAATAAGGATGCAAGGTAGAGATAACAATAAAAAACAAACCTGTAAAATAGACATAGTAAGAAATCCATGTTCAGTGAAACGTTAATAAATATATTATACTGAAAAAAATTGTAAAAAAAAAACTAGTACAGAAAATGTCAAAGTAAATGACAATGAAATTAAAAAAGCGAGACAATAATTTACCTTATAGCAATAGTAAGTAAGGATTATGAATTAAATGATATTATTTTGTTACAATGAATGTTATGTTAAAGTTTATGTTATATTATGCAAATTACTTGTTGAATTAATGGAAAGTAATGAAGCAAAATGTATTATTCGATTACTGTTATAGAAGGGTGTGGGAAGCAGTCAATTAGTGTTAGGATCTCAATTTTCTTATATGTGATCCATAGATCAAGATAAAATTGTTATTAGTTATGAAAAGAATAATTATTTATGTAAATGTTAATAGTTAAGGTTTGATTATATGTATGAACTTATGTAAAAAGGCTATAGTTGTTCACCAGTTATAATCAAAGGTAGGTCCATATACAATAAAAGGCCTAACAGCCAATAACACTATATAACCACTCATAACATAAAGGTTAGGTACAGAAGTTAATAATAATTAATGAATACAGTTCAAGGAGCTAGGAAAAACATTTGATAAGTAATAATATATAATAAACCAACTCAATTTAAACAAATAATGATAATGCCATGATATCGATTGATAACGTTTGATATCGAAAAAATAATAAATATAAAAGAAACAGACTAAGATAAAAAAAACCAGCAGAATATATGTAGAATTTAGTAAACAAACTATAGATAAAGTTATATTCCGATATGATGGAAGTTTAATAAGGAATGGAAGAAAAATATATGAAATAATCACTATATACAAAACATTGAAAAGGAAGAAAAATAATGTGTTGCTAAGGACAACAGGAATGTATAGAAGTTGTTGATTTCAATTATTGCCTTTTATGATCTGAACGTGATGAGATTAAAAAACCAAAGAAATGTTTAAAGTAATTTAAATATTCAAAATTATTCTGATACAATTACAAACCACAAAATTTTAATGATGATTGTCTTGACTTATGCCAGCAAAGTTTAACCAAATTAGATCAGAGTACAGTATCACAATAAAAATAAATAACCGAGTTCCACAAGGAAGGACTTGAATTGTCCAATATCAGAAAAGAATTAATGATATATTAAACCAATACAAAGAGTCAACAGTGTAACAACTAATAATACACACCACACTGGAACTCCTAACCTTTTAAATACACGGAACATCACTAATTACTTCAAACAATAGAAGAACGTATTTGGATCCAGAATTTGCAGAAGAACCACCAGTCTGGTCGTAAATAAACCCAGGGAGCTGTATTTCCGAGGTAACCAGGACAAGGATTCCACTTTATTGAACCGAAGAAAGGAATATCGAACATCTAATCCATTCTGAGCGACGAGGTTATCAACCAACTGCCTACCCGAGTTGCTTCGTTCTAGTCTGGTAAATTATAATTGTATAAATCATATTAACAACACAACACTTCAAATTTGTAATATCTTGCATTCTTATCTATGTATTTTTAATCTTCCCCACAGTTACAAGAACCTTCACACCCTGAACTAAGTTAATTATAAAAAAACAAATTATATAACCGAATATAAAATAAAGTATTGGACCGAACAATAATCGATTCACGCAACATATAGCCTTTTGTATGCCAATTGGAACCAATCCTCTTTAATGTTAACAGAGTGAATAAATAAAGAAGCCTTGTATGATTTCAAAATCTTATTATTTGGGGTATTATTTAATGAGTTGGGAATAAAAAGTAACTGACTAAGTATACAATAATTGGTTACCGTAAACAGTGAATTAACCTATCAGTTTCGTTGTCCCGGAACTGCAGCGCTTGTTGCGGAATTCTCCGACACCAAAGAGAAGAGCATTAAAATACGAAATTTACATAATTCTCTTCGAGGCATACTAGGGCTGAGCGAAATTATAGAATAAAACACTAATTATTTAAGTTACAATCACACTAACACTGGTATTTTACTTAGAGAGATAAGCTAATATTAGTTAACGAAATTACTATATTCCCCAACTCCAGATATCTCAGAAATTGAATTAAATTAACACGACCGAAGAGAAGAGAGACAGAGAAGCATACCCGTTATTATTAACAAATTGGTTTACATTGCGTGATACGAACGAGACGCACGTACTCGTTAAGTAACAAATTGACGCCCAACGTGGGGCAGAAATAACGAGAATCCCGCGACCGTAAGGGACAACGCAAGACGACGTTAAGTAACAAATTGATGCCGGCAACGTTGGGGCTGAAAGAACGAGAAACCCGCAAGACGTGGGATAGTAACAATATATATATATATATATATTGTAACAATCTACCAGGGTCGTACCTGTTGAAATGTATCACACTTGTTTATTTTGTGTATTAGTGTGAATGTAGTGTGTTTGCCTCACACTGGTCGTTACATAAATCGACGTCACTACTGGAGTCCGTAGCGTTGTCAATGTCACCAGTACAACCTACCTGTTAATTCATAGGGATTACGATTCCCGGGTGGCGCCAAATTGTTTCTGTTAAAACAATTAAAACATTTAATTTTTAAGGTAATACGTGATATTAGCTAGACAGCTGTGACGTTCGAATTGTTCCCGCTGCTACACAGGTTGTCGACTCGGCCGCTCGTGGTGAGCGCTAGTTGGCTGTTGCTTAAAACTTCGCTAACACACATATATTCTACAAAATTCCTATGAAATAACAAGATAGTAATGTTCTGTACTGCGTTTTTTAATACACATTTAATTATCAATAAATATGACAAATGAATCATAAACAAATTTATATTATTATGCTCCGGCTTAGAGCTTGAAACACAAAACATCTCAGGTTGGCAAAATTGATTTCAAAACACTATCGTTCAGTTACTTTTAACAAATTACTATGTTTTTAAAATCTGGAGTTCTTTTGATCATGAAAATAGACATAAACGTTGATTACATGAAAAAAAGTACACTACTATACCTTATGCATACTTAGGATTTATAATGTGTTTGTACAATTTGTTCAGTAGTGTCGTATTTCTGTTACAGTAGTTATGTTCACAAATAAGGTTATCTCTATAGTTTAATTAAATGTTTTTTAATGTAAGTAAATTATGCCTTTACCTTTGAAAGAAAATACTACTTTTTAAATAGTGAGAAATTTTATCATTTGAAAATAATTTAAGTAATTTGGGATTTTGGGAGTAAGGAATTATTCGGTACTTATCAGTTCATCTCACGTTGTCTGTGTCGTCATCAGGATAGGCGTATATTTTTCGAATTTGGGCTGGTTGAAGGCTTCCAACATCTTCTTCAAACTGGTCTGGGTTTTTTCTTTAATTAGTTTATTTAATTTCGTTCCTGGACATCATTAATTCTGTATAGATCGACGTCTCTTCATATTGGGTTATCTTGGTTCACTGATTCGACTTTTTATAACTGTTTAAATTAAAATTTTAGTTTGTCCAATTTTTCGTGTGGCTTACCCACGCTTCGTTTCTTCAGCGTCTCTAAAATTTAACGGAAAAATAAGCCCTCAAACGTCTCGTTGTCATAGTAACCAATAATTCAATGCTTGGTTAATTACTCCTTACATACATTGTTAGAAATATTTGAATTTTTATTCAAATTTATTAAGTATTTTCCTAATGATTTTATTCCCTTATACTTCCTTTGGGATAATAAATGACATCACTATTATTTTTCTTTCCTTTCAAAGTTTACAATGATACCTCATAAGGTCATATTCTGTTACACTTTAACTATAGTCTAATTATTTGACATTTAATAAATAACATATCTTTCTTGAATTAAATTATTACAATAATATTTCTGTGTTGAAATAACTGATATATAATTACTGTCCATTCACTGTTCTTAGATTAGTAAGATTTTTTGTGAAATTGATACAATTTGCATTTGAATGTCTTTGGCAGTTAACTGTTTTCATAGTCACAAACAGCCATTATTGTTTTTTAGTGTATTTCCTTTTTAAATTACATTCTGAATTCAGCCTGATGGGCTTCACTTATTTGTTTGTGTTTTAATTACTATTCAACATACATTTTCATTACTCTTCATTTAAAATATAATAGTTAGGTTTATGGACTGTAAGTCCCCTTCAGCCATATTCCTTCTTTAACATTGAATCAACTATTCTTTACAAGTCATAAATTATTCTTAGTACTAACATTGATTTCTTTCTTGTCTTATAAACTAGGGTGATAAACATTGTCACTTTCTCTAATATTATGAAGGTTAATTCCCCTTTCAACATGGGGTGTTGTATTCTTTATAATTTTAATCTTTAATAACAAACTTTACTTCTATCCTATCATGCCATGTTAACACAAGTTATTATACTGGGCTTTCTCCCTGAATATTATTACAAGCTTCCTTAATATTAATTTGGATTACTATTTCTAATTACTTCTAGGTATATGACTAATTATAATCTCACTCCAATCATTGGTGGTTTATCAATGTTTTACAGAGTGTCTATTTACTTAGCATTCTATTTTGAATGTTTCACATCCACTTTCACTATTTTTTAGGGCATTTACACTTCACTAAGGCACTTCACTTTGGTTCACTGTTTTGTAATTAGTGTTATTTAATGGGTAATCCCTATACTTTCTCCTACCATTTCTCACTATTTTGTTTTAGTATTATATTTACTATTAACAATACTAGGCTAGTTGTGTTTTGGTTGAATCTAACCTTTCTGACAGGGTTAGTGTACTTTTCCTATACTACATTGCTTTACAATTGTATTGTCTTAAAAATGGGTACCTAGGTTAAATTAATGCTAATAATAACATTGGTTTCATTAATACATAATTATTCAAGGTTTATTGACCGTATTCTATCTCTAAACATACAATCTTTCCCTTTTATATATGTGTGTTAGTTTCCCCTTGGGTTTTATCTGTCTCCTCTTCATTCTTCCTCTTCTTCTTCTTCAATCCGGTTCGGTTCTCCTCTTCTTCTCTTCTGGTTTAAATTCTGTTTACTTGTATGGATCTGTCCTCTTCTTCTGGTTCTTCTTTAGTTCTGTGTCCATCATTGTTTTGTCTATCATATTTTTCTTAAGTATGTTACGTGGTTCCCTTCTTTATGTTTGGGTTGTTGGCTCAATCATGTCAAAATATTTACATTTTAATAAGTATGTTACGTGGTTCCCTTCTTTATGTTTGGGTTTTCTGCTCAATCATGTCAAAATATTTACATTTTAATAAGTATGTTACGTGGTTCCCTTCTTTATGTTTGGGTTTTCGGCTCAATCCTGTCAAAATGTTTACATTTTAATAAGTATGTTACGTGGTTCCCTTCTTTATGTTTGGGTTTTCGGCTCAATCATGTCAAAATATTTACATTTTAATAAGTATGTTACATGGTTCCCTTCTTTATGTTTGGGTTTTCTGCTCAATCACTTGGGTTGGGTAATATCGTTGTACGTCTTGCCAAAGTATTTACATTTTAATCATTTTTTACACATTTTATTTCATATGAAGTAATTTTATATCAAGAATTATCTTTTTTATCACTGGTACGAGATTTGGCTTAATTGTATCGTTACAATATATATATATATATATATATATATATATATATAATATTCAATATAAGTTATAAAGCTCCCAACCCATTAGCCAATCATACAAAAACATTCTTTCATATATGATGGAGTAAAAGCAATTTCCTAATCAAAACAGGAAAACAATTTTAGTTGATTTGAACAACACATGATTTAATACAGGAAGTGGTTTGTAGACAGTTTTTACATAAAAGTGTCTATATTCTCATGTAGCCTTCTGCGGCCTGTGTGCATTATGTTTTTGAAGTCTTCTTCTGGTATGGACCGCATCAAAAATGTCTTGTATGACAACGTTTCACTCATATGACAATGAGTATCCTCAGGTCTAAGTGACTTAATAAAATAAAGTCATGTTATAAGTTAAAGAAGTCACTAATATGAGAAGAATGAACTTGCTCTGTATCATTGCAAATGCTAATTGTGGACACAGTGACAGGACAACACTGGGAGGGATGTAAGAGTTTGTGAGTGACATTAATGGACAAAATATAGATGTTTGGAGGTACATGTTGAAGGAGGTTAGTATCCAGCAAATACTGTCATACCACAAGAAGAAAAGAAGAATTTGGTAACCATCCCATATGTTGTTGTTAACAATCCCATTATCACCGTAGTCATCACTTTCCAAAGATTATGTTGTAAGGACTGTCTTAACAAAACAGACCAACTCTTTCATGCATTGTTCACATGATAGTATACGATTGAATAGAAATTAAGTTATTTCTTACATGGAGTGTATAATTTTGTCAGGGCACATTTCTTTTCAACTCGGAAAGGTAATATCTGTAAACCTAATTATAACTATTCTATTATAGCTCCTTTTGCTTATTATTTTTAACACCCATCAGAAAGATAATTTCAAAAGGCTGAATTTTGGACTGGTCCTAGTTTTTTCCTTTTTAGCAGATAACAGAAAAAGTAATAGAGTACAATAAAGAGTATACGTACATATCTGTTTTATAGACCTAGAAAAGGGCTTTGATAGCATCCCCAGAAAAGAGATATAGCGACTTTAAGAGGAATAAAAGTGAGTGAAGATAAATACAAGAATTCAAAGCTTCTACAATAGATGGAAAAGTTTTGTAAGAACATCCAATTTAAAATTACAGGAGTTTTCAACTTGGGCAGGAGTCCGCCAAGGTGATGTTCTTCCCCTACTTTTCATAATACTAATGGATGATGTAATAAAAAGCTGCAAGGCCAGAATTGGAGGATTCAATGTTGGGAATTGGAGGATTCAGAAGATTTCAACTGGGTCTGTTGCATATGCAGATGATGTAGCCTTACTCTCCGGTACAGAAGAGGGACTCCAAAGGAACCTTGATGCTTGGGTGGAGGAGCTTGAAAGAAGAGGACTGAAAGTAAGTTTGGCAAAGATGAAGACAATGATCGTTGCCAGAGAGCCAGATCAACACCTGATTACCATCAAAGGGAAGCAACTGAAACAAGTCCAGGAGTTCAAATATTTAGGCTCTATAATAAGCTCAACGGTAAAATCAATGCGGAAATTAATTCAAGAATAAGGAGTGGCTTGAGACTTTTCCATGGACTAAAGACCAAGTTCATTGCTAATGCAGAAATTTCAAAGAAAGTTAAGATGACCATTTTGAAAAACACGTATCTGCCAGCTCTTACTTACGGGCTGAAACCTGGGCTCTAACTGAGAAGCATCTAAACTCTCTTCAAGCTATGGAGATGAGATACCTCAGGAAGGTTGAAGAAAAGACAAGAAGAGATCGAGTCAGAAACAGTACTATAAGAGTGAATCTTAAGACAGTACCTTTGAAAGATCAAATTAAGAAACCACAGTTGCACTGGTTTGGACACATTCAGAGGATGGGATAGACTTCCAAACAGTGGCGGCGATAAGGCCCCCGCAGACCCCGCGGCGCGGGGGGGCCCCGACCCTATGGGGGGCCCCGCCACTCTGGCCCCTAGAAAAAAATATGAAACGAGCTATAATAGCAAAAAAAGTTTTAATGGGGTCCGACTACCGGCAAGTTTGTATTTAAAATACGAAATATACGTTTTATTTAAGTGTATAGACATGCAAAAAACTACGTTTTCCGAAATGACATTACTGTTTGTAGTTTGTAAGCGAAGCTTATCTTATCTCTTGTGGTGCCCGTACGTCCAGTGCGATGAGTCACTGGCACTGAGGAGACGTAAACAAACACAACACAATGTAGTTCAGTACTCAGTAGTGCGTCGCATCTCCTGCGCGATAGTACTGTATTGCATTCAATTCGTAATTTAGTGCCGTTTAAGTTTAATGACTTAACATTTGATTTTAGTTTTTGTATTTTGTGTAGAGTTAGAGTGTTAGAGACAGAGTTTATAAAATGGAAAGTAAGCATGAATATTTAAGTGGTGCTATGAAAAGGAAACTGCAAAAACAACGAGAAGAATCTAAAAGTAAACTTTCAAAACTCGACCAGTTTTTAAAAAAATCACAAAATGTGAAGTTGAACAACCCAAACCCGGGTCAAGTGCAAGTAATGAAAAAGAAACAAAAATCGGACTTGAAGTTGATTGTGACAGTGACAATAAACCTGATTTAAACATTAGTCCGTCGGATACAAGTGATACAACTACGGAAACAAATAAGCAACTGCAACATGAACAAGAAGAACAACTGCTAGGCATTGAATGTGTTCGCCAGTCCGAAGACATACCTGGACCAGAAAATCAGTTTGAACCAACTGAAGTTATAAGTAATCACGCAAATAAAACTAGTTTAGCAGGCCCTTCCGATCCAAACTGCCAAAGTTTTGAGACAGATATTGCATTCTATAAAAATCAAGCTACAATAACAGACGAGGTGAAAAAGTTAATAACGTTAAGTGAACTTTGTCAAACAAAGGGTCCTTTCCCGAAGGATTCCGTTTCTAAGCGGTCTTTCAGTACAGCATATTATTCTTTCAAAACTGCAGCAGGCCAAATTGTTCACAGGTTTTGGCTTTGTTACTCTCGTAATCTAGATGGAGTCTATTGTTTACCATGTTGGCTTTTCAGCCAAAGTGCTGATGCCCAAAGCTGGCGTGAAGGCGATATTAGAGATTGGAAAGGTCTCAGTAAAAAAATTAAAGTTCATGAAAGTAGCAATGCTCATTTACAATCTTGTCTCACGTATGCCACTTGGAAAAAGAGTAAAACGGTAGCTGATCAAATTTCCGATGAGCGGAAAAAATGGAAAGATATTTTCATACAGATTGTGGATGTCATTCGAACCATGGCACTGTGTTCATTGCCGTTTCTTGGCCATAGAGAATCATTACATGAAATAAATCCTGAAAGTGGAAATTTTTTGAACATACTATCTTTAATTTCTCGCTACGATTCTCTCCTTAGTGCACACTTAGAAAATGAAAAAACCAGATCAAAATACCTTCACTATGACATTCAAAATGAAATCATTAACTTGCTAGGAAAATCAGTATTGACTGCCTTACTAAAACAGATTCACTCGTCTCCTTTTTTTTCTATAATTGTTGATAGCACACAAGACATTTCATAGTAGAAGAATCTCCTGGCAATTATAAAACTGTGATTAGTGAGTCCGTTTTGGGATTTCAAGAAATAAAGGATCCCAACAGTGAGGGGTTTCAAAGTAAGATTTTAGACTTTTTGAAAACAAATGAAATTGACATTAGTAAGTGTAGAGGTCAAGGTTATGACGGTGCAGCAACAATGAGCGGGAAATACTCTGGGTTACAGAAAAGAATTATGGATACAGTCCCAAACGCGGATTACGTACACTGTGCTGCACATAACCTGAACTTGGTGATCAATGATTCAGTATCAAATATTTCTGAAATAAGACAATTTTATGACATAGTACAGAAAACTTATGTGTTTTTCAGTGAAAGCTTACATAGATGGCAAGAACTTAACACTGCCATTAAAGAAGACAGCTCTGCCAAAAATCTAACTTTAAAAAAGCTATGTCCAACAAGGTGGTCTTCTAGACACGACTGTCTGTTAGCTTTAAGAAATGATTTCAAAATTGTGATTAAGTGTTTGACAGAAATTATTCTGTACAGCTCAAAAAAACCGAGGCAGAAGAAGCATTAGCAATTAGAAACTACCTGGAAAACTTTGAATTTATTCTTGTGCTCTGCCTTGAAACTAAGATTTTAGAGAATGTAAATATAACTTCGAAAGCACTACAGAGGCCAACTGTTGACCTAGGCAGAGCGTGGCAGTTTCTAAGCCGCGCTTGTGATGAGTTAAAAGTTTTAAGAAAGGACTCTGCCGGCTTTCTTGCTGGTGCTAAACAGTTGGCCCAGTCATGGGACATAACTTGTAACATGAAAAATAAGCGTAAGCGAGTTGTAAAACGCTTCTTTGTTGAATTATCAGTTGACCATAGAATTGACGACCCAGTGAAATCATTTGAAGTAAAAGTTTTCAATCCAACACTAGATATTGTAATAGCTCAGCTACAAATGAGATTCGAAGGATTGCGTTGCATTGATGATAGGTTTTCATTCCTGACACCTCAGAATTTAGTAAACTTCTCACAAGAGACAATAGTGGAGAAAAGTAAGGCTCTGGTAAATGTGTATCCTGGTGACCTTTCCACATCACTGCCTGACCAAGTAATATCCTTCAAAGCTCTGATGGCCAAAGAAATTGTACACAAGAGAAGCATTCGAGAAATGATGAATTTACTGGTTGAAGAAAACAGCTGCCTTATGAGCTGCCTCCCAGACTTAACTACAGCTTTGCAGCTTTATTTAACCATACCTGTCACAACAGCTACAGCGGAAAGAAGCTTTTCAAAACTTAAATTAATTAAGTCATACTTAAGAAGTGCCATGGCCCAAACTCGGTTGAGTGACTTGGCACTGTTAAGCATTGAGCATGAAGAGACACAGAAAACTAATATCAACGAAGTGGTTGAAAAGTTCTTAGCTATTAAAAAAAGAAGACTAGGCTTAGGAAAACAGTGAACTTTGGTTGATCCTCATCTGTAAATATTCTACATTACTTGAGTTCGAGTGTTATTGAATTGGATTAGACTTAAGGAGAACGTGTATAGAGTATATTCAAGAATTTCACAAATTCAGTTAGAAACTAATTTAAATGTTTGAAAAAAGCTAGAATATTACTTTGATATTCGTTTTTAAATAATAAATTTTTAACACTCTGTGTGCGGTACTGTTTCATAGTCTGAATTTAGATCTTTGACGTAAAAATAATAATTCTTTTTATTTTGGTTTTTTTATAGTTTGTATAGAACTTTGTCTATTTAGCAACAATGAATTTTAAGAGTTTGTATACGTGTAAAACATCCTTTGCAAATTGCAAACGCTTTGTGATAGACGAGAAAGTATTCACAAACCATTGTTGTGAAACACACGTAAATAGAAACTCATTTGAGTGTTTTCCCCTATTACGTATACAAAATTTAACCATTTTTATAGGGCCCCCTAATTAGTTTCGCGGGGGGGCCCCCGTTTCGTTAGCGCCACCAATGCTTCCAAAACAACTGTATGAGCCAAGAATTGCTGGGAGAAGACTCAGGGGCTGGAGAAGAGTGACTTGGGAGGACAATGTAAGGTGCTCTCTGCAGGGGCTGGGAGTGCAGTGGAATGAAGCCAAAAGAGGTAAAAGGCAAATCCTCTTGTGGTAAAAGAAGATTGGAATAAGAAGAAGAAACCTAGTTTTTTAATTACTCAATTTCTAATCCATATGAAAGCAACAGAACTCTCAACTCCAAAAATCGTTCAACGAAATCTTATAAAACTTCTATTGTATAAGATCTTCATCCTCAGTGCACATTATACAATTTGGAACTAGGCAACTTTACTGTCCGCATATCCATATTGATAACAAAAACAGTATACCCAGAAACTATTCTTGGACTATGTTTGCAATACAGGCAGACACAGTGATTTTGTTTATGACTAATGATCACAACAGTCGTGGAATCAAGTCAAGGTCAGTACTCAGTCAGTCTTGCCATTACTATTGCTGGGGACTTAATATAGTGGTCTTGTCTGGCATTCCTGAGCCAGATAAGTAACAAATGCACACTTACACTACATAAGCTCCTCTAGCAGCGAGAGGTAGGGATACAGGAACGAACAGCTATGCAAGAGCAGTGAAACAACAACAACTCAAGACCGCAGGAAACGCTGGGAAAATGGATCAAGTGCTTAGTGAGGTCATTGAAAGACTTGACGTCCTGAATAAGGCGATGGAAAAACAAAAAGATTCTACTGACAAAATTCTCGAGAAACTCGCTGAGCAACAGCAAATAAACAACAAATTGTCGAAAAAAATTGCGCAGGTGGGCGCACAAGTAACTGCTGCCCCTCTAAGCCAAAAACATGTATAACACCGTAAGAATTGCAACGTGGAATGCAAATGGACTTCTGCAACGGATAACGGAGCTTGAATTGTTTCTAAATATGGAAAGCATTGACATCTGCCTAATCTCGGAGAGCCACCTTACCAGAAATGCGATTGTTAATATAAGAGGATATAGCTGCTATCATGCGGCTCATCCAGCGGATAGAGCCAGAGGAGGCACGGCCTTATTGCTGAAAAGCACTATCAAATATTATGAAGACCTGAAAATAGAGGAGGACTCATTTCAAGTGGCAACTGTCAAAGTGCAGCTGCTTGGTAAAGGAAACTTTAAAATTTCTGCAATATACTGCCCACCAAGGCAAAATCTGAAAAAAGAAGATTATGTTGAGTTATTCAAGATGCTGGGGAATCACTTCATTGTTGGAGGTGATTTTAACGCCAAAAACACCTTTTGGGGTTCTAGGTTATCGACCACCAAAGGCAGGGAACTATACAAAGCTGGGATTGAAGTAAAACTTGATTTTCACTCAAGCGCTACCCCAACTTATTGGCCTGCAGATGGCAACAAATTACCTGATTTGATTGACTTTTACGTTGTTAAAGGATTATCCAGCAGGTACATAGATGTTAAAAACTGTGAGGATCTCTCATCGGACCACTCACCGGTTGTCATGACAATAAATGATGAGGTTATTTCTCGGTCATACCCGTGCCAGCTTTCGAGTAACAAGACGAATTGGACCCTATTCAGGCAACTACTGGATGAAAGCATAGACCTTCATGTCCCTTTGAATGATATTTACCAGTTAGATGAAGAAGTAAAGAGATTTAATACTAATATTCAGAAAGCAGCATGGGAAAGCACTCCCCAGATCAACAGAAAACTGAAACAGAGAATAATCTGCCCTCCTCCAGAGGTGAATGAACTTGTCAGGAAAAAGAGGAAGGCCAGGAAAACCTGGCAGCGAGTTCGCACACCAGAAAATAAAAGAGCCTTGAACTTGCTCTGTAATGAGCTGAAGGAACTGATAAAAAAGGTTAAAAATGAGGGGATTGGAAAATATTTAAGCAAGCTAACAGCTCAGAAGGATACAGACTATTCACTTTGGAAGAGTACTAAAGGACTGAAAAGGCCGAAAACCCACCAGTCGCCCATCAGCCGGGAAGACGGGACATGGGTGAAAAGTGCGGCGGAGAAAGCCGTTCTCTTTGCCAGACACCTTGAGGAAATCTTTCAGCTGTTACCTAGACAAACAGCAGAGGAAAACACTAACTTTGAGCCGAAAGTAGATAGGAAAAACATACAGAAAGTAACGCTACAGGAATTGAGAGAAGAAATTAAGAGCAATCTAAGCGCAAAAAAATCCCCGGGTTTTGACCTGATAACAGGCCAAATACTAAAGGAACTGCCTGGAAAAGCCATGAGAAAACTACTCCATTTGATCAACGCTGCCTTCAGGCTGAAGTATGTGCCTAGTCTGTGGAAGGTGGCTGAGGTTATCATGATTCTAAAACCTGACAAAGCACCAACAGATAAAAAGTCCTACAGGCCAATCTCCCTGCTACCGGTGATCTCAAAACTATTTGAAAAACTGTTTTTGAAGAGATTAAAGCCTTTGTTAGAGGAAAGAACCCTGTTGCCGGATCATCAATTCGGATTCAGAGAAAAGCACTCCACTATTGACCAGGTACAAAGAATCACCCATGTTATTGAAAAGGCTCTTGAAGGGAAGAACATTTGCTCAGCCGTCTTCCTGGATGTAGCGCAAGCTTTTGATAAGGTCTGGCATCATGGGCTTGAGTACAAGTTACATAGGGATCTCCCAGAGGAATTCTATCTGATACTAAAGTCTTACATCTCAGAAAGATATTTTAGGGTGAAGCATGAGGATGAATATTCAACTTTAAAGAAAATATCCGCGGGAGTTCCCCAAGGGAGCGTATTGGGTCCAATTTTGTATTTGTTATACACGAGAGATTTACCAAACAGTGAGGAAACAACCGTTGCGACTTTTGCGGATGATACTGCTGTTCTGGCGGTAGGTAATGATGCCGAGACAGTGGCCAATAAACTGCAAACTTCAATCGCAGAGGTATGGGATTGGACTCAACGCTGGAGGATCAAACTCAATGAAACGAAATCAATACACACCAATTTTACCAACAGAAAAATAGAAATACAAAGGATCTACATCAATGAACAAGAAATGCCATACTCTAACACTGCTAAGTATTTGGGTATGACTCTGGACGCAAAACTTAAATGGAGGGAGCATGTAAAAAAAAAAGAAAGAGGAACTCAACATAAAATTCAGGAAATTGTACTGGCTGTTAGGTAGGAATTCACAACTAACAGTTGAAAACAAATTGCTGTTGTATAAACAAGTGCTGAGACCTGTGTGGACTTATGGTGTACAACTCTGGGGATGCACCAAGAAATCTAACATTCAAATGATACAAACTTTTCAAAACAAAGTACTTAGGAGTATCGTTGATGCCCCCTGGTATATTAGGAATGACAATCTGCACAAAGATCTCAAAGTAGAATATGTCAGTGAAATTGTAACAAAATATGCAGTTAACCATGACATGAGAATTCAGACTCATATAAATCCTGAAATGCTTTGCGTGGTGGAAGAAGCTCCGCACACGCTAAGAAGGCTTAAAAGATTGAAGCCCCAAGATTTGGTGACACATTAGTGCATTTAAATCTGTAAAACTCTAAAAGAGAGAAAGACAATAATCTCAACCCGGGGAACAGCCAGTGGGCTTCTACCCCATAAACCGTGACGTAATATTAAAGAAAAGCAACTTGTTGGGCTCGCTCAGTTGTTGCAAAGGGAGGTGTTTTTAGTGGGTTAGAGTCCCACACTACCTGGAGCTACGGGGCTCCAGTGTGTCTATAGAGATTTTCACCTGCCCTGCCGGAAAAAAAAAAAAAAAAAAAAAAAAAAAAAAAAACTTACACTACATCACTGGACGTGGTTACTAAGTGACTGATTTCTCTCTGGCAATGGTGGAACGTTAGTTGTACTACTGCCAGGGGGTGCAACAGACTGCAGGTCCAGTGCTTAAAGAGAGAAGAAATGTATTTGCAGATCATTATTTCTGTTTTCTGAACTGAAATGATTGTGATGTTTCAATAGTTCATGGTCCTTACCAGAATATACAATCCTTTTCACAAGGTTTCTTCAGGCTTGCAGGCAGTTACCCATTCCTTTAGCAAGTGGTCTATATAAAGCAAAGTTGATAAAAGATTTAACTTTCTTAATAGACCTTGGATAGTGTCCATATTTCATTGGATAACTACTGTCCAAAAGGATTCTTATAGATGTGGTTCATATAAACTTCTGATGACATTATTGAAATACCTGGGCCGTTCTTTACCCCAAAGTACCCGAAACTGTTCCTTGAAGAAAATTTATCTTTTCATTATCAAAAGATTTCTAGTAGACTAAAAATATATATTAAACTTATATTTGCTTCTGAATCATTGCTGCAAAATAAAAATATTATCAGTACAAGATCTGCATTGTCAACTCCTGATTATTCTTATTCTACATCAGGATGAGAGGTAAAGGACTCTTATTAAATTATAAATAAACCTCTGCTCAGCAGTTCCTAAAGGACCAAGGCATACTGCGTGGCTTTTGCGTTTAGTGTGACGGTTGCATGTTCAGTACAACGCGCCACCAGCTTATAGTTGCGGTATTCACAGCCAGGAGGCGCCGCTGTTATCTCAGTCGGCTACTCAGTTTTGCCTCACAACGCTGAGTGCACGCCATACGGAGCCTCCGCCAGGAATTGAACCCGGAACCATGAGCGTATCAATTGCCCACGCTCGCCACTAGACCACCTGGAGGCTTAAAAAGGACTCTTATTATTAACAAATATACTGAATACATTGTGTTCCAATAATGTCTTAAATGTCTTCCAACAAACATACTAATGTCCCTATAATTTGGCTTGTCACCTCAGTCTTATTGTTTTTAGTACAATGATAAATCTTTGTTACAGTGTAGTCCATTGCGTTGAAACAGTACAATACAGTTATCCCCAGATATCTTCAATGAATTCCACAAATTAACAAATCAAAACAAAAATGTTACCATATTTTGAAGATCTATACTTTATTTATCTGTCACTGTTACTTTCGTACTTCATTCATAATGTATCTCAAATTCTTCCATAATCAACACGTCTATAATAACAGGCTCTATTATTATGACCATTCTCGACTGCTTCTGACTAATCAAAATAAATACTATCACTCACAAGAAGTTAATCAAATTAATTATATTAAAACATTTCTTTCTAAAACCTTAATACACTTCCATTAAGTTAAAGGAAAGTGCCATGTCTGACACAAACATAATGTTCACTGATGTGCTAGATCTCTCCCAAAGACTGTGAACATGTCACCTCACAATACACCTAGCACATTACATTTGGAAACTTCCAAATTGTCATCTGCAGATAAACAACTGTATGATTAATGTTTTTCTCATATTGTTGTTGCTATTGGTTTTGTGTCATGAATGTTCCTCAAAGACTATATAACATAGTACTTTGGAATGGTTAGCCTTAACATAACTCACTTTGAGAGTTTGCAAAAGGTGTTGCAAGTCTAAGCCTCTACTGGATGCAGAAGTCTAGTGCTCTGTTGTGTAACAAGTATATCTTACTCATACCATCATTTGTATTAAAGTATGATACTGAAATATAACATCATATTGTAATAATACTTTCATGTAATAAAATAATACATACATACAAGTGACAAATGAAAGTGGAAGTATTGTTAAAATGACTGTTATACTCAAAAGTATAAATACGCTTACACATCAAGTATGTATATGAAAATATATCAGTTTCACTTATATTTATTTGATTACTTTTGAATTTAAAGACTTCCAGCGATAAGGAACATCTGTTATTTCTCACCAGTTAGTCTGTAAAATAAAGGAACTACTGAAATTTAGTGGTACAATGTATGGAAAGCAATACATGACAAAGGCTTTTATCATTACCTAATCTACCCAGGCAATACGATACAGTGATTATGACTGTGGCTACAACATTGACAATGATGGTGATGATGATGATGATGTGCACGTTGATGTTATTGTGTACTGAATATGGATTACTTACACCAACAAGACAGGCGATTATCTGAGTACCTGTACGAAGAGAAACATAGACACAAATATTTAATTTTGAAAAATCTGGCATTTTAGGTTTAACCTCATCTGCAAATAAAAATATATATTAAACATACAAGTGGTTTAAAAACATTTGTTCTGCATTAACTCTGTTACATTTGTATCTCCTAACCACTTCAAATTTAACTACTAATTTAACTACTAAAATCTTCATTAACTTTAAATAATAAAGAATAAAAAGTAGAGATCAAGATTTGTTTTGCATAATCCATTTAGTTGTAAGTGTCTTTGCTCAAGAGTTTACATGAGCAGAAAATGATACCTACATCAACAACAAAAATCTAAGTTTTGAGTAAGCATAATAATTCTCCCTAAATTTTAATAATCATACAGATTATGATGAATGTGAACATCACATTTGTAAAAGTGTAAAGTCCGTTGCATTTTCCCAAATGTTATTAATAAATTCTACACAGACAGCAGCAATGATATTGTTGCTGTATTTAAAAATGAAAATACAATGAGATTATGAAAGCCATAATGTCAGTAAACTCACAAATTATGTTTTCTATATGAAGGAAAAGTTATAGTAAAAGTTAAGTCATTAGTATAGTTATAACAGAAATTTTTTATTTAAAATGTTTCCACATCAACCATTAAACAGTATACTGCTGATGCAATAACATTACTTTTGCCTTCTAAATCATTTCAGACTCCAAATCTACAAAATATTTAATAAAGCAAATTAGGTGAGCATGCTCATTCTCTTACTTTTGTACTTAATTTTCTAAATAATTCCTTGTTTTTGAAGTAAATTATTAGTTTAATTTAAAACTAAAGTTCTACTGAAATACAGTCAAGCCTTAAAATTAAGTTTTTTTACAGTTAAGTTTAAAATATGTTGTGAACTTGTGGTTCTATATATTTATTAACCTCATTCCATGATTTCTAATTTATAGATGCATTCTTATTTTATAAGACGCTTAGATTTTACAAGAAAGGTCAAGTGTCTTATTAGTTTCTGGTATTTATGTCTGTTATACATTCCTTTTAATTAAACCTTTTAATTAAAACTAAAGATAATTTAATTATGGTTAAAAGTTGGTGCTATCAAAAAGTGAAAAGGTATTCAAAACAGCATTGGGTCATATGTGATTGGAATAATCATATGGTTTATATCATGTTGATTATATGCTGATGATTAATTTCATTCAGTTGAGCTAAATGCTTCAGAATTCAATGAACTGTTAAGTGGCTGTACCAACATTATATTTCACTTATTTTTCTCTAAGCATAAAGCATCCAACAATCTTTAAAGACTAAGCTGGAACCAGTAACTGCAAGAAGTTTCTATTTTGCATTATGTGGTGTGAAGACTTATTCACAGTCAGCACTTATCCACTCTCTTTATCTCTCACAGGTCTTCCACTACTCCAGGTACAGTGTTACAGTGTTACTCATAGTAAACATAGACGTTTCTCAAAGTGTTAAACAAAGATGTGTACATACCATGATAACAAAGTGTAACAAAGATGATATGTATCTTAGTTTACCATTAGAACTGAGCAAACCATTACCATTAGTTTACATTTTAAGCAAACTGAAAACACAGTCATGTCTTCCAGTGCAAAGAGACATTGACAGTACACATCATAATTTATTCAAGGTAGGTCACTGGACACTTGAAGAAATCAGCTGAACATGATCAACCTGGTTGTCAAGCAAAAATGTGTGTATTAAAATTCCTACACAGGTAACATTCCTAAAATTCTGTGCTGAAATCAGAAATTATTAGTAACTTTCTGACATTACCTCTGGATACATTGTTCTGATAATTCTTTTAGTAATCTACCATCATAGACTCTGCACATTCTACCAAACGGAGACTTATCTAATATTAGCTGATGCTTAAGCTGCATTTCTTCATATTGCATTACATTTTTAATTGTTTTGTTCACAGTAAATTGTTACCGGTATCTCTTTTTCTTACAGTGAATAATTATTCTACTGTGATAGCATTATTTCAAATACTGAGTAAGCCGAAGTAGTTCAGTATTGTTTAAAGTTTAATCTGTAACTATGGCTTCTCAACAAAAGGATCATTACAGAACCTGACAAATCAGGTTCTAATCAAAAACGTTTGTAAAAGCAAAAAATATTACTGGATAACCTTAATTAAACAAAAACAGTACCTCTAATTTTAAGAACAAAATAATGTGAACATCAGTATAGTGCTCATAGTAGGCCTACATCTAAATAAAATACAGTAAGACAAGAAAACCAAACCTTACGTGTTTTTGCTTTTCTTCAACTATATAAAACTCTATTTTTTTTTACTGATGTTTATTATAAATGAGAAACAAAGCCCAAATAGCAAGTACTAGTTACAGCAATACATTATTATTAGGTCTAAGTAAGATATCAATATATCAATACCGGCATCACATTTTTTGGTAAACACTTCGTAAAGACATTTTTATGCACGTCAAAAAACCAGTTACTGTTTACACACATAATCTATCACAACTTTAGGATCACGACTATAACATGATTCTGAGCTTAAAACACTGCAAATAAAACTCATCTGTAAAATCTACTTCTGTTTGATAAAACAATGTTTATATCAAGTTGGGTCGGTTTAGGATATCAATGCTTAGCCGTAGGTTCGATACTCTTGTCATGGGTTCGATGTAAACGACAACTCAACTCGTGTGAAGTAAAGAATTAATTGCAGTAATGAAAAACCTATTAAACTGAAGAAAAAATAAAAAGCGGTGAGTAAAACAGAAAACAGCGTTACTTTCATGTAACAGAAATCAAAGCACGAAAAAGTCAACAGAGATGATTTTTAACATTTGGAGGTAAACTTGTAAACTTTGTTTTAGCTAAAATTTATGTTAACTCCTCAACTTGTTCTATTATAAAATTATGTAGACGCTTGACAAACGTAAGTTTGCAAATGTTTTAATAACGTAATTATAGTTATAATTAAAATTACGTAATCATAACGGAATTTGTAATACTATCTGAAAAGACTTTCCTGTACGGAAAAATACCTGCCATTAATTCAGTGTAAATACTTTAATTTTGTACACGGACACACATAAGTCAGGTCTAACCAAAGTAAAAAATTTATGCACTTTAAAAAATATAAAACGAAAACATCGATAATAGGGAGAAAAACCAACTATTTCTAAGTTTAGCAAAAAGAATATTCAGTATATCAACAATAATGTGCAGTCGATTATAGGTTAAAACAACACAAAAAATATAGAGCCTAATGTAAATTTTTGAGAAACGAGACCCTGTTATAAAAAGTAATGCGATATGTAGGCCTATTATTTTTAATTTAATTTTTTAATAAATTTTTAATTTATAGAAAAAAGTCGCGCGGTATGCCTTGGTCCTTTATATGCCTTGGGCAGAGGTTTATTTTTATATTTATTAATGCGATATGTGAACAATTAAGAAAATTAATATTCTGTACAAACAAACATTTTAGCTGGTCAATTACCGTGGTAAGTCGCGGAATCTGTAAAAGCAGTTAATCTGTATTATAACAACGTTATAAATGGGACAATTTATATTAATTTTAATTTTTCAATACACCGACGGCTGTTAACTGATTTTATTTGAAGAGTGAAAGCATCATAAAAAGGAAGAAGGTATGTCATGATCAAGAGGCTGTCTAAGGAAAGGAAGCACTTGCAAGCTTCTGGGTCGAGGAGAAAAAGAAGAGAAAATACGAAATGCTATCTTCAAACGTGCCCTTTCTTCCTCACGCTTGTTTGTGATTAAAATACGTGATTCGATATTCTGTACGTATGGGTCTCGAGCAACAATTTAAAATTTCTTTCAGTTAATATTAGTTTTTGTTTCAATTTTATCGGTAGGTAGAAAACGTTAACATTACCTATTCCTCCTGTCCCATTGTAATCCCCGAAAGAAATGTAATCATTTCCACGTTTAAGTTGATGCTCCAGTCTACGATTACCATCCATCAGCCTCCTTTCTCCTTGTCTTATACAGGGAACTCTCGATTATCCACTTTACAGTTAATCACAGGTTGTTAACGCGGAACGTTCATTGCGTGCAGTTAGTGACTTGTTAAAAAGACAAGAAGAAAATACACTGGCAATGAGGAAACGGAACATACTGAGGAGAGAGCAACACCCCAAAAAGTAGGACAGCTGGAAAGTCGGGCGACACTTTGTTTGCTACGCAAATCCCGATCCTCCATTAAGAAAAACTGCGTTTGATGCAAAGAAACAAAAACCGGTCACCATCATCAACAATCCGGTCCTTCATACAGAGAGGTTACCTTCCTACATTCTTCGCAGGAGCGTATTTACGGGAGGTGGATGACGAACGGGACCCCTCCCCAGAGAGTCGAAAAAGTTGACGAATTTTGGCAATATTTTAATTTTATGCTGCTTTATTATTTTTTTCAGCTGTGTACACTAATATAGTATTAACTATTTTTTGATTATATAAACAGGTTTATTACACAGCATTACCGTATAGGTCTACGTTTTAAATATGAAATATAGGAAAATTAATTCAGTCAATAAGTATCTTTTAAACAATTTTTCAATAACGCGTATTTTTATTGTGTTATTACTGTTTACTTTAATGGGACTGATTTCTGCCACTTTAAAGATAGTAATGTTGATTAGTCTTAATTTGTTTTTTCTTTTGTACGAAGCCGACCCGGACCCTGCCCCAAGGCCAAATTCTAGATACCTCACTGAATCTCCGTTCTTTTTATGCCCTCTCTTCAAGATCTCTCTATGACATAGCTTTCACAATTCGTTTTCTCCACATGCATCGAGAACGAACTCTTCTCTGTCTTTTATCCGTTGGTACACATTGTGTAAATTTTTTGAAACAGTAGTCTGTTCACATGTCCGTATGACACATAAGTCGTTTTCACTATACGCCTTGTATTACTGTTTGTTTTCTTTGTCTACACGTCGTCCGATGTCTTCCTTTGTAATTCTCGATTATTTTTTCTATTTACCCACCCCCTGATTCCCGTGAACATTCCATAATCGTATATTTATATAACATTTCCGATTGAATCTGTCCGATATCCGAGACGCTCGGTGCTGGGATTTTTAACTTTTTTTAATTTTCCGGATGTCGAGCACCCAGTCCTAACGATCCAATTCCCCCCTCCCCCAAACTAGAGACCCAGGATTTGTTTTTGGAATATTCTTCTCCAAGGTATGTTTAAGGAGTCTTATTTACTCCACCTTTTGGTCTGTAGGAGGTATTTTATTTTCTTCCCACCGCCAATCTAACTAGATTCAGATCCGTGAGGGGACAACCACTTGGGAGTGGCGTATATAGAATTTAGCCTGGGGGGGGGGGGTCCGGGGACGGTTCGGCTTCATACAAAAGGAAAAACAAGTTAAGGCTAATCAACATTACTATCTTTAAAGTGGCTGAAATCAGTTCCATTAAAGTTAAAAGGTAATAACACAACACAAATAAGCGTTATTGAAACATAAGATACTTATTGATTGAATTGATTTTCCTATATTTCATATTTCAAACGTAGGACAATACTTTAATGCTGTGTAATAAACCTTTTTGTATATTTAAAAAAGAGTTACTATATATTAGTGAACACAGCTGAAAAAATAATAAAACATTAATTTTTAATCTCTTAAAAATTAAGAGATTAACAAAATTCAACTTTTTCGAGCCTCTGGAGCAGCGTTTCCCAAACTGTGTCGCGAAATTTTTGAAAAATAATATAAATATAAAATAAAATAAAATGTCTAACTCGCCACAAAAAATAAATCAAAAAGTTGTTTGATTACTTAGTAAATAGTCTTGTCATGAACACTAAATGTAGTCCTGGTAAATTTGCATCACAGATGGAAAAGTCCACTGACATAACTGGGAAACCACAAGTACTAATGACGTAGGTAATATTCATTATTATGGTATATTACGCTGCAGTGCGATTTTAAAGACATCGCGGAAAGGTACTGATGTGAGGAGGGGGTCGGTACGTAGAGGCAGATAGTGTGCCGCGGTTTCTGAGTATTTATTCGTAGTGTGCAGTGGGCTAAACATTTGGGGAAACGCTGTTGGGGGGGGGTCCGGTCCCGTTCATCCTCCTGTAAATACGCCCCATCCACGTTCCCTTAGGGGTAAACATGTTTCCCGAGGGCCGATGATTTCATACGCTGAAAAAAAAAAAAACAATCAGACTTGCTCCTCTCTCTCTAGATTATTTTTTTAGTGCGCAATTGTAAGTGTATTGTAATTTATGTTGATAAGTTTCTGTGAAAAATAGAGAAATATGAGTTTTAGCAATAGATTATCCACTCGAATTTCAGTATATTAAGGTATATTCTTTTTCATATGAATTATTTCAGTTGTTAGTTCATCGATTTTGTTGTTAGTAACATCGATTTCTGTAGTACAAGGTCGTCAACAGTTTTGTTCATTATGTAGGCCTATGTTCATACCTTGTTGCAAGCCAGTGTCGTTTAAGTTATATACAGTTTGTTCTCAAAAGATGGTGCCAAACTTCGGGAATTTGATTCTTCTCATTAAACTAAAAGAAAAATGTCCAATAATACAAATTATACAGAATGCTTCTTTTCTCTAAGTATATAAAAATATTACCGAACGAAATAAAACGTGGAGTTTAAATTTTGTTGGGCTACACACTGTACCTTTAACATTTCTTATAAGTCCAAAACAAACAAAAGTATTATTATCTTTAAAATTTTTTAAAAGGCGGCTCTTTGAAATTTGTAATTCGAAGTTTCACAAAAATCAATATTTAAAAAAAAGTGTCTTATTCCACAAAAAATTAGCTCGTTTATTCGCAGTACTATTATACCTCGAGGTACTATCCTCGTTTATGAAATTCAGGTGAATTTGTAAGTTTATGTCTGTATTTCCGGGTAAGTTTGTGGCATGACTTATGTGGTAACATCAGAGAGTGCATTCAGTGTATGATGTCGCAGAAATTGATACCGATAGGAAGTCCCCAGGTGTCCACTGAAAAATGTCTCTCAAAAAATAACCACAGTTAAGATAGGTTGTACTCTTTGCACTTCCTTGGCAGAGTACCGGCAGCCATCCAGCTGTCACGACAATTTTAATTTCTTTCCATAAAAACATTCTGAAGATGGTAAAACTGTAAATTTGATGAATACCTATAAATTTAGGCAAATAATCAATTATAAGGATAAGCATTTTTTCCCATTCAATTCCAGCCAACTGTAAGAAACAGCTGAAATCGATTTGAATAAATGCTTCAGATTTGTTAACACTGTAATTTTGTAAGTGGTTTCATAATTATATATTTACAATGAACAACTTTTACGTTCAACACATATAACCGTCGAAGAGAAATCTCAATGTAACTAGAGTAATGTATAATGGAGAAAACTGGTTTCGAAGTTTGGTCACAAGCTACCTGCCAAGCGCTGCCATCTGGTAGTGAAATTGTATACTTTTACAAACGTTGTAAAGTTTGTAAAGTTAAGTTTGATATATTCTTATCCTCGTGTTTCTAAAAATAATTAAAAATAAAGAAAATTAAATTAAAAAAAAAAAAAAAATGTCATGAAATATAAACAAAAGAAATTGGGCCTGTTTACCCAAATTATAGCACTGGAGACTGGAAATTCAGATACTAAATATAAATTTTTATTTCTTACAATAATAGTAACATGATATAAAACCTGTTCTGATTGTGCTTGTGTTATAAATGAAAGTTTAAACGATATTCACAGTAGGTAAATCTGAGCATTTCCCAAATACTTACCCACATTTAGCAGACATTTTCTTTTGTACTCTGAATGAATACACCAGCAGACTGTTACAACTACACCTATTGACATTAATGCCTTTTTTTGCTACATAAAATTAAATATACAAGATCACAAATAAGGATTAGTCACATTTTATGCAAATAAGAACTACAGAATGCAGAAACAGTTTACCTTAATGCTACATGTGTCTACCCACAATTGCCTTGCCTGGCTCAGCGTCTGCTCCAGCATTAAGAGCAATAGAACTTACTCAAGCTGCCTCAACTGCATTCTCATTCAGGCTTGTACACGGCTGTGGAAAAGCCTTCCTTGTGAGAACCACCCAGCATGGTATAGCAGTGCACCACGCTGGCCAACCGTACAGCGGCTGTGCCTGTTGCCCATGACAATACAGCTTTAAACTCATGTGAATGAACCCCTATGGAGCCACATCTTCAATGCACTATTAGACCAGTGTAACCACGAATTCTATGAGTTCAATTTGCACACTAAATCATGTAAAGGGGACCTGCAGCTAATTTCCTTGTATTGCAAATAACTGGAAGGAACTGATTTTCATCAGGCTTCAACCTGGCTAACACAAACATTCAGGGCGCTAAGATACCTTGTGCACCCTGTCCTGTCCAACTATGCCTTTCCCCATTATGTATTTTCTTTATAGTAGAATAATTTCCTTCTTCAACTCACTAGTACAAATATAGAGGATAGGGTACACAGAAATAAATATCATGCACTCAGTATATTTATTTGTTAAATAAATTACTTTATAAATATTAGAAAAAAAGGAGAAGATGGACTCAATTTACCTTGTAGGCCACTGGACATTTGCCTATCTACCCATCCTATAGTTATGCTCCTGGCAGTTTCTATGTAACATTAGCTTCCACATCAGTGAAAGCCACAGTATTCTACTGAATTATACTCTACATTGTCTACTTACATGTATCAAACATGTATAAAATAATCTATATTAAGTTCAAAATGTGGTGAATTAAGATATTTTAAGACATTAAAAACCAATAAAGGTACAGTATTTGTAAATTTGTAACCAATTAATTTGATAAGGGACAAGGAATTTGACAAATTGTTGAACGTGAGAAGTAGACAAAATATTTTCAACTACCTAAAAACTTAGAATGTAATTTGAAATTACTAAAAACTAGCTTAATTTTTGTTTGCTATTCCTACTGGACACAATTCAAATGCAGAGTGTGTAATGCATAGATATAACCAACAGACAAAAAAAAGGAATAACTAGACATGTTATTAAAGAAATTTGTTTGTTAACAATTTCAAAGATTTATAAAGTGTACCTTTTTAAATGATTTTCATAAAAGTAGTGAACAACTATCAAAAAAAATATCACTATAATATTGACGACTTGGAACACTAAGTTTTTTATAAGTAAAAACGTAAAGTTTTACCTTACAGCCTAAACCGGCTTTCACCTATAGAAGGCTTCATCAGAGGCTGTCGTTAGTAGCGCTGTTCGTCTTGTTGTTGGTGACGAGATAGTTTTTCAAAAGATCGAAGCTGTGTGTGTGTGTGGTGAGATGTGTTCGAATAATGCGTGCGATTTGAATTGTGTCTGTTCGTTTAGGATGTCGTTTTTATTTGTTTTTGTGTGTTTGTATATTTCTAATTGTTCTAGAGTGTCTAGTTTTCGGCCTTTTGTGTGTACGTGTAGTATGTTCATGTTATTGTCGATGTTTTTATATGTGTGGTTTGCTTCAATGAGGTGGTTTGCGAAGGTAGATTCTGTAGTGGTGTGGAGTGCTTTTGTGTGTTCAATGTATCTCTGTTTGAAGCTACGTCCTGTCTGGCCTATGTAGAATTTATTGCAATTTGAAAAATTTAGCTTATATACACCGGGTAGATCGAATTTGTTTTGTGCTTTGTGCATGCGTTTTGATAGTGTGTGTTCTGTTTTGTTAGTAGTTTTGAAAGCGATTCTGTATCCTGCTTTTTTGAATTTGTGGGCGATTTTTTCTGTTTGTTTGTTGATATATGTTAGTGTTATGAATTTGTTGTTTTCTGTCTTTGTCTGTTGTTTGTTTTGTGTTTTGTGTAGGAGTTTACTGACTATTGCTCTGTCATAACCGTTAGATTCAAGAATTTATCAAAAAAAATCAGATCAACTGGAAAGTATGATTGGGTTGAGGCAAATACTTCGAAATAATAAAAATAGTACGTTCTTACTAAGGACTAAAGATAAAAAATATTTGACTTTAAAACAATTTGTACTAAGTTTAAATTGTTTGGTGAAGTAAGATATTTGAAAACACTAAAAAAGATAAATAAGTTCAAAGGAAGTGAAAATTTTGAACTATTGCTAAAATCTCGTTTCTGATTATGAATTTTAAGGTAAATACTAGTACTATATAGAACTGTAGCGAATTAAAAAGTACATGTACATGTATTTGTGACGATATAGGTCTACAGTGTCCTTATTTTTATGACTAAAAAATATAAAATGTCCTTTTTTTTTGGAATTGAAGTTTTGATAACCCCAGTTTTGTCTAGAAGATGCTGTTTAGATTACAACTGCATCTTTACCTCCATACTCCTTTCTCTGTGTTTTGACATCCACTCTGATGTATTCCTCAGGTGTGTACTTGGTACATGTCAGAAACTATATGAGAAAAGTCTATGAAAGAAAAGTATGCAGTCAAACTCTGAACATTTGCTAACACTGAATATATATACATGTTTGTGTTTATATAATGTTGTCATATATACATACGTACATCATGTTTGTTTTATGTAAATAAGCCTAATATGTATAAATTTTCCTAATACATATCAGAGGAATTTATCAGAGTATTTCTCAGCATATTTTGTAACCTCTCAAATTTATACACCAGCAGACTTGAAAATATACCACACTTGTATTTTTCCTCATCGCCGCTGCATGTAGAAAGTGACTTGTACTTACCACTACTAACAAAAACATTTTAGTAAGACATGATATTGCAAAATTTCAGCATTCTTTCATGATATTGTAGGATAAGCTTTATGACATGTCTTGTGGGTAATATTTAGAACTTGCATACCCTTCACACTTATAAACAACAGAAAAATTTTAATGTTTCTCATAACCTAACCTTACTTTCTTCACAGCTAGTACAATGAGTAACTATATAATGTAAAATAGTAACTGTAGATGAGCTATGTTGTTATTATGTTATCCAAAATGAATAGAGGCCACAAAGGTAATAATATTATTGAATTAATTGATAACTTTAAGATACATGAAATGAATTAAATACGGTATGTTGGTAGGCCTACACTACTCTAATTTGACAAGCATCCACTTAAACGGCAGATTAATCGAAACCCCTTTTTTATTTAATAAGTACAGGTAATAGCAATATCTGATGCAAAATGCAAATTGTTGTTGCTATTATGGGTAGATATAAGAAGTTCCACATATATATGTGGAATTTCTGGATTGCCCATTGAATGATGGAGAGCTAGAAAAAAATGATTTTTTTTCTAGAAATTATTGACTGTCTAAAACAAATGAGAATGCTTGCATTATTTATGTTGTTACGTAGTAAATAATTTCGTGCGTTAAGAAAAGGAATCTTAGCAAATAAAACACGTGCGCACAAAACAGCCGCCTAATTTAAACATTTTTATGTTTTATGCGATATGCTTCTATTTTCATTTGAGTATTTTTGTTAATAACTTTATTCAAACTGTGTGACTAATTTTTTCATACTGTCACCTACTTGTGAATTGTGACAGTTTCCCAATTACAAACTTCTTAAATCTTTATTTCAGTTTAAACAATATTAATTCTTCAATAATATTAAGTGACTTACTTTTTAATTAAAATATTTGTAAAAAATCTATACTAAAAAAAATAATTATAACGTAAATTAAAAAAGCATTATCTTTAACACGAGGCGATAATAACGTTTGTTCAATCAAAATTTCCATAATTTTTTTTTAATTTTCTGACAATCAAAACTTTGTCCAACGCAACTTCTAGTTTCTCCCGCAGATAGCGCGATAACATTATTTCTTCCAGACTTCTTTTGCGCACATCGCAGTGAGCATATACAAAATCAATAAACAATGATGGCGACTGGTGTGGTTGTAGCTATGTATTTGTAGTGAATTTTTATGAAACGAGTGTTTATTGTACGTTGATTTTAGTGAAAAATAAAATTAGAACTTGGAGAACAACGAACATTTTTACATTTTCTATTCACCGACTGCGTCAAACGCTGTGCTTCGGGAATATTTCGTGTGAGTATGCGTTCGCTTACTGTTATTCAGAATTGCCTCCTTTTGTGTCAGGCAGCATGTGGGCGTTACTGTCAAAGTCATGTTTTATAGCTTGTTGATATAATTATGTAAATTCAGATACAGCTAGCCAGCGCAGAATTTGTCCGTCCCCAGTGATTAACTGTACTTTATCACGCAGTACGAGATTGTACCTTTAACACATTTGTAGCGTCTGTTTGTAAACTATTAACACAAGTTTATATGTGTTATAACTGTCAGACGTCCGGTTTGTGTTGTTTTCGTTACGATTCGGTATCAGAGTTTTGTTTTATTCCGTTGTCGTTGTAATCTGTAGTGCCATATGTTATGACCGTCATTCATGAAACCGGTGTAATTCGTTTGAGTTACGTATGTTTCTTAGATTTGTGTTTGTTTTTGTTGCGCGTGGCATAAACCTTTACTCAGAATTTTCTCCGGAGCAAGTGCAGATTTAATTTTATGGTGTGGTCCATTCAAGATTCAGCGATGTTTTTATAAATCTCCTGTACAGGTGTTATGCAAAAACCACTTGAATCATACGTTATGCAGTTCACAATATTTGTGTCGTCTGAATTTCAGTTGCTGTCATGACTTTATGATTACGCGGGTATTCAAAAAAATTTTCCTTAATAACTGGAAGCGGAAAAAATATACCTTCACTTGTTGGAATGTAAAAAAAAAAAATGCTGGGATTTTCATGGCTTATCGATGAAAGATTTGTAGTAATGTAAATAATAACAAAGTGAACAAATACTTGTTTACAGTTACCGTACTTTTAATGTCATGGTATATCCTTATAAAATATGGTTACAGTATCATTATCATTACTGTAAGTTTAAAAAGTTTTAACGAGCGTCAGTAACAAACGTGACGCAAATTGTACGTTTTGATATTTCGAGTCTACTGGAAGTACTGACACTTAGTCCTGCTCTGATTTCTTACAATTTTTTTGTGTTCGCTTTTTTGTGTGTCACGTTGAGTAGTCATTTAATCGAAAGACGCCGTTACAACGAGTAAAAGTGTTAATATCGGATGCGCTTTTAACATCTTTATTGACTTTTTGTGTTTTCAAGAACAGTTGAACTCTAAGTGAAAATATATGTTAGTGTTATCACCGTTGTGTGTGCGCGTGCATGCGCGCACGTTTAGTATATAGAGCACATGACATAAGTTGTATAACGTGTTAGTTAGAATTGTTGTAAATTGCATTTTAATATTTTTTATCTCCTGTTGATGTCTGAGAAGACACAGGCATCCAAAATAGTTTACTGTATAACAAGATGGTGTTGCTATTTTTACAGAACCACAATCTATCCATATTTATATCGTTCAATGAATTTTTGTGTAGAGGCTTATAGGATCGTACCGGCATTTGCTACATAAGTAAAAAATCTAATGGAATATACTTGGTGTTAGCAGAAGTGATTGCACACATGTTATTAGTGTACCATATGGTGAACTGGTTTCGTTATACATTGTTTGTTTGTCTTGATTTTGGAAATTGAAAAAATATTGCTTATAATATTATGCTCTTACAGCTTTTGTTGATAAATAGTAGTTGTCTTAATGTTGTCCAATGAATGCTGTCTTTGTAGTGTGTCTCTAAGATAAATTAAAAATTTTTTAAATAATAGAAACTCACTTTGAAATACCGTACATTAGAATAGACAATGTTATGATAAGGAGTTTGTTGTATTTTATAAAGAAATTAACAATACTTGGGTAAAGTAATTTAGCATTAAAGTGTGTTGTATGGATGAGTAAAATTTTTTGTTTACTTGTTTAAAATTGTGAAATTATTTAATGTTGACATGTGCAGCAGATGCCATTTCTCAATATTGTATGTCTCAGTTTTATGAAAATTTTTAGTGCGGTAATTCAGATTATGAGAAAAGAAAGTTTGTTTCAGTTGTATTTTGAAATCTATATATAATAATATTCTTATAATTATATGGGATAGGAAGAAGGATGTACTTTTTTTGTTTCTGAAAATATGCATTTCCAAGCTTGAATTTTATTTTGGTTCACTTGTCTGCTGCTATGTCAAGGACAAAAAAAAAGGGCTTAGTGTTGTCATTTCATTGTTTACATTAGTGTTTGCAAAGGCGGAAGGTTTTAATTAACTTTATTGAAAGTATTTCATGTTGATGAGGTTGTAAAAAGCGTTTTAAAACATTTATTTGCACACTCTTTGTTATAATTGTGTTTCACATTGCCCCAATTAACAGGAGGTCATTGGTGATTAGTAATTGTAATTTTGATGAAAGTATAATAATGAATTTACCCTAATAACAGATGCACGAATTACATGAACACTTTTTGTCTGATCAAGTTGTAAATGCTATCCAGCTTTATTGCTTAAGTGAACTGTTTGAGTATTGTCTCTATTTTTGTGCATGTTGTTAGATTATGTTGGTTAATTTATTTTTGCAAAAGATGTTTCAACTTCATTCATATATTCACTTGTATGGTGTTCAGTGGTCCAAGTCTTTTGAACAGGTTACTAGGTTGTATTTGGTCACCATTACTGCTTTTCATGTCCTGTTTCTGCATATCGTGTATTAAGAAGGTGATAATCAGTATCAGTTACAGTATCCTGGAGTTTTAAAGTGAACACTTAATGTTATCTATTATTTATAGATGAGCTCTCTTTGGTCATTACACATTTTTTTTCCGAAGGTGCATTATGCTGTGAGGTGTCTTAGGTGTTTAGTAAAACCAAATTTATGAGGAGTATCCCAATCGAACAGCTCGATTCCTGAGATTATCAAATATAGTTTGTTGAAAAAATGTATTTATTGTGACAATGAAATCAAAATTACAGGAATAACCGGACTCGTGTAACTTACAGGAGGACAGCTTTGGTTTGCATAGCACACAGGGTGCCGCTGGCAGATACATATTCAAGAGATTCATTCAACATCGCACAATGCATTTTTAAAACCTAATATTTATAAATCTAATTTAGCCACACACTGTTTAAACAACAAACATAAATTTCCAGAGATTAAAAATGAACAAAAAGGTAACAAAATGAATATCTGGGAAAATCTTAATATTTACAAACACAGTAATAATAATCTACTAATCAAAGAACAAATTCAAGTAAAAACAAAACAAGTCGTTTTATTTAAAATCATACATTTATTAGAATAATAAAATAAAACATTAAATAAATAATAAATAGCTGACTTTATAAGCAGAACAACAATAGAAAATAGATTCGAAATAAATCGATTATCTGTTAATTATATTGTAAGCGAAACATTCAGTTACAATTCAAACAAACCACTGAAGATACAGAATAATTTCTGTGAAACACGAGTCAGGTGAAAATAAACCTACTCGCAGTATACTTATTTGAAGATATTACATGGGAGACTCGCAGGAAACTCGAGTTACTTACAAAGGAATAATACTCATGAGAGAGTCTTAATCTTAAAGGCATTTCAGCTGTGCTTCTTGTAATAATGTATGTGACAGCGACGTTAACTAAAATGACTGCATTTAAATTGTAGAAGCATAAGGAAAGCTGTGTAGTTAGTGCCACTGTAACAGACAAATCCAGAAGGAGGGTCTGCAAGGCAGAATGAGTGTCACGGATGTTAGAGAACTGTAACTAAACTTAAACAGAATTGGATGGGGGATGTTGAGAGAGTATGATAAGCATACCAGAGGAATAGATGGACAGATGACGTTAAAGAATTGTTGCCTGCTGGCTCCAAACAGTGTAAGGTTGATGTAATTCCTAGCATTGGATGCCAAGGGCTGTATGATGATGATTATGTCAGTATTTTATATATTCAAAGATATAATTCAGTAGTAAGTAGTACATATAATGTATTCACAAGGTTGTAAAAGTTTAGTATTTTCCATTTTATTTAGACTGTTATATTGTATCTTGTATCTATTCTTATACTGAGATTATATTCATGTGTTGAAGGAATTGATTATTGATTGGCATAGATGGTTTCCTGTCTGTCATGGAGTTTATTGTCCATACTATAGTGCTGACTTGGCACTAATGCAGGATTAGTTCCCATTCCTGTTCTGTGAACCAAAAGTGTAGGTGTGGGCTTGTTGGGGTGACTGGCAATAGTATCTATAACTATGTAAATTCACACAGCCTCGTAGAAGTTTTTTCTCTTTTTTTTATGCAAGCTGTATACAAATAGCCCTAAACAATAAACATATATAATCAACGAAAACAGACATGAAAACGCAAATACAATTAGTAGTTCACTATCTGATTACCTCAGCTTTTGGTTATTACTTTTTTTGTTTACATTTATTTCTTTGAACTTTACATCCAAAGGTGGATCGACTTGGATTTGAACTTGGATCGACAATTTTGAATGTTCATAACTGCCGATTGTCGTCCACGAAGTTTATAGCCAAGAGATTTGGATGTATTTAAAGTCACTTGATGTATCCCGTCATTAATTTATGGGATGGCTTTATCGGCTGCAGTCATTTGTCATTTTTTGTGACAAACTGTGCGGCAAAACCTCACAAGACTGGAGGAGAATCATCTCATATATTGGGTCTGCACAGACTAAAAGCGAATAGACTAGTGCTTAGCTCAAGGGATATGATAACAACAGATCATAGAAAATTAAAGAGAAACTGGTATGCAAGAGATGTTTATAGTACAACTAAGATATACACTGCTAAGTGTATACACATATTGTAGGCCTCATACATAGAATTCTGAACGTAACAGCCTAAATTTTGGTGCTGAACCTATGAGACAGATTTTTACAGCAGGCTGCAGAGTAAAAAGAAGGAGGTGAGAAAATTAGGCATTAGATTGTGGTGGAGTCTGTGCTCATATGTAATATTTTCTTGTAGCATAAATAAGAAAGTTTATACTGCAAACAAATAGGCTGTGAAAATGACAATAACTTTTTAGAAGTTAAATACATTTGTTTTATTCTGTGTTAGTAGATTTTGTATCGAAATGTTGGTCTACGTTTGATTAGTCTGTTGACGTTAATATGTTAAGTTCGGATCTACCTGCCTAAATTTCCCTTTCATCACATACTGCAGGTCACTAAGCAACAAACTTTAGTGGACTCACTGTAAACTACAAAGCAGAAGGAGTATATGTGGTGTCAAAATACCACAGCAAAACTGGTAGTATATTGGATTATTCATATTGCCAAGAGTCAGGTTCATAAATTTCAGTGTTCTGTGTGTGGCGTATAAATTTTACACGGACTGTATAATGGCAAGGGGAGGGAAGAAGAGGGAGAGAGAGAGAGAGAGAGAGAGAGAATGAATCTGTGCTGTTAGCCAAATGGACAAGCTGTGAAGAAACCTGGAGGGATAAATGAGGAAAAGTGCATGCAAGACAATAATACGTAAGAATTTGGTTTGTGATTGCATTTATATTAACGCAGTTGTTAGGGCTTTGTGAAGTGTGCCGCACTTTCGGTGTCCGAAGGTCGAAAAATGATGATCAGTGTGTTGAGGGCTGTACGGAAATCACTTACGAATGATTCAATTTTTAGTTAGCTACAGTTGCTAAAATTTGACTACTCCTGTTCGAAGCGAACATCATTTCCAATTAGCTCTAACGGCCGTAGATTATTAATTATTTTTTTATAGACGGTGTATTTTTAATGTATTGTTTTAAAACGTCGATCATCGCAATCATTGTCATAACAATAATTAAAGGAAAATATTATTAAAGGTGTTTCGTGTAGTTCTTGTTTAACTCTTTTATGTTCTTACGAGTTATCCAGTGAGCAGTACACCATCAATTCGAAGACGCCTTAGCTACGAAGGTTTGATGATTACAGAACAATACTGCAGAGGGTTTTGTGAGTGCGACTGATCCATTTCGCCTGTCTTACTTTATGGAGTATTTAATTCGTGATTGTTCTTTATATTTAATAATTGGTTGAACTTTCTTGTCGTGTTGCACCGTTTGTATGCTTGAAAAAGTAGTGATTTGTAAAGGTGTGCGGTGTCGGGAGTTTTACTGGGTAGTTACAGGGACCGTAATTACCCACGCTTGTGGTAATTGGGAACAATTATCTCCTAAGTGAAACAAAACTGAAGACCACATAGACGGAGAAAGCTCAGACTGAAGTTCGTGAACTTCGAGTTACCTCTACCGATAAGTGGTTAAAGAGTAATCGCGCAGCCCTTGATAGCGACATAAAATAATGACGCTCCGTACAGCGGGAATCGACCAGAATTTGAAACAACGTTTACTGGCTTATGCGTGGTTGGAGCAGTCGTACGTGATCTTGTTACTATCGGTCACTGATAGTTATACACTGACAGATTAAAGCAGTAGGCCTAATACATTTTAGTGCTTATTGTTTACGCCATATGATTTACACGGTTTGAGGAGGTGAAAATTGATATCAGGACTTCGAAGTTTGTGAGCTAAGTGAAATACGTTCGGATTTGAGTCTAACTGACGGACTGTTGCCATCACAGAATAAATATAAACGCGACGTGTCGGCCACCCAAACATTCGGCAGCCGTCTTCAGGTTAATTATAAACTAATATATGTAAAGAAATAAATAATATTTTATCAACGAGTGACAGACTGTCAACAAAATAATAACAAAAGTTTATGAAGTGTATTAGTCATTGTATGTTGTACGTTTATATAAGATCATTAAACACTAATCATACCAGCAATATACCACCATCTGCAGTAGTGGCGTAACTAGGCTTTTACTTGGGGGGGGGGGGATGAGACTAGATTGAAGGTTGGACTCCCCATTTCCCTAAGGGCAAATGAGATATTTATACAACTATTTACAATAACTATAAACAGTAACTCCATAACTATTTGTATATAACTATTTATACGTCTTATTTTAACACACGCAAATGGTTTTGAAATAGGTCTACGTAAATGTTTATGCAATTCCACAGAAATTATTAATAGCTCTCGGGAGTGATTGATCCCCCACTAGTCTGCACATTAATAGGTCTCGGGAGTGATTTACCCCCACTGGTCTGCACATTAATAGCTCTCGGGAGTGATTGATCCCCCCCCCCACTGGTCTGCGCATTAATAGGTCTTGGTAGTGATTGATCCCCCACTGGTCTGCGCATTAATAGCTGCCGGGAGTGATTGATCCCCCACTGGTCTGCACATTAATAGCTCTCGGGAGTGATTGACCCCCCCCGGTCTGCACATTAATAGCTCTCGGGAGTGATTGATCCCCCCACTGGTCTGCGGATTAATAGCTCTCGGTAGTGATTGATCCCCCACTGGTCTGCACATTAATAACTCTCGGGAGTGATTGATCCCCCACTGGTCTGGACATTAATAGCTCTCGGGAGTGATTGATCCCCCACTGGTCTGCACATTTTCTCGCGCACTTAGAGCATTTCAGTTTTTTTTCGTGACCCCTGTTCAAAGGAGATGCCAGAGCGAACCTTTATGAACCGTACAGAGCAGCTTGGGCCTGCTGTGAGACGTTTTGATGAAATCAGAAACTTATTTTTCCGAATGTACTGTCGTATAAACATCAGATTCGAAATTGAAGAACAGTTATGCTGAGCGTGGAGTCTACGTATATACGGTAGAAATTTAAATTTACCTCTTGTATGTCTTCATTACAACAGCCTTTCAACATGTAAGTGGAGTACTGGATCAGTAAAGTGTCCAACTGATTGTGCCAGATACGCTTTAGATTCGGTGGGCCAGGGTCCGACTGGTAGTCCCACTCTACGGTGATTTCGAAATGACGACGCCACCTTACTTTTCTTTGGAATAGAGTGCGCCGAACTCCGAACTATAAAACAGATTAGAAGATTTGGAAGTAAAAGATGTGGACCAATAAAAGAGGGAGACGTATGGAGACGAAGAGAAAGCACAGAGCTTGAGAAGACAGAAAGGCAAGATGTCATCGATAAATCAAATCCTGAAGAATAATCTGGCTAGGACTTCTTCGTAGAATGAGGGCCAGCATAACACCGAAACTGGTATGTAAGAGCATGACTCAAGGATTGTGAACGAGAGAGAGTGAGAGAGAGAGGGAGAGCGCAAGGAAGAGGTGGGTGCATGTCAGGAACTTGAGAGACGCGTGTAATGGTAGAAATCAGTGGAGGCGGATCATGTTGGACGCCAAGGCTCATCATGGGTTGTACAAGCAGAGGGTAATGGTACTGATAATAAGTGGCGAATTATCCATAACGCTAGGATATGCTGCAGCACCGGCCACCTAGGCCTTAGCTCTCGGGGGGGGGGGGGCACCATCCTGCTCTAAATCACAGAAACGTATTGAAGATAATAAATGTGAAAATAAAACAAATGTCCTCAATTCAGAATCATAAAAAGATGTGTGCACACTTTTCGACGAGTTCGTCGTTATGTCTTTTAAACATATAGAAGTTTACTCAAAGTAAATAAAAGTATATAGAAGCTCTTATAGAAGTTTACTCGAAAGATCTGAGTTACGATCTTCAAATAGAAATGAAGCACATTTTCCACGAGTAAAACTGCAAGAAAGAGGTTTTTTCAAATCGTTTAAATGAAGATAATAGGTTCCATGATACTACAGTTTGTCCGCTCAAAGTATTAAAATGGATTATTGATTGTAAAATGATTGATGGATTTCCATATATATATATACATTGCTTATCGCCTGCTTTTGGCGGTTCCATAGCTAACTGCAAATCTGAAAGATGATTTTCTGTATGAAAACCCATTAAAGGTATGTTGAGTTCGACTATGGGAGATGAGAAAATACCTTCGTTAGCAAGGTTGAATAGTGAAACGAGATACTTGAATCGCTCGATTTGGAAGAAATTATACAAGGCTTTGTTAAACCAAAACAAGAAAAAAATGGATCGATTAGTATTTTCTAAGCGTAAGTACTACTAAGCGCAGTGTAATCACTATTTAGCTAAATATTTGTTGTAATTTGAGAGTTTAATAAAATAATTGTTAACTTTTATTAACATTGTGTATACCATTTATCAGTGTAAATAATGGATAAAAGGTTGAATTTTGAATCGGGGGGGGGGTACCAGTCTGTTGGCAGCATAGGGCACCACGCGCTTCTAATCCGACCCTGCTGATAATACTGTATGTGTAACTAGTTTACATATCGTAAGCGTGTAGACAGATAACGTCAGTGTTTTTTCTTTGTACTATCAGTTTTACAATTTTTAGATGCTTTGTGTGCAGAAGCCCTCCGTTAGTCACTCAAGCATGTAACGACAAATCAAACAGTCAGCGTCGTATAGTTCGTGGTATTTAATAATTTACTGTAGCATCTTTAAGATGTAACCTTAGTCTTCAACACGTTTGTTTATTGTAAAATAAATTGATAATCGGACCGTTTTATCGTCTCGGTGGTAATAATCGTGCATTAGCAGTGGATCGTAACAGCAAATGTTTGTTTTCAGCGTCTATTTCGTCTTGTCAGGTTTGGCTGGCCGCCAACCAAAGCCTGGTAGTAACAGGTGTTAAACCGAGCGAACGGAATAAATATTTGTTTGTACGTTTTCCGAGATTTGGCCTCGGGTTATCGCCGCGTTTTCTTGTCAGTAAATTGTTTCCCTCGGTTGAAAAATCGTGTTTCGGATATTTTATGTTTTCGTCAGACGTGTGCAAGTTATCCATTGTGTTACTGCCGAATCGTGACTATCTCTGGTTAACAATTTTTTTTTTACATTTAAATGATTATTATAAATGTTTCTCACCCCTAACTATTGTGTTTACTTTAAACTTTGTTGAAGTCGGAAAGGAAGGTTGCAACGTCGATTGGTCTGTGTTGAGAAGTAGAAAAGAATTACTGTTAAAACATGAGGAAAGTATTTTATTTCTGTAACGGATGTTACATGAGTAACATAAGTGTCACGGATGTTAGAGAACTGTAACTAAACTTAAACAGAATTGGACGGGGGATGTTGCCAGAGTACGATAAGCATACCAGAGGAATACCATACATATGATGGACAGATGACATGAAAGAATCGTTGGCTGCTGGCTCCAAAGAGTGTTAGATTTTTGTGAATGCCCGGCATTGGATGCCAAGGGCTGTATGATGATGATGATGATTATGTCAGTATTTTGTATATTCAAAGATATAATTCAGTAGGAAGTGGTACATATAATGTATTCACAAGGTTGTAAAAGTTTAATATTTTCCATTTTATTTAGACTGTTATATTGTATCTTGTATCTATTCTTATACCGTAATTAAATTATATTCATGTGTTGTAGGAAATTATTGATTGGCATAGATGGTTTGGTGGCTGTCATGGTGTTCATTGCCCATATCGTAGTGTTGAATGCCCGTGTTGGGGTGGTTGGATGTACTTGTGGTTGCTTGATGTCCCAGAGACATTCTGAATTTTGAATGCAGTGGTTTCTCCTTGATTTTTCGTATGAAATATTTGTTCGCTTTGTAGAGCAAGCGAACCGTCCGCTTTGGAGGGCAGATTCCCCACTCTAGGGGGGAGAGAATAGCCTGATCGTATGCTCATTCGTCCGTCGTTTGTCGGCATTGTGCAGAGGGGGACTCTTCATTTCGCAAAAGGATTGGGTCGTCAACATCTTCTGGGTGGACGTCAACATCTTGCGTTTTACACATTAGACACGTTACGTCACAGTCACATTATTTTCTGTGATTCTCCCCCTCCCCACTGGTAATGCATATGGCGAGTGACTGTCATAAATTGCTATTTTCATCGTGGCCAAGGATGATTTATTCAAAGGAGAAAAGTGTTTCTGATACCTATCATCAATGAAACTTTAGTATCATTCGATTGGTGAAGTCTGCAACCGGTTTCTGGTAAGCGGTCACGTGATAACATCTATCCTCAATCCGAAAATTAATGGACGGGCGTATTGTGAAGTCTTCAGATTTTTCGGTTGATTTTCTTCTTCTTGAAATAACTGTATCCCATCAACCCTTTCTCTCCAGCGATTTGATCCAAATGCTTTTTCTTTGGTCTTCCCAGGCAATCACAGGCAAATAAAAAAAACATCTTATAATATGAGGTAAACGCTGTTTACACTTTACTAATATTGACGCACTTTTATTATTACAAAGGAGCTGACTGTAGTTTCGAAAGTGATGCGTTTCTTTGGCTGAAGATGGTTCCAGATTTCCGCCGAAACGTTGATTTTGATTGGTAAAGCCTGATGGTGGTGAAGAAGTTATTCTCATTAAATTTCTAAATATTCAGCCAAGGCGATGGGGATTCTCTGAGGGTATCTTTGGCTCTCCAACTTATGAGACTAACAAATATCACGAACGTTACAAGAACTTTAACTTAAGTGGGCGTATCATACTCATAAATACAACCGTGCTCGTTTTCACATTATTTCGCTGATTTGTGTCCAGAAAAATACGTACATTTTCATAATGATTAAATTAAAAAAATTTTGAGTTTGAAAAGTATCAGAGTACGTTTTAAAATTCTGTTAAAAAAATTACACTACTTTTAAATTCATCGTAGATTTTATATTGAACAGAGCGAAACATTCGCCCGATGAATTGTTTCAGTGACCGGACACAAGATGTTCAGTTAGCCAGTGAGGATGACACAGGAACGATCGACGGCAAGTTTAGTGTTAATCAGTAGTGTTGTTCAACCTGACGAAAAAACTAAAAATACTGTTGCTTTATTTTAATTTTAAAACACAACGAGCGAAAGTTGATTTTTAAACTTCGGGCGAATGTTGTAAACTGTGCGCTAGCCATACATTGTGTTTCATCGGACTTCAATACCAGCAAAAAAATAACCTGTTTAAAGTAATAGAATAAATATTGAAGAAATATATTTTTTTTTTATATAAAAGTCACACGGCAGTTAGTGTATGTATGCGCGCGCGTTGCTAGTGTATGAACGGCAGTAGTAGTGAATGTATTCGTTGCCGTGTAGTAGTGGCAGGCCTCATTCAAGCAATTGGACCTTCCTCCTCTTTCGCTGCGCCACTTCAATTCCATAAACAATCTTAGTTTATTGAGCAGCTCTAACAATAATACCCACAATAAGCCAATTTTCTCCAGTTAACTATTGCTAATGGCTTTTTATTGACACTACTACGCTGCCGTACACGCTGCTTACGTACCCCGCTGTTCTCTTCCATACCATCGTTTGTTTTGTTTAGAAATAGTGTTTTCATATTAAGTTTTATTGGCGAGAATATTTTATTGTTCATCAAAGCCAGCATCATATTAAGTTTTATTGGCGAGAATATTTTATTGTTCATCAAAGCCAGCATTACAAGGCAAATGGTATTCATAACTTATTGTTTATAGTTGAACTCTCGTTCTTTATAAAAGAATGAAATTCCTAAAAAGACGAGAGAGCAAATATTTAATAGAGTAATATATTCTGTAATATATCTGAGAGATGGACTTTAAACGGAAAACAAAGAAATAAAGCAGAAGACAGACAACTAGGATATACGAGTGAAACGTTTAATAAAAAAACACAAATATGGATAAAAAATGTATTATAACATATAGACACGTATAGCTTAATGCGGATGCATTGAATAGTAAAATTATGAAAATTGAAGCGTGTGAATAAGAGAGTTTACAAAACTGTATTGAAGTCTAGACGTAGTGAATGAACTAAAGAAGGGCAGCCTGTGATGTCTGGGACGTGTGGAGATCGGCCTAGTGACCAGATGTGGATATAGATCAGTACACAGACCAACAAACACTGTTTGGAAGATGCGCAGAATGACTTGCGGAGAATGAGAGCTTTGAGATGGCAAAGGAAGGCGCTCAGTGTGGAGAACAGTGATTGCCTGTCTTGAGGGAGGTTAGCAATGTTTACATCATGGAGTAAGTATGTAAAATGGAAGAAGGATAATTGAAACGACATGTAATAAGGCGAAGGAAACGAGATACTAGGAGAATGTACGAACCAAGAGATAGTAATAAGAGATCACGAGATATGCCAAGAAACAGGAGAAAAAAGAAGGTGAGAACAACTGAGAGGAGTGAACTGGGAGAATGTGCAAAAATATGGCGGAGGTCATTTGAGACAACTCAGCTGTTACCTGGGTCGTAAGGATTAAACAGTAGTAATAGAGTCAACGTTTATTGAAAAGGAACTATCATTGTATTACTGCCTCGGCCAGAAGGATAACAGTCGGCAGCCTTTGGTGAAATAATGTGTTCTTAACTGCACGGCACTGTTTGTGTGCACCAATCAGATTGTAGTCATATTACAGTTTTGAGTTGACATTGTCGCTGTGTTGCCACAGTTACGAGTAGTATTTATCAGCCACAGCTTATCACCTTTAGTATAGCCGATCCGTTGTCGTCGTGTCGTCATCATTTTCCTATTGTTTAATGATGATAAGACACATGTCAACAGCGTAACTATACTGCTACTAGATACAAAATTAATTACGTCTGATAACAGTTGGTTTGACGCCGACTGTAGTCCTGGGCGAGAAAGCTATACTAGTATGTATGATGGAACACCTTAAATTGGCGGTTCCAAGAACACCTTAAATTGGCGGTTCCTTTATCTGCATACGCAACTGGTCGTTAGTTTTCATTTGGGGAAGTTGTTATTTGTTGAAAAAGAAAGAACGGCGCCTTTAAAGATGCCGGAAGTCAAAGGGGCGTAAATACTGGAAATAGGAAAGAAAGAAAAATCTTATATACCCCATGGCAGTGTTTGACCTTTCTCTTGCGTTATCCATGGTACAAGACGTAAACGTCACCTTTAACCGCCTATTATAAAGTGGAGTTAATAAGAACGATGTTTAAGATCTTCATGTGACAAAGGTTATAAAGGCATTTATCTTTACTTCCATGTGAACTTGACGTTAAATCGATGTCAAAAATGTGTGTGTTAATAAGGTGTAGCCGGATTCTACTGAGACGGTGGGATCTTCTTGCATTATCGTTTGGGGAAAATGAATGTTGGTAGAGGATTGTTACCTCCTTCGAACGGTTTAGGAGGTAAAGTTTTGGTTGAGATACAAAATGCGCCTGAAGATGGGTATTGGAGGATTCGAATGAACTATGAGCTGGACCAACTGTTCCAGTGTGCCATGAAGTCCGGTTTATTAAGAGTAGGAGGTTTGAGTGGCTGGGCCACGTATGGATGACAGAAGAATGGCTAAGAGAATTGCAGATCGGAGAAGGAAGGTAAGAAAAAGAATTAGAGGCAGACCCAGAAAGAGATGGTTGGATGGCGTGGAGATGTCTGAGATGACATTTGAGATGTCTGAAAATGAGGGGAGGGGGAGACCTGGTGGAAGAAGAAGGAGGGGTCGGGAGAAAACGATGGTTGGATGATCTTGAGGACGACCTGCGCAAGGTCGGTGTAAGAAGATGGAGACTGAGGTTGGAGACGACTGGAGGCGGATTGTCCGAGAGGCCAAGGCTCTCCTTGAGAGATAGATAGAGAGAGCGAACATGAAGGGGTGGAGACGGATGTGTAATGAGAGGGCGGTATGGAAGAAAGTCATTGAGCAGGGTAAAACCATGGAGGGACAAAATGCACCAGACTCTCAATGTCCCCTTAACCCGCACTTGGACTAATGCGTGATTACCAGATACTTCGTGTAGTATAGCTAATGCCATGTTGCAATCAGTCACCTAGAGTCTAAACCCTGATGAAAATTTAAAAAATAGTATATTAGGGAAAATCGGAAAATAAGCACGTAAAAAGGTAAATTATTTTTATTTAAAAAAAAAGGATGTCAATACTCCAAATTAAATAGTCAAGACCAAAATGTTAAGTACAGCGTTCAATGAAAGCACAAATCACAAAGCCGAGAGGAAAACCGAATCAAGTACCGAAAGACTCGCATTCTTCGCAAAAATGGCACGTTGTTTAAGACTAAAAATCACTACTTACTCGCTGTAAAAACCGAACGTACTTTTCATACTATTACATAAATAACATTAGTCAGGTAATTTTAAGTGTTTTAATAAAAGCGGCTTGAAATATGTTCTAGTTTTCTTTAAACCTATCGTACCGGTACGAGTATGGTTGCAGTTCACAACGTCGCGTCGCCGAGGTTGGTGCACCGCATCGTGGAGTCAGTCGGAAGGCATGTGGGCGTGTATTGTGTCGGCCCACCGAACGTCCTTGGTAGAGAGGCTGGCCGAGGCGTCTGCAGTCACGAACTTAAAGGGAACGTGAACCGCAAGCCCACAATCGGTATGCTATCGAATTTCACTCCGCGCACTTATCCGCTGGTCTACGTTCTTGCACGGTCATATATATATATAAAACGCGGCAGCGTTGACTACGATTTTTGGATTGTATGGCGATCCAGCGAAAGGGTAACTTTTAGCAACTTTTGAGGTAGCTGTACGATTACTGTAACACATTCAGGAACGCCGCTAGGCGTTCGTGTGCCCGCGTGCAATCTTGAATTTGCCGCCCCATGACTGTCTCCTGTCTCAATATCTCTAACGCACGGTCCATCTTAATTAACTTTTTATTATTTTTAATTTCGAGAACGATCTTTCGCCTGCAGCATCTATTATATAATAATATTCCCAACGCTACTGCTGTATTTGGGAATGCTGAGAAAAAATTATTTTGAAAAAGGTACAAAAAGTGCTCTAGGACTCAGCCTTCGTATTTTGGAAAAAATCAGTTTTAAAGCATTCAGTTCATTAAACAAACCAGTTCCATCAAAAATTTGTTAAATAGCTATATAATTAAATTGCTGTATAATTTATTATGTAAATCATGGTCGATTAAAAATTTACGCATCCACAATACCCACCCATTTTAATTTCGAGAACGATCTTTCGCCTGCTGCATCTGTTATATAATAATATTCCCAACGCTACTGGAGTATTTGGGAATGTTGAGAAAAATTATTTTGAAAAGGTACCGTACTAAAAATGCTCTACGACTCATTCCTCGGATTTTTGGAAAAAATTCAGTTTTAAAGCATTCAGTTCATTAAACAAATCAGTTTCATCAAAAATTTGTTAAATAGCTATATAATTAAATTGCTGTGCAATTTATTATGTAATACATGGTAGATTAAAAATTTACACATCCACAATACCCACCCACGCCTCATGAATCCGAGCTTCTTTACTGTAGATAAAACTTATAACTTGCTGTTCCTAATCACAAACAAGAAAAAGCAGGAGTTTCAAAAATTGACGTGTTTTGCTAAAAATTTGTTAAAAAACATTTTTAAATTATTAATTGCAGCTTACGAAAAAACTTTTCGAATGTTACACTTCAGTTTACTTTTCTGTTCTTGAGATGAAAAAAATAAACACGCTTTACTTTGACAAAAATCAGTTTATCAATATCTGCCTCATATCGAGAATCATTCCAAGTTTATACCTCTACAATATACAATTTATTCGTCGTTCGGGTAATTGGACGACGGAATTCAGATATGATACCAAATGTTATTATTTTTTCGAATCTGCCGTTCAAAGAGGATACGATTTGATCCTATACTTTGTAAAAGTTAACTTTGTAGTTATTTTTCGGATCCACTGAATCTTCTGGGGCTTCGGGGTGTTTGACGAAGTTCATACAATTCATGTATTATACGAGAAGTACGTAATGTGGACATAATCGGTAGACTTTAAGATACATTAAAAAGTTGAAGTTGGGTGGGTAAAACGCGTCGTTTGTTTTACTACAACCCGATGTAGTATATAATTATAATTACATAAACAAAACATATTACAGTGGTTATGTAACAATAAGTGTACTGAATTGTTAATACGAGTTCGGCGTTTAAAAAGCTTCTTTTGGGACCTACCCACTTCTCTCCACGAAATTTCAGTTTGTTTTTAATTTCGTTATATATAAGAATAAAATAGTATAGAAAAATGATCCGACCAGTGGTAACATGCGCAGCAGAGCCCTAGTTTCTCCCTCACAATGACATAAATCTACTTAGAAGATTTGCGAAGAAAATACAAAAGAAAATATATGAAGAGATAAAGAAGAAGCTGTATGGAGACTAAGAAAAATGGGCGTACAGAGGCTGAGATATAACAAATATCTGTAGTTGGTTGGGAATATTCATAGAATATGAATATGAAGCCAGCTGAAAGCCAAACTTTATTTGGTAGCACAATATGTGGAATACACAGGAAAGGAAGTCAATAAAAGAGGGCTGTAGGTTGTGGAGGAGGATGTGAAGAGTTTCCGTGTCATGAGAGAGAGGTGTGTAATGACACAAATTAAAGCGGATCGTGTCGTATGCCAGGGCTGTAGTAACTGAGGAATATGAAAAAAAAGGAAATTTTACTTATATCTCCGCCAGAATATTTTTTTATATGTTCACTTTCTTGTTGAACTTTTCGGTGTTATTTGATGGCTACCGGCGGAACGTAATACGTGGTAATACTGCCGAACGGTTGGGTTGACAGTCGAATGTAATAGTTCTTAAAAGTGCGGCACTGTCCCGACACTGTTTGTCTGTGCACCAATCAGATCGCACCGTCAGTAAGATGAGATCACATTAGCCGTTTTGAGTCACGTTGACGCCAATTTTGGGCCTATTCATCAACCGCCGCTTAACACCTACAGTGGAGACGATCCTCGTGCCATGTCGTCGTCATTCTTCTGTCTTTGTAGCCGTTGTTTAATGTTGTGCAGAAACGTGGCAACATCGTAACTAGACTGGTAAAAAGTTAATTATGATGACAAGAGTTGCATTGATTGCCGCAGTTAACGGTTTGAATGAGGACGTATTAACGAAATGTGGAACGTATTGAAAGTACAGGGTGCCAGCGTGTGGAAAAAGGCAAACAGGTGTGTGTGTGTGTGTGTGTGTGTGTGTGTGTTTACATAGTGGTGTCTTGTATTGGGGTATTGGTGTCTTGTTTACAAAGGCATTTGTCTTTGCTTCCGACACGTCTCAACGAGTGGTCAAGTCGGTGTCAAAAAGGTGTGTCAACAAGGTGCAGCTGGATTGAAAGTTGGTAGAGAATTGAACGACGTGACCTCCTCCTGGATCGTACCGTATCCTTTGAACGGTGTTAAAATGTTTTTGCAGGGATAGATAGATTTAGGCTGAGATATCAAATTGGAGGTAACAAAATGTGCGACACTAACACTGCCGCAGAATGGGTGCGCGCGCGCTTGTGTGTATGTGTGTGTGGGGGGGGGCATTGTTACAGTGTGGACAGAATATAACCACTCCGTTACAAATTATCAATATGAAAAGGATCCACAAATATTATTAGTAAAGCTTAACTACAACAGGAGTACGTTGCTGTGTGGATTAAACAATTACCTCTACTTTAATCTATATATTTCAACGTAATAACGTAGCATAACGTAACGTATTGTGCGGTAAAGAGACCGCTGAGGGGGCATGTAACTTGGGCTGGTCATTTAGAAAAGGTGATCGGAAATAATTCGCAACAAAAATGTAACAACACCCTATCGCTGCCGTGAAAGTGACACTGAACTGGGGATCCCAACAAAACCGTACTTTGTTTGTTTATCTGGGATCAGCTCCCATCAGTCTTAAACAGTGTGGTAGTGGCGAGACCTTGATAGTTGGGTGGCGATACTATTATACTGTTTACTGTAGAAGTGACGTGTATTTTAATTTAGATAGTGTTAGTGCCAGTGTGGGAAGAGTATTACATTCTCAAATAAACAATAATTTAAATCCTGATGATTGAAAGAGTGAAACCGACGTAAGAGGAGCGTTCGAATGAATGTCTACAAAAAATATTGCAAGGCCAAATTATATAGGCCTACGCTTGATGTGGGAAATGTTTTGATACGATCGTGAGCCTCTTTCAGATCAAGTAATAAAGAGAACTCATAGATAATATTGTAAAGGAAAGCAGGGAATATGGAAGAAAGACCGCAAAGACGATACATCAGCAATGGAGAAAAGAATATTGATTTCGTTTGGCGATAGAACGAGAATAGGGTCAGAAGTCCACGTGGGAAAGCTTCTGAGAAGACGAGAGACGTTGGAGAAATGGAATGATGCTGGCAAACATCTACAGAAGGGCGAGAAATTTTTCCCTGATGTTCAGGACCACCTAAAATCGAAGAAAATTGATTCGAATCACTCAGTACTCATCTGGCCATGGAAACTTCCGATAAAAGCTGACAGGGTTTGGTCTACAACGGGTATTTAGGTGATACCAGTGTGGAGAGGGAGTGAAAGAGATATATTATGGCATTGCTTGGCGGTGTGTCCAGCGGTCCACGACGACAGACGAGAAATCAACGATCTCTGGCAGAACGTTCCCGAAAACGACGAACATCGGATATTTGTTGAAAATGTATGTCATTTCAAGATATTCAACAATACTGCCCGCAACATTGAAAAAAAGGAAATAGGGCAAGGAATAGGCACAAGAAATTTACGTATAGGTCTACGAATCGTCGAACCCAAGTCGGGGACAATTAAGTTGGTTAACGAGCCATGTGACGACAACAAGTAAGAACATCACAGAAGGATAAGCCTGGTGACAGAAGCCTTGGGTAATGAGTCATCGTGACTTGCGAATCCGTGGGAAGGGGGTGGGTTCTGTTGGCTTCGCCACTAATCAACTGTCAGTAAAAAATGTGTTCGTCATCAAGAGGTTAGTCCTCGAGACAGACAGCAATTCCACATCAGTAATCGGGCATCCGTCAAAATAGTCTACGCCATCAGTGAAGATGATAGTAGTAAACTTTGTGCGCGGTACGTGGGAAAATGCGCAGAGAATTAACGCGTAACAGTTGTCCGGAACGATGAGGTCACAATCAAGCTAAATGGCTCAGTTAATCGCCAGTTAATTCCGATGATCGGTAGAACTTGGCATGTTACGGTTGAACACAAAGTACATTGACGTAACTGACTAGGGGCTACAGTGTGGCGTGTATTATCATCTTCGAGCGTAATTGAACCATTCTTTTTCGAAAACGCAATCACACCGGTCACACGTTCCGTTCGTCCGAACGTGCTGCAGGAATCCATCATGCCACATGTTCGACAGTATTTGTGAATGAGGAGTTTAAGATAAAACGAGGCCCCATCTTGTTATCGTGATAGAAATGTGTCCATCATTTGGAGAAGAGCAGTGTTGAATTCCCCCTCGTTCAACAAAACGCACATCACTGGACTGTTTGTATAGGATATGTAAAAGATAAGGTATGTAATTCAGTCAACAGCTGAATTCAATAAACAGGTATGCAATAGTGTAAAACAGTCAACAGCTGAAAGAGAACAATGAATCAACTGATTTGAGAGCAACAGTTAAAAGAAAACTCATGAATACCCCAAAAAAATCTGTGGTAATATGTAAAGAAGGCTTTCACGGTCGGAGCCAATAGACATTTGTGAACGCTTTTTTGGGGGCCTTCTCCTACCAGAAGGCCCTCATTCGCACACTATGCGCCGCTTTCCTTTCCACTGCCCACCCCTTTCTCGTCTTCTTCTCACCGCAGAGAACCTGAAGGTTTTGAATTTTGTTTTTTATGTATTTCCATCCACACAGTCGTTCAAAGAGATATCCAGTTTCATTATTTCCTCTTTGAGTTGTTTGGTGTATCCGTTCAGACTGGAAAGTTGCCAAATATAGTTAAAAATTTGTTTATTTAATATGGACCGATCCATCCAAACCATATGTCCAAGGAATCTGTCTTTTCCTTCGGAAAGCCGTTTCCAGATCCCTGTACATCTCTTCTTTAGGTCTATGCCTGTACCCATCTTCGGTTTTCTTGGATCCATAAATTTTCCGAAGAATTATTCGTTCAATTTTAAGAAGAGGTTCCAAATTTTGAAAGCACATTGTTTCCACTTCATACATGATCACCGGCCTGATCACAGTGCTATAATGGCTGACTTTCGCACTTCTGAAAAGGTTTTTCTTTCCGTACAGTTCCCGGGTTAGAAGGGTAAAGGCCTTTGATAATTTGAGTTTCCTTATCTTAAAGGAGTCTTTGTCTGAGGCGTTTCGGGATATGTTTTCCCCAAGATATTTAAAATTGTTAGTATAATTTATGAATGTTTATTGATTAAAAATGTATTTATCTATTAATAAGACATTCCGACCTTATAGACCATTTTTGGTCTTCAAATCCTCTGCCGAACGTTTAAGCTACTACGCCCTCAGCAGCGTAAAATGGACGACGAAATAGCTTTTTTTTAGTGGGGAAATCGTACGTGTCTGGTGTGTTGGATTCTTTCCCGTCATAAGAGGTAGCCTACCAGCTAGAACCCCTCTTCTTCGCCATGAAAGATGTGCCCGGAACCGGTTGATTTAGACCGGCCGGCAGACGTTGCGGCATCAGCCACAACTGCCAGTCTTAAACGTCCCCCTTCTAAGCCTGTTTTTCTCTTGTTGGTCATCACTGTCTTCATATATAGATATAAGTCATTCAATTTGGACTCGGTACTTAGGATGCATCGTAGAAGCCTGACGATAGAAATTGAACAGTGGCTTAGAGATGCGCAGCCTCGTTGCGAGACCAAAATTTTCGGTCATTTCGCACATGCACACAACAGTCTTCTACAGTGTTTCATAGTGTGAACATCAGCTGCAACAAGACTGGCGAGAACAATGCAAGCATGTATGTGACAGAGACAGAGATAGTACATGAGTGACACGGTGTACTGTTATCGCGTTGTCTCCCCTTTCTCCTGTCTAGTCAACTTAGCTATACTTGTTATTGGGGGTAATTCATGCATTGGGTCGGCGCAGATGACTGTTCAGGAAACACTCTCGGGCCTGTATAACACTATTTGTATTCAGTATCATACCCAATTCTGTTTCTAAATTGTAGCGCTATTTTTCACACTGCAGGCATTCAAACATTGATTGTTCTGGGCTCGCCACCTTCTTGCAATATATACGATAGGCCTACTTGCCATCTGTCCTGTGGATCCTGTATTTAAGCTATGAAAGAGCCATGTTCCGTTAGGAATTCTGTGATAAATATTCCAGATTCCTATGCTTACATTCCAATCGTGGCCTCACGCTAGGTATTAGGGACTTAGTCAACTGCCCTTTTGTCACATTTCCATCTCATTTTGCTTGCTGTTATTTTAACGTTTCCTATTTCGCTGAAGATGAATGACTACTATGGCTGTAGCTGAAACGGCCGGCAGAGAACTTATAGTGGGCTTATAAGCTCGGAACGTTTTACTTCGAACACCTGTGAAAACGCTTATTTTACAGTTGTCAGTTGTCTTCTTTTACTTATTTTCTTCAATGTAGATGCATTTTAATAAACATAGTATTTATAATCATTCAGAGTTTGTATACACATTTTACTGCCATGTTCTGTAAGGGAATGGAAGTGTGGTGATCACGAAAAAAATCGTGATCGAGATAAGGGCTGATTCTGATTGTACTACCCTCAAAACATGAAGAAAAGTCATTTTCCGAAAAGTGTCTTGTGTGTAGAATTTTTTGTATGGGGAACGATAACTTCCGCAAATTCAAACAGAATCAAATAATTGTTTGCATATGTGTTCGAGTTGTAGAGAACTCAAGGCCTATTGATTTTGGTGAAGATCAGTTAAGGGGGAGGGGTAGTTTACCGGCAACGTTTTACGTTTTAACACGAGTAAAGTAATTAAAAATTCATTTAAACTTTTCAAACAATGGTAATTGTTAATATCGGTATGGAGAACCATACATGTTCTAAGATTTATATTTAAAATCATTTTCGAAATGAAATATTTCCATACAAACTACTTCTTTCTACTTATTGCTTCAGCCTTAACCACAGTACTGTGGTCACTAACGTATACCACCTCACGTTAGCCCACTCGATTTTCACTAACGTATACCACCTCACCCGATGGCACTGCCGAAACGTCTGGTTTTGCAGAAAACATTGTACTACGGCCAAATAGCCCGGGAAGGAATTTTAACAACAAACTACTTTTTTGTTGCCGATAACATAGTACACATAGAATATAAAAAATTTTCCCCTCCCCCTTCAACTATAATTTTCATTTATAGAAAATTACCCCCACCCCGTTCAACTAGCCTCTTCATTTATAGATCTTTCAGATGCGTAGATACGTTTCTACAGTGGATTATTATGATCTTCTTATCAGGATACTTTATTTATCAAAATTAAGTACTTTACTCTTGTTAAAACATAATAAGTTGCAGGTAAACTACCCCTTTCCCTTAACCGATCTTCACCAAAACAATAGGTCTTGAGTCCTCTACAATTCAGGAACGTAAGCAAAAAATTATTTGATTCTGTTTGAATGTGCGGCAGTTATAGTTCGTCATAGAGAAAAATTACCCTTGTTAAAAACATAAAACGTTGCAGGTAAACAAGCCCTTTCTCTTAACCGATCTCCACCAAAATCAATAGAGCTTGAGTCCTCTACAATTCAGGTATGTATGCAAAATATTATTTGATTCTGTTTGAATTTGCGGCTGTTATCGTTTGCCATAGAAAATTTTTCACACACACACACACACACACACACACACACACACACACACACACACACACACACACACACACACACATTTCAAAAAATGACTTTTCTTCATGTTTTGAGGGTAGTACAATCAGAATCAGCCATTATCTCGAACACGATTTTTTTTCGCCATGACTATACTTCCATTTCCTTATGGAGGAACATGGAAGTAAAAATAAAATAATTTGTTGCCAACCAATAAAATTATAAATTTTTGAACAAGGAAGCGAGTTCTTAGGGTTTAACTCGACCGTTCGGCATTTATCTGTCTGTCTGTCTGTCTGTCTATGCAAGTACATATGATAAAAATGTTACTCTTGAAAATGTGTATGTCATTAATGGTGGGGCTCGGTTGAGGAGGAGGGATGATTATCTGCGTAGTTCAGTTTCGTTATAAGAATAAAGTACCTAATTTTTTGTAGATAAAGTGACTCGAAAATAAAAATATTTTAAATGACTACCCCATAATAACAAAAATATCCATAAATAGTGATAATAGTTTTAAGGCGGGGAATATTTTTTTAGAAATTATCGAACCGAATTCAAGTAAATGATTTAGAATATACATCTTAGAATATGAAAGTCATGTATGGTTGGTTCTCCATACCGATTTTTTATATGTGTACTACGTTATCGGCAACAAAGAGTAGTTTCTATGGAAATATTTCATTTTAATTTGTCATACATAAAACTCGATTTACAAGGAACCTAACTTGTCAGAAATTATCGAACCGAAATCAAGTAAATGATAACCGAAATATAAATCTTAGAACATGGAAGTCATGTATGGTTTTCTATACCGATATATTGGGATTACCTCATGGCACGGTGAAGAATGGTTTCATACAATACTGTTAACTTTTAACAAACATAACCGAACGGATCAAATAAATATTATTTTCAGCTCTCTAAATAGGAAGGGACCTGATGTCTGCGCATCCCCTTTCAGGATAGTTTACTGAGCGTACAACTAGCGTAGTGTGTAATTATATGCACCTGAGTTTGTGTTTAATTTTTTTATTTGGAAAAGATACATTTATTTTTATAAGAATTATTATTAGTTGCTCGTTCCTGTTGGATGATGTAGTTTTTCTTCTTTGTGTGACTTCGCCGTTATCGCTCACCTGTTTTTGGTTCCTCATCTCTATTTGCAAGAAAATTGTTCTTGTAATAGAAGTTAAGTTACTAATGACCTTGTAGCTGTTATATATGTTCTCATTTTTGTATTTTTGTTTTTCGTTGTGTGATACAGAAATTTCCAATATCTATGGAAGATTCCATAATGGAAACAACAGGAGATCAGAGATATGGAAAGAAGTATCTACTTTTGCCATATCAATGTAATATGTTCACTGAAATGAATATAGAGCACATGGTGAAAGGAAAGAAAATTAATGTAATCGGAGCAGTCTACATTAGATATGCAGATGACAATGTAATATTATGGTAATACATTTATAACCGTAATGCCTGAGTCACAAATAATTTAGTTCTAGCTTTTAAGGTTATGTATGATTCCATAGTTTTCGTAGGCCTGTATGCAATACTTTTCATAAATATATGTAACTGATAACATTATGTAAAGCTTTTTTGCAATCACCTTACAAGCGTTTTGAAGACGGTCAAAAATTTGCAAGGGGTGCTGACAGATTAATAAATTTTATCAATTTATTAAAGATACCGAATTCATATTTTGAATAAAATTCTTCATATTATGGTGCCCCAGGTTGATTTTTCAAAATTATAACTATGAGTGTAATCATATTTGGAGATGAGTTCAAATTCCCTTAAGTTAAATATGGGATGGGGTTTTATAATTTTTTCAACATTTTTTCAGTTTTTTGTCCGTACATTCTGAAATTTCCAAAATTGCATACTATATTGAGGTTTCTGTTAAAATTCTGTTTCATTTGATAGGCCTGTATGGATTTTGAGATTTTAACATTGAAAATGTTTATAAGGACGTGTCGCACATTTGCGGCCGATCGCTGGTGCGTGATCGAAAATGGGAATCGGTGAGTTTCCATAGAAACTACTTCACATATAAAACTTCGCTTATGAATGCGACTACATTTAACTTATAATCTGTACATTGGTAAATGAAAAATTAATTCATTGATTGGTGAATGAGAATGAATTCATTGATTGGTGAATGAACATAAATATATATATTTTTTAGATTTATTGAAGCATTTTCAATGCCCTTCTCTGTGCATTGCATTTGTCCAATGCTTGTAATTTTTTTTAAAGTTTTGGTACACTTGTTAGATGTGGTGTCACAAAAATTTGAAATTTCCAAACCTGAACACTATATTCCCCTATTTTCGAGGGGCCAATCGCAAAAACAATAGGGCTCTGTCGGTTACAGGTGTGGATTCGCGTGCCATGTTTTACGAAAATCGGTTGATGGATTCAAAAGTTATCGTGAGATATACCCGGAATAGATAGACGAATTCCAAATGGCTGAGTTAAAAATAAAACTGAGAACTCGATTCGATTAAAGTAAAGACAAGTACTTTTATTTCGTAGGCAAATAACTTATTTATAAAATTATGTGACGGTGGGGTAGCTCGATTGACATGGTTTTCGTTCGTCATTCTGTGCTGTTTTTGGCCCAAGATTGTGGTAGACTAACTCCGTCCATTTTTGGTTCGGTTCTACAGCCTAGCCGGACCTCAGTTATTAACAAAGCGACATCTACACCTTCCCCACCACGCAGCTCGTCACTCCACGTGGTTAAATGCAGACTAATGACTCTTTGGTGATGATGTGATGTGATTTTTACGACGGCCAGAGGACGCAACGGGTCATGTACGTGAAGCTTGAGGGAGGATTATGATGACGATGATGGGTTATTATATGTTGTAAATTTGACGTAAATTATACGTTTGATAAATTTGACGTGAAATTTGGTTCAGTGTTTCCAGTTGCAGTTGATTTGACAACGTTTGCGTGGCTCCTCTTACCGATGGTGCTGTATAAGGTACGGGGTACGCGCGCATTGGTTCGTCGGTCCTACTGTTGAGGACACGTATCCACAGTTTATTTGACAACCTAATTCACGTAATTATTTTCTTAATCTCTGTGGTAATTAAATTGCAAATTGTCAATTCCGTTATCTGTGCGTGCTTGTTATATAATACTGTAATTTTTTTATTTTGTTTTAGTTTTATGCGAGTTTCAGTATTATCTGTGCGGAGACCTTCATGCACATGTCCTACAGTCGGGTCAGATATGTAAAAAATGTATCAGCTAAATTCTTCTTAACTTGTACGAGCCAACGATTTTTCTTTCTGGGGACTTTATCAGAATGATCAGATATTATTTCTGTTAATCTCTTCTTCGGAGTCATCGAACAAAGTGATCGTAAAACGCAAAATCCGTCGTTTCTGAACAATCTCGAACGTTTTACAAGTTTCCAGATATCATTCTTTACTGTTTCTTTTCCACTATTCGTCTGTGTTTTTCTTTGGGCCAAAAATCTTCCTTGCATTCACTATATGTCTTCGAGTAAAAAACTGAATTAGAATAAAAATTGTAGGTCAATAGTTTGAACTGTGCGTAACTTTATTACGAGTTTGTTTTCTAAAAAAAAATCCTCGTATTGTTATTTACCTTCGCTAAAGAGTAAATAAATATATGCGCATCAAAAACGCGATTCGAAATTTAAATTTAAGCAGACTTGTCAGTAGTTGAATAATTTGCAAGCGTCAGTTTGGTACACGCGAGAATAAGTCTCCGGACGAGCGCGACGTATTCTCTTGTCACAGATGACACTATCTGATAACGTTTCATTTTTCATTGACTGTCGAACTTTAAGGAGAGAGTTATCGTCTATACAAAAACAAGCGCGTCGTACCGTATATCTCGTATTTGATCACATCGGTAAGACACAATTCCCACTCCCACACTCATACACACAACATATGTATTCGCGTGCGTGTCTTAATCTGTACGTAGGTATGACAAATATAAGCATTAGCGTAAATATATATGCGGTGATTTATTAACTACGAGGCTAATCCAGAAACTATAAGTTCTGATAGGGTATTAAAGGAAACTACGAATATATTTACAAAACGTTTTTATTGTTTTTTGAAGTACACACCTTGAACTACTTTCCTGTATAGTTTTCGTAATTTTTTAAACACTTTTCATAGCGAGGCACCAGGTATGGTACGAACTATACTTTCGTCGTAGAAACTTCCCGACTGTGATTTGAACCATGTATTAACAGTTTGTTTGACATCGTTGGCCACCAAGGAAGGATTTATCGTGCTTGAAAAGGCGATATTCACTTGGTGTGAAGTCAGGGTTGTAAGGCGGATGATCAACAAATTGTTGCCAGCCAAACTTTGTGAGGAGATATTGCGTTGTAGCGGCAGTGTGTGCGCAGTGCCATGATTCATCGCAATGTCCCGGGTAAGTATACTACGTCGCTTACTCTGGATCTCGGATCAAGCAAAAAAGTCGTATCCGTCTTGGAGCCGTTGAATCGCTCACTGCGTCTTCATCGATAAATACCAAAAGTCTGACTGTGATTTTCAATTGTTTTTCGCATTCAAGAACCGAATCACATACCTACTTTTACACGAGGCTGGCGTCTTGAATTCCTTCGACATTATAAACACGTCCAACGAAGCTTACTCAGTGCACAGTTGTTTACGAATTGCGTCCTTGCCTTGCCAGTGAACCAACAAACTGGCCGCGCATGCGCAACAGCGTTACGGCATCGATACCGCGACAGTATTTAAAAACGGAACTTACTTTCTGAATGACCCTCGTATTTTTTAAATAAAAAGTGGTCTGCGCTTAAATAACCGAATGCCACTTTTTGGGGAGAGAAATTATCAACCTGTTGCACAGTTACAGTCTGCTTAACCGTGCAGCCGTCATTGTTCATCTGGGTCAGATTCGGAAATTTTGTGAACCACTGTGGTCCATAGCAAAGTTTGATGTATCGAATAGTGAAAAACGTTCGTGCGAGAATCGACAGCCACCAAGTTGAGGTTACGCGCTGGACACTTGCCTGGGGTTGTGTTTATTTATAAAAACAACGGCAACGGGTTTATATAATTTGAATGAATGTTTGATAGAAAGTATGTAAATTTGAAACACTGCCTCTGGTGTCCGTGTACATTAAATTATCTCCGTAAAGCAAATTGTTTTATCAGTGTACAATTCAAACGGTTCGTTTTGTCAAATAACAGCACTTTGTAGTTAGTGTAATATTGAATAATAATAATATGGCATGAAACGTCTGCCATATTGTTTTTCTTAAAATTTCGTGTCCTCGTTGACATTCCCCGATTCGAGAAAGTAATTTTAGACCTCATTTGTCAAACTTGCTCCTTTTTGAGTTTTAGATAACGAACAACCGGACGAACATAGTATCTAAGCACTAGTCCGTCCTACTTGCGAAGTCTAGTAAAAACATGTTAAATTTGAATCTTGTGTTTGATTTGATCTTATTATACCATATATTATTTCGGAAAATTGTGGAAGGCCCGACTAATTTCTGCCCTAGATGCGGCAGTGCTACAGTAGTCGCTGGGTATTATTCCACTTGTCTGGGAAAGTGATGGACTAGGAAATAGAGGTGCGTTGACTTGTTCGTATGAAAAATATACATTTTTACGCTCCATGTAATCAGTAATTATTTTTAATATTTTTTAAACAGACTTTATAGTAATTTTCTGCACAGAAGCGACGGTTGGCCCCAATGGTGGTTTCGATCAGTGGTGGATCGAGACGGAAGGCTGGAGGGGAGATTTAAAAATAATTGAGCGACCAAGTTATGATGGGCGTAAATAGGATGGGTGTAGAAGGGTGGAAAGAGACAATAGCAAGAATGTAAGAAATTTATGAAAGTTACACACGGACCTAAAGAAACATTTACGAAACGTCAAAATTGTCAGAAGCACTCAAATATTGTATGAATAATTGTTTTATTTCTGATGTATGACCAAGTAGTTTTGTCAGAAAGCGATAAAAAATAACAAACACTCTTCTTCTTCTTCTTCTTCTTCTTCTTCTTCTTCTTCTTCTTCTTCTTCTTCTTCTTCTTCTTCTTCTTCTTCTTCTTCTTCTTCTTCTTCTTCTTCTTCTTCGCGAAAAAAATTATTATCTTTCATTTTTATGTACAGGGTATTCCAGAATGTGGTTGCCAAGATTCGGTTCTCAAAATTTTCCCTTTCAACACGAATCTTGAAGTAGGCTACATTTTCTGAAAGAGTCTTGAAAACTAAGCACACATTTGAAACAATCCTTTCAGTATCTCTTAATGTTTCAAAACGGCGGCCAAAAACGGTAACATTTATTGGATTAGGATTTCTATGTGTTTATCGTAATAATTTGTATAAAATGATGAAATGTTCTAACTAAAAATAAAATGATCTACCGTAATGGATTTGGATACCTCATCTGATTCAATAATGTTTTTGTTTCAAAAAATTTTCGTTCGAATTAAGTTACTACTTAAACGTCGTTTGCTCATACTGATGGAGATCGTACTATATTATCGCGTCTGTTACGATTGTGGTAGCGTCAGAGAAATCATAGATCGGCTGGTGAGTACGGTATGTTTACCTTGACCCAGTGTAACGATTGCATACCAATGGAAACAGCTGAAGGATGGATAGTATGTAGAAATTTAGTGGAGGTTTGCGTGCCAACTACTTTACATATCTATAAGAATTTTTATAAGAGTTAATTTAAGGCCAGTAGTGGCTTAACCAGCAGCAAGGAAGAGGAAAAGTTGAGGACAGTGATTGGTGGACATAGATGTCTCATTAATACTGAAATAGATGGAAAGTTGAAATAAGAATACATAACGTGGTTTGTTAAGGCGCTAAGATTAATGTGATCTGGACATGTATATGTGATAAGGAGATGTGATAAATCATCGCGTGCAAATGTAAGTCAAGTATACCATCAGATTCCTAATGTTTTTGTGGATCATCATAATCATCATCATCATGCTTTGTCGAGTTAGCCACGTCTCGCTCTCATCATTGTCTTCTTTAAATCTCAGTACGATAGGAAGTTCATCACCTTTCCCACGTCTCTGAAGAACGCTGCTCTTGGTCGTCCTCTTGGTCCCCCCCCATCAGATTTCCTTCAAAAATGTTCCTTCAGAATTTATTGTGTCGTAACTTGTGCCCGATCAATTTTGCCCTTCTTCTTCCAATCATTTTTAAAAGTGATTAGCCTTCGTTCACTTCTGCGAGGACATGCTCATTACTTTTCTTATCCATCCAATTCGTCATCGTCGTTCTCCAGACCCACATTCCTATTGCTTCGAGCTTCCTCCATTCTATTTTTCCGAGGGTCCACGCCTCACACCCATATGTTAAGACACTCCATATAATGTTTTTGCGAACATTTTCTTACCTCTATACTTAAGTGATTATTTGTAAGTAAATTCCTTTTGTTCTAAAACGCCTGCTTTGCTAGAGCTACTCTTCTCTTAATATCTGTCCCACACCTATTTTCACAAGTGATGGTGCTACCTAGGTACTGCAAACCAATGAAATGAGATTTTTGAGACGAGCAACTAAAAAACTAGGAAAGAACGAATTTAGAAATATGGCCGTCAGAAATCTGTTACATCAGAAATCAGTGTTGAGACAGCAGAGAGAAGAGCATGTAGATCATGAGCTGTAACGAAGCGAAATCACACCTTTTAAAGTTTACCACGTCTGTTGGACGACTGAAAATTCTAAATCGTGGCGTATATTCAACAAATTTGCGACTTCATCAATTGTAATTAGCTGAGTACTTTGAATCATTTATTTAACAACTTTGTTATTGCCATTCTTCTTTGAAATGGAAGACATACTCTGCCGTTGTAAAACACATACTGAATAATCCGCCACTCCTTGCTACAAAGGAGTCAGAATTCTACAAATTAAATAATCTCTGCAGGTTTCACCCCGACCTTTCTGAGTTTATAAAACCCATCAGTCCTTGCATTTTTCCTTGGTGCAGTTGGACAGTTTAGGGACTATTTTGAATTGACATTCAAAATCAGTTGCAAACTGCTAATAAAGAAACGATACTTCCATAACACACGCTGTAAAGTTATGGTTACAGTAAAGAAGTCATTGCTGCTCTGTAACTGATCGGAAGGTAAAGCAAAATTTCCCTTTAGTTTTCACTTCCCATCGTAATCCGAAAACGGAGATAAACATTTCTAGGCCATGTGCTCAGGTATAGTAAGACATTCTGCATAGTCTTTATTCTGAACATTTTTCAAAGAAAACTGTGAACAACTTTGCCGCGGAACAGCTTGACTCGTATGTTGAGTTGGCAGAGAAATGGGTCGCTATCAACGCGGCCAAGAGCACAGCCGTAATCTTCTCCAGACGGCAGACTGTACGTAGGCGATACCCCGTGCTCTGGTCTCCCGGTGTTAAGTACCTCGGGCTCCACCCGGATCGTTGTCTCACCTGGCGGTCACACTCCAAGCAAGTAGCCCGCAAAACTGGCCATCGTCCCCTGCTTTGCAGTTGAACCGCCGCCTAGGGAATCTCATCGTCATCACTTATGTGGCGCCGATGGTTACCTACGCGATCCCTGTATGGGGCAAGTTGGCTAAGACGCATAAGCAAAAGCTTCAGTTACTCCTGGGACGAGGATTGGGCTGGGCGTGCAAAGCCCACTACCTGACTTCTAACAAGACCATCAGAGATTCCCTGCGTGCCCGTTCTCTGAACGCCACCATACGCATGCTTTCACAAATGTTTAATCGCCGCTGTGCCCAATTTGAGGGCAACCACCTAATTAGCGCCCTCGGTCGTAACACATCTGTGCCAGGTGAATCGGCCTCGGCGTACACTCACTCTCAGTTAGGTAATTAATCAACATCCACGGCCGGTAGCAGGCCAGTGAATCATGGTCCTGCGGCAGAAGCTGGGGTCGCGGCTTACGAGCGGGCGACGGCCATTCCCTTCGTCCCGCACAACTGTAACGGAAACTACGTACGGAACAAAACGGCGAACCAATTATAGACTAAAAAATGAATGAAGGGTGATACCCCGCAGAATAACAGGGTATGTAGGGCTCCTTCAACAGCGGCTGCAATTCTTTTATAGGACGTAAAGTCTAAAATAAAATATAATAGTTGCTGGGAGTGTACACATGGGAAGGCAAGAAAATCTGAACCTCCCCAGACGTCAGTGTTACGAAGTTGGCAGATGACCCCGCACTAACAAAACGCCGCAATCAAACTGTGAAAAACTTAATCCGTGACTGTTACAGTTGAATAACACATAAACTTGATAAAGTAGGTCACCAAGTTTTAAATAAAATCTAGACAAAATGTAAATACTGTTTTGCAGAGCATTTTGTATTTGATAGAGTTTTGTACTATACACAAACTTTATATAAAATGAGAAAATTTCAAAACTCTTTTTAAAACAGATTGTTTCGTTATGCTCATGACAATTTCTAATTTACCAGCTGCTGTGGAATCGGTGTCTTACGTGACCGTCATCAGTAAAATAATTTTACTATTAGTGTTGAAGATTAACAGCATTCCATGTGAATGCGTATGAAAGCAGTCTTTAAGAATTTGCAACGCCGCTATAAAGAACGCTTTGTAGAATAGTAGTATAGCTCTAAGATTACCTGAAGGTTAAGAATTGTTTCAAGTTATACGTCGTAAAAATGAAATTTTCTTTAGATTCCGACCAGGTAATCATCTTACACTTCCAGGGAATTTCGGCCAGTAGATGGTCAACAGAACGTCTATTATAATGTAAATCGTAATAAAACGTAGATAAAGTAAATTTTGAGAGACAAGGTTACAGTTTTTCTATGTTTTCACAGACGGAGTTAATCAAGGCTTTGTTTAGGTTTTCCAGATGGCGTAACTTGGGGCCTAACTTTGGGGGGGGGGGGCAAGGTAAAGCTTCATAAATTCAAGTGTGTAGTGAGACCATCTGTATAATAAAATAAATAAAATATAGGCTATTATATACAAAATTAGAAAGTTTAGTAATAATTCTTAGTTAGTAAACGAGGGACAATTTCATTTTTAATCATCAACAAACCTTTCTTCATAAGTTGTACTTCCAGTTATGTATACCTAGAACAAATATACTGTAGGCCTATAAACATAAACAATTTCAGTTCTTCCAATTCTTATACCCAGTTTTTGTAAACGCATCCTCTCCCTTAAGCACACTGTCACAAAATGCTCGGCAGTAGTAGCAGTAAGCCGAATCGGTCACAACAAAAAGAAATTTTCAAATTGCCAGTCAGGCAATTTTCAAAGAAAGTAAGCAGTGTTACTCCTTTGCGTTTCTTATCTCCCATTTCCCAGCACTTATCAACACAAAAAACCAAAACAATCACAACAATAACGAATTAAGAAAGACACAAGGGATGTGTACTTTAGCGGACTACGTACACGACCGAGTAACCGACCGCACTTGTATCAGTAATCATTAACAAATAACAGTTTCAAACGACCGTCTTTTAAAATTCGTGAACAAAGCCATCGACGTCTTGCGGTGTTCCAAAACAAGTCTTTGTTCGTGTAAAAGGCACGCATTGTATTCCAGCAGTGGCGTAACTAGGAGCCGCAAGAGCCCGCAATGCGGGGGGCCCCGAGCAAAAGAGGGGCCCCGGGCTCCGGCGCCGGGCCGTATGTTTTTATTTATTAAATTTTTATTTTTATTAATTTTATTTAACAGTGATAAGAAAGATATATTTTATAAAATCAAAGCACTTCGGCGTTCACGTAGTCACAATAGTTAGCAAAATTTCTGGAAGAAACTCCGGCAGGAATGGGGTGACAAGTCCGATGCTGCACACTGGTGCCGATATGGTTCGTATGGTACAGTCGATAAAGTCAAACTGAAATTTGCGCAGTGGCAAAATGATTCCCGCTCGAGCGATCTTAGCCGAGTACATACAGTCCATTCAATAATTCAGAACGCGATAGAGCGATAGCAGTGTTTACTTAGAATGTGATTTTTCTGAAGTGATTACTGGATTACTGCTATTACTATCCTTGCCAGTTACAGTAGCAAGTCCTGAACGATCATTTAGTAAATTAAAACTTATCAAAACTTACACGAGGAATGCAACTAAACAAGTACGTTTAAGATATTTGTCTCTTTTAACAATTGAATATGATGAGATGGTACAAAAACTCAATGTAAAGGAACTGATAAAAGACTTCCCCAATAAGAAAGCTCGTAAGGTAGAGATATGAATACTTCCGAGTACGAATCATTATATGTATGCTCAAAGTAGCTAATATTACTAACTAATTGTTACTTTATTTCTGTAAATATTCTATGTTTGTTTCTTTTGTGAAAATTATATAAGTTTGGTTTTTTAAATGAAAATTATTTAAGTTTGTTATTGTAAAGATTATTGAAGTTTATATATATCATAAAGTAAACATTTATTGTATAAGTAGTTAATTATTTTTCTACCAGTAACTATCCTCTGAAAAAAGACAATCGACATTAAGTTTAAACTCATTCATCATAAGCATGAGGGAATGGGGGCCCCAAAAAAATATTTGCGGGGGGGGCCCGTCATTTCTAGTTACGCCACTGTATTCCAGTTAATTAGGTCTCTAGCGTTTGTTTTTTTTCGAACAGAAATATTATTTTGACGTAGCCTATATCATTCAAATCTGTCAAACATTCCCCTTACAAGTTTCTTCGAAAGAAATAAGAATAATAAATTTATGGCAACTCGTCGTCTGACAACAATACAGACGTTGAGAAATAGTGCTTACTGTGCTCGCAAGCATAGAAACTGTCTCCTGTTTGACTATTTGTTAGTTTTTATTTGTAAACAACTGGAAACAAAATTTTATAATGCTCGGAACATTGGGGGGGGGGAGTGCCTCCTTGCCCCTCCCAAGTTACGCCTATGGTTGAGGCCCTAGTTTGATATTGGTACGTACTTCAGCCAGACATCTCAGCTCTCTGCATTGACTTTGTTATTGATAACGGTGTTCTTGCCAAAAATCTGTGTAATACGTGGAACTATTTTGGGATAAACATGTGGTAAATTGTATTGTGACTGAAATGACTGTTGTCGTCTTGTACCAGATGCAGATTGCGTTTGTCTTCTGTGTAGTATTTCGGTTACATTAGAGTATGCGTAGATGTCGACCCATTGGCTCCGTTCTCTTCTCTTGTCTTGAAAATCCAAACTAAACGAATGGTTGGAACGTATTTGGGATCGCTCCTCTTTTAGCAGATGTCTGTATGTATATATATTATAAATAAACGTAGTGAAGCTTGCAAGTAATGTTTTATAGCCGGTTATAGTATACGTTCTCATGTTTAGGTCGTTAAAACAAAAACCTTTGGTTCGGGAGTAAATACACATAAGAGTTGCACAAGTCGGGGTTTTGTTTTGGAAATATGTGCCGGTCTTGTTTCCGGTAGGGTCTTGTTTTCCGTAGAAAAATTTGGGTTTTATTATTTCATGTGTTAATATAAGCTGTCTCCACTTCATATCCTGTAAATCGGAGTGTTGGAAAATTATTGTACTTCCATTCGCGCACTAGTGAGTATTTTTGTAAAATGCCTGTGGTCGTCAAAAGTAGCATTTCCTTGTCTTGACAATTTATTTACCGAACTAAACCAGCTAACGAGCTCTTCCACACCGAAAAAATAAAGCCGGAATATCCTTCGCAGATTATAAACGGTCAAAGAGAGCTGAGGTCTTTATTATTTGCCAGGGTCCGTTTCTAGACCGTACTCCTAGGTTGCTTGAGTACTACAAGTATTTTAAAGTTTTACTGGCCTGTTGTACAACCCCCTACCAGGAGGACCAGAGACTCTTCTGTCAGGGTTACCATATCCAAGCCGAAAGGCCCCTGTTTTGGGGCGCAGGACCCTCACCCTTCTCTTTCTGAGATAGGATTTGGTGACTTTGTATCAGTTATTCTGATACAAGAATACAAGAAGTGTTTCAATTATAAGAAGTGGCACGAGAGTACTCACTGACGATTTCAGTAAGAAAGACCAAAACCGTGGCCTTTAAAGGTAAATATCCAGTCAGGACTAAGATAGTTATAAACAACAGCACTTTAGAACAAGTGAGCCGTTTCAAATATCTCGGCTATACAGTAAGCTATGAATCCGAGTATGATATAAGAGAGAAGATTTGTGGTACAATTCATAGAAATCTTAGAAATAAAACAAGATTAAATTTTATAAGACAATTGCAATACCACATTGATTTATGCGATTGAGGTGTGGGCCATGACAAAAAAGGAATGCGGCAAGATTCAGAGTGCTGAAATGCAGTTTCTTCGAAATACTTTAAATTATACATTGCAAGATAGAATAAGAAATGAGGATATCAGAGCAGAACTCGAAGTAAAGGACATCAATGAAATTATTTAAATTTACAGAAGACAATGGTGGGATCATCTGCAAAGGATGACAGAGGATCGAGTGACGAAAGCGGCACTGAACTATAAAGCTATTGGTAGAACAGACGTGGGTCGTCCGAGGATGCGATGGGTGCCGGAACAGGGTTTACATAACCTAATCCTTGAAGAGAAGAAGAAGAGAGCTGAGGTGTGTCGGAACAATACGATAAACCGCGTATCAGTAACCTTTCTCTGTGTACCAAATTTGTTAAGTACATCATTTAACGTGTTGTAAATAATTAAGCATGATTGGTTACATTTCTTAATCTCATTTCATTCGACAAATTTCAAACCTAATAGTATAAAAAATTACAAGGGAATAACGCCAGAAAGCCACAGGGAAAAGTCTGGCAATAATCCAGGTAAGCTTTTTAAAGGAAAAAGGTTATCGTCTGACCTGACCCATACTCCCATGAAGTCATCGCAAGTTGTATGTATTTTTCGTATGCGGTATTAGAAAATGATGGAAGTAAGGACGAAAAACCTGAAATCGAAGATGCAACCGGTAATGTATTGGTAAATGTCACGAGTATTAAGTGAAAACAAAAAAATAACCTTTGTGTATTTCATTTTATTACTAATTTTCCGGTATGGTTACGTCACTACGAAAGGTTACACCTGTGTCTGACCTCAATTTACACAGAGCGCACACTTATGTAAATAGAGTTTGTTGAATGCCAGTGTTTATTTAGCGTAGATATGCGTTCTCGTGTGTATTCATTAGAGAACATAGTTTGGAATGAGGTTAAAGTCAGTAACGGTTGTTCTACATGAGAAGACCGTATTAGATGCTCTGCGTTTTTATTTTCTGATGGGAAGACGAAATCGGTCCAACCCTTCTAAATCCAGTTTACGACGTTAAAATGCGCAAACGTTTTCATTTGAAACAGAAAACTGTATAAGTTATAAAAATGTCATATTGTTGTGAATGCTTGCTCGCCTGCGCACGTTTAAGAATGAAATGTCAAAAACAAAAGTCTTATATAAAAGATACCGTTAGCCTAACTGTTCGGTGATTGGTGCAACTTGATTTTAGATAGTAGGTCACCGGTATAACATAGTATAGGATTTGGAAAAACGAAGATACTGTAGTCTTTAAGTTTTATTTATTTATTTATTTTTTGAGTGTATTTTGCTCCTATAGTGGAAAACAAGTTGTTTCGTATAGTAGGTCTATGCCAGGAACGTTCCTCGAATAAAATCTGACGTCTAGTGTAAGAATTATTAACGTCGATGTGATACGGCCAAAACAGACTTAGTTTTCTAGAAATTTTATTCTTATGGCGAGATTATTTTGTTGCGTAATTAGCTGTTAATTAGCCGTTACGAACAGACACAGTGTTCCCAAGTAGTGTAGTTGTGTTGTTGAGAGCAAAGTAGTGTGTTTTGTATAAGCTGTACGACATGGTATTACAGTGGCGGCTGGTGGTTGAAAAATTTGGGGGTTGCAGATGGGTTGGATGGAATAAAATTGTTTTATTCTCTGAATAGAAAATGTCCAAGTCTCCTCCCCTCCAAACAATACACAAGGAAAGCAGTTTTATTGTCACTCCCATATAACCACGAATATTTATTGTATGAATCTTTTTTAAATTTACAATTAATATTCTGTCACCTGATTTACACTTTGATTAAAATTTGAAAGGTCTGGTGTAGGCCTGCGTACTCTCTTAATTTCAATTTTTTCCTCAATAGGATCTAAACTGAACGCCGTTTTCGTTCAGTTTTTCGACAGAATTCATTGCGTCCTACCAGTTAAATATAATAAATATCTTACACTATGATACCTTAGTCCTTTATATGTACTATTATTTACATTTGACGATGAATTGGATTGAAACTAACAACGAAGTTATAAATTACCAACCTGGCGCACCATGTGTTATTTACGAACAAACAGGCTGGTGGCGTCGTGAAGTACAAGCGGGGTTTGCAGTCCCTAATCACACCAAGCGAGCCTATACAACTGTAATAGGAACAACCGAGTCTAACCAGCCAGAGCACTACTCCATTGTATTTACCCTTGACATGTACACCGCGGTAAGAGTGTGTACGTTTTTTTTGTATTCCCCTGCGCTTTTCAATCGGCAAATGATTAATTACGATGATTTAGCTTCAAAACACTATTATTAGTTATGGTTTTATTCATAATTCTATAATTTAAAATACAATTCGGGAATTATTGGTGGTTGTACAACCGTGCGACCTAAGCACGGGCCGCCACTGTGGTATTAAGCGATTATTTGCAATTGATTGGCATGTCATTCAGTAACATTATTACAAAGGATCGTGAAGTGTAAATAGTGTAAATTGTGCATTAAACTTTGAGAAAGAGTAAGCTGAATGAAGTGTAAATTGGATTAGGGTAGATTAATAAAAACTTTTTTTTAGTTACCTTCGGCCCCGTGCGTTTCTGCCGTTGAAGATCTCTGTAATTTCTTGTAAACCCATTTAATAGTGCAAAATATAAATACCGTCTGTATCATGTAACATTTGTGTCATAGAAATAATCAACAGCTAGATTTAATAATCTGTTAAAGAACAGTTGTTGTAGGCAACAGCAGTTTTTGTAGGCATGTCGTACAGGCATATAAATTCATTAATATTATATAACAGTCGTGTGAGTGAAATCACAGATAATAATTGTATTACATTTGAAAGCGTTGAGAATTGATCGTTAAATTTTTTACTGTCATAAAATAAAATCGGCGTTATTTTAATAGGAAACGACAGGCCGGAATTTTATCCATTTGCCGAGATAAGGAACCAATATGCATACTTGTTGCATTGTATACAAAGTTATGTGTACCGTACAGATTAGCGGTCACTATATTTACAATCAAAACTGAAATTCTTGTTTTACTTTATTTTTCCTTTATTTGCTGGTTAGGTATTTTCTAGATATTTTCTATGTTAATTGGTTTAATAACTAATGATAATGTGATGTATTTAATATACACACACTTATTGTTTACTAATGGTACCTATAATTTTAATTTTCTATTGTATTGTATTTATTGTTCATAGCCTAAAGGTACCATACATACGATTTGCAATAAAACTTTTATTACTCACATTCTTAAAAACGATCGATTTCTGTCACAGACCATCGTCAGGTCATATACAGCACACTTGCGGTCTACGAATTCGTTTTTGTAAATAGTGGCTGTTTTAAGATATTGTGACCGCAAGTGTGCTGTATATGACCTGACGATGGTCTGTGACCGAAATCGATCGTTTTTAAGAATGTGAGTAATAAACATTTTATAGCAAATCGTATGTATGGTACCTTTAGGCTATGAACAATAAATACAATACAATAGAAAAAAAAAGTTAATTGGTTGTCCAGTATTTCAGTCAGTTTCGTGTATTTATAGAATATAATTAAATTACGGTATACCTGACGATGTCATATAAAGATCTCCCAAAGTAGAATAATATTTACAAAACAGTGTACATTTCTTTGCAGTAGAAGGTGTATATTAATGTAATTATTATAAAATATATATAGGCTTACTAGGGTAGGAGATGAGAGTCTTTCGATTAAATATATATAAATACAAAAATATAACTAGATAAAACATGGTGCATTTGTTTTTTAGTAGTACTTTCTATTATTTCGAATAATCGCCATTGAAATAAAAAGTTTTCGTCTCCCGTGGAGTTGGTCACATAGACCGTTGTGTATTCACTCTTTGTTTTTAACAGTCGTATTATGTGTTTCGCAGTCGATCTTGTCAACAGTTCCTGTTACTGCATACAATAATTCCTTCTTATACTGATTATCACATGTGATTTTACTGCCAAAATTTATGACTTACTGTAATACAAACTGTTGCTTTAACAACGTTCTTTTTTAACAGTTTGTTCATGATAATGCCTTGTTTATCAGTTTTCACAGTAATGACTTTCGCTTCTTTCAGTGGATGACGTTCTGCGTTCCAAAAGAATCGTATAACCAACAGTTCCTTTCTCCTTGTTTCACTGTTGCAAATTCTTTCTGTCTGTGCGATAATTGTAATAATTTCGTGCATATCCTTCCAATAAAGTATTGGGGATGCTCTGTGGTTATTGCACCGTCTATGTTGGGGCTGCTTCCTAATAAAATCACTTACGTGATGGACGGTTGTCGGACACGTTGCGTATTCTGTACGGCATTTTACAACCTTTAGTGGAACGAAGAAAGCTCATTTATAAGCTTGGAGTCTGTACCAATCGGTCTTCCCTATATACTGATATCTAGTACTGATTTGGTTTTAAACTAAAACCAAACCAAAATTTTGTATTGTTCATAAATGGCATATCGTTCAGGGAAGGCAAGTTGTACTTCGGGTAGTACAAATGCTTATTAAGTGTTGCTACTGTTATCTGGAGAAGATCAGGTACAAAGGACTAAAATTATTGTCCATATAGAGTGATGGAACTTTGCGACAGAAGATGTTCCAATAAAACAAAGATTGTTCTAAGTACGCAATTGCGTTTAATTATATCAGTAATAACACTTATAGTGTACCGTCAGCTGTTATTACTCGCAGACAGCATACATCGTTAAATGCCGAATTGAGACTTATCTGCCGGTTGTCACGGTATCAAGTGATTATTTGTTGCTATCAGTGATCAGTTCATTGTTGGTGTGAACTGTGACTTTTGGTTTGAAAGTCAAAGTTTTGGATTTGGTTTTTTGATTTTGACTTTTGGATTGGTTATTCGATTTTCTGGTTTCGATTGTGTTATTCTTGTTATGCGCTTAATTTGTTGAAAGTGTGTAAGAAGTGCAAGTTGAGTATTTCGTACAGCAGCAATATTACTGAAACTATACAATGAATTGTATTTCTCGTTTATTCAGTCATATACGCAATTATTATTGGCAATGTGACCCGATTTCGTTTAATGTCCTTGTACGATTAACGCATTACCATGGTCGCGTATGTTATTACTACAAAGTATTCGGTCATTTTCTTGGCAGGCTAGTAACAAAATCATCGCCTTGTTCTTAACATTAGTATAAAGTCTCACATTACTATATAGGCCCTATATCAAGTGGAGATTCTTCAGGCTTGGCCCCTCAGCACATTTCATTCATCACCTTTGTCTGTCCACCCGTTTATTTTCACCAGTTATCTCTGCATTTCTTTCCCTTTTCAATACACCGACTCCAGATATTCGTGGTCTCCTTCGTCTCACCTGTTCCATCGCACATCCTCAAAGACTTTTTTATCATTCCCATGAACGTCCGTGCCATGTCAAGTGGTGCTTTTATTCGATTATGGTACCCTCCATTTCCTGTGTCCTCTTTGCGCCCGAGTTTCAGCGTTAAGACCCCACACGATCTTATTGGACAGTCCTACGTAGCTCTTTGAATTTTAACTTTATCTTGCTGAAAGTTTGTCAGTATGGTTTCTACAGTTACTTTACATATCATTTTTTACTTTTTAGTGTAATCTTGTTTGATCTAAACAAGGAGTTTAGCATGGGGTTGCATTTCACCGTGTTGTTCTGTTCCGAATTTGTGTTTAAGAGTACGTTTCTTCCGATTATACTTCCTAAGTACTTGTAGGTCTGCTATTTGACGAGGTAGGGCTCAGCTAGTAGGTCTAATTACTGACTTTACACGCCAGTTCCGTGTGCTGCGAAAGACTTCGTTCTCAGTGATTGTGAGTGGCGAGATCGTGCAAGTGAGGGGTATCCCTAACGTACTGTGTTACTGTGGTGGAGAGTCTCTCCTGTACACTTTTACATACAAACAGTTTTGCTGTTATTCCTCTTAACTGAATTTTGCAGTGCATTTTTTTACACAGATTTCACTCTTTTTATTAACACAAGCGATAATAATGATTGTAGACGGTGCACTGTAAGCCTATATGATTGACAAAAGTTTGAGAATTAAATAAAAGATCGGTTTGGAGGATCTGGTAAATGGAATTTTCGTTCATAGAAAACGCAGTTAATTGTTTAAAGTACCGTTTATATCGAATACATGATTTTGGGTCCTTGAGGATTTGTATTGTGGAACATTGGAACATTGGATAATGTTATGGAACTATAACATTATATATACCATAATGTTATGGAAAATATTATGGAACATTGAAACCCTTCAGACTATAAATAGGCAACAGCTGCCGCTTAAAGTATCAGTTTATGTCGGGCGATTTGTCAAGTGATATCAAGTGGTTGTTGTGTTTAGTGCGGAATTCTTTATAGTTGACATTATTATTGTACGAGTTGATTACGACTTGATACTTATGATTAATTAAAGCTGGTTATTAATGACTTCATTGGTGTCTGTATTTTGTTTTCCACTGTACCATACAACGATCAGTGAGACCGTCGTAACAATATGATACCAATCTACGCGTATATTAATATTGGTGATCGTTGTGTGTGTGTGTGTTTTAGGGGGGAGAGTTAATTTGTAGTTTTAGTCTAAAACGCCTTTCAGTTTGAGACAATTGTCCTGGAATGAATTGTAACCGAAAATCGGTCGTAGAATCGTGAAATCCGATCTCACGGATATTTCGAGGAGTTTTACAATTTTCCAATCGCCAGTACGTAGATGTTAGTTTATGTTATCGCGGATTGCGCAGGTAATAATTTTGAAGTACTGTACAGACAAAAAATAACGTCAGTAAACAACAATAAATGACAGTTCTGCTCGTTTCCGGTTTTGGCTGCGAATTGAATTGAAACAGTCCCGCGTTTGTCGTTTATTACGTATTCAATAATAAGCGGATGGATGAGTCGCTGCACTCTGAAACGGAAGTTGCACTCGTCTCAGTCATGGAATATTTTGTGAATATCACAGAAATTGTTTGGTATTACAGTAAGCGCTCACAGCCTATATCCGGTCGCCTCATTGTGTATATGCCAGCGCGCAGTTAATAACGGTCCTCATTAATATGAACTCTGTAGTTTACACGTCAATACTAACATGTATTTATGTGTAGGACAGGTGGAATATTACTACGACAGACCGTGGTAGAAACGTGAAGGAACGTAAGAGAGGTACAAGGAAGGGATGGCTGCAGAGAAGAAAAACGTTTTGGAAATGAGGTGGAAACAGTACAGCAATGAAAGAAGTGATAAGTACAAGGAGGGGCGGAGAAGGTGAATAAAAGGATTCGAATTAGCTGAGAATCAGACGCCCTATAGAGCGGTTAGTAAATTAGAGGAAGTTAGTTATTTTGTTTTCTCTCTGGTCTTCCCGCGTAACCTAAACATGTGAATATAGATCCCAGATAGAACTCTGTCAAAACCTGTTTTCAGCGGTCCACAGTAATTTAAGTTGAGGTCAAAGGGGCTCAGAGAAACGAGTGAGTGCTTGTGACTAAAATGAAAAAAATTAAGTGTCTAGTAAAGTATTATCTGTATTTTTGAATGAGCGAAGCGAGTTCTCAGTTTTGACTCGACCGTTTGGCATTTGTCTGTCTGTCTATCTATTTGGGGTATGTTTCAGATAATTTATGAACGAATCAACCGATTTTCGTCAACTTATCATACTTGTCCATACGTTTTCCTAACAGAGTCCTATTATTTTGAGATTGATCCCTCCAAAAGTAGGGGGTGGGAGGTAAAAAATATGAGGGTCGAAGTAGTGAAAAAAATCGCAAAAGGTACCATGTCGGGTACCAAATTAAAGGGGATTTGAACCACAATCTGAATATAGGGTTCGTTTTTGAAAATTTTAAATTATTTTAACCTCAGGACCCAAAAATTGGGTAAAAAGTTTGATAAAATTTTCAAAAATGTATGTGGGGCATCAAATTAGATTGTAACTAATATTTGAATGTAGCGTTAAGATGTGTAAGTTGCAAAATTTTAGGACCCCAGACACAAAAAAATGGATCAAAAATTGTGAAAATCCAGCAGGGTTGAGACTAAAAAAAATTGTAACCCAAATCCGAATGTTTCGAATTTTTAGTGTTTATTGTATGATTGTGTGGTCTACAGTTGTTATGTTACTAAAGAAATAGTAAAGAAATTGGGATTTTTGTAGTGTTTTTCAATAATTGAAAAGTTACCTAATATCGAAATTTATGTAATAACAAATGTATTTCCTTCAAAAAGTGGGCGTGTCCTGCATCTCAGGGAGCGTATTGGTTATTTAACGACTATATTCAACTGATCCGTCACGTCACAAAATTCATTCTCACCCTTTCGCCAGCTTTGAATATCATTGATGACTCCTTGTATAGGCCAGAGAAACTCCTCAAGGGACGTCCTAAACTGTAGAACCATTAGACTTAGAACTTTCTGTAGCAGTTATAATGGCTACATCGAGGAAGAATTTGAGCGTGCAGCCACCTACACATCGTGTTTCAGCTGCTTTTGACCTTCTGCTGAGTATTGTTCGTAAGGCCCAACATTCTGAATCACAAAACCGGTAAACAGTTAAAGCAGAATTTTAAACCCGTTCCCAACGTATTTGTTACGTTCTTCGTGGCAATTTTTGTTGTATGTGTTTTATTATTTCTTACAGTTAGTGTGCAGAACCTAATTATTATTTCATACTCGTAATAACAACGTTGTTGGTATTTCTCATATTATATTCTATGAATACTCGTAGTGCGGAAAGTCTTAGAACAGGAGAGACCGTGTGATGCAATTGTAGGATCATTAGTCGCGCTCCAGTTGCCTTTCATTGATTCACCTGCTGTAAATATTTATTAAATACCGTACTACAGTAAAAAAATCAAGGTTCAAACGTAACAGAAGCGTATAATGAACTAACTACGCGGTATTTATGCGAGTCAGGAAGTGCCATTGATTATAAATCTCTTAGGTTACGTAATGTGGAAAGCAAGTAAATAGTAATAACGATATTAATAATGACACGGTTCTTTTGAGGTTACGGGTCTTTTCAAGAAAGCGTCTACAAACAACTCTCGAGCGTCACGAGCCCGCCAAGCTCCCCCACCAACGTTCTCGCCAGTCCCTTCTCCTACAGTAGCGGTGTGAAGGAGGAATGATTAGCAACATTACACACATTCATATGACGCATGCACGCGCGCGTGCCTTTAATTCCGCACGCACACACGCTTCAATTCTATTCTTTTTATTTTGTTTCAGCTTTTTGTTTTTTTATTTTTATTTTTATTTCATTAACGCACGCACGCCTTCAGTTCTTTTTATTTTGTTTCTTTTTTTTTTAATTTTTATTAGAAGGGATTTTTAGTTTATTTTCACTATTATTTATATTACATTAATTACATAATCTAGGATTGTGAATTAATCCTTTTGTGTTCACTGGTTTAACGATTTCTTTGCGAACGTTCTTGCACGATAATTGATCATATCGTCGTCGTACAGTCTCGAATTTTCATCTGTTATTAAGGGAACTCGTAACCGGGAAATCGACCCAAAAGTCGATTTCTGGTTTTTTGTCTTAAAAAAAATCTTCATTATTTTCTGAATATCTAATTTGATACCGAATTTATGTGAATACGCCTGATAGTAAATTTTTTATGATTTTTAAAAGAATAGAGATAGCAGGAAAAGTGCTGATAATATTACAATTTTTTACAAATCTGTAACTCCCTTATAACAAATCGTAGAGACATGCGGTTTTTACCATTGGAAAGAGAATTTTTGTGTTACAAAGGAAAATTTTGTATTGACACAGATGGTTACAAGCCAATATTTGCTGATCTCAGTCATCCTAATTTGTTAAAAAATGTCTTCGTGGTAGTACACTTAATGCAAACGAGTCACTAAACCATTTGATTGGAATAGTTTGTCAAAAAATATATTTGTTGGACTGGATACTTTGATTTTGGGTGTACATGATGTTGTGTTGACCTTCAATGAAGATAATATAGGGAAGTGTCAAGTCTGACAAAAATTAAGGATCCAAACCAGGATCAAATATGGTTGAGGTAATTAAAAAATTGACTTTGCAATGAATACTTACGGTAGACACAGCAGTAGATAAATTTATGAAAAAAGGTTAGACAGTCAACTAGAAATGTGAAGAAAAACTAGAAGACCAAATGAACATAAGTGAAGGCCCCTAGTATGGAGCTGGACTATATTAAATCAGGTAAAACAATAAAAATCTGTTTTAAAACTTCAAACGCGTTTTTCTCAAAATCTACTTTTTTAGATAAATGACCCATTATTTCAGAGACCAAGTAAACTATCGAGCTGAATTTTTTGTGACTATTGGGTTAGTGGAGATATAACTACACTACTAGAATTATGTAGTTTCAGTGAAAAATAAAAACGTAAAAAATATTAAGTATGCGTTTTGTATGAAAATTTTTAGAGCAAAACATAAAAAATTACAAAAAATCAAGAAATTGAGGTATCTTTATAATTGTAGTAGCGTTTGAAGAGTAAAATGTGGTAACCCGCGTGCTAAAATATCAGATTTCTATCTTTTACAGGTTCTGAGATAATGGGTCTCAAATTTGATGAATTTAACATGGTAAGGATAGCCGGTTACGAGTGCCCTTAATTCTTCCAAAACGGTTGTTTTAAACTTTTTATACTGCGTAAGATTTACGATATAGGAACCTTGGTTTCCTTAAATGGCATAATTTGTTTTATTTTTTTGTAACAGACAGTTGCAGGAGTGGATTCGATCACACGTGTCGTCGTACTCTGCACAAATTTATTCCATTGTTATGCGGGTTAGTGGGTATTTTATTTCGTCAGCTGAGTCTACAGTTGACATTACTGTCATCGATGTTGTCATTTTCCCGCATCACAGTACCGATTTAAACAATACATATTTGAACGTACGTACTCGTCACTAAGCAGGATGACAACGAGAACACTGTAGAATTAACACGTTATACAAATTGAAAAATATTTGTTTAGAAATGTCAGTAGTTTTTGTGCACATGTTTGTAAGGATTTTTACTACTGATTTTCAGATAAAATTGACCGCGACTTTATTACACTTTTGATATCTACTAGCATCTACAGAAAAAAACTCAAATTTTCTCTCGATACACGTGCGAAGATTACGTTCGTCATATTCTTTGGTGATACCACTCGAAGGAAAACCAGGAAACCTGAACACTTTGAAATCGAACCACTAAACCTGAAAACAGTTAATCAGTTTAAATATTTGGGATGTTGGATGGCAGAAAATAATGAAGAAATAAACGAAATATGAAAAAGGATACAGGGCGCAAATAGAGCGTATGCTTCGTTGACAACTATATTCAAGACAAGGAATATCCACCATCAGTCCAAGGTCACATGATGTACTAGTTATGATTAGACCGGTGATAACATATGGCAGCGAGACTTGGACTCTGAACAAACGAGCCGTTAACATAGTTAACCTTTGAAAGGAGAATTTTGAGGAGAATATGTGAACCAATCCAAGTCAATGGGCTATGGAAATGCTTCACAATGAGGAACTATACAAGCTATATAAAGACAACGATCTGGCCACCACCATCCGACTGCATAAATTGCAATGAGCAGGACACATCATTAGGATGGAAGGCAACCGAATACCTAGGAAGGTACTGCTTAGTCAAATCGAGGGTAGAAGCCGCCTGTCGGAAGACCCATCGCTTGATTGACGCAGTGGCGAGGGGTGCTGATACTTTACTTAAAATAAAACGATGGGCATCGGTCGCCAAGGACAGGGAAAACTGGAGGTCGATGATTGTGGGGGCTAAGGTTCGACTCCGAGCTGTGAAGCCATAGAAATCTTTGGTGATAATAATATCGTGATGGGGACGAGGATTTAAACACATCTCTGTTATTAGCACATATTAGAAAAGTAAAACAGAACTTCCATGTCAACAGTGCATACAGCATACAATAATTCGCGTAGATTCCTGCTTATGTTCTATCGTCCACGTGAGATCTAACTTCAGTTTGCACAAACGCGTGTATTACTGTGATGTGAATTTCGTTTCTACACTGTAGAGCTAAGCAGTATGGATATTAGTTGATGTAATAATGCACCATTTTCTGAATCAGTTGAAAGCGCGTTTAAAGTACAGCTTAGCAGGGGAAAAATAAACTGTTACAATCATTACAGTATTTGTAGTAACAGTATAACACAACGCAATATTATATGTCCGATGTGTTTCGTGCTGTCTGTTACAACCGAGATAGCAGAGCATCTTATCTGTTGCTGACCCTGCGTTGTTTATCTGTTTACAGGTTCTCACCGGACGTGGCGCATCGAGTGTTGAAGCAGCGGCGCCATATCGTGTTGTGTGGGAATTCTGTGAATCCCCGATTGTGGGGAATGAAGTGTTACCAACATAATCACAGTGCTGCCACTTTCTTGTAGAAAATAACGAATTTATCCGTAGGAAATAAGCACATTAAATAAAAACTTAACAAACATAAGTAAAATTTAATTTGTTAAACATGTCCAATTTAATTTGTGAGCGCTAATGCATAGCTAATATAAAATAAATATTTTTACTTCTGTACCATTTTTTATGGATTGCATTTCGTAACAACAATTTCTTTCACGTCTCACGTTATGTACGTCATAGAAGCGTCCGTAGGGTGTGAAAAATTAGCACTTTTTAATACACAAGCAGTATACCGCGACGTGGTCTATATAAATATATGTTTTTATCTTAATAAGCGATGTTTTAAATTTTGTTAAATGCAAGTTGGGAGTTTCTTATATGAAACGGAAAAACACGACGTATTTTGTTTGCTCGTCTTTAGTTTTCCTCTGAAGCAATTATTGCAGCCGTTATTGTCTCTGACGACGATGAACTTCCAACTTAGTGAGATTATTTATTTAAATATTTGGTTCTCTGTGTAATTTTTCAAGAATCAGGTAAAATGATAAGTCGAAGCTTCGTTTACAATAAATCATCGGCTTTTATAAACCGATGGAAGTTACAGATCACTTCGTAACGTGCTTGTTTCAGTTTGATGAGAGGTGTACTCGTTCTTAGAATGAATATAAACATTCCTGTAAAATATTTCAAATGTATTTGTGTTTTGCTGTCTTTCAGTTGTGTGTTTGTTATCCAGCGTTTCTCATGTTTCGAGAAGCTGGCAACGCGAATGGGATCGACTATGTGAAGTCGCTATTACCTCCTCCTTTCAGTTGTTTTGCTAGTCTTCAGTAAACAGTCAGTTGTTTCAGTCGTTTCGAATTAACGTCAGTATCCATGGCAAAAAGCGACTGGAGTAGGATTTAGGAAGATGCTGAATAAGCTTGCTTCATAGCACATTTATTTCTTACGTTGTATTTTTTATTGCTTCATATCTGCGTTGTTAAGCTTATCGATCGCATAAGTGTATCCAGATATGCAGTGTTGTGTAACATCCAGGAACCATAAAGCGTAGACAGACAGCCAGTAGATGCTCGAGGCTTCTTGCATCCTAGTTTGTGTGCTTGTACTGTCCGCAGGTTCTGACAGTGCAGTCGTTTGCTCAGCACAAGGACTTCGGGCCTCCTGTAAACGAGGAGGATTAGGAATGTTGCTTCATCCTATCGCCACTCCGAAGATGTGATTCCGTGGCTCCTTAGGACATAGCTTCGGGATGGTCGATATGCTCGACTGCCCGTAGGCCAGTCGACCGTAATGATGGGGTTGCCACGTCAGGGCGGTTGGTTCCCACAGTTATGCGTTTGCACACCTCGCGGTTTCCCATACCCAGGGTTACAGCCCAGCCAATGCGGCAAAGCAGGTGCTGATGGAGCAAAGAAACAAAATTATATATATAAAAACTGTCTGTTTGATGTTCTGGCAGACGTTGGTTTGCAAGCACGATGCAAGGATGGTCAGAAGGTGGTGAACGGTTCTACGGGTTTCTTGAAAAACTTAAGGGCGATCATCTAGCAACGCCCGAGGGGAACTGACGCGTACTGGGGGCGGAGCATTGTCCAACAATCCAGTTGACGTAAGTGCTGGAAAATTAGATATGAAAGAAATAGACAGATAATAGAGGAACTGGATGTTGAAGAAGTAAATGGAATCATCATTAAGTATAGAAAAAGCTGGAAAAAAACATTAGCAGAATGTGCAGTGATAGATTCCCCAAGGTAGCCTTAGTGTATCAGCCAAAAGGAAAGAGAAGCCTGGGAAGACCCTAGAAGAAATGGGCCGACCAGTTTGAAGCCGGAACAGACTAAACAGTCTAAGCCGTGACGAAGAAGTAAGTGCTGGAAGGGGGGCCTTTGCGAACAAAGTAGTCGCCAGGGACCAGATGAAAACCTGGAGGGTAGGAACTCGAAGGCTCCGACAGACACCGTCATTCCTGACATACCACAGGGTTCCGTAGACGAACCGGAGGGTTCGATTTTGGAAGGCTGACAGCCTACGCCTGTTGGTGGTCGACAGGACCGTAAATGTTTGTTAAACACATAATATTATAAGAATGATTTGCGTACTATGGAAAGTTTTGTTAACTTTATTCGTGCGAATAAATCAAGGCGTCTTCCACCTATTCGCACAAAAAAAGTTGACAGTTAAAGGAAACAACAAAATGATGTTTTCGTAAACGCGAAAACCTGAAGTACAGTGAGGGCATTTTTTATTGGTTTTTGAGGAGAGATTATGGCCGACTGTGGCCAATGCAGACAATGGGGGAGCAAAAAGCTAAGGCCTACGTCTGTTGGTTGCATACTTGCATTTAGCTTTAAGATGAAAATTATACTTCTGTGTAAAAATAGAGGAAGGTTGTAATGTTAAAAAGGAACGTTTCTTTGCTTTACACATCATGTTGAAGCGTCCAGTTAAGAAATATTGCCTAGTTTTGGTGCAACTGCAAATTGAATAGTCCAAAAAGCACAGTCCAAATTACACAATTGAATCTATATACAAGTATAGACCTGTATTAAACAAATAGCGTATACTGTAAGATTTATTTCTCACCACAGTTAGTGTATTTCCGTTACTGTTATTAATTAATTGAAAGGTTAGTGCTCAGAAAAATTGTCTAGTATATCGTCCGTTCAAAAAGGAAAGTTTTAATAAATCTGTGCTTTCTATAGTTACTGAATCTGAATCATGAACGTTGAAGAAAACAATATGGAGGCGGACAGGAAATTTGGCTAGGTAGATGCTCACGACTGTTGCTTTTCTGGAGGTCAACAGATATAACGAGATCACATCGTAAGACGGAGGAGGTCTGATCTGGTTTGCGACTGTTGTGTATATTGAACTGGACCAGACTTGCTCTGGAGAGAAATCACCGGGGAATGATTGGGCCAGTTGCGGGTTTGCGGGTTCTAAGCCTACCCTGCTTCATTTACATCGTATGGAAACACATGAATACACGATACACCACCAGACGCGACACGACAGACCTATGACAGAAGTGTGTAAAACGTGTAATAAGGTAGTGTGAATAATATTTCGGGATAATAATAATTTTCTTATTACTGTTCTTTAATAAATAATAATGTAATATTTACTAATCGATTAATAACAAATAGTAAAGATAAAGTAATAATTACACTGATCGAATGGTCGCTCGGCATTTGGTAAAACATTTTATTAATATCTGAACTGAATTATTAGAACATTGAATTACTGTATACTTGACTAATAACAGTAGAACGCGCACCTTTGTCAAACCTCTTACCTGAGACTTGGTCATACACTACCTCGAACTCTCCACCGCCTAACATTCATTTCAAATCTGTCGGTTCAAATCTAACCTCTGAAGCTGCCATAACTGGTGAAACAATTGTCAGGAAAATAAAAATTATAAATAGAATTATACTAAGTGTTTATTCAATTCAAGTATTAAAGTAATAATTGTTTGATTAACGTTATTTCATAGTACTAATTTTTACTACTATTATTAGTATTTATTATTTTTATTGTTAGTTTATTATTTGTTTGAAATAGAATAAATAGATTGTATTTTATTCCGTTTCAATTGACTTTGTAATAAATTGTTCTACTTTTTAATCGTCCTGTCGGGTAACTTTGAACTCGCTGCCGGTTTATGGTAATTTTACAAATTTCTAATTTGAACGGCCTAATATTGTTGTTGCTTGTCTGTACTAGTCGTTTTGTCTCTTTCTCTTATATTCTTTCCTTCATTGCGCGCTTGCGTAGTCCTTGTTCCTCACCCCTTTTTTATTGGTCCGTGCTAACGTGCGCGGGCGTCTTACAAAGGGTTAGCGGAGGGCGGGGGTTGGGACGGCTACATAGAGGGCTCAGGACTTTGACGACAGCTATTCACCGCAAAATTAATTTATGTAGCTTCTTACTCGCAAGCGTGCCTGTGTTCCTCACGGGGTTATGCATAGAACGCTTTGATGAGTACTGACTTTGACCCGTCCCAAAGGAGACCCAACTTTACTGTAGCCCTATCGCCCCCCTCTCTCTCTCTCTCTCTCTCTCTCTCTCTCTCTCTCTCTCTCTCTCTCTCTCTCTCTATCTCTCTCTCCCCCTCATTCTCGTTATCGTCTCTATACTCGGAATTAACTGTCCAGGTTGTCATCATGGTAACTGGTTCCTCCATACCTCCCTGTGTTCTTGGATTTTGAGAGTATTCTATCAAGTTAAATGCGCTAGCGTGTCACTGTGTCAAAGTTCGTGTCAATTTTTTCTTGTAACAGTTTAGGCTTCCATGATGTAAACGTATTGTTTATAATAGTCAAATGACAATATGTTTGACTATGTAAAAAAATGGTTATAAATCCACCAGATTCGCATCAGCTGATCGACACTTGTAAGTGCCCTGTGTATTTGTCCTTGAGTCGTAACCCGTTTGTCTTGCACAGATACTGTTTCGCTTTGATACTATTGTTCAGAAGCGTTAAATGAAGAGGCCAAAATGTAAAGAAGAAGTTGTTTGGGGGGAACGAGTTCTCGGAACGTCTTCTCAACCTGACGTCAGCGAGACCGGTCATCAAAGACGGCGTTTTCCTTGTCTTTTGTCCGGGATTGTTCGCGCTCATCAATCGGGGTTGGCTGAATGGATTTTGTGAGCGTAGAGAGAAGCACCTTTGTTCTGTAGCTTCTTACCGCGTCAGCTTTGGGGCTTAAGTAAGAATTAATGGTTTATCGTACGTGTACACCCAATTGTGTGTGAGCCAGAATATCACCGGATCTGAATACGAAAACAACATTAAGAATATAATAGTAATAATACATTGTTTATTGTGTTAAGGGACTTGTTATTGTTACGCGCGCACACTTACCGTCGTCATCATCAGCATCAGCATCTTCACATCACGGCATAGGATAGGTCCTGCCTGTTCCGCCTTCAAAGATCTTCCAGCCATCTCTTCGTGGGTCTACCCACTACCTGTGTCCTATAGATTTATATTTCCAGTCTAAGTTTTATTTCTACCCTTACACATCTGTTAGTCTTTCATCCCAGTTACAAATTTGTACTTCTTCTCCTATTCAATTTTGTACTCATTATTCAAGTTTGACTCATTAACACCTTTTAACTGCTCTTAAGAACCCCATTTTTGAACCCTGTATTTTACTTTCTTGTTTCTTTGTTGTTGCCTATAATTCACACCCATAAGACAGTACAGGGACCCACATAACTTTGTAAAAATGCATTTTTTTTTATCTTGACTTAGTTTACTCAGAACTTTCAAAGAGCACAGTACGTGTGTATTAATGGAATGTGTAGTGTAGGGCTCGGATTTAGAGAATTTAGAAATATTTTACAAATGACTTATAAATTTACAGAAAAATCCAGTAAAATTACTTGAATCGTGACTCAACTTGACCTTGAACTCAAGTAATCGTTATTTGAGTGATTCAAAATTTGAACAAAAGTATCTGTTACTCCCTGAAATAATAACTATAACATTTTCTACAATCTTTAACATGCAGTAAACTTTGAGACAATTAACGTATGACCGTATGTATTAAACAGTAATTTAATTAATCGTATCAATACAGTAATTTATAATATTATTGTACGATTAATACAATAATATTAATAGCCTACTCTTATTTAAAAGAAGTTTCAACGAGCAGCAAGGGATGGAATTTTCAGACCGAACTTGTTTGACCTGCCACATTAATTTCTCGCATGACTTGCTAGATGCGTAGTATACTTAGAGTTTACTATTTCTTATATTTTTTCTTGTCACAGTCGTCTTCTTGCTTGACACAAAAAATGCCTCAGATTTATGTCTTTTTCAAATGTGATTACACGAAGTTTGTATGAAACGTTCTACCATAGTCTACTTGTCCCCTGTTCCTCACCTGGTTGTCCTTCTGTCTCAGTCTCACCCTGGCGGATCGGCAGGGCGCACGGGTGTGTGAGAACTCTGCACAAAAACAAATATAAAACAAAATATTGACCATCCTTTTAGTAATATTGATTATCTTAGTATTCGTAAAAATAATAATGGTATCTTAATAATATTCTCATATTCATCATCAAGGTCAAGGTTTAAACCAGTATTTGGTTTGTTCGACCTTCACATTTTTCTTGCTGAAACCACCGCTTTCTTTAAGTCGGCTAAAATTTCCATCCACTGGTTTTTATTTAGCTGATGGTTTATGAAAGTACTCACTGGTATTGATTACTTCTGGTTGGGTTTTGATTTTTCCTTTCATTTTACACGTTCATTCCAGTTTCTTCCATATACTTGTTCATTTCCTACTTTATGGCGTCTTTTTTACCTTCTTATTATCGTATAAAACTCATTTCTGCTCTTTCCGTTCTTTTCTTTTGGTTCTTTATCAGTGTGAAACACTCGCATTCCATATTGTCATTCCTTTATAAATTTTATTATGTTATTATTATTTGCATAGCGTTATTAACCATGTTACAGTGGAAACAAAATACAGAGACCAATGAAATCACTATTTACCAAGGTTAATCTTAATCATCATCATCATCGTCATCATCATCATCATAATCTTCACGGATTAAACCAAAAATGGTTTGTTCCGGTCTCAAATAGTTAGAGCTAGTCACTCCAGCGCTTCCTCGGACGTTCCACACTTCTCCGTCCCACCGGCTTATAGTTCCAGAGTTGTTTGGGGATGCGGCAGTCATCTATTCGGCAAAGATGTTCCCACCAATTCAGCCGATACTGGGCGACCAACTTTAATTAGTCACAAATAACAGTTTGTAATTGTACTCTCATGCAATAATTCAAGTTAAAATTGTCCACACGCAATAATAATGTCACCTATAAGAGTTCCGAACTAATTATAATACAATAGTCACTTTCTACTAATCACTTGTTCCGCACTAAAGAAATCGCTCACTGTAACTGACTCACTAAGTCGGGCGCTGTTGCTTATATAGCTCCCGCAGGTGTTCCAGAATAATATTTCACTTTTTTGGCGGCCTGCCAACATAATTTGCGTAGTTAAAAGTGCTCTCGAACAGTCTGGAAGGTATTGGTCTTGCGGCCTTGACAGAGACACTGCACTAGCCGAGAAACGGGTGGAAGGACGCTCACGACTCATCGAGAGCGTTCCGTAGTTGTAGGATGTTATTGCACGTCATTGCAGGGGATGTTATTAATCAATATCATGTATGTCGACATTGATAACGGTTTGTCGATATGTCATATGTTACTCAATCAGTTAGTCGAAAGTATATAAGACGGAAAAAGAATATTTTCAATATTCGGGTAGTCGACCTTGTTATTCGACAGTATTCCAATGGCGTGACGTGTGATAAAATTATGTCCGAAGAAGATATTGTTGACAAAGATTGTTATTTTGTTTACTGTGTTGTATAAATCGGTAATAAAAAAAGAACATATGTTCGACATACAACCCTGTGAAAGTAGAAAAGAATTGAAAAACTGTTGTTAACGAAAGAAAGCGGACGCGCTTGTGTTTACAACCTGTTTGTAACCTTACAGATTGTTTAACCGATAGCTGTAACTATGTTTTCGACTATACACACCCTTCTTTAATACTCACAGGTAATAAAATGGGTTATAATAGCTGTGTTGTATTGTCTTACTTTTGGGGGGGGCGTATTTACCTTGGGGGGGAGGCGAACTGGACCGGACCCCATCCCAGAGGATCGAAAAAAGTTGAGGAATTATGTTAAATTTAGGCTGTTTTATTATTTTTCCAGCTGTGTACCCTAATATAGTTGTAATTCTTTTTTAAATATGCGAACAGGTTTATTACACAGGATTTGGGTGTATATTTGAAATATGGAATACAGGAAAATCAATTAAGTAAATAAGTATCTTTAAACGAGTTTCAGTAATGCGTATTTTTGTATTATTACCGTTTACTTTAATGGGAGTGATTTCAGGATGTTATCACACGTTTTTCAGCCACTTTAAAGATAGTAATATTGAATAGATAAAGTGTTTATATTTGTGTATGAAGCTGGCTCGATTGGGCCCTCCTCCCAAAGGCCAAATTCTGGATACGCCACTGACTTTTATTATTAGTCTATGCAGAATATAGTTACAAGTCATAGTTCCCTAAAGCGACTTAAGACATGGCTCACGAATCGAAAGAAATACCAACGTGTGAAAGAAAAGAGAATGGAACTACACCGAAGTATTGCTAAACCTCTGTTGTACCCTCTGGGTGGAGATTTTATCATTGACAAGGGGAAGGTTACAGCGGGTGCCACATACCGGGGGCACGTGGTTCCTGGTGGTGCATAATGCATTTCCCTTCGCCTACAACTATTATTGATGTGTGGATGACAACGTTTCAATTGGGTATCGGGCTTCTCTATACTTGGAACGATTGGTAGAGGTTAAAGATTCGGTGATAATGAGTATTATTATTACTATTATTATTATTGTGTTAGCATGGTGTAGACTCAGTACAAAGGTTTACGTTTGGAACGCTTTGAAGTAACCTCGGCGCTGCAGCCTTTGTAGAGCCAGGGCCTCCAACACCACTCGTCTGCGCCACTGCCTTATTCCCGGGCGGTTCAGATCTTCTTCAACATTTTCCACCCATCTTACCGGGATCTCCCTGCTCTTCTTCGTCTTCTACCTGGATTCCCATTGAATACTTTCTTCACAACTATATTTTTCTCTGTACATGACGTGACCGCCGAATTCTCTTTCGTTTAATCTCCGTAACAATATCTGGCTCCCCGAAAATTCTCTCCATCTCGTCGTTTGTGCGAATTCCCCGTATGTCTCAATCCCTCTTGGCACTATAAATCTTTCACAATATCTTTCTTTTCCATCGTTTAAGCTAACTCTCTTCTGTAACTGTCATCGTTCGTTCCTCACTTCCGTATATTACAGTGCGCCTTAAGATGGCCTTATAATTCTTAATTTTTAACTTTCTGTTTACATTTCTTGACCTCAGGACACTGCCCAAAACATAAACAGATCTTTTGGTAGCCGATAATCCCAAGTAGTTAAAATTTTACATATTTCGTAAATGTTGTCTTCCTCCTCTAACTTGCTGGAGCGTAAGACCTGTTCTTATAGGTACATTGTCTTTCTATATTTATTTCAAGGTCTGCTTCCTTACCTTCTCTGTCCAACACAATAAATGTTTCCTTAAGATCTCTCTCTGTTTGCGCAAACAGCGCCACATCATCAGCGTGTGCGATTCATTGTTCGATCTAATGTGCTAACCTCTGGACTTATCGATAACGTCCGTGTTACATTTTCCAGCAGCAGATTGAATAGAATCGTGGACAGTACGCCTCCCCCCCTGCATTAAGCCCTTGTTTACCTTGAACTCCATAATTAATTCTGCTTCCATCTTCACTTTACTCTTAGATCCGTGCAGATTTAACAAAATTACTTAGGTAACACGTCTTAAACAGCTCAATTAGTTTTCTTGGTATTTCCAGTTCTTCTATTGCTTCATACAGTGTACTTCCAATTATTCTGTTATATACCTGTTTATAGTCGATAAAAACGCAGTGCATGTCAAGCTCATAAAACTTCGCTATTTGTTTTAACATAAAGTAGTTGACCTGTCACTCCGAAATTGGCACGGATAGTCACCGATAATGTTCTGTACGGCCCTGTTGAGTCTAAACTCTTGGCGAACGCCTTGTATCCTACATTCAAAAGAGCAATTCCCGTATAATTGTCATAGTCTGTTTTGTAATTCTTTTTATGTGCGGGACGTATTATGCACATAGACTGTCCTTCAAGCAAACATTTTCACTTCAAATTTTGGAAATGAATTCAAAAAAGAACTGGGCGAGTTTGTCTCCATCGCATATCAAAAATTCACTTCCTACCTATCCTTTCCGGGAGCTTTATTATTTTTCATAGCCTTTATTGTATCTTCTACCTTTAATTTTGTTGAGTTTCTTACTAATTCCTCATCTTCCTGGTTTCTATTTACTTGCTGTATATCAACATTTCCTCCCTCATCCTCTTCATCAGTTCCTGGTCCTGATTTTCATTACTGAGTAGTTCTTCGAAATAAGATCTCCATCTCTCCAGTATTGTGTCTTTGTTACACAGAAGATGATGTCCATATGTATCTTTGTAGAAGACAGTTCTAGGCTCAGACCTTTCCCTTTAATCGTTAACACTCTGATAGAATGTTCTTGTCTTTTCCCTGTCACCTCGAACTCTTCAGTTTTTCTCTTTTCGAAATCACGCTTTTTCTTCCTGCATTCTTTCTGCTTTTCTTCTTTTAGTTCTATAGTCTTCAGTTGTTCTTGTCTTTCTCTGCAACATTCTGTTTCTTGCATCATTTCTTTCTAGCACCACATGTTCACAATCGTCCTTTCTGCGTGACCTCTCTTGCTTTCCTAGGATCTCCTTGCCTCTTTTTGTCCAGATGGAATCAGCTTTTTCTATTTTTCCCCCAGACTACTGAAACCCCTCCTTATTTTTATTTAGTTTTTTATAAGGTTTTTTTTATAGGAGAGGCTACTAGATATTTAGAACTAGGCCAAAGGCCTAGAAGAAGCATAAAATGCGCTGGGTCCAGTGAGACTGGACTTGCAATTAAACTCTCTATTAGCCAACAATAACAACTTTATTTTTTTTGTTAGAAGAAAATTTTTTTTACATAATTATAGTAACGTTTCTTAACTTATCTTGTTGTGTATACATAGATATAGATTAACTGCAGTTTAAAATTGCCCATGATAATTCAACAAATCCCTTTTAGTATCACAAATAGATTAAATTTCGACATTATAAAAAAAAATATATATATCCTACTCATCCACCTAACACATAACAGAACATAAAATCACATACAATTTAACAAGATCACAATTATAATTCACTATCACATCATACCCATAAAAGCTCTGCGTCCCGCCTGTATATTATATTTTTTATATCGCCGCATCATATAGAAATATCAAATGGCTGTAACCTGCTAGTATTTATTAATTGAGAACTGATATCATCTATTAAGAGATGATCCTCATCTATCCCATCCACCACCGGACGTTTCTGGAGAACGCCGGAAATGGGGTTGGGCAATCTCTGATAACATACCGCCGCCAGAATTACACAATTCACAATACACAACAATGAAACATAAATCCCAACGCAATACCTAACACAAACATAACTTACAAACAGAAAAAACTCGAGTACTCTTCTTCCTTCAAGTCGACCTCCGGGTTCCCTAGCGCTGCGGAGACCTGACCCACTCCTGAACCAACCCTCGTTCACACCACACAAGAGGACAACCAACCACTAACATATACATGAAATACACAACACCTAACACCTATCACGACATATGACATTTCACAGACACGTACTTAACAACCATCATCAAAGTCAACATTAAATTTCCGAAATTTTTAAACAATACACTCAGTCGGCACGCCTCACGGTACCGACTTCCGATCGGGCCATACCGCATCCCGCTAATCCAATGCGCTATAATTCGATATTCAATCGCTGATACAGTCTACTCCCCATGCAACGCCCCAGACCTCCGGTAATTCAACGTCTCAAAATATACCAACTAAAAATGCATGCCTCGTGGCGGCACCAGATTCACGAATACGAAACAGGCTAACAATTATACATTCACATAATATATAAACCATTGAACATGACACCATATCTGCATATATGTTAATCTTGTAAATTTTTCTAAGTTTCAATTTGTCCAAACTGTTTCCGAGTTTGCAAGCCCCGTCACACCAAAGGACCCAAGGATTCAACCCTAGATAGAACCACACTCTGCTACCATTTGAAACCCCTCCTTTTTTTTATTTATTTTTTTTTTTAGGAGAGGCTACTAGATATTTAGAACTAGGCCAAAGGCCTATAAGAAGCATAAAATGCGCTGGGTCCAGTGAGACGGGACTTGCAATTAAACTGTCTATTAGCCAACAATAACAACTTTATTTTTTTTTGTTAGAAACAAATTTTTTTTTTACATAATTATAGTAAAGTTTCTTAACTTATCTTGTGTGTATACATAGATACAGATTGACTGCAGTTTAAAATTGCCCATGATAATTCAACAAATCCCTTTTAGTATCACAAATAGATTAAATTTCGACATTATAAAAAAATATATATATATCCTACTCATCCACCTAACACATAACAGAACATAAAATCACATACAATTTAACAAGATCACAATTATAATTCATACCCATAAAAGCCCTGCGGCCCGCCTGTATATTATATTTTTTATATCGCCCCATCATATAGAAATATCAAATGGCTGTAACCTGCTAGTATTTATTAATTGAGAACTGATATCATCTATTAAGAAAACCCCTTATAAATTTTATAATGCCTGCGGCCAGCATATAGCTTACTCAGAATATTACCAACATAATTTTAAAAAAAACTGTAACAATTCTATATTAATTTCAAATACACATTTATAAATTTGAAGGACCATCTGAATGGCCCATAATAGCAAAATATAATTACAAGTTAAAGTGTTAGTACCATTGTATAAGTCTGTAAAAATGAAAAACTTCTTGATTTGTATAAAGTATAGATCATTAAGAAAAACAGAATTGGCCGTAAGAGTTCAATAATACTTAAAAGGTTTAATTACAATGACGTGACCATAATAACAGAAATATAATTGCTAATTAAATCTCAGCACAGCCTGCATAATTTTACAAAAATGGAAAATTGATAATTCTAAGAAAATCTGGTTTGACCCATAATGGCCAGAAAATACAAGTTACAAAATATAATTACCAGTGAACAGTCTGTATGAATTTCATAAAAATAGGAGAAGCTTTAGTTTTCATTAAGATATAAAAATTTTACAGGAATCTGATTGGAAAGCCAAAATGAAATACACTTATACATTGAAATGTCAGTACCGCCTGTACAATTTTATAAAAGTAAAATTTGTAATTTTTATCAATATATATATATATATATCCTTTAAAGAGATGCTGAATTGACCCGGCCGCAGGAGTGTTCCAGCACTTGCCTGACTTGACATAGGATGACACGTCAGAATCTTGCATGAAAAGGCACCAACAGGCACCTACCCCCTTGGTTCGAAAATTTTGTTATAACATAACTAGACCTGATACCGGAATAAAAAAAACCCCAGCCCTTAAATGGAAAGAAAGTGAATAAGAGTTAAGAAAAGACTTGATAAAAATGCAGCCAAACCTGCCGGTTCAACACGCTTCCAGACAACACACATTGATTTAATGAGATAAAAAAAAACTGTCCCCAACAACCCTTGCACCCGTTCTAAAGCATAAAATCACGCGCACGCGGGAATCATCCCGCTGGCGGGTTCACAATTATACTTGTATTAACTGTACTATAAACTCGGATTATATTGAAACTGTCCAGCCAGCACACCCCGATTAAACAGCATAACGGAATAAAGTTAATCTGACTGTAGGTTACATTCACGGCACATACTGTTTCCTGCAGGCCAGGTTTGAATAAAAGAAAATGTTCAAATATCACCTGATTTGATCCAGGCGGTCACATGGTTATAGGTTGCAGTGGTCTCCCTCCGCCGCGGCAGAACTAAGGTTTCAGAGGTTCAGAGCATGATGAAGATGTATGTACCTCATGCGTTGGTCACGTCTCCGACTACCACGGGAACCCTGGATATTAGTAATAATTAATGTACTGACCACAAAAGCTTAACACACACGTCACATATAAGGCGTGTATGACAAACATAAAAGCTAGGCGCGCCTGACCAAATCAATACAGTTCATCAACATCTAGGTGACACATTCTCCCTTTTTATATTTTAAATAAAAATTATTATAACTCACTCATGACCTGGCTCAATTATGAGAGACACTCACAGGCATGTACAGCATTAACATATCAGAACAGGCAACAAGTTCATTCGCCACGTGGTATTACAGTCAATCACCAAAATCTCGCAAAATACCTAATTCTTTTTCCGCCCATTAGCTATGGACAATTGGTAATTACAAAGTACTACTTGTAGGCGGTTTTAAAGTTTTACAAATGAATCAAATACTTAACAATGGGTACACTTCCGGTCAACGCCACGTGCATTCATAGACAATCCAACAAAGTCCCCGGTTTCACAAAATTACATAATTTCTTAGATCTCTTTTAAATACTGAATGATTAGTTACCAAATACAATTAATAGGCGGTATTAAAGTTAAAACCTAAATCAAATACTTCCCAATAACCAATACATATCTGGTCGCACGCCACGTGCATTCACAACAGACAATCGGTTCGCATCTAGTTCAACTGTTGAATTTAAAACTTTCGCAACCAACTTATTAATATATATTCAAGGTACTTACCGGTAGGTCTTAGGGCGATTACTTAGCCATTAACGAGGAGAAAAACCCACAATTAAAAAGCTCTGCCGACTAGAAGAGAGATAGACTGCTTGCAGGTTTGTAGCGGACGGCGGACTGAAACGACAAGCTCCCAACTCCAAACAGCCAAGCTAATTACGAGCTCCCCCAACAGGCAGCGCCAGCAAGCAGAGGAGAACACGGTAACACCGACCGGCTCCGCGCACATTTTCGCGTCTGACATTAATTACTACGGCTAAATATCGCATTTTTTTTATTTTACACAAACGCCGGGTCATCAAAACCCGGCACACCCCCACCCCAAAAGGGCAACCTGGTTGCCTCACACTTGAAACCCGGGGTACCCTGCAGATTACCCCTCATAATCTTCTAAAACACACGAGTCTCAACCGGTAAGTCTCATTACTCTTCGCTCTCAGGACTGAAAATCTCATCACCACTGCGACCATCCCCACGCGAGCCCTCTCCGCCATGCCAACCTCACGGGACCGCCCTAACACGTTACCCTCTCTGGTGACCACCACCTTCCTCTACTGGTGCCACTCACATACGCGTCCCTAGGACCAAACAAGGTGTCACTAACCTTGGTATGTGAGTGACCATACTACAACTCACGTCCACCTCCTGGACAGACCAGCCATATGCCGCAAAACAAGGCATCACAATCCTTGCCATATGACTGGCCCACATCCCTACACTAGGACGGACGGCCCCGATTCGCCAGGCAGAGAAGACCGCATCGAGGGCACGCGAACATCAATCCCATCTCTCATTTAACAGTTCGATTACACACAGTAACTAGAAAGGGGGGGGGATTACGTCTCTACTGAACCGTCCATACAACACACACTCTTAACCAAAAGAAACACCCGGGACTTCGACCGGGGATGCGGCATGGCCATCTAACAACAAAATTCAATGTCAACAATAGATCAGCTAATGAGGCAAGCACGGGTTTATCAGATTAAGAAAACAACAACTAAATTCCACCCTGCAGACGGCTGTCACCGGCTCAGAGTCCAACTCGCCCAGATAACATAGTTTACAACGATACAGCTGCTTATAATTCACTCGGTCAGTACCTTTAACATTTCACCTCCTCTGTATTTACAAAATACTCTGCATATAACTCCCCTGGACAATATCTAGTATCCGCATAAAACACCAACCAACAATCTAACACTAGCATCACCACACAAACCTAGTCACCACATTTCTAACTAAATTCTTTTCTAACTCCCTTTTTGATTTTTCTTTTTCCTTTCTCTAATTTTTCCTTTAATTTTTTTTTTCTAAGGGGAGGGTTAGGAAAATCGGGAAGATGAAAAGGGCAAGGATCATTGAAAGGTCAATAGCTAGGACTAAGGGTAAGGACATGGCTCCCTCCGGAAATAAGGATGAATGGAGGAAACCAAGGCTCGCGTGGGCAGGGGCGCATCCCTGAAGTAGACGAACACCACTGGGACTGTGGGGAACATCTACCCGCTACCCGTTACCCGCTTCTTCTCACCTTTCTATGACGGACTTTATGTACTCGTTCCTTCCGGACATCACTCACTGAGAAATTATCTCGTGTTGAGCTGTAGGCTACTGATTTGTTTCTTCTGAATAAGAATCACGGCAACTTACATCACTACTTTCACTCCGCTCTGGATTATCCTCATCATCTAATTCCTCTGCTTCTGCCTCCCCTGCTTCTCTTTCTTCCAACTCTTTCTCTTCTTCTTCCTCTATGCCTTCCTCCTTACCGTCCTCTTCTTCCTCTTCCACTTCTTCTTCATGCTCTTCTTCCTCTTCTACCATTTCCCCTTCTTCGTCCCCATAATCCAAATCACCATCACGACACTGCACCTCCTCACCATCTTCCAGTCCCTCATCTGCTCCATCTTCACCCAGCTCCTCACCAATTTCTTCACCGCCCTCGTCTCCAATCTCATTTTCATCAACACATTCATCATCCACATTATCGCCATCACGTCCACTACCACCATCATAATACTGCACATCTTCATCATCCTCTAGTTGCTCATCTGGTCCACCTGAAATTTCTTTCCGTTCCTCAGAATCCTCAGCACTACTTACAGAAGCCGTCCGCAAATCTGCACACACTACATCATCCTCACTCACACACTCCACCACGCTGCCGCCAAATTCATCCTCAACTTCTACCTCGTCTCCTTCAACTACACTTGCAGCATGGACATCCCCGTATCCATCCGCAAACTCAGAAACTTCAGTCTCCTTAACACCTATAACTATACTTCCCTGTGCAGCATCTGCAGACCGCTCTTCTGCCTCTTCTTCCGATTCCTCTCCTTCACCACTCCCAGCAACTATAGCGTCATCGACATTTCCCACCATGGAATCCAGCTGTCCAGGTCCATGTGCAATGTCTAAATTAAATTCTACTTGCGATGGTAAAGCTACACTATCAAGTGACTTCTCATATCCATGCGTAGGCGATGATGATATTACAGGATCTGGATCCATCATGAACCGAGAGGGAGATACCGGAACAAATTCTGCGGCATCTGGATTCAACTCTGACGTCATACCCGAGTCCTGTAATTCAGTGTTAACAGACGTGTTCTTGTTGTTTTGTGTTGATCCACCGAAGTAATTCCCCTCTTCTTCTTCCTCTTCACCTTCTTCATCCACTACTCTATTAGGCACTTGTAATTCATCTGGAACGTTTAAAGTTTCTTTTCTTTCCAAATAGGAATAACGCCTTGCTACAGGATCCCTACTTGCCGATGTTGGTTTACTAATATAACTTCTTCTTCCCCAGTTAATTTCATATTTATTTGCCTTCTCTTCTGTAACCGTTGTTACCATCTTCTCACTTGCCACCCCCTTGTAGCTTTCATTACTTCTAAAATATTCCGTTTTTCTCACAGTTTCCTGCGTTCTCCACCAGCCACCATGTCTGTCATTTCTAGCTCTTTCTAATGACCTACTTGATTCTCGATCACTCTTTGCCGCTCTTTCCCGGGACTCGTTATTCGCCTGGACCCTTCTGGCATACCCACACCACCGGTGCAGGTCCGCAAAACAACGTGGACGGTCGGCAAACAGCAGACGGGATCTCTCTTGGGGAGTCAGCCCTTCTAGTATTACATGTATTATCTCCCTCTCAGGCAACCCCAACCTTAATACCCGGGCAGTTTTGCGTATGCTCTGTACAAAGTCCCCCAGCGCCTCTTCGTTGGCCTGTAGACGATAGAATAACTTAAATTTCAACTGGTCACGGCACATACTGTTTCCTACAGGCCAGGTTTGAATAAAAGAAAATGTTCAAATATCACCTGATTTGATCCAGGCGGTCACATGGTTATAGGTTGCAGTGGTCTCCCTCCGCCGCGGCAGAACTAAGGTTTCAGAGGTTCAGAGCATGATGAAGATGTATGTACCTCATGCGTTGGTCACGTCTCCGACTACCACGGGAACCCTGGATATTAGTAATAATTAATGTACTGACCACAAAAGCTTAACACACACGTCACATATAAGGCGTGTATGACAAACATAAAAGCTAGGCGCGCCTGACCAAATCAATACAGTTCATCAACATCTAGGTGACACATTCTCCCTTTTTATATTTTAAATAAAAATTATTATAACTCACTCATGACCTGGCTCAATTATGAGAGACACTCACAGGCATGTACAGCATTAACATATCAGAACAGGCAACAAGTTCATTCGCCACGTGGTATTACAGTCAATCACCAAAATCTCGCAAAATACCTAATTCTTTTTCCGCCCATTAGCTATGGACAATTGGTAATTACAAAGTACTACTTGTAGGCGGTTTTAAAGTTTTACAAATGAATCAAATACTTAACAATGGGTACACTTCCGGTCAACGCCACGTGCATTCATAGACAATCCAACAAAGTCCCCGGTTTCACAAAATTACATAATTTCTTAGATCTCTTTTAAATACTGAATGATTAGTTACCAAATACAATTAATAGGCGGTATTAAAGTTAAAAACTAAATCAAATACTTCCCAATAACCAATACATATCTGGTCACACGCCACGTGCATTCACAACAGACAATCGGTTCGCATCTAGTTCAACTGTTAAATTTAAAACTTTCGCAACCAACTTATTAATATATATTCAAGGTACTTACCGGTAGGTCTTAGGGCGATTACTTAGCCATTAACGAGGAGAAAAACCCACAATTAAAAAGCTCTGCCGACTAGAAGAGAGATAGACTGCTTGCAGGTTTGTAGCGGAAGGCGGACTGAAACGACAAGCTCCCAACTCCAAACAGCCAAGCTAATTACGAGCTCCCCCAACAGGCAGCGCCAGCAAGCAGAGGAGAACACGGTAACACCGACCGGCTCCGCGCACATTTTCGCGTCTGACATTAATTACTACGGCTAAATATCGCATTTTTTTTATTTTAAACAAACGCCGGGTCATCAAAACCCGGCACACTACTTGTGAGCGTTCCACTTCCACCCGTATAGCTCATTATTCAAATATTCTACAAATCAGTGTCATGATCTCTTGTAATCTTTTCAACATTGATCCTATCTTAAAACATTGATCTTCAGTATTTTTTTTTCTTATTTTCTGTAACTTCATCAATCCTCTGACTATATTTAACTGTCACCAGGCAGTGGTCAGAATCTCAATCTTCCACGCTACAACTGCTTATTTGTAAGATATCAGATCCACGATGCCTGTCAACTATCACATGGTCGATTTGGTTTATCATGGTCCCGTCTAGTGAACGCCACGTTTCTTTCTCTAGATTCTTTCTCTGTAAACGGATAATTTTACAATCATACTCTTGCTCATGGTAAAGTCGGACGCCACTGTCCTTACTATCCTCATGTAAACTATCATTACCTATCTCTTCCTTCCCGACGTTGGTATTCAAGTCGCCTATGCATTTAACATCATGTTTTTGTACTCTGTTGTAAGCTTGTTTCAGTTGGCCATAAACCTCCTCTTTTTCGGCGTCTTTTGCTACTTCTGTCGGAGCATAAATACAAAATTGTATTAAATTGAGGAATTTAGCCTTAACTCGTACCGTGCGTGTTCATTCATTGGGACGATCAAATTTTAATATTGTTGGCTTAATTTCCTTTCCCACTATGAAACCTGTTTCATGTTCCGCAGCGTCGTTTCCACTATGAACCACTATGTGGCTCCCAGATGACCTCATTCTTTTCCCTTTCAGTCTGAGTTCTTGCACCACCTTTCAGATTGCAATTGCATGAGGCCTTTGATTTCGGGGTGCCCTTTGTGTAGAGAGTTGTTTTCAATTCCCTCTACCCGTTCGCTGTAAGCTGCCTAACTCAGCCTATATATGCAGCCGTTGGCCTACTTGACCGGGATCTTTACATTTTGCATTGTATGATTGTATGAAAGATGTCCCTAAAACATTTGGGAGTATATCAAAAAAATTATTGCAAACAATTACTAATAACCGAGCATCCGAAATTCATCTCATTTTTGATAGATACTTTCAACCTTTAATTAAAGATTACGAGCGTTCATTGAGACGAAGCTCGTCATCTGATCGTAACTTCGTCATTTTAGGGGAAAATCAACCGAGACCTACAGACTTTTCTAAAGAACTGAGAAATAGTAAATTTAAAGAAGCATTGATTACTTTTATAATAAATCATTGGAGTGGCCAACATTTTGCTGAGTTTATTAAAGACAAAACTATTTTTCTCAATTTTGATAATTAATTGGTAATTGATACTCGTATGAAGTTGTAAATGGCAAAGTTATCAAATCAGTCAATGTAAATTTTTCTTGTCCTGAACATGAAGAAGCAGATACAAAGATAGTTTTTCACATTTGTAAAATTAATCTCGATGCTAATGTTTTAATTAAATGTTCAGATACCGATATTTTAGTTATATTGTTAGGAAACTTGCATACCATTAAGAAAAAATTGAACTTTTCCATTGAATATGGAGTTTCGGATAAGCGGACCGTAATAGATGTTAACGAAATATATGAAAGATTGGGTGAATCGTTGTGTAAAGCACTTCCAGCGTTTCATGCTTTTACTGGATGTGATTATAATCCATCATTTTTCAGAAGGGGAAAGCAGCGTCCTTATAAAATTCTTCAGCAATTGGAAGAGTATCAAAAGGCTTTCATAAAGCTAGGTAAATTTTTTTGGGATAAGGATGATGTAATAACAGTTATTGAAAAATTTGTATGCCATTTATATAATGTAATAAGTAAAGATGAAAATGACACACCAACCGTAAATAGAGCCTGATTTGAATTATTTTAGCGAAATTACAAAATAAAAAATTTAAATGAGCCTTTTCAAAAGAAAAATATAAAAAATTTTGATGCGTCAAGTTTACCTCCTTGCTACTCCGAGTTAGAACAACTTTTGAGAGCTCGTTATATTGCTAACATTTGGCAAAGATCTTACGAGGCTATACCATCTCAATGTGAACCGCAACAGCATGGATTGTTTTTAAATGAAAATGAAGTGAAATATGAATTCCTGTGGTTTACAGGTGATCAGTTACCTTCTACTATTAATGAAGTTATATTAGATGATGAGAATAATGATAATAATATAGATGAAGATATGTCTGATGATGACATTGATATAAGCGAGGATGAGGACGTTTTGTATGAAAGTAGTGATAGCGAAATGGATTCATTTGATAATTAATTGTTAATATATGAATATTCTAAATATGTTTATAAATATATGTCATAGGTTAAATAAATACATGTATTAACATATTATGTAAGACGTTTTAAAAAATGATAAATGAACATTATTGTTAAATACAATGTTTGAATTAAAAATTATTCATTTTACTATAAATGCTGGTTATTATTTATTTTCCTAATATTTAAGACAATAATCTTCCATTATGGTGTCCGCTTCTTAGCAAATAGACTAATATTTGTGCAATAACCGCCTATCTTCACTGGCGGACATATCCTGAATATTTTCACTGGCAAACTAATAAGTCGGAATCGCTATCGTTGAAAAAACGCGCATCACTCAAGGCATTTTCGATCGAGATTTTCATAGGAAAAACTACCGAATTTTTTCCGCCCTTTTGCACACAAACTTGCACATTCATAAACATTGCATACACAAATTGGCGGACATATACCTTGTGATTTAAGTTTTCCCAAAATTTTCCTATCTTTGACGCTTCCCGCCGGCCATTTATACTCCACTTCCGTTTACGCCACTTTGCATGGGGCATAAGAATGACATTGGGTGCTTACTTGTAAATTTTCAGCCATATACCGAGTGATTTAAAAACCTTAGAAATTTACCGACTTTCACCGCTTGCCCCCATTTTGATCTTCCGAAACGCTTTCCGCCGTCAGTTATTTACGATCGATATAGGTCATAGAACATTTTGCGACAAAATTATCCCATCGACCTAGTAAAAAAAAGGACTCTATCTCTTAGACCATTACCATAAAACGCAAGTTTTTTTTTCAACATTGATACCATGAATTACATTATTTGTTAGTCTCTTGTAATCTGCGTGCAACTGGTTGAAAATTGTCTCTGTTATCTCTTGATATATGACATTATACGATAATTATTTTCTTGGAACTCTGTGAATAATCGAAAGTTTTTTGTTTATCAGATCTTGTGGAAATGTTATTGGTCAGCCAAGTATGCCGTATTTTACACGTCAACTAAACACGAAAGGTTAAGTGAAGTCAGTTACACGTGTTTAAATGTTTGTGTTATAGTTTCGGTTTCGATCAAATGTTTTTACACGTTCAAGACCTGTACACGCGAAGCCACAAACATAATCTCTCTACATTAATCAGTTCTTAGATCCGGCCTTTTAGTGTTTCTGATGTTATTAAATTGTGTCGAAATGTTGACAGTAGTACTTTAAAATTTTGGGTACTTTCTCAACAACCGTTGTCGTCGTGGTGACTTCACTGTGTAGGCTTATAGCCTCTTCCGTCTTCACTGCAGCCATCTCTTCCAGGGCCTACACACAGATCTGCCAACTGGCTTGTAGTCTACAGCGCGCTTTACTAGCCTCTGGTGAACCATTCTGTAGACGTGCTCCATCCACTGCTGCTTTCGTTCTTCTGTCTTTTCATTGATGGAGAATATACAAAGTTCGGCCCTTATATGTTCATTATGCATTCGATCCCTTAGACCAGGGGTATCCAAACTACGGCCCGCGGTAATCTGGCCGATGCTGCGTGCAGTTTTTAAATTGATCGTCAAAATACTTCAAATATTATAACATTTTACTAAATAACTAAACAAGAAATAAGTATAAAATCAAAGTACAGGGCTAACTTGACAGACGAACACTTGAAGAAATCTATCCTAGTGATAGGAGCATCAAAATTTGACCCAAAATGGGCAGACATTATTTATGTCAGAAGCAACTCCACACATCCCATCGCACGGCCTACATAAGAAAGCCAAAAAATAATATATATGAAGTATCTTTGAATCTTATTTTTTCCTTACTTTTTTTTACATTATTTTGAATAAATGAATTTATTTTCTTTGGATAAGGCTGTTTAATTTTTATTTAAATACTTATTTTATTGACTTGATTATTTCGTAAACTTAAAAAAATAAGGTTACAATATGTGTGTGTGTGTGTGTGTGTGTTGTTGGCCCGCGTGACTTCCAAGATTTTTCAATTCGGCCCTCAAGTGAAAAAGTTTGGAGACCCCTGCCTTAGGCGATAACCACTCGCGTGATTTTATTCTTATCATCATAATGTTCATAACTTATACCCGACAACCGTAATTGTCAACCTTTCGATTATGCGATAATTGGCATCGACATATAGTGGAATAGTGCACATAACTTTATTTAGCTATAGAAATTCTGAAAATATACTGTATTTGTATAGGCCTATGTTATAATATAGTTTGTTGACGATTGAGATCGTTTTTCATTTTCAAATTTTTGTTACGAAAAATGTTTCTAATAACTTCCATCTGCGTCTGTGACGCCAAAAAATTGGCGTTGTTAAGTTAACAGCCACACTAAAAGTTCATATGAAAACCAATATGCCTTTAAAATACTCGCTTTTTAAACCACTTAAAACACAACAACTGGAAGTAAGGCGTCTTGCAGGTTTACTATACATTAGTTCTTTTTTGTGACAGACGTCTTTTTTCGCTTGAACAGTACATTTTACGCACGTACGTTTTCGGTCGCCGAAATGTATTCGTGGTTGTCGCTTCGTGTGGCCCATACTACATTTTACAGTGTCATGTTAAATGTTTATGTATACCATGTATACGGTGACAATACGGCCGTAAAGATATAATAAATTCTCTTTCAATCGCAACACGTTTAAAAAAAACGTAGTCTACGGTTTTCGTTCGCAAGGTTAGGTTCATTAGGCGAGGTTTAAATATGATCCCACAGTAATAAAGTACACCCATTATGAACAACATTTTAAGTGTAGGTTCAGCGAATGAATGAAGAAGAAGAAACCGCTTGAATGTCATAACTGATCAGTTTGCTTTTAAGTATGTTTTTTTTATATACGTGCTGAGATTGTCATAAAATGTTACAATCGTTGTATTTATTTACCAAACGTTACATATTGCCAACCATTATTTCAGTTTCTTTAAACAACAAATTAAACTCAAACATTCTTAACAAACCTTACGTATAAACACTTCACGACTTAACACTCAGTAATAAAATCATTTATGATTGGTATACTTCATCTTCTTGTTCGTCGCGTGGTGTATTGGTACTATCGCGTACTCAGACCATCGAAAATGTAGTGCAGGTATGGTTATGGGGAACGTACTAAATTTTGTAAAGTCATTTAACCGAATCTTGCTTCTTAATTTGTTAAAATCACGGTTGCTACTGTAATTAGGCTATTCTTATTCACGCGTACCTTGTTTTACCTGTAACCACCAATGGGTATTAATTATTACAATCTGTATACCTCGCGTTGAACTCTGAGATAAATCCAAACCGAGTTTTAAAGCGTTATAGTGTGCGTATGAAAAGAGAGCTGAGCGAAGATCAAATATTCGCGTTCCACGGGGCAGCGACAGCGGTGGCACCAGCCAGAAGCAGAAGCGGCAGTGGAATGCGGCGACCTCTGCGACCTTGAGACAGCTGTAAACAAGACAACGATTCCAGGAATATAAGGAAAATAGGCACGCCACACTAGCTGCACCGGACAGCGAGCGGTTCGTGTACTGACGAACAATTCTCCAGAATCCTATTAACGCCACCGAGTAATTGACGTATGGGCCTGCATTATTTAATGTAGAGTCGACTGCTGGGTATTATAATTACTACTTGAGCTGCAGAAATCGCTCACTATTTTAAACGAAATACATTTAGTATTAGACAAATTTAAAAATATTAGTTACGTTTTAATTATAAGTCAAAATTGAGAAAACACTGAATCCTCTATTTTTTTTTTTTTTTGTGAAATAACAATTGTAAATCAGACTATCATAACACAAAAATTCCGAGCTGCTGTATTGGTTTTTTAGTTAAATTTTGTAATCATAATGACTAAATGACAGATAATTTAATCATAGCTTTCAAGTTTATAGTATGGTTTGATAGATACCAATAGGCCGATATCTAATACTCTTCGCAAATATACATAATGGATAACAAGTTTTTTGCAAAAATAGCTTAACAAACGTTTTTCAGTTGGTGCATAATTTGCAAGGGTGTTGAGAGGCTCCCTTAGATTATTAAAAACACCGACTTTTTAATTTGCATAAAAATTTGACACCCCACATGGGCTTCTACAGCTTTTTTTGAAACTATTTTGTCTTCTGTTTTTGTCGTGGTACCAGAAAGTTAAAAAACAGTCAGAGTAAACACTACATTGAATTAAAATTCAATTTTTAGTCTAATGCCCGAAGTTTTTAAAATTTGTATCCCATTTTTGTGCACTGGTGATGTAAACTTTTAAAATTTCAAAAAAATGAACATTATTCAGATTTTGATTAAATTTTTTTTTCATACCCTACATGGATTTTTGCGATTTTATCAAAAAATTGTAATCCACTTTTTAGACCCTGAAATCCTAATATTGTGAAATTTCTAAAACTATATTCAGACCGTTGTTAAAATTAGCTTTAATTTGATATTCCACATGGGTTTTGTGATTTTTTTTAAATTGTGACTTCACATTTTTGCCTCCCGCCCCCATTTTTTGGAGAATACCCTAATTGTACACGTAGGTCTATACCAAGTTTTATGAACATCGGTTGATACTTTAAAAGTTTATCGTGAGACATATGGCAAATAGACAGTCTGACAGACAAATGCCAAACAGTTGAGTTAAAACTGAGGACTAGCTTCCCTCGTTCACTTAACACGTTCTTGAGTTTTGTAAGTGGGGTATCAGTAAGTAAGAAGGGGGGGGATTCCCTATCGCGCTGCCCCGTGGCATGGTTTACTATTATTGTGGGTGATTAAACGAACGAAGTGTATTAGTCATTCGTAATTTTTACTCATGAAAAATATAAAACTTTTGAATTTTTGTTTTGTTTTTGTCTATAATTACTTATTATACGTTATACATTGGAAAACTTCAACAGAATCCAAAGAAATTGGTGTAGAACTATTTTAAAGATTAATGCCAGTAAAACTTTATTTGAAGTAGGTTAGGTTAGGTCAGTGAACAAAAACTGTATTACTTCAAAAGTGAAGTTAGAATCTGGTTTGTGTGAAGCAGTATGTGAGTACAACAGTGGATTTATGAAGACCTCAATAAGCTGGTCTTGTAGGCTAAGTCCTGGAGTGAGTGCAGCTGAAATAGCTCAAACATTTTGACAAGAAGAAGAGATTATGGTTTTCCAAAGCTCTCAAGCGTTCAAAATATGAAACTCACAGAAAAAAAGTAAAAGTTGCTTAGCTAAAAGAGGAAGGCAGAAAAACACGAGAAAGACAGTCACACATGGACCAGGAGAATTTATAAATGTTAACTGAAAACATTAGAATAAATTTAGTGTGTAGTATAACTAATTTCCGTAAAAGACATATTCCTGGAACTTCTGACCAAGTAATTTTTGGAAAAATGTTTTATCGTCTCTAGGTGAAGTCAGCAAGTACAAATATTTAGTTGTTAGTCATAAATAATAAATATGATCAAAATGGATTAAAAAATTTTAGTTTTTTTTTTTTTTGTAATGCCATACAAGTGATAACATAGAAAACCCCTGTCTGAAGATTGGATTTTTACAGTTTTTTTATGGTAAAGTTGTATATATCTTAAAAAGTATTTAGGATATAATATTTAAACTCTTCTTAACCATACTATAATGAACGTTTTCTATTATAATGGAGTGTTTGCAACATCCACAACTTATGATTTAATTGGTTATTCAAATTAGAATATTTTGGGTGAATTATTATTTTTGTTCAAGTTTTTTATATCTTTATGAAAAGGGAGGATATAGTGTTCAACATAACCAGATAGTTTGTATTTTTCAAAGGTTTTAAGATAGGCCCAAAGTCATTAAACTCTGTTTGATATGTTTAAAGATATATATTCCAACAGTATAAATGTATAGGGTATTGTGCATTGTATAAGTAGTAAGGTAATTAATGTAATTTACTTAATAATTTAAGGTAATTACTATAATTTAAATAATTAATCGATATTGTTAGTAATAATAGTAGGTCTGGATGCAAAAGCTGTATTAGGGAAGCAATGAATCTGCCTGTCGATCACGCCATACACAGTTGCGTCTGTGTACACGTGTATCTGGCGTGTGTGTGTGTGAGACTGGTTGATTCATGCAAAACGTCTACCCTAAATAAACGCTAATAAAATGCTGAATTATTTATCATGATGAGTGTGTAAACACTATTACAAAACCAAATACACCACTGTGAGTATTGTATAAAGACGCACGTGTGTACGAAAAAGTGTGCAAAAATAATAAAAAGTGCGAATGTAGTCAAATTAAATATCAATAAATCCCATAATAAGTGAGATAATAAAAAACCGTCAACACATGCTTATACACATAAAAATTACCTACCGAATGAAGATTGGGTAATTCGCAAAAAGACTTCGCATAGGCCTAGTGCGAAAACAAGTACAAAAAGTGTATGAATATTCGTGTTTGTAAAAGTGACGCCACGACAAAACCATTCCTGCAGAGAAGTGTCGAAACAGGCATTCTGCTCCCTAGACTATAAATACCCGACACACACCAGCCTCAATCTCTTCCTTGTTCAACAACCGTAGCGGGCGGAGGCTGCTGGACGACAACATATTTTCGTCAGACTACAGCGGCGGTTGGAAGCGATTGCGGACAACAGCATCACTTTTGTTCAACCACAGTTGCAGCCAGAGACCAATACGGAGGACGAGGAAGCAGCACACTTCATGGCACAAACCCTAGACGTAGAGGACGAGTCATCTGAATTTCGAGAGGAGTACGGAGGACGAGGAACGGACTCGGGACTACACGTCTACGAGGGATTCACCAGTAAAGGACTCAGGACCAGAACAGAGAAGGGCACGCTGAGGAACCACTACTAATAAGGTGAAAGAAAGCCATATTTTCATCTAAACTAAAGACTGGATAAAAGACAATTTAATCTTGTAAACAAGTAGAAAATAACAAGAGAAAGACACTAATTTAATAAGAGTGTAAATTGTAAGATTAAATGTAACTTTTCTTGTATATTAATTAGGGTAAGATTCAAATAATCAAAAGTAATACTCACAGAAATATTTAAATGCTTTTACTAATAACTTACTGAAAAGATTGATATTTGATTTTGAAAGAATAAGAATTTTACTAAAGTAACGTAAAGAAGTAATGCATATGCAACAAAAATAAGAAAGTATTTTAAAAAGAAAGATTAGAAAAGTCAGTAATGATTTAAACACACTTATACTGAGCAAACCGTGAGCAATATAAAATGACAGCCACATGTTTATTATAGTTATAAGTGAATCTTATGATTTTATGTTTCTGTATAATACACATGCACATAATAATAAGATTTTTAAATAGCAAATTAGTTGAATTTTCGAAACAATAAACGTTCAAAGGTCATTCTATTATATTATACGTTGTTATTACGATTACACCTACCTATCTATACACACATTCGTTAGTGGTGTTGTTGTAGTAAAGAATTTGGCGCTCCAAATCGTGGGGCTCCCAAGTAAATAAAAATGAATGTGTTGTTATAATATATATAAACAAAAGTGAGGTTATTAAACAAATCAAGACAATAGTGTAGTGCGGAAAAAAATACCAGAGGCCAACAGGAAACCACAATAACAACCTACCAACACACAAGTACTTCACTAGACTAAAAATCAGGAAGGCTGAAGATGGGAACACAATGCTTCCCGAAACATGTTCTTAACAAGGAAAAAATATCTTGAGGTAAATTCATTATAAATATTAAATATTATAGAGAGAGAGAGAGAGAGAGAGAGAGAGAGAGAGAGAGAGAGAGAGAGAGAGAGAGAGAGAGAGAGAGAGAGTTTTGCATTTTCCTGATTTTTTTTATTTTTAAAAATAAAAATCGTTAAGAGATCAAAACAAAAATAGAAAAGAACCCAAATTAGTGTGTTCCTATGTTATGGAAGGCAGGTAACAGGAAAATAACATTTAAAAAAATAGATTTGGGTGAGACATAAAAAAAAATAAAGAAAATTGTCAGTAGGGAATCGCCTTAACTGACTATCGTGTTTTCCTCTAGATACTCGATCAAACCGGCTGTGTAAATCAGCGCTGTTTCATAAGCTGTTTTCAATGGAACGCGATGAAGTCGAGCTCTCAAGGCCATTGTGGAATATATCACGCCTTGAGATGCGACTATCCTAAAGCTGTTGTGAAAACTGTTGGATCTAGGTGGCTAATTACGTATAACAAACCTTTCATCAGAAGAAAGCGGGGAAACGAATGACGCTCCGAGCATGGGTAGATAAACGTCACAATGATAGAACGGAAAAAGCGCCCGTGACGACGAAGAAACCGAGTTCTGGAATATAGTAAATGACTTAGGGGAACTGGCTATGGTTTCAGTTGACGATCATCCGACACTATTCGGAAACATGATTCCTTTCCGTGCGAGACTTAGTCTTCCAATTACTGATCCTAAAAAATAATTATTACTGACAGTGCACCAGATTAGATCAAGTTCAAAGCCTTAAGCATTAAGTTAACCAGAAAAATGGTTTGAGTTGTCGAATTACGTTTTAACATCTGTATTGTGTGTGTGTATAGCCTATATTCTTTGTAGGTAATGCAGACGGATGAAAAATAAAATAAATTTTTATAATGTTGAACAATTTAAATAAAACTGAATCAAAATCTGAACCCTTATAATAACCGTACTTCAATTTCTATATACAATAGTACTCATTTTACTTATTGTCTCCAACGATTTTTATTGTGTACCAGACAATTTGTCTGTCATAATTGTTAAATGTCTTTTTTGCCAGGATCTTGTTCGTTGTGTCTCCATTTTTCCCAACTAACTCATTCGTCCATTCAGCCGTCGGCTCTTCAACACATGATAAGGCTCGGTTTCCAGAAGCGTTACCCCTACCCGCAGGCCGGCGTTTGAAGTCGTTGGCATTCTGGACATGGCCCCGTCTCCAGATAACCGATGCGTCAGTTCTGATACGGGATATCTATGCCGCCTCGTCTGGGGTTACCTTCCCGCTATTCATAAAAGAAATCAGCAAAGCATTTTCAATAGAGGGCTTCGGCTAGCGGCCAAAGCCCCCTATCGGTTATCTTTCCGTCTTTTGAGAAGTGGACTCGGTGTCCGCTCCTTGGATGACACCGTGCGGCGTCTTGCGCGTAGATTTTACGTTCAAGCGGCAAGGACCCAGGGAGACCCCCTCCTAGCCGGCCTTGGCAGGTACCGTCCACGACCAGGTGATTCTTGGAAACGGCCTCGGCAATTACTGTACTAGAACAGCTTAGAACGAGCATGCCGTTGTAACGGCCCCTAAATCAACAAAATATTCCGTTCTGGACCGGACTACAAGGTAGGAGCTCTTACCGTTAGCTCGGTACTTGTAACACAAGGGGACGTCTCTGACGCCTTGATACGGGAAGATTGTCTTCCCTAGCTCCCCGACGGCGAACCGTCGTTGGCCCGTCGTGTTCCTAGATGGAAACGAGTAAGCGGTAAGACCCAATCTCTTACATAGCAGTTACGCTTATGAAAAACTAGTCTGTTATGTAGGCAGTCGTAGAAAACATTTACATTAAGTTGTATCCGAACTTTGTACCTAACGGCCCATGACCGTCCTAAATCTCTTCGGTTACGTCTTTGTTGTTGCCTCTTTATTGGCTTACTAAATATACATACATAGGCTTATATACATACATACATACATATATTTTCGTCTATCATAAATTAGGCTAACCTGTCATTGTTTTGTACTAGACAGAACAGTAACAGCTATAATGATAATTTATTCTCGGCGTATTAGCAGTACGACGCAACTTATTTAGATTTAATGTGGACGTATTTGAGATTGGTACATATATTAACAAAAAAATACGTTCCTCAAGTTGTGCATATAAGAGAAGAATTGTTTGATACATCGGTACGAGGTAAGGTGAATATTATTATAACCTGTCTGAACGCAGTTGAAGCGAAGCGCACATAAAATGGAGAAAATATTAACCGAATTGGAAGCGAGAGGAAAAGTGAATAATAGTTACATTACAACACTCTGGAACAGAGGTTTCGAAGCAGATTTGGTCGATTTGTCAGGACCACAACGAGACTGAAGGCAATGAATAATGTAACAAAAAGAATTATTGATACATTGAAATAACGAACGATTTGTTGCGCGTATGCAGACGACACGAATCGTTTCTGCGCAATACACGGCTAAACAAAACAAAATAAACAAATGAAGGTCGAAATCTGTTTATTGCATCGTAAGTGTACTTGCAGAAAGTGTAACTTCTGTGACGCGAGAAACTGTATAGTGAAGAATTCCCCGAAAGATACTTACCGATGTATCGATACTACGGGTACGGTACCAGTCGACGTTAGCTTAGCGAACATCCTACGGTTAGAAAGTAAGTCGTAAAAATCACCAATTTTACGTTCAATGAAAGTTTATGCTAGACAAATACTTGGCGTTTATAGACTACGAAAAAGTATTTGATGAGCTTAACAGAATTACGCTGTGGGAAATGTTGCGTTGTAGAGTGTATTCTGTACATTTAATTAGTCGATAACACAACTTACATGACTGTTCGTATACTGGAAGAAGACAGACCGTATCAGTGTTGATTAATGTAGGGGTAAGACAAGGGTGTTGTCTTTTACCTAAATTGTTTAATGCACACCTTGACGCCTTTATCAGGCAGTTGAAAACTGAGGTCAGCGCCGAAAAAATTACATCCAACAAACAAATAAATAAATTGTTCGTAATGAGAAGTAATATTTCAGGAGCTTGCTGACGACCTATAGCCTGCACCCTCTTAAACCGATTATATGGGACATATACTTGTAAAGTATATCGTAAGAAGACGAGCGTTATGGCCTTAGGGGGAAATTCCTAGTAGGCCTACGTTCCTAAAAAGTAGTTAAGGGTAAATTTTTAGATTAAGGGTCGCATTTTAATTTTACAGGTTGTGATACAATTTACGAGTATGGAGATGGTACACATAAAAAAATTCAAATATATGTGTCTCAAATAGTAGATCGAATATATGATGTGTGGATCGATACAAAGAACATTATAGAATAAAATGATACCTTAAACAAAAATACAGTTTTATGAAGTAGTGGTAGTACTCGGGTTTCACCTTCTTTTTCTTATTTGGCGTTACAGCCTTTGGTGGCCTTTAGCCTCATCAACAACACTCCTCAGTGCTTCCCTGTTCTCCGCCCTTCCTCTTCACCCTCTGATTCCCATGTTAGCAAGATCTTCTATTACGCCATCCAACCATCTCATCCTTGGCCACCCGCTACGTGTAGTACTACATAATATTCCCTTAAGCATTCTTTCCACGTGTCCCAGCCAGCTCAACCTCTGTGATTTGATGAATTTCACTATGTCTTTTCCATGCATAAGAGCCTGTAGTTCATTGTTATGACGTATTCGTCAGCTGTTTTCTTCTCTTAATGGGCCATAAATTTTACACAATCCTTTGCGCTTAAATGATTTTAAAGCAGTTTTGTCATTCTCTGTCAAAGCCCACACCTCAGATCAGTATGTAACAACGGGTCGCACAAGAGAATAATATACTTTAAGTTTTATACCTCTTGTGATAAAATTGTTTTAAAGATGTTAATATTTTGCAAAGTAGACTGTATTTCCTGCTTGTATCCTTTCTCTTATAGTCATCCTAATGTGAAAGGTTAGTCATACCAAGATAACTAAAAGGATGACAACTACGTGCACGTAAATTATTTATGCCTTCTGTGTGGCATGTTGGCGGTATAAAACTGTATACTATAGGAGGGAGAACAAAAGATAACCTTTCCTTGTTTATGTAAGGCCGGAAAATTTAAGTGTAGACTTGAAGCCACTTATCAGTATAATTATACGCTTTACGCGTATTTGTCATACTGATACACCAGCGTGTCAGATCCATAAAAAAAAACTAGGCTGGCTGCGACACAAAGTTTCCCTCGAATTGAACTTCTCAGAATTGGAAATCAGCTACCCGCTTCAAGAGCGAACGTCGAAAGATTTTAACCATGAATTTGTAAATGTAGAAGACTCCATCTTGGTGCCAGCTACCCCGTTCTTATGTATAAAAACAGGTTGATCGGTTTCTCTTGTTACGGTATAAAAGTGTCAAGAATCCTGGGCAACAGAGTTTATTTTTGCTTTGAAAGTCACAGCGTCGTGTCTCGAAAAGCAAAGGCGTCACCTTGTAAGGAGAGACTATATTTCAATATTTTCTGGCCAATTTCCAAAGTTGGAAGAAAACTCGATTCAAATTTATCGATAATTACCATAAGGCGATGATCCAAAATGCCTTGAAATGCATTTCGACCAAGGGAAGTCTAGCGTTAGCGTGTTTTATCAAAAAGAAAACGCCTTAGATTTAAATTTTACCAAGCGAATCAGCTGACCAACAGAATGAAGGTGTTAACTTCTGGGGGAAAGCAAAAATTTTTCTAACCTATAATACTAAACTAATGTGGTATCATTATTGGAGGACTAAACCTGTATCATAGATACATACATAACCGCATACATACATAGATAACCACACTACTGTGGTTGGTGTGGTTCATGTGGTGTGTTTGGTTTACTGTTAGATATAGATAGATATTTAGATTTTTGGGGGAGCTAATACCTATATCATATAGAGATTACGAATAAGTCAGTAATAAAATCACAGTTTCTTTGCACTATGTTACCAAGTTATTGAACGAAATTTCGGTGCGTCTGTGGAAAAATGAAAAGTGATACAGTGTATAGTAGGAGACCAGGTAACCGTCCTAACGGCTAGCCAATAAACACTGAATGTGAGGTAAGAAGAACACTGGGGAGAGGTCCAAGCCGTCGGCTCCAAGAAACAGATCCTAAGTATTTCGCGAACTGTATAAATTTTTTAAATATATTATATCCGTGTCGTCAAACAGTCTTGATTTACAGACAATCCGGTCCACACTCGATTATGGTGGAGCGTATTATAATATTTTCGGGTTAACCGTAGCAGGTTGGAAAAAGATAAAAACGCAAAGAAGTAGAAACAAGAAATACTGTATAATTGAAAGAATAAAACCCAAAATTAGGGAAGAGAAGCGAGGTGTGTTGCACGGAGAGTAGCTCACGAGACAACTCTGAATTACGTACAGAGTTCGAACGAGTGTCTAGAGGAAAAGGCGGCAGGCTGTCAGGCAGAATTTCAATTTTGGGAATCGGCAACAAAGAAACAAAAACTGTCGGCAGACTGATTGAAAGAATTTTTTAATTTAAAAAATAATAGTTTTTGTAAGGCTTTCACGGCCGACGCCAACACTGTAGAGATTATTCTCTGCCGGGCTGTTAGGCCGTGGTCTACTACTCACATTGCGTACAAACGTTTCGGCCCCACCGTTGGAGGCCATCTTCAGTGTAATAGAACGATTGAGTAATTGGCCAGGTTTTCGCCAATTCACCCCAATACTGAGGTACGTCTCAAACACGAGACGTTTGTAAGGAATGTCAGTGGTAGACTACGGTCCAATAGTCCATTAGAAAATAATATCAACAAAATTATAGTTGTAATTACAATAACAAGAATAATAGTAATAATTTAGAAAAATGAAAACTAAAAAAGAAACTAGAAGAAGAAAAACAAGACATGTAAAAGTGAAGTGTATTTTTCAATTGTATTCCTCCACATGAGTTACATTGTACAACAAACGAACGCACCTTTTTGCCAGATCCATCTTCCCCTGTTCTACTGTAAACTACCACTACGCATACAAATGTAAGTCCCCTTATTAACAGATTGTAATTCAGTTTACGAAAGAATAACGTGTTTGTTTATATTATTCGTAAACTGTTTGGCTGTATTTAGTATAATGTATACAAACAACATTGGAAACTACTTGAAGTTCATGCAGATTATTAGGTTTTACTGGATACTATACTTTAAGGGGGGGGGGGTGAGACATTCATGTGTGAGTCTTTGATTAATGAAATTCATAGGCCTATTTCGAGTTTGTTGAAAAAAAAAACAAGAATGTAAATTTATTAACGTGTATCCCAGTAGGTACTCCCCCGTTCTTGTATTTGTTACAAGACAAGAGTAAAATTGTGTAGCAGTGTAAGCTTTTCCATCAAGGAAAATACTACATTGTTTGTAGCTTACGATATCTAACGTCTTTCGTATTGATAACAGCGATTGATAGCAGGGGTCCGCGCACAGAATGTTTCCGAAAAATGGATACTTAGACAATATTCCCAGTAGGCCTATATCTGTAGTGAGTGATCCTGTTAACCACGTTACCTAGGAAATGTCTCCGTAGTGTGAATTGATTTAAAAATTCCAGTTCTAATGAGTGTTCCTGGGTGGGCAGTCCGTAAGTGGCTTCTCCGTGATAACTAGGGGTTCCGCTGCCTAGTAACCAGATTCGTCTACGAACCGTGTCTCTTGTCCGCCTCCAGTCGACCTAAAGTGGTCAGCACTTGTGTATATTGCGATATAAACCATCATTAGTATTAACGTTACTAATACAATAATAAGTGGCTAAGAGAGTTGCAGATTGGAGAGCGGTAGGAAGAAGTATTAGAGGCAGACCCAGAAAGAGATGGTTGGATTACGTGGAGGATGATTTGAGATTTATGAACGTGAGGGGATGGACACGGATGTGTAATGAGAGGGCGGAATTGAAGAAAGCCATTGAGCAGGCTAAAACCCACGATGGGTTACAACGCCAGGAAAAGGAAAGGAAGGAAGGAATACAATAATTAGTATATCGATAATAATAAAGACATATAATAATAATCTGAAATGTAAGCAACAAATGAATATAAAAGAAACTGTTTTACAACACATCGAGAAAAAACAATTAATTTGGTATGGGCATGTGCAGAGAATGGGGGAGGAGAGGTTGCCAAAGAGAGTGATGAAATGGATACCACAGGAAAACAGAAAAAGGGGAAGGACAAAAGTAACATGGATACAGGGTGTAAGGTGATCAATGAGTGTACGAGGTCTAACCAAAGAAAACTGCAACGACAGGAGATATTGGCAATTACCGTAGGCATCGGGACGTTTTAACCCGAGTATATATATATATATATATATATATATATATATATATATATATATATATATAATCTGAAATGTACTTTTTTACATAACCAGTAGACGCTTAATTGATATAGTCGTAGGAATACACGATTTACTATCGTGCAGTCAAGTGAGGTATCAGTTAGTAACAAGAGTCATCATAGTTATCATTGTTTACAATCTTCAGAGGGGCGTTTATTTTCGTCTCTTCCTCTTATGAAGTTACCGCCCACGTTTTTTTTTTTTTTTTATCCGTCAACGACTTGGCAGTGCAGGTTCCAACTGTTGATGCAAAGTTCAGGAACGTAAATTGAAGTCGTGTGTTTGAATCCAGTGTTATTGAATTATCAAGGGCGTCGTCAGGTAGTGGGAAGTGAATAGTTGCCTACATCGGCGCACAGTATGTACCTCCACCTCAGTTACGTACGTTGTCGTTTATTTATCGGTGGACCCTGTTAAACGGAGCGATCTGTTCCAAGATGGTGGTAATTAATCTGTACGGCAGAGCGACGGGAGTTAGGAAGGCGCTGATTTGGCGCCTAGGAGCAACGTGGTAGGATAGGACACCACAAGACTGGCAGAATGCGTTGCCTAGTATCGTAGGCCAGCGGTAAAATGTACTGTCTGAGTCAGTCGGGACGATAAAACAAAGAGCATTAAAGAAACATGTCAAAAAGTTTAAAAAGGTGATTATAGTAAAGACCCTCATGGGAAAAGATCAGGAGAGGAATTGGTAATTAAGGAATTGAACAAATTAAGAGAGAACTCAACTCGCTGACAATTTCAGTAAGAAAGGCCAAAACCATGGCTTTAAAGGTAAATATCAAGTGAGGACTAAGATAGTTATAAACAACAGAACTTTAGAACAAGTGAGCCGTTTCAAGTATCTCGGCTGTGCAGTAAGCTATGAATTTGAATATGATATACGAGAGAAGATAAAATAAATTTAGGAATATTTGTGGTACAATTCATAGATCCATAGAAACCTTAGAAGTAAAACAAGACACAGCACAAGGATTCAATTGTATAAGACAATTGCAATAGCCACATTGATTTATGCGAGTGAAGCGTGGGTCATGATAAAAAAGGAATGTGGGAAGATTTCAGAGTGCTGAAATGCAGTTTCTTCGAAATACTTTAAATTATACATTAAAGGATAGAATAATGAATGAGGATATCAGAGCAGAACTCGAAGTAAAGGACACAAATTAAATTATTTCAATTTACAGAAGTCAGTGGTGGGATCATCTGCAAAGGATGACAGAGGACCGATTGCTGAAAGCGGGATTGAACTATAAAGCCACTGGTAGAAGTGACGTGGGTCGTCCGAGGATGAGATGGGTGCCGGGACAGGTTTGTATAACCTAATCCTTGAAGAGGAGAAGAAGAAGAACAACAACAACAACAAATTAAGCAATTTAGCTACTTGAGAATTATGATTAGAAGTAAAAGGTTATGTTAGAAGTACAAGTATGAGAGAAATGCTGAATAAGCTTGTCAAAAGTAAAGTAATAATTCGGTTTTAGAATTAATTAGGGTTCATGTAAGACCTTTGGTCTGGTATACCTAACCTGGTTTCCGAAGTGAACCGAGATCTTGGCAACAAAGACACGTCCTGGCCGAAGGCAGTGGAGTTGTGTATACTTTGGAAGACAAGTTGCGTAGAGAGAAAAATAAACGTTGACGTTTTAAAGAAAATAAAAAACGGAAAGTACAACCAACTAAATATAGTTCCAATCTTGTAGTGAATACACGTATTCAGGAACAGACTTTGACACACCAGGGATCGATGAGAGAGGGATTAAAAAACGAGTAACATAAACTAGAAGGACGACTGGAATTTTTTGGAGCCGGAAAACCGGAAAGACGAGGACATTTTTTCATTTATGAAACTCTCGTCAAAAGTAGTCTACTGTTATGGGCGAAGACATGACAAATTACAAGAAAATAATAGAAGGAAACTCGAAGAAGTAGAAGTGGATGTGTTTAGGAAAATATTAGTACTATCTCGAAGAGAGAGTGATGATGTTGGACAGCGAATAGGAGAGGATGATTCCCTTTTGATTGACAGATATGGAAATAAACCGTAGCGTGCTCAGAGCGCCCGTGCTCTGAGCGCCAACGATGAAATCGTGCTCTGAGCGCCGATACTGATAAACCCGTGTTCTGTGCACCGACCTCATCTATGCATCATTAGACACCTGGCTGCATATCTGTATATCCGCTGTTCGCCAACTTCGTAGTCAACACTAGCGGTCCAATGAAAATTTGTACAAGCCATTACTAAAACCATTATCACACCACTAGTAAGGTCCCAGAACAAAATACAATTATTATTAAGTTAGTTAATTCCAATATTGGACAATTATTCATATTATCAGAAAAATTACGAAAACCCAACTATTCTACCATTTTATTAGTAACATAACTGTAGAGCAGACAATCAAAAAATAAATACTAAACGTTTTGGACTACTGCGTTAGTTTTTACTTCCATATTTCCTTAAGGAATGGAAGTATGGTGATGGCAAAAAAAATCGTGTTCGAGATTATTGCAGATTCTGATTCTACTACACTCAAAACATGAAAAAAAGTCGTTTTCCGAAAAGTGTGTGTGTGTGTGTGTGTGTGTGTCTGTGTGTCTGTAGATTTTTTTTCTATGGCAAACGATAACTGCCGCAAATTCAAACAGAATCAAATAATTTTTTGCATACAGCCCTGATTTGTAGAGGACTCGCGACCTATTGTTTTTGGTGAAGATCGGTTGATGGAAAGGGGTAGTTTACCTGCAACTGTTTTTTTTTATCAAGGGAAATTTTACTTCCATATTCCTTAAGGAATGGAAGTATGGTGATGGCAAAAAAAATCGTGTTCGAGATTATTGCAGATTCTGATTCTACTACACTCAAAACATGAAAAAAAGTCGTTTTCCGAAAAGTGTCTGTGTGTCTGTCTGTCTGTCTGTCTGTCTGTCTGTGTGTCTTCTGTAGATTTTTTTTCTATGGCAAACGATAACTGCCGCAAATTCAAACAGAATCAAATAATTTTTTGCATACAGCCCTGATTTGTAGAGTACTCGCGACCTATTGTTTTTGGTGAAGATCGGTTGAGGGAAAGGGGTAGTTTACCTGCAACGGTTTTTTTTTATCAAGGGAAATTTTTTTTTTGGCAAACGATAACAGCCGCAAATTCAAACAGAATCAAATAATGTTTCGCATACAGCCCTGAATTGTAGAGTTCTCAAGACCTATTGTTTTTGGTGAAGATCGGTTAAGGGAAAGGGGTAGTTTACCTGTAACGTTTTATGTTTTAACAAGGGTATTTCCTATGGCAAACGATAACAGCCGCAAATTCAAACAGAATCAAAAGATTATTTGCATACAGCCCTAAATTGTAGAGTTCTCAAGACCTATTGTTTTTGGTGAAGTTCGGTTGAGGGAAAGGGGTAGTTTACCTGCAACGTTTTTTTAACAAGGGTATTTTCTATGGCAAACGATAACAGCCGCAAATTCAAACAGAATCAAATAATGTTTTGCATACAGCCCTGATTTGTAGAGTACTCAAGACCTATTGTTTTTGGCGAAGATCGGTTAAGGGAAAGGGGTAGTTTACCTGTAACGTTTTATGTTTTAACAAGGGTATTTCCTATGGCAAACGATAACAGCCGCAAATTCAAACAGAATCAAAAGATTATTTGCATACAGCCCTAAATTGTAGAGTTCTCAAGACCTATTGTTTTTGGTGAAGATCGGTTGAGGGAAAGGGGTAGTTTACCTGCAACGTTTTTTTAACAAGGGTATTTTCTATGGCAAACGATAACAGCCGCAAATTCAAACAGAATCAAATAATGTTTTGCATACAGCCCTGACTTGTAGAGTACTCAAGACCTATTGTTTTTGGTGACGATCGGTTAAGGGGAAGGGGTAGTTTACCTGCAACGTTTTTTTATCAAGCGTATTTTCTATGGAAAACGATAACAGCCGCAAATTCAAACAGAATCAAACAAGTTTTTGCATACGTCCCTGAATTGTAGAGGTCTCAATGACTTTCGATTTTGGTGAAGATCGGTTAAGTGGAAGGGGTAGTTTACCTGCAACCTTTTACGTTTTAACAAGAGTAAAGTACTTGAAAATTTATTTAAACTTTTTGAAACAATGGTAATTGTTAAAAATAAAATAATTTTGTTGCCAGGCAATAAAATTATAATTTTTTCATTTTAATGTAATATAATATTTTTCATTTAATACAGCTATAAAAAGGCAAGTAAGACAAAGCCTGGCTGTTTGGCTGAAAATGATTTTAAATATAAATCTTAGAATATGGAAGTCATGTATGGTTCTCCATACCGATATTTTTTTTTTGGCAAACGATAACAGCCGCAAATTCAAACAGAATCAAATAATGTTTCGTATACAGCCCTGAATTGTAGAGTTCTCAAGACCTTTTGTTTTTGGTGAAGATCGGTTAAGGGAAAGGGGTAGTTTACTTGTAACGTTTTATGTTTTAACAAGGGTATTTCTTATGGCAAACGATAACAGCCGCAAATTCAAACAGAATCAAAAGATTATTTGCATACAGCCCTAAATTGTAGAGTTCTCAAGACCTATTGTTTTTGGTGAAGATCGGTTAAGGGAAAGGGGTAGTTTACCTACAACGTTTTTTTAACAAGGGTATTTTCTATGGCAAACGATAACAGCCGCAAATTCAAACAGAATCAAATAATTTTCTACATACAGCCCTGATTTGTAGAGTACTCAAGACCTATTGTTTTTGGTGAAGATCGGTTGAGGGGAAGGGGTAGTTTACCTGCAACGGTTTTTTTTATCAAGGGAAATTTTTTTTTTGGCAAACGATAACAGCCGCAAATTCAAACAGACTTAAATAATGTTTCGTATACAGCCCTGAATTGTAGAGTTTTCACGACCTATTGTTTTTGGTGAAGATCGGTTAAGGGAAAGGGGTAGTTTACCTGTAACGTTTTATGTTTTAACAAGGGTATTTCCTATGGCAAACGATAACAGCCGCAAATTCAAACAGAATCAAACGATTATTTGCATACTGCCCTAAATTGTAGAGTTCTCAAGACCTATTGTTTTTGGTGAAGATCGGTTGAGGGAAAGGGGTAGTTTACTTGCAACATTTTTTTAACAAGGGTATTTTCTATGGCAAACGATAACAGCCGCAAATTCAAACAGAATCAAATAATGTTTTGCATACAGCCCTGATTTGTAGAGTACTCAAGACCTATTGTTTTTGGTGAAGATCTGTTAAGGGGAAGGGGTAGTTTACCTGCACCGTTTTTTTATCAAGCGTATTTTCTATGGCAAACGATAACAGCCGCAAATTCAAACAGAATCAAATAATTTTTTGCATACATCCCTGAATTGTAGAGGTCTCAAGGACTTTCGATTTTGGTGAAGATCGGTTAAGGGGAAGGGGTAGTTTACCTGCAACCTTTTACGTTTTAACAAGAGTAAAGTACTTGCAAATTTATTTAAACTTTTTGAAACAATGGTAATTGTTAAAAATAAAATAATTTTGTTGCCAGGCAATAAAATTAAAATTTTTTAATTTTAATGTAATATAATATTTTTCATTTAATACGGCAATAAAAAGGCAGGTAAGACACAAACACACAATTCACGTTATTTCTGGCCTCACTCATGTTTATTTTCTTACGTTTGCACGCTTTTTAAATGGAAAGTGCCGAAACCCACACCAACATAACGCGTGCAAGCCGAAAAAATGGACATCAATTTGCTTACTGGCGAAGCTAGTAGTTAATGAATGGATAGGCAAAAATCTTATCTTAAATTTGTTTAAGGAATCACTAAAAGGACGGTGGGTCAAATCGGACGCTGAGGTAGAGTTGCTGTAACTGAATGGTTCCACAAACAGCCGTAAGAATTTTACTAGCAGGGAATCTACAGGTTAGCGCAACAGTGGAACTCATGTCTTACTGTTATTGGAGACTTCTTTTAAAATCGTTGAATAAAAAATGCTTTACAGCTCTATACGTGTGTCTATTGAACAATCCTTGTATTAGTCATACACAATAATACAACTGATTGAACTTCAAATTTTTAAACTTGATTAGTTTCTATATATATGTTTAATGTTACAAATAATTCAAATAACAATCTTGATCATCTGTTAGTTCAGCGGAATAACAGTGACACTTTTAATAACCGCATAAAATAAACACTTAGAAACAACACAGGCGCTTTAACTTAACTGTTTGGACCACAGAAGTGAGGCATGTCTCAACGCTCTATGTGTACAGCGCGGGACAATCCCCCCTCCCTACACTTCCCTATCACACCACTACATTGCTTACATACGATGTATACAAAAAACGCTGAGGCAAGTTCAGGTTGCCTCATTCGCTTTAAACGAACTATGCCGAATCTCACCTGTCACCATCTAGCGGTCGCTCAATAAAGCACGTTTCGGTTTAATAAATTTGACAGTCCCAGTAACAATGTATAATCTTTACGTTATGTAGTTCATACGTATTTATAATTTTTATTCTACAGAATTTGTTAGGGTAGGCATTGCCTCAATTGCCTCCATGTAACTTCGCCACTGATATATATGTGTACAACGTTATCGGCAACAAAGAAGTAGTTTTTGTTAAAATTCCTTCCCGGGATATTTGGCCGTAGTCCAATGTTTTCTACAAAACCAGACGTTTCGGCAATGCCATCGACTTCCATCATCAGTGAAAATCGAGTGCGATAACGTGAGGTGGTATACGTTAGTGACCACAGTACTGTGGTTAAGGCTGAAGCAGTAAGTAGAAAGAAGTAGTTTCTATGGTAATATTTCATTTCGAAAATGATTTTAAATATAAATCTTAGAATATGGAAGTCATGTATGGTTCTCCATACCGATATTTTAGTTAAATTTGCAACCATAATACCTAAATGACAAATAATTTAGTCATACTACAGTGTCACAACGATTGTCAAACTACAGCTAAGGAAAGGTGCAAGTAACAAGCTCATTTACGAATCATATGGTCAGCAAATTTAAGGTACGCGGCTATCTAAGCCGTATAGACGACCATACTAGCAAGTTTTTGGGCTCTTATCAACTCGCTTCCATTGTACAACCCGTGTTTACGCATATATACAGCTCAGGTCTCCGTCTCATAATCGTATTCTCGTTTATTATTTAGAGTTGTGTTTAACCAAATTCTTTTATTTCTTCTCAAATGTTTTCGTTCCAACCAAAAGAGAAATTCTGAGATAATAAAGAGGCATGTGCAGGGGCACTATTACAGGCATAATAAAAAATTTCAAAGTGAAATTTGCAGACTTCTGAAAAAAGTAAAGGAATAAGATAATAATATTTATCCGTTTCCTTTAAACAGCAGTAGATCTGAAGTATTCAACTACTTTTAAGACTTCCGTCGAAATAAGTTACTTTATTTCTCCTTGACTCACACACGCGCGCGCGCGTGTGTGTATGCGAGTATAGAGTCGGTTCTAGTATGTGTAGATGCGTGAAGCAGATGTATTTGTATAGGCCCACTTGGCTGCTAAAACGTAAAGAACTCTACATGAATATTATCTGTACCTATGATATGTGGAATATGCGTAATTGTGATTTGAGTGTGTTGGAGGGGGGGAATCTTTATGTGTTTTTGCTAGGGGGGAGAGAGAGTGAGGGTGGGAAGAGTGTGAAGGTCGACGTCTGCATAATTTAACAATAAACTATATTACTCTGTATGGACGATGTACTCGGTAAATATTATTTTACAACAATATAAATAATAAGTAATAACCATTGTCACATGATTGAGCCTTCAAGTGGTCTATTGGCTAGCGCGGGCGCTTGATGCGCTCGAGGTCCCGGTTTCAATTCCCGGCGGAGGCTCCGTACGGCGTGCACTCAGCGTCGTAAGGTCGAACTTCCGCCTCCTGGCTGTGAATACCGCAACTAGGTGGCGCGTTGTACTAGCCATGCAACCGTCACATTGCACACAACAGCCGCGCGGTACGCTTTGGTCCTTTCAGGGACTGTTGAGCGGAGGTTTGAATTTTGATTGTCACATGATTGATTTGTTTACCATAATTTTGTGTTTGTAATATCAGCAGTTCTGTTATTTTGTACATAATTCTCTAATTCATGGATAAGTGTGTTCAGTGCTAGTAGTAATAATACACATTATTGAACATCTTACAATCTGCATTCAGCTATAACATATTTTTAGACATGTATTGCTATTTGCACCAATTCCAATAAACATTCAATGATTACTGGATCTATAATTATTTACAAACGTAATTAAGGGATTATTATATTATCAATAATTAATTATGTCTATCTGTTTAAGTAAAATAATGTGTAAGAAGTGTTATTATTTTGCCGATGTAAAACAAAACTGTCTTAGCCCCCCCCCCCCACACACACACACAGGTATAAACTCTCTGCGTAAGCGTAAAATATGAAAGACGCGGATTGACAACTGCAACGAGTTTAAAACTAATCGAATATGTGTCATTATTAATTACTCATACCTACTTTGAAACTAACTGATACTAGACAATATTATGGCTGTCTACACCTGTAAGGTGCCTGCAATACACACTCTATTTATAAACACAAACCAGAAGACATTTGTATAGCGTCCTTTTGACCTGTAAAGGTAATTAAAAGAACATCATATGTTTAGAAGGTAGTAGGGTGTTCTGGTTGATATTATGTTATGTGTTTGATTTTACTCTATTTTCCGTACACAGGTTCTGATGATGACAATAAATTTTATTGTGGAAACGTCGATACAAACAATGTAAAATTTGTGTAATATTTATTGACCGATCCTCACCTTCCATCGTTAAAATTTATTGACCGACGGTCACCACTAAAATTAAGAATTTTATTATTATTTTTATTTAATATTTTTAATATTATTTAATAATTATAAATCACACTTAACTACAGAGATCTGTGTGTGTGCGTGTGCGTGTGCGTGTGTGTGTTTTGTGTTTGTACCTGTCAATGAGAAATAAAATTACTTACATCCGCCGAAGTTGAGTATTTCAGGTCTACTGCTGTTTAACGGTAAAGGGTGAATATTGCCTTACACATTTTTCAGAAGCCTGCAACTTTCATTTTGAAAATTTTTATTATGCATGTATTGGTGCCTTTGGACATCGATCATTAGCGAATAATCCTACTTATTATTTCAGGATTTCTCATTTGGTTGGGACGAACAAATCTGAGGAGACAATAAAAGAAAGTGATTAAATACAACTGTAATTACGAAATTGAAAATACAATTATGAGACAGAGAGCTGAGCTTTATATATGCGTAAACACAGGATGTGCAATGTAAGCGGATTGAAAAGGAAGGTAAAACTCACTTATGTGGTTATCTACCCGCATACCTTAAATCCGCTGACCATACGATTCGTAGATGACCTTGTTATTCGCACCTTTCCTTAGTTGTGGTTTGACAATCGTTGTGACACAATAGAATTAAAGTCGTGAATTTTGATCTAGATGGAGTATTTTCACGACCAATATCAGTACCGGGTTCAAATGAGTATATTACATTCTGAGCGTGTCAAGGGTACATGAAAACAAAAAACTAATTTTAGAAGCACCAAGGGCCGAAAATAGAACTCAAAGTTTAAAAAATTATAAAAGTTTATTTGGGGTTAAAGTTATTACTAATTTTAGTTAAAATACAAAATCTGTATCTGTAGTCTGTATTTTCAACGTGTAGTAATGTGACAGAATTAGCATGTCTCAACACTCAAAACGATTTGTGAAGTAAGTCTCAAAAACCTCATATTTTGTTATCAGTTACAAGTATCTGTGAATAACGTTAGAGGTAGACCTACAGATACCTATAGAAACATACATAAACTGAAAATATATGACTAAATTATTTATCATTGAAGTATTGTGGTTAAAAATTTAACTAAAAATCTAATACAGAAGTTCGGAAATTTTATTATTTATCTTATAATTGTCTGCTTTAAATTGTTATGTTACTAATAAAATAGTAGCGTAGTTGCGTTTTCATAATTTTTCTGATAATATAAGAAACTTTCTAATATTGAAATTTAACTAACTTAATAATAAACGTATTTCGTTCACAACAGTTAGATAGTTCTGCAGCTCCGGGAGTTTACTAGTGGTATAATAATTCGTTTTACCAACGAATTGTACATAGGACCGCTAATGTTGACTACGGAGTTGAAGGAGAACGGACACACAGATATGCAACCACGTGTTACCGCGTCTAATTATGGACAACAGATAAGCTCGGCGCACAGAACACGGGCTTATCAGTATCGGCGCTCAGAGCACGACTTTAGCGTTGGCGCTCTGAGCACGTAGCCCAGCCTCGACCAAAGAGTGGATGACATAAAAGACTGCCGAAGCAGACATGGAGTTGTCCTTCCAAATGGCCTGAAAACATGGAAGGACTGTGGGAGTCGCTGACATAAACTGAAGATGCAAAACAAAACTAATCTGGTGTGCAAAAGATGCCATTGGATATACTTAAGAGGAAGATCGAGATAAGTAAGAACGGCGGAGTTGAGAGAATGTGAGACGGACTAGGGAAAGATCTACCCAAGGATCTGTTCTGAAGGAAGAGGTATGGTGGTCAGGATCCGAAGGTGGTACGTACGTCATCGACCAGTATGATGATGATGATCATGATGACATTACTAATATATACCATTTGTTAATTATATAAATATCCATAATTAATTAATCGGGGTTTAATTGATAGAACAAATTAACGTCGTTGTGACAGTGTGTTATTAATGAGGAGAATAATGTATCAATTAACTTAGGTAATTAATTTGCTGCCGACTGGAATCAGCAATTGCTGTGTTGGCACGTAATAATTTATGTGATGCATACACTAGATTATAGATATCAATCAGTGTGTGTAGTATCCAGTTTCTACAGTTTTTAAAATACCTATTCTCACGATCTTCGATCGTCCACTGTGTAATTCTCGAAATTAGTATTGCGTACATGTCATGCGGGTTATCAGTAATACATACGTACTAAGTAATACATTTTCTTCGATAAAAAGAATGAATACTGTACGTGTGGCGGTCAGCTAGCGACACGTCAGCGGAGACGTTGCGCCGAAAAGTTCCCGCTTGTCCGCTAGATAGGGCTGCAGTTACCAGTACGCAACGGTTAAATTTACTCCAAGACGAGTTATATATATGAAGCTGAATTCAAATATTATTCGCTAATTTTACGGCCGTTTATTTCATAATAATACACTTGTACGTTCACTATTATCAAGACACTTTTTCAGGATAATTTTTAGTATTATTTTATGCCGAAACAATAACAAATAAGACGAAACTTTGTTTTTTTAAGTACCCTGTGAGAACCAATATTATCATAGATGGAGAAATTAATTAAACAGGTGTCACACCTTAATTAACTGGGCTGCAGTATCAGTTTTATCGAAATACTCGCGGCGAGAACAAAATTCGAATATTTCAACCGTCTGTGTTGGAAAAATCAGAACGTTAGGTTCTAAAGACCGGATCCTGTTAGGTTAGGATACATGAACTACAGCTATATAAAATGATAGACATTCTGGTGCTTGTGTAATACTCGACGTTGTGGAAAGATGTCTCAGTAAATTACGAGCGACGGAAACGAGGTTTCGAGAAGAGTTTGTGGGGGGGGGGGGGTGAACGAAGACATACGATTCGAAATGATGTTATTCAGACTTTCTCATTAATCTTCTTTTTTACTAATGCGCGTTAAGTGCCTCTTTACTTTCTAAGAAAATATAGAAATATCGTTATAGAGAATATGGAATAAATCTTTTTCTGCTTTGATTTTGTCAGTCTAATCTGGGTAAGCCTTTTAGATATCGTCTTGGCAGTTAGTTGAAAAAAACGCTAGCAGTTATATTTTGCAAAATCAAGTTCAGAAATTAAATCCAATGAGCGTAGTTCAAGTAGTGTATTGCACCTGTACTGAATCGAACAGTCTTCCTAGTAGTGTTATTTCCTAGTTTTTAGTAACTAAAATGTCTTTGTTTCTTAGCACAGCGTGACTTGTTTAATTTTGACGTATATACAGTTATGAAACCTCGGCTCTCGTTGGGTTCTGAGCAGAAGCACTGAGAATGAGCGGGGAACATTTGAGATGAAAATACTGAGACGAATATATGGTCCCGTGAAGGAAAGAGATGTCTAGAAAAAAGAACAATGAAGAGGTATATAACATGCTACACGACATGAGCATTATCAAAAAGATGAAGATAAAACGGCTGAGATGGGCAAGTCATGTTGTCAGGATGGAAGCCTGGACCCTGTAAAACGCTTCTTCTGTATATGTCCCAGATGGCAAAAGGAAAATGGGAGGGCCAAACCTGAGATATCGAGATGGAGTGCAGTAGGACGCAGAAAGGGAAGGAATCCGCAATTGGAGGATGGTTGGATCGGATAGAGACCCTTGGCGTGACGTCCTTCAGCAGGCCAGGACACGTCCAAGCTTGTGGAACGCCCCTAATGATGATGATGGTGATGATGACAGAATATGAAACCAATATGTAATAAACCAATATAGATGTAAGCAAATACAACGTACAAAAAGTATGTACATGGATGCAGAAAAGTATTTTCAAATAATGCGCAACAATGTGTAGGCGAAGGAAACGCTGGTTATTGTTGAGTTGGAACATGCTGTATGGATAAACCAAGACAGTCAATAACAGTATAAAATACTACTGCATTTACGTAGTAGGCCTACATCAGCAAATATAGAAAAGTCCGATTATTTACATAGGCAACGAAATTAAAAATTATTTAACTTTTAATTTTGGCATCAATGTAATTAATAAGGCGGCTCAGTAGACCAGTGGGTATGGCACCTGGCTACTAACCTAGAGGTCCCAGGTTCGATTCCCGGGCCCGCATCATAAAAGCAAGGTGCGTTTTTCAGCCCCCAAGTCGACTCAGCCTATTGAAAATGAGTACCTGGGATAACATCCTGGGGATAATAATGGGGGGCTGAAGCGTAGTGCTGGCCACATTGCCTTCATTGTATGCCGTACGGCTCACATAAGGCGGCCTACCCTGCCTTCTCCTACACACTTCAGGTGGTACACACGGGAGTCATTATTATCAATGTAATTAAATGAGTAAATGTGCAATTTTAATTTCTTTATAGCACGGTGTAAAACGTTATACGTTACAAATTATAATATCCCGGACATCGTGAAACAGAATTTGAAATCAATGTAAAGTGATGTTAGTATTGTTTAATGATTGTGCAAGTTCGAGTTAATTGTATTATAACTTGTAACGTGTCGTATCGTAAATGAAATTCACGGTTGCTTTTTTTTTAACGCCAGTGAAGACTTTTTAACATGATAGTGTTTTTAGGTTGGGGGTCATTCCACAGAATGCGTGATGCGTCATCGAAAAATGTGACGCTTCCACGCTTTCGATTACCCACAGTCTAGAAATCTTTTGTTTACAAAACATTATCATGCTTCGATGTTTCGGTTTCGTCGAAATTCTTTATGCGCGCGCGTGTGTGTAGGGGAGAGAGAGAGAGAGAGAGAGAGAGAGTTAAAATTAATTAGACTTAACACAAATTTCCTTAGTTAGTGTACATTCAAACGTTTATTGATCAGGGACTACTAACTGCAAATTCTTTATATTAACATGATTTGTCTGTCCTTTCGTAAGACGGCTTTTCTCAATTTTGAAACATCCTTGATTGAATGACGGTGCTTTTGTTGTAACACATCAGTAAACTAATATGCTCCTTGAGGTGCAGAACTCTCTCACTATTTTGAACGAAGTAGGCTACATTTACTATTGGATGTTAGGTAATTTTTCAATTATCATAAAAATTACGGAAATCCCTATTATCCTGTTTTCTTTTTTTTATGTTTAGTTACGTAACAATTGTAGAGCAGTGATAAAATTATACGCTAAAAATTCCAAACGATCCGATTTGTGCTAACATCCCTTTACTCTGACATCCGGCTGGAGTTTTACAATTAAAAAAAATTGTTTGATCCTATTTTTGTGCCGCGAGTCAAAAAAGTTTTAAAACTTCCTAAACTGTACACTGTACATATTCCGATTTAGATTAAGATTTTCTTTAATGTGACATCTCACATGGAAACTGTAATTTTATCAAACTTTTGCCCTGCTTTTTGGGCCCTGCCGAGCCAAAATTGTGAAACTTCCAAAAATTAACACTGCATTTAGAGTTTAGTTAAAATTCATTTAAATTTGATATGTCACATTAATATTTTATGATTTTTATCAGAATTTTCACCCAAGTTTTGGCTCCTGGCGTCCCGGAATTTTAAAATTTTCACAAATGAACACCAAGTTCATATTTTAGTTAAAATTTCCTTTAATTTTATACCCCACATGGACTGTTGTGATTTTTCAAAATTTGGACGCTCTCACATTTTGCCTTCCGCCCCCTTATTTTCGGAAAGATCAACATAAGAAACAGTATGGTTATCTACGGCGAACGTATGGATACGCTTGCCAAGTTTTACGAAAATCGGGTTATGTGTTTGAAAGTTATCGTGATACATACCCCAAACGACGGACAGACAACGGTCGGTCGAAGAAACGGTCGAAGAAACACTTGTCAAATGACTATTTGTAATGGGTGCCTAACCAAGCTAATATGCGTGTTAAAGTCAGGGTTTTTAACGGTTGATGAAGTCCCGGACTTGGACAAAAATTCTCTCCTCCAGGCCGTTTCCCTTGTACACGAAAAGAGGACATGCCCGGAAAATCCCAGACGTGTGGCGATTCTGTATAATAATCAGGCTGTGTAAATGCTTGTAATTTGTGAATAAAACGTTTTCAGTTTTCAACTTTCAAAAAGTATGAATGTCAGTTTTCAGTTTTTAAAAATGTATCACTAATAAGTTAACGGTGTAAACGGAAACGGCGGAATAAGAAGTGACATAACAGGGGGAAACCTGTTATCGAATAGATTGTCAATAGAATAGAAAAACCTTGTAATTGTTTTGGTCGGCGGATGGTGATGCACTAGTCTCTGGTATGTGAGAAGAAATGTTTTCACATACAAAATTATTTGACTAAGTTTATGCGAGAACAAAAATTATAATTCATTACACCTTAATGGTAACTTATAAATGAAGACATACGTCTGGAGCATTACGCATTGTGAAGGCGAACCTTGCGTCTTCCGATTTACGAAGGTACATTTGTAAAATTTGAATGTTTACTGAGACAAGGAAAAGGCACACGTGTAAATTGGACAGACGTGATAAGAAACGATAAGTGAAACGTATGTCATAATGACGATTGGAGAAAGAAAGTTATTGAAATTTACAAAGAAAGTTGTATGTAATGTGAAGAATCATCTCCTGGGAATATAATCGAAGAGAGAATTAAAGGGGAAAATGGTGGAGGTGAATACGATAGTAATACTTATGGATTGTGTTTCGCTGTATGTAGATGATGTGGTTATACTACAAAATATTGAGTCAGACTTACAACGCTCTGTGTACAGACTACACAAACTGGGACGACAATACTACAACCCAAAGATATCTACCAACAAAACAAAACTTATGGCTCACTACGGAAAATTTCCAGTACGCTCAAAGATTCTTATTGAGGATAAAGTAAATAGATTTCAACACATACAGTATGTGGAACTATAAATAGAACACTGAAAAACTAAACGAGACGTGAGACAAAATTAAAATTCTACAAAACAATGACTGTTCCAGTGCTATTATATGGCTGTGAATCCTGGATTACAAAACAAAGAGATAAAAGCAACATATAGTCACCAGAGTTGAGTTTTTAAGAAGGCTTAAAGGATGCACAAGTAGGAATGATATAAGAAATGAAGATATACAGGAAGAATTAAGTAGACTATATATAATCTAAGTGAGAAAATTGAAGAATACAGGGGATAATGGAGACAGCATTTAAGCCGCACGGATGATGATAGAATACCAGTAATTGCAAACAAGTAGGCCTACAAGCATTCTGAAAGAAGGGATATAGGAAGACCAAGAAAGAAATGGATCTGATAATATGAAGTCGAAACAGGCACATTACCTAATCCCTGAAGTGTAGAAGAAGAAGAAGATAATGGATTATCCGAAAGAAAAGGGGAAGTTCTTGTCAGAGGATGAAATCTGTACGAATAATAATGTAGACACACAATTTCTGCGTCTGCGCGGTGCAGAGAATCGAATAAAAACGTCTTTGTGCAACAGCCGGTACAATGATCTTTGCAAGTTCATACCCTTGTTGTGTTGAGTCGTACTGTTCGTTTATGTTTCAAGCTCATCAAGTAGGCTAAATCAATTAACGTTTGCTTAATTATACGAGGGTCATTCAGTAAGTAAACAAACAAACAGCTGTGGAGCAAAAACTTTTTATTCAATCAATACAATTTTTTTTTTTACTTTTCAACGTAATCTCCAGCAACGTCTATACACTTGTCCCATCTCTTTACAAGCTTTTTGATTCCCTCAGCAAAGAATTCTTTACCTTGATGTCGAAGACAGTTTTGGACTTTTTTCTTCACTTCTTCATTGCTGTTGAACTTGACACCACGCAAAGTCTCCTTGAGTGGGCCAAACAAGAAAAAGTCAGATGGGGCAAGGTCAGGGCTATAAGGGGGATGAGGCAGGATCTCTCAACCTACTTTTTTTATTGTTTCGAGCGTCAGTTTTGCCGTGTGTGGGCGGGCATTATCGTGAAGAAGAATCACACCTTTCCTCTGCCATCCCGGACATTTCTTCTTCAATGCAGGCTTAACTTTGTTCACAGTCATGTCAGAATAGTACTGACTATAGATGGTACGCTGGTCTTGTAAGTAATCACAGAAAATTTGGCCTTGGGAGTTCCAAAAGATGGTTAACATCACCTTACCAGCCGATGACTGGGTTTTGAATTTCTTTTTGGCGGGTGAACTGTGATGCTTACACTCCATCCTTTGTCGCTTTGACACAGGTTCAAAATAGTGAATCCAAGTTAGTGGGTACAGTGGTTCCAAATCCAAAAATCTTATAACAGAACGCTGTTCTTCGAAAGTACTCTCCTCAAGAGGACACACCATCTTAAATAAAACTGTATTGGTTATGTTTATGCAATATATTATTGAACAGCTGATCAGGACTCACAACGACGTTGCCAGGTAACACTCCTGAAAGTTTCAATCAGCTGCTACAATTAATTTCTTTTCTACAACTGTTTGTCTGTTTACGTATTGAATGACCCTCGTATATTCTAAAATGTACGGTACGTGTAAAGTACAGTGTTGCTTGCAGAGACGTTTACGCCGAGGGAGAGAATTTTGCAAACCTGCTTTGTTATTTTTAAACCGTACGAGCACAAACGGTAGGTTAAAAAGAAGCAGAAGGAATGTTGTGGAACACCTTGACCCCGCAGCTACACGTCTCATCGTTGCTTTCCTATACATTGGTACGTGTAACGTTGTATGCGCTGCAGCATTCCGCTTAGTTTGATCAGTTCGCTGTTCACAATCCCCGTAGTTTATTCAGAAAATTGGTTTCGCCGCCCAAAACGTCGGCTACGTTAGAAAAATCGAGAGTTCTTTATCGACTGTGACTTACCTTCCTTTGGCGTTCAGCATAATTTAAATTCAGAATCTAGTTTAATCATGTCTGTTAAATTCGGCATCAATAATCAGAAATTTATCAGTTTCAGTGGTGCTGTAGACACAGATTTTTTTGGAAAAAAAATATAATGCAGTTTTGTAATGGGTTTGAATTTATTTCTTAAGAAGTACGAGGTTGTAGGAAAAACGTTGTATATATTGCGATTATTAGGAAACTAAAAGCCATTTTCACTTGGTCTCGTTTATGGTACCGGTAAAACGACACCAGAGAAAGTAAAGCAATGACATATGTTAATTGTCACTTTTATCCAAACGCTATTAGTCCAATAGTCCTAAACAAATACGATAATCTACGGGGAAATAGAAAAGTAAAGAGAATTTTTCATTCCCTCCGTATCAGTTAGAGCGTAGCACTGACTCCGTTGTAAATTATAGCCCCAGGCTTGTGTTTGCTGGATGTATTGTTTCTAGTTTGCATTAATAACAGTTTCCAAGTGTGTTTTAAAAATTAATTTAAGATGAATGCTTGTCTGATTTATGTAGAAGCATCTCGCATATTTGAGAAACATCTCTCTCTCTCTCTCTCTCTCTCTCTCTCTCTCTCTCTCTCTCTCTCTCTCTCTCTCCCCCCACACACACACACACACGCACGCACGCACGCACACACATCGGATACGCTCTACGCTCGGTTCGTGCACGGGACGGGAAGAAGAAGAAGATGATGAAGAAAGTAAATCATTATTTGCAGTAAACAATAACCAGCTCAAAAGTCAATTACCAGCGGCATGAAAATAACCAGGACAATAAACTACAGTTATGATAACCACATCATACATAATACTCTTCGTACTAATTACAAACGTTAATTATACGTCTGTAAAACAGTTCGTAACTAAGGAAGATATCAAAGTAGCGGCCTTTACGGCTGGGTGGTACTTCGTGTAAGTGGTTCGAGTCCCAGTTACCGCGTCAGGGACGGATCCAGCAAGCAGTATTGGGTGGGACGGAAGAGTTGACTTTTTGGGGTTGTGCGGAATATGAAAACTTGGATCATTCTTTAATGGCCTAAAGTATAAACGATAGGAATGAGTGAAGACAAAAATACAGTGCGTTATTTTCACCACAGTATATTTATTAACATACGAGTATAAAATCAAAGCATGTTTGTCCGTTCAGTGTTCTTTTAATGACATTCACTTACAGTTTAAAGTACTACTACGAGGGCTGGCTTTTAAGTCTTTACAAACGACCACTAGATGGCGCTAGTGAGATGTGACATTGTCATTGTTGAAAAATTTGTCATATGTTATTTGTAAAACAATTGCAGCTCAGATATTGGCCGAGTAGTTTGTTTACAGTGAGCGTTTAAAACAAAAGTGTTAGTGAAAAAATGGAAATTTCATGTGAAGGTTTTCGTTGGATGATTTTTTACGATTTTAATAAAGGTCTAACTCAACAACAATGCCTCGAATCGCTTCGTACAACTTTTGGTAATCAATCACCATCAGAAAAGACTGTTTACAATTGGTTTGCGGAATTTCGCCGTGGTCGTGCTTCAGTCAGGGATGAATTTCGTGAAGGTCGACCTAAATCGGTTGTTGTTCCCAAAAACATCGATGCTGTGCACAACATGATTAAAGAAGATCGTCATGTGACTTACCGTGAGATAGAGGCATCCTTAGGCATATCGAAGACTGCAGTACATTCGATTTTACATAAACATTTAGCTGTTAAAAAGATCTGTTCCCGATGGATTCCGCATAATTTGACCGAAACTCAAAAACAGGCTCGTGTCAATTGGTGTAAGGAAATGATCCAAAAATTCGACCGAGGAAATGCAAAATCCGTATACAACATCGTAACAGGAGACGAAACTTGGATATATTCGTACGAGCCGGAAACTAAGCAACAATCAACTGTTTGGGTGTTCCAAGATGAACCGAAGCCAACAAAAGTGGTTCGTTCACGAAGCACTTCCAAGAAAATTATCGTTTGTTTCTTTGCTTACACTGGACATGTCGCGACCATTGCTTTAGAGGATCGAAGAACAGTTAATGCTGAATGGTATACAACAATTTGTTTGCCACAAGTCATCGATGAAATCAGGAAACACAACCGAAAACGTCGCATCATTCTTCATCACGACAATGCCAGCTCTCACACAGCACGTCAAACAATTGATTATTTGAAGGAGGAAAACATCGCATTAATGTCTCATTGCCCGTATTCACCTGATTTATCGCCAAACGACTTCTTTTTGTTCCCGAATGTCAAACAAAAAATGCGTGGACAGCGATTTTCAGCACCTCAAGAAGCTGTTGAATCCTTCCAAAACCATATTTCTGAGGTACCAACATCAGAGTGGAAAAAATGTTTCGAGACTTGGTTCGAACGCATGCAAAAGTGTGTTAATCTCAAAGGCGAATATTTTGAGAAACAATAAAACGATTTGTATCAAAAAATGTTTTCTCTTTCATTGCCTTTGTAAAAACTTAAAAGGTAGCCTATGTACTCATTAGTATTAAAGTAAAGTAGACTACTCATTCAAGTTACGTATCACAAACAAAAATTAACATGGTTGTAAGGTACAGTTACCGTTTAAACTAATTTTATAGAAAAACTATGAACCTACATAACGTGATATGGATTTTGTATTATATTTACCACCACAGAACAACGAAATTTCGTTTGATGTGACTGTTGATGGCTATTCCCTCCCCCCCCTCCGTGGAACCATCACGGTCGGGCATATTGAAGAAAGGAGCACAGTCGCATAAAGAAAGCGTTGAGAAGTTACAGGACTTTTGAAACAGTCGAAACATTGATACCAGTAACGATTACCAGGCCGGTAATTTGGAAACTGAGACTTATAGAAACTGATAATGATTAAGACCTAGTAAAGAGCTGAATGGTTAGATGAAGAGGAAAAATTAAAATGTCATTATTGGGGTTTAAAAATTCTATTCCGTTTAAGAACTTAGTTATAGGTTAAACTCAAGACCTGATGCAGTAGGCCTACTGTGTATATAATTCCGGGTCACGGCTGGAGACGAGCAATAAAATAGTAAATTTATATGAAACGAACTATACCGGTCACGGAATGACGCCAAATCAGATATTGTATGCGTAGCCTCTGGGACAGTCGTTGTGGTGATCTGTTTACGTTAACGGAGCTGTAACTTGGAGTCGCGAAGAAAGTCATGTGTGCTTTATTGAAAGCAGAGCGAACGCGGCATTTATCATTTTTTGCTTGTTATTTACTCCGCACAAGTGCCGATATGTTTAACTCGCAAACGTCTGCTCACTCAGCGGGCGTCTGTTGAAATGTGGGGTCACAAGACCATTTAATGTAGAAGAAGAACAAAAAAAGAGGCGAAGAGCAAGAAGCAAAGAGGAAGTGTATTTAATAACAGTACTGTCCGACTTGGCGTAAACAGTGTGTGTGTGTGTGTGTGCGCGTAGTTGAACCGAGGCCAATAAACAATTTGCTGCCTTACACGTGTTTAACATGGACGGAATCTCTCTCTCCTTCTCCCTCCCTTCCTCTCTCTCTAAGCCCCTCGTCTTCACTCCGCCTGTCAGACTGATTCATCATCGTTCGTTCGCTATGCATTCCGCAATTGTACCACTGTCACTGCATCATCTTGTTTAAACAATTTAACCGTGTCACTGCCTTATGGCTCTTGTTATTGCATGTGTCACAACATTGCAGCAGCGTACTTCCTCGTGTGAACGGCACCACGCGGAGGAGTCTTTCTGCTAACGTAGAGAGGCTTATTATTTGCGAAAATATGTCTGGAAGAGGCCGAAAATTATCTGTTTATAAATAATGTTTTAGATTTGTACATTTATCTCCGTCCGGCTGTGTTCTTTGAAAGTTGTTAATAATTAAATTACGATATTAATTGATGACTCGTTGGGCACTTGGTGAAACAAATTAATACAGTGCGATAAGGTCTATTGTTAGCGCCAGCCAGGACTGCGTGCCCTCTTTAATTGGCACCTCTATGAAAACAGAGGTGGGCCTGCCGTATAGCCTCGCACTCGGCATACACGACAGGGGGTCATAAGTGACCCACGGACGCCATGGAACCGCACGGATAATCCATGGATTTTTAAGTTTATTTTTTGTAGAATGTTTAAAATGCTTAACAGCTCCATGGAATTACCGCACTCGGCCTTAAAATTTAAGGCCTAGTCCCAAAATTAAATTGCAGCTTGCCATTTATAATGTGTTACTCAAAATGCTTGATATAATTATATACTTAAATTTTAGCAGCTGTCGCTTTGTCAGTTAGTTTATATAAATATAGATAACATCTTAATAATAAACTATAATCTCAAGGTATTATACAATGTCAGCATAGGCCTATAGCTTTGTCAAATCACTTATGCATCATTCCTAGGTATCTTCCTTCCGCCATTTTAATCCATTTGGATAAAGAAAGAGACATTTCTTAAAAATTTGTCTCATTTCTTAAAAATTTGTCTATGTCTCCTGACTGGTCCATTGCTTCAGTGGCTCTTAAAATTCTGTTGTCCATCGAGACATACTTCTTCCTTTTCACCCCTTCTAAATTCAGCTCCATTCTTACAGTCTTAGCATCTGAATGTTCTGCTTCTTTCTTCAAATACATAATCAAATCTTTCACTCGGGGGTGTGGTTTACCGACGACTGAGTTCAATCGGTGGTTCCACCCTTCAACCGCGTTATTTGTCGTGTGTCTCCTTTGGTGGCAGTTCCACATGTCAATCGAAACCTGTGGATTTTCGAACCACTGGTCCACAAAGTAGTCGGACCCATACTTTATGGGTATGAGAATTGGACTTTAACGAAAGGCCAGGCCAGTCGCATCCAAGCGGCTGAAATGAGATTTCTCAGGCACGTGGCTGGGTATACTCTCCATGATCATAGAAGAAACACAGATATACGGCAGGAATTGAATATTATGAGTATACTCGACACGATCGCCCTGTATCGGCTGAATTGGTGGGAACATCTTTGCCGAATGGATGACTGCCACATCTCCAAACAACTCTGGAACTATAAGCCGAGGGGACAGAGAGGTGTGGGACGTCCGAGGAAGCGCTGGAGTGACCAGCTCTAATCTTTTCCTATTTGAGGCCGGAACAAACCATTTTTGGTTTAATGCGTGAAGTTGATGATGATGATGATGAAGTTGTACAAACAAGGATAGGGCTGACACGTTGTAAAAATACGGACATGTCCTGCCAAGTACGGACGTCGCCCGTTTCCGAGTAGAGGCTCCATCTCTACTCGTACATTTGTTTATTTATTCAAGAGCACATAGCCTTGCCTCTTGTGCGTTTGACAATTCGGTGAGATGTTAGCAAGAGTATCTACGTACACGGGACGTTTTTGCGTGCTAATACACTTAAAAAAATGAAACAGGTGTCTGGTTGTGCAGGGTCAAAAGATCTCATCGCGCATGCGTATCTTTAACGCGCTGTTTTCGGACCAGTTATTTTGTGTTCAGAACAGCTGAATGGTTGGCCACGTCACAGCCCACATCCTGGACCGCATTCCCTGCCACCACTACGATCTGCGCGATACCGTTTCATGCCTTACTATTTCCTCTGTAAGTTTCAACTTATTTCGGTAGCTATGCCAGTGCAAAGGAAACTACTCGCTACTGAACAAGTGTCGTAACCACTGAAGTACAAACGAGCGGTAAAGCACGTGTAAAAGTTAGCGTCAAGCAGTGCACGTGTGGAGGACTGAGCTAATGGAATTACCACTGATAAAACATAGTACTGGTGAGTACATTGCTTTAACCTTGCACTAGACAAACACTGCAGGAGCAATATACCACGTGTCACCAGCTGACCTTTTACAACCAGTGATCGAGTCTAACCAGCGGCGCGTCGTTTCTGAAGCTACGTTCTATGCAAAACATCATCATCACCATCTTTTTCTTCTTCTTCTTCTATCAGGGACTAGGCGAATCACCTGTTCCTGCCCGAAAGAAATACATACAGTTCACCAATGCCTCCTACGTCTTCCTATACTTCGCTGTTCAACAAGCTTGTATTTCTAAACTTTCTTAGACAACCTGCCATCTGGCATCCTATTCAGATAACCAATCCATCTCTCTTTGTTCTCTGCAATACGATCTTGGATATTAAAAATGTTCAACTCTTTACGAGTGTCTTCATTGTAGAGTCTATCCCTTCGGGTCCAGCCTTTAACAGATCGCAAGAAACTCATCTTCGATGCCTGTGCTCTACGTAGATGTTTTGTTGCCGAACCCAAGTTTCAGAACCATACAATAACTGGCACAGCCGTTACCTTAGAAAATTTTTCTTCCCTTGTTTTCCTCGACAGCGCTCGACGAATTGTGCCACATATCGACTGAAACTTGGCCAACTTGTGACCGACATCATAAGTTGTAAGTGTCATAACCAAGATAGCTGATAAGTGGCACCTGCTCTATACTTTTATTAGGGTACCGAATACAATTTTAGTCCATAAGGGGTATTCGCCCGCAAGTGGCGTAGTTTTTGTCTTCTGCACACAATTCTCATGTTCTATCTATGCAGAACATATGTCTGAAAATTTTGATGATACTAGTTTTGAAAACAGCAGGACATCAAGAGCACGACGTTCGTGATTTGTGGAAAGTTTATGCAGCGAGGCATTTATTCAGTGGCCAGGACGATTTCACCAAATATCAACGTCGCTTCTCAATGTTGAACGTACTGCCAGACAAAGACTGATGTCAAATTTAATAGAATTTGTAACGTCATTACCAAGAATCAGACAATTTTGATTAAAGCATTTTGCTTCGTGCGTTAGGAGAATTAATTAAATTGATATTTGAAGGTTGTGATTGATTTTTATACATTCACACGTGTATGCCCAGTGTTCAATGCAAAATTATCGTTTTTGAAAAAATTATTACAAGTAACTACTAAGCTGCACCAGCTGCAGGACTCGCTGTCTGTTTTGAACGAAATATATTTATTATTAGATAAATTTCAGTAATAGACGTTCAATTGTCAGTAAAAATATGAAAACCCCGATTACTCTGATACATTTTTTTTTTTTTAGTAAAACAACAATTTTAAAGGAGACGATCATACAATGAACACTAAAAATTCCAAACTACTGTATTGGTCTTTTAGTTAAATTTGTAACCGTAATGCCTAAATGATAAATAATTTAGTCTTTGCTGAGTGTATGTATGTTTCCATAACTGTTTAGGGGCCTATTTCTAATATTTTTTACGGATATAGACGTACATAACTGGTAACAATATATAATATAAAGTTTCTATGTAAATGTAGCTTTCAAACATTTTGAAGACGATGAAAAATGTGCAAAGAATGTTAGTAGGTATACCGAGTTTTTATTTTGAATGAAATTCCTCGTAACTTGATCCCCCGCATAGACTTTTAAATTTTCTCAAAATCTAGAGTTCCATTTTTGGCCCGTAATGCCCGTAACGTTGTATTCAAGAGTTTGGTATAAAATTTCACTTTATTTCATACGCCATATAGATTTTAACGTTTTTTCAGTTTTGACTTCCACACATTTTTGCTACCCGCCCTATTCTTAGGGAGGTCAATCTCAAAAGCTAGATGTCTGTAGGATAAAAGTATTAATACTTCTATTGTGCAGTTAATAAGTTCAGATACGTGGGTAACATGATAGATAATGAAGGGTCTATTCACAGGACAATACATGTCAGGATTCAAATAGCAAATAGGGCGTATTATGCCAGGAGTAGACTATTGAGAAGCAAACTCATTAGTCGTAACACAGAAATAAAAATATAAGACCGGTTGTCACGAATGGTGGGGAGACGAGGACGTGTGACAAAAAGAGAACAAGGAACATAAGAAGGTTTGAAAGAAAGGTTGTGAGACGTGTTTAGGCTCGGTTAAAGAAGATGATGAATGGAGAATAAGAAATAACCAGGAGATAGATGAGCTGTTGAAGCGTGAGGACGTTGTAAGATCTTAAAGGCTCAAAGAATACAATGGCTAGGTCACCTAGAGCAGATGGATGATCAGCGTATGCCCAAGAAAATCCTGAGGGCGCAAGTCTATAAAAAGAGAAATAGGGGCCGACCTAGGATAGGGTGGTTGGAAGATGTAAGAAGGATGGATGTGAGGGGTTACACTGAGATGGCAATGGATAGGAGATAGTGGAGAAGATTGGTGTTGGAAGTCAGGGCTCACTTTGGACTAAAGAAGAAAAAGAAGACTGTAAAGAGGTATTTGGGGGGGGGGGGTAGGAAAATTTGTGAAGACGACAAAATGAATTTGTGTTCTTTTTTTAAAATTTGGATTCGTCTGGAAAAAGAATCCCCGTTATTTTTGCAAATACAGTTTTGTCTATTTTTAAACGCATTTTTGAATATATTAAAAATAAATCTGAACGTCTCTGACAAATATAGCGTAACGGGACTGAGAAATGTTTTTCAAGATTTACTGGGCGGAGAAATTTCCCACATTTCCTCTCCCGTAGAACCGCCTGTGGGTATCGACTAAGTAAATTCGGGCTTCGAATGTCTGTGCGAGTTGAGTTTACAGGAGAGACAAAACTGTACACGTGCTTGCTTTACCATGATTTTTTACTGTGGAATTCGTAATTTTGTCGCAAACTTCTTCACTGCTTGTCTGTCAAACGGTAAGTTTCTTCTGATTAACTCTTCCTGAATTAGTGTAATAGGGATTTCCATCGTTTTACTTCCACTATTCTGTATCTCAGTACCAACTATGGACGCACACTGTAATTAGCCGTGAACTATATTTCCTCGCAGTGATTGCTGTTTGTTTTTACATCATTTAATTGGATATGAGACATTGGAAAAGATTGGTGTTGGAAGCCAGGGCTCATGTTGGGCTGTAGTGCTAAAGAAGAATACGAAGAAAAAGGATGGATGTATGAAACACGCTTACCAAGTTTTACGAAAATTAATTGATGCGTTCAGAATTTGGTGTATCGTGAAACATACCCCAAACAGATAGACAGCCAGACAAATGTCAAACGGTCGATTTAAAACTGAGAACTCGTTTCGCTCGTTTAATGACTGTACGAGAATGGTATCTACTTTTTTGTTATCAGAACAAACCATATGCCATTAGTTATTACGTTGCGCATATTGTTTTACTTCCATGTTCCATAAGGAAATGGAAGTATGGTAATGGCGAAAAAAATCGTGTTCAAGATAAGGGCTGATTCTGATTGTACTACCTTCAAAACATGAAGAAAAGTAATATTTCGAAATGTGTCTGTGTGTAGAATTTTTTCTATGGCAAACGATAACGCCGTAAATTCAAACAGAATCAAACAAGTTTTTGTATGCATTCCTGAAATATTGAGGACTCAAGACCTAATGATTTTGGTGAAGATCGGTTAAGGGGAAGGGGTAGTTTACCTGCAACGTTTTATGTTTTAACAAGGGTAATGTTTTCTGTGACGAACGATAACTGGCGCACATTCAAAAAGTAATCATATCATTTTTTGCATACTTCCCTGAATTATAGAGGACTCAAGGTCTATTGATTTTGGTGAAGATCGGTTAAGGGGAAGGGGTAGTTTAGCTGCAACATTTTGTGTTTTAACAAGAGTAAAGTACTTAATTTTGATAAATAAAGTATCCTGAAAAGAAGGTCATAATAATCCACTGTAGAAAGGTAGATGAAATAGCTATAAATAACAAGGGCAGTTGAAGGGTGAGGGGGTAATTGTCTATAAATGAAATGATAGTTGAAGGGAGAGGGGATAATTTTTTATATGTGTATTACGTTATCGGCAACAAAGAAGTAGTTTGTTGTTAAAATTCCTTCCCGGGCTGTTTGGCCGTGGTCTAATGTTCTCTGCAAAACCAGACATTCCGGCAGTGCCATCGACTGCCATCATCAGTGAAATCGAGTGCGCTAACGTGAGGTGGTATACGTTAGTAACCACAGTACTGTGGTTAAGGCTGAAGAAAGAAGTAGTTTCTATGGAAATATTTCTTGTCAAAAATGATTTTAAATATAAATCTTAGAACATGGAAGTCATGTATGGTTCTCCATACCGATATTTAAATTTAAACTTAATTTTTATTTTAAACATTTTAATATATTTGCTTTCCTTAGAAGCAATCCCGTAAGAGCCAAAATAATGAGTAACAACGAAATAATTGAAAAGTGACTCACTTTAGCTACCTAGGGTGTGACGTATCATATGAGAACGATAGATACATAGACAATAAACTACATAAGTTTCAAATGATGTGCGGCACCATAAGCAGAACTTTAAAAAACAGGACGCGGAAAGATACTCAGCTTAAGTTTTACAAAGTAATGGCTGTGTCTGTGCTTCTTTATGGAAGTGAGTCATGGATAATGAGAAGGAGAGATAAAAGCCGCAAACAAGCAGCGGAGATGAAATTTATAAGATCGGTCAAAGGTTGTTCAAAACAAGATCGATTTAGAAATGAAGAGATTAGAGAAGCGTTGGAAATATACAACTTAAATGAGAGAATGTAATTGGATAGAAGAAATTGGAAGGACCATCATATGGAGCGTATGAATGGTCGAAGACTACCAAAAGCGGCAAGTAGATACAAACCAGCTGGAAGAAGAAGCGTAGGGAGACCATAGAAAAGATGGGAATAAATCCTATGAAGCTGGAACAGGTCACCAAGGCATAATCCTTGTTGGGGAAGAAGAAGGAGAAGATATATTTGCAAGCTCTTAATAATAATGAACAATAATAATCTAAAAAAGTTTAATATATTTCTTACATTAAAAAAACAGCATATTTTAACATTTTTTTCATTTAGTAGCTAAAAGTCTTGCATAGTATTGGTAGAGATCGTGTTTTCTGTAATGAGATGTTATGCCGGAAACGCGCCTAGACGACAGGAACGTTCGCAGCGTGATGTAGGTTACAAAAATTCCATTTTCTCAGACAGTTTAATGTAACATCTGACTGTGTTGAAGTGAGGGTAATGCGAGAGAGGATGAACGTAATGTTGAAACCGTGTCGTATGGATTTGTTATCTGTGAACATCAGCCTTACGCTAGAAAATCGATCGAGCGGATTGGGGTTGTTATACATACAGAATCGGTCACGAACGGAACGCTGAACCAACAGGCAATACGTTACATTTCATTTGACTTCGCCGAGCCTCACTCCATAATTAGTCGATAGGGTTTCTTAATTTCCTGCCTCCTGTGACTGATTTCTGTCTACCGTCAGGACCGTTATTATTAAACTCTTGAGGTGCCGTTATTTTTTCATTGGAATTTATATCTTTTTTTATATAACTTGAGTTCGGTTAATACGGACGGAAAAGTATAGTAGGGAAAGTAGGCGACTTAGTAGGGAAAGTATATTGGGTCTACATAATAATTGGGTCCAGCGTGGATTTCAGCGAAGAGTTACGTGGGTATCCACCATTTATGGGTAAGCCTACCCAGAAAAATTGATACCAGAGATGGAGTAAAATAATCAAAAATTATTTTTACGCTTTTCGAATCGCACTAAGTTCAACGATACTTCAATAGAAATACAATAATCAGTTCCGCCACAGAAAAACGATAACTCGGTGAGTCAGTTAGTCTTCTTCTTCTCCTACTTCTCTTCTTCTTCTCCTTCTCCTTCTTCTACTTCTCTTCTTCTTCTTCTTTTCATCGTCCTAGTCCTCGTCTTCCTCCTCCTTCTCCTCCTCCTCCTCCTCCTCCTCCTCTTCTTCTGCTCCTCCTTCTCCCCCTTTATTACCACGTGCGGAAGGGAGCTGAACGGTGGAGAGGAGGTTGAGTGTGTGTGCGTGCATAGTGTGTCACTCACCTTTGCTACTTATCAAATGCCAGACTGGTGCACGTATGAGCTGCGGCAAACAATAAAGAACATTCTAGAACATCGTATAGTAGAATGAAGGATGATTATTTATTATATTGTTTACTGAAATGGCGGGGGCCGGCAAAGTGGAACCGTTCGATACTCACAATCTCAACGGTCAGTAATGCCGGACAAGGTCGCTGTATTATTTGTCCCCAGCGATATGGGTGGGCAGACCGATTCGTGTCCTTGACTCGACAGGCCTCATACGACTGCAGCCCTGCCGTCGACATTGTGAGTCTCGAACAGTTTCAGTTTGCCGGCCCGCGCCATTTCAGTAAATGATATAATAAATGATCATGCTTTATTCTACTACAAGATGTTCTGGAATGTTCTTTATTGTTTACGCACCAACCTGTTATTTGATGAGTCGTAACATTCCATTACGTAACTAACAATAATTACGTAACTAACGCTGCGGTTAGTTTACGTGGTTTCCGATCTACTCCAGAAGGAAGTCTTTTTTTATTTATTGACCACTTAGTCAATGCATGCATAACTTGGCTCAACTCGGTTAACGACTTTTTAATCCCCCCCCCCCCCCGGTAACTAGCGTGATCTGATAGCATTGTGCCGTATATAAATGAGAACACGACCTATAATAAATAAAATTCTTACTAAACTATCTCCATGTCATGCGGTTAAGAACAGCAAGTCACGAGGATTCAAATTAAGTGTAAATACGTTCTGTCTTGTTTTTTCCCAGCAGCAGCAGACTTCATACTTCGTCACCGCAAGTTGTTTGATCTGATCATATCTCTGGAGTTAATCTGACTCTCGTACCTGATAATTGTATGCAGCTCCCGGTTATATCATCGTTCTGTTTTACCTCTTGTGTACTAGCTTTTGTTCCAAGTAATCATACATTATACGTAAGTAAAAACAATGCGTAACAACGCTCCGATGAATTAATTTATCATCATCTTCATCATCATCATCCTCAAGGTTTAAACCGAGAATGGTTTGTTCCGGTCTCAAATAGGCAAATATTACGCTTCCTCGGACGTCCCACACCTCTCCGTCCCCTCGGCTTATAATTCCATAGTTGTTTGGGGATCCGTCCGGCTATTCCTTATTTGAGGCATTTTAGTAGTGAATATGTTCCTGGATGTGTTACTAGCATATCGCAGAGTAAGACTTGGTGGGGCTGCCACCCTGCCACCTTCAGGCTTAACGTCCAGCCCGATTTTCTGTCTGGGTGTTCTCCCATAAACTGGCTGTTCTGCCAGACTAAAGAGACCAGTTTTCCCTGTTGAGATATCCATAAGGATATATAATGTGGTGGTTTCTCCTTGCCTCCCACATCCTACGTCGTTGACCATTGGAAGGTCATTCGTCTTTAGGGGCAATTTCTCACCCCAAAGGCAAGAGGGTGCCCTAACCTCTACTTGACAATTACAAGAAGAGGAGGGACAGCTTATACTGGGTGTCACTCGGTCTCCAGGGCCGCGTTAGCCACCCGCAGGTGTTCCCCATCCCCCACCACTTGGAGGTGCGGCTGGATATTTTATAATTCTCAAATTCAACGCAGTACTGAGAATTTGTCTCATTTCATTTCTTAAGGAACTTCAAAGAAGTTATTTGTACAATGGAATTTGTAAAATACAGTGCATTGCGCGCCGAAATTTCTAAAAAGTAAGCAAGTAAGCCTTACAAACCAAAATTTCTTAATAACGGAAAACCAAACATAAGTCTTAACTACACTAAACACCGGAATTATAAGATCTGTTATTAACGAAGTACGTCTAAGGAAACAGAGTAGTAAATATATAATAATTACAGCATAACGAAGTGGCATGAATACGCCTATTTTTCAGAAGATAAGGTCACATTCCTTATAACGCTAAAAAAAAAGAGAGAAAACTATGTGTCGGCGCTTGCAATGACATTGATGTATGGAGAGAAACTAGGAGAGGAAGTTAGTACAAAAGAGTGTGAAATTCTTCAACGTTGTCGTGCATGTATATGGACGTATCGTAAATCAACAGGGTAACTGGACACTAGGAGAAACTAAGGGGTTGTTCTGGCTAAAAGGCATATACAAACGCTAGGGAGATTTACGAATATGATATACCGAGAAGGCCGCAGCAGAGGTGATTGAACTAAGGATAAGAAAGAAAAGGGGAACAGAGGTCACCTATCAGAAAACAGCTTTGGAGGTAGGTGTGTTTCCAGGAGCGAAATTTGCTGGAAGAAGAGAGAGAAGGACCAATTAAAACTGAGCAAAGTGAAAATTATGAAACTAATGGGGGAATTATATGTGTTGAATATATACAATTAACTTAGGCGCGATCAGGGGAGTCTATTTTAATTTTCTTAGAGTCAACATGAGTGAACAGTTTGTGTAACGTATTTAAATATTGAAAAAATGAGAACTGGGAGTTTTGTGGTATGAAGTAAAATCGAGAGAGTCTAGCATGTGTTAGTTCCGTGACTCGTGAGAATCGGATTATATCATGTGTTACTAACGATATCTAAACGGAATACTATTGAAACGGAATAATTACTTTGCGAAATGTAAATTAACGTAATGAGAGTAACCGTTGTAACTAGTGAACAGTATTTACACTAAAGTAAATATCGCAAGAAACCGGATATACTTAGGTAGAGTGAAGTGATTAAAGTGTTTACGAATCAATCGCTACGAGAGTGAACCACACTATGAGTCATCCAAATGATCCTGTGTTCGGGAGAGAATCAACATCTACTAGACGCACCGAAGGAGCCGGAGATGAGATCACAGTACATCTCCCCACCGTAGACAGGATTATGCATACCAACAGTAAAACTTTTTTGTACTAATACTATTTTACGAGACACCTGTCTGTCCTTCTAAAAGAACTCGCATATGAATTGCACATTAAAACTTAAATTCATATGATTAGAATATAAAAGCGAAATACGTAGCTTACATTTTCACAAAACATAACTTCCATTAATTTATATTCATTCATATTTTAAATGAATCCATTGAATATATATTTCGTAATATAATAAGTAACTAGATGTAAGTATTATTTCATGCTTATATACAAAAATTCAAAGGAACCCTGAGATATAGAGATATTAGGTTATAATTGTCTATTGGTAGAAATCATGTTTAAATTAATTAATCATAATATATGTCAAAAAGCATAAAAAGCTGGTATTAATGACAGTAATTTTAAATATAATAAATTTGTTGGTTAGACAGATAAATGTGTCTTGTTTTTAATTTATTAAAGATCAACCTTATGGATATTATATAACACTATTACTTAAAATAGTTTCGTTAACACCAACAAATCTATATCTATAAAAATGAATGTTTGTTTGTTTCTTTCTTTGTCCCGTATGCGTTCCTATACCATTCATCCGATTGCGATGAAACTTCGGTGAGTTGTTGTGCGTACACCCGCGAAGGTTCATGAATTTTTTTCGATGGGGTCCTTTGGGGGGTTCTTGGGGTCTTCCACATCTCCTCCTAAACCACTGGACCGATTTCAACCAAACTTGGCACAAATATTTTATGCAACGGGAGAACCAACATAGGGTAGGTGTTTTTTCGATGGGGTCCTTTGGGGGGGTCCTTTGGGGGGGTCCTTTGGGGTCTTCCACATCTCCTCCTAAACCACTGGACCGATTTCAACCAAACTTGGCACAAATATTTTACGCAACGGGAGAACCAACATAGGATAGGTGTTTTTTTCGACGGGGTCCATTGGGGTCCTTTGGGGTCTTCCACATCTCCTCCTAAACCACTGGACTGATTTCAACCAAACTTGGCACAAATATTTTACGCAACGGGAGAACCAACATAGGATATGTGTTTTTTCGATATGATCCTTCGGGGGGGTCCTTTGGGGTCTTTCACATCTCCTCCTAAACCACTGGACCGATTTCAACCAAACTTGGCACAAATATTTTACGCAAAGGGAGAACCAACATAGAATAGGTGTTTTTTCAATGGGGTTCTTTTGGGGTTTTTTTGGGGTCTTCCACATCTCCTCCTAAACCACTGGACCGATTTCAACCAAACTTGGCACAAATATTTTACGCAACGGGAGAACCAACATAGGATATGTGTTTTTTCGATATGATACTTCGGGGGGTCCTTTGGGGTCTTCCACATCTCCTCCTAAACCACTGGACCGATTTCAACCAAACTTGGCACAAAATATTTTACGCAAAGGGAGAACCAACATAGGATAGGTGTTTTTTCGATGGGGTTCTTTTGGGGGTTCTTTGGGGTCTTCCACATCTCCTCCTAAACCACTGGACCGATTTCAACCAAACTTGGCACAAATATTTTACGCAACGGGAGAACCAACATAGGAGAGGTGTTTTTTTTTCGATACGATCCTCTGGGGGGTCCTTTGGAGTCTTAAAAACTAACTTATTAGATCTGGTTACTATGGCAACCCAATGGAATAGATTCTGTTCTAAATATATTATCGCATTAAATTGAAGACCACGCGAACCAAGTCTTTATATATTATATATATACAAACACTTTCTTTCTTTGAGTGGCATTGCAACGCATGCCGGGTACTCGCTAGTCAATTATAAGAATTAGTCTTCACCACTTCTGATTAAACAGTTAATACAGTACTTGAGTTTCATACTATTAATTTTCACAACTACAACTAAAGTGTTAAAACCTTTTTCAAACAAAAAAATCTTCCAGTTACCGTTAGAGTTTTTTTTTAATGACTGTAGCTTTACAGTGATTGAACAAATTTCCAGTTCTTGCATACGGTTGTTTCTATTGTCTTGCGTAAAATTCAACAAGTCCAGCGAACTTTTTTTGCATCGTGGTTGTTAGCTGCTGAACTTTTGGTTTATCTTCGTCGTCGTCATTTTCATCCGCTACGTTTACATGTACCAGGTCGAAATGGACGATACAAAGAGATTAAACGGCCCATCATTGTAGACCCTAGTGGTGCCTGTAGTTTATGGCAAGGGTCTCCAAACTACGGCCCGCGGCAACCCGGTCGATGCTACGTGCAGTTTTTAAATAGATCGTCAAAATACTTCAAATATTATAACATTTTACTAAATAACTAAACAAGAAATAAGTATAAAATCAATGTACTGGGCTATCTTGTCAGAGGAACACTTGAAATCCATTCTAGTGATTGGAGCATCAAAATTTGACCCAAAATGGACAGACATTATAGGTCAGAAGCAACTCCACACATCCCATACGTACATAAGAAAGCCAAAAAATAACACATAAGAAATATCTTTGAAAGTTATTTTTTCGTAACTTTTATTTACATTATTTTGAATAAATTAATTTGTTTTCTTTGGATAAATGTGCTTAAGTTTTATTTAAATACCTATTTTATTGACTTGATTACGGTAATTCGTAAACTTAAAAAAAGTAAGTTTACAATATATGTGTGTGTGTGTGTGTGTGTGTGTGTTGCTGGCCCGCCTGACTTCCAAGATTTTTCAATTCGGCCCTCAAGTGAAAACGTTTGGAGACCCCTGGTTTATGGTATGCCGCCAACGGAAAACACAGAAAGTCCGAAATTTAACACAAGTCGTTTAGTTGTTGTTAACAATGTTCTCTGCTGTTATGGTTTGTCGCCCAAACTAGTCTACTCGGTAAATTACGTACTAAAACTACAAACAAAACGGAACACACACTATCAAAACACACACACAAAGCACCAAACAAATTCGATCTACCTGGTGTTTAAAACTAAACTGCTCAGATTGCAACAAATTCTACATAGGCCAGACAGGACGTAGCTTCAAACAAAGATACATTGAACACACAAAGGCACTACACTCCACTACAGAATCCACCTTTGCAAACCGCGTCATTGAAGCAAACCACACATACAAAAACTTCGACAATAACATGAACATTCTGCACGTTCACACAAAAGGCCGAAAACTAGACACTCTTGAACAAATGGAAATATACAAACACACGAAAACACATAAAAACGACATTCAAAATAAGATAGAATTCAAATCACACGCATTGTTCGAACATATCACACTCCACACACACAACATTGATCTTTCAAAAGTCGAAACCATCGCCAAGAACAAGACGGACAGTGCTCTCAGCGGCAGCCTCTGAAGAAGCTTTTTTTTAAAAGCGAAAACTGGTTCAGGCTATAAGGTAAAACTTTTACGTTTTTACCCATAAAAAACTTTGTGTTCCGAGTCGGTAGTGAATTAATTATATTTAAAAAAAGGCTTATTACTTTTGTTTAAGATGAGAAAAACTAGCCATTGCTGGACCGAATAACCGGCGGTCCGGACCTTATAACGAAGCAACTTTTGTATGTGCAACCCTGTTTTGCTTTTGAATTTTGGATATTTGCCCAATAAAGCGGTTGGCTCTAATGATTGAGAAAAATAAGTGTCCAAGCTTGAAAGTTTCAACAAATATAGAATGACAATATTTTTCGAAAGCGGTCGGAAAATCAGATACGTTTAAAAGTAGGGAAAATTTGAGTTGTTCACTTTAGTTGACACACAGCTATCTAGTCTGGTAGCAGGTCAGAAAACCTGGAAGTAAGGTCCGCCAAATGTTTTTTAGTAATTTCTGTTTCTCCAAGGCATACAGAATGAAAATCTGCAGGGTGCCACTTTGTCACCCTTGAGCTAATTTAAATATTCAAGATGACGGCCGAGATGGCTTAAAAATCATATATCGGCCATATCTTTGCGTATAGAACAGACAGGATAATCATTTTGGTGTCTAATACTATGTTTTCAGTGTCAGGGAATACTAATAACGGATTATCTTGGTGATAAAATAAACATTTATGTAATAAAAGTTAATAGGACCTGGTTGGTGAATTGAAAATTGCATATTTTTAAAGTTGTATTTATTACAAAGTAATTAAAGTAAGCAATGGTTATCAAGAACAAAAACACAAAAGCAAAAACACAAAACCATTTAAAAGCATGAACTAATTATTATTCTCTTCATCACTTAAATCATCCACAGCGTCAGCAAGTTCAGTTGGTACGAACTTTGTCCACGGATTACAACAAGTTTCTTCGCCGTAGCAATTACAAAATGCTGTACATTTTAATTTGGAAAAGAAACAGCTGCACCTTCCATTAGAGCAAGGATCTTTTTTGCACAACCACAGCGTTCCATTTGAAGTATCTCTGGTGGGGCCAGATTAACTCCGCTTGGTACAGTTACAGGAATCAGGCTTTTATTGACAACGTCTTCTATCCAGCCGAGTTCTTTTGCCAGTTGTTGTGGTGGTTTTTCCTCAAGCGCAGATTTCCAAATACACACTTGGAAATTTGCCCGTTTCACATGTTCGGCAAATGCCTCAGTAGTAGGCGGTAAGGCACACAGTTCCACGGTCTTGTTCTTCTTTTCAGTTCCCATTTTTTTAAGCCACATTCTGTATCTTATATCTGACATACTTCCAGTGATAGAAGACCCATAGCATGATGCTATAAATGCATTAAATTCATCTATTATATCATGCATGTCAGCTCCCATTTGCCCTAATTTTTATAACTTTAATCCTTTTTGAAGAACTCTCACAACGGTTGGTTTTCCTATACCATAAAGATGGGATACTGTATCACATCCTGATAAAGCGTGGGCCGCCAAAAGATACTTAATTATTTCACAATGCTTCTGAACTGTCATTCCAATATCACTAACTTGACGCTGGGAGCCAGTTCTTTCCATTAACACGGTACAAGTGCGCAATGTTTGTAATAGTGAATAAGCAGAATAAAGACATCGGTGTCATTACTTCTAATTGTTAAAAGTTTATAACCTTCACCAACACAAGACACCATTTAAAGTGGAATAATCACATCAGCTTCTTCTTGCGTTGTTCATAGATCTGTTCTCAATATGGTAATCCCCTTGTATATTTCAACTGGCACTGAGTCCGATCCGGTAATGATGAGTTTGTGTTCATATGTTGCAGCATGTTTGCCCCCGTCTGTTATGAACTTTTCACAAATGGGTGTGATTAGTTGTATCTTGTTAAATGTAACAGTTAATAAAACTGTCTGAGATGGAAGGGGTGTGTTCAGAGTCAGTTTATGTTTACGACTCACTTGTTTACCAGCTCTAGATGTCCTTGTAACACTTTTGATACTGAAGTCTTGGTATCGATCAAATATTAAGTGAACATCGTTCTTTCTTAATTCGCGAACAACATAAGTTACGAAGCAGTTGACAAAGTCATTCACAGTGTCTGATGAAGGATAATGCACTGTCCACAGTACAGCACAACCATCAATTAGGAGAACTACTGGTAACTGGTTTGATGAATGTGTTCTGTTTGAATGTTGCACTTGAATCATGTTTTTCAGCGTTGATTTAGTCTTTGAATCCCTCATCTTACCATTATTATCAAACATTGATGTAGGCACAGGAGATAGTTCATGATGAAATATTTTTTCTTTATCGAGTTCACGTGAGCTTACTAAAACCATGAATCGGGAAAATATAAATTCCGTATCAAAAACATCTTTTGTTCCTAGTACCAATTTTTTCTTGTCATTAGACATTGTTATACCTTGGTGGACAAAGTGTTATTGAATCCTGCAGGCCAACTTTCTTCAAATTTAATCATGCTTGATAACCCACTTGTAACTGATGTATCAGCATTGACTAGGTTATTACACACTAAACCAGATGCAATGATAACAATTCCTTCAGATTGATCTTCTTCTGGTTTCAAAGGATCAATGCACCGGCTCAACATTTCTCTAATTTTTTAGCGGTCTTTCTCGTCAGCATTGATTCGTGCTGGCATCTCTTCTTTGTGTCTATTTATCATAACTGTTCTATCTCCAGTAATAACATCAATATCATGTACTAAGTTGCTGCAGATATGCATACTCATCGCCCAGCGTTTTACAGTACTTGGATTCAAGATGATACCTATTATACCGCCTGGTCCCTTGCCATAGCGCATGAATGTCGATTCAATAAACTGATCGGACCATATTCCATTAAAGATTCCTTGTCGATGCCGCATTACATGTTCTCCTTTATAAAATCTGTCTGGCATCTCTTTCGGAATACATTGCATCGATCGCAGATAGTATAAACCATATCTTGCATAGTTTATGTGGCCAGCAGCGAAAAAATAAGGAATCATCTGTTCGAAAGCCCAAAGGTGTAACTACCACTCTGCTTCTCTTTCTGCTCGTTTGAATGCCATCATAATGAACACTGGTTTCACCAGATTTTCTACCCATAGTTTTGTAGTTCTAGACTGGGTAGACCTGCGTTCCAATTCAGCCATCAGGTCACTATACGAAGATGTAGAAAGTAGGACGTCTCAAAGTATTTCTTCTGTGACCAAGCGAAGTGCTCTGACATTTTGTGGGAACTTTTTACCAATTAGCATTGCTTCTACACCACCAAAACAAGATTTCCTGACTTCCTCAAGACCACTATTTGACATCAACATCCCAACTGAACCAACAAAACTCATTATTGTATGCATTCCTCCTAAACGAGGTATGAAATTGGAGAATTGCTCTGGATATGCCCACATTACATTGACAGCCACTTTAAATAATTGGTGATCAAGTGTGAAGACTGTTATGTCTTGCCCTGATTGCTTAGTCAGTCTTTGTGCTTCAACCATTGCAGTTTTAAACCAAAGGTTACAGGATCTAATGGTGTCATATCAATGAGAGGAATGTATTTAGCTACAGTTTCGGCTCTTGATATTTGTCCTTGATCACGGGATAATGCTGTATTATATCCACTGTACTCTGGTGTTTTTGGAGTTTCGACAATGGTACGTAGAAAATCGAAATCTAAGTAATGTGCTCTATATAATAGCACTACTTGGTTCGATAAAATACGCAAGGGAAGAACATGTCTTTTTACATCACTTTCCGGCATAGCAGGCTTTTTCGGTCCAATAAATTGTTGCACAACAATTTTAGATGTATTGTCAGCTTTCATTTCTTCTTTTTTCAGTCTCCGGATTGTGTCTTCTCTTTCAGAGTTCGATTCTGTCCGTTGTTGAGTGACTAGCATTGCCAAAGAGTGTGTTGACCTAATGCCATTCTGTGAAGCAATTGTAGCGTCAAAATTATCGGCAACAACTTGAACAAGGGCTTCTTCACAACTTCCAATACATGATAGTTCTTTCGCAGCAGATTTTGCTGCTGATGCTTTACAGCGTAACGTCTCGTCGTAGGTACAAGTAACATGAAATCGTGATAGTTTTTCAAGTACACGTTTTTCTCGAACCAGGATTCCAAGTGCAACAAGAAGAGGTGTTGAATGTTTTATTACAATGCTTGTTATGATGTTCCCAATCATAATTTCTGGCAGCGAAGGAAAATTACTTCCACTTATGTGGGATAGCAGTGACTGTAATGTTGGGCTCACACATTCTTCGATTACATCGCTGTCACGTTTTTTTTATACTCGTTAGTAGATGGGCTTCTTTCTTTCGATTCCTTCGTAATCAATTTAGCGACCTTTTTAATGGCAACCTCATCGTCATCTTCATCTGGAACTAAACGAAGAATTCGAGCTGCAGCTGTCTTGAACATGTGCAGGTTGGCCATTCCCGTACAAAATAAAACAAGCAAATTTGGTCCAAAAAATTCTGATAATTTTTGAACTAATGCTTTGCGACTGAGAATTGTTCCTCCATTCTTGGCGTACGATTGGGAGACAGCTATTGACGTCCACATGTCTGACATGTTTGCTTTCATTTCCTCCACAACCTTTTCAAATGCAATGTCTTTTTCATTGACTTCATGCATACTTCCTGAGACAGCAGCATTAATGGAACGAATAGCCATGACTTTCTTCCTGCAGTCGTCGTGGTATCTTGCATCAGCGGCATGCAAGTCACTTATAGCTCCAGAAATTCTTATTCTAACGTTCGCAGCTTCTTCGTCATTACGTGCATCGCAAACAGCTAGAATGTTTCCTTTGAAGGTTTTAGAACTGGGTAAAGGATCAATGGTTCTGCACATTTTCACTTGTCGCCATCGACTTGGATTCTTTGAGTCAATATCCATGATACACATTTCACCACAAAATATGCAATGTTCCAAAAAAATGAAATGCGGACCAACACTACGACGTACTCTCTTAGGCCCAGGTGCATTATGTGTTAACTCCGCACTGACTTTGTGTTTCCTCAAGTAGCGTTCGATATGTGTATTTGAAGTGTAAGTCGAAACACAATTCTTGTGGCACCGACTGTTGCATTTTCATTAGTATCTAGCAGTTGCTCCAGTTCAATGTTTATACCGTCTTTTCGCCGTTTCCTACACTCAATAATAGTCGGCTTCTCTTAGCACCACAGTCTATAATATTTATATCCATTTTGCCACACTTGAACACACAATCCATTTTCTCAGTTGTCATCAGATCACAGATTGCAGTTCACATCACCTGAAACAGAAATTAAAAATATGTGTATTTAGACAGTGATAATCCCATTGCTCAGCATAATATAAATGTTAAAGCAGAAGTGTATATTTTATCACCAAGATAATCCGTTATTAGTATTCCCTCACCCTGAAAACATAGTATTAGACACCAAAATGATTATCCTGTCTGTTCTATACGCGAAGATGTGGCCGATATATGATTTTTAAGCCATCTCGGCCGCCATCTTGAATAATTAAATTAGCTCAAGGGTGACAAAGTGGCACCCTGCAGATTTTCATTATGTATGCCTTGAAGAAGCAGAAATCACTAAAAAACATTGGGCGGACCTTACTTCCAGGTTTAGGTTAAAAATGCCATTTAGCAACCAGACTAATCGCTAGTGCCCACGGCCGCGCAGCTTGGTCTGTCAAGGTTTGCATCGTATGAAGAGCACACACACACACACACACACACACACACACACACACACACACACACACACACACACACACACACACACACACACACACACACACACACACACACACACTTGTACTTGACACGGATCGCGTCTCGCCCATATGTTTGCGCCCAAGTGACCGTCGTCCGGCCGGGCTGTCCGTCGTCTGAGTCACTGACTTTGCCCTTCCGTTCGCCAAGGCTACCATTGTTTGTAAATATATTTTACCTCTTGTCCACAAGTCACCATAAACGATGCCCCCATACCTATAAAATCAGAAGTTAAATACCTGGGGCTGCATTTGGACGACAAATTAACATGGAAAGCCCACATTCAGGCTAAGAAACAACAACTCAACTTAAAAGCTAGGCAAATGTACTGGCTCATAGGTAGAAAATCTCAGCTATCTCTCGCAAACAAAGTCATCATATATAAAGCTGTCCTCAGACCAATCTGGACTTACGGTATAGAATTGTGGGGCTGCTCTAAACCTTCCAACACAAAGATTCTGCAGACAGTTCAGTCAAAAATCTTGCGTTGCATAACGAATGCTCCCTGGTTCATCTCTAATTATACTCTTCACAAAGACCTCAACATTCCATACATTTCTGATGTCATCAAGATGCACGCCGCTAAGTACAGGAACCGCAACATAGGACACAGCAATAACCTGATCAACGAGCTCCTCAATCCATCACTGGATGTAAGAGGCTGAAGAGACAGTGGCCAGACGACCTGACCCGGTGAACGTGGTAATCATCGCTGGATGGTTCCCACCTCAAGTGACGACGTATACATCACTTTTACTTATTACTCTGTAAAATGAGTAGATTGTAAAACTGCATTATAATAAATAAAAAAAAATTTTACATGTCAAGTACCGATGCGCGAACATCTGTAAAGTGTACTACACGTCCGACCAGTCTATCTGTTTATCTGTAACACGCGCGCGAATTTATTTGTTTCGTCTTTTATTTTTAAAGTATATTCTGTATGCGTAAGTTAGCTGATTATTTCAAATAATTATTTTGTCTTTCTCGCCGAATATCGAGATGTAATCAGAAGCATTTAAACGTTGAACGTTGAGAACTTCTCAAAATAATGACACAGACCTTCGCGGAAGCCTCACAAAGAATTTGAATTGGAAAAACAAAGTAAACACAAACTAGTGTAGACTAACCGAAAGATCTGTTGTCGGTCAATTCCCGCTCCACAAAGGATCGCACAAGTAAATGTCCAACCAACATTTCCCTACTAGCAGATCGTATTTATAGACGGTCAGATTGAGCATTTGCCTAAGAAGCATGAACTTAGCCATTGATAATTTATTTATTTTATTTGTTTTAAATCAGTACTTACTGTTAATAACAACCATGAAATTATTAAGTAACAGTAAATTACTGTTACTTAATTGAAATTACCTACAGTAAAAAAACATTACTCCATAATTATGTCTCATTAAGATAAAACAGAATTATGTTTTTAGCAGTTGCCAGTCCGGGACGCGCCAGGTATCAGGATGCTGGTGGAGAGTTGGGGGAGAGAGTCTTTCTGAATCAAAACTGTACACAGTGATTTCGAGGAGGAGGCGCCGAATTTACACATTTCCCAGGCTAGAATTGACAAACTGCAGCTCATCATCAGTGCGATAAGTCGGAATTGTAGCTGCAGAGTGTGTAGCTCATAACTGTATCACATCTACTCTTGATGTATTGCGAATGGTTATGAAGGGAGGTAGATAAACGGCACCTTATCCTTAATCGTAGATCCTAATGAACGAAACGTTATCATGTTTGACTGGGTCATAAATTTGTTAAAGCGTTGTAAAATTAAAGCTAAAATATATACGTGTTTTAAAGATAATATTTTACAGCATAGTGGATGAAAATGTTAAATCAAAAAGAGTGAAATCCTGAAAATGTGTTAAAAACTTAAATTTTTAAATTGTTTTATTTTGTTACGATATTGATTGAAGACTCGTTGGGCACTTGGTGAAACATATTACTTAAAAAATTTTAGTAAACACGAACTCTTGGTAGATTCATAATTTATTCTCACACTTTGACAATTGTTTCAGCCGATTCGGCTATTCTTAGCAGCTCGTCGAGAATAGCCTAATCGGGTGAAACAGTTGTCAGAGTTTAAGAATAAATTATGAAACTATCCTTGATAGTTTGTGTTTATTAAAATCATTATGTTTTGTATTATTAATTTAATTTCGAACAGACCAACTAACAGTTGTATATGCGAGCCACCAGTGATATTATCTTCTCGGCGTGAAAATTAACATTCGGAAGCCTTTGATATAATAATCTGATCTTAATTGGGCAGAATTTCCCGGAACTGTGTCTGTGCACAAATCTTATTGTACCGTCGTGGAGAAGAGACTACTGTTTCTCTGTCCACGTTGCCGCTGTGTCGCCACGATTAGTGTTCATCAGCCGCAGCTTATCGCGTTCATTGTAACCGACATATTCGTATACAGAAACGTGTCAACTACGCAACTACACTGTTGCCAGATAAAAAATGTATATTACTACTGGTAATAGTTGCTTTGATGCCGACTGCCGTCCTGTTGAACGAGGAAGCTACATTCCATTTCGTAAGAACTTCGAACACTTAATAAGGTAAAAACGTGTGCTGGACATAACTTATAAGACGCCAGTAGTTGGGTAACTTGTCTGGACAAAGCCGGGTAACAGACGCTGCGAAGTCTATTAAATGGTGGATGATAAATGTATAAGTTGTCTCAGTAGTGAAGAGTAACGAAAATAATATTACAGCGGTAAGTTTGTTGTATAAATGGAATTAGATTTAAGTTGAGCGTGGATGAGAAATGCGGCGGTTAAAACAGTGCCAAAACGTTTAGCGTGTACTGTAAGCCTACTTGTTGCTCGCCTTAGCAGCAGTTTACTGCACTTCACCCCTTAATTTACTTAGTTATTTGCTCAACCACTTCTCGAAGAGTAATTGGTGTAACACAGAGGCCTCAGTGGTTTTCTCTCAATTTATTAATTCTTGCTACGGATGTAAAGTAAAGAGGATTTATTCTAAATTTTATCTCTTTGTTTTCGTTAGTGTCCGTGAACTGTAAGATTATAGGATTCTTTATAAAACTTTCTGTTTCCTGTAATAATTGGAACAGGAATATCATTCTGCAATTCATACGTTTGGGAGTGGGATATGGGATGTAAAAATTAGGTAAAAAAAGTACTGAACACACATCATATTAGGGAATAAAAATGACGGCTACGTATTACTTTTACAGCTGATTTTATGGAGTAAACGTTATCAACCTACTAATGTTGAAGCTTACAGAGCTAAGAAATGGCGACTCGATACTCTGTAATGAGTTTTGTCATATACAAGCATACCTTCGTACGTAAATTCAAACTTACCTTCGCCGCACACCACAGTAGCTTACCAAGGAAGGGTAAGAAAAATCTCCCCTCCCCCATCTATTGGTTACATCAACGAGCGGGATGGGCCCCGTTTTTATAAAAGGAGACTAACACAGTGCGTCGTCGCTATGGCATGTAAAAACATAAACGGTTGACTGAAGACATAACATTGATCCCCATCAGCGGGGACCTCCCAGAGGTTGGCCTCCCCTCCCCTCCCCCCGAACAAAAGCCGGGTAAAGCCCCCAGAAGCGTTGGTTTTAGTGACTTCACAAAGGGCCACGCCACCGAGCGCTGGACCCACGCTTTGTACCGATCATCAGCTCTGATACCACCGAAAATCGGGTTAATGCCACACCCGTAAAGCAGCGTGCACTAGGGTGGATGTTTCGGAAGGCTTACCGGCAACGATATAACCCTCACTTCCACCTCCCGGACTCGTACTCCCTGGCAAGGTTCAATCAGGCTTACCCCGACTTACTCTCTTACCAGAACACGAATACGCTACGTGGACAGTCTGTGCTGCTGGATTTCTTTGCGCTTAGATGTTTTCGAGGTTTACTGGGTCCTAGCGTAACTATTTGGCCAGGACGGGACAACCCTGGCTCCCGTTCTTGGGGCCCGCACCTCGGCCCGTCCCACTCCGGCCGAAATCCCCCCCCCGCCACGATGAGGCAATGTGTAAAGGGTGGGGATGGCAGAGGTCCATACCATGGATTGTAGTATGGGCCCCTTTCCTCTCGCCTTCGAGGCCATTGGCTCAGACCCGCACATATGGAGGAATTTAATCTATACAGTAGTATTAACGTAGCCCTAATTAATTTTTGTCTCTTCTAAAAATCTAAGACTCTAAATTTTTGTCTCTAAGCCGTAAACAACATCAGCAGTTGAAGAAAGCAGGAGTCATTGGATAAAAGCAGAATCAAAATAAGTCAAAGCATGTGTACTTCACATACAAGAAAACAGAAAAATGAACTCCCATAATTATAATGTGGATCAGCTATCTTTCGTTCAAGTATAACTAAATATTTGGGCATGACTCATTGACGCAGAACTCCTGGCATATGAAAAAGAAATGCTCAGTACAGACTTGAAATATATATAACTGTACTGATACTACATATAACTGTACTAGATGCTAGGTAGTAAAATTATTGTTACACAGCCAGGTCTTAAATCCATGATACAAGTCTGATAGAATCGAATGTAAATAGGATACAACGCTTTCAAAACATAGTTCCAAACTGTAGTTCCAAAAATGCACCTTGCATTGTAAGAAATAACATCCACATGGCTTTTGAGACAGTTGAGGCAGAAATCAAGAGTTTTGCCCCAAAGCGCGAATCAGGTTACTTGACCATGTCTCTGTTTGAAGCCATTCAGTTCTTAGATCAGTGACGACGGTCGATAGTAGGTGCACGTTCATCTAATCCCTGTCGTCTTGGCGGAGGTTGTAGTTGAAGCTCGGAGCATAGTACAGTCGCATACGTTTCGTCTTGATCAGCACTTCTACTGCTGAGATCAACTGCAGCGACTCGAAAGAAAACCGTAAAATCCAGTATAGGGTAGTCTACTAGTTTTTAAGTGCAACATAAAGTGCATCGTGATAAAACCAAAAGACTCTCTAGTTGGTGGAGATTCATTATCATCATCTTCACAACACGGCATAGACAAGGCGTCGCCTGTTCTGCAGTCAAACACCCTCCAGTAGTCTCTACCTCACACCTGGCTCCTCTAGCTTTGTAGTTCCAGACTTGTTTAGCCAGCCTGGAATTTGACATTCTTTGTTAAGTGTTGTTTTCACCATTGTTTGTGATCTTTTAATATTTCATTAAAATTAAAGGCTTCTCTTAATTAAACTCTTCATTAAAAAATTAACTCTACTTTTATGGCATCATTGCCATTCCGCCGTTTCCGAGGCCTGTATTTCACCGTCTTGTTTCTTGGTTGGTGTCCATAATTCACACCCACAGGACAGTACAGGGACGCCCACAACTTTGTAAAACTTTAATTTTGAATCTGAACGTACCGTGTTTCTAAAAATACGGTTGATTTTCCCACAGATCGTCTGGAACCTGCTTAACATCGATATCATAATTCCCTTTCATAGCCAATATTATTATTATTATTACTATTCCGGTTGTACAACGTTTACATATTTTCCGGAACCAAAGATTACAGAAGTGATTGAATTCTCATTTACCTTTATTGAATCCATCCGGCTGCAATCTGTTTGGTTTTTTAACATTTTCTTTTTTCCAGTTGGCATTCCCTTGGCACATTGCATTAACCCCCAGCCTGGAGGACCAGGCAATTTTTGATCAGAGTTTACTTCCTTTAGCCTTCGATAAACCAGTATCCAACTACAAGGCAGCAGCTGATAGTTTTGGTCCGCCCCGGGTATTTTATTTCCACGGTACCCACCGTATCTCGTAAGGGTACCCCTATCCCCCACCTGGGGAGGCTCCCGATGGGAGACTAGCAGCTCTACGCGGGCCATAGCCAATATAATATAATGGCTCCCATGTGTACCACCGAAGCAGCTTAGGAGTCAGGCAGGGTAGGCTGCCATATGCGAGCCGTACGGCATACAAGGAAGGCAGTGTGGCCAGCACTACGCTTCAGCCATAGCCAGTATCATTTCTCAAATAATTGAAGTGGCGTAACTGAATTAGATCACTAATACTCATCATTTAGTGGCCATTCTGGGGATTAAATGTAACAAAACTCGTTTAAAACTGTAATGTGGTTACACTGTAAGTGTTTGATTTGGTCAGCATGTACGTTACTCAGAAACATACGGTAGATGACTGAATGTTGTATCCACGGCGTGGCAACAATCTTCACTGGTAGGTCTCCGTCCCATTTCGAATTCGTCACACCATTAACCTCTGTTTACGTAATTACTCTGTTTGTCTCGAAAACTCGTTACTTCGAATTTAGTAATATGTTCTCTCTCTTTTTAATTTCTGTAATCACCGTTAATATCAAAGATTATAGCAGCAAACAAGAAGCCGCCTTAGATGTAGTCTTGATGTAAACATGACAGGCAAGGTCTACGTCTGACCTTCAATAACTATTTACTGCCTGGCTGCTCCTTACCGGATATTGTCCTCTGGGAGGTCCCCGGCCGGCGGAGGGGAATTAATAACATTAAGAAATTACACAGTGAGTGAAACGATAAATATGTACTCGTGTCTGTTGTTCTCTCTTACTCTCTTTTCCGTGCCCCTTCTCACGTAACTCTTTTTTTACCTGGTTAATATATCCATCCCGCCTTTCTTGTATGTCCATTAACTAACGATGTCAGTTCGTCTTTTTCTTTGTTTTTGTTTATCTTTGCTTACAGCTTTTTTCATACATTTTTTTCTGTATAAAGCAGTCATAAACTTGTGGAAGCAAAATAAAAGAGAATATCTACTGCTTACTATTTACATAAAATAAAAACCTCCGGTAACTTAGGACATGGTAGTTAATGGTGTTACGTAAGTGTCGATCCTTATTGATTGTTAACGTGTGTGTCAGACAACTGTCGACTAACTTCAGTCGAGCCGAATGGGAAGCGCCTAATATTTGATTTGTTTTAAATGAGTGTAAGCAAACGAGTGTCTAGAAATAAGACTGAAATCGCATTTAAAACGCATACGTTCGTAGTTTACGTCTTAAAACCAGAGGGGACTTGGCCATGCACGGAGGTCATGTGAAAGCGAATGTATATTAATTAATTTTTATGGCTTCAAATTGATTAGTAAACAGTACGCACAACAATTACGTCAAGAGGACCCGTCATATGTTACGTCAATAAGAAATATGTCTCTGTTTAAAGACAGGATATAAAAAACGTGTCGTGTCAATGGGATGGGTGTTTATTTGAAGTGTTTTATTGGGTATAGTATTTATTTCGGGCGCTGTCTTCTGAGTTTTGAGTGACCGCGTCAATGTTTATTCGTTTAATAAAATAATCAGTAACTTCTTAAAGAACTGTTTCAAAAGTGAATTTATGACAACAGGCATACACAGTTTCTGTATAGAAAAGTGAAGATTTTATTATGCCCAGTAGGAAATTTTAATTGTGAATCTTAAAATGCTGTCTACAAACATAAGTGTAAAGTCTATTTAGTATTCTTTCTTTAACTTAAAACATACCTTTTTTCAACGCATTACGACATCCAACCTCCACTCTTCTCTCGCCATTCATAGATCATCCGCTAATTCTCTCTCACTCTCTCTCCCCCCTTCCCCCCTGGTTTCCGTATCTTTCCAGCCTCTCCTTGGTCTATTCCGGTGTTTTATTCTTCTGGAGTCCGATTTCTATACGCTTCCTTACAGTATTAACTGTTTCGTCTTAGTGCCATTGAAATTAAAATCTACCTTAAGTAATAGGAGAAAACGTATTCTTTTAAACTGTTTTACATCAAGTTGAAAAAATTTCATTTGAACTTAATAATTGCTTTGGAAATCGCTGTGCGTCCAGGCTTGTTCGTACCTACTAAAATACTAAAAAATACTGTATATTTGTAAACATTTATAACATTATACGTTATCGATCTTTTAGAGTTTTAATGCAATGACAACATGGCCGGTAAAACAACCAGTAATTTAATTCAACAAATTTTGCATAATGACGATTATTCTGTACCAGTACTATTACCATTACTTTGAGAAAATCCAATACGATTTGTTCCCAGTCACAACACCAACACCACCACCACCACCAACAACAACAATAACAATAACAATAATAATAAGAAAAATAATTCCTAAGGTCATTAACTTTTATAAACCGCGTAGTGCCCCGAAACCGTAGTTGTTCATTCTTCGATGCTCTGGAAAATGTTCTGCGTATTCGTCACTCATTACGCATCCCAGTGTTATATGGTGTAGCATCGCATTATATATATCTCGCAGAAAACAATAATCTTGTTGCGTAGTATCGTAGTAATTCTTCTCTATTTTGCGGAGCCGGGGGGGGGGGGGGGGGGGTATGCCGTAGGCAAGGTTTTTACATTTTTTTCCTATGAAATATTTTCAAAGAACGATTTACGTAATATTTTAAAATTTAGTCCTTAAGTTCGTAGTGACCGTCACAGTCAATGAATTTTTCCGGTGAAGGGTTTGTGAGGATAGTTCAGAAAATATAACACAAATTTTAACTTACTTGTGTCGACGTTTCGACAATGTTTATTGTCATCATCAGGACAATTGTTGCTGACACCAAAAACACAATTATGATTGGTGTTGATGTGTTTGGTGTCAGCAGTAATTGTCCTGATGATGACAGTATTAAGTTAAAATTTAGTATTTTAATTTTTCTGTAGAAATCGATTTCATAAAATATGTTTTACGTAAATTGGTCATCGAACAGAGAGCACAGTTATGATTGCATCGTTAACTGTGCTCTGTTCAGAGCAAATATCTTCTTGTATTGTCGTATAGACATAATGTTATATATCAATACTCGTATGTCAATTTACAGTTGAATGGAAATTTATTATTATGTGAATTTCGATATTAGATAATATTTCAATTATATGAAAAATTATAGAAAATCTATTTCACTACTGTTTCTTCGGTAATGTAACAATATTGTAGAGCACACGGTCTGCATAACAGTAAACACAACATTCGAAACATTTGGATTTGGGTTACAATTCTTTTTAGGCTGACACCCAGCTGTATTTTCACAATTTTTTTTAAATATTGATGTCTTTTTTTTGGACCTTGGGTTTCCAAAAAATTTAAAATTTCCCAACTTCACACTACGTTTACATGTTACTTAAAATTTTTTTTAAGTTGATACTCCACATGAATTTTTGCAATCTATAAAAATTTCACCCACTCTTTGTGTCTTGACATCCAAAAATTTTGAAACGTTAAAAAGTGAACACTATTTTCAGATTTTGGTTTAAATTCACTTTAACTTGATACCGCACGTTGCAATTTTTCACAATTTTGCTCCCCACATTTTGCCTCCACCCTCTAATTTTTTGGAGGTATCACTCTCGAAAACAATAGGGTTCTATGCCAATATGGACACGAAAGCCTATGCCAAGTTTTATGAAAATGGGTTGATGGGTTCAAAAGTTACCGTGAGGCATACCTATTAATAATGTCAGTCTGCTACTTTGCTACGATCAAAGATTCGTATAATGTGAGATTTATGGAGTTGCTCAAGAACGTATTTTAATGCACCCGAATATTTAGTTTTTCTGAAATTCTTTTTTTTCTAGAGCAACTTTCAAACCCAAGATTTTAAGTAAAATGTAATCCTACGTTATTTAAAAATATTAAGAATTCATTTTCTGCTGTTCTTTAAAACTTCATAGCATAATGAAATGTTTTAATAATAATTAATTATTATTATATTTGTTTAATAATAATAAATATTTCGCAATAAAAACAGTCTTATTTAGTTTACATTTTTCTTAACTTACAGCGAAGAAGAATTATCTAATATAACAAAAGAATTTTTTTTTCCTAACCAGAAACCAATCCAAAGGTAACACGGTATTTCAGGTATTTTTATTTATTGTTAGTGTTAGCCTATTTTATAAAAGTCTATTATTCACTTAAAACATTCTTAGTCTTTATAAACAGGAAGTATTTTATTTATCCAAGAGAAAAAAATAAAGAAATCAAACAATGAAGGTAATTTGTTTGGATCAAACGATAAAGGCGCGTGACCTCTGTTTTACAGCGCGACGGAGGCCTTTGACACAGTCATTCATAACCCAGGTAGAGGTGATACAAACATTCCCCAGTGACACACTTAATTAGTAGCGAGTGTTATCGGTGACGTTAACCTACTATTGATAGAACTTCGCGAAAAAAAGTGTGTATTAGTTTCTAATAACTACTGTGTACTGTTAGTTTTCAATTGTGTGAACCAGAAAATTAATATACTCTCGTGATCAGTCTAGTGAAATTCTTACCAGCTTGCACGTGTTTTTTCATTCCCGTTTATGTGTTCTCTAAAAACCTGTTTTCCAATGTATTTCCCTTTTGGTCTACTGTCTTTTAGCCTACACAATGTTTTTTGCTCATTACCCGTGATTCACATCCATGAGTTTAGCATGGGTCTAAAAAGTGTCATCATCAACGCTTTCACGGCTGGCGTCCACATGGTTGAAAACGTTAGTTGCCGGGATGTTAGGCCGTGTTCTATTGTTTGTGGTGGCGTACGTATCGGCCTCACCATCGGAGGCCATCTTCAGTGTCGGAAACAATTGACACGGTGTCCACCAATTCACTCCAGTGACGAGTGGGTGAATCGCTACCTCGTCACTCGGGTGAATTGGCGTACACCGTGCTAATTGTTTCCGAGACTGAAGGTGGCCTTCGATGGTGAGGCCGATACGTACGCCACCACAAACAACAGACCATGTCCTAACAGCCCGGCAACTAATGTTTCCAGCGTTCATCTTTGTTTTACTTGCAATTTTCTGTTTGCTTGTAATTTTGTCCGCGTAGCATAACGAAGTTTAAATGCTTTTAAAATCGCCTGTGACTTCCACGTCTCGTGATCCTTCTTCGTTTACTGTCACTCCCAGATATTGAATATTTTATATAGGCCTATCTTGCTCTTACATTATTTCTTCGTGAGTTGAAAACAATGGGCTTTGACAATAATGGTTATTCTATGAAGAATACCAAACTGAAACGTATTCTACTGAAGAGTACTTCAGTGTATTCCGTAAAAATATCAGTTGGAAACATGAACTACTTTGTTAATTATGTAAATAAAGTAACTTTTATTAAGTTATGTAAATACAGTAACATTGTTAATTAAGTCTGATAGTGTAAAAAGTCTTTCTCCTAACACATGTCACGAATTTACATCTCTCTCTCTCCCTCACACTCGCGCGCGCGCGCGCGCGCGCACACACACACACACACACACTTATACATTGAAATTAAAATATAATTTTTAAGGAAAAACGGTACGCCGCCTCCGCGCGCACACACACACATGTATATCAAATATTATCAAATTATATTATTGCTGCAAGTTGTTGATATTATTAGATAATTATCCTGAAGTACGTTTCACTGACAAAATCAATATCTTCAGAGGTTATAAATGATTTCTATCATTATATTATATATGTATTGCAATTCAACAGGCAGGTTCTTTGGATAAAATTTTAGAAGATTTTTGAGCGAGTGATTAATACATTTGTTGTTCTTTAAACACATAAATTTATTTATTGTGCTCTTCCTAATCTTCAAATATGCTAGGTTCCGTTATGCTTTTACATTGAATGTAAATAATCTACAGCTCGTCCTCTTCTTCGGGCAGAGGTGTGGGGCGTTCGAAGAAGCATTGAACTGACCAGATCTAGTCTGTCTGCTTGGGGCCAGAAGTAGCGTGGCGTCCATGTAACCGTTGTTGCCGGCGGCATTAGGACTAGAAATAAGAGAAAATAATATTAATTATGTCACAGAATAAATACTTTAGTACTGAATAATTTGAAATCCGAACAATATTAGTATGGAAACTTGAAGAATAGCGTAGCATTGCTTTCAAACTGGTGGACACATGCACCGTCTTTTGTTGTCGGGTCAGACATCGGCAATGTTTTACAACGGTCATTGATCTCGTAGTAGTTGTCACTGTACAGACTGCGGAGAGGGGGACACATTCGTCCACCCAATGTGTTGCCGCTGTATAAACCGGCAAAAACGCTCAGTTAGCAGTGTTCGTTTCGGAACCAGCGTGCAGCAGTTATTACCTACCTATTTGTGTTTTGCTCGTTTAGATACGTGTTTCTCTGTTTGTCTTTATTATTTTTAATTCGGTTATTTGTCTTCTGATTTATTCTGTGTAAATATAATGGGAGTCAGATCCCGTTGAACCTTCTTCTTCTGCCAGCGAATGATAGAAAATACTATAAAAAAATATTTTGGCCCTAAAAAGAAGAGTTGGTACTAGGAAAAATTCGAATTAGTTTTTAGAATAAGTTTTAGGCCTATCACAATCCCCAACAGGTGTTCTGTGCTCACGCCACGTCACTGGGCCAGAACAAACCATTTTTGGTTTAATCCTTGCTGAAGATGATGATGACTGGTAAGAGTTCGTGAATAGTTGTGGTGAGTGCGCGCGCACGTGTGATACGTACGTACGTGAGACAAAGAGAATGTGAAGTGTAGAGATGAAATACATACAGGTTTTGCCTTTAAATTCAACAATACGATTATAACACGTTTGCAGTAGGATCATTAGTTTATAAAAAAAAAATTGTACGCGAATGGATTATGTTTCTAAGTTGGCCGTTCAGGCCCGCCAGTGGAGACGGGAAGTTATCGCCATAATGTATCGATTATCGCCGTCGACTGGAACAGGTACGAAGGCTTATCGAGTGCGCACAACCGCAGTGGAGAACACGACCAAGGCGAATAAACAGGAACGACGCGGGGTGATTATTACGTCAACGACTAGCGAGAGCGAGAGGGCTCATATGTTTTTCTAAGAAGATTGAATTACACACATTCCAGAGTTAATAAAACTGCTCTGCAGCGGCCCCGGCCCGATGATGCAAGCCGGCGAGTGTAACGTTGTTGTTGCATAGAAACCGACCAAGGACGTACCTGCAGCTGCCTGACCTGCCGGCTCTCCGCTCCGATGCAACCTCGCCACAGCCACACAAATTGTATTATTTGTAACATATTTAATCGGATGCTGCACTGCACACCACTGTGGAATCGTTATAGTCTTTTTGTATAGTGAAAAAAAACCCTGTATTACGCATGCAAAAAAGTTTATAAACAAACAGGAAATTTACTGAAAAAACAAGGACGAAGTCACGAAAAAAAATGCATATCACTTATGGATCTGTACTAACTTTTGTGTACGAGTCGTGTGTTCTGAGTGAAAAATAGAAAGAGAAATATCTTCTTCTTTTTCTTCTCTTCAAGAATTAGATTATATAAACCTGTTCCGGCACCCATCTCATCCTCGGACGATCCACGTCTCTTCTACCAATGGCTTTATAGTTCAGTGCCGCTTTTGGCAATCGATCCTATGTCATCCTTTGCAGTGATCCCACTATTATCTTCTGTAAATTGAAATAATTTATGTCCTTTACTTCGAGTTCTGCTCTGATATCCTCATTCCTTATTCTATCTTGCAATATATAATTTCAAATATTTCGATGAAAACTGCATTTCAGCACTCTGAATCTTGCTGCATTCCTTTTTTGCCATGACCCACGGCCTCGTTCGCATAAATCAACGTGGCTATTGCAATTGTCTTATAAAATTAAACCTTGTGATGTGTCTTGTTTTATTTCTAAGATTTCTGTGAATCGTACCACAAATATTCCTAAGTTTATTTATCTTCTCTTTTGTATCATATTCAGATTCATAGCTTACGCCACATCCGAGGTATTTAAAACGGCTCACTTGTTCTAACGTGCTGTTATTTATAACTATCTTAGTCCTCACTGGATATTTACTTTTAATGGCCATAGTTTTAATCTTTCTCATTGAAATTGTCAGTGAGTACTCTCTTACTACTTCTTGTAATTGAAACTTAGCTTTTTGTAAATAATTTTCATTCTCTCGAATAAGAACTATGTCATCATGCATGTAGTAGGGAACGCATAAGAATTGATTTTTTAAGCTGAGGAAGGGAAATATCGGCTGTAAAAATAATTGCCTTTTTTATACAGGCATTCGGGCAGGAAAGGACAATGTTTCACAACGCGATTTGAGAGCTACAAATTTTTTAAAGAAAAAAATGTCATCTAAACGTGGAAGCGGAAATTCATTATTCTTGAGTTGTGGTCTGTTGAAAATTTTGCCGATGTTTCAACGCTGAAGGTAAACTAATGCACTACGAAAATTCGTGGAACACAAACTTATGGGAAACAATTAATAATACCTTAAGTCTTCAGTAAAATTATTCCGGGCTGACGGGCCGTGGTCCTCTTCTTATAGAGCTAGACGTTTCGACTGACTGCAGCTGCGGGAGTCATCTTCAGATGTATTCTGTTCTGCTCCTCTGGCGACTAAGTGACGACTCGATCCCAGACCGTCGCCAGAGGAGCAGAACAGAAGACGTTATGTGAAAACTAGAGATGGAAAGCGTTGGAAAGCATCAATGAGCGACCAGAAATTTTAGACTGAAATTGAAGGTGGATGAGGTCGTTGCTGGCTGGGTTGGCTGTCCTTCGTTCTCAAGAATGCCACACGATCACGACGTGTACACGTTAATTGTTGAGCGTCTTTACTATTGGTCAGGATGCTCTGGAAGAGAAATATTAGGTAAGAAAAGAAAGCCGGTCATCTCACGGTTCATAAACCTGAATGAATTGTAGTTACCTTGTATACTTTAGAAGAAATAATTCATTTCATGTTGTAGTTAGATCACATAATGAAGAGATGAGTACAAGATGTTTCCAGTGTACATATAAGTTATTTCAGTTATTTAAGGGGCAGGTGAAAACTGAAATTATTAAAGTTTTTATAAATTAAAAAAATTTAGTTTTTTCGTTTAAAATATCATAATTAGTTCATCCGTAGCATTCTTGTAAGTATTTTAAAATAATTTTAAAAATATATTCCATTCAAAAAGTGGGCGTGACAAGTCGTGTCAGTTTTCCAAAGATTTGATCCACAACATGGACTATGTTCAGTTGGACCTCATGTGTGATGCAAATACGAGTAATAGTAATGAAGAATCGGAACAAATATATAAACATCACTACAGTCAGCCACATGCTATTATGGAGGCATTTAAGGCAGGTTCAAAAAAGATTTGTCTCATACTGAACTTCTAAAAAAAAAGTGCGTCCATGGCTGTACAAAAAATGAAAACGAGATCATGAACAATGTAATCTGGACCAGAATTCCTAGAAATGTGTTGTTGAAATAAATATGTTACGTTTTAAAGTATACGATGCCACTGCTATTTTACAGCAGAGGAAACTTTATATAGTGTGAAGTGCTACAGAGATTTGGACTAACGCCGAGAAAATACATTGTTAGTGCTATGATATGTATAGACAATGAGATGAAAAGGAATGAGATGAAGTGTGAGAGTTTAGCCAGACAAAGAATGAAACGGGTGATGGGGGAAACTGTATGGCCAGTGAATGTGAATACCCAGCCTATGGTCCAGGACTCCACCGGGTAATGGGGGAAACTGTATGGCCAGTGACTGTGAATACCCATCCTATGGTCCAGGACTCCACCGGGTAATGGGGGAAACTGTATGGCCAGTGACTGTGAATACCCATCCTATGGTCCAGGACTCCACCGGGTAATGGGGGAAACTGTATGGCCAGTGACTGTGAATACCCAGCCTATGGTCCAGGACTCCACCGGGTAATGGGGGAAACTGTATGGCCAGTGACTGTGAATACCCATCCTATGGTCCAGGACTCCACCGGGTAATGGGGGAAACTGTATGGCCAGTGACTGTGAATACCCATCCTATGGTCCAGGACTCCACCGGGTAATGGGGGAAACTGTATGGCCAGTGACTGTGAATACCCAGCCTATGGTCCAGGACTCCACTGAACATGTGTTACAACTTTGAGCGACGATTCCCTAAGTTTACTTTTTTGTTATACAAGAAGAACTTTTCATAAACTGTAAAAGCTGAAAACCTTAAATTTTCAATACTTATACTTCACATTAAATTAAACTTTGCACCATAGCCTTTTTTCATATCTCAGAAATTATATAGATTTTATGTTGTAAAGAACTGTGATAAATAATGCTAGTAATTCTTAAATTACAAGAAAATTAACATTTCCTACAAATAAGCAAATATCCCAGAATCCCTGTGGTGCAAATTGTGAAAAATATGAAATAAGCTCAGTTTGCTAAAGCTAATAGTTAGGAGAAAATGTTCCTTTCGTTTAACGTTGCATGTATACAAGATTTCGAATCCCCTTAAGACGAATTCTGTAATCGAACGAGGAGATAGCAATGTAGAAATGGGAAGCAAGAAAAACATACTTCAAATTATAGTTATGTAATGAATTGTTTGGCGTTTTCTTGCCAGTGTTTATGTTTGTGGAAGGAGTGCACGGCACGGCTCTCTGGCGCCATTCTATTTTTGCTTCGGACGTGTGAGTAAGTAATGTTAGAAGCAGGGCCAGATTATATTTAATTGGTAAGGAATCTTGCATTAACAACACCACGTGCAAGAGATACGAAGTGTCAGGAACAGACGGGAACGGGAATGGTGAAGAAAATAAGGCATCACGGATTATGGAAAGAAAGCAAAATGCGCAAACGTAATACACGCATGCGGTCTCGCCGAGGAGACTTCGCGTTAGAAACTTGTTTTTAATCTCGGAAACTTGTTTCTTTTTCTCGTTTAGGAAAAAAAAAGACGAAACACTTCAAACATATATTAAAACCGTCTAATAAATTATACGCAGAAAGCATACGCGCAGGCATTGTGCCCCTCTGGCCTAACCTCGTCTCATCTGCGCAAAGTTCGTTGACCATGGTCGTCTCTTGCTCGGTTCCGATGGTAAATTAAAACAGAACAGTTAATTGTTCGCGATTCGTATTATTTAATGAAAACATGTCGACGACGGTACAAAAATAGACTGTGAATTGTGTGTCTGTGTCTATTTCAAAGAGGAAGAAAGAGAGAAGGGGAGAAAACTAGGCAGAGCGACCGAGAGAAAGAAATCATTTGCTTGGAAGGTCACATCATCTTTTCCTATACAACATGGTAACATTTCATTTCTTATTTCCCCTTGAATGTTTGTCGATTTAGCGGTTATTTGATTAATGATTTTTTTCATTTTATTTGAATTTACAACATAGGAGAGGTGTGTCTAGAACGTAATGAGACGAAAATTTTTCCCACTGAGTGGCAAAACTGTAAGACGAGAAACGCAACATCTAATAGCTGTAACGTTTGGTTATTTTCATAAAAATTTCTTAACCATACCAGATTTGACTGTACCGTAGTCGATGTCGCGAATAGTGCGGACAGCGGGCCATTCTGATACCTGAGAAGGGTAGACCGTGAATAGTCACAAACATTTGATATGTGTAATTTGCGGACACCACCTCGAGCCGACTATGTCAAATTTGTAAACAGCAAGCAGATAACAGTTAGGTGCACTGTCTGCTCACACATTATCTCTCTCTAACACATACTGTCGCTTTACAACAAAACTTGCACGCTTCTGATGTTCTTGTTAGAAATCAATTTACATATTAACTTTATTATCTTACTCAAGTTCATCGATGTTACTTAGTACGCCTAACGTACTAATATGTCAGCTCATTACTTTGAAAAACGTGTTTACAGCTTTTGGTTTTTTAGTTATTTGAATTAAGTTTTTAATTTACGCATCTTACATTTATTTAAAAATTATAAATTAGAAAGTAATTCAGATTGTTTCATATTTAATTAAAATAAAGATTTGTAGTACATTTAAGAAAGGAAAATTGGAGTTATTTAACTACAAAGATTATTCTACAGTACTTACATTTTAAACGAGTTATCGGTCGCTATCAGACAATTCCTCTATTCCATGGAGGTTATCTTCTTCAGTGAAATTATTCGAAGTACTCTCTTCTCAAAGATTAATTATGAAGCGACCTACTGTTTCAACCACAATAGCTCCCTTTTCAGATATCCTTTTTCAATTCTTACCACGTGTATACATATTTGTTTCCCAGTCTTTAGCTGTCGCTGTTCAAATTTTTTCTTCGCATAAGTCTTTGACATCGTTTAAATTCAACGTTACGTTTTCTTCGCAACACATCATCTATATAGGATTTAGGTCTGAGTGGAAAGGGGTGGAACCTTAAAACTAAATGTCCTTTACTTTGCAGAGTTTTATCAATTAAGTATGTTTTAAATTTTGATTTACAGAAACAACAGTTCAAAAGTATAAAAAAACAGCCAATATAAAATCATGTTGAAAAGATATTTCTTTCATTGAAAAAATGGAGTAAGTCCATGCTGAATTTCTGTCTCTCTCTCTCTCTCTCTCTCTCTCTCTCTCTCTCTCTCTCTCTCTCTCTCTCTCTCTCTCTCTCTCTCTCTCTCTCTCATACTGAAACGATAGAGCCCTATCGAACAGCAGAGATGGTCCTCCACCCGTCCCTCCTCGAGTCGAGCAGGTGTAGCCTCAGTCAAGGCCGCACTCAAGTACGTTCCAGAGTCCTCTGGAGAACACTTGAAATATGCATTAGGCGACACGCCTTAGTAAGGATGGAAAATTCTGGAACACGTGCGCTACTTATAAAAGGGATAGAGGCTGGCTTTGTCATCAGTTACGTTGAGCGATTTCCTTAGTGCGGATCGAGTGGTGGTTGAAGTATTGTAGCGAAGTGTTATTGTGTTATAATTAGTGTGGAACTCTATTATGTGACATTATTATTGCGTGTTGATAAACTTAACTTGGATTATTGTACAAGTTGATTACAAACTGCTATTTGTGTTTAATTAAACCTGGTGACTAGTGATTTAATTATTGTATGTATTTTGTTTTCCTCTGTACCATACAACGATCAGTGAGACCGTTTCCTCTGTACCATACGACAATCAGTGAGACCGTCGTAACAATACTTAAAAAAGTAGGTCTAACTGATTAAAAATAAAAAATTACAAGATCAGAATTATTTAAAAAACAAGAATACAAAATTTCAACAAAAAAAGAAAACGCTGAAAGCGCATTTTAAACACACCAAAATGATTGTCAGTACTATCATTTGGCCAGTCCAAAGCCTGGAAAAGTGTGATGGGAATCAGTATGCAATAACGTAAAAGGGCATACAACGAATTTGATATGATCGAAATGAAAAATATTCGCTGTCTCTCTTCCATTCTCCCATAGTCCGAGGTGGTGTCCGCACATTACACATGTCAAATGTTTGTCACGTCGAAGTCTACTACCCTCCTCAGCTATCAGAGTGTTCCACTGTCCGCAGTCTTCGCAACATTCCTATTGTCCGCACACTTCATCTCTCTCATAGTCAAACAAATAGTACTTTTTTCTTGTTTCACGACACAAAAAATCAATAAAGTAGACGTCCAGTCCTAAATCCACTTTGCTCTTCTCCTATCAAAGCTTCAGTTATTACCTTAATCTGCTTATTTAAAAATCCTAGCATTTATTTTATACCCAACATTAAGGAGACTTATCCCTATATAATTTTTACATTCACTACGATCCCCTTTCTTAAACAGGGAAATAACCTCAGCTGTTTTTCATGATGCAGTGTTACACGTAAAAGTTTGTGCAAAGCAGCAAACAGTGTATCCAAAACATTCAAAAACACATTTACGGAATTATAGCCGTGTACAGAGTTCAGATTTTTAGGTGGCGTGTAGCGTTTTTTGTACACCCATGAGACTGTGGAGGACGGACCAAGCACAGCCACCACAGTGGAGACGGAGAACCGCCGTATGTATTCATTTTCACTTACTGATGAAAATACAGTATATCGAAAGTGAGTGAGAGATCTCATCGAGTCCGATCGTCGTTTGGTGATAACAGTTTTAAACTAAAGAGTCACAAACTATTCATGAACGTTCGGGGGCTGTTCACTTTAACATTCGTTAGAGTGTTACTGTTGTTAGTTTAAATTTGATTCACTAGTTGTTTAGTTCACGCGTTGATCGTTAACACGTGTTAGTGAGGACGTAACAGACTAACAGACCGTAGACTAAGGCGATTTAACTACTTTTTTTAAATAAATCACTTATTAATTGGACTTTCCTCCTTTCTTCTATTCGTACATATATATGGAAAATATACATACATGTCAAAATATCCAAATACATGGAATAGGTAAAAAGTGAAGACGAGTTTTAAAGTAAAACCTGTGTGCTTAACGGTTAACTTGGATACTCTGTGTGTCTGTGTATTCAACGAGACGTCGCGTCGTGACTGTAACTCGGTCTAAATTAAGTCTGCAATTTACTCTGATCGACACCACAATGTATGCAGTAATTTATCGCAACGATAATCCTGCTAATTGAATCGTATTGTGTGTGTGTGTGTGTGTGTTGCAGGTAATGCTGTATGCCGGGCCGTTGCAGCAGCCCATTAGGCGATGACGATAATAATCTCTCTCTCTCTCTCTCTCTCTCTCTCTCTCTCTCTCTCTCTCTCCTCCTACTCGTTCTCCCTCTGTGTTTAAGTGAAACGTAGACGATTAATGTGTTTACATTTGATTGGAATATAAGTGGCTTTGAAACTACTGTGTTCGTTTTTCCCTAATGTTGTTGTAGGCCTATCTGTGGTGATGTTTTTTTTTTTTTTTGTAAAGAAGACATACTGTAATACTGTATACGACGTGTAATCTCAATGTCCTTTTTTTGGTTATTTTTTTTATTTTATGGAAAGACTTCTTTCCGTTGCCTTTTTTACTTCATAATGGAAACTGACAATTAAAAATTATTTTTATATACATGTGACGTTTTTATTTTACATGAAATTTGTGGCCTTATTTTTCTTCGTTGTTTATTAATATTATTAATTTATTATTTGAGAAAGGTTTCATCGTCGATAGGACAAAGCGTGCCCAACGTAAAGGATTTGTAGCCTACTGAATTCTAACGGATTACGCTATACGTCCAGGTGGTACGTGAAAACGCCCTCGGTGTATGCTGCGCTAGTGTAGGCTAGCACAAACAGCCGGTCTAGTCGTAGGCATGGCCATGAGGCAGGCGCTCCAGAAGGTAGCCCGAGTGGTTCGTCTCTGCACGCTCAACCACACGGCCCACAGCCAGTCAGTCAGAGCTGTACTGCGTTGTGCCCGCTCCACTGAAGATGGCCGCCGTCGGTGAGGCCGAAACGTCTGGCGTTTCAGGAAAATTGAACATTGGAGCACTGCCTAATAGTCCGGTCGACAATGATAACTCCGGCCGTAAGAGTTTGTGTTTACCATTAAAATTGCTTAACGTTATTTTGTTGAAGATCAGATCAGACGACTGCAATTACAACGTCACTGAAAAAATATGAATATAGTTGTTTCTTGTCTAATTACCTTTGTGTTTAGGAAAGAGTTCTCTAAATTTGTAATTACTTTGTATTTCTCTCCTTAAAAATCTTGACGCGCGTGTTATCGATAGCGTGGCCTATTCGTGAGAATACGTTAATTTAGAAAAAAATATAAAACCCTGGAATACACGGATAACTTGCTGAACAACTTACTAAGTAAAATTTAATGTAAGTTGTTTCTTACGTGCACGATACACTCTGGTTTACTATGTGTAGCTTTTTGATGGCCTTATTCTTTTGTTGTATGTTATTGCGTAAGGTACCGGCACGACTGCGTTCACTCTTGGATGCTGTCGAATGTGTTTTTCTTTTACGAGTACAGAAATGCATTGTTGGAGATGAAAGAAAAAATTTTTAAATTTATGACAATCTTGTCGTTTAATTTGCACACACTACGGGCCGCAGTAGAATTAGTTCTATTACGGCTATAAGTAGCATGCATTAAATCAAACAGATTCATGCCTTGTGTTTCTCTGTTCATATAGGATGCTTATATTTATATTTATATAAATAAATATATATATATATATTTATATTATTATTATTAGTAATAATAATACTTTTCGGACAAGAAAAAAAATATATATATATATTTTTTAAATATAACATTGTTTCAATAGTATTAACTATTATCATCAGATATACAAATTAATAAATTTAAAAAATTTAAATTAATTATTTAAAACAGCGTGAAGTAAATTTGATGATGATATAATTTATAATTATTTTTTATTTTATAATTTTTACAATTTAAACGGAGAATATAAAATTAAATGCCCTGACTGTAACAAATTTTATGTACGTCAAACTAAAAACGTTTAAAAGAAAGATTTATACAACACCGTAACTCATATTTAAAACCAGATATATACAAATAAAATTCAGCTTCACACTCAGTCAAAAACTAATCACACATTTCCAAATTTAAATAATATCCCTTTATTAAAACACATTTCCAAAGGTCAAAAAATGACCTTATGGAAAAATTTAGAAATATTTAAACAACTAAATAAAGACCCAACAGAAAACTATCTTAAACAAACAATAAAACTAATAAAAACAACTAAAAAGATTTTCAACAGTAAAAACACAGACATATATATAAATAATAATCCAGAACCACCTAAAATGAATAGCCTAATAAAAATACACAAATTAAACAACCCAATACGTCCATTAATCAACTTCAAAAAAGCTCCTACATACAAAATAGCAATAATAATAGCACAAAAACTAAAAAATAACCATCTAACAAATAACCAACATAACATAAAAAATACATACGAATTAATAGACAAACTAAAAATAATAAATATAAATGAAAATACATTTTTCCCTTCATATGACATCATAAACATGTACACCAACATCCCGGTAGAAGAAACAATAGACATAATAATAAACAAACTTAAAGAACAAAATGAAAACAAACAATTTATAACCGAAATAAAAAATAGCCTCCAACTAATACTAAAACAAAATTACTTTGAATTTAATAGCAAAATTTATCAACAGCAAGAAGGTTTAGCAATGGGATCACCATTATCAAACATAATAGCAGAAATATTCCTACAACACATAGACACCAAAATACAAAATGTTATAAAATAACATGACCCAAATGGCATATGGATAAGATATGTAGATGATGGACTATATGTATCAAATAACAAAAACACAAATGCAGAGAACATACTGAAACAAATCAGTAACATACATCCTAAAATACAATTCACAGAAGAAAAAGAAAAACATACAAAATCAACTATTTAGACATAACCATCACAAGATACAACAACCACATACAATATGCAATATATAGAAAACCAACTTCTACTAACATCATTATACCTAACCATTCTGACCACCCACCACAACATAAAATGGCAGCATACTATTCGCTATTTAACAGAATGTATAAAATTCCCCTAAACAAACAAGAAACTGACAAAAAAGAAATATAATATACCAAATTGGTTATGAAAATGGATACAATAAAAATACTGTGAACAAAATAGAAAATAAAATCAAATATAAAATAAAAACTGAACAATTAAGAATTAATCAAAATGAACAACACATAAATAATAACAACAACAAAAAATGGGCCACATTCACATACATAAATAATAAAATGACAAAAATAACAAAACTATTTAAAAACACAGATATAAAAATAGCATACAAAACTAATAAAAATAAATTACAAAATCTAAATAACTCGCACAACAAAGATAATACAACTAACGGTATAAACAAAATTGAATGCCAAGATTACAATAAATGTTACATAGGACAAACAAAAAAACAGCTGAAAAACCGTTATTTTGAACACCTAAACGCATACAAAAAACCAGAAATATATAAATCCAATTTAGCCACACATGCAATAAACACAGGACATGAATTCCCAGACATAACCAATGTGTCACTAATAAAACATATACCACACAAAGGCACCATAATGAACATTTGGGAAAATTTACAAATATACAAACATAAAAAACACAAAACAAACTAATACCAGAACAAATACAAATCAATACAAAACATGACACAATATTCAAAGCACTCAACATCGAAAATACACAAAATACAAATACATATACCACAATCACACACAATAAAACAACTTTAAAATATCAGAGACCAACAAACAACCTTAATAACATCCAGAGGCCAACACACAAATACTTCACCAGACGCAAGATCGCGAAGGCTGAAGATGAGAGCACGGGAGCTCTCGAAACATGTTCCAAATAAGGAAAAATACATCTTGAGGTAAATTTAGTTATAAATATTAAATGTATTAAACATAATAACAGAACAAATTCAGATTACTACGAAAAGTGATAGTATTTTCAAAATTAATAATTTAATAAAATAATAAATATTTATATTGTATTTTACAATTAGTTATCTAACATATTCTTATATACATATATAAAACATTAAATTTAGTCTACATTTAAAACAGCTGTTTCAGCAAATGATTTAAAAAAATAAAATTTATTAATTTGTATATCTGAATATGATAGTTAATACTATTGAAACAGTGTTACATTAAAAAAATATTTAAAAATAAATATATATTTATATTTTATATTATTATTAATAATAACAAAAGTTTTACCAAGAATATATTTTTATTATTTTGTGAATTACAATGTTTCAATAGTATTCAGCTATCATCATCGGAAATTAAAAAATATGTAGGCCTATATATTTTTATATATAACAAAATTGTATATCTGCTGACGATAGTTGAATACTATTGAAACACTGTAATTTACAAAATAATAAAAATGTATATGCTATTGAATATATGATTCGTGTATTGAATCATTGTAATTCACAAAATAATAGAAATATATTCCTGGTAAAACTTTTGTTATTATGAATAATAATATAAAAAATATATACAAGAATAACTGAGCAAATATTTATGTATGTATATTTATTTATTTATTTGTGAATTCATTTGTAGACTAAAAAAAACGATAATTTGTGCGGTGGGTGTTGGCGCCACTACAGAATGCCGTACGTTAAATACGAGGCGTTTTTCTGTATCGGTTTCGCGCAGAACGAAATTAACCGACGACTTGTCGTATGTATAAATTTGCTCGTGTATAAATCTTAATGAGATTTAATCAGTTCGTCCTTGAGATTGTGTGAGCACTGTCTACAGTCGCGATTAAAAAACGTCTGAGCTCGCCAAGTATGGGCGAAGGAAAAAATGTTCACGCTGACATCTGCTCCAAAAGAAAGGGAATGGTTATTTTTTTCCTCACTTCGTTTCAAAACGTCTAGAATAAATATTATTCCGTGTCTTTATAAGCTGTCGCGTTTTAAAGATACGTGGAAGTATAGGAAAGTAAAAACTGTTTTCAGAAAACTTAATTCGTCGTCGTCGTTATTGTTATTGTTCACCTTCTTCTTCTTCATCATCTTCTTCTTCTTCTTCTTCTTCTTCTTCTTCTTCTTCTTCTTCTTCTTCTTCTTCTTCTTCTTCTTCTTCTTCGGTATAAACGTCTGTTTCGCTTACTCAAAGGCTTATTAAATTTGTTCCCATCTTTAAAAAAGCGTTGCAGTGTGACACTTACTGGGCGGTTTGTCGAATCTTATTTGTGTTCGGTCGTCGCGTTTCCATCATTTTTGGGAACAGCCGCAGGTGTTTTAGTCTACAGATGTCGTGGTTCACATTGCAGGTACCGTTCGTTCCGAATATTTCTTATTCTTGTATTTATTTTAACCTCAAAAAAATTCTCGCTATGTATAGACAGAAACTTGAGGTTTTTAATGAGAAGTACAAGTACATTCGGTGAGAACTTTCGTAGATGTGGTGCAGACCGTTCGCGACTTCTGTACCACAAAATGTTGATAAAAATGTTACAAACACACAAAACATATGGAGAGTGAGATGAGGGGAGAGAGAGAGATAGAGAGAGAGAGAGAGAGAATACTCAAGGGGACCATTTGTCTTTTAGATATTTGTAACTTGGCTTGAAGTCTTACAAAGTAGGAACTTTGATGATGTACGTTTACAATGAACCGTGAAGGCAACCATCACGGAAAAAGGAAACAGAAAAAAGTATAACTGACAATTAGGGAAAGGGAACGACGAATCTGGTGATACTACAAGTGTCCTCGGGCAGTTGGCCTAGGAATCTGGAAGGTTCATCTTGTTATTTGAATTAGCAATCTCGTAATTCCAACTTCGTCGTGGTTACTTGGCAAACTGCTACCTGTAATGACCCGGACGAGGCCATTCAGTGTCTACCACTGTCAAGTCCTAAACCACGAGCACGGACCGCTTGTGGTTTAGGACTTGATAATGGTGGAGACACTGAAAGGCCTCGTCCGGAGCATGACAGGTAGCAGTTTAGCAAGTAAGCACAACGAAGTTGGATTACCTACTCTCGTACTAAAGACAGTTTGTACCAACCTTGCCTGTGGCCTTTTGTCACCAGATGACTCGCATAGGTTAACTCTCAGAACGGTGCGGGGCTGAATTGCACTTCCGGATCTATTGTTTCGGCAATGTAAGAGTCCAGTGTAAAACGTGTTGACGGAGAACCGCGGCAAAATGAAGTCAGAATATGAAGAGCCGAAATTGCGCAACTATCCGTAAGTGTTTGGGAGGGGAGGAAGACATCACGACATGAGTTCAACTATGTTATTTGATCAGCGGAGTAATTTATGACTTTTACTATTCGATCTTTATTGTCTGGTTATATTATATTACCAGTAATGAAGTTCTATGATTCCCACTTCGAAGGAAGGTTGTAAATTATCTTCTACGACAGGGGTATTCAAACTTTTTCACTTGAGGGCCGAATTGATAAATCTTGGAAGTCAGGCGGGCCAACATCAATATATATAGTAACAAAATGTAAAATTTTGTTTGTTAACAAAATAACAAAAATTGTTTGTTTTTTGAAAATTTAATTTAATTGTTTTATTTGTTTTATTTATTTAGTAATTAATTTTTGTAATTGTTTGGAGTAAAATTTTAATCCTTTATTACTGTTTTTGTCAATTATATCACCTTTTTGTAACTAGAATTAAGTTCTGCGTTAATCAGATTGTCTCCTGGACTAATCGATTTGCGGTTCTTCTTCTTCTGAGAGTATTCTCCTTTCACTTTGGTAATTGCCGCTTTTCGTGTAGTCCGTGGTTTAAATATTATCTTATGTTATTCTAATTATATTTTTTGAAATAAATATAAGTCAAAATTATGAAATTCCAGTTTTTATTTAACAAATTATTAATGGATCGATATTAAATCGATTATTCAACAAATAATTATCGACTCGTGTCTCAGGGCGATCGATTACCTTTACATAAAGTATTAATATTAATTTTCAGGTTCTTTTAACGGTTATATTATATAGTCAGAGAAAGGGCAAGTTCAGGAAAGTATAACACTTACAATTAATAGCTTAAGAATTAAAAATACACAGATTTCATTTAATATATAATGGTTATTAAGTAAAATTTCGAACCCATCTCAGTTGATGACAAAGCTGGCAGTAGCTTGTAGAGAGAATTGTGGGAGTTCAAGATGGCTGCCTCAGTACTGCATATGTTAAATGACGACGTGACGACTGAATTTTCTTCCAATAAATGTTGTTGTTTCTAAAGTTTCCTCGTTCCAGCAATAGTGTTTATTCCCTCTGGTGTTAGTGTAGTTGTCCTGGATCAGTGGTCCGTGATTCGCCTCGTTGATTAGTGTTGAATAATGTTTTTAATGCACTTTAGTCAATAAGGTCGAAAATGGCACGTTTCGTCTTTATATTCAGGATTATTGTTTTTAGGTGTTTAATTCATTAATTCACTTTGTTCTGTTCAGTATTAGTTTAATTTAATAGTTGTACTGGTTTATTTCACTGAATTTAATTGTTATTTTAAGTTTTCCAAAATTTGCGAGTTTTTACTTTGACTAGGCTAGGTTGATGACAGCCATTTTCCTTCCTTCGCTATATGTTAATTTTTAGCGAGAGCTCGTCTCAAGTTTACTCGATCACGTCTAATAATCAACTGTTTTAACTTCCTTCTTCATCCGAAACGTCTTAGCCAAGTTAATATTAACAAGACATTGTTTTAAATCTCTATCATTTCCGTTACATGGTTGACATTTACATTATATTACTGAATACATTTTTACTATTATTTAACTTTATTAAATATTAAATACATAATCTCTTTCTTTAGTTCATTATGCTTGATTTGATACCAAATAAGATATTTTTACAAAGTTTTTTATCTAAAAATGCCATATTTACTGTATTTCTAACTGTAGGCCTTAAAATTTTACTTCCTGTCCTCTTAAAAGGTTTGCCATTTGTATTATGTTATAATTATGATTGTACAAAATCTCAGATTGAAATAACATGTTTATTTTCTATTAATTCCTTGTAATCTTATTAATTACTTATCCTTTTTAAATATTATTCTTTAATTTGGGACTCCCCCCTTGGATTTTTCTGTTATTACATTTGCATTTTTTCCAATAATCTTTCATACCTTTTTACAATATCTTTCTAAAGTATAGTTTCAGTTAGGCCTATAATATACTGTGTTTGATTTACCTAATACAAATTTCATCAGTTTAACTAGTTTACTTGACTTATTTATCAATTATAATGTTGTTGTTTTTTACCATTTGGCCTAGATTTTATCTGTTTTTACGTACAAAGTTTTTGGATAATACAGCTTGCTTATACCCCTTCTGACCTTCTATTCTAATACAATATTAATGAAAATTACCTTACTTAACTGCATGAACATTTACCATTGATAACAAGTATTAACTCCTAACAAATATTTTATAACAAGAATAGTATTCAAACCCAGACATTTCAGCCTTGAGTTCATTGAACTTAACATAAACAAAACACATATGTCCTTTCTTTTTTAACTTATTTCTTAAATTTAATTTTGTGCAGTCTTAGCTGTTTTTATTTTATATTGGGGATGTACCCCTTGTCACTCCACTTATTTATTACCTGCTCTTATTCTATCTATTTCATTTTATAAAATGCTGTTAGATAAAGAGTGGCACTTTCTTTAAACATTTGTAGTCTATTTTTATCATAATATTCTACAAAATATTATTTCTGTAATTGGTACACAAACTTACTTAGTTTAAGCATTTAAAACACTGACACTTGAAGTTTATTTATTATAATAAGACAATTTGCACTGGTCCCCTGTTATTCTTGAATCTTATCTCTAAATAAGTTTTGTAGTATTCCAAGATCAAGAATCTTGTTTATAGAGGATTATAAATGTTTGTTTTTTCCATTATATAATAACTTTTGTGGGTGCACTTTTACTTATACCTCTAAACACTTTTGTTTATATCTACTTGACATTATTTTCAATTTTGGGTGTTATACTTTCATTAGGTATATTTCTTTAGGGGTTTTATTCCTTTATTACTAGGTTTATTTTGGGTATTTCCGTACTTTATCCTTTTCTACTAAGTGGTTTCCTTCAATTTCAGTCCCGTTATTAAGGATGTCGGTTTGTTCTGGGTATTGCCTTACTTACTCCCATCATATCTTGTTTCTTCAAAATTAGTCCTTGTATTTGGGGTGTCGGTTTGTTCTGGGGTTTTCCTTACTTTAACTTATTCTCCTACTTTGTTTCTTCGATAAAAATAGTTTTATTAGGTATGTCGGATTGTTTTGGGTATTTTCCTTACTTATTACTATCCTGTCTTGTTTCTTCAAAATTAGTACTTTTATCAGGGATGTCGGTTTGTGCTACGTTTTGCCTTACTTACTCCTATCCTACCTGGGTATTTCCTTACTTACTTTTAGTTTTTTGGTTTATTTTTCATTACTCACAGGTGTTGCTTAGTTGTTTTTTATTTATTTTTATTTCTTCAAATTATGATTGCATTTTCTGTGGTATTTTTCTTGTTTGTTTTTATTTGGATTTTTCCTTGATTTCATTTTATTTTGTATTTATTTATGATCATTTTTCATTCATTAGAATGTGGATAATCTGTCATGCTACAATATATATAGTATTTAAAATTTATATTTGTATTGCTTCAAAATGTTATTTTACCTTATTTGGAACATGTTTCGAGAGCTCCCGTGCTCTCATCTTCAGCCTTCGCGATCTTGCGTCTGGTGAAGTATTTGTGTGTTGGCTGGATGCTATTAAGGTTTCTTGTTGGTCTCTGGTATTTTAAAGTTGTATTATTGTGTGTGATTGTGGTATATGTATTTGTATTTTGTGTATTTTCGATGTTGAGTGCTTTGAATATTGTGTCATGTTTTGTATTGATTTGTATTTGTTCTGGTATTAGTTTGTTTTGTGTTTTTTATGTTTGTATATTTGTAAATTTTACCAAATATTCATTATGGTGCCTTTGTGTTGTATATGTTTTATTAGTGACACATTGGTTATGTCTGCTTTTGACATATGTCTGTCCATTTTGGGTCAAATTTTGATGCTCCTATCACATTAATCACGTAAATGTTTCAAACTTGCACAAAATATTATAACATTTTACTGATGTTATTTCTTATTTAGTTAGTAAAATGTTATAGTATTTGAAGTATTTTGACGATCTATTTAAAAACTGCAAGCAGCATCGACCGGGCCGTAGTTTGGAGACCCCTGTTCTACGATATTTAAACCTTTTCTAACATATGTCATTATAAAATTTACTGCAAGTCGTTTCTCTACTCCCCCCCCTTCTTTCGCTCAACGTTTATTTCTCACTTAGCAACGTAATATCTCAGAGTATACATTTTTCCTTTCACGTAAATATTTCGTTAAAAAAATGATGCGGGAAGGCGTGGCAGTTTATTTCGCGTTCAAAGATGATTATATTTTGCTTTATCGTATCGTAACTGCCAGAAACCAGGGAGCTGCATTTAATAAACTTGTTTGCCTACAGGTTTAATATGGATTGAAAGACTTAAAAAAATTGCGAAGTTTTCCCATTTTTATAAAGAAATGTGCGTGCAATATGCGACTATAAACGAGATTGAGTGGTAGACGCGTAAACTAGTAATGGCATTGGAGACGCGATGGGGCGCTGGCTGGCTTTTTGTAGCCTACCACTACCACTTGCTACGGTCACTTTTTAATTAACCTTTCCTTAACAGCTAAAGTTGTATTATAAATAACTCGTTTCCTTCACCTTTATAACACGAGTATTTCTTGTAGGAAACCGGTAAGAAAGAAAATCTTTCTTAAGTCTTTGCCCGCGATCTACGTAGCGTGAAAGAAAACTGTATAATTCGGTGGGTACTGAAAGAAGGTATATAGTGTCTGTAGAAGGTATATACATAGAGGGTAATCATTTGATGCAGGTAATAAGTTCAGATAACTGGGTAACATGATAGATAATGAAGGGTCCATAAACACGACAATAAATCACAGAATACTAATATAGAAAATAGGACACATTATGCCAACAGTACACTATTGAGAAGAAAATTTATCAGTCGTAACATAAAACTAAAAATATGTAAGTCACATATCAGACCGGTTGCTGCTTATGGAGGCGAGACATGGATATTAACAAATAAGAACAGGAAACACTAAGAAGGTTTGGATGAAAGATTGTAAGACGTGTTTATGGCCCGGTTAAAACAGATGACGAATGGAGAACAGGAAATAAGCAGGAGATAGATGAGCTATTGAAGCATGAGGACATTTTAAGATTCGTAAAGGTTCCATGAATACAACGGCTAGGTCACCTAGAGCAGATGGATGATCAGCGTATGCCAAACAAAATCCTGAGGGCGCAAGTCTATAAAAGCAGAAAGAGGGGCCGACCTAGATAAGGTGGTTAGATGTTGTGCTGGAAGACCTAAGAAGAATGGATGTGAGGGTTACACTGAGATGGCAATGGATAGGAGATGTTGGGAGAAGATTGGTTTTGGAAGTCAGGGCTCACTTTGGGCTGTAGTACTAAAGAACTAAAGAAGATAAAGAAGACTGTAAGGAGGTATTTGGGGGGGGGGGGATTTGTGAAGACGCAAAATGAATTTCTTTTTTTTAATTTGGATTCGTCTGAAAAAAGAATCCCCGTTATTTTTGCAAATACAGTTTGGTCTATTTTTAAACGCATTTTTGAATATATTAAAAATAAATCTGAGCTTCTCAGACAAATATAGCGTAACGGGATTGTGGGAAATGTTTTTCAAGATTTCCTGGGCGGGGAAATTTCTCACATTTCCTCTCCCGTAGAACCGCCTGTGGGTATCGACTAAGTAAATTCGGGCTTCGAATGTTTGTGCGAGTTGAGTTTACAGGAGAGACAAAACTGTACACGTGCTTGTTTTACCATGATTTTTTACTGTGGAATTGGTAACTTTTCCGCAAAATTCTTCACTGCTTGTCTGTGAAACGGCAAGTTTCTTCTGATTAACTCTTCCTGAATTAGTGTAATAGGGATTTCCGTCGTTTTACTTCCACTATACTGTAGCTCAGTACCAATTATGGACACACACTTTAATTAGCCGTGCTCCCAGTGATTAATTTTTGTTTTTACATCATTTGATTTTATAGCCCCCACACGTATTTCTTTCCTACGTGTTTAACACAAGTTATCAATTGGTTTTCTAGCAACATTGTGTGTTCATAAAGATGACATCTTTTACATTATGTTATACTTTGGATTTATTTAGTGCTTCAGTCTTTTGCACATAAATAACTCTGTTGTCTCAGAAACCTGTTTAACATATTTTCCAGCTCTGAACAGTAATATTACTTTGCCGGAGGCTTTTAGGTTGTCTTGTCAATATTTGAGATCTGAAACCCTTTACTTTGTGCTATCCTTTTCTGAACCGGTCTACTTTTCTGCACGGTCTGTCTAACTTTGTGGCCAGTACTTTAATTGGTCGCGTTTACATCTCGGTGGGTAAGGGGTCAGGAGAGCTCAACTGACTGGCACTGATTTCATTAAGCCAAAAATGCGTCTATATATCTGTGTGAAAGAGAGAGAGAGAGAGAGAGAGAGAGAGAGAGAGAGAGAGAGAGAGAGAGAGAGAGAGAGAGAGAGAGAGAGAGAGAGAGAGACAGACAGACAGACAGACAGACAGACAGACAGACAGACAGAGGTCATACTCAAACCGTGAGTACATGAGACTTAAACCTTTCCAAATAAAAGGTCATTAATGTAATCAATGTTTTATGTAGATGGGCGAAGAGTTTTTTGTAATGCTTATTTGACCATTGAAGTTAATGCAGCACAGATTTATAACGGTTGTTTCTTGATTCCAGGTGTGAGACTGTATGTGATGTATATATACGAGTAAGTTAGTTGTTGGAGAACGGCGCGCAGACAACGTATAACGATCGACCTGAATAACGTACAAATCGTGCATTCTGGAGTTGTTCTTGATAACCACGACAGCAACATTTACACCAGGTATGTAAAACCGAACAATTTCTTTAATATTAAATTAGGAGGCCAAAATAATCTCAAATCTCTTCCATTCTTTCTCAGTCGTGTTTCCTAGAAAGTTAGAATTCGACAGGTGACTACGATTGGTAAATTAGAAACCGTGTTGGCTCGACGGTTAAATGTCTGACTCACACGGTATCACTCGCGACTGAAGGTCAGGATGGCGTAAGTATCCCAGTTCATTGTGGTTCGGTGTATCAAGGGGGGGGGGTAGAACGGGACTGGACTCTCCCCCGAGTATCGAAAAAGTTGACGAATTTTGTTATTCTGTTAGTTTTTAGGTTATTTTATTACTTTTTTTCCAGCTGCGTATGCTAATATAATAGTAACTCTTTTTAAATATACAAACAGGTTTATTACACACCATTAGCGTATACGTTTGAAATACGAAGTATACGAAAATCAGTTCAGGACATAAGTATCTTTAAACAATGTTTCAACAACATTTTAAATGAAATATTACCGTTTACTTTAATGGGATTGATTTCAGGATATTATCACACGTTTTCAACCACTTTAGAGACAATAACGTTGATTAGTCTTAACTTGTTTTTCATTTTGTGTGAAGCCGTGTCTCGACCTGGAAGATATAAGAAGAATGTGTGTGAAGGGTTACACTGAGGAAATGATTAGAGACATTCGAAAAAATTGGTATTGAAAGCTAGGGCTCACGTTGGGCTGTGGTGCTAAAGAAGAAGAAGACAATGCTTGATAACGGATGATTATAAATTGGTCGTTTCGAGAGAGGAAAGTTCCCGTTCCTATCATCATGTGATAGGACCACCGGTCATTCGTTGTGTATGTTCATAACAAATCATCAACCAATTATTTCTTGTGTTTTTGTGATTGAATATGTTTTTGAATCGCCATAATTTCTCTTATCCAGCGTAAGATCAACAGTTCGACGATTTCATTGCTCTAGAAGATCCATAGTTTTATTGTTAGATGCCGTAGTGTTATTTAGTACTGAGCAGCGAGTCGCATCGACTCGACATGTTTGCTTTGGCCATGCAGCCACCGCTGTGCTGTTGGCACGAATGGGCACGATATTATACCCCCCCCCCAGGCCAAATGTCGATACGCCACTGCGGTGTACAATATTTTATGACTTGCCCGATTTCCAGTCTCCATATTTATCGGTCGTTCATTATTCACCTTCAAAGACCCTTGAAGGTCTTCTATGACTTCATCATTCTCTGTGACTTCTCTCCATTTTTTCCTTGGTCTCCTTGGGCGTTTTCCGCCTTCCTGTTCCTATCATCATGTGATAGGACCACCGGTCATTCGTTGTGTATGTTCATACCAAATATCAACCAATTATTTCTTGTGTTTTTGTGATACAATATGTTTTTGAATCGCCATAATTTCTCTTATCTAGTGTTATTTGTCGTCCTTCCCTCTTCTGAATCTTTCTATTCGCACCTTCAAATATCTATTTCGATGGTTCCGAATGCTGTCGATGGTTCCGAATACTGTCTTTCCATGGTCATATCTTTATATGTTTTAACGTTTTTTACCATTGTATTATAAAATTTACTTTTTACTTTACGTATGTTATTATCCCGTACAGTAAGAGGCCTATTTAGTGAATGTTTAGTAGCTTTTTCTTTCCTGTACTGTTTTTTTTGTTGTTGTACGTGATCATCAGAAATAATTCTTGTGAAACTTATACCGTCAAATGCATATTCTTTACACCGATCTATTTTTCAGTATTAGAACTTGTTGTTGTCCTTTGATACAAACACATTGCGTATATAGTCTACCTCAGTAATGGAGTTATTTAGCGAACAATTGCCAAAAAATTTTACACTGAATATGGCCTCCCGTAGCGAGGCCGAAATGTCTGTAGTTAACATCATTAGACCACGGCCTAACAGCCTGGTTAACGTTACTTTGAACGATGTTGACACCGACCATGATAGCCTAAGATCAACAGTGCGACGATTTCATTGCTCTACACACATATAGAGCAATGAAATCGACGTTTATTGTTACACACACACGCGCGCGTGCGCATATATAAATCGGTTCATAACGTTATCCTACGTCTTCCGATCCCTAGTCTCCATTGGTCTCGATCTAACCAAGATTCTTCTTCCAATTCCCGGTCTCTCATTGCCCGGTTGATGCCTTCTCTCCAACTCCACCTAGGTCTTCCTCTTCGCCTACGACCGTATGGTGTCCATCTCAAAATTTGCTTGGCGGAATTTGCCCTCAGGTGAACCTGTAACCTGTAACCTAGAGGGCGCGTCCCCAGGTGGCGGATAGGGCGATGCCCTAACTGGCTTAGGTCGGCGGGTAGGTAGGAAATAAAATACCACCCGCGGACCAACAGGTGAGGCAGAAGGGGCTCCTTACCTGTAGAGAAAGCAACCCTTCTAGAAGAAGGTACTCTGAAATAAAACCCTGGCTCTCCAGGTTGGGGGTTGAGGCATTGGGCTAACTCCCCAATACTCGGAGAACCATTTAGTGTTAAAAAGCCTAGTTTATTGTTACATGCCGTAGTGTTATTTAGTACTGAGCAGCGAGTCGCAGGCGACTCGTCAGGTTTGCTTTGGCCATGCAGTCACCGCTGTGCTGTTGGCACGAATAGGCACGATATTATACCCCAGACTTCGAGATTTTCGCTTCAATGAGTTGTTTGTGTGTGTGATTTTACGGTGGAACATGCATGCTTATCCTTTTGTCGATTTTCTGTGACGAACAGAAAGAAAATTGCCTCGACGACGCCCTGTGTCGGTAACAGAAATTCTCCGACTTCTCGGCAAACCGCGAACAAGTACCGAGCGACTGTAATAGTAATAGTTGCCTGATAGTTGACTGTAATAGTAATAGTCCCTTTCACGTTACACAGACGTGAAAGGGACAGTCTATATTAGATATTAATTGTGTGTTACATCATTCTGCTTGGGTAATTGGTGTCGTTAAACAGAGGCAAGCACTTATTGGTTTTGAAAGGCATCGGTGTGTCTTGCGACACCAAAACTACTATTACTTTCTATGTTGTTTAATGGTTCCAAGAAACACTTCCGTTGTGATCACAATGTAAGGATAGCTATAACAAATACAATGTTTGTTAATACTGCCTGGGCCAGAAGGAGGGCAGTCCTACGATAACTTGAGTAAAAATCAAAATTGTTCAAATTTGAAGAAACGAACTTGTGTGGTTTCATTGGTAAATGATGTGAAGTAAGAAGTGACCAAGCAAAAGGGCAATGAATTACCTACAAAATGGCTTTTTTCCAGTTTTCGAAAAACCAGTCGAAAATTGCATAATTAAATTACAGTTACATTGCAGGGCTATGATAATGGCTGTAAAATGTGCGTAAATATAGGTTTATAAAAAAGAATTTTAGATTTAAATCCCCATGCATTTTATGTCCCATGTTGAAACCGTAGTCTAAACCTGATAGTCATAGTCAATGACGCTGCGAATATCAATAATGAAACTATTGGTTTCTTTAATATAGTACAAGAGTTATATAGGTTATTCCTCTTCTGGTTGCCGATGGAATATTTTAACTACTCATGTGGCTGATTTAACTTTAAAGCCATAATGTGAAACACAGTGGTCGAGCAGACCATAAACCTCTTTATAAATATTCACCTCAAGTGTATGATACTTTATTTGAAATCTGTAATGATTTATTCTGATTTGACTTCAGATGCAGATAACAAACAAATACAATGTTTGTTAATACTGCCTAGGCCAGAAGGAGGACAGTCGGAAGACTTTGATGTAATGATGTATTCTTAATCACGCGGAATTCACCGACACTGTCTCTGTGTGTTAATCAGATTCCACCATTAGTCAGACGAGATTACTGTTTGGAGCCCAGAATGCCACTGTATAGTCACAATTAGTGTTCTTCAACTGCAGCTTCAATGGAGCCGATCCGTCGTGTCGTAGTCATTTTGCTGTCGGTATATTCGTCGTTCGTCGATGTGCAGAAACGTGTCAAGAACGTAACTACACTGATGCGAGATAAACATTAATTACCACTGATAACAGTTGCTTTGATGCCGACTGTCATCCTTTTTTGCCGAGGTGGTATTAGCACACACGTTTTAGCGGACACGTTGCGTTAAGCTTATTGGAAACGTTGACAAATAAATGTTTTTGTGACGGATAATTATTTCAGTACGCGCTGTTTCTGTGTCATTTGTCTTTCTTGATACGCACATATCGATTAGTTATGATTACGATTGTCTACCACTGAGGTTCTGGGAAGAGTAGCCCGACGTGGTTTGTGTCACGATGTCTTCGCGTAGCCAGTGTGAGAACTTGGAGCCGTGTCCGAGCGATTGCCAGAAGTGAAGTGGGTACACGTACAGACGTGGGTCAGAGAAACGTTGCAACTTTAACGAATTCAAAGCAATAAGTAGGGAACACTTTGTTGTGGAGTTGGGTATATTGTCATAATTTTGCGTAATATTGAACTAAGTGTAGTAATGACATTATATTTAGGTCACAATGGATATGTCGTTTATTAATCCATCTCCGATCGACATGTCTATAGATACACTAAATTAATTATTGATTTTTATTATAAGTACGATTTAGAGCTATTTCAAAATGATACAGTATTACGGGTTTTACCTGCATTATGAAATTTCGGGGGGAGGGGTGAACACTTAAACCCCTTCAGTGCCTACGCCCAAGTATGAGTGAGAGTGAAAATGGTGCTCTTAAGAGACCAAAGTTTGCTAGAAGCTGGAAGAATGAAATCAGAGAATAATTTGAAAATTCTCAAAAAAAGTATTGTTCTTATCAGATCATTACTATTCAAGATAGGTCTCCTGCGCACTAGTGAACGCATTAACTTCACTTGTGCGTTCTGTCCACGCGCTTGTCACTGTTTGACGTCACTACACATCTTGATTGGATTACCTCTACTCTTCGTCTCCGGCCGCGGTCTCCAACTGAGGACCTACTGTAATATTAAAACTAGTTTTGGTATTGACAGATGGAACTGTTGAGTAAACAACCGACTGCACCGTGCCTCTTAACCAATTGCCGTACTCAAAACTGTAAACAGTAGCCTTAGCAACGCACTCTGTTGCCAAGATGTTCCACACGTGCTGTTTGAAAAACAGTGTGCAACGTGGCGCCACGGAGTGAACTGTTCGGTTCTATGAAATGAAGTCTGTTTGTTAAGAGTACTGTATTTTCAAAATAAGAATTGTACCTAGTTGTTAACATTTTAAAAATAAAGAATTAATTTGATTAAATTATCTTTTATTTAAACAACGCGAATACCGTCCAGCGTTTGTTGTCTATGAATTTCTGGAAACGAAAAATTATTTTGTTTAAGTATCCTTGGTTACATAGCAAAGAACGATATAAATTGTCTAAGTATTCGGTCGAATAAGTTTATAACATCAATACAAAAATTACCACCTCCCCGTTCAACTCACCTTTTAATTTCATCTACCTTTCTATAGTGGATTATTATGACCTTCTTTTCAGGGTACTTTATTTATCAAAATTAAGTACTTTTCTCTTGTTAAAACGTAAAATGTTGCAGGTAAACCACACCTTCCCCTTAACCGATCTTCACCAAAATCAATAAGCCTTGAATCCTCTACAACTCGGGCACATATGCAAACAATTATTATTTGATTCTGTTTGAATTTGCGGCAGTTATCGTTCGCCATAGAAAACATTCTACACACAGACAGACACAAGACACACACAGCAACACTTTTCGGAAAATGACATTTCTTCATGTTTTGAGGGTAGTACAATCAGAATCAGCCCTTATCTCGAGCACGACTTTTTTCGCGATCACCATGATTCCATTTCCTTACGGAACATGGAAGTAAAAGTGTTACATACATATTGTTTGTATGTATGTGTATACTGAAAATAAAACGAGTTGTGATATGATTCTATTTATTTTCATTGTAAATATCGATTTATTACAATACAAACAAATAATAACAAAACATAAACACTACTATGCCCTCGTCTCATTTAATTATCCGTTCACTTTTATTCGAATCTTAGTTCTTTATAGCAAATCTCTCTTACTCCAAATACATAAGAGCAACCTTTTACACGTTGAATCAGTTCACTCACTACTGAAGTTCTTACTTCTGACACACCCATTTTTTCGAGATTTTACCGAACTTTTCTCACAACGTCGAGGACAGAAGTATCAGTGATAATTACGGATAAAGAATATATAACCGTACAGAGAATAGAGTGTAGGTAATCTTAGATATCATCATCTAAGTTTTATCATAATCAAGTTTTAGGCTTTATCGATCTGTTCCTATTCCACAGTCCGCCTTTTCTTAGGTCTACCAACTTCTCTTCTGCCCCTAGGGTTGTAATCTTTCGCCATCTTCGGTATTCTACTTTCTTCCATTCTATTGATGTGTTGGATCCATTTTCTTCTGTATTCTTTAACCCTTTCATTAACTGCAAAAATACTTAAATCACTTCTTATCTCTTCATTTTTTATATGATCTTGTCTATTACACTTGTTAACGGATCTCAGTAATTTCATTTCTGCTGTTTGTATCTTCTGTTCATCTTTTTCAATATGACCGAAGTTTCAGAGCCTTAGGATGTTTTCACATCCAGTAATAGGATATGCGGAATATAGAGCCGTTTGGACCAGAGGCTCTACTTACTCAAGACCGCCGTGCGTGGTGAAGAGCCGCATCCTTTTCGAGGTGGTCCTACAACAGAACAGATCTAGACCAGAGAAGGTCGATAAAAAAATCTAGCCAGCATAGGGTTAGTTGCCCTATACGGTGGTCTCAATCAACAACTCTCAATTCCAACAGTAGCCTCGGTAACCAGGACAGATAATCTTAGATATAAATCAGTCAGTTAATAGACTTAAGAGACCTTGTAAGGAAAAGTGTTTGAAACACGGTTAGACAGAGAATTATAATTAGTGAAGAGAGACAAGTGAGTGATGAGGATTGACGGCGACGGTAAACGTCGCATCGGTTATTGCCTTTCAGTATTTTAAAGTAAAACACGTGTATACAATACGGAACGTGGGAAGCGTTGCACAGAAAATTGCAGCGCTTCGTGTATTGTGTAGAACGCTGTACAGTGCCTGCAGCCACGCCAACTTGCGACTGGAACAGCACAATGAAATGTTTTTTTCCAGCTTCGCGACGTATTTGTGTCATTTCTCGTTTCCCGAACAAAAGGAATATATTAAGTTTAACAAAACGTTTGGATTGTTAACGTTGGATTGAGTCGCGTCGTCTCTCGGTTGGCGGTAAAAAACTCGTCTACCGATTGCATAATCGCCGAACAAAAATTCGCCAGCATTATTGTTATCACCATATCCGAGCGTCGTCGATTGTCATATATTAGTTTATTCTTATCTCTATCTGTTGAATACTTCAGTGAAATTATGGTGTTTATGTCAAGGCCGTTTTATGTAAACCGGCTGTTCTTGACCTTTTGAAACATGAAATTCAGTAGTGCCACAACGCCGTTTAAAATATTAAAGCTCAAAATGTTTTGAACTTTTATTTGTTGTTAATTAATCGCTTTCTTAACTATTATTGATTGATTACGTTACGTTTGGCGGTATTTCACAGTTAATAAAAAAAAAGAACGTTCATATTGACGACATTCAACTAATCATTTGAAAACAACTTATATGCCTATTTGCAGTTCTTTAATTAGCCTGATCAAATTCTCTGCACCTAAATCCAGTTATTTTTATATTGGTATTGACATGATTAATTATATGAATTACAGTAAAATATAATTAATTATAATTATTATATCATATTACATTATAATTATATAATGTTTTAATGTGTGCATTATTAGAAAAATTTAAAAAGAAATCACTTAATTTTTTCCGTTTCTCCCCAGCCACATTTTATACCTTTCCAAATATCTTCCGTCTTCTGTCTTTATTGATCATAAATGACGACATCCTAGGTAGAACGTTACTTCTACAGCCAGCTGATTTTCACTTTACTGGCTAAACAGTATTTGCTAACTGACGTGAACATTTGTTCGTATCCGCCTGGATGTTCAGGTTATTCTGAAACAGTCCTTCATTCCCAACCTGTCGTAAAGATCTGTTTCTAAATATTCTTCTTCTAGAATAAATTATCTGCATCCGTTGTATTAGTGAACAGGTAGTTGCTCTTTGGTATACCTCTTGTCTTATTTTTGGTGTCGCCCTGTGGATTGACAGTCGTCGACGGACGGACTATTGGCTTCGTATGTACTTATAAAAAATAACAGAAACAACGACTGGAACATGAGGGTTGCCAACGCTATATTGATAACGATCTAGAGGAAGACGCGTACAGGAATAGGCAGGCGCGGAGGTTGAGACGCGGTACATAAGGCAGACGATGAACTAGATGCTGAAGTGACGAACTATCGAGAAAGATGGAGATGAGATATCGGTAGTGGCGTAGCGTCAATGAAAGCGTTTGAAACTCCAACTCTCTTTTTAAAAAGCCTCGAGTAAAAAACAATTTAAAATTACTAACTAATGGCTTATCTGAGTATTCAGTAATGAGATGAGAAAGTATACAAGACAAATCAGTACCTTAGATACGTGTGGTTTGGCTGACTGCTGCTACCCAGCCCAAGAAGCGGCTGGTGTCTACGCTGGCCTTCCGTTTATGCGCATCGTAAATCGTTATAAATTATTTATACGAACCCATATAAATGACACAATTGATGGGGAAAGATTAAGATGGTACGGGGATGTGTAGCATATGGACAGTGATAGATGGCCAAAGAAATTAGTAGGGTGTACCCGTTCTGAAAGGAGAAAAAGAGGGAGACCGCGAAAGACTTGGATGTAAGGGATGAGTAATACAGTGGCACAGAGAAATCTGAAGAATTATGATTGGAAAGATCGTAAAGTTTGGAAGTTAGGGCGCGAGAAACAGCTTTAAATGTTGTTCTATATAGCATTTTGTATATATATATATATTTGCAATTTTGACCACGTCCCTCCCTTCTGTAAAAATAATTATTAGACTGAGATGTGTAGGATTTTAATGATATTCGTAATTTGTAAGAATACGAACGTAATTTTATAACTAAGATTCCTTTGTCTTACGTATTAATAAATATGCTGGCATCGTTTTTCCTCTATAAGCATAGTCATTTAGAGAATGCGCAGACATTAAGTCAGAACTTCGTGTTTTGCCATCTGTTGTTGGTGCAGTGTGTTTCGAGAACGTTTGAAATGTCACGGCCTTCCAGAGCCGATTGTTCTGTCTTGGGAACAGCCGTGACACTTTCAAAACATCTGCTTCTACTTTTATTTATCGGTCGTTGCCTGTTTTATACACGGCTTTCATTTACCCGATTTTCCTTTCAGTTTTCTTTTTCTTCTTTTTATATTTTTCTCCCATTCGGAATTTCTTTCTAATTAGTATTTGAAATTGATCTGACGGTCGCAAAAGCTTGTTTTTGCCATCCTATTGAGAAGACCCTTCTCCTTTTCTTCGTAATTTCTAATCGCATTGTTGCGTGACTTTTTATGCGAGTGTTTATCCGCAGGTATCCACAGTTCGACATCGTTATAAATCATAAGTCGTCATCAGCCATCATGAAGCAAAGTTTTTTTTTTATAATGGCATTCAATTTCTTCGTTCGTTGAATTATGAATTATCGATCTCAGACACAAGTCATAGGAGATAAAACCTTCTTGAGAAACAGTGCACTTGAAGAATATCGTAAGGCTTATTAGGGAACTGTATTGTGTTAAAATTGTTCTGACGAACACGAGAGGTTTTTATTTTACTATTTCCTTCCCGCAGAACGACATAATTTTAGTGTTTCTAGTCTGTTGTGTATAAAACAGTTTTCCAGTGAGCACTGTGATTATAATTTCTGTCTTGTTTAAGCTAATGCCGTAAGCTTGTAATGCCTGTATCCATTCTAACAGAAGGGAATTCGCCCTGTCCTAACAAAGTTAGTCTTCTTCTTCTTCACATCACGGAGTAGGCACATTGCCTGTTGCGTCTTCCCAATATATCTCGCCATCTTGCTCTTGGTATTTTTACATCCCTTCTTCCAAAGGGTCTATTCCTGTAATCTACTTTAGGTAGCCGTCTATCTTCCATTCTGTCCAGATATTGCGACCATTCCGGGCGATATTTCTGAATTGTATCATTTATGGACAGTATCTGTAAATCGACACGAGTTCGACGATATCGATTAGCCGACACTGTGCTGTTTGGCGATGATCAATTTGTAATCCAAGATAGTGAGGATAAATTAGAACTGGCTATCCACAAACTAAGTCTGTTATCAAAAGGTTATAATTTGAACATTTCAATAGAAAAAACTAAGACCATGGCATTCCTAGGAAAAGATTTGATTCGGACAAAAATTGGAATTGAAAATAAAATTTTAGAACAAGTATCACATTTCAATTACCTAGATGTGATATTACATATGAAGAAGAGAAAGATATTCTTAATAAAACAAACAACTTCCAAAGAATATGTGGAACATTACGGAGAACACTCAAAGGAAAGACCACGAAAGAAAAACAAATAAAATTCTATAAGGTGATGGCAGTCCCCATGCTATTATACGGGTCCGAATCATGGGCACCAAGAAAGAAAGGTTATAGACAGATGGAAACGTCTGAAATGAAATATCTTAGATCTGTGAAAGGTTGTATAAGATTAGATCACATAAAGAACGAAGATATAAGACAAATTAAAAGTACAACCAGTAACGGAACTAGCGAAAAACTATTAAAAAAATGGAAAGAGCATATTATGCGCATGTCTCCAGAAAGAATTCCAAGAAAAATCCTGAATTATAAGCCAACCGGAAGAAGAAATGTTGGCAGACCGAGACGAGATGGTGAAGCCGGAACAGGCAACCTGGCTAATCCTGGACAGATAGATGATGATGATGATCTGTAAATCGTCCCTGATGTCCTCATTACGCAAACGATATCGCCTTGTACAACCGTTTGTTCGCTTCAGAAAACTCATTTCTGAACTGTTAATTTAGTTTATAATCTTCCTAGGCACCCAACATTTACACCCATACATTAACACAGGCACTGCCATTTTTTTATAAAATTTAATCTGTGTTTTATACTTTAGTGTTCCATTTGTGATGCCACACATCATCTGAAACTACGATAATTTCATAGTGATATCTCGTCCTGTTTCATTCCAAATGCTGATAGCGCAACCCAGATAATCAAACTCAGAGACTTGTTCCAAAACTGTTCACTCAAGAATAATTTTTTCATCTGACAGGATACTGTTTCCCAGAAAGCCGTGATCTTTGTTTTGTCCTTTGATACTTTCAATGTACTGATTCCAAAAATACTTTAAACGTTGTAAAGAAAACTGCAACTCATCCTCAGTTTGTTGTGTTAAGACTGCATCGCCAGCGTATAGTAAAACATCCAAACAGAAGGGAAAAACAAAATCACCATCTGTTATATAAGAGTACACGGTCTTTTAACTGTAATAAAGCCAATGGGTTGAAAAGAAAATCTGCATTGACGTCTTTCTCTCACGCAGACTTTCCTGGGTTTTTTGTTGAGGACAACACTGTTTGGGGTCCATCACAAGTCTTATTTTAGTTAATACCGTACGTATCGCCTATTCCAGGATGGTACATCACTGAGATTCAGTCAGTTCACGCATCGTTGATTTGTGTTTGTCTACCCAATAACAATGTGTTGTCGTAGAACGGGAGAGAAGATTATTGTTAACAGAAATAAAAGTGAGTTTTTGAGCGAAAAACCACAGTTTTTTTAATGTTGAAGCCTTTGTTTCCGAAGAAAACAAAGGAAAAATGAAATCTACTCATTATGTATAAAACACAGAAATTCTTTGCATAAAGTAATAGGCCTATAACGGTCCGGGTGCTTAGTGGACATTGGGTATGGGTACATACATACATACAGGTCCCATACTTCTTACACACAGGGCCCAGCTTCGATTGACAATGCATCGATGTGTTTTTCAGTCCGCAGGCCGGCTCAGCCTTTGGAAATGAGTAGGTCTACCTGGGATAAAATTTGGGGATAATATTGGGCGGCTGATGTGTAGTGCTGGCGACACGGTCACCTTCTCTATACGTTGGACGGTTTACTTGGGCAGTCTACCTTGTCTCTGTTAAACTGCTTCGGTGTACAGAAAGGAGCCATCGTTGTTGAGATGACTGGCCAACACTTACAAATGTGGGTCTAACGCACAGAGACTCAACTTCTAGTTCGCGATCGACTCGTCAAAATCGACCTTCATTTCTCTTGAAAATCTTTAAAAATCCACATACGTGAGATTTCAGATTCCTTTTGCAGTGAAGTGACAAAAAAATAATGAGATTTCTAAATGATTCAGTGTTGAATTTAGAATTTAAAGAAGAAAAATTATTGTGTTAAGCCAGTTATGAAAATTTCCCGAACTTTTTTATTGTGACTGTTTTGTTGTGAGTTTACATGCTTTTGGATCTTCCACTATCAGCACTGAGAAATAGAAGAACCTGTAATGGGTTCGGATTGCCTCTGAGAGACAATCACCATAACGTAATAACCTAGCTAAAGACTTGAAAACCTAACCACCTCTTAAAAATTCAGTTATTCTTTAAGACATTTTGTAGTGTTTATAGTTCACACCTGAACTCAATGAATTAAAAAGAGGTTTTAAATAAATAATTATATACAATTATTTTTATTTTGCTTTTGTTAAAGAAGTGGTTAACCATCATTTAAGGAGTAGATCTTTCGGCAGAATACATTATATTAAAGGTCTCCTTGAGAGTAAAAATATTTGGCCTCTTTGGTGTAATATTTTGGAGACCAGTTCAGCATTGTGTACTGTGGTGTATCTGACGGGTGGTACCGGTGCCATGTGGCAAATCCATCCCCACCGATAGAACGGACACAATTGTTAAAAGAACGTGCAAGATTCTGTTTCTTAAGAGCATTGGAAAACATTTAACTGCTAAATTTTATTAATATTAAAAATCAGTACGATTGAATTTGTTTATGGAGAAGCCAGAAAACAAACAACGGGGCCCTAGTGGCGTAACTAGGAGGTGATGAGAATAGATTAAGACTAGCCTCCCTATTTTTCTCAGCACAAACGAGATATTCAGGATGCTTCCCATATACTTTTATAAATACATATTATAAATTGGTGTCTCGAAGTTTTTGCGTAAACCGACGTAAAGTACGCTGCAAATACATACGTTATTTACTAGATGCTGAGTGTTTGTTATTATTAAGAAAACTCTAACTTTACTGTTTTAATTTATAAATATTGTAAATCCTTTTATTTCTACAATTATTTATAAGCCTCATTTTAACACACGCTAGTGGCTTGAAAATAGTACTGTAAGTGATTATGGAATTTAGATGAAATGTTTATTAGCTCTGGGAGAGGGTGATCCCCCTCATTCCCCCGTAGTTACGCCACTGATAGGGGCCACGGCCCCCGCGATCCGTATTGGACAGGGCATGTATAACGGCTTTAAAACCCTTGACAGACCGGTATAGATATTAAGGCTAGAACATTGACTTCAACGCCGCAAACCCTTAGGTGTACTCACCATGTGTACTCATAGCTTAAGTCTCTGTAAACTTCACCATCTGTTTATGATAGCCATTCATTAGTAACGTATAATTTCACACGTTGTTGTAAGGGCCTATTCTGAGATATTTGTAAATTTATTGTATTTTCCTTTTAAAATTTTAATTTCAAAGTTGGACAGCATATTCTCAAAATAAGTTGTAAATTAACATATAATGCGCAGCTTTCGAACCTAGTTGACTGAATAGTACGTCTTTCAGATATTAACAAGCGAGGTCATTAAATGCGTTAATAATCTTGAATATACAAGGTGACAGGATCAATAAAATAAATAAAGAAATGAGGATGTTTATATAAATAAAGAAATGAGTCAGAACAATGAAAACGATTGTAGAAAATTGTGTTCACCGAGTGTGTGTTGCTTTGTGTCGTTCCAAGGTCATTCTTGTGGTAGTGTTTTCCTGCGAGAGGACAATGACTGGTGTCCGCCAGATGTTTGAATGCAAAACAGAAACGTGGACTGTACGTACTGTAGCCAAGTGCAGCAGTCTTGGTCAGGGTCGAGCAGAGACGCGCAAGGACGTTGGCTAGTTTATTTTTGTCTCTCTCTCTCTCTCTCTCTCTCTCTCTCTCTCTCTCTCTCTCTCTCGTCATGCATTGCCCTCGCGTCTTCCATTGTGCTGCTGCCCTCCTCTTTCTCTTCCTCTCCCCGTCTGGATAATTATCATTCCTTTTTAGGTAGTGTTTGCGTGCGCACGACACTTATTCATCAATTTTTAGTAGTAGTGGTAGTAGTAGTAGTAGTAGTAGTAGTAGTAGTAGTAGTAGTAGTAGTAGTAGCAGTAGTAGTATTAGAAGTCATAATAATAATAATAATAATAATAATACACTAAAATAAGTACTGATCTCTTGTAAAAAGGTCCCTGTGTAAATTTAGAGTTTTTAATTTGCATAGATTACGTAATGAATAAAATGAGAAACATAACAACGAATGACATATTAAAATATCGGTATGGAGAACCATGTTCTATGATTTATATTTAAAATAATTTTCGAAAAGAAATATTTCGATAGAAACTACTTGTTTCTACTTACTGCTTCAGCCTTAACCACAGTACTGTGGTCACTAACGTATACCACCTCACGTTATGGCACTCGATTTTCACTGATGATGGAAGTCGATGGCACTGCCGAAACGTCTGGTTATGCAGAAAACATTGGCCTACGGCCAAACAAGACGGGAAGGAATTTTAACAACAAACTATTTCTTTGTTGCCGATAACGTAGTACATATATAAAAAATTATCCCCTCCCCCTTCAACTACAATTTTCATTTGTAGAAAATTACCCCCACCCCGTTCAACTAGCCTCTTCATTTGTAGATATTTCATTTACCTTTCTACAGTGGATTATTAAGATCTTCTTATCAGGATACTTTATTTATCAAAATTAAGTACTTTACTCTTGTTACAACAAAAAATATTTCAGGTAAAACTACCCTTTCCCCGTAACCGATCTTCACCAAAATCAATAGGCCTTGAGTCCTCTACAACTCAGGCACATATTTAAAAAATTATTTGATTCTGTTTGAATTTATGGCAGTTATCGTTCGTCATGAAAAAATTTATCTTGTTACAACATAAAACGTTGCAGGTAAGCTACCCCGTTCTCTTAACTGATCTTCACCAAAATCAATAGGTCTTGAGTCCTCTACAATTGAGGGATGCATGCAAAACATTATTTGATTCTGTGTGAATGTGCGGCAGTTATCGTTCGTCATAGAAACAATTACTCTTATTAAAACATAAAATGTGGCAGGTAAACTACCCCTTTTCCTTAACCGATCTTCACCAAAATCAACAGACCTTGAGTTCTCTATAATTCAGGAAGGTATGCAAAAAAGTATTTGATTCTGTGTGAATTTGCGGCTCTTATCGTTTGCCATAGAAAAAAAAATCCACACACACACACACACACACACACACACACACACACACACACACACACACACACACACACACACACACACACACACACACACACACACACACACACACACACACAGACGCTTTTCGAAAAATGACTTTTTTTCATGTTTTGAGGGTAGTACAATCAGAATCTGCAATTATCTCGAATACGATTTTTTTTTGCCATCACCATACTTCCATTTCCTTATGGAACATGGAAGTAAAACAACTTATACATGTACCAATCGTACAAATTTAAATACAAATATGTGGATAGTCAAGTTGCTCCATCCATTTGTCTCCGATTTCTGGTGTTCCTGTTCATTTTTGTAACTCTCACATCATATTCTTATCTTGACGTCTTTCAAATATGTTGACGTAGGTTTTCCTCGTCTTCTCCTTTCCAAGAACTCCTTCCGGAATGTTTGTGATAAAAGTCGTCGGTGACCTATAAGTCTAATCTTCCAACAGGATTCCATGTCTTGTACGTAGTAGGCTCACCTTCCTTTTTTCTAAGTTTGTTTTCCTTTCTGTTCAGCCAGTTGTCACAAGATAAGGTATAAGGCCAAGGACTAAGTGATAAGGTAAGGACTGGTATCTGCATCTTCGATCCAGGGCCTTTTGGAGTCTTTTCAGTTTTAAATACAGAGTTCCATTAAACAGTGTGCACCATACCAATTAGCTTGCAAAATCTTTTGTATTTGTTTATTTTTAACACGTTTTCTGTTTACAAATGCTTGCTTTGAGACGGCTGCTCTTATTTTCACTTCTACTGAACATTTGTTATATTCATTATAATTCTATGGTCTCCAGACCGCTTTAATAATTATAATTTTATATAAATATAAATACCTTATAGTCCGTCTTGCAGTCTTGTAGTTTTTCAATTGTATCACTACATGTTTCGAAAGTAAACTTTCATCATCAGGTATATTGCAAACTTCCTCCTATTTTCTAGGGCTCGTCAGTGAAAGTAAAAACAATAAATAAGTAAACAAAATACACAAATATACTTGTCAATACGATAAACGTCGACATAATATCTCGTAGCAGTGCGCACTGTACTATTGTCAACACACAACTGAGTGAGTCTCAAAGTTCATTATTTATCTTCATTACTGTGTCGTATAATATATTGGATTTAAAAAGGAGTTGGTCATTGAGTAAACATTTGTTGTTAATTTTGGAAGCTCTGTAGATTTCGAATTCTTCTAGAGCATTTATGAGTCTGCCTTTGCTACATATGTGTAAGGGTACTAAATTATCTGTGAAACTAGTGTAACTATGGTTTTCATTTACAAGATGCATGGCGAATGTCGACTTCAAATTTCTAATGTCCCTTTTCGGCATATGTTCTTTGAATCTTTCTAAAAATTTACGTCCAGTTTGGCCGATATAGAACTTGTCGCAGTCACTACATTGTATCTTATATACTCCTGAACTGTTTTCTATTGCTCTAGGTGGTCTTAGTTTAAACATATTTTTTAGATTGTTGTTTGTTCGAAAGGAGACGTTAATGTTAAGTTTTTTGAATACATTGCTAAGTATATTAGGCATCACATTGGTGTATTCTGCTGTGACATAATAGTTCTTGTCCTAGTCGGTTTTTGTTTTGTTTTTATTTTTATTTTTCATTTTGAATTTGTGTTTACGTATAAGCTTGTCAACTATGTCACCTTTGTACCCATTATTTATAGCTATATATTTAATGGTATTTATCTCCTCCTGATAGTCATTACTACATAAAGGTATATTCAATAATCTGTGTATAAAGGTATTAAAAGGAGCCAATTTCTGAGTTTCAGGGTGATATGAATGAGCGTTGATAACCATGTCTGTGGTCGTTGGTTTTCTATAGATCTTATAGGTTAAAGAATTATTCTCTTTTCGTACAGATAAGTCCAAGAAATTTAAGCAGCCATTGCATTCCAACTCCATTGTGAATTTGATCTTACTATTCAATCCATTCATATAACTGAGTAACTTATCTATTTGTCTGTCTGTACCATCAAATACAATAAAAGTATCGTCTATATATCGTGTGTATGAAATAATATTTTTGGATAGTGTGTTGTTAATAGACAATAAATATTTATTCTCATAAAAGTTTAAGTAAACCTCTGCCAATAATCCACTCAAGGGGGAGCCCATTGCTAAACCTTCTTCTTGTATAAAGAATTTACCATCATATGTGAAATAATTCTGTAGTAGTAAGATTTTTAAAACCGATAAAAGTTCATTAATCTGTTGTATATTTAGTATAGCTGTCCTAATAAGGACAGTTCTAAGAATATCAATCGTCTCCAGTATTGGTATATTAGTATATAGGTTTATAATGTCGAATGATATCAATTTATACCTTGGTAACATGTCAATATTTTTAACCCTTTCAATAAATTCCATGTTGTTTCTAATGCTATAGTTGTTTTGTAGTTCGATACTGTTTTTTATTATACGTTCCGTTGTAGTGTTTTTGCCAATTTGTATCCTGGTGCAGAAATGAAATTAATCAGTGTACGAATGGGTATATTTTCTTTGTGGATTTTTGGTAAACCTTTGAACTTAGGTGCCTTGGCATTGATTTGTTTAACGTAATTCTTGGTATGTGTGTCAAACAACTATAGCATTGATGATCGGTTATTGATTTTGGTGAAGATCGGTTAAGGGAGAGAGGTAGTTTACCTGCAACCTTTTACGTTTTAACAGGAGTAAAGTACTTAATTTTGATAAAGTATACTGAAAAGAAGGTCATAATAATCCGCTGTAGAAAGGTAGATGAAAAATCTAAAAATGATAAAGGTAGTTGAAGGGGGAGGGGTAATTTTCTATAAATGAAAATGATAGTTGAAGGGGGAGGGGATAATTTTTTATATGTGTACTATGTTATCGGCAACAAAGAAGTAGCTTGGTGTTAAAATCCCTTCCCGGGCTGTTTGGCCGTGGTCCAATGTTTTCGTCAAAATCAGACGTTTCGGCAGTGTCATCGACTGCCGTCATCAGTGAAAATCGAGTGCGCTAACGTGAGGTGGTATACGTTAGTGACCACAGTACTGTGGTTAAGGCTGAAGAAAGAAGTAGTTTCTATGGAAATATTTCATTTCGAAAATGGTTTTAAATATAAATCTTAAAACATGAAAGTCATGTCTGGTTCTCCATACCGACTGGTTCTCATTTTATTAAGTGACCGAGCGGATAGAGTTATAAGTTTTAACTCGACCGTTTCGCAATTGCCTGTCTGTCTGTTTGGGTGATGTTTCACGACATCGTTTGAATGCAGTAACCGATTTTCGTAAACATACCATGCGTTCATTTCACAGAACCCTGCTGTTTTAGAGATTGATTTCCCAAACATGGGAATGGGAGGGGCAAACGTTTGGAGATATCTCAAAAATCCATATGGGCATAAATTAACAAAACTTTCAAGCAGAATCTGAATATAGAATTCAAAGTTTTTAATCATAAGAGCCCGATGAGCGGATCAAAAGTTTGTAAAACGCCATGCCGTGGTTATCAGACTAAAGATAATTTTAACACCAGCCGGTAAAAAGTCTTTACTTTGAATATATTTTGTAACGACGCATGGTCACTTTCTCGTGACGTTTCTCTGCCAACGCTAAAAATGATAGGCCTACATACGAAGACCTTCACTCACAGCTTTACAGAATTAAAATTTATACATTTCACTTTATCTAGTAACAGATATATTTCTTCAAAAATACTGAGCGAGTTCTGCAGGTCAGAGCTTACTAAGTAAGTATTCAGATTTTTATTTTAAGATTCTTTAAAAATTTATATTTTGACGAGACTTACTTAGATTGTTTTGTTAACGTGAAAGAGGTAAGTAACTTACTTTGTGTATAATGGGGTAAAAAATATTTGTACTGTCAAAATAAGTATACAATTTTACACCTAATTGGAACCAGTTCTGTCCGTGGTGAGATTAGAAAATCCATTCGTGCCCTTGGATTTGCCCACGATGAGCTATAGGCTAAAGACCAGCAGAGTGATGGGAAGATAATATCAAAACAGATTTGAATACAGCAAAGGAGAAGAATGGGCGGAAGCAACTATGCGAACTGCAACTCCGTGTAGTCCAGAGATAAGTAGATTACTTGTGTCCATCTCGCCTCGGTCGACGTCGCATTCTGTTCTTTGTCTCTTGTTTTCTGTGGCTACTTTGTTAAAGAGGGATCGTACAGAAATACTTATTATCATTTTGTTTTGTTAGTACAGGTCATAAAATATTATATGAAAAAATAAATTAGGAATACCGATGGTTCTCCCATTCAAAACCCTTGTAATGATGTGACTTCGAAAATGTTTGAACAAAGAGATATTTTAACTTTTGTCTGAAGCTCGCACGTCCGGTGTCAATGTAACTGAGCTGAGCTATTAAACGTCATTACGTCAGCAACGTTTCGATTCCCCGTCGGGAATCTTCTTCAGGTATCGGGTAGTGTTCGGCGTACATTTGCCGCTATTGTGTATTTACTCTATGTCGCTTCTTAGCGGCCTGAAGAACCACGTGGGTTGTACGACACAACGTGGCAGCACCGCATTCTCGCCACTTGAACTGTCAATTCAGAAGTTATACTAAAAAAAATCTGGTAATTATTATATTCACCAGTATCTACTGTCACAGAGAAGGATAAGGGCTGGAAGACCTCGTATGAGATGGAATGTATGATTTTTTCGGAGACAGCAACAAACCTGTCCAGAAATTGATTTAATATAACAAGAATGGGAGAGATTTAGAATAACAAGAATGATCAGTATGATGGCAGTACGAAATCAAATTAGTGAATATTTATTTTGCACCTAAAGTCAAGGGTTTTTACCATAGTATAATCTGAAAGTCATGTGTAGCAGAAATGAAAAATCGTTTAGGACAAGGGAAACAAGTGACGAGACAGTTATACTCCACTTTATGAAGCAATCAACTAAGACCCGAAATAAAAATCAAAATGTATAAGACAATAGTAGCAAGTGTTGTGACATATGGGGCTGAAGTGTGGGAAACAACCGAACATATGAGGAAAAGATTACAAGCCATGGAAATGGGATACTAGAGAAAGTGCTGTAGGCTTACATTGCAAGATAGGATCAAAATTGAAGACATAAGAGAAAGAATGACTACGTGTATCACTATACATGATACAATTGGTGAAAAAAGATTAAGATGTCGTATGGGCAATGATAGACGGCCAAAGAAATTACTAGAATAGACCCATCCTGAAAGAAGAAAAAGAGGGTAGCTGCGAAAGACTTGTATGGAAAGCGTAAGGAACGCAATGGCACAGAGAAATCTGCAGGGTAGTGATTGGAAAGATCGTAAAGGTTGGAAGCTGGGATGCAAGAAACGACTTTAAATGTTCCAAATCGAAATATATATGTATATATAATTTGAAAGTATCAATACTGATTTTCGTCCGGCTGTGTTCTTTGAAAGAACAGTGTTTTATTCTAGAAGAGGTGAGCCACTTTAATTATTTGGGAAATGATATTGGCTGTGATAGAAATTATATTTATGTTAGGTAAGTTCCAGACGATTAGTACAACAACCGTATTTTTAGAAACAAGGTACGTTGAGATACAAAATTAAAGTTTTACAAAGTCATGGCGGTCCCTGTGCTGTCCTATGGCTGTGAAGTATGGACAACAACCAAAGTTATGGCGGTCCCTGTGCTGTCCTATGGCTGTGAATTATGGACAACAACCAAAGTTATGGCAGTCCCTGTGCTGTCCTATGGGTGTGGGTTATGGACAACAACCAAAGTTATTGCAGTCCCTGTACTGTCCTATGGCTGTGAATTATGGACAACAACCAAAGTTATGGCGGTCCCTGTGCTGTCCTATGGGTGTGGGTTATGGACAACAACCAAAGTTATGGCAGTCCCTGTACTGTCCTATGGCTGTGAATTATGGACAACAACCAAAGTTATGGCGGTCCCTGTGCTGTCCTATGGGTGTGGGTTATGGACAACAACCAAAGTTATGGCAGTCCCTGTACTGTCCTATGGCTGTGAATTATGGACAACAACCAAAGTTATGGCGGCCCCTGGGCTGTCCTATGGGTGTGAATTATGGACAACAACCAAAGTTATGGCGGTCCCTGTGCTGTCCTATGGGTGTGGGTTATGGACAACAACCAAACAACAAAACAGTAAAATACAGGCCTCGGATTCGTAAGAGGAGTTAAAAGGTGTTCTAAACTTGACCGTGTAAGGAATGAGGCCATGAGAGAAGAGTTACAAGTTTTTAACTTGAATGAAAAATTAAAAGATTACAAACAACGGTGGAAAGAACACTTAGAAAGAATGTCAGATTCCAGGCTGGCCAAGCAAATCTGGAAATGTAAACCTGTAGGACACAGGTGTGTGCGATGGCTGGAGGATTTTTGAAGGCGTAACAGGCAGCACCTTGCCTATGCTGTGTTGTGAAGATGATGATGATGATGAATATTCATTTTAACTCCTGTAGATTTAGAACGTGTGCAACAGGTTTTTCTGATTGTTAGTTCGGACGACTTTAAACTTTTGTCACGAATCGTTTACAGTGTTCACGTCTTAGTTCATCCTGAAAACGCTCGCTTGCTTTCCAAGAGAAACCGGTATCAAGAGGAAGGAGGAAGGGTTGAAGAAGTAAGTAGTGGCTTACAGGGTAAAGAGCATCAGAATAGGGATAGAGGGAAGGGCACAACGACAACGGTCGGGTAACCAGTTTGGTGCGTTGCCCCCCCCCCCCGCGTACGTACACACATACATACGTACATGACTCTCTGTTTATAGAATTTCTCTTCTGTCATAACGTGTAATTTATAGAGTAATAATATCTGAACGTGCAGCGCGAAGAAAAAAAAAAGAAGACTGAAAAACTTGCCTACGCGCCCGCCGTTCGCGAGTAAACAGACGCCAGGCCGTGTCCAGCCGATTGGAATGCGCTTGCGTCTTTGCGTGTTAACTTCATAGGTATACGCACATAAATTATTGGATTAGACTCCTTCTCTCTCTCTCTCTCTCTATCTCTCTCTCTCTCTCTCTCTCTCTCGCACACACACATATTGCCGCTCTCTTGTACCATCCTATTGGCTACCAGCGTGTCCTCAGGCACCTGTTTTTCTCTCTCTTTGGACGTGTTTGAAAACAGCGCATTCCGACTGGTTATATAACAAATATTCTTTAGCTTGCACCATTCTAATAATTTCTTTAGCATTGATATATGTTTCCGCAATGATAAATGAGAAGATAGTTTCGTCTTTTTATGGTGGCCGTGTTTGGAAAATATGTACGAGACTGGTAGGAGTAAGAGGCTTTGTCGTGCGTGCGCTTTAGAAACCTTTCCCCGAAACAGTGGCTTAATTACGAAAGAGATCAGGTGGATCAGTCCCCCCCCCTCTAGACTTATTAAAAATCAGCAAAATTCCCTAATCACTTATCGTAAGAACCAAGTGAAAGTGAAAACCTAATTTCGTTTGTTTTCTAAACAGTGGTTGTAACCACGATATAGTATGACTAGAATAAACAGTCGCGCAGTGAATCTCAGAAACGTCTTGTACATCTAGTGTTTAGTTTTCGTTGGCCAGAATGCACGAGAGAAAACAAAACTTCGACCGTGATAAATCGTCTTCGATTCTTCGTTCGTAAACTCTGAGCTTCCTTAGTTTTTCTCAACGTATACAGTGTGTTCCGACATTTGGTAGCTGTATCATAACGATAAGCTCACCACTGAGCTTTCGGTAACATATTTTTAACTTTATTCAGTATGACTGCAAAAGAAACCAGCCAATCCAGTCAGGTCACCAGGGTTGAAATAGTACAGTTTCTGTTAATCAATTCAAACTAGGAACACAGAATGTCCTATGTATCATTACACCTCCTTGTCCCCGCGATTTTCGAGTACAAAGCTGCATCGTCAGTTGGACTTGCTTCCGGACTGGCTACGGAAATGGCGGGTGACGATCAACACGGAGAAATCCGTGGCGATCTGTTTCACGCGTAAGTCCATTTCCCGATGCCAGCCCCTCTGCCTAGAAGGCAGGCCCATCGCCTATAAGGAAACGGTGAAGTATCTAGGCGTTCGGCTAGACCGGCGCGTATGCTTCAACGTCCACGTGACTGAAACTCTTGACAAGGCTCGCGCCGTCCGAGCCAAACGTCTGTCCACCACCAACAGGTACAGCCTGGAAAGATTCCAATCGAAAACCCTCGGTTCCTTATCGGGACATGGTTGTCCAGTCGACATGGAAACCCTCGGATTTCTGAACATGGTTTGTCAGAAATGATGTAATTCGCGGAGGTCCTTTCCTACCTCGTCAGCCTTTGTCCGGTCGTTAGGTGTAACTCTTTGCTGCAGCTGCGACCTCCTCCTTTCCTTACCTACGGACCATCAGCACCATGCAACCACCTCCACCGATCCTTGGGCGATTCTTGATGTTCCGCAAATAAATACTTCGTTAATATTTAAAAAATTAACATCAGTCCCAGCCCCTGAGTTTATTTATTCGAAGCTGTCCTTTCTTTCCTCCTTGCACGCCGACCGCGCTGCTTGCTACTGTTACGCGTGTCACTGGCACGGAGGCTCTCTGTGTTGCGGAGAGTGTCCGACGCCTCACGGCGTCTGTCAGCTGGGCTTAAGACTGTCGTCTGAATCACTTCCAGCGGCAGTGTCATACACCAAAGTCTTCTTCCCCCGCCCTCAAGCGGATAACCATGTTGGCGGTTGCCATTCCAGTTTTAGGCACCCGTCTACTGTATCAGCACTAAGTTTATCACCTGGCAGCCATTGGGCTCGACCCACATGCTGCAGTCATGCACCGGGTGCAAAGATACCCCACTAATTAATGCAATGAAATGCAGTGCACAGGGTGTCTTCGTTACCGAAACAAATTGGTTTTTACTGTTTCTTTTGATCGTATTATCCGTCGCAGCGTCTTCAGATCAGAAATTCAATGAAACCCATCGTTGTTTCTGTCTGGACTGGCCAGTTGTGTCATGGACATGTCGTCACTGGCACGACTGTATTTAAGACCATGGAGAATCTCGGCAGTCTCTTGGAGTGAGACCCCATCCTCAGCTTTTCCAGCGTTCAAATCGTCCCCACCTTCCTTACGAAAATGATTGTTACTTTACATTCGTTATTTAATAGTAGCAATAACGGCGTGTTTTGTACACACTATTATAATTTCAGTTCGAGAATGTTTGAAAGCGATAATTACATTTATAATGATATTTTACAATATTTTCATAAAACCTCACTTGGTAAGCTATACTATAATCTAACAGTTCTCTCTATACTTTACCAAACAGTGAAAACATTTGAGATTAAGATTCGTTTTGATTAAGGTTCTAAAACAAAACAGTCGTTTTCAACAATAATAATATATGTCATTCCCAGTACTTAAGGGACAGGCTATTCAGATAAGCTTGTTCCATAACATTTTCAATACACTTTTTACAACATCCAATTAAAAAAAAAAAACTTTTAGTGATCCATTTGATACCATCACCGACAAAAACGTTCTTAAAGAGATTTGTATAATCAGTAAGAAATAGAGTAGCCTGTCTTTAAGTGATTTTTTTTTTTAGAATAATGTTTGTATTGAGGTTTTTCTAATAGATTTTCAGTTTCCTCCATTTGTTCATCCCATACAATATATTCAACTTTTGCATCACCTTCATTATCGTAATGCTCAGTGCTGCTTAAATTTTGGAAGAGCTCTGAATATTTTTGTCTTTTGTTCTTCCAAGTTGGTTTGGAAATGAAGGCGTTCTTTAAATAATTTTGAAAAAATCTATATGTATTGAAAGTAGGTGCATACGCTTCTGAGCTTCCTTTCCAACACTCTTTTTCATATGGAATCCTTTTCCTAAACTTTTATTAGTAAAATATGTATTTGTACCTGTATTATTTGTAAGAAATACCAAAACCATGGCCTTTAAAGGTAAATATCCAGTGAGGTCTAAGACAGTTATAAACAACAACACTTTTGAACAAGTGAGCCGTTTCAAATATCTCGGCTGTGCAGTAAGCTATGAGTCTGAATATGATATAAGAGAGAAGATAAATAAATTTAGGAATATTTGTTGTACGATTCATAGAAATCTTAGAAATAAAACAAGACACAGCACAAGGAGTAAATTTTGTAAGACATTTGCAATACCCACATTGATTTATGCGAGTGAGGCAAAAAAGGAATGCGGCAAGATTCAGAGTGCTGAAATGTAGTTTCTTCGAAATACTTTAAATTATACATTACAAGATAGAATAAGGAATTAAGATATCAGAGCAGAACTCGAAGTAAAGGACATAAATGAAATTATTTCAATTTACAGAAAACATTGGTGGGATCACCTGCAAACGATTGCCCAAAGCGGCACTGAACTATAAAGCCATTGGTAGAAGAGACGTGGGTTGTCCGAGGATGAGATGGGTGCCAGAACAGGTTTATATAACCTAATCCTTGAAGAGGAGAAGAAGAAGAAGACCTGTATTATTTTTTATCAGTGACAGAGAGAAGTCAAGACCATTGTATTTTTTTACAAATGAAGCGTGAGGCCCGGTGCTCGGCAGACGACTCTGATTGGGAAATACGACGCTGTTCACTGAAGAATTTTTCCGATTTCCCGCTATCAGTGAGCCTAATGATACCAAATCAGGAAGCCGGTATACCCACTCAGCTGTTGCCCAGATGCCATACACTTGTCGACGAATTGTTTTGAGTACGTAATATTCATATTGTAACGTGTTCTACGGTAGCACAAGGTTTACAAGTATCAATAAGTGAAGAAAAGCTGTATAATAAAAATTATTAAATAGGAAATGATAGAACAACACCACTAACTGAATTTGACGTAGACAAGGACAATGACGATGACGAGACCCAATAGATTGGAAAAGGTGATCCAGAGAAAATAGTTAAAGTCATAATATAAAAAATACCCAATTGTTAATAAGAATTATATATATAAAAGTACAAAATTAAGTAGGGAAATAAATAGTATGTAAACAGTAGGTAATGTAAAAGGAAAATGAAATGTAAGAACAAACATAATAATAATATAACAATAAAAATAATATAATATAATATATAATACAGTTAATATAATAATAAACTCTATAAATTATAAGGGATAGTTATAAGTAGACATTGGCATAGTATTAATGAAATCAGAAAATGTTTGTATTTGATATAACAATGTTTGTTAGAAGCAAACCACTGATAATTTTATTTTGTTTTTATATAGTATCCAAGTCACTTTTTTCACAATAATTTATTACCTTTTATCCGTCAGTGACTTCGTTCTAGCGTTTTTTATCTAGACGCGTTTCGTGACATGTGTCACTGATAATTGTTTTCCATTATTTTAAAGATGTGTTTTAGTATATAATAAGGATGGTAAGGAGTCCATTGTTTTATTTTAATGAATTAGGTTTATAAATTTATATTAACCACTGTTAAAAATAGTAGAAAAGACTAATCTGTGATGCTGAAACCAGGCAAAGGGAGTTAGACACTGTATTCTATAAGTGAAATTATAAGGGAATTCTAGTACACACCTACTGTTCATTTTATTATATTTTGTTTTGGTTTTAATTAACCCAAATGTTATTATGTTGAATATTATGTTTAACAGAACCGTTTAAAATACATGTAAAACCTTAGACACTGGCATTGGCCTAAAAGGTTTGTTAAAGAATTATGTTATGTTATATGATGATTAAAAATAATCAAATGTTATAATTTAGTCTAGGTTATTACAGTAATTATGTTTAGAAGCACTTAAATTAACAAAATTGACATGACAAGTGGTAATGAGTATAGGGGAGGTGAATTATGAACTCTAGGCAATTAGGTCTATAACTGGTAACTAGAAATTTGTAAAATTTAAGACAAAACAATAACAATTGATAAAATAAAGTATATAATCCGGTTAGGTTTCATAATAATAGAATAGGACACAAAACTGGATAGAAAATAAGTAGTTTAAAGGTAATTTACAAAAGAAAACCAAATGGAAATGTATGAATCTGTTATAATTTGAAAAAGGTAGCCATATGAGATATCAAAATAATTTGTAAACAAAAAGCAAACTAATGGTGTTATTATATTTAGGATTACAGCTAGTATAAAGGAGTTATAGTAGTTTAAAGATTTTTAGTAATTTTGTATAGAAAAATGTTAGTTTTATATAACAATGTTGTAAATTATCAACCAATGGGAGTTAGTGTTTGGAAGAGAGAAACTATAGTAACCAGTAAATAAATTTGAATTATTCCATTATTAGCTCTTGATGAGTGCAGACGTATTAAACCGCAAGGAGTAAAGAAAAGAATTAACTAAATAAAATCAATAAAAATTAATGACGAAAATAATAAACTAAATTACAGAAATAAGATTAACACTCACATGAATTAAAAATCACGAGAAGAAATTAAATAATTCATGAGGAATTGCTGAGGAATTCCAAGTGACTGACTACGAACCATTGGAAGGAAGAAAATATCTAAAACCTATAAATGAATGACGGAATTTTCAACAACAAGGATGAATGGTGGAAAATAAATACCTAAAGTAAATACCTAAGAAATTAGAGGAACGGAATCAACGAAAAAAAGGACAACCAGCAGTATACGTGAGAAATACTACCCGGATAGAAGAGACAGAAGACTGCTAAGTATATTTTAAAATACGACCTTAACAGTAACACCAAAGAAAACAAAAACAATAAGTGAAATTACACTTTCAACACCATTTATCACTTTTTAACAGACACTTGAACTTTCTTTGATTAAGTGAACACCTCAGATTGAAGAATAATCTCAATCTAACATTGATTCCTTAAGAATATATATTTCAAACGTAAAAATTTACTAAACTCAGATAACCTCCAAACGCTAAATCCAGTAGCTATAGTTTACCACTGTAATTATACAGTAAGTGTATCACATTTTATATGGTATTTGTAAAATTTTGTACTTTTATTAGTCCATTTGACAACATTTTCTGTAGTCCCAAGAACTCCGACCTGAGATATAAATAAACGAAATTATCAACACCCATCCACGAGAGTTTGCTAAGCAGCGGCTGGTCAGAATAGCCAACCGCTAATAATTAAACATGCCGGCGCAGAATTAAAATATATAGATTGGAAGAAATTGTAGTAAAATAAACAGTTGTTAATAAAACATAACAGAAGCATTGAACTGTATGTTTGATTTCATTTAACTTTTCTTTAAAAATTGAGTATTCTCTTATCATAAAAGAAAACTTGCATTTTTGGTTTACTTAGAAGAGTTGGCAAACCCTAGTTTGAGGCAGAAAATACGAATTTGAACATCCGAACTGGTGAGTAGACACTCTCTACTTGTAAGTATTATAACGAGCAAGATTGACACGTAACAATATGTCCAGATATGTTGTCGGAATAGAATCAAAGTTGGCTTGAATTGTTTGAAGATTAATCAGTTTATCGAATCGAATCTTTATCTTTACGAGAACAGGGTTTTAGACTCGCTGTGGCTCGTTCAGTCCAGGTTTTGTAGTGACGTTCGATTTCACGCGTAGTGCAACAATGCTTTAACGACACGACCACACTGCCGGTTTATTTCTACTTCTCTTCCCCGTCCCTCCTCCTATTTCTCTTTTCGGTCTTCGGTTTACTTGTTCATTAACCTTACTTCTCTTCCATAAGGAACACTGATAGGTCCCCTGTCATAACTCTATAACTCCTTTTTCATTATAACTTCATTATATGTTTATAACTCCATATCTGCGTTTCACTCCGTGTTTTTTCTCTTAAGGTTTCAGCGAATAGTACAGTACCACAAATACAAGACGTCACGTTTATTTTCGCCGTCTACCGAAGAAGTAATAATCGTCTCTTAGAGAAGGATTTGTACATCTCAAACGTGAACGTCGAATCTGGCTGACACCGTGTTGCCGCCTTGGAAGTCGCTGTGACCAGACACTCATCGTGCTCCTCCTCCTCTTCGGTTACGGCGATTCGTTGGTTTAGTTTTATTGGGCGTGTGTTTACCGTTTTGGAATGGAATGGAATGAATTGCAATCCCACATAATGTTTTCCAAATGGAATCCTGTGGCAGAAACTAAAACCAAAATATTTAAGACCATTGTTAGAAGTCTCATGACTAACGGCTCAGACGTCTGGACTACTAATAAACACACAATAACAAAATTAACAAGAGATGGACTTTTGGGAACGTTCGGCAAGAGTATCCAGGCGTGAGAAAATTATAAATTAAGTCATTAATGATATAATGGATGTGAAAAATTCAATTGTTGATTTGATCCAAACAACAACAAAAATTACAATGGCATGGACATACGAAAAGAATGGCACAGGAAAGCTTGCCAAGAAGACTTATGGAATGGACCTCATCAGGAACAAGGAAAAGAGGAAGACCACCTATCAGCTGGATAGAAGAAATTCAGATTATATTGAGGGAACGAGAAATTGAAGAAGGTCTTTGGATGGACAAGGAGCAGTGGAAGATGAGAATTCAATCACTTTGATTCCGGATAATATGTGAACATTGTACAGCCGGAATAATAATAATGTCTACCGTTTTGTCATAGACAACAAAACTTCAGCCGAGTTCGCAGCGACTTTCTTCGTTAGCTGGGGAAGTTAAATGTGTGCTATATATAGTCGTTGCCACAGTACCGTACCGCTAGCATAATGTAGGGGTAACCTACAATTGACCCTATTTGTTGCCGAAGGAGAACTTTGTGTTGAATGTTTGAAGGCTGCTTTGTGTTCGTTTGCAACTGCTTGCTAAACAAACGGATATTTTCGCCCGAGTGATTGATACGAGACGTGCAGCAAAGTGCGCACTTGCAAGTGCGGTTGTTTCCGTATTGGTATTCACCTCAGCAGTGTTGATTGACAAACCAGCTGCACGTACTGCTTTGATATGAAATTTATACTTCCTGTTGCCAATAAAGTTTGCCACACGCGAATCAAAGAGTGGCGTCGTCGCGTCGGTTATTAACTTCCACCGTACAGCAGCCAAGTCTCTGTCCTGTTTACGGTAATGTTTGCTATTACGTATTTCCATAGTTCAATATACTCAGGGTTTAAAAAGTGTTCGTAATGTTTTAGAATTTTAGCCCTAACGTTTTACGACTGAAAATTTGACGTACTATACAGTTGCTTATTAATATTGTGATATCGTTGAATATGGTTTCTTCTGCAAGTACGTAGAGTGTTGCGTTTTTGTTGTTTCAATACCTTTAAAATATTTAAAGATACAAATTTAAAAATATCTTATAACACAGATAATATAATTTTTAATCAAATAAAACCTAAAACTATATCCAATATTCACAATAAAAATGGAACATACAAAATAGAATGTCCAGATTGCAATAAATTTTACGTAGGAATTCTAGATTCAAATAAATTTAATTTAGAAGGAATTATACAAGACTTCGTTAACGTAAAAAAAAAAAAAATGGGTCGATTAGTATTTCCGAAGCTCAACTACTACTGTGCTCATTGTAATCATTAATTAAATTGTGTATGCCAGTTATCAATGTAAATAATGGATAAAAGGTTGAATTTTGAATCGAGGGGTGCACCAGTCGGATGGCAGCATAGGGCACCACGCGCTTCTAATCAGACCCTGGATGGCATAGGTTTGTTCGGGGCCGACGAATATCGAGAGAGGATACATTCTCCCGGGAAGCTGACCGAGCGACACGGCTTAGTCGGTATACTAGTTGTAAAGCAAAAATTACCGGTACTCGATAGATTCCTTCAACACCGCAATGCATTTTTAAAACCAAATATTTATAATCTAATTTAGCCACACATTTTCTAAATAATAACCACCAATTTCCAGGCATTGAAAATATAAAATTAATTAAAAACATACGAAAAGCTCAAAAAATGAATATTTGGGAAAATTTTAATATTTATAAACACAATAACAATAATTTATTAATTAAAGAACAAACTCAAATAAAAACAAAACAAGATGATTTATTTAAAATTATAATTACATAATTATAAAATTATATAATAATAATCTATATATTAATACGTGAAGAGAAAACTTTGTACCCCTTTTTAAGCATATTGCGCGCACGGAGGAGTGTGAGATTTGGCATAGTTAAAGTTTATATGGAGAAGGAGCGCAGAAAGCTAAAATTTATATATCATATGTGTTACAAATACATTAAATAAAATAAAATAAAACATTCATTTGCACTTGAAAATTCATTTAAACTTTTTCAAACAATGGTAATTGTTAAAAATAAAATAATTTTGTTGCCAGGTAACGATAGTCTGTGGAGTGTATGTCAAGGCAAAAAAGCGTTTATTTTATATTTTGTATATTAGATATCTGTGTTTTATATATTAATGTGCAGTTGAAAGTGAAATACAGCTTGCTTAATACTGACAGATTGACTGAATGAGCTGTGAATTTTGTGTGATTTCAAATGTTCCTTTTTCAATAGTCTGTGAAGTGTAGTCAAGCCAAAAAAGCGTTTATTTTATATTTTGTATATTAGATATCTGTGTTTTATATATTAGTGTGCAGTTGAAAGTGAAATACAGCTTGCTTAATATACACCTGTTGCAAAAGGAAAATTTTGTAGCAGCAATTTGAATTGACTTACTCTCGCCTAATTATTATTGGTGGTTTCAAAAAAGTGAGTACATTTTATTATTTTTAAATTAAACCCTGTCTAATCTTAGTTTCAGTAATTTCATTACATGTTTTTTTTTACATTCAGATATTCGCACCTACTTCCATTATGCCTCGACATAGAACATTGACGGGTCGGAGTGAGAGACAAAGAAGAAGGAATATATATTCGCGTGAAAGTCAAAATGATAATAGACCAAATCCAAATTTAAATATTGTAAATAGTATAACATTGACGGGTCGGAGTGAGAGACAAAGAAGAAGGAATATATATTCGCGTGAAAGTCAAAATGATAAAAGACCAAATGCAAATTTAAATAGTGTAAATAGTATACAAAATGATGAAATTATTTTGAGGGATACATTTAAATGCGCACTGAATGTCATTCCAAGAAATTTTAATACTTTTGATTGTGGATTAATGCATTTACGATGCAGGTTTTGCAATGCAAAACATGTCGAATCTGAGGTCACTTTAGGTGAAAGGACTGCATTCACTTCATGTTGTCATAAGGGTAAAGCAATATTACCGGCCTTAAGTCAAAATGAATACTTTAAATCATTGTATGATGGACTTACTTCAAATGAACTTTCAATAAAAAGAAAGTCAAAAAATTATTTTGAAAACATTCGTAAATACAATTCTTCATCATTTGCTATGGTTAGCTCAGAAGCTAAAATTACGGATACAGTTACGCGTGGAGTGTATCATTTTAAAATACATGATGTTTTTTTATCACAGATCAGGTCCAATGACTGCTGGATATGGTCGCTCACCATGTTATGCGCAATTATATTTTTATGATGTTGACACTGCTGTCAATTATAGATTACGTGAACACTATAATCAAACATGCAATAACAATATAATGCGCGAAATCTCTCTTGAATTGGAACGCATTAATCCTTTTGTTCGGTCATTCATTGCAATGAAAGATCATTGTCAGAGAGTTAAAAATCAAAATAAAGAAATTTGTATGCTCATTAAAGTAAATCGTGATTTAGATCTACGCCGTTATAATGATGCAGTTCAAACTGATGTAGCAGTAATATTTAGTACAGTTGATGGTGAGCCACCCTTTGAACGAAATATGGTGTCGTTTTCAAAAATTAATGGTACCATTAAAAATATCTCTGTTTTGGATTCATCATTGGACCCTTTAGCGTATCCATTACTTTTTCCAAATGGTGATACTGGGTGGCATATCAATATTTCTTATAATGTACCAACTACATCTAATTCAAGAGCGCCCAGAAATAAATTAACCATGCTTCAGTATGCAGCCTATCGACTTGCAATTAGAGAAGATTTTAGCATGTTGCACCATTCACAAAAATTATTTCTGCAGTGGATAGTTGATATGTATGTGAGAATAGAGGGCACAAGGTTACATTTCATTCGACAAAATCAATCAAGTCTTAGGTCTGAAGTTTACAACAGTTTAAAAGATTATTTAGAATTGAACCCCAATGCCAATAATGTTGGCCGTAGAGTAATTTTACCATCTTCATTCAATGGATCTCCAAGAAATATGTATCAGAATTATTTAGATGCAATGTCAATTGTACAACATTTCGGAAAGCCTTCTTTGTTTATTACAATGACTTGCAATCCAAGTTGGCCTGAAATAGTTAGCAATATTGGTGTAGGTGAGTCAGCTAATTTTCGACCTGATATTGTTGTGCGTGTATTCAAGTCCAAACTGAAAGCATTAATTGAGGGCCTTACACTAAAAAAAATATTCGGTAAAGTGAAGCACTCTTTTATACAATCGAGTTTCAAAAGAGAGGATTGCCTCATGCTCACATTTTACTCACTTTAAATGAGCAAGATAAAATTGTTAACGCTACCGATATTGATAAAGTTGTATCTGCGGAGATTCCTAACATTCAAACACATCCTACATTACATGAATATGTTGTAAAACACATGATGCATGGTCCATGCGGTGTACTTAATCCAAATTCCGTATGTATGAGAGATGGAAAATCCACAAAAGATTATCCAAAATGATTTAATGAATTTACATGTGAATCATTAAATGGATATCCATTATACAGAAGGCGTGATAATGGTATTAATGCTGAAGTTCGCGGTAGTCGCCTCGACAATCGTTATGTTGTACCATACAATCCGTATTTACTTGCCAAATTTAATTGCCATCTAAGTGTTGAAGTATGCACTACAGTTAAAAGTGTTAAATACATTTATAAATACGTGTATAAAGGCTATGACAGTGCATCTGTTGAATTAGGTTCAGAGAGAAATGAACCAGGTCAAGAAATACAAATTGATGAAGTTAAAAATTTTTTAAATGGCCGTTATGTCGGATCAACTGAAGCTGTATGGCGCATCTATGAATTACCAATGCATTTTCAATCACATGTCATCGTTAGACTTGACATTCATTTACCGCGTAGACAGAATGTTTACTTTCGAGAAGGGCAAGAACGTCAAGCAATTGAAAATGCAAGACAAACAAAATTATTAGCATTTTTTGAATTGAATCGATCAGATCCATCAGCGCATGAATATAAGTATATTGAAATTCCTTTGCATTATGTGTGGGAAGATTCCCGAAAAAAATGAAAGAAGAGAAGGAGTGGAGGTGATAAAATCATTACACGCATATATGTAGTATCACCAAAAGACATCGAACTTTTCCATTTACGATTGCTTTTATTACATGTCTGTGGTCCAAAATCATTTGAGGATGTTAGAACATACAATGGAATTATACACACTTCTTTTGTTGAAGCGTGCCATGCTCGCGGCATTGCTTCAGATGATAATGAATGGCGCGAATGTTTAAATGAAGCAAAAGAATTACATTCACCAAAACAAATGCGAAATTTATTTGGTTACATTTGTGCATTAAATGTGCCAGCCAATGCATTGGCGTTATGGAATGAATTTAAAGTATATCGTAGTGAAGATTTTTTGAGAGATTACAACGAAGAAGTATCCTTTAATACAGCTCTATTAGAAATTGAAGATATTTTGAATGTTCATAATTTGTCATGTCAAGAACTTGGTTTACCAATTCCCACGAGAACAGACGAAGCAAATGCTATTGATCCAATAGAACAATAGTTTCTGTTTTCTGAGCATTATGAAACTGCAAATATTGAACAGCGTAATCTAATTGATCGTGTGATTCGTGAAGTTTTGCATCATGATACTGGATCTAATGTTTTTTGTTTAACCGCTCATGGAGGTTGTGGAAAAACATTCACACAAACAGCAATCATTCACAAATTAAATTCGCTTAATCTTAGTTGCATTGCAACAGCGTTCAGTGGCATAGCTTCAACTCTATTACTTGGAGGTAGAACTTTACACAATGTGTTTAAATAGCCTATACCCATTTTGGAAAATTCTGTAGCGAATATTACCGCAAATAGTAGCTATGGACGTTACATAAATTCATCATCATTGATAATTATTGATGAAATTTCTATGTGCCCACTGCAAGTGTTGAAAATCATAGATAGATTATTGCAGGATCTATGCGATGAAAATGATAAACATAAACCATTTGGAGGGAAAACGATACTTCTGTGCGGTGATTTTCGGCAAATCTTACCAGTTGTCCCACACGGATCACGTGCAACTTTAATTGAAAATTGTGTCACGAGTTGGCATAAATTTGTTTATTTTCATAAAGTAACGTTTACTCAAAATATGAGAGCCTTACCAAGTGAAATAGAATTTGTCAAATTCTTGAAAAAAATTGGTAATGATGAAGCCCCACAATTCCCTCAGTTTGGTGAAAATATTATTGAAATACCTCAGCAATTAATAGGAGATGAAAATAATATTATTAATGAGGTGTATGGAAATATTTCCGAAAACATACTCTCAGATAACATATTGAAGTCAGTTATTTTAGCACCTAAAAATGATGATTGTACTTTTATTAATACTGATATACTTAATCGAATACCAGGTGAACAGAAAACATATCATAGCTACGATAAAATAATTTGTGATGATGACAATGAAATCAATAACTATCCAGTAGAGTTTTTGAATTCTTTGACTATTAGTGGTTTGCCACCACATAAGTTAGTATTGAAAGTTAATTGCATCGTTTTACTGATCAGAAACTTAAATACAAAGGAAGCATTAGTCAATGGAACAAGAATGCGCATCAAGTGTATGCATCGTAATGCTATTGATTGCGAAGTTTTAACTGGAACCGCACGCAATAAGAGAATTTTGATTCCACGTATAAATTTAACATATTCCGGTACTGTTTTACCATTTAACTTTCAAAGAACTCAATTTCCAATTATACCTGCATTTGCGATGACAATAAATAAGTCTCAAGGACAAACATTCAAAGGCGAAACCTGGTCAGTATGGCAATTAAAAAAACCCAAGGAAATGTCAAAAAACGCGTTATTGCTTTTTAAATATGGCTTAGCCAAGCTAAACCGCATTTTTCCTATCTTTCATATTTTTCAAATAACTCGAAAATTAATGCATAGAAAAAAAAATTAAAAAATTATATAAGCTTTGTAGCAGATAATCGCCAAACTGTTTTCGAATTTTGTACCTTACCAAAAATGAAATGTAATCCACTGGAATTGAAAACAATGTATCTTATACTTCTATGAATGTCAAGTCTCATTTTTATTAGCGTTTATTTGATTTAATAATAACATGAAAAAATTAAAACTGACAATGAATTATATCAAAAAATAAATACGAATGCAAGCTGTAATTGTGTTTTTTTTCAACTGTTACTAACATTAAATTTTAAATTTCATAGGTACTGCAGGGAATTAAGGCAAACAACACAGGCTAATGACGTATTTGTACACGCTCGCAGCTGACGTAATAGAACAAAATTCAAAAAATTTATATGCAATGATTATAGAGGTATACTCTTTGACAAAAGAACCTCAATAACGTTCAAACTTAAAAATTTAATGAATTACGGTCGAATTTCGACCACTGGGCGACCACTAGTTAAAGTTATTATAAGATTATTATAATTATTAAAATAATTAAAAATAAACAAAATATAAACATTAAATATTCCAGTATAACCGACAAAACAGCTGCTTAAATAAACAAACATTAAAACAATCGTTAACTAATCGACTTAAATCGATTATCCGTTATATTACATTAAAATCGAAAGAAACATAATTATTCGTTAGTTTCTATCTTAACGTAGAATTATTTCGATTGTTATTGACTTAAAAGCCTCTGATGATGGTGAGTTTTTTCAGTGAAACGTGCGTAAGGTATTGAAATAACAAATACGCAACACTCTACTTGCAGAAGAAACCATATTGAACGATATCACAATATTATATAGTTGCTGCAAGACATTTTGAGTTACCTGTATAGAAAAAGTTGCTTATTAGTACGTGTAATTATCTATTAGCTAACGTACGTACAGAGACGCAAGCATAGTGAAGCTGTTTAGCATCACTTTTGTTTAGGGTTTGACGTCAATGTATAATACTAACGAACAAAGGAGATGGATAAGGATAGGTCTCACCACAAGAAAAGCTTAAACGCGATAATTTGGCCCGGACTCGCAACGCACTTCCTGCCATCAAAGATTTACACTCAAGTTATTCTGCTGTTTTATTCCCCGGTAGTCGAATATGTTTACTACTCAGTGTATTGAATTACTAGACGTATGTAGTCTAAATTTGGACTCTTCGTAATGCTTCTCAATAAATTGAATGAATGTGATGATAAAGTTAGTAGCCTGTTGTCCAACCAAATGGTATAACGTATCACAAATAATATACAAAAAATATTAATTTTTATGTTCATTCAGATATGCAAGGAGACGCTAAAACCTATTATACAATAAAAGTCTATTCATTTGTATATACTGTTGTTTGTTGGTGTTAGCACACGTGAAGACCACCGCTCATTTTTGAGTAGTCCAAATACACTTTTGTTATTATAAGTCAATTCACAATGGCGGAAGTCTGGAATATAACTTATAATAAAAAAAAAAACACTATAAAATCTCAGGTAGTTTTTTCTATCCTACTTTTTGTTGGGTCGGCACAAATTTTTTCACTTTTCCTGTTTGAATTTAACCTCACGTCCGTTCTCATAACGTACCTTGTTAGCCACCTTCTTACACCCTCAGATACCATGTCGACCCAGCCTCTGGAAGGGATTACCGGGATACCTTCCTGGAGTAATAATGGGCAGTGATAGCCATAATACCTTTTTGTGTGCCGAACGGCTCACATAAGGCAGACCCCGTGAGCACATAAGGCACCCCTCTGTAACCCCGTGGGCTTCTTAGATGATAAAAAAGGAAACGTTATTGTTACTATTAAAAGTAGCGGGGATTCAACATTAGATGTATGTGAACAAACGCTTGTATTGTTCAGGTGGGTTACACGCACTCACCTGACGGTAGTCGAAAGGCATTGTCCTGAGAAAACAAAACAGCAGTGAGGAGGAGGGTAATGCGTTACTCACATGCAAACAGACGATCTATGAAAAGAACAAAAGGAAACCAAGTTTGCTGATAATGTTGTGATTCAACCGTAAGCTCCAACGGAGGGGAAAGGGGAAGATTAATCCGTTAATTAATCCGTGCTATGTTCTGTACTCAACTGTCACAAATAAATGACATGCTGACTTCGTTAAGCCAACAAATCCATGCCTATTTATTTATTTATTTATTTTTTGTCAAATAAACCGGATATCATATGGCAGTATCTATCAAATAAACGGGTACTCTGGATATCGCAGGGCCCAGACAACTGAAATCAAGTGTCCTCTTGTCACTTTAGGGTCACTTGCGTGTTTCATTCCTGTACATCGCTATGTTCGAATCAGGTAATGAACATACATTGTAGTAGGCGGACCACAGCCTGTTAATGCCGACTGCTGCAAATTGTGCGTACGCTTGGTGCTCGTGTCATAGTCAACAATTGATGTACAGTTTGGCCTATGTAGTCAAGGTGTACACACCCACATTTCGAACCCACGCAGTAGTAGAAATCTGGATCCGCCGAACGGATCGTAAATAATACCCACGACGTCGCGTCGTATATCTTTCGCGTAGCCCTACTATTACGGGATTGTATTTCACTCTGCCCTTTAGAGTTCTCTGAGGACGCACACCAGCGCCTGCCGTAATTTCCCTGCAGGGAATTCCGACATTTTTCACAAACCCTTACGTTTCTTTCTTCGCCTGGTGTCCACAAGTTTGATAACAGACTTTATAAGACTTTGGTTTTCAAAACGTTCTTAACGACTTTTGTTCTGCGACACGAGTGTGAATCAGTCGAATACACGATATACAAGATAAAGTTTGTGAGTCCAAGTGAGTACATATGCGAAAGCAACGTTGTGATGACGAATACAGACGTCCAGAAAGCGCCAGTGACAAGTGAGTTAGTGAGTATAGTTTTATATATTGTTAGTAGTGTAAAGTGGTGCAAGTGTTTATTTATTCCAGATATTGATTAAGTTAAACTAAGTGATTATGTTTGTTAATGTATGGATTATATTTAGTGTGCTCCCTGAGCTGCAGAACTCGCTCACGGTTTTAGATAAAGACCATTTACTATTTTTTGATTAACAAAGTACCAATTTTCGAATAATGACACAATAAACGCTAAAATTCCAAACAATCGGATTTGTGTTGAAATTACTACTAGCCTGAAATACGGATGCATTTTCACAATTTTTCAAATTTTGATCCCACTTTTTGGCCCTGGCGTCCCCAAATTTTTAAATTTCCAAAACTTACTATATTCAGATTTTATGTAGATTTTAGTTAAAAATTCATTAATTTGATACGATACATGAATTTTTGGCGGTTTTATCGAAACTTTCACCCACGTTTTGGGGCCCTGACGTTTCAAAAATGAATACTGTATTCAGATTTTGGTCAAAATTCCCTTTCAGTTGATATGCCACATGGGCTTTTGCGTTTTTTTCACTACCGGTATTTTGAACCCCTCACTCTTTTTCCTCCAGCCGCTCTTATTTTTTGGGGGATGAGTTTAAAAAACAAGAGGTTTGTGTAAGGTAAAGTATGAAGACGCATGCCAAATTTTACGAAAATCTGTTGATGCGTTTAGAAATGATTGTGAGATATACCCCAAATAGACAGACAGACAGACAAATGACAAACTGTCGAGTTGAAACTGAAAACTCATTTCGTTCGTTCAACAACTGTAATTGTGAAGTGTGGTTTGGAGAATATAAAGCGTACATAAAGAATTATTGATTTTGGTAGTTGGCGATTCCATTATTACTGTTATTATTATTATTCAGATCTCTGCTCTTGCGACAGGTCACATACTTGAAGATCTGAACCTGCTCCCCTCTGTCCCAGTCATCCCCCTACATTCCTTTATAACAGCTTCCTCCTTTGATACCATCAATAATTGATATCCTTCGTCTTCTCCATTTTCTGCTTCTTCTCTGTAACTTCTTTTTTAAGCCGATTCCTTATTAACTTGTGTACTAACCAGTTGGCTTTCTTTTCTTAATGTATTTCAGTAACTCTTGTCTTTTATCTTTCCCGCCACATTCTCGTTTCTCCTTATATTCGTCTAATCTATATATTCAGCGTCTCCTTCATGTCCGCATCTCGAATCTTTCCAGATAATTACCTTCATACGTCCGATGGTCCATGATTATGCGCCATACAATATTTTTCTTAATGTAATATTCAGTCCGCCGGTAAGCAATTTATTTTTTCTTGCTGAAAACTCGTTTTCTCATTGCTACTGTGCTTTTATTTATTTTGTATGTCATCTTTATGTTACTCATTTAACGAAGTATCTACATTATATTATTAAATTAAAATTGGCTCTATCAAATACTGTATTATTACTGTATATATCATTATAAACTTGATATATTTTCCAGTTCTGTGGCAGACCAATATGGCGGATCCGGCTTCACGGTCCTTGCATACAGTTAACAGTTAAATGGGAACGTCCTCGCTGTTTGACCTATATATTTTTTTACCTAAATACGTTTTTACCCTCAACTAGATATGTTTTTACCTATGTTAAGTTCTAATTTTCATAATATTATATGTCAGCCCTTCTTTGGATTAATTGTTGAAGCTGATGAAGATAATAATTATTGACATACGTTATAGTACAAAAGTGTCACTAAATAAAATGTTATTATTTTTTTCCAGTGTTACAAAATAGAGTAGTCAAGCCGGAAAGTCGAATAATCATGATGCATGTTATCCGTGAAATCGGGAGAAACAGAACAGATAGAGAAGAAAGAAAGAAACATTTTGCGGAAACTTGGGGACCACTGAAAACAAAGAAAGGAAGAATTTAGGAACAGAAAAAGTGTAGACCTCTACTACAATGAAGGAAGGGAAAGGGTATCAGATACAATATGGAAGAGAGAATTGGATTCTTCGACCATATAGTAGTATGGACAACAGCAGACTCACAGAACGGATTTTCGACCGCGTTCACAAGAATGAGAATGACAACCGTTCGGTAGAAGACGCAAAGAAGGACACGACAGAGATGTGGATCGCGTAGGACGTAATGCTGGATAGGAGGACTTTTTGAGAATTGATATAAAACTGCAAGGGTTTCCAGGAGAAAGACAAGATGAAACGAAATAACATCTAGACGGACGAGAGAAGGAAAACGCAAAGTAATAGAATGAAAAGTTATTGGGAAGCAAGGAAAGAAGCGGCAGTAAAAATTAAACTGAATCCATTGGGTTATTTTACGCGGTCCTCAGATGGTTAAAATTTAAGAGAGAGAAAGGGAGAGAGAGAGAGACAGAGAGAGAGAGAGAGAGAGAGAGAGAGAGAGAGAGAGAGAGAGAGAGAGAGAGAGAGAGAGAGAGAGAGAGAGAGAGAGACAGACAGACAGACAGACAGACACAGAGAGAGAACAAATTATTGTTACTGTACAGAAATAGCAGCTTTAGCGACATCCAGATGAGTAGTGTCATATCTATAAATGGAGATCGTGTAACTGTTGTGAGTATACGTTATTACATAGATAACGCCGGTAGTAGTTTTACGCCCCTTCATGAGAAAAAACAATACAATAGGTAATTATTGACGTCAATGTTTCAAGTGTGACTCACCGGTCCATGTGTTCTACGTGCATGTGTTCGATCTCCAGGCGTTTACTTGTTATGCAACATTGAGATAACCGTCATCATTTTACGGAGGTTATTGTTATTATTATTTAACAGTGTCTGTATTCCCATTGAGTGTCGACGCGAACTCTCGGAACATGACAGAATATTTTTATCTTCTACGCTATAATAACATTTAAATTGGTGTACTTGTTTTGTCATCATCGTGTACGTTCAACTAATAAAGCATTATTACATCTGTTTTGTTGTGCCTTAGGCCGTACAGCTGTGTCGTGTTCATCTTGCTTTGACCGTCCTGGATTACTCTTAACCATTAACTGTAAACAATCTTGGCGATGTTATCATCAGGCTGTTTATTTAAAGGGTCTTTCCATTTGGTGCGGTAATCTATTATTTTCAAAATGTGTTCAATGTCAGTATATTTCAGTAACAGTAATGCATGTTATCATAGGTCGTCGTTGGCGTTAACAGGGGGGGGGTAGACGTCAGAGTCCCCACCCCAAAGCCGACTGACCCCACACCAGGAATTTCCAAATCAAGAGATAATTAAACAAAAAGGAGAAAATAAAAATCATGAGTTTCTGGCGAAAGTATCCAGACAGAACAAAAAATTGTTCTTGAGAGAACAGTTTTGCAACAAGCCTCTGAATTTAATTATATGGGTTGTGATGTCAGTGTTGGGAATGAAACAGAACGAGATATCATTATGATGTTTCACATGATGTGTGGCAATGCGGCATGATGATGTAGCATCATAAATAGATAAAACAATGGCAGTGCAATCATTGTATGGGTGCGAATCCTGAGTGTTTATAGAGAAGATGCCTACCAAATTCAAACTTCAGAAACGAGTTTTCTGAGAAGATAAAGGATTGTACAAGAGGACATTAGGAATGAGCGACATGTATTCTCAATAAACGATGAAATCACTTATATCGCATGGAATGCTTGCAGCATTTGGACAGAACGGAAAATAGTTAGCTACCTGAAGTAGCATATAGGTATAGACTCTTTGGAACATGGGATATACGTACTAAGACCGAGAGGAAGATGGAGAGTACACTGTAAAGACGGAACAGCTCCGTCTGTTTCAAAAAGGAAACCAAATATTTGAGTAGGCCTAGATATAAAATAATTATCGTAGTGAGGACAGATCGTATACGGGGCAAATAAACGCTTCGAAGACGACGACAGCACTCAGCAGGCTCATCGTCAGAATCAGCTGACCGTTGCCTAGCAGGAGGAAGCTGTTAACGGTATTTACGTATTGTTACGACGGTCTCCTTGATCGTCGTATGGTACAGTAGAAAACAAAATACAAGACACCAATGAAATCACTAATAACCAGTTTTAATTATCACAATTAAAAGTTTGTAATCAACAAGTTATTCAACAAGATTATACTCGTACAATAATTCATGTTAATCTGTCCACACAAATAATAATGTCAACTATAAAGCATTCCGCACTAAAATCACTTTTCACTAATACACTACTTGAGACGCACTGTGTAAATCGCCCGACATAAACTCCGAACCTCACTGGAATAAATCGCCACTTAAACTGAGACTGAGCGGCAGCTGTCGTTGTTTAAATAGATAGCACAAGTGTTCCAGAATAATCCATAATACGCTTCAACACGACGTACTAGAAAACACTAGAGCGTAATTTCTTGCGGCCTTGAACACAGTGCACGCGAACGGGTGAAGTCTGAAACGGTCTCGGTTACGGACGCGTGATAAGTGTCACGTAATTTGTCTTTCATCTCAAAGTAGTACCAATACGTACGCGCGCGCGCACACACACACACTGCAGCTGGACGCTGCTGGGATAGCCGAGAAACGTGTGTAATGGCGTAACAGTATGCCATAATTTTATGTGGGTTGATGCAGTGAATGAAGATTAGTAAGGAAAGCAGATTGCTTCAGTGCAAAAAACAGAGGAGCCCTTCTACTGTGGTGTATTGTGCCTACTCCCCGTGAAGTGAAGAAAAAGAAGAAATAATTTAAAATTTAAATTAAATTTTGAAGTGAGAACCAACCGTTTTTTCATTGTAAAGACTAACTCTGGAATAGGGTTACACAATGATTGGGCTCAATAGTAAACTAATAAAACAACGTTGTTTACGAGAATAATAACTATGTTAATCTAGGGACACCAGATCCCTTGTTTCATTTACACGTAAAACTTTGTGTGATTAAAGGATCATAGGCTTACGTGTAACTTCGAATTACATAAACTCGTAGCTGTGAAGTTTTATATTGCATACGTAATTTATTCAAAAGTTTCGTAAGCGTGAGAATAGCAACATTGGTGGTAATAAAAAAAGATCTCAGAACAAGCTGTTAAAATTCTTGAATAGAAGAGGAAACCCACTTCTCACGAAAAATTTCCTAAGTAGGCCTACCACGGTGATAATGTCAACGTTAACGTAGTCGGTATCGTCTGCCTAGGCAACGTTGCCCACTGCGAACATTACTATCACAGCATCGGTCCGCCAACGTTTTTTCTTGAGCGAAGTCTACGACTTGTTTCCATCCCGTATGCGATCAGTGTTAAACTAAAACAATATTATATGACCTCCATGTCTTATCCTATGGTTCACATATTTAGCCGTTCATGAAAGCTAACACGACAAAATCTCGAAGGCTGGAAGAGCAGTAAATAAAAGTAGATACTGCATAGGAAAAAATGCACGAGGCGTGTTCAAAAAAAGACCGAACTATTTCTATAGCACGTCAAGTACGCGTAGAACGAACTGCAAAATGAAGTGTTGGTAGCGACAGTTTTGGACAACAAACTGCCATTTATTCTGTTCCGCTATAAGCATTAGTCTTTGAGCTTCACACGCTGTAGTGGGCACGTGCACACACCGTCCGACGGTTTCATAACGATGTGAGAATGAAGATTTTAACAAGACGTGTGTGTACAAAATTTTGCTGCTAACTTCGTAAAATCTTTACAGACAAATTTCCATTGCATTACAAAATTGTCATTATCATTTCCGTCGATAACCAGTTGTTGACCGATTACAAAATGGGTCTCTTTCTGATCGCTTTCAACAAATGCAGCATGGTGACTTTCAGTGATATGATGTGAAAGTCTCATCAGTTGAACCATGGTATACAGTTACCACATCGCGACATTTGAAACTATTACTACTATTTCGATTAAGCGTCTGCGAATTCGCTTATTTCTTATGAAAAAAAAATAGAAACATTTTATTTTGATCAGATGACTGAAGTAATTATGGAATTATGCCAGCTTCACGTGTACGTGTTCTGTAAGGAATTGATTTTTGTTATCACAAAACTGTAGTCGAGAGTATGTGTTATTGTAAACGGTGAATAAGTATGGAACACATTAAATTAGCATAAAAAATTAACTCAACAGGCGGGGACAGTTTGCGTGACTTTGTTTAAGTAAGTAAAATACGTTATACTTTATGGCTTATTTAAATATCGCCTCTGTTGACCACCAACTAATGGTTTCTAATTATTGGATACATAGGTCTGCACGTGTTTGTACAGTGCGGTCAAATTACATGGCGTTTTGTTGTTCCTACTGCTCGCAGTAGATTGATTCCTGTGTTTATGTAGTTAACGGACCGGAGTTTGCAATCCGGCTAAGCTGTGTCGCTCGGTCAGCTTCCCGGGAGAATGTATCCTCTCTCGACAATCGTCGGCCCCGGTCACGCAGCTCACCGAACAAATCTATGCCGTCCAGGATCGGATTAGAAGCGCGTGGTGCCCTATGCTGCTATCAGACTGATGCCCCCCTGATTCCAAATTCAACCTTTTATCCAATATTTACATTGATAAATGCCATACATAATTTGAATAGTGATTACAATGGGCATAGTAGTACGTAAGGTTAGAAAATACTAATCGATCCATTTTTTTTTTTTTAATTTTACGTTAACGAAGTCTTGTATAATTTCTTCTAAATTGAGCGGTTCAAGTACCTCGCTTTCAATATTGCTAACGAAGATAATCTCTCGTCTCCCACAGTTGAACTCAACATATCTTTAATGCGTTTCAATACGGGAAACGATCTTTCAGATTAGCAATTACCTACTGGTATCGTCAAAAGCAGACGATAAGGAATGTACATATTCGAAAATATATAATTCATTTTACAATCAGTAATCCGGTTTTTAATACTTTGAGCGGACAAACTGTAATATCATGGAACCTATCATCTTCATCCGAACGATTTGAAACAACCTCTTCCTTATAATTTAACTTGTGGCAGTAAGTGCTCCAATCCTATTAGAAGATCGTTATTCAAATCTTTCGAGTAAGAGCTTCTATTTACTTTGAATAAAATTCTATATGTTTAAAAAATAAAACGGCGAATTCGTCGAAAATTGTGCACACATCTTATTATGATTTTGGATTGAGGACATTTGTTTTTTTCACATTTATTACCTTCATGTTTTTGTGATTTAGGGCTGGATGTCAGGGCCCTCTGACACCTGAGGCCCTGGTGCCTGGTGCTGCAGCGTACCCTAGCGTTATGGATAATCCGCCACTGATGCCATCGCTACTTCACGGAACCAGAGTGGTTCCAATGTAGCCAGGAATCTAATGATGACTGATCACGGGTTTCAGTCGCTTGATAAAAAGGGAGCACTGTTTTGAGCGTTTATTACCAGTGACGAAATCAAAACGTTGTGAATAAGGTTATTTTATGGTTTCTCTGCGTTGTGTTTAATTTGTGCTCTTCGCAGATGGCTAAAAACTCGAATTTCATCGTGGTTGGTTATAACAGCCAATTCTCCTTTTCTCTGCCGGATAACTTGCCGAATGCACCGTCGGTTTAGAAAAAACGAGTTCGTGTCATATACTATACTAAAAACTAGCTTATCCGAATTTGATGGAACCGCACCCGTTTCAGATAAACCGAAACTTCTATTTAAATAATAATACATATGTAAGTACAGTAACTTTATTTAATAATAATAATTTAAAAGTTACAGTGAATATGACACAATAAACTATAAAACAGCACTGCACTGTAAATTATAGTTTCTACAGTACTGGAACAATCCTATTGCTTGTTCGTACAGTAATCAATCATAGTTTCTTGGCTAAGCTTTGAAGCTCGTTTGCTGGCTGCCCGATCTCGGAAGTCGTTTCATTGTTAGAAGTTCTGCAGGGGAAGTTTAAATGTTTACATTTATGTTTATGTTACTTTATGTGTAAAATATGTGAACATAATACTTTATCTTCGAAAATCCGAACAAATCAATAATTCGGGGTACCCCTTATCCCAGTTAGTTCTGATTATTGACTTTCTACTTTATATCACGTGGAATCGCTTGTCTACGCTATTAAATATAGATTATAGCGACAGGAAAATAGTTTTGTGTATTTTTAAAATTTACTAAAAATTGTTTCGGATAAACCGGATTTTCGGATAAACGCGATTCGGATATTCGAGTTTTTAGTGTATTTTAAAACAAAATCTACAGTAGTTCAGGGAAGACCTACTTTGCGAAATTATATTCACTTCTATTCAGTCACCTGTTATTATAGGACTTACGGAGATTCGCCTGTACTTTACAAGGAAGGATCCAAAGAGTTATTTGGGAGAGGATCAAATACAGGATATTTGTAGTTTTTCCTATGAAAATAAATCAGCATTTTTTTTTAAATACGGTTTTTGATTTTTTATAAATTATTTTTTGAAAAACTAAAAATGAAACCAAGCTTGCCAGACAAAAACATAAAGTAGTTTTCTTGTAGAATTCATGATTCGGAGTGATTTTTTTTTACTTCCTCTGGTGTGTCTTGGAGTATTCTGTTTGGGCATTGTTTATCACTTTATTGTGTTATTATGAAGAATTGTTTTTTAATATTATGTAAAATTTCACATTGTATGCGTGCTGTAAAAATTTGTTAGTTTGTGATAGGACATATTTCATGAAAAGTATTTTATTTCCGTACGGTAAGCTTTACGGTCAACCGCTAAACGTTAAACCTCACCTTCACGATTAACAGCTGAGGCTGCTCGTTGCACCCTGTTTCCACATGACGACCGAGTGACTCCCGGTATAAGGAGTCCCCCCTTACCAAGTGCCAACGGCCTTTTCGAATGACGGATGAGCGGGTAAGGGATAGGGGCACCCTTTGTTCCGGGGATGAGAAATCGTCCCCAAAGGCGGATGAACCACAACCGCGGTCAACGGCGTGAGAATGCAGAAGGCAACGGGATACCACTGCATTAAGTATCCCAGGCAGGATTCCCAAGTTTAACTATGGCTACGTCCAATACAAAATTGTCCGGAGTTTCAACTCCACCAATCGGATCTCCGGGACCCCTCCCCCAATGGTGTTGGGGGAAAAAAACCAAGAAGATACCAAGACACGGGAAAGGAGATGAACTTCCTATCGTGCTACGATTTAATGAGGACAATTATGGAGAGAGAGCGATGTGGCTAACTCGACAAGGCATGGCCTTTAGATGATGATGATGGTAAGCTTTACGTAGAGTACAGTGAATCCAGATACATTTAACCATATTGTCTCCTTGGTTACACGCTTATGTAAAGCCTTTGCCCACTTTTCTTTCGTCTTCATTTACTTCGTCGCCTCTCTTTCTCATTCTTAGTTTTCTTTCCACTTCAGTTCAGGCGTTTCGTCATTAACGTGTTTCATCAATTTTACATCGATCTCACTCTGCATAAGCTCTTAGGCAATAGTCCGTAACTTGTTTTGGTAAGTCTCCCGTTCGGCGTGTCACTTTTTGTATTGTTACGACCGACGGTCCAACTCTGATCGTCGTATGGTACAGTGGAAACAAAATACAGACATCAATGAAGTCAGTAATAACCAGCTTTAATTACTCCCAAATAACAATTTGTAAAAAAATAGGTAGTATCTTATAACAATCCAAGTTAAATTTGTCCACACGCAATAATAATGTCAAATAATAGAGTTCCACAATAACACTTCGCTTCAACACTTCGACAAACACTTGATCCGCTCTAAGGAAAGTCGCTCAACGAACTGATCTGACAAAACCAGCCGATCTGCTTTTATAGGTCGCGCAGAGGTCCAGAATAGCTTTCCCTCCTTACTTCACGCCAGCTAATGCGTATTTCAAGTGTTCTCTAGAGTACTCTGGAACGTACTTGAGCGCGGCCTTCACTGAGGCTACACCTGTCCGACTAGGAGAAGGACAGGTGGAGGACGTTTTAGGCTGTTCGACAGGGTTCTCGTTACAATATGTTAACAGTGTAATCCTCTTTCTTCTCTCTTGGCTAACACCTAGCTTGTCCGTTTGTTCCAAATCTTCATTATTAGTTGCTGTGGAACGTCATTCGTGATATTTCAATGTTGCCTATCAAATGCACGTTCCTATATTTTTGTCTTAAAAATTGTCTTAAAAGTTGTGGGGACAGAAGCAACTAAGTGGCATCATGGACGGTTCACTGACACTATGAGTTGTGTATTAGCAGATGTACCGACTCAATTTTGGTTGTTTTTCTGGAGAATTCCCACCTCACTGCCACTTGCATCAGTCGTTTGTAAATTTCGAGCTTAACTTCCATGTCTGTCTAGGTTGGATGTAGTTATGATAATCGAACGTAAATCTAAGAAAAAACGAAACTAAAAATTTATCAAAATGTCCGAATGGTGAAACGATTTTTACAAGGCGCACAGGGGTAAAGCTCGTAATATAATTATCGCAATTCAAGCTCATTTGAAAGGAACTGGAGTGAGTTTTTTTCCTATTTGTATCGGCCATCTGAGGACCACATGCCAATTTCAGTTCTTCATTCCTTGTTCTTTTCTTTCTCTCTAATGTTTTTCATCTTTTACTGTGTCTCTTCTTCCAGTCTTCAGTCCGCTTTGAACCTGCGTCTCTCTCTCTCTCTCTCTCTCTCTCTCTCTCTCTCTCTCTCTCTCTCTCTCTCTCTCTCTCTCTCTCTCTCTCTCTCTCTCTCTCTCTCTCTCTCTCTCTCTCTCAATCTGGACTCCTTCCATTTTAAACACTTTTGTCCGAAAAACTACTCTTTCAATTGCTTCTTCTGCGTTTATATTATTTTTTTCTAAATCCTTTTTGACTTCTTTAATCCAACTTGATGTTAACTTCTTTCCTCACAGATATTTGAAGAGTTGTTTTGTTAACCTATTGTCGTCCATTCTATATAAATGTCCAAAAAATACTAGTCTTCTTTTTCTCACTGTTTCTGTTATATTTTCTATACTTTGATATATTTCATCATTAATTCTTAATTTCCAACCTTCTGAAGTGTTTCATGGTACTAATATTTTCCTAATAATTCGTCTTTCCAATATTTCCAGTTTGTCAAAATGGAGTGCTAGACATTCAATTGCATGTAGGCATTCTTGAGTCACTAATGTACTGTAATGTTTTATTTTCGCATTTTTAGATATGCACTTTTTATTGTAAATATCTTTATTTATGCCATATGCCCTTTTTTCATTTTATGAATCCTTTCTTCTATAGCAGATATTTATAAACCATTCTCTTGAATTATTTCCCCTAGGTACTTAAATTTTCTAACCCTCTCTATTCGACCAATTTTGGGGCATTTTCAATGTTCGTGAGAAATTTGTTTTTTTTTCTGCAGAAATTCTTAAGCCTGTTCTACTGGCTATGTCCTCTAAAAAATTAGCTTGTGTTACCGCAGATGTCAGATGTTCAGAAAGTATAGCAAAGTCATCTGCGAATGCCAAACAGTTTATTTCAATATGTTTGTTCCTTCTTCCCAACATGATTGGTGATATTTTGCATTCTTTTAATTTTTCATTCCAAATTCTCACTACTTTCTCCATAGAGTGAGTTTTATTGTTTGTAAGATTTACAATATGTCGTATTGCGGTGTTGTACAAAAATACAACAATTGTGGTGTATTGTGGTATACAACAATATGCCTTATGTGTCAAATAATAATTGAAGGACAAGAAGTTCACGGGAGGATGGTAGGAATGAGAATGTGACATGACACCAGGAGCAACTGTCAGTCAGAAGATGCCACATATATCAATCAAGAGGCTAACGACAGTTTATTAGCTGCGGCGCCAGTGTGGACAGCTTTCAGCATGTAACTCACTATTTGTTTATATTTCTTTCACGTTGTTTACACACATTTTCTGATATTAAATTTGGAGGTACGAGGTTTGATAAAAAATTTCATGCAATTCTTGTTTATTTTAAAAATTATGCCTCTATTCATCGACACTTATACTACCCCCTTCAAAGTAGTTTCAGTCGAATGTAACACGATTAAGCCAGCTGTTTTGCAGTCTTCAAAATATTTCAAGCGTACACTTTTTGGTACAGCATTGAGCTCGCTTAGCGATTTTCGTTTTTTTTCGTTTTCAGTGGTCGCGAAACGTTGTCCTTTCGTGGAAATTATCACTATTGGGAGGAAAGATCGCGTTGGGACACATCTGGTGAATACGGCAGTTGCCGTGTCATCATTATGACGTTTTCTTTTTCCTAGTCTGACAAAATTCGTAACAAGCAATGACGTCCGTCCAGGCGCATTAACGGGCTGCAATTTTCGTAAATTATTCTTCCGTAAATCTGGCCGTTTTCTACGAATGGCGTAGAAACGTTTCTTCATACAAATGGCGTAAAATGTCCGAATAGTACTCTTTTATTTACCACTGCGAGTAGCGATCAAAATTTCGTGGAACACAAAAAACATAATCTTCATCTGACAACCACGCTCTTCAACTCATTTACGGCAATCTTTAAAGCTTGTAAAACGCTTGTCCACGCGCAGCAGTCTCGCCAGAAGTCTTCTGGACACGTTTACCAGAACAGAACAGTCTATCCCACAGTTTACACAAAATTTAATCCATTTTCTCCAATCTTGGATTGTCATCATCATCAGCTGTGGCTCTACAACCCTTGGTGGGTCTTGGCCTGCTCCAAGAGTTGACTCTATTCTTCCCTATTGCATGCCCTAGCTTTCCAGTTTCTTATGTTCAGCTTTTTGAGGTCTTCCTCTATCTGGTCTTTGAATCTACTTCGGGGTCTTCATCTTGTACTACTACCCATTGTTTCTGGTAGAAAGTATGTTTCGTAGGCTGACCATCCTCCATTCTCTCTGTGTCCAACCCACCTTAGCCTATAAATTTAAATTATCCTGACAGTGTCCGGCTCTTTGTACAGATGGTATAGTTCATAATTGTAGCGCGTGCGCCATGTTCCATTTTCTTTGTAGTCCTCTAAATATTGTTCTTAGAATCCGTCTTTTTACGGCAACCTAAAAGTCTCTTGCTTTTTTTGCCATCGTCCAGGTTTCTAAAGCGTATATCAGCACTGGCCTGATCAGTGTTTTGTAAATTTTGAATTTTGTGCTTCTTGAGATGAAGCTACATGCCAGGTGATTTTTTAATCCATAATATGTTTTATTTGCGAGGTATATTCTTTTTCTTATTTCATTGTTGGTGTCGTTAGTGCATTGTAGAATGACAAAAAGTCGTCTAATACACCTAAGGACGACTTACTCAGTTAGCTATGAAACCTAAAGTCTGCATTAAATGGGGATACAATGTTAGACGGTTGTCACTAACATGTGTACCAACAGCACATAAAAACAGTTTTTTAATCGGACACTTGTAGCGGAAATTGGACGAACTGTTTGATCAAACCTCGTAGATAATCTGAATGTACTCCTTATTGGGGCACTTAACTGTAACCGATTCATAAGTTTAAGGAACCTGTGAAATAATTCAGTCTCATTTTTGGACAAGTAAGATGTGTTAGGCGTAACTACACCATTCTCTTTCACCGTCGCCGCTTTGATAAACTCTAGCCTTCCACAATTAAAATGACTTCGTGTCATCGAAGCTGTATTTCTGTATTTTGTTACCACCGTTTCTTCCAAAAACGCGGACCGTATTTTGCACAGGTGCATAGGGAAACGCGTGCGACGACTCGTAGACGCCACATGTAACGGAATTAAGTTAAGGGCATTCGGGAAGGAACAAAGGAAGCCGGGCAGACAGGAAGGAAGGATCGGGTCATTTCAATTCCGGTCACGTTCGGATGAGTTCGGTTAGCGTCTCGTTTTGCGCGCCTCACGTCGTCCCCACTGTGTACGACGCTACTTACACTCCGACGTCGATAACGCTCGTTGTTTGTACACTCACATGTTGTACGGTAAAGGTTTTTATTGAAAACGTTATTCTTTATCGTGTTTTACGCAAATAAGACTCAAGAGTTGAGTGGAGAACGTGAAATCGATATCGTTGTGCCAGAGACTTCGAGACGTGTTGGATACGTTTGAAGAACTGGAGAGAACGTGACTTGTTGAGAAGATTCCGCCACTCTTATTTAAGTTACGATTGTAGTTTAAGTTAGAATTTCGTGTTACTCATGTCAGTCAACATTCAAGAATGCCAAACAGTAAAAAAAGCAATAGACAGCAGTAACGGGTTGTTAATTTAACATTTTGAAGCTAAGGGAGTAATCTATTTTAAAGGATGGTCTTTGGGGTGTTGTCAAGGTGCGCCGATCAAAGTGTTTCAAGTTTTAATTTAGTTTTGAATAATGTGGACTCACTTTAATAAATAGTTGGGCTTTTAAGTCCATACAAAACAAGTAAAAGAGAAAAATGTATTAAAATATAATATTTTTACTTTTTACGCTTTTACTAAAATTAGTTTACGCTTAATTTTTACTTTTATTGTGATCACGCCTTTTAGCGAAATATAATATTTATTATACTCTAATATATAATATTATAATATAATATTTCTGTACATTCTTTTTTGAAAATAAATAAATATATTGCATGTAAATAAAATATGTACTGTACCAGATTTTTCCCCTGGCGCTGAAAATCAAAGTATAAAAGCTTCCGTTGAGTAAACTATCCCTTTATAATATCATGGGACAATATGATGAATATATTGAGCGACCTTTCAGGCTTGTCGATTAATACTTGCAGTCAGTGTTGAAAACATTCTGTCAGTCAATGGAGTACTTTATTTACTATGTAGGGCTATTTACATTAAATATTTCCATAAGAAGACTATTGTCTACTGTCCACTGGTTCGTTCCTTAGAATTTCTTATATACTAATAAGACGAGCATTTTATGAAATTCATCCTTGAAATCTGCCCAGTAGAATATTGAATGCAGTGGTTTCCCAAGAATTGTAGGTTTTTTTTTTCGACCGTTGAATATTTTCCTTGGATTTGAAGAGCTGCAAATTCAATTGTAAGTTTCTACTTAAACACTTTTTAAAGCAACAACTTCTGTTGGTTATTATCTGCTGTGACACAAACTCTGGAAATACCTGCGGAATGCGCTGACGCTAACTTTGTGGGCTCATCGTTTCCGGTCCTTTACCTGACCCCTTTGACCACTGGCGCACATCGGCCGCTATCCTTCGAGGGTTCTATGTAATTATCATCATCATCTTCACGGATTAAACCAAAAATGGTTTGTTCCGGTCTCAAATAGGAAAAGATTAGAGCTGGTCACTCCAGCGCTTCCTCGGACCTCCCACACCTCTCCGTCCCCTCAGCTTATAGTTCCAGAGTTGTTTGGGGATGGGGCAGTCATCCATTCGGCAAAGATGTTCCCACCGATTCAGCCGATACTGGACGACCCTGTCGAGTATACTCGTAATATTCAGTTCCTGCCGTGTATCTGTGTTTCCTTTACGATCATGGAGAGTATACCCTGCCACGTGTCTGAGAAATCTCATTTCAAACGCTTGGATACGACTGGCCTGGCCTTTCGTTAAAGTTCAATTCTCAGACCCATAAAGAAGTGTGGAAAGAGCCATCACCTTGTAGAATTTTAGGCGTGTTCCTTTACTATATAATCCCCTTAATAATTTCTTGACCATCGGCGCACCGGTCTTTCCAGTATCACTCAAGGGAAAGATTTTATAGTCTAACTGATTGACATAGAAACAGATGGCAAATAAGTTTATCTAGTTTATGTACAAATTTGATGAACAATTCGTATGGAACATGGCAATCAGTGAAGTGGGTCAAGCATTATTTACATCTCTGAATCTGGTACTTTGAACGTTCTTATTCATGTATAAACGTATTGCAGCTGGACAATACGATTAATATGTTTTTAAACAAAATAATATCTTCGCCCTTTGTACCTATCGATGCGTTTTATATGTTCCTGTCAAAAATGTGCAGAGTCTCAGTTGGGATGTATGTATGATTTATGACGACTTGTCTTAATTGTACGTCCTATGTGTAGCAGATGATGGTTCAGTGATGCCGCCGTCTCGTCGAAGACATTCCACAGATGTCGGTGTCGCAACGCGTTGTGAAAACAGTTGACATACGACTGCATTGTAACTCATTACACGCCGACGTTAAACGCGAATCAGACGGGTTATGTAGCAATACGTGTTTAGTTACCCAACAGACGTCGTGATGGGGCGTCACGATCCCGCGGACGGGAAAGAAAGAAAATGCACCCACTCCGACTTACTTGAAAATTGTTGCCAGGAAATTCAGAACGCAGATCGGATGAGAAACGTCTAAGAAATATATATATAACGACTTTGTGTTTAATTATAAAGTTGAGTAAATTATTAGCTCCATAACTGTAGACAGGTTAAGAGCATGGAACGAACTGAGCTTATAAATTGCTTCTTGCATTAGAGTTAACGCCCAAACATCGTTTTGTTAAGACTATAGTAGTGTATTGACCGTGTACTAAAAACATAAACATGTGCTAGTCGACAATCGTCAAGGATTAGGCCTTGCGACCTAACCGGTTGCGCAACTCACGTCTTCCTAGGCCGACCAACACTGCGTCTTCCAAAAGGCGTGTATTGGAAAGCTAGAGCTTTCAGATACGATTGTCGATGCAGAACTCAATATTTGTCATATTAATGGTGGGTGCTGCTCAGAAAATCAGTCCGCCTTCACCGTTCTTGAAATAAACCACACGTTGCGTTCCTTAACGTTCTGTCAAATATTAACTTTCTATAATGATAATAATAATAATAAATTATATGTATGTATATTATATTTAATTTTTGTATTGAATTTACCTCAAGATGTTTCTTTCCTTATTAGGTACAGGTTTCGGGTACCATTTTGTACCCATCCTCAGCCTTCCGGATTTTGTGTCTAGTGAAGTATATATGTGTTGGTTGGATGTTATTGTGGCTTCCTGTTGGCTTCTGGTACTTTAAATTGATTTTATTGTGTGTGTTTGTGGTGTATGTATTAGTATTTTGTGTATTTTCGATGTTGAGTTCTTTGAAAATTGTGTCATGTTTTGTATTGATTTGTATTTGTTCAGGTATCAGTTTGTTTTGTGTTTTATGTTTGTATATTTGTAAATTTTTCCAAATCTTCATTATGCTGCCTTTGTGTGGTATGTGTTTTATGGTACAAAATGGTGCCCGAAACATGTACCTAATAAGGAAAGAAACATCTTGAGGTAAATTCAATATAAAAATAAAACACAAGGATATAAAAGAACAAGGAGACGTATATGGGTCCAAATATTCAAAATGAACTCATTCTGCCTTCATCTAAAAAAGTTGAAAATATTATTTTGAAACAAATTGCGTCTTCTTAATTTTTGTGTAATAATGGATACTACAGAAGATTGTAATAGAAAAGATAGGATCAAGTGAGTCAAATAATGAGATGTGTATCAGTTTCTGAAGAGGAAGCAAGAAGGCTCACCGACTTAAAAAATTAATGAAAGCTTTTTAGAATTTATAGAAAGAACCGATGAAACTGGGCTGTGCTTATAAGAAGAGATTTTAAACAGTCTTGAATAAAATTTATTCTGTTTATGTTATATAATTTTAGTAGCTGCCACAGCTATACGGAGGGGTTAGAATTCAAGATGGAACAATGGCATGAATTGTTCTAATAATAGGTAATATAAGGGTAATAGGGGGGGGGCCGCAAAAGATCCCTGCGAGAGGGCCCAAGAGTTACGTCACTGACCGGTGGTGACGTATACAGCGGAGTTGGTGTCCTTGACATAGGAAGGTGGAAAAAGGCTGCGAATATTCGAAAGACAGATTGCAAAAAGATTCAAGTGCTAAAGAAAATAAAAGATGAATATCGAATAGTGGGTAGAAAAGACAGTCGTGAATGGGCATTTTAATAAATAACTATTTCTACACACTTGTGTTCCCGGGTGGTCAAGTTGTGATAGCACTGGATGACCAGAACTCAAACTGCGTAATCCGAAAACACACGGACAACGCAGATCTTGGGGCCTCGATACAAATTTTGGAAAACCGAACAGCTGGTTACTGGTGGTGAAGGAGCCAATATGACAGTAGAGTCGCACATTAATTATAAAAAGTAATGCTATTTTAGGTATCTTCGGTTGACAATGTAAAAATATCGCGGAAGTGACGAAGATATCAACTAAAAAATAAAACAAGGGAAAGTGGTGATAGGGGGGCTGAATTCTGTGTTGTGGAATTTGAAAAGTACCCAACAGAACTAAAAAGATGATATACTCTGCCCTCTTAGACAGTATAGTGACCTAAGCCTCTGAAACTTGGGAGATAAATCAAATTTGTGAAAGTTCCAAGCAGTGGAAATGGACTTTGAAATCGTGTGCGATGTCCATGGAACAGTGCCTTATAAATGAGGAGGATGTAAGGAGATAACTTCATGTTGAAAAGACAATCATAAACACGGATTCCTGTTGACCAATGACCCCAAACGGTGTTATACTGGGTTCCACGTAGACGACGGAAACGGTATAACCCCAGGGGGTCATGAGAAGAAGACATGCTTGTGGAGATGGAGAAAGGAGGGTTGGAGTATGGTTATTGGTGCAGTTGAAGCCTCTGGTGTGCAGAATGCGAGAGATGGCAGTAGCTGTCAGTGGCGTATCTAGAATTTGGTCTTGGAGGGTGTGCGAGATCGGGTCGACTTCATACAAAAGAAAGAACAAGTTAAAGTAATCATCATTACCATCTTTAAAGTGGCTGAATCAGTCCCATTAAAGTAAACGGTAATAACACAATAAAAATACGCGTTATTGAAACATTTAAAAAAAATAATTATCGACTGAATTGATTTTTCTATATTTCATATTTCAAACGTTTACGGTCATCCTGTGTAATAAACCTGTTTGTATATTTAAAAAAGAGTTACTACTATATTAGCGTACACAGCTGGAAAAATAATAAAACAGACTTAAAAATTCCTCAACTTTTTCGACCCTCGGGAGGGGGGTCCCGTTCGTCCCCCGTAAATACGCCCCTGGTAACCACCTGGTATGTGTAGAAGAACCACAGTGGACGAACGGAATAATAGGAGATTGTGAAGTAGAATAAAGTAAAAAGAGGAGATACAGTAAATCTGATAAAGGCCCAGTGAATACGCTGGTATGAACATGTGTGCGAAAAGAGAGAAACAACAGTAAGGCGAGCGGAATTAGTGGAAGAAGGAGACCAGAAAATCAGTTGGAGGACCAGATAATGAAGGATGTGAAAAGTATGGGAGTTGTAAGTGACGGGAATAAGTGCTGCGGAAGAGAGAAAGCTGGAAAAAGGGTTCTGAAGAAGCAGGAACATTATAAACTTGTAGGAGGTTAAAAAAAAGTGTGGAGCGACCCACAAATATACAAATTTGTAAGTCGTAGCTCAGGAAATTGAGTGACGACTTATTCCGGAAGGAATGTGGATGAATATATACAGGAACATTTATCCTGATGAAAATTAGACTAAGTTAAAGGGAATAAATTTAATTCCGAAGTCGTATTAAATTACTGAATCAGTTGTATTTTGTTTTTAACCGAATCCGTTGCAAACATTTGTTGCAAAAGTGTTTTGTAACAAAATTACAGGTACTGCTAGATTCCTGTCGTGCAGTTGTCGGACTGTAAAGTTCATGCGAAACGAAATGCACTCGGTCGGATTTATGGTGCAGCTTCAAACGCCGCTAAGAAAAAAAGAAATCATTACGGGTTTCCCGTCTACATAAATAAATTCACCTTGAACTTTAAAAGAAAACGTTTACTGTGCTGTAATCGTAAACAAAGGTGCTGTAACTGAGTTGTGTGCCGGCAATTAACTGAGCCGCGCACGTGAGCGTTCAGTAAAATTCAGTTTTCCAATTAACCTTGTTTTTGTGCTTACCTTGAACTGCGCCTGCCGCCGCCGCCTTACGGGAAGCCAACAAACGCGTCTTGTATTACGTGGCCGCTTGCGTAATCATTCCCAAAACTGTTTACCGATTTGTCCATTATGCACTCTGTTTACGAGTGAACAAGCTACAAATAAACGGTGTAAGCAATTTTTTGCCCTGTGTCTTGCCTCCTCTCGCTTTATCTGTGACCTCTTTCACTTTCTTTCACTAATTCTGTTTTTTGTGACTGCTCTCTTTCTTCATCTCTCTCTCGCGCTCGCGCGTGTGTGTCGCGGCTGAATAGTCGAGACGTGTCGATGTCTGCTTGCTACTTCCATGGTTCTTTTTCAATAGGACATCGATTATAGGTGTACAACGTTGAAAACGACCTGCACATAATATTTTTGGCACACTTAGATCATTTATAGGAGAAAGGCACGTGACGAAAGGGCAGCTGCGTGGAAGGGATCATTCACTCCCCGAACACCTTATGTGAACTATACAGCGTGCCGTTGATTAGGAAGGGAAGGGGGAAGTAAGGCAGAGGGATGAGGCTTACTTCTCCACCCCTGCGCGTACTGAAATCACTGATGGCTTTTTTCAAAGTTGTCTAAGGCTATACCCAGTGTAATCGGTGTCAGTACTTTTCTGCTACTGGAACAACCTCGTTAGAGAAGTTGGACAAATGTATATCAAGCAACTGACACACAAATTGGAAAATTGTATTCCGTATTAATGGGACTAAACTGGTTCGGGCACGTACACAGAACGACAGAAATAAAATGGTCTAACAAAATGTATGGAAAAAAACAAAATTTATGACAGTAGTATAGACTCAACGGACCCATGGAAATTTGAGAATTAACGGCTAATTGATAGAAAAACTAAAATACTGTAAGTATTTGGGAGCACTTGTCAACAAGAAAACTACTACGCAGAGAAAAATTAGTACAAAAAAAATTGACAAACAAAACCAATGTTTAGTAAGATGCACAAACTATTTGCAGTGAAAATCTAAGCGTGACTCTCAGGCAGGGCCGGATTTAGAGTTTGTGGGCCCCTAGGCTGAACATGTGGTGCGGGCCTCCCCAACTACCGTAATACATTGCAACATTTTAATACTTTTACATTGTGTCAAAATGACTATATAATTCTTTCAACTTTTTAATTATAATTTGTTAGTAAAGTTAATAAATAAAAAAATTGGTCAAATATGTTAATAAAGCAAAAAATCGTTAATAAAGTTTTTTAAAGTTAAATAAAATTAATTTAAAGGCAAAAGTTCGCATTCGACATGTTTTGGAAATATTTTTATTTACACATGTTGCAGTAGTTGAAATTATAAAAAGGGAACCTTAATTGAACCTTGAGGGATTCGCGATATTACTGGCAAAATATAACGAGACAGTGCAATGAGTGTAGTTTGAAATAAATTTAAAATTTAAGTGCGCACTTTACTCTCTCCATGGCTCATAATACCACCTTTTCCTCTATAAACTTCTACTGTCTCTGAAGTACGAAACAAATAATTTTTATTCAAGTTGACTGTTTTTCTTTTCTTTTTGTTTGTGGTGCGGGCCCCTAGGCTGCAGCGTATGTAGCCTATGCTTAAATCCGGCACTGCTCTCAGAATTCTAATGTTGAGACGCTACGTGGTCTACGTTGTGCTGTATGGTCTCTGAACGTCGCTGGCAAACTGGAGACGATCGAAACGTGGACTTATCGAAGAATTTTAGGAATAAGTCAGATAGATAAGGATTCTAATGTTGAGGTGATGACAAGGATGCAGGAGAAGAAACAAATAATTAATACTGATAACATCAGAAAACTAAAATACCTGGGACACATAATCCGATAATCCGGAGGAAGACATAACCTTCTACAAGTTATTATACAGGAAAAGATCCAAGGGAAAAGGAATCCGGGAAGAGCCGCACTTCCTCGTTAAAGAACCTGATAAACTGGTTCAACTGCAGCTACATCGACTTATTTAGGGCTGCTGTGTGTAGAGTTCGCATTGCCGTGTTGATACCACCCAACCTTCTTAGACGGATGGCGCTAGAAAAAGAAAAAAAAATCTGTCGAGGACACCAACAGAATAGGAAAACAGACAGTCCTAAACTGTCATTTGGGAAAGGTACAGAAAGTGTAATGAGCTGTGTAGGCGTCTTGGAAACAGACTGTGAAGATAGAAAACGATGGAAGACGGAACGCGCGCGCGTGTTGACAAGAAATAAAAATTGTGTGTATATAAAGGTGCATGATGTATAATTAAAAAAAATATCGGTATGGAGAACCATACATGACTTCCATATTCTAAGATTTATAATCTGAAATATGCTTGCCTGCCAAGCACGATATATTTTCTAATATATACATAATTTACATTAAAATGAAAAAATTATAATTTTATTGCCTGGCAACAAAATTATTTTATTTTCAACAATTACCATTGTTTGAAAAAGTTTAAATTAATTTTCAAGTACTTTACTCTTGTTAAAACGTAAAAGGTTGCAGGTAAACTACCCCTTCCCCTTAACCGATCTTCACCAAAATGTAATGGCCTTGAGTCCTCTACAATTCACTGACGTATGCAAAAAATTATTTGATTCTGTTGTACTTTGCGGCAGTTATCGTTTGCCATAGAAAATACGCTTGATAAAAAACGTTGCAGGTAAACTACCCCTTCCCCTCAACCGATCTTCACCAAAAACAATAGGTCTTGAGTACTCTACAAATCAGGGCTGTATGCAGAAAATTATTTGATTCTGTTTGAATTTGCAGCTGTTATCGTTTGCCATAGAAAATACCCTTGTTAAAAAAACGTTGTAGGTAAACTACCCCTTTCCCTTAACCGATCTTTACCAACACCAATACGTATTGAGAACTCTACAATTTAGGGCTGTATGCAAATAATCTTTTGATTCTGTTTGAATTTGCGGCTGTTACCGTTTGCCATAGGAAATACCCTTGTTAAAACATAAAACGTTACAGGTAAACTACCCCTTTCCCTTAACCGATCTTCACCAAAAACAATAGGTCTTGAGAACTCTACAATTCAGGGCTGTATGCGAAACATTATTTGATTCTGTTTGAATTTTCGGCTGTTATCATTTGCCAAAAAAAAAATTTCCCTTGATAAAAAAAAACCGTTGCAGGTAAACTACCCCTTTCCCTCAACCGATCTTCACCAAAAACAATAGGTCGTGAGTACTCTACAAATCAGGGCTGTATGCAAAACATTATTTGATTCTGTTTGAATTTGCGGCAGTTATCGTTTGCCATAGAAAAAAAATCTACAGACACACACACAGACACACAGACAGACACACACACAGACACTTTTCGGAAAACGACTTTTTTTCATGTTTTGAGTGTAGTAGAATCAGAATCTGCAATAATCTCGAACACGATTTTTTTTGGCATCACCATACTTCCATTCCTTAAGGAATATGGAAGTAAAAACAGTAGATAACACTGGTTACAAAGAATTTAAAAAAAAAAATATGTATTCGGAAGTGCTTTATATTGTTCAGTATTTTTCTAGAAGGCAAACCTTTAAATTCCAAAGTGCTATAGAAGTTTAGAGAAGGGTACAGTTGAGTAGAGATCGTCTGCGTATTTTCGTGGAAAGTCTATTGAGACAAGATTACGCCAAAAGAATTAACTCTTGTTGCACACGAAAGAAGCTATTAGAGAAAAAAGGTGTCGTAACAGCGATCCGATGCCAAAAACCGATGCAGTCAAATCCGAAAGAAGAAGAAGAAGAATATATTTTTATCTCTGCACCTGAAGACGGCCACGAACTGTGAACGGTCGAAACGTTGTCTTTGATTCAACAAACAGGCTAATTCAGAAACTGAAGAAGATAATATTTTGGCGTTAATGTAACGTTGTTAACAATTATCTCTTGCATATATAACCTATAATGTTTTGCTTCGCATAATATTGTAGTGTGAGTTGTACCATATGTTGCGTTCAGTAGTATGCTGCGTAGTATCTGACGTTATTCCCCCTTCGTTTGATTATACGACATCGTTTTACGCATAAACAACACTTATAACTGTGTCAGTGCGACGGCGGTGGAATCAGATTTCGTCGTCGTAGTTTGCGCTGACACGAGGGTTAACAAGCCGGTTGCTGCACTCGCGTTGTTTATGCGTGCCGGTGGGGCGGCCGGGAGACCGACGCCTGGCGCCTAGACGCAAACCGCCCGCCACCATGTGGGAGTGTTGTGACGTCACGTACAATTGATCGCGTACGACGACGGACCTGTTACTGCACGCGTGGCATTAAATGCAAACAGGTGATTTCCTCATTTGTCGAGTTGCGTTACTCGCGTCTCTACGTACCGTATACGAGTATAGGTGACAGCTGTTTCCGTTCGGTTGATCGATAGCTCCCCGATGAGTTTTTAACCGAACCGGTAAGTCAGTTTTAATCTGTTTTCTAACTTGATTGAATATTGTTCGCTGCAGCGTGGTGTTGTTGATGAAGTTGCATTGTTTTTGCTGTATGTTAGTCATTTGTTTAATGTGTTTGTCTCAGCGCCAGCGTGAGGAAATGCTACTAATTTATGGCGACAAAAATGCTGCTGTAGTGAGCATACGAGACAGTATGTTTAAAGAAATTATTCAGATTATAAATAAAAACTTGCCGAGTGTTGTATTTTATTTATTTTAATTCGGTGAAGTTTAAGAAATTCGTCGTGGTTTTAGAAATCCGACAAGTGTGATTAAGTTAACATTTTGGCGACCGGTCTGTCAAAGTTCAAGGCGCCGAGTGTCACGTATAAAGTTGTGATTGAGGTTTACCAGAAACTCCGATGAAGAAATCAACGTTATAGAAGCCGATTATCGTCCGTTAAGTTCGAACGTTGCAGAATATGTTCTGATGGCGTGTTGTGTTATTGTTACTAAACTTCTGATAGCGTGTTGTATTTACTTTTAATCGTCTATCATCCAGACGGTCGACGTAATTATGACGTAACGAGTCTACCTCGCGTGTAGTATTTGGTGTTTATAGTCTTCCAACGCGTACGAGTCACTATCGTGTGTTAACAACGTTTCGGTCGGCTTTAAATAACATTTAGTCGTCATTATCTTTGCGCTGCCATATGTTTAAAAAATGTTCATGACCTCGAGTCTTTACTTAACGGAAAGTTGAAAACGAAATAAAATAACAAATACACTCAGTCAGTGTTTGTGGGGGGGGATCCAGCAAGTAATTTGGGGGGGGGGTGAAAGAGTTGGCTTTGAGGGGGGATACGAAAAGTTGGACCATTCTTTAATGATAGGAATGAGTGAACATAAATATGTAGTGCGTTATTTTCAACACAATAAGTTTATTAACGTTCAAGTATAAAATCGTATCTGTGTTTGTCAGTTCATTGTTTTTTTAATAATATTCACTTACTATTATTTAAACTACACACTACTCATTTAAGTTACGTATCAAACAAAAAATTAACATGGTGGTAAGGTACAGTTACAATTTAAAATATTTTAGTATAAAACCATGATTCATACAAAACGCACGCATACATGTTCGACTCGCACATACAAGTGGACATGTCCTGGAGAACGCGGACGCATAACAACCCTAATTTAAGGTACTTATCATGTTTATGTCGTTTATGGTTTCCTATTTTAATTTAAGTCCACGGTAGTCTTCAGTTCGCTGTTTTTCAGGTTTGTTCTAAAATTTTAAATTCGGTCGTCAGTGTTCACTGGTTTTCAGTTATTAAAAGCAATTTTCTGCTAGACCAGAAATCTTCTTCTTCTTCTTCTTCTTCTTCTTCTTCTTCTTCTTCTTCTTCTTCTTCTTCTTCTTCTTCTTCTTCTTCTTCTTCTTCTTCTTCTTCTTCTTCTTCTTCTTCTTCTTCTTCTTCTTCTTCTTCTTCAACAAAGATTAGGCCTTGGTGACCTGTTCCGGCTTCGTAAGATTTATTCCCATTTTTTTTTTTTTTTGATCTCCCTACGCTTCTTCTTCCAGCTGGTCCTGTATCTACTTGCCGTTTTTGGTAGTCTTCGATCATGCATACGCTCCAGATGGTCCTTCCTTCTATGCAACTCTAATTTCGTATTTAAGTTGTATATTTCCAACTCTACTCTAATCTCTTCATTTCTAAATCGATTTTGCTTAGAACAACCTTTGATATTTGTTTAGAAATTTCATCTCCGTTGCTTGTATGCCGCTTTTATCTCTTTCTCATTATCCATGACTCACTTCCATAAAGGAGCATAGGGACAGCCATTACCTTGTGAAACTTGAGCTGAGTACCTTTCCGCGTCTTGTTTTTTTAGTCTTCTTCTTATGGTGACGCACATCATTTGGAAAAAATATTTGAGTCCGGCTAAAATAATTCTAGAACTAAAAATAATATAAACACCGGCCTATCTGGTGATAGACGGTCTGATAAACAGCAGTTATATGGGGTTACATATAAATAAGTGAAGCGAACTGTCTTGCAGAATCCAAGCAATATATAAGCACAGGACGGTCGTTGAGCGTACAGAAAGTAACACTTGTACAGTGCACAGCACACGGAAAAATACTCGTGAGCAGAGTGATAAAATTAGCAAACGTTACCTGCTTAAGTACACTACACGCCATATCAGAGCGGGAGGTGCTAAAGTGAATGCTATACGTAAATAAGTAATGTTTAGTGAACCGAACGTTTAATAGGCTTTGATGAAAATAAATTCCAACGAGCTTACGAAGAAAAAGGAGATTTGTAAGCCTGAAGACGGCTTCCAAATTACTGATGTAGTCGACACGTTTCTTCTACGATGCGAGAGGAACTACACCGTCAGACGCGTGGCGACTCACCCGTCCATATGAGCCTTATTCTCCGGTATCCGCCTTGTATACTGCGATCCTCCATCGCCTTAGAGACGAAAATAAGTATAGTCTTTCTTGTTTCCGTCTTGCTGGCGGTTGCCATTTCCATAGGTTCTGAGGCCGCCTTTTTTCTTGCACTCACTCGTCTGTCTTTACCGTATTAATTACTTAATTTCGTTTTATATCAGTCTCTACTTCTGTACTAATTTCGTAGTTTCTGTTCCGTGTAATCGTATTATTCCACAACTCCGATTCCACTAGGCCGTTCGTATTGGCCTGAGTATTTTTGCGTTTCTGTCGGTCATTGGCCACAGCCCTATACCGAATGTAGAGATGCTCTCAACTTTGGTTTTTGAACAGGCGGCGCAATCAGGGGGCGGCAAATCACATCATCATCGACGTGTATAAATGGCGTGTTTATCCTCCCAATCTCAGCTTTCTAATATATCTCAGAGTCTTCAAAATACGTCCATATCACATATTTCACGTATAATATATAAATTTCTATAAACTTCATCGGGCCTGTCAAAAAAAAAACCCGAAGCAGGGGTGCCCACAACATGGTGCAATGGTGCAAGTCGCACCACTGGAATTTTTGGGGGGGGGGGGCGATTTTTTTATTACTATTATTTATTATTACTAAACCTGTCCTGCCATTAATAATCACCTTTCATAATCCCTTGTTTAAAATAGAAGTTACATGAATTTAAGCCAGTTCCGTAACCAGGGACTCAATTACCCCCTTATAAGCATCGTAAATCAAACAAATCAGTGAAGAAAAAGAATGCAATTACAAAATAAAGTTAGATTATCTTGATAACACCTAATGTACTACTAATTATGTTAGGCCAAATTTGACCAGGGTTTTACATTTCTCATACTTTAGTTATTGATTAGGCATAGGAGAAAACCTTTTGGTATTACTAAAAGTATAACATTAGTTTTTTGATTCCAATAATTGATTAAATGGCTTTAGTTTTTCAAAATGTTTTGGATAAACCCCCAAGATCCATCGTTAACTGGGGGGTTATTCCGTACCCCCGTATTGTGATCCCCCTACCCACGAAATCAAATTAGGGGTATTTCGGAATACTGGGGGGGGGGTCACCATGGCCTTGGGGGGGGGGCACCTCTCCCCCGAAGCCTCGGAAGTTTCAGTGGATTTGAAAAATAACTACAAAGTACAGTTTTTTTTATAGCGAATTTTACTTTTTCAGTAGTAATTTATTTAATTGCCGGAAAGACGAATTGATTGTATAATGTAGAGATATAAACCTAAAACTCAAGAAGTCTCACGGTAACCTTTGAATGCATCACCGATTTTCGTCAAACTTGGCCCACGCGTCCATACTTTTACTCTCGAAAAACCAGTTGTTGTAAAATTTATCACCCAAAAAGTAGGGTGGTGGCAGGCAAAATGTGATGGGGTCCGAATTTTCAAAAAAAATCGCAAAAGTCCTGTGGAGTATCAAATTAAAGGAAAGTTTAACCAAAGTGTGAATTTAGTGTTCATTTTTGAAAATATCAAAATTTTTAGCCCCCGGGGGGAAAAATGTGGTGAAAATTTTAATATAATCGCAAAATTCATGTGGCGTATCAAATTAAAAGGAATTTTAACTAAAATCTAAATGTAGTGTTTATGTTTAGAAATTTCAAAATTTTTGGACACTATTGCCCAAAAAGTGGGGCTAAACTTTATAAAAATATCAAATTCCATGTGACATATCCAATTAAAGTAAAGGAAATTTTAAGCAAAACCTGAATATAGTGTACAGTTTTGGATATATCAAACTTTTCCGACCCTAGGGCCAAAAAACAAATAAAGAATGTTGAAAAAATTTTAAAATCCAGCCGGGTGTTAGATTAAGGCGAATTTTAACACAAATCCTATGATTCGTAATTTTTACCGTTTATTGTACGGTTGATGTACAACTGTTACTTTACTAAACAAAAAATAGTAGGGTAATCGGGATTTTCATAATTTTTTTGATAACTGAAAAAATTATCAAATATCAAAATTTATGCAGTAATGAATGTATTCCGTTGAAAATATTGAGCGATTCTGCAGATCAGGGAGCATACTAGTATACATAATAATGTATGTAGGCCTATGTATACATCACACATAATAATAGTAGTTGTGGCGTACTTTCACAAATACTAGTGAATAGCGTAATAATGGTAACCATCGCCTGTATTGTTACGACGGTCTCACTGATCGTCGTATGGTACAGTGGAAAACAAAATACAAGACGCCAATGAAGTCACTAATAACCAGCTTTAATTATTACAATTAATAATTTGTAATCAACAAGATAGTCTCTTACAACAATTCAAGTAAAATTTGTCCACGCGCAATAACATTGTCAACTATAAAGAATGCCGCACTAATTGTAACACAACAACACTTCGTTACAATACTTCTACAAACACTCGATCCGCGCTGAGGAAATCGCTCACTGTCAACTGATTCACAAAGCCAGCCTCTCTCCCTTATAAACGTAGCGCACGTGTTCTAGAATCTTTCCATCCTTACTTAACTGCTGAAGCTAATGCGTATTTCAAGTGTGCTCTTGTAGAATCTGGAACATACTTGCGCGCGGCCTTAACTAAGGCTACACCTGTTTGACTAGAGGGGGGGGCGGATGGAAGGACGCGCTCGGTTGTTCGAGAGAGTTCTCGTTACAATATTAATGGTTATAATATGTATCAAGTGCAGTATACATATTGATTAGGCTCAGGGCATCACACTCTGAACCTGATACAAGGATACGCCGCTGGGAAGTATGTGATGAGTAGGGCTATCACGTAAAGCTATGTATGTTATCTATGGCGCAGGAGTTACAATATGTGTTATGTAAATCTTACCAGTGGTAAAAGTGTGATATCGATTGTTATTAAAAAAAAAGGTTATATTTGTATGAGTGTTGCGTGAAACGATATCCGCAACACAACACAGTCTAGCTCGTTACTGACGTAGGCCTATATGTGTACACAGTCATGAATGAATACGGGCAAACAAAAGTGGTATTCCAGGTAAAGCATTAGTCGGAAAAAAGAGGGACGGGGGGGGAGAAAGCGGGGAGAAGTAAGTTCCCAAGAGAGCTTGGCGTGTTTACAAACGTTTTATGGTTTCTGTTTAGTGTCATAGAGTTGGAAAGCTTATTTTCCCTGGCGATTTGATTTAAACCAACCCTCACGGTTGAGCTTTGTAGGGTTCTCCCCGTCTCTCCTACCTAATGACCGATTCACCTGTCGTGTTGGTTTTGTAGATACGCTCGTCGTTTAGTCCCCAGATCCGTCGAGACTTCTGGAACATTTGTAAAACTGTAATTTCTTATTTTCCATCCCGTTTTTAAAATGATTGTGACGTAATCTAAAATGCTTTGTCGTTGTCTCTTTTAATACGTCCACGTATACTTAAAACGTTTGTGTTTGTTTTAGTCTGTTAATAGATTTCCGATGATGCTATATTTAACTGCCCACAACTTTTGTTATCATCGGAGATTTTTCAGTATATCGTAACGCAAAATGTGTTGCACGTTTCTTACATATTGGAACGCAACTACAGGGTGGGGCAATAAGGACACAACAATTTAAAACTGGCACAACAGGGATTCGTTTAATATTTTTATGTCAAATATGGTATAAATACAAAGTCATGTTTATCGTTTGAAAATAACATACTAAACGACGCCCACTGACATGCGTATATTCTTCAAGTCGATTGGAAAAGCTATCCAAGCAAACTCTGCAGCATGGCTTGCGGAATTGCCTGAACGTCTTCGATGATCTGCAGCCTGAGTTGATTTAAATCACGGGGTCGTGACTGGAAAACTTAAACTTCAGATATCTCAACATAAAGAAATCACACGCAGACAGGTCTGGAGATCACGCTGGCCAGGGTATTGCACCAAATCTTGAGATCAATCGATCTTCGAACACGAGTCAACACATCCCATGGTTTTTTTGTGCAGTGTGTGCGGTAGCTCCGTCCTGCTGGAAACAGAGTGAGTCAGTATCAGTCCTTAGATCATTTAACAGAGGACGGGAAAGTTCTCGCGCATTTGCACATATCGGTCTGAGTTCACACTGATTGAATTTCCATTATTGTCTTCAAAGAAACACACGGTCCATAAACACGAACAGAGGAACTCCACACCAAACAGTGACTCTCTGGCTATGAAGAGATACTGCATGAAGTTCTTGAGTGTTACTGTCACTCCGATAGCGCATGTTTTGTTTATTGATATGCCCGGAAAGGTGAAAATGTGCTTCGTCTGACATAATCAAGTGTTCATGAAAGTTTTAGTTTTGATTTTTGAATTCCAATATTTCATTACAAAAATCAACGTTATTAGTGTAATCACGTTGAAACAGTTTTTTTGAACCACACGAATTTTGTATAGATGGAAATGGAGACCTTTGTGCAAAATCCTCCACAGGGACCTACCGGAAATCTGCAGTTCCATAGCATGCTTCCTAGCAGACCTTTTTGGACTACGCGTGACAGCTGTTCCTACCATTTCCACATTTTCTGGCGTGCTCAGTGTTTTTACACTTCCTCAAATTTTTTCTGTATCGAGGCAGTGGTTCTAAGTGTTCTTACCCAGTTCAACATTGTTGAGCGATCTGGAACTCTTCCATGTGTCCCAACGTTGAAATGATTTCTGAACAGTCTTTGTGTTCGTATACAGGAATCATTTCAAGAAACGTTTCTATAGCAAATGCACCATGTTCATCTCACCTGTTGGGCAGCTATGCTTACTGAAATGGCATAGTGTAATTGAGGTTATAAAACCATCTGTTTATTTATTGTTGACATAGTAACAAAACACGAGCTAACACAAATTGTCGTGTTCTCATTGCCCCACCCTTTATTTCATCACCCTCAACGTCAAAAGTAAATAATTTCTTTTACCTAACTGTCGTTTGGCGTTGTCAACGTTGCAATGTACGATGTACGGTACTGTGGATACTGGGCGATGTTCATGTGTTATTTTTAGTTCGGTCAGGTAATGCGCTGATTTTTTAACGAGAACTAATGAAATGACGGTACTCCGACTTCTACATACTACTAGAATTTTGAATTTGTTGCGAGTGCCTGTTTCCTTCATGGAGTTAAAGCCAGTAATACTTTTAGCTGGTTAGAGACGTGCGGTAATAAAAACAAATATTACGTCTCTCGGCGATGCAGAATAAGGAATAATTGAAACTTAGTAAAAAGAAAACGAGCTTCTGTTAGGACGGTCTCACGGATCATCGTGTGATAGAGTGGAAACAAAATACAGTCACCAATGAAATCACTATTACCACCTTTAATAACTCACAAATAACAATTTGAAATCATCAGGATACTCTCATACAGTAATTCAAGTTAAATTAATCCACACGCAATAATAATGTCCGCCATTAAGAGTTCCACACTAATTATAACACAGTAATTACTATCCACAACAACCACTTGATCCGCGCTAAAGAAATCGCCCACGGTAACTACGCTGGGCGCTGTTGCCTATATAGGTAGCGTAGGTGTTCCAGAATAATTTTCAATCTTTTTAACGGCGTGCCAGCATAATTTGCGTATTTACAAGTGCTCTCGAACAGTCTGGAAGGTACATGAGTGCTATGTGAGTACACAGACGAGACACGCTGGACTAGTCGAGAAGCGCGTAAAACGATACTCTCGACTATTCGAGAGCGTTCCGTAATTTTCGTAACAATATCCTTCCCCGTTATCTGATATTGAGTGTAGTGAACCATTATTAAAGGTTATATAATTCTTATGCGTATTTCAAATACTATTGATCAGGTTTACGTTGTTCAAAGGGTATCTAATGTCTATAAGGGAAATTATTGTCCATAATAGAAAGTAGCCGAGACTACGATAACTGTGACCTCGACATAGGAACCCAGTCTTTATGGTGAAAGGATGTACAGTAGTATATTGCAGAGGTGCGGAAGTGCGGGGGCTGCGCACGTTTGTTTTTTGTAGTAACTGCGGCTTTAGTGATATTGTTTAGTCATTAATATAACTGTTGTGAAATTGTGAATAATGCGTACTGGATTACTGTATCGGTTAAGACGTACTGATGAATTAAGTTCACGATCGATTAAGACGATTACTTTTGAATTCGTGATATTTTACTAGTATGACTATTCACATTTGTCTCTTGTGGAAGAAACCTCCCTTTCCCAGGATACCTAGCAACGGGCGTTTCACTGTCCGTTGGATATAATTTTACTTCCCACGTAGCGGAACCAGTAACTTAGTAAAATTATCGCCACGGATGTTGGGACGTAGTCCGCTTTTTAAAACGTCAGACGTTTCGACTCCAGTTGCGGTAGACATGTTCGCTGCCCTTCTGTTCACTGTCCTGTTACCCCGGCGACTGACTAATCGTAATTGCTGTAATTAGTCGCCGGGGGAGCAGGTCTGTTGACAAAAGGTACTGAAGATGGCTGCCGCAGCTGCAGTTGAAATGTCTGAAGTTTTAAGAAGACCACGGTCCAACAGCCCGGAAGTTAATTTTACTTCAATCGACTCTGGCCATGCAAGTTTTAATGTTAAAAACGAATTTTCTTCGTTACATCCTCAAACGTGTTTGCCTGGTAGCGAAAAGTAACAGCCAACCGTCAAGTCAAACAGCTTGTTGTAGTAAGCACATTGGTTTTCACTGTAAATCCGTGTTTACAGACTAACAGAAATGAGGCGATAGGTTGACGCGGAAGTGCTGTATCGAAGACGCGTAAATGCCAGTCATGAAAAGTTAGATAAGAAAGTTTTCGTTCAGTGCTGAAGTGTTGCTACGCATTAATGTCGCATTATGCGCACTCACGTCGTTTGACGATGAACGGTTTCTCTTTTTGCGTTGATTACTATGGGTTTTTGTGCTGCAAGTATTCTGCCCTCTTGAGAGGACTAGTCACAATGATAATCCTTGTTTGGAATACGCATTTCTTTCTGCGGAATTTGTGGCTGTGTTGGTAATGTTACTGATGGAGATGATAATGGTTATCACGGGAATCGCTGTAATATCTCATTACTGTCTGATTCTAGAAAACGTTGTCGTATATCCATGTTCTGAATTAAGCGTAACTGAATATACTGGATTCAGTTACATACACAATATCTTTCTCTTTTCTTCTTCCTCTCCATCTTTTTAACTTTCTTTTTATTCTCTACTTACACTTCCGCTTTCTTTTCTTTTTCTTCCTTCCTTTTGTCTTTCATCTTCATTTGTTCTCTTCCTCCTCTGTTCCTTCTCCTTGTTTACCTCCTTCTCCTCCTCCCTCCTCCTTCTTCTTCTTTTTCTTCTTCTGTCTCTTCGTTCTGTCTTTTCCTTTCTGTTTCTTTTTTCCATTTGTTCTTCTTCTGTGTGAACTTTTGCGACCACATTCTGTTCACACACCTTCTGTTCGCCAATTTTAAGTACCACCTTACCTCTTTACTTTCTCACTCCGATCGCTTCAGATTCGTAGGTTAATAGAATCCCATACCTGGACTTACCCTGCCGTCTAACAACTTACATATTTTTTTACCCCGGGTTTTTTGGTAGTATCGTTTTCGTTTTCAAACCTTTAAATTCTCTGCAAGCGAATACTGGCAGTCGAATTGAAACGACTGTGAATGTCACCCACGCCGCCGCCGTCTGGATTCGCTTACTTCTTAACTTACCCTCTCTCTTTGTACGATTATCTTTTATTTACTAATTTGTAAATCATCTAATTATTAAACTTCGTTGTCTTGTAAATAGTCAGACGATTGTCGTACTATATGTATCAGCTAACTATTTTGGGGACACTGAAATTGAACAAAAGAACACACACACACACACACACACACACAGTTATCTTGTATTTGGACCAGGGACCGTCAACACTTAAATTTTTCTAAATACGGAAAAAATGTAACCTAAAAAATAAATGAAAAACTGTACTCGTGTGTTGCGCGAACTCGCCTTCACAAAAGCCGTCAATTATACCCAGTGTACATGTGCTGTACTTGCAAACGCGCAGCGCGTACAATGATTACAATTAGCTGTGATGAATGTACGGTTTGCGCAAGTGTTTCGTGTAGTAATACGTGGAATTTATACTTTCATATGTTACAGTTTGTATTTAAAGTTGATGGCGTAAGACGGTTGACTGATGCCTCTTTATGTTAGTGCGTATGGTGAGAGAGAGAGTTCACAGAAATACTGTTCACTTAAAAAATTACGTCCTCTGTCTTTGACTGTTTGCTGTCCCTTTGCTGTCTTGTGTGCAGACAGTATAACTGTTTTCAGTCTTAATATCGAGATTGTTGGTAACTCTATTGAGTAGTCTCGTGTCGTTTTCTTTTAGTTCCGTTTTAAGTTCTTTCATGTTCTTATGGTGCCGTACCCGTAAACCTATTCTTCCGGTATGACATATTAACTAGTACACTCCCTTAGCTGAAGAACTCGCTCACTGTTTTGAAGGAAGTACATTTATTATTAGATAAATTTATAAATTATATAGTTTTTCAATTATAAAATTTACGAAAATCTACTATTTTTTTATCTACGTACTATTGTTTGTTTTGTAAAGCAACGTATAGGAGAATCATGGAATGAACGCATAAATTCCACACAATCGGATTTCCCCTTCAGCGTGACAACCGTTGCATTTTCACACTTTTTTCAAAATTTTAATCCCATTTTTGGGCCTTGAGGTTAAAAACTTTTGAAACTACCTAAACTATACACTACGTTCAGACGTTGGTTAAAATTCTCTTTAATTTGATATACCTCCTGGAATTTGCGATTTTAATAAACTATTAGCCTACTTTTTGTCCCCCGGCGTCCGAAAATGATAAAATTTCAAAAAGTAACTCTACATTCATTTTAATGAGATATGTCGCATGAATCTGTGCGATTTTATCATAATTTTCGCCCACATTTTGGCCCCCGGCGTCCCAAAATTGTGAAATTAAAAAAAAAATTAACACTAAATTCATATTGTCGTTAAAATTTTCTTTAATTTGATACTTTTGTGATTTTTTTTGAAGTGAAAACTTCTATAGGCACGTTGGGCGATTTTTGGATGGGTAAAATCCTATGAGTTCGCGTCACCGACATGCTAATGCCAACATGATAATGTCGGCATGCTAATGTTAACAGTATATCTGTAGCTATAAGTATGACGTGTTGCGCGTGGCCAGCAGTGAAAGTATAGATTATACTTGTGTGTAATACTATTATTTATACTATTTAACACACTTTTATCGTTTACGTACTTTATTTTGGAGTTTCTTACACTGCCGAATTTGCTATCGCGTGTTCGATCCGTAGCGCGATTTTCGGATGGGTAAAATCCTATGAGTTCGCGTCACCGACATGCTAATGCCAACATGATAATGTCGGCATGCTAATGTTAACAGTATATCTGTAGCTATAAGTATGACGTGTGCGCGTGGCCAGCAGTGAAAGTATAGATTATACTTGTGTGTAATACTATTATTTATACTATTTAACACACTTTTATCGTTTACGTACTTTATTTTGGAGTTTCTTACACTGCCGAATTTGCTATCGCGTGTTCGATCCCTAGCGCGATTTCGGCTTTCCGTATTAACAATTAACGCAATACTTATGATCTATGTTACATTATTTTTATTCTTATTAATTACTTATACTATATTATATGATATTTACATAATTGTTATTTGTCCGTCTGGCTGTTAACTTAGGGTTTTTCGTCATGTCTAATGTCGAAGTATGTATTTTTAATAGTTTTTTTACTTCCATATTTCCTTAAGGAATGGAAGTATGGTGATGGCAAAAAAAATCGTGTTCGAGATTATTGCAGATTCTGATTCTACTACACTCAAAACATGAAAAAAAGTCGTTTTCCGAAAAGTGTCTGTGTGTGTGTCTGTGTGTCTGTGTGTGTGTCTGTAGATTTTTTTTCTATGGCAAACGATAACTGCCGCAAATTCAAACAGAATCAAATACTTTTTTGCATACAGCCCTGATTTGTAGAGGACTCGCGACCTATTGTTTTTGGTGAAGATCGGTTGAAGGAAAGGGGTAGTTTACCTGCAACGGTTTTTTTTTATCAAGGGAAATTTTTTTTTTTTGGCAAACGATAACAGCCGCAAATTCAAACATAATCAAATAATGTTTCGTATACAGCCCTGAATTGTAGAGTTCTCAAGACCTTTAGTTTTTGGTGAAGATCGGTTAAGGGAAAGGGGTAGTTTACTTGTAACGTTTTATGTTTTAACAAGGGTATTTCCTATGGCAAACGATAACAGCCGCAAATTCAAACAGAATCAAAAGATTATTTGCATACAGCCCTAAATTGTAGAGTACTCGAGACCTATTGTTTTTGGTGAAGATCGGTTAAGGGAAAGGGGTAGTTTACTTTTAACGTTTTATGTTTTAACAAGGGTATTTCCTATGGCAAACGATAACAGCCGCAAATTCAAACAGAATCAAAAGATTATTTGCATACAGCCCTAAATTGCAGAGTTCTAAAGACCTATTGTTTTTGGTGAAGATCGGTTAAGGGAAAGGGGTAGTTTACCTACAACGTTTTTTTAACAAGGGTATTTTCTATGGCAAACGATAACAGCCGCAAATTCAAACAGAATCAAATAATTTTCTGCATACAGCCCTGATTTGTAGAGTACTCAAGACCTACTGTTTTTGGTGAAGATCGGTTGAGGGGAAGGGGTAGTTTACCTGCAACGTTTTTTATCAAGCGTATTTTCTATGGCAAACGATAACTGCCGCAAATTCAAACAGAATCAAATAATTTTTTGCATACTGTCCTGATTTGTAGAGTACTCGCGACCTATTGTTTTTGGTGAAGATCGGTTGAGGGGAAGGGGTAGTTTACCTGCAACGGTTTTTTTTATCAAGGGAAATTTTTTTTTTGGCAAACGATAACAGCCGCAAATTCAAACAGACTTAAATAATGTTTCGTATACAGCCCTGAATTGTAGAGTTTTCAAGACCTATTGTTTTTGGTGAAGATCGGTTAAGGGAAAGGGGTAGTTTACCTGTAACGTTTTATGTTTTAACAAGGGTATTTCCTATGGCAAACGATAACAGCCGCAAATTCAAACAGAATCAAACGATTATTTGCATACAGCCCTAAATTGTAGAGTTCTCAAGACCTATTGTTTTTGGTGAAGATCGGTTGAGGGAAAGGGGTAGTTTACCTGTAACGTTTTATGTTTTAACAAGGGTATTTCTTATGGCAAACGATAACAGCCGCAAATTCAAACAGAATCAAATAATGTTTTGCATACAGCCCTGATTTGTAGAGTACTCAAGACCTATTGTTTTTGGTGAAGATCGGTTAAGGGGAAGGGGTAGTTTACCTGCACCGTTTTTTTATCAAGCGTATTTTCTATGGCAAACGATAACAGCCGCAAATTCAAACAGAATCAAATCATTTTTTGCATACGTCCCTGAATTGTAGAGGTCTCAAGGACTTTCGATTTTGGTGAAGATCGGTTAAGGGGAAGGGGTAGTTTACCTGCAACCTTTTACGTTTTAACAAGAGTAAAGTACTTGCAAATTTATTTAAACTTTTTGAAACAATGGTAATTGTTAAAAATAAAATAATTTTGTTGCCAAGCAATAAAATTAAAATTTTTTAATTTTAATGTAATATAATATTTTTCATTTAATACGGCAATAAAAAGGCAGGTAAGACACAAACACACAATTCACGTTATTTCTGGCCTCACTCATGTTTATTTTCTTACGTTTGCACGCTTTTTAAATGGAAAGTGCCGAAACCCACACCAACATAACGCGTGCAAGCCGAAAAAATGGACATCAATTTGCTTACTGGCGAAGCTAGTAGTTAATGAATGGGTAGGCAAAAATCTTATCTTAAATTTTTTTTAAGGAATCACTAAAAGGACGGTGGGTCAAATCGGACGCTGAGGTAGAGTTTGCTGTAACCGAATGGTTCCACAAACAGCCGTAAGAATTTTACTAGCAGGGAATCTACAGGTTAGCGCAACAGTGGAACTCATGTCTTAATGTTATTGGAGACTTCTTTTAAAATCGTTGAATAAAAAATGCTTTACAGCTCTATACGTGTGTCTATTGAACAATCCTTGTGTTAGTCATACACAATAATACAACTGATTGAACTTCAAATTTTTAAACTTGGTTAGTTTCTATATATATGTTTAATGTTACAAATAATTCAAATAACAATCTTGATCATCTGTTAGTTCAGCGGAATAACAGTGACACTTTTAATAACCGCATAAAATAAACACTTAGAAACAACACAGGCGCTTTAACTTAACTGTTTGGACCACACAAGTGAGGCATGCCTCAACGCTCTATGTGTACAGCGCGGGACAATCCCCCCTCCCTACACTTCCCTATCACACCTCTACATTGCTTACATACGATGTATACAAAAAACGCTGAGGCAAGTTCAGGTTGCCTCATTCGCTTTAAACGAACTATGCCGAATCTCACCTGTCACCATCTAGCGGTCGCTCAATAAAGCACGTTTCGGTTTAATAAATTTGACAGTCACAGTAACAATGTATAATCTTTACGTTATGTAGTTCATACGTATTTATAATTTTTATTCTACAGAATTTGTTAGGGTAGGCATTGCCTCAATTGCCTCCATGTAACTTCGCCACTGATATATATGTGTACAACGTTATCGGCAACAAAGAAGTAGTTTTTGTTAAAATTCCTTCCCGGGATATTTGGCCGTAGTCCAATGTTTTCTACAAAACCAGACATTTCGGCAATGCCATCGACTTCCATCATCAGTGAAAATCGAGTGCGATAACGTGAGGTGGTATACGTTAGTGACCACAGTACTGTGGTTAAGGCTGAAGCAGTAAGTAGAAAGAAGTAGTTTCTATGGTAATATTTCATTTCGAAAATGATTTTAAATATAAATCTTAGAATATGGAAGTCATGTATGGTTCTCCATACCGATATTTATTATTGTAAGATTGTAACATTAGTGCTGTGTATATGTATATAAGTAAAGTTAAATTGACTACGTGGAAAGTTTAATGTGTGTATACTGTGCATTGTTTAAATTGTGTTTTAGTTTGATCACTATTTTAAATGTTCAAATGTAGGATTACTGTGCAGTACAAAAGTGAGTACTAAATATGTTAATATTTTTATATAGAAAAATAAATAACATAAACAAAGCATGTATTTTAAAATATTTCCAATATTCGTATCAATATTTCCGTTTAAAAATTTGATATTATTTATTTTTTATTTTTGATATTTGACCTCTGCCATACATCATGCAATGAGTATTTCATAGTGGCTTAGGAGTTATCTTACTAGCGTGGTAAAACAAATTTCTAGTTGTTCGATAGTATTTTTGCCGCGGATTTTAAAATTAAAAATTCTATAAAATTTTATAATAATTTTAGATTTGTGTGTTGAATTTTGAAAATATGGTTACTAATTCAAAATTATTTTTTATTAGCTTATATTATCGAAATTTTGGATTATGTCAATTAAGTTGTATTTATATTTTGTACTGGGCTTGTGCAGCCCATCATATGTTTTGATTAATAAGTAAACCATATAAAAATGTATATAATTGTTGCTCGGAGTGCCGATAGATGTGAAAACCAGGCTGATGTTAAAGATTTTAATTTACAAAAAATTTTAATTTTTGATACTACAATTAATTTGAATATCCAAAAAAACCACTGTTATTTCATAGTTTTAAGTTTTCACTTCTGTCGGCAGTCCTCAATGACTGCCTATTTTTAAATTTTTTTCAAATTTGGACTCCTCGTATTTTTTAGTCTCCCGTCCCCATATTTTTGGGGGATTAATATAAAAAACGATAGGATTCCATAGGGTAAAAGTATGGACACGCGTGCCAAGGTTTGCGAAAATAGCTTGATGCGTTCAAAAGTTAATCACAATTTTGTGTTACATTTGTGTTGCACTCATTGATAGATTTGTTATATTTATTTGTTATATTCATCATGTACTAGTGTACGGTTAGTCTGAAGATGGCTGTCCATTGTTTAGGGGTACCGAAATGTCGCGCCTTATAATTTTTCTGTAATGTCAAAAGTTCGTCACCTAGATTCTAATGGTTCTAAGACGAAGACGACGACGAGGTTTTGCTCCGATCTCCGACTTATATTGACTTTACGGATGTGTGCGTACGAAACTTTGAGAATGCTAACAGGGTGTGAGTGAATCCCCTGCGGTTGGTGAACTCGCGATTGACGCGGGAATTACTCTGTAGATTTCGTCGGACGGACACTGTTGTTGATTACAGTTTATTAACCCGACGCGTCGGACGGTACGCATACACACGACACCTGGTCACTGCGCGCCGTTTAACAGGGCGTTTGTCGCTAAATCACGTTCTGACATTTTCGATTAAAACTTGATTGATAGTTTGCTTTTATCCGTTTGGAAACCGTCGGAATGGAGATGACATAAAAATTGTTTTTACTGGTCTATAATTTGTATCGCCTGTGTCGCAACAGATAACTAATTGATTATTGGGTGCTGATAACGGGTACTATATAATTAATTGTATATGAAAGTCACAACACCGTTGTGCATGTGTTAGAACTGATAACCGAGCGACGTTAGGATGGACATAATTTGTGTATGCGATTCTATGCGTTACGCCCAGGTTTCCGATTTTAATTAACGCCAGCGTGAGAATTTGCAGGAAGGCAAACTGATCGCTGTTCAAATATTGGATTGTTAGAGCACACCAGGGGGTGTGAATTATAAAAGCGCATTTCATATGTATTGTTCAACGATTATGCCATTATTCCGAATCAGCAAAATATCTACTTAACGTATCTCATAACTTAAAACGGCTCACCGTAGCCTTTCTTACATAGTGTAATTTAGTAATCGCAATTTTGTTTTAAATTTGATCTCAGCTCATTTCACATGATTGTTGAATGTAAATAACTTTTAAATTGAACACTATCGTAATTGTAGACAATAAAATATAGTAATACAAAAAATATGGGAAACGTGATCTGACTAAAATGACTAATACGAAAAAAAATTGTAATGTCTTGGGACAGACGCCAGAAGTGAGAACTTCAGTTTCGAGTGGTGAGTGAACTGATTCAACGAGTAAAAGGTTTCTCCTACGTATTTTGAGTAAGAGAGATATGCTATAAAGTATTAAGATTCAAATAAGAGCGACGGATAATTAAATGAGACGAGGGCATAATAGTGTTTTTTATACGTATTATGAAATCGATATTTACATAAACAGAATCATATCACACGTCGTTTTATTTTCAGTATACGTACATATATAAACAGTGTGTTAACAAATAATTTATGGATGTACGTAAATAAAGGATCTTATATAATTATTCAGGTTGTAAACTTATATAACAATATGATTTATGCAATATTTATTTGGCGAGTAGACTATGACAATTATTATATTTATGATATAATTATATGTTATATTATATAGTTATAATAGTTGTATTATATATTATATTATAGTTAATGTACACAGCACAGTAATTCAGTTTTTACAAATTATAAATAGCTAAATGAATTTTGAAACGTAAAAAACTTCCAGCCAAATACAATATAAAAACCAGATCAAAGTCACGGATCAATTAAAAAACGTACAAAGTAAACAGAGATACAAAATTATACTCATTCGAGATTTCAAACATGTACCCAAACATTCTCATTGACGATACTGTAAATATTGTAATAAAAAATAGGTGTCACTTATTTTATTAAACTTTTTTTATGAATTAAACGATTGGAAAATTGTGTAAATACAGTAGGCCAATAGTGAAGTATGTACGAGAAAAGGACTTCAAAAGCATTCAGCTTGATCTCAGCATGTGAGTAGATTTTCTTATATCGTAAATAAAATTATTTTTTATTTTTACGTTATATTTGTAGTAGTATTTAAACATTTAGAAAGTGAGGTTAGATTCTTGAAAACATTACGCTTTACTTAAAGCACACATATTTGTGGGAAATTTTGGGTAGCTGTGTGGGGAAGAGCGGTTTGATTGACCTGGCAACACTGCTTTTCGTTTCGTCTATTTCGTTACACGTTGAATCAGTTTACTACCCTAGGAACACGAGGTGTACGGAGTGAAGTTCTTACTTCAACAGAACAAAAGTGAATACAATGAAGTATTTTAATTGAGTTTGTTTAGTTTGAAACATTATGTTTATTATAATTATATTGTATAATTACAATAAAAATCAAATACGAACATCGTTTTTACCTACAAACAGTATTTCTAATTATCATAAGCTTAGGCAGCACGTAGTCTGCGTCTGTAGTTTTTAAGTCGGTATGGAGTATAAGAAAGAATTATTTCGTAATTAAAAAAAAAAAATCAGTTTCACATTTCATGTAAAAATAATGACTGATAATTTGCATAGTATTATGTACGTACATAATCAAGAAATGCTACATGCTACTGAACTGTACTGTACACGCTATTGAGATGAATAATTATCGTCTTCTGTACGATTGCTCCAGCGTAAAACTCAACGAGAATTAGGCCTATTCTGGATTGTATTATTCGTCGCTAGATTAGAGTGAAAATGCGAATTGTTATTAGATTATTTTTTGTCAGTCATTAATATTGTTACGAGATAATTATGGAACGCTCTCGAACAGTCGAGAGGGTCGTTTTACCGCGTCTCGACTAGCCCAGCGTGCCTCGTCTGTGTCAAGGCCGTCCACTCACGTAGCACTGAACAAATAGAACTGAAATACCTTCCAGACTGTTCGAGAGCACTTGTAAATACGCAAATTAATCTGGCACGCCGCCAAAAAGGATGGAAAGTTATTCTGTAACACTTGCGCTACATATATAAGCGACAGCGGCTGGCTTTGTCAGTCAGTTACATTGGGCGATTTATTCAGTGCGGATCAAGTGGTTGTTGTGGAAGTCATTATTGTGTTATAATTAGTGTGGAACTCTTTATAGTCGACATTATTATTGTGTGTGGACAAATTTACCGTGAATCACTGTATGAGAGTATCTTGTTGATTTCAAATTGTTATTTGTGACTCATTAAAGCCGGTAATTAATGATCTCATTGGTGTCTGTATTTTGTTTCCGCTGTACCGTACGACGATCGTACAGATGAGACCGTCGTAACAATATGAAATGTTACACTAATTCGGATGTAACTAGGAACTGTATCTGCGAGTGGGGGGGGGGGAGATGAGATTAGCTTGAAGGCTAGGTCCTCCGCTTGCCTCAGGTCATATGAGATAGTCAGGATTTTTCCAGTGTAATTTTATAAATTCTTTGCGTCTCAAACTTATTGAACAAACCTACGTGAATTAAATGGGTCGAAAAACAAAATGGAAAAGCGTTGATTTCAAAATATTCTATCTTGATTAATTGTTATTTAAATTATAGTTAATACATCTCATGTAAATACGAATCAGTTTAGTTCTAAATTTTTATTGTTTATGAAAAATGTCATACTGAAGATATTGTGAAAACCCCGATTTTATTACTACCCTTTCGCACGTTAATTTAAGGATGTTGTTCCATACAACTTATAGCCCGTATCAAAATACATTATTTATTATGTAGAATCCTGCAATAAAATCTCCACACTTTTCAGAATTAAAGTCAATAAACTGGTAGTTTACCTGTGAAAAGACAACCGTTCAAACCGTTGAGATATTAGACTAGAGGAGACATGACATAGACAAGCCTGTAAAGAGAAGTGTAGGCTAAAAAAGATAAAGGTAGGTTAATCTACATTATGTTTCTGGTGCGTGCCTAGTTGTTTTATTAAATCTACAGATACGTAAGTTATTAACGAAATGTTGAGCGATTGTCGTTATTAAGAAAACTCGAATTTTATTTTACTAATTTACAAATATTGTAATTCCTTTTATTTCTACAGTTATTTATAAGCATGTAAGTTTATTTTAACACACGAAACTGGTTTAGAAATAGATCTACGGTAAAGTGGTTACGTAATTTTTGGGAAATGTTGAATACCTTGGGGGGGGGCGAACTTGATCCCCCCCCGTATTTGCGCCACTGTTCTGGAATATCTGTCAGCGTTCCATCCTCTAATTTACGTTCCTTGAAATAGCGAACTAGAGGTTCACGTCTCTGACACTGTAGTACCGGATGTTGAAATTTTTCTGTACTTCAACAAAGGAACTAGTCTTTACCAACGACTACAGAAACACACCGGTACTTCATCAAGCCCCAATTAGTCGCATAATGCTGTAATAAACGTGTAGATTTTCCTCAGTGTGCTCAAGATAAGTTTTTTTGTGTCATTCAAACGTCGACCTGCAAATAAGCCGGATAAAAAAATTAACGAGTCAAAACGAACTTAAGGCTTTAACGATGCATTAAAACTGCGAGATTGTAGGTAAATCGTATACCGTGTCTTCAGGAGTGATGTAGCGAGAGGTATTTAAATCGATTTTCTATATCGATTCACATGAAACGATTACTCTATATGCCTGTCTCTCTGTGTGTCTTTCTCTCTCCCTCTCTCTCACGCGCGCGCGTACACGCACGCACACAGTCACTCTCGCACTTAATTGCTGTCCCTATTATTTCATTTTTGCTCCCCCAACGTGATTCAGACGAAAATACTTTGTCTCTTACTATTAACTGTTTTCTTTACGCTTAGCCTTGTATTCCCTGTAATCATGTGTTACAGGGCTGCATAAGATAGAATGAACACTGACCTTCGCACAATTGCTGACGTGCTGGAGAAGAATTGTTTAGAATATCTGAACTACGAAAAGAACTACCCAGTCCGTAATAGCAGAATAAAAATAAAATACCATTTGATCACGACTAGAAAGCGTCGAATAGTGCAGTATTTCGCACACATAAGAAACGATGTGGTAGAAAAACTAACGGTAGGGCTAGGTAAAGTCGAAGAGTCTAAAATATCCGTGACGCAGTGCATACGGATGGCCGAAGCAGGAGAGCGTCGAGAATCATGTCAACAGTCTAAACTTCACCGTTAATGAAGCCAATGTTTTCTCTACGGTATACGATACGGGACTAGACTTAAGGACTGCTAAGGAACTGCTAGAGTGATTTGAATGGTGGTTTATCGCGAGTCGATTATTACGAATGTAAGGTGCTCTTTATGCTTAGTAAAGAAAAGGATGTAGAGATACTGTTAAAGAAGAAAATGTAGGCCTAACTGTTGATGAAATGAGAACGATCCTGTATTTGTTAATGTTGATTATACAGGGAAGGTACAAAACGGGAGAAGTACAGAAATATATCTTGGATAGGTACCTTAGAAACTGGTTCAGATTGTGTTTTTTTATTCTGTCAGGGAATAGGCAAATCTCCTGTTCCGGTCCCAAAAGAAATACATCCATTTGACCAACGCTTCGTAAGTCTTCCTGTACTTATTTGTCCAATAGCCTTGTATTGCCAGACTTCCTTAGGCTACTTGCCATTCGGCATCCTATTCAGATGAGCAATCCAAAATGCTCTCTCTTTGTTTTCCGGAATGCGATCTTTCAGGCCTATATGAAAAATGTTTAACTCTTTCCATGTGTCTTCATTGTAGAGTATATCTTTAACGTTTCTTTAATCTTTCTTAGCTGGTAACTCTTTACCAACTATTGGTTTTTTCGACCGTGACGCTATTAGGTTTCGAGGGCTAGGACGTATTTCATTTTTCATACTTCAACTGTACACTGTAATTCTTGTTCTCTTATTTTTCTTTCATGTTACCCGGTAAGGCCCATGTCAAAGGTAGCAAACAGTCATCGGTCCTAGGGGCGGGAGAAGAAGGTTTGCCAACGGCCACAGGAGGCGGAAGAACCTAGGAGATGGGTATCCGAACAAAGCCCAGAGCAGGACCAGAGGCTCAAAAGCGCAAAGGCTTACTCTACAGGGCGCTGGTAACGTCCTTAGAGGGCATTTATTTTATTCGAATGTCGCAAAGGAACAAGTTGGATGGGGATAATGGCTATGGACAAGGGACGATTATAGGCAAAGGAATTGGTATTATGGCCATATTAACTTTAGCAACTTGGAATGTGAGGGGCCATGCGCTTATAAATCCGTAGAATTGTGTAGTCAGATTAAGTTGCAGTTAAATATTTGAAGTTGGCGCAAGGACGATAAGTTTCAAGACGTTAAATTGCTACGATGAGTTCCAAACTTCGATAGGAAATTGATCCAAGGAGAAGAGAATAGCTTGGCTTAACACTACACTGATTATTCCATTTTATGCGACCTAAACTTCTGGACTGGTTATCTGGTTGTCTGGTGATACTATTAAACTACAACCCGTTAACGCGCACGATAGCAAGCGACATGCAAATCCGCTGAGACTGTGTTACTAGGAATATGGAGACTTAACAGCTTCGGGATCGTGGATTTCTACCGTCTCGCGCAGATCCTCTCGTGTATCGAAGGACCTGATCGCGATTTTAACCCCAAGTAACATAACTAGTAGGATGCCCCCTAAGCTGTAATACTCGCTCACTATTTTGAACGAAGAACATGTATTATTACGTGAATTTCGAAATTATATAATTTTTCTTTTACGTAAAAATTACATAACTCTATTAGTCTACTATTTCTTTAGTAATATAACAATTGTACAGTACACAATCATGCAACAAACACTAAATATTCGAAACATTCCTATTTGGCTAATGATAATGTGATGTATTTATAACATACACACTCACTTATTGTTTACTAATGGTACCTATAATCTCAATTTTCTATTGTAGTGTATTTATTATTCATAGCCTAAAGGTACCGTACAATATGAATACAATACCATACAATATGTATGGTACCTTTAGGCTATGAACAATAAATACACTACAATAGAAAATTCCTATTTGGGTTACACTTCCTATTAGTCTGACTCCCTGCTAGATTTTCAGAATTTTTGTTTTCTTTTTTTGGTCCCTGGGGGTCCCGAGATTTGAAATTTTCAAAAATGAACGCAATATTCATATTTTGGTTTAAAATAACTTCAATTGATACCCCACATGAATTTATTTGCGATTTTATCAAAATTGGCACCCACTCTTTGGGCCCTGACGTCCACTCATTTTGAAATTTTCAAAAGTGAACACTATGTTCAGAGTTTTATTCCTTATGTTCAGGTTTTAATTCCTTTAATTTGATAATCCCACTTGGGCTTGTACTATTTTTTTCACAATTTTTTATCCCCTCAGATTTTTGCCTGCCGTTAAAAAAAAAAAAAAAAAAAAAAAAAAAAATCAATAGGATTCTGTAGGGGGCAAAGTAAGGAAAAGTATGCAAAGTTTTTCAAAAGTTATCGTGAGACATACTCCAAATAGATAGACAACCAACTGCCAAACGGTCGAGTTAACATTGCTGATGTAACTGTAAAAATATATAGTAGTGATTAATTATTATACTGATTTGTCCACACAGTACTGTATTTTTGGTATAATTGTTCCGCTATGATATAGGTCTAACACTAGTGCTCTGTATCACGTACGGGTTGTTTTAGCGTGCGTTTGTAATAAAAAGTTTTACGTGTTTTCTGGAAAACCAATTTTTAAAAATATTTTAAACTTTTCAAAAGAGGGTAACTCGACCTGTACGATAACCGGAGAAATAATTATTCTGTGAGTTAAATTTTTCGAAAACTGTCGTCTAGAAACTTTGGTCTGAGGAAGGTAATACAAATTACATTTCCAGGTCAAATATTTATGTTCTATTAAGTCAGAAGATCTTGAAAAGCATCTACAGTTGCGACGTGAATTCACAGCTATGATGATGATAATAACGATTTTGTAATATTGTTAAAAGATTAATATGTGTCTACCGTTGTTAGTGAGAAGGAGATGTTTTTAAAATATCGTAAGAAAAATATTATACTTCGTACGTAGGTAAGGTATTAGTGTCTTATGTTGATGAAGAAGGATTTAATCCTTTGTGATGTGAATTGCTTCAGGAAGACATTCTATAGGCTACCACAACGTTCGTTACTGCACGTAATACAGAAATAAGTAGCCTAATATATGTAAGAAATCCAGAAAGTAAGTAGTCAGGATATGTACGAGTACTTACGCATTTATGAATTAAATATTCTTCTTCTTCTTCTTCTCGTGTACTTTTCAAACGGCTACTTGGCCCAAGAACTTCTTTTTTGGCCTCTCTTTAGCTATTCATCCATCAACATTTCCCTGCAAGAGCTTAGTCGTCTTGTTCAGATTAGTGAAACTAATCTACCATTTAATTGGCAATTAAGTACCTTAGCCTGCGGTGTTTGCTTCACATCACCGGGAGCCGTCGATGATGAATGTCTCCGCATAATTTTTTTGCGCGTGTAGTGAAACACTTCATTATTCTTTACGGCAGTAGTGGCCCCAAGGTGTTAAAAGAAACGTCAAAAATTGAAAGAACATGTCTGTGTACGGCCTGTGGGAGGTAGCAGTAGTTTGACTGTGTAAACATTCTTATCCTTATTTCTGAATCTACGTTCTAGAGAAAGCAGGAGACTCGTAGCCTTCGAATGTTTTTTTTTACCCCTCAATGCACGAGACTCAGTATACGCTGTTTATAGCGCGGTAATGTAATCCATTGAACATAAAATAATAAGAAAAATATGTGGTCCTATGAAAGAAGGAGAAATCTGGAGGATGAGGACCAGGAGTATAGTACGACTTATTGGCTGAAAGGTAGTAACCGAAGAGAAATGGGAGGAGTGAGGGGTGGGTAGGAAGACCGAAAAGGCGATGGCTGCAAGAGTTGGACGCGGATTTGGTAAGCGTAGGAATCAGGAATTTGAGACGTCTGGCAGGAAAAAGAAGTGAGTGTAGGCGAAATGGAGGGAGCCGAGGGTTGTAGCACTTTGGAAGAACAAGAAGAATAAAAAGAATTTATTCCAAGTTAACTTAAAATTATGTATTAAACAGTTTTTTGCTTGCGATTGGAATCTCATACAGATGTTCCTGTTGTTGTACCCAGTTTTCCAATCATGTCATTTGTCATCCGTATTTTGTAATTTTTTGGTACTTTTTAGTTCAGAACTTTAGCTTAACTCTGAAATGAAAATATTGAGTCACATTGAATCCCCTGCTCATTAAAACTGTGGTACCACCGTATGGCAAGACCTGGGTGTCCCATATTCATAGCTATGTCTACTACGCCAGTTTGTAGGTCGAATACCTGTTGAGGCGAATAGATAATCTTTCAAATCCATTGCGTATATGTCATGTTTATGACTCGTTAAATTTTAGATATCTAATCAGCTAACCTTAATCCCTCCACACTCACCTTGAAATTAGTAAACAAAAGAAGTCTTTTTATACTTTTGTAGTATTATTTATAACAAACCTATAACCTCTCCCACGAATGAAATCCTGACTTACCTTATTCCTCCTGCGTGAAATCCTTTAAATTCTCCTGCACTACTACATTTCACAGGCTCAACAATACATTATTTCTCAAAGCTGTAGTCTTGAGAATTGTCCATGACTGAAACCCACACTCCACTGAAAAGATATTTTTGTGTGTTAGTTTTTTCAGGTTTGATGGACAACGTTTCTTAAGGGTAGCGACCTCTGGTATTTCACATAAACTGTTTTTGTACTGTGATTATATTTCATACATTTTATTCTGTAACCTTTTTATCTTTTGAGAACATGCTTCGAAGGTGTTCGAGAGTCTTCTAGGATCGTCTGTGAATATTCGCTCGTAAACGTATGAGGTGAAAGACTTCTAAGTTTGGATACGCTTAATCTGTTGCGGTTATAAACGAATAACGTGTCGTGTTTTACGCGGTTACGTGAGAAACTAACTGGTAACGATGAAACTGCAGTGCGGGAGGCGACAGCCTTGAGTTACCTTGGCAAAACACGAACAGGATGTCGATAAACTGAAAGCTTATAAATTATATAGTATTACGTGTGCAAGGTGTCGAACAGGTGTAATTATATTACACGTGTGCATATTTGTAGAGCTGTGTGTGTGTGTGTGTGTGTGTGTGAGGGCGTAGCAACAGGTGGGACACAGCGTTTGGCGTGTAACGTCGCGTTGTAAACTTTGTGACGACGTTTACGAGCCGGAACAGAATGTTGGAATCGGAGGACGTGCATTATCGATTGAAGTTCTGTGCTACCAGTAAGCCGTAAATGTACGTAGCCGTAGATTTAGCGACAATAGGGTTACATTTGTTAACGTCGGTTGGCACCGACCCGTATCGCTTTCGAAGTTGTTTAATTCGGTCAAAAGAGGATATACAGTGGTGGTATTGTGTTTTCACTGTATTTAGATTACGTTTTACGTACAGTTACAGTTTGATTTAATCGTTTTGATCATTTGTCGGCAGTTGTCAAACCTTGCTGTACTCGAGTCTAGAGCAGTGTTGCCTTGTTATCCGTTTTGCGATTTTTATAAAGAACGTGTTTCGTGTTTACTAAGACTAAACAGTCGGTAACTTTCGTGTTTACTCTTCAAGTTGAAACATTAATTCACTGTGGTGTCTTAGTCTAATTCAGAGGCCGATCGAGCAAACAATTTGGGGAAGAAAATATGAAAAGCTGGACTATTCTTTAATGGTGTAAATTACTGGAATGAGTTAATATAAAAATACAGCGTGTTATTATCAACACAGTAAGTTTATTAATGTACAAGTATAAAATCATATCTGTGTTTGTCAGTTCGTTGTTCTTTTAATAATGTACACTTACAGTTTAAAATACACGCTACTCATTTATGTATCAAACAAAAGTTAACTTAGTGGTAAGGTAAGTTACAATACAATTTGAAATAGGCCTAATTTTAGAGTAAAACTATGAACCTACACACGTATCACATTTTGTATCACATTCACAATCACAAAACCATTCTTCAGTCACAAGACGATGAAAAAATTTCGTCTGAAGTGACCATTGGGGGATTTCACCCCCCCCCCCCCGTGGTCCGCGCTAGTTTTCACCTCTTTTCCTTGATAATTCTAGATATTTCGAATTTTTTTGCACACTATTACATCATTACACTCGTTGAACGTGACTGGTCACTCATTGTCATGATGTGTTTGTATTGTAATAATTGGTTTCCCAGCCAGTTGACTGTGTTGCTTGCTCCGTAACCCTTGTCCGCTAAGACGCGCTGCACAATGCAAGTGCCGTTGGCCCTCACGATGCTGGGCGGACAGTATGCGTATTTCCAAGGATAAAGCATTAAACTTAAACTTATTTTTTTACAGTTTTCATGTCTCTTTTTTGGTTTATTGTGTTTCAAATTTTTGAGTTTCCAAAAGTAATCTGTATTCAGATTTTGATTAAAATTCTTTGTAATGTGATTATTAGCCCGCATGGACTTCAAAAGCGATTATTTTCAAAATTTTTGTCTCCCGCCATCCTTTATTTTTTGGAGGGAGGACCAATCTCGAAAACAGTAGGGGCGTGTAGGGTAAAACTATGGTCAAGTTTTATTGTAATCGGTTGTCACATTCGAAAGTTATCGTATTAACTAGCCGAAACGTCCACATAGATAGATAGACAAATGACAAACGGCAGAAGTAAAACTGAGAACTCGCTGTGTGTGTGTGTGTGTGTGTGTGTGTGTGTGTGTGTGTGTGTGTGTGTGTGTGTGTGTGTGTGTGTGTGTGTGTGTGTGTGTGTGTGTGTGTGTGTGTGTGTGTGTGTGTGTGTGTGTGTGTGTGTGTGTGTGTGTGTGTGTGTGTGTGTGTGTGTGTGTGTGTGTGTGTGTGTGTGTGTGTGTGTGTGTGTGTGTGTGTGTGTGTGTGTGTGTGTGTGTGGTTACTTGCGAGGTTTCTACAGCCGATACAACCGAAGCCACATCTCACTTCCTTTCCACCAGTTTATCAGGTTGCGTTGCGCCAATCGTTTCCTATAATTCTCATACTTCCCATCTTTTCCTACACGTCGTTTCACGACATTCCTTCATCTTTCTTCCATCTGGTATACGTTTCTAGAGCTTTGTGGCCGTCTTCTATTAGCCATACAACGTTAGTTGTTTTGGGCTACTCTGTTCACCAGTATTCCCATGCTTTTGCATAGGTGTCGGACTTCCTGGTTCGGTGTTATACCCTTGAAGTTTCGGCTGGTCTACGCCAGATATCCATCCCGGTTACAGAAAAATACCGTTTATAAATTAATTTCTTTCATACGTAAAAGCTTCCGTTTTGCTACGAAATTCCGTAACGCTCACGAAAAGTCGGCAGGTGTGGTTACGCAAAAGTTCTACACGTTTCTCGCCTAGCCCTCTACACTTTGTTCGAGCACCCTTAACTACGCAAATTATGCCGGCACGCATAATAGAATGCATAAAAGAATGGAAAATTAAATTATTCCCACACCTGCGGGACCTATATAAGCAACAGGGGCCGGCTTAGAAGTTAGTAACACCCGGCGTTATTGTAGAGTGCGGACCAAGTGATTGCTTCGGATTAGTGGAAAGTGATAATTAGTGCGGATCTCTTATAGGTGACTGTATTATTGCGTGTGGTCAAATTGTGACGATTTAAATTGTGACAATTACAAAAAAAAATTTTTAATTAATTAAGGTTGCGTACTATTAACCATTTAAATCTCACAATAATAATAATAGTAATAAAAACGTGTAGGTACTAAATGTGAATGTAAGAAGTAATTAATCAGGGCAAAGTATCCGTAAAGAAAAGGCATATTGTAAATAATTATTATGTTCGTATTTAACCCTTTGCTTGCTATCAAGCGCCTACCTGTTGATACCGGAATCGACATGTTTTCCGAGTCTACTGTAATTAAAAATAATATAGTAAACTAATGTTAATAATTAAAGTATCTGTAGACACAGAGAGTAACTAAAACAATTAATTTAAATGATGTATTTTTATCTAGCGATAGTTAGTATAAATAAAAAAGTTTATTCAAAGAGAAACAGGAACTATATATGCTCGCGGAATAAACACCCCACTCTCTCTTGTCATGTACAAGGGTAGCGGACGAAAAATACCGCTCTCGCCATGACGACTCCCAGCAGTACAGACGCACGAGCAAAATGCTCTGTTCAAAAGTTATGCAATTTATTGTTAGTGTGGATTAATTAATTATTATTTTGTATTTTACTAAGTGTTACAAAAGTGTAACATGTAACGTTAACAAAAAGAACATTTCAAAAAATTTGTAACAAGAAGAAAGATGTAACTACAAACGACAAGTGTTAAAAAAAACGATGACTGCAATCTTCACCGATGGACGAATCTTTTCAACTTCTCACCTGTGGTCATGGACCATCTGAATTACAACTCTAGTATACCCTACCGATGATGCAGTTGGAGACATCTGAGAATCAACGAGTATCTGTGTAGAAGACTCTACCTATCCTGCTGACGTTTTAAGCCATGAACAACTGAGACCAGACCCAGACGAGGACGACGTTTTAGGACTCCCAAGACGGAACCACATGGAGGAGATTACTACATCCAAAAATAGAGGTGACTCGATAGCACGTCTATCGAGGAATAATGTTAATAGTTTTTGTAACGCAATACTATATTAAAGAGACTTTCAGAGACGATTGATTTTATAAGAATATAAAAAAAAAACTTAAATTTGAGAATTTAATTGTAACTATTCAAGATCATTCAGTTGTAACAGTTTAGATATTAACGTAACGTAGTATTATTAATACCATTCTTCTAATGGAATATATAAAGAAGCAAAAAGGTAAAAGGTCTTGCAAGATAAAGTTTTGAATTGAATATAATTAGAAGATTAGAAACTAAATATCAATGGTTACCCGGATCCGGGGGTATAGCTAGATAAATCTGTTGTGATCCCGTAGTCTGAATAAAGCAATTCAATTAATTTTAATAATTTGATTAATAATGTCATGGGATCTGTTCTTTGGAGTAAATGTTATATTTCAAATGTTTAATAAAGAAAGTCTTCTTGTTACACACATATACGGAGTATATAAATCAACAGTTTCACCTTCCCTGATTCCTTGTATGTCTTACTGTGTATTGTTCTGATTTAAATTTCAGCTCGTCTGGAATAAGGCAGCCTGAAATAATTGGCAGAACCAATTATTTTGGGTTCCCTCCGTTATAACTCGAAAGAAGAGGTTATAAAATTTAACTTGAATTATTGTACGAGAGTACCTTTTTGATTACAAAGTGTTATTTTGTGACTAATTAAAGTTGTTAATTGGTGACTTCGTTGGTGTGTGTGTTTTGTTTCCACCGTACAACACGACGATCCGTGAGACCGTCGTAACAGTAGCCCTATGTAAGATTCTCGATAGACAATCGAGACCTTCATTAGGTTAGTTCTACGCAAGGCCAAATATTTTTTGTAGCTTTTGAAATACGTACTGTCGTATATGGAGCAATTGAATCTGAGGGAGCATCTAAACGGCGCGTTTATTGTAACCAAATCTTGTACTCACCAAACTGTTGCTTATGGAATTTATGGAAGTGTTAATTACTTCGCAGAGTCCAAGTCCTAAATTGTGTTCGATGTACGAAATGTGATGTTTATTCTTTCGTTTGTCAGAGTTTCGTTAAAATGTCGTTCATCGAGTGTTGTCAGTTAATTATTAACCAGTATGTTCGTGTACTTAAAGGCATTACAGTTAATTATTTATGTTGTGACCGTGTACTTTAATTGAACAAAAAACTGTAGTTGAAGAGGGCACAGTAAGTGCGGCACATAAATTCAATAAATTATGCAAGCTATAAACGTAACAATAAAGCGACACCAATAAAACACGGTAATAACAAGCTGTTGTACACGGTAAAGTGTACAATTAGCGGTCATTACTCAATACTGCGCTCGCCGTTTAATTTCCCCGTTAACATTTTCCTGTGTTGCTTCATTGTAATAAATCTCTGCGTGTGTATGTAATTACGAGCGTGTTTTGCGAAGAACGGCGGGTTTATTGTTATTTTATTTTCATCGGAAGGTAGCGGTCGCCAAAAGAAGACTTCCCCCCGCAGCTAGCGTATGAAGTAGCGGAGTAGTAAGTGATTTTGATTTGTACGTCGCCTTTTAACGACATTATAATTATTCTTCCTCGTTGTTGTCGTCTTAGAACAGTTTGTTTATCGAACCTGTTGTTACGAGGGTGGGGTAGATGGTTAACTTGTACCTTCCAGCTTATCTTGACATCTGATGTCATGCATAAGTACTTTGCGCTGTTTTCATGTGCTATCATTTGTTGTTGATTACCAGATGTAGGTAATGAATTATCGTATTGGTAAATTTAACGTGCACTAATCTGCAGATCGTAGCTTCTCAGTCGCTTCGTACAAGGACCTTACACGACATCGGGCCACATTGCCAACAGTAATTACACATATGACTGAATAATGAAAGAGATTTTTTTTCTCATATTTGTTTCATTGAGATTGGGCTAAGCCCATTTATCAATTTACATTTCATAAATAATCACAAGGTGTAGATGGCCGTCCTTTGGCGCACTCCTCTAAAAACCAATCACTTTGTTCTTGTGATGGCTGTCACTTGACACATTACACCTTCATTCTGTTCAGCCTTCGCATAAGTTCAGTACTGTTAAGATGTTGCAGCATCTCGATATTCTGATGTTTATACAAACGTTCCTCGTGCTTCTTGGCGAATCGGTGAACTTCATCTTCGACTGAAGCAATCTTCAAATTCCTGTTGATGTCCTCATTTCGTATTAACAATATACCTAAGTACTTTGTTTTGAAATTTCTGGATAATTTTTCTGTTAATTTTCTTCGTGCAACCCCCCAGATGTAGCCTACACCATATGGCCAGACAGGTTTATGGACCTCTTTATGTACCAACTGTTTACTATGTATAGGCAACTCGGAATGTGGCCTTAGAAGCCAGGAGATTTTTCTGAAGTTCTGCTCAAGTTCGGTTCTTTTCTTTTTTACCTTCCAGCGTGACTTGGCATCTGATGTCATGTCTACGTACTTTGCACTGTTTTCATGTGGTTCACTTGGTAGTCGATAATCACATGCAGGTAATTAATTTTCCTATTGGTAAAATTAATGCGCGCTGACTTGCCTTCGTTTGGTTTTACCCGCCATCTTTTAGCCCAAGAATTGACTTTGTCAGTGGTAGATTGTGGTTTCTCAATCGCTTCTTCAATACTATTACCTTCCGCAACAGTAGCTTTGTCGTCGGCAAAGGTAACAATTACGGCCTCTTCACAGGTGGGTATGTCATTCGTATACACCAGGTATATAACTTGTCCTATTACGCTGCCTTGTGGAACACCAGCTGAGATTTCTTTTAATTCAGACTAACAGTCCCCGTTTTTTACTGGGAAATATCTGTCTGAAATGTAGTGTTTCAGTAATTTACTGAAATGTTTTGATAAATCTCTGCAATTTGTACTTCACCCCGCGATTCTGCACTAGAGATTTGTAGATAACAATTTTTAACAAGTTTTTCGTAGGTTAAAGTCTGCTTTCAAACTGACTGAAAAGACCATATTAAACGTTGGTTATACTATAAGGCTTGATCTTTACTTATTCCAAGACACCGTTTTCCCACGTTGTACGCACACGTCATTAAATAATGAGTGCTCATTGCACACTCGATGGCTAATTGTGTGCGTCCGCTGTTACAGAATATACCCGAACCCGTAACCAGTCGTTTTGACACGTTCCAAACGCAAGTTCTGTAAAAAATCAGAAGAGAATGTTAAGATGGTAGAGGACCAATCAGTGAAACCTCATTATATCATTCCCGTGTAATCAGCTTCATAAGTTATAATCTCAAATACTGAAAAAAACGTGGAAGGCGTTCGACAGGTTTCCATAAGTCGCAGTTAGTTGAACGTGAAATTAATTTAATAAAAACCAGTGTTTTATAGTCGGTGAAAACTCTGTGACTACAGATCATATATTACCATAAAGAATTCAGAAATTCTGTCGGTTAATAGATCTGCTAGCCAAACAATATTGTAGATGAAGTTGACAGTTGCTTGTAGTCATTAATGGCAAAATATTTTTGTCCCATAAAAGATGTATGAACCGAGGGAAGGGGATTCAATTTTGAATAGAAACGAAGTTTGTATTCGATAAACTTTAAGGTCTGGCAAAAAGCGTGTTTTCGCTTTGAAAAATACAAGTAACATCCTAAAATTAAAACGGGGAAGATAAAACTGAATTGAAAAGGAAAAAAGGTAAAAGGTAAGTAGAAAAGATTAAAAAGCTAAGATGAAAATGTAGGAGTCGAAGAGGAGTTGGAGTAATTAAATAATGAATACTTATAGGCGATTACAATCCTACGAAAAGATTGACGACAACGGTGATTGTGACTTGTGGCACAACTCGTAACTTTGTATGTATCTCAGTTTGAGTCGATAGTGAACAGCAGAAAGTCATGTTGAGGGTAATGGAAATGGAAAAAAAGTGAGAAGTGAATGAAACTTGTAAGAGCAGATTAAGATATAACAAAGTCAGCTGAAGTCAAAAGAAGCAATACGAAGGCACAGTGAAGAAAAAAGAAAGCTTTTTTTACTGGTATGGTATGGGCAGGCGTAAGGAATGTAAAGAACTAGTTAATGAAATGACGTTCACGGGAGACAAAAGAAAAAAGAGACTGATAGGTGGTATAAATGACAGAACAATAAACGGGCTAGCGAAGTGGGTATTATGTGGTAAGGACAGAGACCAATGGAAGGAAATTTTGGACACCGGAAGACCGATATAACGATCAAACGAGCAGTGAACGGCAGGCACTAAACTATACTTGTCCATGGCAACGATTTGTCGTCGTTGTGTTGGGGCACGTGTATGCAATCGTGTTCGCACTGATTTCGGCCACGCCAATGTCAGCAAACTAACACCAGTGTTTGCTTAATCATATAGTACACGGAAACCGTTGGCATTGGAGTTGACACGCGATCTGTCCCACGAGCACGCAAACAACAATATTAACTAACACTCATATCGCTGAGAATTATTAATACAACACGGTGGGTATTAATTCCGTCGGTAAACGCGCAGTTTTTGCGTGTCGAAATATTTAGGGTAAATACTGTAACTATCATAATTGGTGCCAGTATGTAAACCTTATTGTAATATCAATATTATTATTGTAATTGCTATTTGTAATTGCTATTGTAATATCTTGTAGGACAAGAATCAAGTATTAATATTGGCCCCCTTATTATACATCCCGAAATAATTTGTTGAGCTTCGCGCTCACGTTGGTAGTTAAATTTAGTACCAAAATATGTCTACCAAAACGGTATCGCTACGAAAAAGACAAATTGAAAGGATCTGATTTTACGCAAAATCGTCTGCTTGATTTGTGTATATCAGGTAATTGTCCTAAGAAGTTCCTTAAAGCAGCCGCACAACTTTCACGTGTAAGGTGAAGAAACATCCCTGGGGAAAGAACCTCTTTCCTGACGTTATAGTGGATTGTAAAAAATAAATATCATGTAAAGGTGAAGTACATAAAATTAGATAATTTTAGACACACTGGACGAGTTAAAATATTGGAAAGATTTGTTAAAATCATAATACATTAATTAGCTAATAGTGCGTGATAACAGAACTGTTGGGGAAGCGACTCTCAGGTTTAATACATGTGGAAGGAGTAAAAGCGTGTGTAAGAATCTCCACCAATAACGTTACAGTAATTCGTTCACGTCATCACAGTAACGCCTATAAGGGTACTGTGTTGCCACGTTCTTACCCAGATGAACACGTGGTCAGTTTTGAAGCGTGCAGCGCTCGGTATGTAAATCTTCCCGTGTACAGTTGGCAACATCGCAGCGAAATGTCAGAGTCTCGGCTCGAGTATAACCAGTAGAATAATGAAAATTTGTCGAGTTTACTGCTGAGTAACAGGTATACGAGCATGACTTGATCAACGATCATCTCGTCACGTCGAACACAACCGAACTATGATCGAGTACACTGACACATGTGATGCAGGAAGTATCTGTGGTCTGACCTTCACCATCTACGATTATGTAGACGGCAATAAGTCGATCACAAAATGGGTATGACGACAAATCGTCATTGTTAAACCACACAGGTCTTACAATAGCTTCTAACGAGGAGTCGCTTTAGCGTTAATGTGTCACACGTCTGGAGAACATAACTTAGACGTGTAAAATTTACCAGATAATGTGATACCCAACAGTCAGTACGTGGGAGGTTACCGTAATGAAAGTAACGAATACGCAAGAAGATTAATTGGGCAGAGAATAACCTTTACTACAGCAGCGACCTTCGTCACTTCCTACTGCGTCTTTTCCTAAACATCATTTGTGCAGTTCATTTATCTTTAAGTTTTGCTCCGTTTCACTTTGCTCGTGTGTCACCTTTTCTGTTGGGTTTTCGATTCAGTGAACAGGCTTTCAAAGTCGCTGTCACTTTTGATCGGCCCTACGACCTCCGAACACTGTATCGTGGACTGGGCGCGACTCTCTGGGAATTTTGCTATGCAGTAAAACTACATCTGTTACAAGCTGATTCCTTTAAATATCTTAGGAAATGCATTACGTCAGAAGGTAGGTGCATCGGCGATATAAAACATAGAATTGCGCAAGCAAGATGGGCATTTTTTCAAGAAAAGCTTTCGTCTGGCATCCAGAAACGTGTCCCTGGAAATCAGCAAGAAATGTATAAAGAGTTTCATTGGAACATGTGCACTTACGGCTCGAGAACCTGGACTTTTGAGGAAAGTAGGGAGGAGGTACAGGTACCTTGGAGCTTTTGAGATATGGTGGTGTAGGAGGGCCTTAAGAATAACGTGGACGGAAAGCGTGCCTAATGATGAGGGTTTGAAGAAATTGGGTGAAAAAGGACGCTGAACGGATTCATTATGGAAAGGAGAAGCAATATGTTTGGTCACCTGGTACCCCATTCAAATTGGTTCACCACCCTGATCGAGGGGCGTAGTGGGAGGGTAAGACCCGGCAGGAGTATATGCATGGTGTAAAAGAAAGAAGAAGGTATGTGGTGATCAAAAGGATGTTTCGTGATCGGTGGTCAAGACAATTCCGTTATAATTATCATTTTACTAACATTAAAAAGTAGAGTAGCGCGAATTTTTCTGATAATTGAAATTGAAATTTATCTAATAATAAACATATTTCATTCAAAATTATGAGCGAGTTGTGCAGTTCAAAGAACGTACTAGTTTTTTGTACCTTAAAAATTATTTGTGGTACTGTCTCACACCGCTGACGAAGGCGCACATCACGCCGAAACGCGTACGGGAGGAAACAAAGTAAGTTTCACAAGTGAAAGTTTAATAATCTATATTAAAAACTATCTTTCCCATTCTGCAACAGCGTGACAAGTAAGTGCGTAAAGCTGTTAATAAATGGCGAATGTATTTCAAAAAAAAAAAATTTCTGTTGTTTACAGGTCTAAGTTTCTAAATGACAGATTTCAAAAATTGCTCATGTAGTAACGGAAGGCCAAGATGCCGCCCACATAACCCTACCTCCAGAGTGCCGTGCACTCTCGCATCTCCGCTTAATACGTCCCCCATACGCACACTTGTAAACACAAAACAGATCACCGTCACGAAACCGTGGGATGATACACAGGCAGACGGGTAACGCGGCGCAGCAGCCCGCGTGGGATATCATCTGTTGCAACGAACTGTTTGTTTCTCGTTTGACATTATGTAATTGATATAACAGATGCGGCGTTTCATTTGAAACAGCGGCTCATATTTTTCCATATGACAAGCGCTACGTGCCGCATTACGTCATGTCTTGTCCAACGTCAAACGACAATGAAATGCGATGGAAACAAAATGTGTGTCGATCAGTTCACTGGGTAGACTGTCCGATGTTTCAGCTTCTTCGTAGTCCCTTTTGTGCTGTTGGTGTTCCAGCAGCGTTCTCAAATATGAGAGATACGGTATTTTGACAAACTTTCAGAAACAAATAGGCGTTATAAGTTCATGTTTCTCATTTCTTTATACGGTCAAGTTTAGAACACCTTTTAACTCCTCTTAAGAATGCCATTTCCGAGGTTATCTCCGTCCGGCTGTGTCCTTTGAAAGTTGCGAGTAGGCTAAGTTAAATCAATTCCCCGTTATATGGTAGCAGCCTATAGTTGGGTAAGTCGTGTGGAGGGCTGCTTCCTTACAGGCCATGACTCCCGGTAATTTTTATTCAGGGTTGTCTTCCCCGAGCCTATGATGCTCCAACAAATCTCTATAATGAGGCCTTAAGAGAAGAGTTTAACTTGAATGAGAAATTAAAAGATTACAAACAACGGTGGAAAGAACATTTAAGAAAAGAAAGTCAGATTCCAGGCTGGCCAAACAAGTCTGGAAATACAAACTTATAGGACACAGGTGGGTTGGGTAGACCCAGGAAGATATGCCTGTAGGATTTTTCTGTTGTGTTGTGAAAATGATGAAGTTCACATTCCTTGTTAGCTCGTCTTGTTATTTATACGAAGGAGAGTTTTCGTATAAGAAAAATCGAGTTAATTAAAAAATGTTTCTTACAGTTCCAAGACTGTACCGCAGTTCGGATTGAGAAGCTCTGCGACATGGCAATTGCGTAACAGTAGTTTCAGTGAAAGAGTTCTGAGGAGGAAGGCATACTGCGCATTCCTGTCAGCGGTACCAAGAGTCGAATGACCTTGAACGTCGGTGGACGATAGTTGTGTAACGAGCATCGATATGTGGTGAGCCGCATGTGGGGGTGAAACTCCATAGCTCCTTTCCGACCACAGGAGAACTGTGCGAAGACTCGTCACCATCAAATACTGTTGGCCACCTATGCGGAAGTAACGAGTTTAACACGCGGACATTTAAACAAAGAGTGTTGAATAGACACGTGTGTTCGTGAGTGACTCGGTAATAAAAGAGAAATTGCAAGCGACACTGTGCGCGATAAGAGTTTATTGCCTATCGCCACGTATTAATTACTGTTTTATGCATCGTTTACCGCTTGCCAGAAGTAATAACGTGTGTGATACTTTCTCGTTATCAGTAATCACGTGTACGTATGTACCTTTTTTATTCCCATTAAAGTTATTGTTGTTATGTGCAGTTTCGCGCATAAAGAAGAAATAGTGCTTCCTGTGTATTTTCTCTCAACAAAACTGCTGATGCCTGTATATCATAAACTAACAGTTCTTGATTGCTTTCAGTGCTGATTTTGTTTTTCAAAGATCAATTTGCTTCGTTCTATGTTAGTGTATTTTTACAGTGTATTTCTGTTTTATTATCACAGTCTGGTGTTTGAATGAAATACTAGAGGTCAGGAGTTCATGATTTTTCTCCGAGTCGTCAGGTCTCCAACGCTCGTCGCCGAGATCTCTATTCTATCAGTTTGAGATACCGTTTTATCTCAACCTGTAAGTATATTGTCCGTTACTTATTGTCATATTTTACATTGACGTTAGCGTTGTGCGCATCATTTGGTTAGTAATCTAGAGGTGCCCCGTTCTTCTCCCGGCATGATTATAATGTGGAGGTGCGCTTTAGGCCTAGTGGCTCGCGAGCTGCTTGTGGGTGTGGCGGCGAGTTGCTGACGCAGTTGCATTCCGGTTGCAATTGGAAAACAAGAGCGTGTCGTCAGATACGCTTGCCATCTATTGTAGCATTAGTAGTTCTTGGAGGGAAACATCATAAACAGATTTTCACATTTAAAAAAAATAATTTTTTTATTATTATTGTCGACCTTTTATTACTAGTTCTCGGCAATATCGACCCCCTACATTTACAGTCCTTTTTGGCTATACGTGGTCCAACAAGCTGCAGCAGTTCTTCAAAGCATGAAGCGGTCAATGTAAAAAACTGTCTAAAACCGACTGCATACTCAAACAAAAATTCTTTAAACAAATTCTCATTCTTAAACAAGTTGTAAATGCATTTATATTGTAACCCCTATTTGTACCACGGTAGAAATTAGAAGAGATATGGTAGATCGGCAAGCTTGAGCTCTACGCCATACAGGAAAGGCGGTATGGCCGGCACTAGACGGGTAGAAGATGCACGGGACGCCTGGCGCCCTGGTTTGTGTGCGTTATCCGCGCCGGAGCCTGATGAACGCCAGTTTCACACGGTGCACCGCGGTCGTTCGCTCGGCACAAAGACTTAGGATACGGTCCACCAATACATATTTTTTGTATGAGTTGACTTTGGAATCTTGCTTCAGCCGATCGCCACGCCTGGCCGCATTACACTTTAGTTGCACATTTTGCGGCTGGATGTTACCCCAGGTCTTCATTTCCACAGGCTGAGTCGACCTGGGACTGAAAATAGCTGGGACTTGATTTTGTGGCTGAAGGTAAATTTCCACACCGTTTTAGTATCTAGAAAAACATCCGAATTGCAGATAAGAAAAGTGTCAGATCGCAAAGGATGAACGTATGTAAACTGCTACACCAAGACCACGCAGGACTGCTGGTATGTTTTGACCATTAATAAAGTAAAAACCCTTTTCGTATGAGTTGTTTCACTTGATTTTCCACTATTGAATTTGTGATGATACATGTTTGATAAGTAATGGTGTACATTTGGGGTAATTTGGTAAAAAGAATATTGGTGCAGTAAAAATTCAATTTGTAATCATATCTGTAAAAGATATGATTCAGTGTATGTTCAATTGTTTAAGTTTTTGATAGGTTAAGTTGAACGTTTTTAAAAATTTGAATAAATTTATAAAATAATAATCAACTTTACAAACTTTTGAACACGAGAAATAATACTTTGTGTTTGTGTACAGAAATTATTTATAATCGAATATTTATAAAATTATATGGTAAGAATCCCAGATTTCTCTTTTAACCTTGAAGCTAGTCGTATCCCTTCCCCACCAGAAAAAGATTCTAGTTACCCCACTGTGTTTAATGTCCATTACTATTTGTTATTAATTGTTAATATCCATTACTATTCTTAGTACGACTTTGCGTTTGAGTTATTGAACAATATTTTGAATAATGTTTATACTTTAATTAAACACTCTTACAATCTTAAACGTGGTGTAAAACTTGCTATACAAAAGCAGTGACCTTTCCAAATATTTCGCAGATTAAAATGCTAATTTTTGAAGTTGTTCGCATAGAATACGATGGCACTATAGCTCTTGATGCTTACTTTGTGAAAATGTGCGTGAAGTATTAAACCGAGAGGTAAGTTTTAGCAGGATAGCGTTATTTTAAAATTTAAAACTAAATCAGGTGATACTCTTTTAAACGGGACGTAGCTGTAGTATAACGCAAACAACACATACCAACAGACCTGTGGCAATTTATGTCCAATGTACGTCCATCCAGTGCGAGCTGACACTTTTCTTATCTAATGTACGGTGAGCGAAAACTTGACCACAAAATTAGTACTTTTAACCGTATTTGGGGAACTATCCGTCGATGCCTGAAAAATAAAGCCAGGAAAGAGACAGTGTTGAAATTGTATACAACAATGGCTGTCCCCGCACTTATATATAGCAGCGAAACAAAGGCACAAGAAAATCGAATTCAGGCACAGGAAATGAGATTCTTAAGACGAGTTAAGGGCTGTAGTCGAATAGACAGGATAAGAAATGAAACGATTAGACAAGAACTTCAGGTATTCAACTTAAACGAAAAGATAAAATTTAATAGAAACAAGTGGCAAGAACATTTAGAAAGAATGCAACAATACAGGATTCGAGTAAAACCTAGAAAATACAAAGCCAGAGGAAGAAGAAATTTAGGTAGACCAAGGAAAAGGTGGGAACCGAAACAGGCAGAATGCCTAAAACATGAAGTGAAGAAGAAGAAGAAGATGTACGGTGAGCCATTCGGGGATGTTTTTCTAGATTCTAAAACGTTGTGGCAATATACCTCCACACGATTTTATTGTGCTGCCCGGGAATTTTATGCTAAAGTAGGTAATGCTAAAACATTCTGTACGGCATGTGTAGTGTACATATTTATAAACAGTAGGTCTATTCAAATACGGGAAACAGAAGGGGACGAAGCCAAATAATACTGTTGGGGAACACTTCGCATACCTTCCGTGTATAAGCCTTCAAAGACGGACGTCGATAAGTATATTGTTCGTTCCTGTGTAAACGTCAGACAAGACACGGAACGCTTATGTCAATATTTAGTAGAGTCACAGTACTGCATCACGCCACCAATCGAATGTACGTTTTTCCCTACACAGACGTTTTGTTTGACGTTTAAATAATACCGACGAGTGAGACTAAAGTCCGTTACTGAACACGAAAGTGGAAGAAGGAAATGTAATGTTATTACAGACATCCGCCCGGCCGGTTGTTGCCACTGCTACCTGTTGCAATGGCGTGCTCGTTGCCAACTTGTGTGATTCTGTTTCATAACATTTTCATTTGCAAACAATAAAAAATATCGCTAAGGTCGTTTATAAATATGGTTCCGCGAAACTCGTTTTTATCTCTTGTTCCACATTCGTCCTTTCCGCCGTTAACAGCGTGTTTACCAGACTGTGACTTATACGATCGATCCTCTCAAAGTCAGCTTCTCAATGTAACCTAATCCCCCCTATTCCAATCTTGGTTTTCTTTTTCCTCCTTCCGGGGGTGCGTTCAAGATGAGTGTCGCTTTTCTTTCATTTACACATTTACGGTTTTTTCCTTTACCCATCCTTGATTTTTTTCATCCAACTAAAAGTATCCGTCGGTGATTTTTAAAATTAAGCGCTCCAGGAATTAACGAAAAATACTCCCCCCCCATACATTTAATAGAGGGTGTGTGGATATTTGTTCGGAGATCCTCCGAAAACGTTAATTCGAGGAGAAAACGTAGTAAAAAAAGCGTAGAGCATGGGAGAGCTTACGAAATTGTTGTGGTCACTTAACGTCAAAAACCTTTGGACTCGGAACAAGAGAACCACAAAATCTTTTTTTGTAAAGCGTGGATCTGAACAGTCGACCCATGCAAAGAAGGACACGGTACGATTACAGGTAGATTGCAGGGAGTAAGTGATGATGACATTTTTTGTGATACACGAAATCAGAAGATTATGAAAGAGGCAAAATGAAGTACTGTAGGCTGCAATCCGGATTTTTCTTAATTGAGTGGAATGGCTATAAAGACGTTGTATTAAAGAGCAAAGTTGATACAATAAATGGTAGGTATAAGCTACGAATGGCATTCTTCGGTCAAACGGTTGTAAGAGAAGATTTGATCGGGTATATGGGGATTTTAATTATGGAGCGGTCAACACAAGAATCCAGCTCTTCAGAAAATTTTTATGAGGTAGCTTGGACAGCAATCTTAGAACAGCGGAATTGTTATTAAGTACTTATAAGAGGATTCAATATTTATAAGTTTTGTTTAACGTTGCTTTAAAAAGTCATATCGTATTGAAGTACTTTTGCTGCGGTATTGAGGTATGCGATTCGCAAAATTCGCATCAAATAAAAACAATCACTCAGTTAATAATTTTACAAGACCTCAGTTGTAACAAATACTTTGATAACACTCGCCAAATGTGATGCGCACTAATCTCTGTAAACCCACTCGCTCTCCGCTGTGGTCATCCCTTGGGGGTTGGAACACTTGCCCGGAATGACACTTGCACGAAGTGACATTTGCCCGGAGCCCTCCCCTCCACATAATGGTATTTGGTGAGTCAGAAGTAAGACTGTGACACTTGCCCGGAACTAACATTAGTATCTTAAAACTGTTCAAAACGTATCCTCTTTCAATTTTGGAAGGGTTGAATTCAGTGTTATAGTGCAATATTATTTTTGTTTTATGAATTTTAAGACTTTTAGCCAACTTTGCGTCGTTTCTAGGGAACACCACGGGGAGGTAGTCTCTTATCGTTCTCCATATATTTTTTCACTGTATGTGAGTTCGTCAATTTTTTTTAATGCTGAATTAGAATATTTACATATTTACAATATTTACAGATCTTTCCTGGTGAGAGTCTACGTCTCTAACCTATAGGCATTGCCTTTACTTTAACTTCTGGACATAAGCAACAGAAACAAGGAAATACCTTAGTTTGCCATCTGGTTCCAGTTTTTGAAATGGTTTCATCACTCTTCACTGCTGATTTTTCCTCTTCTTCCCGTCAATATTCAGGGTTATTCTATCAAAAAAGTGGCCGTAATACTCTGCGTCCTCTCGTAGAGTCTTGAGCAGTGAATATACATTTGGATGAGACCTCGAAATTAAACTATTAATTCTTTGATTCCACCCTTCAGAAACATTGTTGGTCCGGTGCCGTCTTCCGCAACAGTTCCACACTTTCCTTTGGATATGCTCATTCTCAAGCCACTGATCGACGACGTAGTCATAGAACACCCGCAGTTTCTCGTCTTCAGGTGTGCTTTCCTGTATACTTAGCCAAGCATCATCAATCAGTTCTAGCGGAACATGCGCGAGGGCAGAATACATTCGAATGTGAAGTCGAATCTCTTCATTTTCTTTGTACGCAGGAGCAAAGCCACAATCTTGTACTCTCCTCAATAAACATTGGTTAAAATGGTAGTTACAACCAAAAATTTCAGCTTCAGGAAACAGTTTTAGCTGATTGGATGATAGCCAGTTCAAAGTCCATTGTAAGTGTCACAGGATTCCATCCAGGTACGTTGTTTTTCACTGCTTTGAAAAAACGATCATATGTTTCTCGTTTCTTATTTGGCAACAACGTAGACTGTTGGAATAGTGTTGGTTTCTTTCCAAGAACTTCTCAGATCGGCGTGGATGATAAATAACTGCCCAAACTGTTTGGTTGAACTCTTGAAGGTTCCGTCGACGAAGAATGAAGAACAACTTGTCAATGCAGATTTTCCTTTTTCGCTGGCAAACACCAATATTTTGTCTTTAGGCCCTCTGTTGTCGTCTTCAAGTAGAAAATTTTTACCGTCATTCATAAGTAGATCATTTTCCTCTAATCGTATTCCTTCAGAGTCGACTGGGTCCTTTGTAGGCCCCACAGTTTTTCTTCGAATGCATTGTAATGATTGTTTGGCACTTCTGTGTGATGGTAATGAAGTCACAAGGTCATATCCTCGATTAAAGAGCGGGCCTACTTCTTCGGCGTAAATTTTTGAAATCGTATTATCTGTTTTCCTTGCACGCTTCTTTGCATTAACAACACTTTTTCTCACTTCAGTTGCCGCTTCGTCCGGAATACAAACATGAGTTGCTTCGCCTACGATAGTATTATTTTTCGTTGATATTCTGCCTTTACATTTACTTTTCTTATAATCGACACATCGCCAATAAGTCACATCTTCTTTGTTGGTATAGTCAACACTCCCTCCATTCCTCCTGCATTCCTATAACCAGTCCGACTCACCCCCTACCGGACTCCGTGCAAGTGTCACTGACCAAAATACACATAATTAGTCATTTCGTGGAATGCTTAGGGCTCTGGGCAAATGTCAACAAATTCCATCTCCGTGCAAATGTCACTCCGTGCAAGTGTCACAACTTCCATTCGTTGATCCGTCAAACTCCAATTTATCGAACCTAAAGATTCTTTAATCTTTTACTGTGTAACATTCTCGTAGATGATTGTTTATACTACACGACTCTCGACCATTTTGCCTGTTATTTACGTATGTCGGTAACTAATGAGTCGTTATAGCTCTCCGCGCTATGGTTATTTTTTGGCATATCTTCTTAACTATTGAATGCTGTATCCATTACTACACTGAATGTTTAAATCTGTTCTTATGGATTTTTTTCCTAGACGCTGCCCATGTGATTGTGTAGATAGTAATATACGTGAACGCTTATGCTTTTGTGTTGAGTTCTTTCATTCCTGTAATGCGGAAGTAGATCTTATTGGTTTTCTTTAGTGATTTCTGGTTTCTTCTTCACCATTTCATTGAGCTTTTCATGAATCGTATGGTTTCGTATGACTGCCATCTCCCATTATCTATATTTGTATGTCCATCTTCCATAACCGTTCCTTCATTGATATAAGCACGACTGTTTATTTTACGTAATTTGTTCTGCAATATTTTTTTTGCGTGTTCCAATTAATATATGTCATCGGCGGTTCTTTCAAACTGAATTTAAATTCAGGTATCCTGAGTCTGTGTTTTTACTTTCAGTCTTGCCTAGCCTTTCGATAATATACGTATAATTTTCTTTTGTTTTTCAAGCTTTACATTCCTTGAAAGTACTATAGCTGATCAGTATTTTATCATGTGCTGTAGAGTACCATGTTCTTTTGTCGTCATCATCTCCACAACACGGCATAAGCAAGGTGCTGCCTGTTCCGCGTTCAAAGATCCTCCAGCCATCTCTTCCTGGGTCTACCCACACACCTGTGTCCTGTCGGTTTATATTTCAAGACTCTTGTTTGGCCAGTCTGAATCTGACATTCTTTTCTTAAGTGTTCTTTCCACAGTTGCTGGTAATCTTTTAATTTTTCATCCAAGTTAAAAACAAAAACTTGTAACTCTTCTCTTATGGTTTCATTGTTTACACGGTCGAGTATAGAACACATTTCAATTCCTCTTAAGAGCGCCATTTCCGAGACCTGTATTGTACTGTCTTGTTCTTGGTTGCTGTCCATAATTTACACCTATGACAGTACAGGGACTGCGATGACTTTGTAGAATTTTAATTTTGTATCTCGACGTACCTTGTTTCTAAAATACGGTTCCCACAGATCGTCTGGAACTTACCTGACTTAACATCAATATCATAATTCCTATCATAGCTAATATCATTTCCCAAATAATTAAACTGGCTCACCTGTTCTAGAACTCGATCATTAACTATTATTTTTGTTCTTATTGGTTCCTTGCCTCGAAACGCCATTACCTTTGTTTTTATAGTGGAGATTTTCATATTGTTTTGTTTGCAAATCTGATGAATCGTAAAAACAAAGTTTAATAGAGCAAATTCTGTATTTTGAACTAGAAGCAAGTCGTCAGCAACACATTCCAATATCTGTCTCGTGATAACGTAATACCAGGGTTCAGTAGATGTTTCCATTTCCATTTAAAAAAGTAGGTGATATACTGCAACCACGTCTGACACCTTGATTGACAGATATTTGTTGAGATATCCTAGAATTATTTTTAATATCTATTCTTCTTCCGTTATGTAGGCGTTGTATAGTTCTTATAAGTTGTTGTGGGTATCTCCGTTCTTTTAGTATTTGCCACAGCAAATTTCTATCTACTAAATCTTTTTAGTTTACGTATAATTTCCATTTATTTTTTCGGCCTTTTTTCAGTATGCGTGTAACAATCACGAATAGTAACTGCGAGAGGCAATGGCATTTGTGTGAGAATTTCCCCGTTTTTTGTTATATAAAATTTTTCCCCTTTAATATAACATGCCCTAACAACAAAACAATGTGTATTAATATGTAGAAGTACCGTTCGTACCCGTAGGCCTACTAAAATTACATTATTCACTTCGGTATTTACACGCCTCACGTGGGTTGCGTCAATTTTTAATATAATTGATTAATTCTGTTGTATTTAGATATTATGGTTCTTGGTCATGTTGTTGAAAAATCATGTTTACACGCCTCACTAATGGAATGAGTTAATTAAATTGAATTGTATAAGTCAAATTACACCGCCCATAGCACTCGTTACTTGATGTTGTGATTATAACTAATTAGGTTGTTATTATACATAATTACTTACTTCCATTGTTAATTCTTCGCTGGTGACAACACTATTCATCAAGTTATAGTCATTGATGATTAATTGAATATTTGAAATACTTCAATTCGGCGGGCCATGGGTGCTACCAACTGACTTAGGTGTAAACATAACCTTACCTCCAACCACTAAAAGCTTGTTGATTGAATAAAATAAATGCATGCTTCATTAATGTTGTTAAAATGTTTTTTATTCATCGTATGATGTAATTGTAATCCATTTTTAAAAATAATTAATTCGATTATCATTATTGAAAACCATCGGTTATCTGGTTAGAAACTCGTATCTTAGGGTTGGTAACACGATTTCATTAAACCGTTCAGTTGACAAAATTGTCTATGTTATTTATATACAATCAGGTTCTTTTAACACCAAAATACGTAACGAATAATGTCTCTAACTAATGTGCAATCTTGTCATAGGAGTGTGATTACATATAAACTTAATAATTTCTTAACCTAATACAATAAAGTTCGTCTGAACACTGACGTAAAAATTGGAGGTTAACACATGTGACTGGGAGGTTACCCACGTTTAACCTCAATTTACAATTATATTACATATAATAAGTGGAAAGTTACTATATTAATAACGTTTTGTTGGATGTGTAGTGTTAAAAATAGTTGCAGATGTTCAATAAGTTCTAATTGCATTATCGTATATTGTGATAAATTAAGTAAGTGTTTTATAAAAATCACTATACTTTCCTTAATTCCTTTTATATATTTTTTATATTCACTATAAACACGTTAATTAGCATTCATTGCTTTATTAATACGCCCCCACTCCACTACACTCATACTCTTAGTCGACTCACTTCACGTCTTCAAGGTTAGGATCCCCGTTTTTACATTCGGTGCCGCACTAAATTATGGGTAACTAGCGAATTTTTTGGTCGCGGATTCCGTCAGCCGTACTGCATAAAACTGGTGAAAAACTGTCTCCAGTTTGAGCGTCACTTTCGCTGTTCTTACCTATGTCAACGGGGGGGAATCTCGATATAAGAGTTTTGATTGGTTAGAATTCACAGAATTCCTTTATTGAATCATCACCCCCCTAAAGCGTGGGTTTTTAGGCACGAGATTATAAAACTGACGCCAAACTTTTTACCAAAAACTAAGAAAATACTTCACAATTGATATTAATTCCTTATGCTACTGGTGAATACAAATATAAGGTTACCATCATCTGCCATTGGTTCTACTAAACAATTAGATACCTCACAAGGGATAATTCTGTTCATTATTAACAAAGATAATATTTTTAACTTATGATATAATACAATATTTTTATTAAAATATGTCCTGTAGCTATTTAATTAACATTTGGATATTACATATATTGAATACAACTAATACAAAGTTCTGGGCTGTTATTATTTAACATTATAAACACTCAATAGTGAAATAAATACAGAATCTGTTTCTAGGCTTCATGGTGCCTATAGCAGCAAGAGTTAGTTTTACTTCATATAATATAATGATTGAATTCTAATAGTTTGTAACACTTGATACTTACTCCTAAAGAACCATGTCAACTTTTGGTTAACTTAATTTTGCTCAACTTTTTCTTGTATATTATCATTAAAATCACATGAGTTCTTGTACAAGTACGCAGCTTGTCATTTATCCTTATTTCTATATTATACATAATTATGTTATTCTGTTAATGTCTTTTTCCTAATTAATCATCTTAGTTCCTTTTAAGTTTTACTATAGCTTATCTCATCTTGACATTCTTCATTCCTGGTTATTTTAATTAATGAACCTTGCATCTTGGTGCAACAGGTCATGCTCATTAAATATATTATTAGTGTTTCATTATTAGTGACAATTATTGTTTGGTTTATTGACCAATAGTTAGTTCACTCATCACTTGTTATATTAATCCTATTTACATACACTTATTATTGGTATTTATGTGGTTTTTAATGTACAATATTAGTCCTTTATACTCTATCATATTTCATCATGTTAATTTACATTAATTACAACAATTACAACATCTTGGTGACTTAATATCTGTCTTAGAATTGTCTTTATTTTATCTAGTTTTATCTAGATGTAACATATAATAGTTTTATACCATTTTTACTACATATTTGGTATTTACAAGTGTGATTTCACAGCTTGTTAGGTTAGGTTGTCCACTTTTACTTTCACTGACTAAATTTAGTTCACATGGTTTGTTTTTATTAGTTATTTTAGTCCCTTATTATTATTTATTAATAGTACTATTTACTATTTATCCTTCTGATTACAATTATTCAGGTTGTCTTATATTTTAAGTACATTTTTAATTACTAATCAGTCCTTTCTGATATTCAGGTGGTTACATCAATGGTATAGTTTGAAGGTAAAATACAATCTTATTATGTTATATTATTATCTATCTCACAATCATATTGTTATTACTTCACTCTCCTAATCTTGTTGGGTAACTTTTTATTTTAAGTCTCAGTTATCGTTATAGTCATGTCATTTAGTATGTCTGATCTGTTATTTTAATACTTATTTTTCATTCAATTTGGAGTTCTATTTTCCACTCTATTTATTCTGTGTACTCTATTCTTTATTTATAGTGGTTGAGTTAGTTTACACCTCTTTTACTTTATAAAATTAATTGTTTGTTATTATCCACTTGATATTATTTATGTTTAATGGTCATATATCCTTTACAAGTTATTTTTCGATTGTCCTGATTCTGTTCTCTTCATCGTTTTATCTATTAATAGTAGCTTGTAGATCTGTATAATTTGGTGACGCTACATTATATATATATTCTGTAGCGTGACAGAAAATCCAATGCATTTTAAGTCATATGAAATCATAAAGTTTAATTACACCAACAAATGTTATAATAATATTGAATGACATTTAAATAAATCAGAGAATGAACCACAATAAGATAAAAATCCTCACTACATAATATATAAAAACCACTGTTAAAAGAAACCAAAGAAAGTATTGAAGCAACTCATCAACTCATAGTATAATACCAGTAAGTTACCCAGGAAGCTCAGAGCAGTAAACCAGTTATATAAGACCATATCAAAGAAAAAAGAGACTCAATTAAAGGGTGGTGAATACCAATATACCCCAAAAACAAGAAGAGGGAAGAATAAAGTTTGTGAACAGGAAGAAAACAATACCCTGAAACCTGTATAGAAGAATAAAGTCAGTTCAGTGAATAAATTAAATACTCCAAACTAAACCTCAGTCGTGATAACACCAAGTACCTTGGTTTACCCAAGAACGGAAGGAAGACCAGAAGAGTGAAGACTAGACGAGGGACAAGAATGAAGACTAGAAGAGGGACAAGATTGAATACCAGAAGGAAGATACGAAGAAGGACAAGAAAGAAGACAGGAGGAGAGGAAGAAATAGTATGAAAGAAACACCGTTATAAAACCTATTATTATATAAACTACTATCAACCCCAAACCCGCAAAAACTATGCAAAAGAAAGTATGACATACCCAAAATATTATAAAATGTAATTATTGAGAAAACTAAAGTGTTGTATAGCGTTATAAGAATTGCACCGACTAAAGCTATTGTGTAATAAAGAAAATAAACTAGTCTTAACGGTCCATGATTACTAAAGGTCTGGTCTGAGATAATAAGACTCAGAATATCAGAACCAACAGTGAAAGTGAATTTGTGTAAGTGTTTTTAAAAAAAAAAAGCAATAAACTTAAAGTTGGTGATACTATAACTTAGTAGTATGCTATATCACAACTTTAAAATCTAATAATAAACAGCATAATAAAATAATAAAATGGAAGGTTTCCAGTATTTTATTATTTTAATGTAAATCTTTATTTACAAGACATTTGTAAAAAATGATAATAAATAGAGTATGGGAGTTAATGTTTACTGATGTAGGGGATCACAATAATAATGGTTTAAACCAGAAAGGACTGGTACTAATATAGTATGAATAAGTGTAACATGTTTAAATAGACTGTTATTTCACAGTCCTAAAATCAATGTGTTAAATAAATGTATTTGTAAGGTTTATTAGAAAATAAGATTTATGTTATGTGTTTTAAAAAGAATTATGTTTGATAAATAATAACCTACATACCAGTAATAATGTTCTAATAGGTATGCTATGTTAGCTCAAAAATAGTTAAAAGATATATGTTCAAACCATATCTGCAATATGTTCAATTGTGCAGATTGCTAAACCATGTTCATAATTATTTATTTTAAATATATAGTGTTAATTAACTACTACACAACACAATAAGTTATAAATCATGTTATTTTGATATAATTGTAATTATGTAAAGTCAGAGGAGGAATTAAGTTTAAATTATTTGAGAAAGAAAGAAATATAAAATTCTAAAATCTAGGCCATTTGGTGAAATCAGAGAACCAATATAAAATAGTATAATTCACTTATAAATCCTGTAAACTACCAAGATTTATATAAGATAACACAATTAACCACTACTAGGAATGATCCTATGAATTAAAATGATAATAAGGAAATATACCTTAACATTTTGTAAATTGTCAAAATATATAAATTAATTAATTTTAAGGAGCAATGTCAAATTTACAGATTAACACAAAAAACCAGTTCAAAGGTGTAATTTATATGTATTTAAGGAAAGGAAGAGGAATATGACTAATTAAAATTTATTATAATAGTATTAATAATATTTAAATGGAGGGGATTTTGTATAAAGACGGAAATCCAATTTTGAGCCTATATTTCCATAAAGTAAAGAAATTTGTTAATTCCCACAAAATATCTACAGATATGGACTATAATACATCAATTTAAAGGGAATGAGATGATTAAACCAATAATAAGGTTAATAATTCATAAAAGTGAGGAATAAAATAGATAAATTCCATACATAATGTAATATTTTATCATATGTATGGGAAGTCGAAAAATGTTAACAATACTTTTTCAAGGATTAACTGGGCAAGATTTATGACCAAGTTAATTAGTCTTTTGTTGAATATCAAGCTGGACAGTTGTGTGAAGAACGTTTCTTAAAATCGAATTGAAATGATACTAGTGTGTAGCCATTGAAATCAGTGAAACGAGAGTTAGGCGAATTAAACACTTTTAAAAGCTAAAGCTGTTAATACATTCACGACAATAGTGAAAACAAACACTTAACTACATAATACGAGTGATAGAAACAAGTAAAACACTATATTTCAACTGATTTATTCTGCAAATCCTAACCAATAACTTGAGAACTTAACCGCAGAAGTTGAACACATAGAAAATAAACTAACTAACACAAGTTTACACAGAACACTTCACCAGAATACACCAAACAGATTAACAGACATATTACACCAGTGCGGGGACATTTTAGACCTTGATGAAGGTAATTTTATAGTAATTTTCTGACTCGACGCAGATGCAGTAGCCAAGACCAACCCGAGTAGCAGCCATCTTGAAAACGAAATCGGCTTACTACATCGCAGTCACTGACGTCACATCAGTCTTCATTGGTTCGACAAAACATTTATTCTAATATTATATACTGAATTATTTAAAATACTATTGAATAGTAATTATTGTATTTATATTTTTAATTGTTAATGTTATACTTTCTCGTCACCCTTCTCTGACTATTAATTCTAATCGCTCAAAGAACCTGTCTTTTAATATAATATAACATAAAATTTTGTTCTGTATGACACAATCGATAATTCCTGAGACAGAGTCGATAATTGCTCTCCATCGATAAAATATCGATTATTTATTTTAAATTGTCAATAAATCTTTATATTTCCATTATTTTGTATCTGTACTTATTTCACAGGGTAATTTAAGGGTATTTATAAGGCTGAAGGAAGTAAGTGAGAAGAATATATTCTATTTTGAACAAGATATTGGACCAGTCAGAAAAGTCACCAATCGATTGTTACCTGGAGTTAATCTATTTAACTCCAGACTTGGTGCAAATCTTCAAGAAGTGCTCGACGGTCAATAAATACCTACCTGTTATGAAAATTTTACCAGAACCTTTTAAAAAACAGACGTATCTCTTATACATACCTCTATAAACATAAACAAAATTATTTTATTATTTGAAAATTCTATAATTAGTGAATTTTCCGTATACATTTTATTCTTTTGTAACGACCGGCATACAGCGGTCTGGTGACCAAGTGGCTAGCCCAAACAGTGGGGCTTGATTAAATTACACACCACACGAGGGTCTGGTTACAAAGTGGCGCCCAACGTGGGGCTCGAACCCACGACCCTGAGATTAAGAGTCTCATGCTCTACCGACTGAGCTTTGTAACCAGACCCTCGTGTGGTGTGTAATTTAATCAAGCCCCACTGTTTGGGCTAGCCACTTGGTCACCAGACCGCTGTATGCCGGTCGTTACAAAAGAATAAAATGTATACGGAAAATTCACTAATTATAGAATTTTCAAATAATAAAATAATTTTGTTTATGTTTATAGAGGTATGTATAAGAGATACGTCTGTTTTTTAAAAGGTTCTGGTAAAATTTTCATAACAGGTAGGTATTTATTGACCGTCGAGCACTTCTTGAAGATTTGCACCAAGTCTGGAGTTAAATAGATTAACTCCAGGTAACAATCGATTGGTGACTTTTCTGACTGGTCCAATATCTTGTTCAAAATAGAATATATTCTTCTCACTTACTTCCTTCAGCCTTATAAATACCCTTAAATTACCCTGTGAAATAAGTACAGATACAAAATAATGGAAATATAAAGATTTATTGACAATTTAAAATAAATAATCGATATTTTATCGATGGAGAGCAATTATCGACTCTGTCTCAGGAATTATCGATTGTGTCATACAGAACAAAATTTTATGTTATATTATATTAAAAGACAGGTTCTTTGAGCGATTAGAATTAATAGTCAGAGAAGGGTGACGAGAAAGTATAACATTAACAATTAAAAATATAAATACAATAATTACTATTCAATAGTATTTTAAATAATTCAGTATATAATATTAGAATAAATGTTTTGTCGAACCAATGAAGACTGATGTGACGTCAGTGACTGCGATGTAGTAAGCCGATTTCGTTTTCAAGATGGCTGCTACTCGGGTTGGTCTTGGCTACTGCATCTGCGTCGAGTCAGAAAATTACTATAAAATTACCTTCATCAAGGTCTAAAATGTCCCCGCACTGGTGTAATATGTCTGTTAATCTGTTTGGTGTATTCTGGTGAAGTGTTCTGTGTAAACTTGTGTTAGTTAGTTTATTTTCTATGTGTTCAACTTCTGCGGTTAAGTTCTCAAGTTATTGGTTAGGATTTGCAGAATAAATCAGTTGAAATATAGTGTTTTACTTGTTTCTATCACTCGTATTATGTAGTTAAGTGTTTGTTTTCACTATTGTCGTGAATGTATTAACAGCTTTAGCTTTTAAAAGTGTTTAATTCGCCTAACTCTCGTTTCACTGATTTCAATGGCTACACACTAGTATCATTTCAATTCGATTTTAAGAAACGTTCTTCACACAACTGTCCAGCTTGATATTCAACAAAAGACTAATTAACTTGGTCATAAATCTTGCCCAGTTAATCCTTGAAAAAGTATTGTTAACATTTTTCGACTTCCCATACATATGATAAAATATTACATTATGTATGGAATTTATCTATTTTATTCCTCACTTTTATGAATTATTAACCTTATTATTGGTTTAATCATCTCATTCCCTTTAAATTGATGTATTATAGTCCATATCTGTAGATATTTTGTGGGAATTAACAAATTTCTTTACTTTATGGAAATATAGGCTCAAAATTGGATTTCCGTCTTTATACAAAATCCCCTCCATTTAAATATTATTAATACTATTATAATAAATTTTAATTAGTCATATTCCTCTTCCTTTCCTTAAATACATATAAATTACACCTTTGAACTGGTTTTTTGTGTTAATCTGTAAATTTGACATTGCTCCTTAAAATTAATTAATTTATATATTTTGACAATTTACAAAATGTTAAGGTATATTTCCTTATTATCATTTTAATTCATAGGATCATTCCTAGTAGTGGTTAATTGTGTTATCTTATATAAATCTTGGTAGTTTACAGGATTTATAAGTGAATTATACTATTTTATATTGGTTCTCTGATTTCACCAAATGGCCTAGATTTTAGAATTTTATATTTCTTTCTTTCTCAAATAATTTAAACTTAATTCCTCCTCTGACTTTACATAATTACAATTATATCAAAATAACATGATTTATAACTTATTGTGTTGTGTAGTAGTTAATTAACACTACATATTTAAAATAAATAATTATGAACATGGTTTAGCAATCTGCACAATTGAACATATTGCAGATATGGTTTGAACATATATCTTTTAACTATTTTTGAGCTAACATAGCATACCTATTAGAACATTATTACTGGTATGTAGGTTATTATTTATCAAACATAATTCTTTTTAAAACACATAACATAAATCTTATTTTCTAATAAACCTTACAAATACATTTATTTAACACATTGATTTTAGGACTGTGAAATAACAGTCTATTTAAACATGTTACACTTATTCATACTATATTAGTACCAGTCCTTTCTGGTTTAAACCATTATTATTGTGATCCCCTACATCAGTAAACATTAACTCCCATACTCTATTTATTATCATTTTTTACAAATGTCTTGTAAATAAAGATTTACATTAAAATAATAAAATACTGGAAACCTTCAATTTTATTATTTTATTATGCTGTTTATTATTAGATTTTAAAGTTGTGATATAGCATACTACTAAGTTATAGTATCACCAACTTTAAGTTTATTGCTTTTTTTTTTTTAAAAACACTTACACAAATTCACTTTCACTGTTGGTTCTGATATTCTGAGTCTTATTATCTCAGACCAGACCTTTAGTAATCATGGACCGTTAAGACTAGTTTATTTTCTTTATTACACAATAGCTTTAGTCGGTGCAATTCTTATAACGCTATACAACACTTTAGTTTTCTCAATAATTACATTTTATAATATTTTGGGTATGTCATACTTTCTTTTGCATAGTTTTTGCGGGTTTGGGGTTGATAGTAGTTTATATAATAATAGGTTTTATAACGGTGTTTCTTTCATACTATTTCTTCCTCTCCTCCTGTCTTCTTTCTTGTCCTTCTTCGTATCTTCCTTCTGGTATTCAATCTTGTCCCTCTCCTAGTCTTCATTCTTGTCCCTCGTCTAGCCTTCACTCTTCTGGTCTTCCTTCCGTTCTTGGGTAAACCAAGGTACTTGGTGTTATCACGACTGAGGTTTAGTTTGGAGTATTTAATTTATTCACTGAACTGACTTTATTCTTCTATACAGGTTTCAGGGTATTGTTTTCTTCCTGTTCACAAACTTTATTCTTCCCTCTTCTTGTTTTTGGGGTATATTGGTATTCACCACCCTTTAATTGAGTCTCTTTTTTCTTTGATATGGTCTTATATAACTGGTTTACTGCTCTGAGCTTCCTGGGTAACTTACTGGTATTATACTATGAGTTGATGAGTTGCTTCAATACTTTCTTTGGTTTCTTTTAACAGTGGTTTTTATATATTATGTAATGAGGATTTTTATCTTATTGTGGTTCATTCTCTGATTTATTTAAATGTCATTCAATATTATTATAACATTTGTTGGTGTAATTAAACTTTATGATTTCATATGACTTAAAATGCAGTGGATTTTCTGTCACGCTACAATATATATATAATATTTATATGATTTTACCTCAAGATGTATTTTCCTTATTTGGAACATGTTTCGGGACGCTTTGTGTTCCCATCCTCAGCCTTACTAGTTTTGAGTCTTGTAAGACTTGTAAGGCTGAGGATGGGAACACAAAGCGTCCCGAAACATGTTCCAAATAAGGAAAATACATCTTGAGGTAAAATCATATAAATATTAAATATATTATATACATCAAGAAATAGACTGTAGCAAAAAGTGTTTGAATATATATATATTGTAACGTAACAAGTAACAATTGATGTAGATATAGTGGTGTAGTTGTGTGAGTGCAGATACGCACCGGTATCTACGATAATGTTGTTTTTTATACAATGTCGTAATTATAACTATTATGGTTATTAGTGTGATTGTATTGTTTAATGGGTGCGTATTAATAGTCCACTTCTTTGATTTAAAATGTTTCGCGCACTTTGATATATATACCTCCCTCACTTACCACACATGGATATTTCAGTCCTGTTCAGTGACGGTTCCGCTGAAATACATACACTTTATATACAGATAGATATTCAGGTTGAATATTCAATATAGTTATCACACACAATATAAATGAAATAATATCTAAATAATATTCTGAATTATTAGATTTATTTAAACTCTTCCGCCACCTTCGGTAGAACTGATTAAGAATAAATGAACTAATTTAGAATTTAAATGATATTCTTTTCACTGGTAATAAAAGTGGAGGTTTATTAACAATTCGAGATATTATAAAATCTTTGAACAATGAACAATCAATAGCTAATAACCTTTTAGATAATAATTACAAATAAAAAATTCAAAATAAGACTCTGTTCAGCCTCAAGGCTGGTAAACCTGTTATTTGTACAATAGTTTAATCTCAAGAGGTTATGTTCTCTTGTATCAGTGAATTACCATATTCGTAAGGTTCTTTTAGGTAGCATGATACCAGGTACAAGATGTAATATTAATAATGATATAAAATGAACAATAATTAATAATAAACAAACAAATATAAAAATCGAAAATTAATACCATATATCTGATAGTTATGGTACTATCGTACGCGGGAATGCGCACGCAACTTTTAGTACTCGTCTGACAATTATCAAGCTCGTTGGCTTGTACAGTTAAAATGTATCACTTTATTTTAATAATTCGCTTTGAGAATTATCTATTTGCAAGAGAAAAATTTATTAAAAAACTCTTGTTATTATTTCCATCTGGTTTGGATTTTACTTGAGAACAGACTGGTAACAGTGAAATTGGCAAGTTACCGTTACGATTCTAAGGTTATGTTATAACGGGTATTGTTATAATGGTTAACTATTTCTTAATATTTATTATTTCTTAATCTAAATATAAACACATTATTCGTAATATATTGATGTGTTATTATCAGGATTACATTTATTCTTTCGTATGAAAGCTAATAATGTTTACTTTAAAAACATCGAAAATTCAAGAAAACAATTTTAGTCAATTGAGTGACTATTGTTATTACTCGTATTTAGCAATAAATGCTTCAAACATAATTTTTTAATAATGATAAATAATTAAAATATTTTTTCAATATTTTAATAATTGTGAATTAATATTTCTTTTAATTCTGATAATTCAATCATGGTTTTTGATACTTCGCCTTTTCTGACTTGCGTAGTATCAAATTATTTGTTTACGAAATTATTATTTCTGTTTCAATATTATTTAAATAAAAATTGTACTCCCTGTTTTTTATCTTTCACAACACTCGCAAGTACGATTGACATTATACACTAATCGTACTTGTTTAAATAAATAACTCCGCACATTTCACTCGTATATATTGGTGTAGTGTTAAGGTTATGTATGTTGGTTTACTTAATGTCACTGCCGCGCACAAATTCAAAATTAAAACTTTTTCATGTTGGCGAGTGGCGTGGCCTCTCCGTCGGAAGACTGATCGTGAACTGTGATGCTTCCTCGAAGCGTCTCTTTCTCGTCTGCCTAAGGTTCATTCATTCTATTGGTTGAAAAAACTATACTCTCTGACCCAAAAGCCTTTTTTTCTTAAAATATTTAATTTTTTAACAAATTCAGTTTTTACTTTGAGGCTTTGTGACGTCAGCACTGGTACAAAAATTTAATTGAAAAGTTTAAAATCACAATAACTTTCTTAATCTATGTCCTATCGTTAAATGGTTGATGTCAGTGAATTGCGGACATCCTGTGCTTTAATTTAAGTCTAAGAATGATTATTTTCCGTCCATCACTTCTATCACTAGAACGATTTTATTAATTATCTGTGGTGTATCTTATTTTTATAAGTCTATTACACCAAATTTTACTTATTTATATTAAAACACTTTTTAAATAAACACTCTGAGTCCATATCTCAATTGGTTTGATTCAAAATTTGGGAATAATTGTTCCCTAAACAATATCTCGTTATGGCGTCTTTAGGCGTCCATATTTGATTTTTTTATAAATGTGCTTAAAACTAATTTTTCTTATTTAAAACAGTAATATTGCGATCTAATAATACTAGTAACGTCTATTTACATAATTTTACACTAGAATATTTGTATATGACTGTGTTTAATCTACTTATTTACATTGTTTTAGTCCCCTCCTATCTCTCTTATACAATTGTTACCTTATTTCTGGTTTTCTCTATATAAATTATATCATGTACTAATTGTAATTAGTGTACACACATTGTACCTAATTCATTATACATAATGGTTAGCTTTTAGCTAGTTCAGAACCTTCAATTTTTCAGTAATGGGTCTGTTTATGTTGTGTCATATTATAGTAGTCATTTATTTTTGTCAATACAATAACTAAGTTGTTATTGTTACACTTGGTTTGGGTTTCCAAAGTAGTGTTAGACATTATTCTGACTCTTGATAATGTTTTCATTTACTTTTAAACAAGTTTACATGTTATATTTTTCATAAATAACTTGCTCCTCATGGTTTGTTTACATCTGGGTTCTTTCATTATAGTCATTTTGTTTTTAATTATTTGTATATAAAATGACTGTTTTTATGGTCATAGTCTGTTCTCAAAGTAGCATTGGGATTCCCTCTTACTACTGGTAACAACTTTAACAATCTGTGTTCAATCTTTGATACAGTATTTTTCTTAGCTAGTTAGTTATACAATGGTTCAGCTTACTTCTGGTTATATGTACATAGTTAGTTAGTTTACAATATTTTGGTTACAATGCTGTTATTATTATGTTCAGAATCTGTTGTCAAGGTAGTACCAGATATTTATCTCACTACTGGTAATACTTTTATTAACATTGGTATTTGTTTTGATATTGTATTTTGTCTAACTAAATTGGCATACTTGTTCCATCTCTACTATCTCTGTGTCATCATATTTGCTTTGTTTTATTTGCATTGTGCTGCAATATAATACATTATCTCTTAGGATTTATTATTATTTATAACAAATTCTTGATTGATATCATAGTTGATGATCATTTATTTATATTAACATGTATGATTTTCTGTTTCATAGGTGTCTTCCCTATGGGGTTATGTAACAAATGTACCACATGTTTTAATGCAGTATTTTTCTACTACTAACATGACTTCAGTATGGTATCTTACTATAATATTTTAATTATTTTGTTACACATGTTTATACAACTCCTTCTTAAACAATAACACAAATCTTTTTGCATTAATTACAATATTTTTCTGGTCATTGGTTGAATTCAATTCCTGTCACTTTGTTTGATACATAACAAAGGTCTTTTTTATTTGTTGTCAGTTCTCTATGAACAATAACATAATTGTTCTATTTTATTCTATTCTGGTGGTCTTATGATTATCTGTATTGATCACAACCTTTATTAAATTAGTCACACTCATTGTCTGTGTTTATTTGACTATTTTAATTCTTGCTGTTTCATTATGAAATTAACATATTTTCTTACACTATAAACTTCATCACTGGGATTGTTTGTGTGGTTTATTCAGTTGAAATTAGTTAACTATTCACAGGTTTCACATCTATGTTAAGTACTCACTGTAATTGTTTGTGGTTCCTTAAATGTTAAACACTGGTTTTCTTTTCATATTTGATAATCATCACTTCTTTTGGTCACTTATATAGTCTTTAGTACACGTAGTTTATGTTGAGTCCTTGCATGATCCATCCATCTTCTTCTCTCTTCATGGTACGCTTCCTTGTCCTTCTTCTTTCTTCTTCTTCAATATTTTCGTTGTAGTCATTATTTTTATTTATTTCCCTCGCTGTTGGAGTTTGTTGGTCCTTATTTTGTCGGTTCCCCTCACTGTTGGATCCTATTGGGTCTGGTTACTGATATTTTGTTTTGGCTCATGGCATTTTCTTTCTTCATTTTGTATTTGATGTTGCTATGTTAATATTATCTTCTTCATCGTTGGATTTTTTATATTAATATATTTGTAGATACACACTTTTATACACTTAGGTTTATTTATCTAGACATACTTCCATGCTTTTCTCTTACTTGACGTTATATTAGCTTTATTATGTAACTACCATATTTGGTAACGTTACAATATATATATATAAACAGAAATTCAGAAAGTTTGGATGAATCGACGAAGATGATAAATCGCTGCCTTCAATGCAAAACGTTCAATGCAAAACGTTTAGGCGAAGCTGACCACACTAACATTTGTTTTCGATCCATTAACGTGCGTAGGTGTCCGTTATATCGGAGATATCGGGTGTCGTAGGAGTACGCCTTCAGATAAACTGTTGGCGTGGGAACCATTTATCACAACCTTGAAACGGTAGAGATTGATAACGTACGGTAGGCTGTACACTGTACCGCCCTCTGTTGTCTTACAGTGAATGCATTATATCGGGGCATGTTGATTATGCCACAAATAAGATAATAGAAATGTTGTCATTCTGTCCCCTTCCCTCTCTTCTCCTCTTCCTCTATCTTCTTTCACTCAGCGCGCGCGCGAATGTGTGCGTTTTCTAGAAGAGAAATTAGTATTATGAAATTTGCTGTTGGGTGCTTAGCTTAACAAAAAATGAACTATCAAATATATAACATTATATGATAAAAAGCGTATATGAGTTAATGGACAACGCTGAAGAACGGACACAACAAGACGTAGGTTTAATGCGAAGAGGAAGAAAAGAAGATGAAATTGTAAATGAAATAAAAAAATATTTAAACTGGAGTTGTAAGCCGTAGTTCCATTTTTGTTGTTGTACGCGCGGTATTGGTGAAGGAGTGTTCGATACTGTTATACGCTACGTCCATTCCTCAGCGTTGTCCTTATCGTACGCTAATTATCATATAACGTGATATTTGTTAGTCAAATCTTTTTAAAGCTAAGCTCCGAACAGCACGTTTCATAATACTACATATAGAATATACGAGGTTTGATCAAAAAGTTCATGAAGTTCTTGTTTATTTTAAAAATTATGCCTTCATTCATCGACACTTATACTGCCCCCTTCAAAGTAGTCTCAGTTGAATGTAACGCGATTAAGCCAGCCGTTTTGCAGTCTTCAAAATATTTCAAGCATAGGCCTACACGTTTTGGTACAGCCTTGAGCACGCGTAGCGATTTTCGTTTTATGTCTTCAACGGTCGCGAAACGTTGGGCTTTCGTGGAAATTGTCACTATTGGTAGGAGGAAAGATCGCGTTGGGACAGGTGTGTTGAATACGGCAGTTGCCGTGTCATCATTATGACGTTTTCTTTTGCCTAGTCTGACAAAATTCTTAACAAGTCCAGGAGCATAATCAGGCCGCAATTTTCGTAAATTATTATTCTTCCGCAAATCTGGCCCGTTTTCTACGAATAGCTTCGTACAAATGGCGTAAAATGTGTGAATAGTACTCTTTATTTAGCACTGCGCCTAGCGACGAAATTTCGTGTAAAACAAAAACAAAGTCTTAATCTGACAATCACGACCTTATTTACGGCAGTCTTTGAGGCTTGAAAAACTGCTTGTTCACGCTCAGCAGTCTTTCCAGAAGCCTTCTGAACACGTTTACCAGAACAGAACAGTTTACACAAAATTTAATCCATTTCTTCAACCTTGCATTGTATAATTAAAAATAAAATCGCCTGATACACCTAAGGACGACTTACTCAATTAGGTGTGAAATCTAAACTATCCATCAAATAGGGCTAAAATGTTAGACGATTGTCACTAACGTGTGTACCGTCACATAATGGGACAGCTGTAGCCGTGGAAATTGCAAAATGGCTCGAACTGTTTGATCAAACCTCGTAGGATGCTTCAAGTATCTGAGAACGGATAACATAAAGAGATTGTGTAGCCTACAGTAAACATTTTGACGGAAGAATTTAACATTAGTTCCCAGGTTTAATGTTGGTCTAACGAAGGAAACAGTTTCAAGATTCCCGGCGTTTGACGTACAATAGTAATTTGTCGTTTTCTACGGAAATAATTTCTTTAAGGTAGAATTACAACACCTACTGACTGATAATGAAGTGTACGTACAGATGTAGATTACGTACTAGACCTACAGTACACCAGTCGATAACGAATATCAGGCGGTACATTGGATCTTCTTCTCATAGTTCCTATCCGTTTCGGATGTTGGATATCATACAGGCTATTTTAACTTTCTGCACTGCTGCACGGAATAAGTCAGTTGTATTCATACCAAACCAGGTCCTTACGTTTTTCAGCCATGATATTCTCGGTCGCCCAACTCCCCTCTTTCCAAGTACTTTTCCCTGTAGTATGAACTGCAATAAGTAAAACCTCGGTTCATTTCTCATGAGATGTCCCAGATACTGAAGCTTTCTTATCTTCACTGTGTTAATAACTTCCCAATCTTTCTTCATCTTTCTAAGAACTTCAACATTAGTTATTTTTTACTTCATAACTGTTCAAAATTGCCCCCCCCCCCGGAGATCCGATTGGAGAACTTGAAGCTCCGGATAATTTTACCTTGAACATAGCCATGATGATATTACTAGAGATATCTAAACGATCTTTAATGTAGTGGTTTCTCGTTGCCTTCTACATCCCAATGTCGTTGACTAGTAACTAGTTCATCCGCCTTCGGGGCTGATTTCTCAACTACATTGGATAGTCCTCATAAATGCAAATACAGATAGACGTATGGATTCATAATAGGACTGTAAACCGTAGAAGAATTCGAATACACAGGAGTCGTAATGCGCCCGGAGGAAATATGAACGAAGAAAGAAGAATCAGAGTGAACAAATTATCTACTAATTTATTGTTGTATTGGAGTGTTAGTGGTCTCAAATATTTCTACTAGTAATTTTTTACAAACCACTATGTTGTCTTTGGTATTGACGAGCGCTTTCAGCAGTCAAGCCATCTTCAGGTCATTTACCAACAGAGAAATATGAAACTGTTCACTTCTTATATACCGTTCTACCGGACCTATCTAGCCCCGCCCCCTGACGGAGTCACGTCTTACTTAGCTCCACCCACAGTGGGTTGTCTTACATTACCAATTTTGTAGCCGTTACAATTCACGTTAACTCATCTTCTACTCTTTTTTGTTGCCTAATAAGCTGCTATTTCTTCATTTTCAAATGTGGTTTTTATATTCATTAGTCTTTTTTCATCTGTATTTCTTATTCTGAATATTTCCACTTCTTCCTTTAATTTCCTTTCTTTTTCTTTACTCATCACTTTTATTATCTTATAATTTACAACTGGATCTATGAATTTACGTCCTTCTATAAAATGTCTAGCGTATAATGAATTCGTCGTTAACTCTCCTTCACCCCTCTTATATTCTTTAAATCTCTGGCAAAATTGACGACCCGTTTCGCCCAGATACACTTTGTCACATTCCCCACAACTAAGTAAATATACTCCACTTTTCTTCAATGTGTCATCTTCTTCAAAATTCGTAGTTTTTATTATATCAAACATGGTTTTCGATTTTTTAACCGCTACCTCTATATTATATTTTCTAAAACATTTTTGTATCTTTCTTGTGTTATAACCTATATATGATATGGATCCCTTATACTCCTTCTTTTCTTTACTATTCTCCTTTTTTGTTTCTTCTCTTCATTTTGTATTGTTAAATATTTTATCTACTACATTCGTATTATACTTGTTGTTTTTTACAATTATTTTTATTCTTTCTATTTGTTTCTTTCTGTTTTCCTCATCTTCTTTACAACTGTTTATTCTATGACAGAAATTATTTATCGCTGCCATTTTATACTGTATTGGATGGTATGAATCATTTGGTATTATAACATCCGTATATGTGCTTTTCCTATAAATGTCAAATTTTAGTGTATTTTCTCTTGTTATTCTTATGTTTAAATCTAGGAAATTTATTTACTTGTTTCCTACTTCCATTTTAAATTTTATACTCATTTCTAATCTGTTAACCTCTTCAAAAATTACCTTTAATTCTTCATCATCGCCCTCCCATATTAACAAGATATCGTCTACATACCTCATCCATTTCTTAATTTTGTCTTTATTTTCACCGTTGACATTATTTTATTTTCAAAGTAGTTCATGTAAATTTCTGCCATTATCTGTGACATTGATGATCCCATTGGAAGGTGCCTTCTTCTGAATATAAAACTTATTATTAAACCTAAAGTAATTTTGCTTCAAACACTCTTGTATTACTTTTATTAACTCTTCTTTCTTTTCGTATCCTTTCAATTTGTTCTTTTCAATTAGTTTTAACGTTTTTTCAACCGGGATGTTTGTAAACATATCTACTACATCAAGCGATATTAACCTTGAACTTTCCTTTACTTGTACTTCTTCTTTCAGTCCTTCTATAAACTTTTTGTTATTTTCTATACTATGTTTCTTCTCGAAATCATAATATACTTTTAGTATCGTACTACATTCTTTTGATAACTTATATGCTGGTGCTCCAATAAACGATATTATTGGCCTAAATGGGAGGTTTTCTTTGTGCAGTTTTATTTGACATTTAAATTTAGGCGCTTCCGGATTTGATTCTGTTAGTTTTATTTTATTCTTAAACATAGTGGAATTTTTTATTAATTTCTTCACTCTACTTTGAAATTTATTAGTATAATCGTATTTAATCTCTTCATAATTATTACTTTTTATAAATTCATTTCCTTTATATACAGTACTCTTCTTTATCTATTACCACTACGGAGTTGCCTTTGTCCGCTTTTGTTACCATAATATTGTTCTGTTTTAATAGCCATACTATTTGCCCCTTGTCTTCTGTTCTTTTCTGTTCTACTGCTCCCACAAACTAATTTCAAATCTTAATTGTTTTTTTTTATTTTCTCCTCTTTTTCTTTGCTTATTATACTTTCACATTCTATTAATAAACCTTCTTTATTCAAATTATTTGGCGGTGCATATTTTAGGCTTTTTTCTAATAATTTCTTTTCTTCATTATTGAATACCACCTCTGTTAAATTAACTATTCTCTCGGATAACTTCAAATCTGCTTGATCTGGTTTTTTCATTCTCGTATCATTCATTTATTTTAAACATTGTAATTTAGTTTTCAACTTCTTGTTTCTTTCTTCCAATTTCGTCTTCATATACCGCTCACCAAAATCGTACAAAATTTCTTCTATTTCTATGTAATTATACTACTTTTGATGTAGTTCTAAGTGCATTTTTAGTAATTTTTATTATACGTATTCAGTTGCTGATACACATATTTTATTTACTGTTTTACCCATAACTCTTCACTTAGCCTCTTGACTTTTTTCCGTATGTCACTACTTCCTTTTATTTCGATTTTTGTATACTTTGGTATTATATTATTAAGTAAACACTGCTTATTAAACAAAATTTTAGACAAAGTTATCTTTAACTTAACTTTTGTTTTCAAATATTTATAGAAATCTCCTACTTTATTTCTCTGCTCCATTATTCTTCTACTCCTTAGATTTGTCAATCTATTAATTTATTGTTGTTAATTGTTGTATTGTCGACATATTGAAGAAAAGTGGAGTATATATTCTTAGTTGTGGGGAATGTGAATAAGTGTATCTGGGCGAAACGGGTCGTCAATTTTGCCAGAGATTTAAAGAATATAAGAGGGATGAAGGAGAGTTAACGACGAATTCATTATACGCTAGACATTTTATAGAAGAAGGACATAAATTCATAGATCCAGTTGTAAATTATAAGATAATAAAAGTGATGAGTAAAGAAAAAGAAAGGAAATTAAAGGAAGAAGTGGAAATATTCAAAATAAGAAATACAGATGAAAAAAGACTAATGAATATAAAAACCACACTTGAAAATGAAGAAATAGCAGCTTATTAGACAACAAAAAAGAGTAGAAGATGAGTTAACGTGAATTGTAACGGCTACAAAATTGGTAATGTAAGCAACCCACTGTGGGTGGAGCTAAGTAAGACGTGACTCCGTCAGGGGGCGGGGCTAGATAGGTCCGGTAGAACGGTATATAAGAAGTGAACAGTTTCATGGCTTGACTGCCGAAAGAGCTCGTCAATACCAAAGACAACATAGTGGTTTGTACAAAATTACTAGTAGAAAAATTACTGTTAAATAAGAAACGCCTAAAGAACGAGCTCAATACGAAAGGACAAATTTTCCTGTATAAAAACGGTATTATATGCCTGTAATGTTGTATGAAAAGTAGAGATATTCAGAATCCATAGACATTTGTGCTTTTTAATCGAACCTGTCACACAGACGGCTCTAGTCTTTTTGAGCAATTGTTGCCTCATGTCATTGAGTCTTATATCTACTTACTGAGTCTCTATTTATAGTATCTACACACACACACACATAGGCACGTATGCATGTGTAGTTAGTTAATCGCTATTGAGTTATTATTTATGCATATAAAGAATAAGAGAAGTCCTATAAGTGTTTGAAACCGATGCAATTATTTAACACGATTTTTTTATTTTAAAAAAATATGCGGAGTCGTAGCCGGCTAATCAAGTATAAAAAGCTAAACAAATCGAAAGGTAGACGATACAAATGCATCACGTGCATTTTTTTTATCACAACATTTTTTTGTAAACATTATCGTCTTTACAAATCGTCTCCAAATAATGGGCTTTTTTTACATTACAAGGGCCTCTCTGATAACCTACGAAACGTATATTTAGAATCACACATTACGTCTCAAATAACACAGTATTGCGCGTTGCGTTCTTGCCAAAACTAAATAATTATGTTATACTCTACGCTCTACACAACTCATTCAAATAATGCAGAATCAGTAGTACATTTGCTGCACGTTATGTAATGAGCTGTGTATATGATTAAGTTATTATCGTACGATAAATTATTGCCACTGTTTTATCATCTCACTGATAACGATTCTTGGGGTAATGAACCGTCGTCGATTGAGACATGTATTTTTGTAAAGGTTTCTGCGTGCTTCTTTCGTACACGCGTGCACCTGTTGTTGCATGTTTTGGTACTGAATCAGTGCAAACCATATAATATATTTACCACCGTCATAGGTATGAGTCAAATCTGCAAGGCTTTCGGATTACAGGGCTGCACATTGAAGACCAAGGTTTTTGCCGATACCATCAAAAATTGTTGTTCTGGAGCAGGTCAGTAATTTTGAATATCTTTGCTGTAACGTGTCTTACATTACAAACAGTGGTGGGGTAAAGAAGCTGCACAAGTTCAACCGCTGTATCGGACCATTAGGAGAACTCTAAAATCAACGGAGTAAAGAAACACGCCTGAACTTTTACAAGGTGGTGTCCTTCCTCACATTCTCTGTTGGACGAAATCCTAGGCTAGTCGTATTCAAGCAGCCGAAATGAGATTTCTCAAGCACGTGGCAGAATATAAGCCTACTCTTCAAGGCAGCAAAAGAAATCTCGATGTACGAGAGAAATTTAATATTATGAGTGTAGGGCCAACTTGATAAGATTGTCCAATATTGGCTAAAACGATTGGAACGTTTTAACCGAACGGATGACTGCCGCATCCCCAAAAACCTCTGGAATTATAAGCCGAAAGGGCGGAGAGGTGTGGAGCGTCCGAAGAAGTGTTGGGGTGACCAGCTGTAGTCTATCTCTTTGGGACCGCAAACAAACCATTTTTGGTTTATTCCGTGCTGAAGATAATGAACGTCAAGAGGGAATAGTACGGTAACATCAGTAAATCTTATTGCTAATAGGATTGTTTTCTGTGTGTGCGTGAAGTGGCCGATGGACGAAAAATTAAAGTAACAGGGAAATTTAAGTACTTAGGGTTGAAGCACTAACGAAGCACGGGGAAATAGAGAAAGGCATAAATAACATACTATAACAAACAAGGGACGTGCATTAGGTAACTCCATTGAACACTTTGGGAGAGTCACATTACAGGACACTCGAAAGCAGTTCAGTACCATGATCACGGAGGGAGCAAAAAAGTAGGTCATAAACATATAGTATAAAGAGAAAATAACACCAACAGAAATGAAATATTGTAGGCGAAGATGTGGGCTGTCAAGAAATTACATGATTACCTAGGATGAAGTTAAAAGGAAAACGAGGTTTGAAAAGATGTAGTTTGTTTTATTGATGAGAAATTCTCACGTGGTATGGCCACTTAAGAAGAGCTGGGGAAGGTAGATGATTAGCAAGGGTTACAAACGGGACTCCTTTGGGAAGAGGAAGAATAGAGAAGCCTCTAAGGTACTGAGGAGATGAAGTGGACGGAGTGATGGAAAGATGACATTCCAGAGACGGGAATGAGAAAAAGAAGATTGGAAACTGTAGCTTAAAGGAGAAACGCAACGACAGTTGTCAAACTGTATAGATGAGAGCTATTTTTTTTCAACCTCCGTTAAAAAACAAAAATCAAAAGTTATTTTAAGGTATACACTATATAACTCACAAAAGCATTAGTATGTCTTAAGTACTCTACTACTAATCGTATTTCGATGGAGGCACTCATCGTATTGTGGCACGAGTTTTCCTGTGCCCCCACCAAAAAGGCAGCCTCCTGATCATTTAGGCAACCGTTGACGTAGGCCTTCAGTTCTTCCGCTGCCCTCCTAACTACCGTTTTATTCAGGTGAAGAAATGGAAATCGCTTTCGTTAAATCCGAACTGTATGGCGGATGTTTGAACAGCTCCCATTTGAACTTTTGGAGGAGATCCCGTGTCCCTGCTGCAATGTGAGGGCGAGCGATGTCGTGGAGAAGTACAGTACACGATGCCAGTATTCCCTTTCTCTTGTATTGTCCTTCTTAGACTTCGAAAAGTGTCGTAGTATAGTGCTGAAGTCTCGTCTCGTCTCATGTTCATAGAGTCGGTCAACAAAATACCTCGTCGTTCCAAAACCATAGTAGCTATGCGTTTTTTGTTGGAAAACGTTCGCCTGAAGTTTACCGACCTGCCCGGACACTCACTATGCAACCAACGTATGGTTTGCTCTTTCGTTTCAATATTTTGGTACTGGACCGATGTCTCACCTCCCATCACTATCTTGTCCAGAAAATCCTCCCCTACCTCGTGTTAGCGTTACAAAAATACAAGGCGGCGCCCATTCTCTGTGACTTATGGTTATTAGTGAGCGTATTCGATACCCAGCGTGGACAGATTTTGGTGTAACGAATGACAGTGACCTTGAGATTTGTGGAAAGTCGGAAATCGTGAGTGTGCGCTTTTCACGAACTACTTTTTGGGGTACAGACTTCCTCCTTTGGACGCCCTCCCTCGAACATCATTTCGTCCGTCCTTAAATTCTCTGCACGATTCTCACACACACCTGACACGCTGTTAAAACTGTAGCCGTAAACATGACTTATCCAACGATGAATTTCGGTCACACTGTGCCTTTCAGCAAGAAGACAGCGAAATACGGCTCACAGTTCATACTCGGTGGCCGCTTCAATTGTAATCGACATGTTCAACAATGACTGAACGGAAGACGTTTACCTACTGACGTGTGGTGCAGGACGTCCACTACGTGTGTCTCCATCACGGTGGCGCTCATCCTGCGGTAAATATCCCTCGAATGTAGTAATGTCATGTGAGACATTATATGGTCATGTCTTCTCAGTAACTGTGTGAGCGCGAACGACTACTAAACGTTTTTCTCTTGCGTGATTACTTCTCCCAAGACAAGAACGTGGACTTCAAATCGAAGTAGGCACAGATTAAGAAGCAAATTCATGGAGAATGGAGAGGTGACAAGGTCAGAACTAAAATTTACAAATTTGGAAGAAGAGAACGCACGAAATAATTTTTGCGGGAAACGCGTATCCTTTCAACGATCTATTTTGTGAGATATGTTTAATGATTATTATAATTAACTTGATTATTATATCAACAGAATACATCGACGAACGTATTAAACGAATTCACCGTCGACGCGAGGTCATCATTAAAAACTAATAACAATATTTTTTTGCCGCTTTTAGTGTCAAACGAAACGGATACGGATATTTCCGGAAACGGCGAGCAGTTCCGGAATTATGATCGCGCGCGACGTAGTGTACGTTTTGCGAACAATGCAACGATAAAAACGCCATTGTGACAACTTTCTATCAGAATCCGCCCGACCTGTTGTTGATATCAGATCGGTTATTATTGTTGTTGTTGTGTCGGGACAAAAACTGCGCGACACACACGTATGACCGCTGGCAGTCGCTCACGTAAACAATTTAATGCAAACGTCTCCAATAGATTTGTTTGTACGTGCTCGACTTGCACATAACTGTCCCCACGTATTGTGGTCTTCCTTCGTGTCGGCCATCATTATTAAACATCTTCGTATCGGCCTCTGTTAGTAAACATCTTATTCTATTTACTCTTGTGCAAACGCACGTTTTTTTTATAAGGTGGATGTCGACGAAAAAAGATGCTTGGTTCCCGAGTGTACGTGGACACCGTTATACGGTTAGGATTTAGAATGCAGTGGACGTTTTAAAAGATCGTAGCTATTCTGACGGTTTTAATACAGATTTGAAACGTGGTGTTATTATATATTTTGTAACCTGAATATTGGATTTGCTATTTACAAACGTGTCCTTATATGGGATTCTGTAGCAGTTTTGCTGCTTTTTTATTGTGAATTGTGATTTTAATTCTGTATTTTGCAAACCATTGCGGAATTGTATTTTGTCCAGGCACTGTACTATTTAATTTTATTTATACTATATTGTGTAACTTTAATTTTTCCCTTTTTGTGGATTGTGGATTTTTGTAAGTTACCCCATGAGCAACTGTTGTTTTTTTTTTACTTTTTTGTCCTGTCTATTGGGGTTATAGTTGAGTAAAATGGCTGCGAGGTAGTCCGCTGCTGCGTTTTAGAGACTGTTGTCTTTAGGAGTTATTTTCCTCCAGCCCTGGAGTTTTGCGATTGGAATCTTTAAACAGTATTTCACCGGCTGATGTTGAAGAAGGGAAGTTTTTGTCGTAGAGCTGCAGATTGTGTACTAGTCTGCAAAGGCATCCTTGGAACCGTACTTTAATGCAGAACGTCTGCCTGAAGGTCTGGACGAGTCAGTCGTATCTGCTGCGTTAATTTATTTGACCGGCGTCTGTCTGCAGGAGGGGGGGGTGCGTCTTGCGTCGAGACTTGTTCCTTCTCAATCTATTTGTAGCCTGGCCTGGTCATTTTCCAGCCTGGCCAGAGTTTTAGTCCAGGTTTACTACTCTGGTTCATGAGAACGTGGCTCTCACCACTAAACAGAAGTTGTTGTATTTATTATTGCATGTGGATGTGGACAAAAAATATGCTCAGTTTCCGGGTGTACGTGACCTTTTGAAAGAATTTTGAATGGAATTTGGATCTTTAACGTGAACGTACTGCGCAGTTGTTGATGTTAAAGACAAAGTACATGTGCACTTCGGAGATGTCCATAGGATGCGAAAACGAAAAATACCCTAACAGATTTTACAGTAGAAGCCAGAAGGAGAACAAGGACAACGCAGACGGTGGCGAGGAAAATGGCGATTGATTATCAAAAGTCGTAGAACACATTATAAAACGATAATATTGTAGTGTACTATACTGTTAAATATGTGTCCCTCTGTTTGATGTACTGAAGTGGCGTGTGTTTGGATTTTGCAGTTGATTCCACTGTCGTCAGTATTGAATAAGTAGTGATAAACTATAAACCTCAATGGTCATATAAAATTAAGTAATAACGTTACGATCAGACGATAGACGCTTTGTAAATATCAACAGTTTGAATGCTTTGGTGTATTTTTTTCACGAGTATACCGGGGATAAAACTGTGAAGTTCCATTTTTGACCCGGTCCATTCTTATATAGCTGACACTACATCGTAGGAACCAGTTGTTGCCCCCCCCCCCACTAGTTACTTAATTTGAATCAAGAAAAATTGAAGGACGGAACACTTGTAGCGGGCGAGTGAGAGAGTTGCTGAAGAAGAAGAGGAAAGGCCGTAGTTGTTTAACCTTCTAAAGCATAATTTACAATAAATTAACTAATTTTAGTAGACGCGTGCACGATATTCCTGGTAAGCAGGCAGAAACGTTCCCAGAACTGTTCGTTTTCGGACGGAACTCGTTGGAGAGCGAGGAGGAATTCCGCGTCGGCTAATTGACTGACGAGCGCGAAATAGCGTCCGTGACCTTGACGACGGCAGAGTCACGTAGCGGTGCGCAGTCCACTTCCTCGTAGAGCGGTGACGGTGACAACGCCATGCAGGCGGGTGTTTAGCATGTCTTTTGTTGTTTTATTTGAGCGGTACCGTAGTTTCACACGCAGAACAACGGTAGGGGAATCCGTGTCTTTGGCCGCAGTTTTTATCCGTTTTCTTCCGACTATGTTTGGGTTCGTTTTAGTTCCAGTCCAGTCAGTGGCGTCTAAGCTGTGCTACACGGCATCCAAGCCTTCGTTTCACTACTCGTTTTTTCATCTTCAGAATTCTTCGAAATTTAGCTCCCCAAAAAACAGAAATGAAAATAAGCATATACCTAGATTTATTTATGAAAAAGTTGTGAATAAGTTCAACCCTGTGTGCGGGACCATCAGGCGAACTCTTTAAGTCAGCAAGTAGAGAAACGCGCCTAAAATTCTACAAGATGATTACTGTTTATTTACAATTCTCTATTTACGCAGAGAATTGTTACTGAGGAAACAGAAGAAGATTAGCTGGAGAGAGAGAGAGAGAGAGAGAGAGAGAGAGAGAGAGAGAGAGAGAGAGAGAGAGAGAGAGAGAGGTTGCACAGGATAAATGTCTCAAATTGCGTAAAATCTATTTCCATTAAATTACATGCAAATTATATTTGAAAGTAAGTGTTTTCTTTTTGCAGCGTAATGGCGGCGTCATTGTACTGCAGTGAAAGTGTTGCGCGCGAGGCCATATTCACATGATAATAATTGTTTGTTTGTGCGAGAAATAGGGGGGGGGGAGGCGAAAGAACATGTGTGCTCGTCCCAAGAGAGAAGACAGAGAGTGGAGAGAGAGGGGGCTAGCAGAAAAATACATTTCTCTCGGAACAAGTAAAGTCGTCAGCGTGGACTAAAGAATGTAAAACGTTCGTGTACATTTCTAAAGGTGAGACAACAAGGACAAGGTGGGGCAAAATGGAGAGGCAATAAACGCTACCACAACAAAGCCGGGAGCGGTGTCCTCCTCCTCGTGACACAAACGCACGTTGTTACCCGTACTTTAATTAGTTACCCGCCTTACAAATTAGCGGCGTGAACCCTTCCGTCTTTAATGGCGTTCGGCCGCACGCTAAGCGAACCGCTGTGATGGAAACTGCTTGAAACTTCCAACAACATTTCATCCAGACTTGTTCAAGTACTGTTCGTTGTTATTCTGCCGAAATCACGAGGAACGCATCTGGGCGCCTCAACAAGGGCCACTCTTAAGGGTGTGCGACAGGTGTGGTCGGAGAGGACCCTCCCTCACGTACAGTAAGAAAAATAAAGAAAGAAAATGAGCGAGACATAGAGAGACAGATAGACAGACAGGCAGAGAATTTTGTATTTCCAGTTATGTATTCTAATTTTTTTTTTTTTTTTTTTTTTTTTTTAACCGTTTAATTTTTTGTATTGGTTGCAGAACTTATACTTACTCAAATGATGGCAACAAACTATAATGTTATGGCCGGGGGAAAATTAGTAGGCCTGTTGGAACCATAAATTTTAAAGTGTAAATATTCAAATTAAACAATTAGGACAAGCGGCAGTGTGAGGGGTGAAATAATTACTGTTAAAGAGGCTGTTGTTTGGTTTTAGGAGGGATGGGAAGATTTATAGAGACCCATCCCCGCCGATCGACAGCTCTTCCCCCCCCCCCCCACAACGACTGATACAACGGGGATCGAAGAAGTGTGGGGGCGAGAATTGCCAAGGCCGTGAACGCAAGAAGTACAGAAGGGCGATAGAACTGAATGTCGAATTGCGTCGGAAGTGTGTAATAAAATCATCTCAGGAACAGCACATCTACTATTCAGTAAATATCTGCCCAGTCACCGTCTATTGACTTCTTTCGAAGACTTCAGTTCGATAGATCCCAACCTTTTTTTTTTATGTAGAAGTCGACTTATTTCTATCCACTATTGGACAGGAAGCTCGAGATGAGCAGTGGAGAAACACTTCGCTAAAATTTTCGTTCATTTAGCACCTCCGCAGAACGGTCTTGTACAGCGTTTCGTACCGCGTACATCGGCTACAGCAAGACTAACGAGAACATTAGAAGCATGCAGGTTCAGTTGTTGTGAAGCGACAGAGATAGATAGCGTGTGAGTGAAACATCAAACTGTTACTGCGTACTCTGTAGCCACCGTATGCTATACTTGGGGGGGGGGGTTGTAATTATTTTGTTGCATCCACGCATGTGGCTGTTCAAAAACTCTTATCAGGTTATTGAACGACACACTAATGTAGACTAAACCCTTTCTAGCCATATAACTCATCTTACGAAGACAGAAGTTGTAAGTTTGTGTTACTACACGAATTTATAAAAAAATATTCATCTGACAGTTATTGGAATAAAAATTACCTGATATTAAAAACGAGAGTAACATAAAGAAAAAGCAGTAAAATAGGACTTAATTGAAAAAGCTAAAAAACGTAATTTCAGAGAATTAAAATCTGTAAATAAAAACAAAACATTTATAAGACAAAGTCCCTATGAGGAAATAAACATGGTTATACGTGTAAGTCCTAAACAAAGATAATACAAATGAAATAAATAAAATTTATAAAAGACGTAAGGCAGAAACGTTTACTAGAAAGTAATCCAGGCTTTTTAAAATTCAAGTAAAATGCAGAAAGGAGCAAAACCAGTTATACAAAGTGTTCGTTTATTAACACTGCAGCTTATAAGATGCCAAAGGAAGTTAAGTAGAAATTAAAAGAAATATATGAGTTTCAGATAAACTGTAACGTAGACGATAATATATAATAAATTCATGTTTAATATGGTAACCAAATCATTTGTACGAATTAATAAATTATTTACCTTAAATTATCCGCCGTGTGATTTCTTGTATACGTTAGATTGTATAGATAATATAAAGGTATACGTTAGCCTTTGTAAGGGCTAAAAATCTTCCGCCGGCTCTTCTAAGGGCCAAAAGATAATAAGGGGAAAATACCACGATATCACCAACAAATATAGGCCTACGTATATGTAAAACATGCAGTTGGCTGTTGGTTTAGATTCTCTTCTTCTTCAGCACTACAGCCAAACGTGAGCTCTGGCTTCCAACACCAATCTTCTCCAAAGTGTCATGTCCATTGGCATCTCAGTGTAACCCCTCATCATCCAATCATCTTATCCTAGGTCGGCCCCTCTTACTGCTTTTATAGACCTGCGCCTCAGAATTTTTTTTGGCATACGCTGATCATCCATCGTAGGTGACTTAACCATTGTATTCGTTGAGCCTTACAGTGCCTTCGTGACTCAGTAGCTCATCTATCTCCTGGTTATTTCTGATTCTCCATTCGTCATCTTCTTTAACCGGGCCATAAACATGTCTTAGGGTCTTCTTTGAAACCTTCTTAGTGTTTCTTGTTCTTTTTTAGTTAACGTCCATGTCTCTCCTCCATAAGTAGCAAGTGTAATAAGTGTCTTATATATTTTTATTTTTGTGTTACGACTAATGTGATTGCTTCCCAATAGTCTGCTGTTAGCATAATATGCCCTATTTCTTAATCGTATCCTGTAATGTATTGTCGTGTTTATGGACCCTTCATTATCTAGCATGTTACCCAGGTATCTGAACTTATTAACCGCATCAAATGAATTATCCTCTCTTGGTTTACGTAGCGTGTGTAAATAGAGATCTAAGTTCAAACAATGTGGACATAGTTCCTGTAAAAACTGTACGTGGTCGAATTGGGTTTTTTCTGTCTGCTAGTAGTACTGTGTATCTTTGTTCGGGTACTGTAGGTCGTCTAATTGAAAATAAATACAGACTTCAGTGACATTTCATCGCTAAAGCTGTGATTTCAGCGTTCATTCCGTACACTCTAAAAGGTCGAGTTAAATCAGCAAGTAGGCTACGGTACATATGTGCGCTTGCCATGAAATAGTCTAGTTTTAGTTTTGAATTGACAGTACGACATAAAATTGCAGGTGAGCATTCGGTCAGCACGTCGGATATCGTTATCATCGTCAGACTATATGTAGGCTTATGCATCGCGTGGACGATAAAGAAAACACTGCTAATTTATCTACTAGCGTTCTAAACGGATCATCACATTTTTCCTCTTGTTTTGTATCACATGTTTGCAAAAGCCAGTTGGATCTGTTTGATAAGTATTCTATGGCTCCTTGAAATCCACTGCTGGCATGACGTGTGTGATGCCACACGAGCTCGTGTGTGTGCATTAAATTGCCTGAACCAAATACGTCACATTTTTAAAGAAATTTTTTTCCAGAAAACAGTTTTATTGAAACTATTATATTATGCATATTATTTTACCAGAATTGTTGTATATCCTCCCTCCCTCAGAAGGATGGCAGTCGGTATCAAGGTGCTCTTACCAGTGGTAATTAATCTTTTTATCGCATCAGTGTCGTTACGTTGTTGACATGTTTCTGCACACGTGAATTCCACTGAAAGAGATAAGCTGCGGTCGATTAATGTTAACTGTGGCAATGTGGATGCAAAACGGTAGTCTCATCTTACTAATGGTGAAATTTTATTGGTGCACAGAGACAGAGACTGTCGACAAATGCCGCGCAATTAAAACCATATTATTATATTAAAGTCTTCCGAACGCTAACCTTCTGTGTATTTGTGTTTGTGTTTACCGTTAATTGCTACTGTTACTAGTACTACTACTACTACTACTACTGCTGCTGCTGCTGCTGCTGCTGCTGCTGCTGCTACTACAATTATTATTCTGGACACGGGTATTTTCGGATTTTCGATCGTACCTGAAAGTTGGAAAGGCAAAGTCACCAAAGTGTCTGTACTGCCCGGGGGCTGTGGATAATGCCAGCCTACATTCTTCGTCTGCGACAGAGAGAATGGGAGCAACATAGAAGATCGTTGCAAGAAGATAACAGGCAGAAGATCTCCCCGGATAACATCGTTGAAGTGAGGCTAGGACGCCTTGAACTGTGCGGCACGCTTCGCAGAAGAGATTATTCGGGCGAAAAAGGTAGATTTGGACAATACAATATAGAAGAATAACAAGTCAGATGTGAGCCCTATGGCTGAAGGACAATATCTCTAGCCCGAAGTAGTGTGTCAGACAGTTCCAGGTTAGAAGAGGAAAGGGAGGTGGTTTTTTAGTGGGTCGGGTAGTACCCAAACCTACACACCATGGAAGAGTGCACCCTTCCGGACATTTGTACACCTAATTTTTCCACCTGCCCCCGTAAAAAATATTATTGTTATTATCCCATTATACTATTGTTATTATCGTTATTAAGTTTATTCTCTCTCTCTCTCTCTCTCTCTCTCTCTCTCTCTCTCTCTCTCTCTCTCTCTCTCTCTCTCTCTCTCTCTCTCTCTCTCTCTCTCTCTCTCTCTCTCTCTCTCTCTCTCACACACACACACACACACACACACACACACACACACACACACACACACACACACACACACACACACACACACACACACACACACAGTAAACAAATATTTATGGTTCTGATGTTGAAGACGCCAACCATGACTTCAACCATGGTACACTGTTTAGGTGTAGCCATACTAGTGCTTTTTAGAATTTGTTAGTTTGTAGAAAGTAAGTTGTACCCAAGATAAGTAAGTTCTACATTTGATAATTGTAGAGAAATTGGAGACTCCCACCCAATCTGTTAATTTCTAACCTCTCATTTGTCGTTGAATTTTTATATACGAGAATATTTTTATTCCTATGTTGGCGTTGTAAGACAATGCCACGAATCAGTACTTATACTGTTTTGTTACCCTAACAGTTGAAAAAGACATCTATCCACATTTCGTGTCTAATTTTGTCTTTCATTTCACACTGTTCTTCCGTCCTTATCATCTTAACAAACCCTCTCAGTTTGTACTTCGGAATATTTGATGGAGCAGAGCGAGTTCTCAGTTTTACGTCGACCCAATCGAATTTGTCTGTCTTGTCTGATAGACAACAGAAAACATCTGTCTGTTTGTTTGGAGTATAACTCACGATGACTTTTAATGCATCAGTCGATTTTCGTAAAACTAGACAAGGGCGGCCATACTTTTACCTTACTGATCCATATTGTTTTTGAGATTGAGCCCCTCCAGATATCGGGGGGCCGGAGCCAAAATTGTGAGAGAGTCAAAATTATGGAAAAATTGCAAAAATCCATGTGAGATATCGAATTAAAAGGAATTTTAACCAGAATATGGACGTGGTATTCATTTTTGAAAATTCAAATTTTGTTATGCCAATTCTAAACAAATTGGATCAAAAATTAAATAAAATCGGAAAAATTAACGCGGGTATTAAATTAAAGAAATCTTCAACCAAAATATGAATACTGCCGTTTAGTTTTTGAAATTAAAAATTATTAGCACCAGAGACCAAAAAAGGAATAAAAATTTGAAAGAATTTCAAAATATACCCGGGTGTCATAAAGGAAATTTTACCCAATTCCGAATTTAGCGTTTAGTAGCCTATAACAAAATTTTAACTTTAGGGACAAAAATAGAACTCAAAATTTTAATAAAATTGTAAAGTTAATGTGGGGGATCAAGTTATGAGGAATTTTATCCGTAATATGTGCTCAGTATCTTTAATAGTTTGACAAAATTACTCAATACTCTTAGCAAATTTTTAAAAAGTTTAAAAGTATTAGGTATTAGGTATAAGCGTATAGATATCTATGGTAACATACATAAACTTAGAAGCTAGGACTAAACTATTTGTCATTTACTCATTGTGGTAATTAATTAAATTATATATCCAATTCAGTAGTTTTGAATTTTCAGTGTTTATTATATGATTGTCTTCTTTACAATTGTTATTTTGCTTAAAAAAAAAAAGTAAAGTAAACGAGATTTTTCTAATAATTAAAAGCATTATCTAATATTCAAATGAATCAAATAACAAATCTATTTCGTTCAAAATAGTGAGTGCGTTCTGCAGTTCAGGGAATTTGAACTTCCTGTAGTTCAATAACTTAAGATTGATTTTTTTTGTCATCAGCGTATTTCTCTTCGAAGAGAAGTTAAAAGAAGCACTGTACAGTTCAGTACTGTAGATGCACCCTGTCGCTTCATTTATGTTTCGCACTTCGCTGTTCGTGGCAAAGGGTCCGTACTTTGACAGGTTCGAACACACGACGTCCAGTTTTGAAACAAAGCGCGCTAACCGCAAAATTACTCAAACGAAATGTAAACAAATAGTCAGCAGTTGTGTTACTGTTTGTCCCAATTACCGGCCACCGAGACGTGTCTGTTGTCATATTTCGTAGTTTCGGCTCTCGTATGACCCAGACAGTCGGACGTGATGTTTAATTGTTGGCCTTAATTAGTGGTGCAGAGTGTATCGTTGCAGAAACTCCGCTCGTTTGTTAAGCTACGAAATCCCCGTAACGAGAAACGATGGAAACATAAATTTTAATGAGAGCGTACCAGTTACAGTATGGGCGGGATTCCCGCATATGTGTTACAGAAAAGAAACAAAATCCAAATCAGCTGCATCGTACTGCTTACCTTGTACTTGTACGGTGAAAAAGAAGCCGGTGGTTACAGCAACGACTGCGGTAGTTTGTCAAGCCACTGCAGCATTGCCCCTGCCCCTTCCCGGTGTACGGATTTTGTTCGCATTAATTTTTCATCACCTGTATACACCAGCAGAATTTAACTTCGCTAATTCGGGACGTGTTCGCGTACACCTGGTTTCACTTGTTTTAAGCGATGTTACGCGTAGTCTTACAACTGACCTTTAACTTGTTTCTGTACTGATTTGTTAACAGTGGGGGAGGAGGCATGAGTTTCCTTCTTTAAGTTCGTACACTGAATGGGTCCTTTTTTGTACATATTCAGTTTTGCGCAATGTACTGTCTGTTTGAGAGAAACTTGCAACTAACAGTTGAAAAAAACGGCTGTTGTACAAATAAGTACTGAAGCCTGTGTGGACTTACGGAATTCAGCTGTGGGGGTGTACAAAGAAAATAAACATACAAAAGATACAAACCTTTCAGAACAAAGTACTCAGAAGCATAGTGAATGCTCCTTGGTATATAAGGAACGACAACCTATATAGAGACCTCATTGTAGAATATGTAAGCGAAATAATAACAAAATATGCAGACAAACATGATCAGAGGATTCAGATTCACGATATCCAGTAATGCGACACGTGCTGGAAGAAGCTCCACACGTCCTGAGGCGATTCAGAAGACAGAAGCCACAAGATCTGGTATAGCAATAGAAAGCAATTAATATGTATAGATCCATAGAACTACGTGAGAGAAAGACAGAATAATTTTGGGATTAGCCACTGGGCTTCACCCCATCACCCGTGAAGGAAACATGAAGGAGAAGCTGCTGGATGAGCTTGCTCAGTTGTAGCATTAAGGAAGGTGTTTTTAGTGGGTTAGAGTCCCATGTTACTAGAAACTACGGGGTTCCTAGTGTCTATAGAGCTCCTAGGCCAGTAAACTGATTCAACGTGTAAAGATAGGTGAAACGAAAAACAGTGCTACCAGATCAGTCAAACTTATTTCCCCCAGATAGCTATCCAAAATTTCGGATAGCCTCGAAAAAAATTCGGTTTTTCGTAAACTATAGTTCTTCTCTAAATTCTCTCAAAATCTAATAATTAGCCAAATTGACTTACCTAACCTTTCTCGTGTTTTTTAAGTCTACTTTATGTACGTATTTTTTTAAGCCTATTGGTGAGTTTTTGAACATCGAATCAAACATTTTCATGCCCAGCCACGCTGGCCACCGTAATTCATGTTTTCCAACATATTTCGTTGTGAAGGTAGACCAACAAAAACAAGAATTATTAGTACAGAGTTGGTATAATTTGATATTACTTTATGGTTTTTGGTGTGTACAACGCAATGAATAAACCGCTTTAAATATCTACAAAAGACGGTAGATATTTTCTTCTCTTCGGTTCAGGAAAAGACATTTTTACAGCTCAGTTGAGCTATGAACTATGGTTCAATAGGAAGAGAAATAAACTGCCAAATAACAAAAACAATCAGGCTGTCTGGATGTATGAGTGACAATTTTTAAGTTTGAAAATGAAATAAGAATAAAAATTTATACAGTGAGGCCTGTACTGAAATATGGAGCAGAAGCAGAAGCAAAAACGTCAGCTGCCAGAACACAAACACGAGTCGCTGAAATGAAGTCGTTGAGATAATAATAAGCAAACGCGACGACACGTGCTAAAGAATGTAAACGTGAAAATAACGGATATAGTGGATAGTATAAAGAAAAGGTAGCAACTCTGGGACGATAACGTCGACATGGTGGATGATAGATTAGTCAAGAAGATACGAGAGAGTAAAGGGAATACGAAGGGAGTGTATCGAGTGGTAAAGTTGATCGCAAACAGAAGATTTTTCTAAAACAAGAGAAGAAGAAGTTGAAAGAAAATTATTTTATTTTTGTTTTCACGAATGCCGTTCAAGAATTGTCAATAAATCAACAAACATTTCAAGGAAATAATCTTTTAAATTTGTCTTTAATTTTAAGAGTCTTTGATTTTCTTTTCTTTCAAAGGAATTACTTTTTGAAAGAAGAAATTTGAAAAGCTTTTTCTCCCTTCCCCAAAACACCCCTTCCGGTCCCCCGTATTACGCCTCTAGTTGTATCTGTGTGTTTTTACCCTTAAGATTCTGGTATACACTTGAAAACGGTACGGTAGAGACGTTGTAGTTGGCCACAAATACGGAATCTTTATGTTCCGTTAAAGGAAAAGGAGAGATAGTACCTTTGTACTGGGCACTGGTCCTCATAAATTCCCAGGCGTGGATGCATAATGTTAGCTCCCTTAGCCTCTCTCCGGCCAAGCCCGTACTGCGTGGTGAAGTTGTACGGATGCAGAACAGTACGGATCTAGACCGGAAGGTCGATAAATATTCTTGGTGGGTGGCAGCAGTAGCCACCAGTACCACGTTAAGGCGAAAAGGAAATGATTATGGACTGGCTTATCTCTGGAATATTACAGGCGCGAATCTGGTTTGCTGTAATACTGCGTACCTGAGCTGTTGGATTGCAGCTAGGATTTGACTCTCCAAAGCCTAGGCGAAGAACATCCGTATACAAAAATCACCTGGTCCTCCAGGTTGGGGATTTTGCGTCGGGTTAAGATTCCGGCCAAGAAAAAAGTTGTTATGAAACCAAGAACCAAGCCTCGGAAAGTAAACGAACCGGAATTGGAATGAGGATATGAGGAATGGATCATGGGAATCTAAAGTAAAACATGAGCTAATGGTAGCTGCATGGAATGTGAGGACGACGACGACAGCCGGAAATAAGGTGGTTGGATGACGTGCTGGAAGCCCTAAAAAGAATGGATGTGAGGGGTTACACTGAGAAGGCAATGGATAGGAGACATTGGAGATGATTGGTTTTGGAAGCCATGGCTCACGTTGGGCTGTATTGCTAAAGAAGAAGAAGAAGAAGAAGAAGAAGAAGAAGAAGAAGAAGAAGAAGAAGAAGAAGAAGAAGAGAGAGAGAGAGACTCTATGTTACGAGTATAAGAAAAATTTCAATTAGCATTCCAATGGTCCGGATATATATGTTAACTAATACGTTCTTAAATTACAGGATAATTGCAATATCATTTTACCAAAAGTAATGGATTTTTGAGACCGTTGGGTATTTCTTCAAAGTTTTTGAGAGGTAATATTTTTAATTTTAATTCTGCTCGTCTATCACTGTCTTGCCAATAATTTTTTTCGAGTTAACGGAAAATCGTATTCTTCGTAATTGGCTTAACAGGCTTCATCATAGTCCGATTAACTACTGTCGTCCGTTTGCATGTCTGTTTCGTGTAGCTGCTTTATTCTCCCGCTCTTTTTAGCCGACATTAGCGATATACAGATGAAGTGCTAAGACATGAAATGGTTCGCGCAGATCGTAGAGGGGCGCAGGAAAGGCAGTGCTAAGAGTGGGGTGTGCACACATCAACCATGCTGCTGTTCTGAACTCAAAATGATTGCTCCGAAAACAGCGTGTCAAAGCTACTACTTGTGTATTTTATGGTGACCGGCAACCTTGGTGAAAGTGATATGCGCAGAACCCTGTTTTCAGTCAGTGTAACGGCACATCTCACTGAATGCGTAAGTGTTGGTGCGTTTTCAAAAACATTTACCGTATAAGCCTGTATTTTACGTAATTATTATTTTAAAATAATAGAAGTGTATTAATGAACGTCAAGAGACGAGGGCAAAAAGAATTGAATATCTCAGGAGAATAAAACAATTCAGGACAGAAAAGCGGCCAATACTAGTAATTATCTGTTATTTACATTATGTAACAAATAACATTGTTCTGGTATTACAAATACGTATTTGATACAATTTCGAGTAAAAGGCCTACTTAGTACGATTACAAATAGTGGTTAGTTGAATGAAATCCGGAAATGTCAACAACGTGTAAAACGGCCACCCCATAAAGCCGGCTGTAGCAACAGTAAAAAGATGGACGTTTTTTAAATGAAGTGTTACAACTGAGCACACTTAGTCTCCCCACTATCCTCACTTTTCGCGCAGCTATGAAGCGGCCACCGTAAAGTACACATGCACATGAGATCTTTCCACACTGCGCAACCAGACTCCAGTTTCGTATCTCATTGTTGTTAACTGTAATCGTTATCATTTAAGTAAGCATTTGACAGCCGAACAACAAAATTATATTGTTTCTAAAAAATGTTTGGCTTGTAGGTCTGGGTATCGAATCTCCAGATAACTACTCAAAAATAATAAACGACTGGGTACAATTAAAGACCACAAGTTCAGGCAATAAGGTTATGGTAATACGTGACGGGATTACACATTACAGAGGCGCGATTTCTGTCCCTGGAGACGACGAAATGCCTTGTCGACAGCGCACATACTTTTATTTATAAGCAATTAACTCAGGCTGTATGCTGCTGTATGAAAATAATGAAATCATGTTCTTATATGGGATGCTGTAAACTTTGATAGTGGCGGTTAGGATGCCGTTCCCACGAGTACATGTGTGATTCACATTGCGCGCGCGCGTGCACGGCGTTTGGCGTTGAGTCACCGGTATAACTGTTTGTGTCACTGCAGCGCGCGCGCGCGTACGGTCACTGCTGACCAACTTATTTGTCGGTGACAAACACGCGGACACACATATATTGATGTATTGTTCACACAGACCGTGATAACCGCGTTTCTGTGAAAGCTGTGCACTGCCTCGTTCTCTTAACGCCTTTGTTCCTCTGTCAATACCGTAGTGCGATAATACACGCTTTGCTGATTGTAAAATATGAACGGGATTTAGTCTTATGCTTGATTTGTGTTCGTGTACGTATTCTGCGGCTGCATCTGTTCTTACCGTAGACAGGCATTTGATAGTGTGCGAAGGGTAAAGCCATGCGGGATATGGGAAGTTCTTTGAAACTTATATAAAGTTAACGAAGATAATCATGAGATTCACAAAAGCCAAAATCAAGTATGAGAATATACTGACCGAATCGTTTCATTTACAAGGGAGTTAAACAACCCTATTTATTACTGCGCTGTACGATATCCCATTAAAGACATGAATCAGCGAGGAACGATATTAAATAAGACGAACCGAATATGTGCTTAAGCTGAATATGTTGTGATAATAGCCAGATCAAGACAACAGCTAGTGGAGGTATACAAGGAGCTGAATCAAAAATCAGCTGGAATGGGGCTGAATGTAAGTATCACAAAAACTAAATACATGCATCAGAAAGGAGAAGAAATCTATATAATTTATGCATAAGGGATAATTTATTTGATGCAGTAAATAAGTTCTGTTACCTGGAACGTTTACGGAAGAGTCCATAAATATGACAATACATGACAGGATACAAATAGGAAATAGGGCATATTATGTCAACAGTAGATTGTTGAGAAGCAAATTCATTAGTCGTAACACAAAAATAAAAATATATAAGACACTTATCAGATCAGTTGTTAGGCCTAATTATGGAGGCGACACATGGCCAGTGACAAAAAAGGGACAAGAAACGCTAAGAAGGTTTGAAAGATACATTGTAAAACATGTTTATGGCCCGGTTATGAAGATGACGAATGGAGAATATGAAATAATCAGGAGATAGATGAGGTATTGAAGCATGACGACATTGTAAGATTCATAAAGGCTCAACAAATACAATGGCTAGGTCACCTAGAGTGGATGGATGATCAGCGTATGCCAAAAGAAAATCCTGAGGGCGCGACTCTATAAAAGCAGAAAGAAGGGCTGACTTAGGGTAAGATGGTTGGGTGATGTGCTGGAAGATCTAAGAAGAATGGATGTGATGGGTTACACTGATAGGGCAATGGGTAGGAGACATTAGAGAAGATTGGTGTTGGAACCAAGGGCTCACCTTGGGATGTAATATTAAAGAAGAAGAAGATCTGTTCTTATGGGACAACTGATCTTTAAAGAACCGATCGCATTTCAAAACGACAGCAGTGTGTCACCTGACCACGGAGAGGGCGCCTTTCAAATTGAAGCCAGTGTTACTATAATAGTTATCACTGAAATAGGGTAAAGTGAAATCAAATTCAGTTTGAAGGTAAGCACCTGGCAAATCCACTAAGATCGCGTTGAGAGTGTTCAATTCTCACAGCCCATATCAGCGAAAGAATTTGACGTTGTCGGCTTCTCGGGTTGGACGGGTGATCATTTTCTCTCTGACAATCGTATGTATGGAACGTGTTGACAAGCGATTCCCATTTCAATCTCGATACCAAGGCCAGCCCCCGGTTTCAAATCATAAGTTAACTATGACTTCAACTAAAAAAAAAACTTTTGTCACATAAAAAAATAAATTTATAAGTAATTGGTAGATGGTAATACAAGTTAATTTTAGGTCTACTAAAAAACTAGTTAATATATAATATAATTAAATATCCCTAATATAATTATCCCCTAATTAATTTCCATAAAACTTTACCCCGATTCTTTGGTCTAGAATTTCCTTTTTTTTCTCCTTCTGGCGTCGCAGCTCAGTGTGGGTTTGCTCAACAATTTTTCTCCATTCCGTCGTCTCACTTTCATACATCTCAGATCATCCTCTTCGTCAACCATCCATATTTTTCTGCGTCTTCCTCTTATTCTCCTGCCTCTTGGTTTCCAGTCAGCAATTCTTTAGTTGTTCTGCTCCCATCCAATCGTCTCACTTCACCCAACCATTCTAATCTTCTGCTCTTGATGAACCCGACTATGTCAGAACCGTGTATTAATTGATCCAGTTTATAAATCGTTCGTATCCTACGGAACCCTCTTGCCAAGGCCTAAAGAGATTTCGCAAGATTTTACTGTCACATAGATATGGCCATATCAGTCTTTGTTGTTTTGGAAATTATAGAGGTAGGGCTATTTGAAAAATAGAAACTATATAGGTTTCTATATAGGTCTTTACATATACTTTATACTATATACTATATATATACTATATACTTTATAGGTCTGCCGACCGACGTCTGTGTAATACGCAATGTGTATTTGGCTTTTTCAGTAGCCTACCCGTCGTTCAATTTACCTACAATAAAAGAAATGTAATGTAGACGAATTGTTAGTCCACAGAACGCATACAGATGGCGAATTTTCTAATGAAGTCTTGGTGAGGCTAATTTTTGCTTAAGGTTCACCCCAAAAACCTGCTTCCTACTTGAGTAGTGACACATTGACGGATAACGAGGAGGAAAGTGGGTAAATGTCTCCACCAAAATCTGGAAAAGATGATTTTTTATGAAAGGAGAAAACTGTAAGTGAAACATTTTCTTTTATATTTTCCTAAATGCCCCCACCCCCAATCAAATACTTTTTGGGCCCATTTTCTGTAACAGAAAAATACTTTGTTTTAAATTGCATCAGTTTGTCACATACCTGAAATCAATCTTCCTAGAATATCCAAAATAACAATACAGGAGACTGATGTAGTCAGCATGTTAATTAAACAAATTAATTGTAGGAAGGTTTGGGAAAATGATGAGAATAGCTTCAGTAAGCAAGTCTCATTTGTGTTTAATAAGGAAAAAAAGTGCTTAATTGGAAATGAAAAAAATGTATGTTGTTTGTTTGTTTGTTTGTTTATTTTTGCTACACGGTTAAATGAGTAATACACTTTTTGTTTTATCTGCGAATTTCGTCGGTGCTGGTGCCGTTAACAAGGTCACTAAGTCGCTATTACTTTTTTATCTAGAGCTTCTTCACATGAGCAACTAACGTCATGGCTAATAATAACAAGAGAAACCTGGCACCATTATTGAGTTCGAGCGGTTCACGTATTGCGGGTGCAGTTTATTAATTAAATAATAAATTTTGGTCCCACTGTCGGAGACCATCTTCAGTGTCAGAAAAATTGGCACGGTGTCCGCCAATTATCACAGTGTTGAGGTAAAGACAACATTGGGTGTACTGGCGTAAACCGTGCCATTTGACACTGAAGATGGCCTCCGATGGTGTGGCCGAAACGTTTGTCCTGCACACAAGCAGTAGACCACGGACTAACAGCCCGGCAACCGATATTCCAACAGCATACATTTTTTTGTTAATAGACTTTGTGATTTAGGGATTTGGTTGTACATAACATATGCTCAATGTTTTTATGTATTTTTTAAATAACTTATGCAATTCTTTTTTAAAAGAAAATGTTTAACAGTGTAGCCTATTTTTGTTTGTTGTCAGGTGTCAGTAGTAATGGTGAAAGTGCAGGACGAAGAACCGCCAGCAAACCGTAGAAGTGGACCGAACAAAGTGCCGGCTGCAGGAACCAGCAACGTGGCTACACAACACTTCCATTACCACTGGTCGTATCCGTCAGCGGCTCCGGCCGCGTCGCCCGCCCCAGCCACGTTCCACTTCGGACCCGGGTTCGAACCGCAGACCAGCCCGCAGCAGCATGTCGTCTACTTCCACGTGAACCCAGGCGTCACCGTCAGCTTCCAGATGGGCGACAACGTACAGGTCATCAAAGGTACGTACTACCGCCACGTTTTCTTAACCTCTTACTTTCGCGGCGAAATAAAATTTGTTTGGACATTTCTACGTTTGAGCGGTTTATAAGCACGACGGTATTTCAGTCGGTATAATGTAATGTAATGTAATCGCCTCTCTCTGTACCCTTTCGAGTGTAAGGGACCTCGGCCATCGAGACACTCGGCCGCCATGTGGTCACCTATTCACGTTGCTGTGCTCAGGCACGTGACGCTTGACTTCGCAAGTGTAGTCACGATGCTATATCCACGCGACCGTATCGCTAGGTTCAGTCTGTATAATAAGATTCGTAAAGATTTTGTTAAACTAAGTATGTCTTTATCATTGTACATCGTAGGTTTTGTGGGAAGTAACCTTAAAAGTCATCATCCCCCCAACGTTTCTCAGTATGCAACGTTTCTTAGTTAGCTCATAAGTTTTGGAATTTCATGATGGTAGTGATCGTCCAAAAATCGGTCGTCTTATTTTATTTTATTTTATTTAAATTTATCATATAAAACTTTTTAGAGGTCTGTATATTCTTGTAAAAAAATTAAATAAATTTACAACACGTTGGGGAAAGTTTAACAGAGGAAATCCTGAATGTGGGATTTGAAAGACATAGCCGGAAAGAGCTAATCTAAATGGATTTTTGAAATGGGCATGAGGAAGGTTCAGAGAAGTTGGGGAACAGATTAGCGAATAAAAGAAAAACGGGAACGGAGATTACACTCGATTGCAGATTACGTCAGAAACAAAGTGTTCATTTGAAATAGACGTGTGCAACGTATGGAAGAGAACTAAAACTAACAAAACACGTACTAAATTAACATAGCAAAGTCAGAAGCAAGGCGATCGAACTAAGGTAAACCTGAATACGGACATGAGGAGAGGGATATTAGGTAATGACTGAAGAAGGACATGAGGAATGCGATATTAATGATTATCTGTGAAACGATTGAGGAAGATTGATATTTTAAATGATCTATGGTGTGTTGCACGCGAGAGAGAGATAGGGAGAGAATTCTGCTCATGTATCCTTATATCATTATATTTTTTGCCGAGAGACGTTATGTTACACCACGCGAAAGCGCAGTTTGTTGTTCTTTCCGTCAGGCCGTTAGAGACGATCAGCGGGAACAGGTACGTGTCGGGGTGACGTACGGTTGGAATGTGGTTGCAGCAGCAGGCCCAGTTGGGTTCCTTTCACTGCTTCTGCACATTTGTTTGCCTTTCTCTTATCTCGGCGTAACTAATTTCGTGATTAAACATAATGAACTTTTTTCCGCGCCGCGACTGTACCTGTACACGGCAAAGAAGCGATCGTCGTTACGTTTATCGCCCTTAATACCGAGACAAACGTCAGCTTCGCATCGTGGTGTTCTCCGATGTTGGCTTCTCATCGTTCATGCGTACATTTGATTTGTCTTGTTATGCGCACCGACGATTCGTCGTGATCGTAACCGGCCGACCGTTCGTCCCATTTAATATCTTACGTAACGGTAATACGAGTATATTTATGCAAACACAAAAATTGCATAAACTCTCTCGCTAAACGTGTTTATTTTCTGGAAAAGTTATATAATATTTTTCTTTTTATAGAATCTGTTTTACCGCCTGTTTTATTGTTAGTAATTCTGGTAACAATAATCCGATAAAAACCTGTACAAAATCGTATACGATCTCACACGGTCTCATTGTGCTGGCAGCGCTGTTACCGTCGTTAACCGGGATTTACACTCGGTCACACATTTTTTGTCAGATTACTCAGTTTAATGTTGCAGATGTTATTAATGGTCGACGCTTTACCGCGTCCCTACCATTCTCAAATATGCCTTTTGGCAGAATTTTTCCGTGGGGAGTTATCGGTAATGATGTGGAGTTATCTTTACGATGGCGAGAATTTGGTGAAAAATAGAAACGACGGTCCCCTGACACACTTCAGTAATGATATTTCGCCTTCACTTAGACGACAGAGCCATCCACAGTTTGTAGACAGTTCACGGTTTTGCATAGCGACATTTGTGGAAAAGATATCTAGTAAAACATTTCGCTAGATTTTATCTACAAGATTCCATTGGTACCTACCCAGTGAAGGAGTTGTAATCCCCGGTACCCCCTTGGGCCTCTGCGTGTAACTCTTAATGTTATTCGAACTAGAGATGCTCTACCGTCATCGTGGTAATGTCAGGATTGAAAATTGAGTAAAGTACATTCGAAAAGTAAAAGGCATTGTTGCTGTTATGTAGACCAAGTCTGAAATGGAACAGCCAAGTTAAGATGAACATACAGAGGACGGATGGAAATAAAGGAATGGATAGAAAACGCCAAGATAGGAATAAATGTAGGAAGTTACGCACAAGGTAAAACTTCAAACCGACCTAATTAAAACAACTATGTAAGGCCTTAGAAGAATTGGGTGTAAACTCTAAACCACAGAGAACGACTCTAATAGTTCTAGCTAATAAATATGTTAAAGTAAAAATAATAAAGTTGTCTAATTCTGGAATCGAACAAGGCCTAAGACGAAAACCTCTATCGTATTTGCTGTTTAATTTGCTATTAAAGAGGATATTAAGGGATGCCAGTATCAGTTGATCGGGGCTGCTCTTTTGTAGGCTACTACTGCCGCGGCAAAAAGGACGACAGTCGGGATCAAAGCAACTATTACCAGAGGTAAAATTTCTTTTTTTCTCGCATCAGTTTGTTTACGTCGTTGATATGTTTCTGCACATCATGGACTATATCGATAGCAGAATGACGACGCTCCATTGAAGGTGATAAGCTGCGGTCGATAATGTCTGTTGTAGCAATGCAGCGGTAGCATGGACTTAAAACGGTAATCTTATCCTACTAACGGTGCAATCTGATTTGTGCCAGAAACGGTAGGATGGGAAGAGCCGCCCAACGAAGGTGACATTATGACGTCAAAACCTTCTGACTGACTTCCTTTTGGGCGAGGCAGTATTAATCGTCATAATTGGTTGGCCGTCGCAGACGACGTCAAAATCAAACGTAACAACAAGTATAGAGGAATGAAATAACGTTAATCCCTTTGAGATTAAAAAACAATTGGTCAGAGTTCCTAAGGCTTTCACGGCCGACGCCCACATAGTTGGAAACAATATTGGTCGGGCTGTTAGGCCGTGGTCTAGAGTCTTTGCTGACAGACGTTTTGGGCCGTACAATCAGAAGCCATCATCAGCATCGGTTATTGTACACCGTGCCAACCATGCCAAATGTTACCGACACTGATAATGGCCTCCGATAGTGAGGCCGAAACGTCTGTCAGCATAGACCTTAGACCACGGCCTAACAGCCCGGCCAAGAATGTTTCCAAACAATTGTTTTTTTTATTATAATTATCAGACAGTTGATTGATGATAGTCCAAAGCAATACGTGGATACCACGCGAATAATGAGTAAAAAACGCTGGCTATGCTAGCCGAAAACGAGATCGAAGGAGCGGTTACACTGTGGTACAAAATTAAAATTTTTTGTCCCAAATGTGAAACTGTGTGATTATAATAGCATTTTCCGCGCTGAATTCAGATATGGTTTCAGAATTTTTCTATCACGTTACGATTTTTAGAGACACCTATTTTAATTTTACAACGTTACGTATATACTCAGTACAGTATTATCTAACCTAAAAAGTAGTAATGTTGGATTTTCTACGATATGTTGCCTCATGAACATCTCTCTTTAGGGTCCAACAATAGTCGGCTCGGACTCCACTTGCCCTGGCACCGCTTTTCCATGTCCGAAATAACCTGACGTAATCGTTCACCATTTTTGTCGCTGACTGCTCGTAGATTTGGTGGGAAGAAATGTAAGTGTGAGTCCAAGAAGTGAATTTTCAGTGACACGTTGCATCCCATAATTTTATAAGATTTTTAAAAGATCATCCACTATTTCTTTGTAATTTTCCCATTTATGGTTTCCTAAGAATTTCTAGAAAAAGTTCTGAAAAAACTCCCATGCTACTTTCTCCACCTCGTTTAACGCACTATTAAAGTTGTCATCTTTAACTAAGTCTCTTATTTGAGGTCCTACAAAGATTCTTCCATTGATTTTTGCGTGACCGATCTTTGGAAACTTGTTTTTTTAGTACGCAAATCTAAGCCCATTTCGATCTATTGCTTCCAGGAAATTTTTCATAAGCCCCAGTTTTATATGTAGTGGAGGTAAATAAACTTTTTTTGAATCAACAAGTGCTCCATTAACAACATTCATCTTTCCTGGAGTTAATGATGTTCGATTTGGCCACTCTTTCTGTACGTAATGATTTTTTCGGTCTCTGCTGTCCCACTCGCAAAGAAAACAACAGTACTTGGTGAAGACCTAGCAAGAGAGCAATTACTCTTAAGTCTCCACAAATGTTACACTTAAATTCTTCATACTTTATATTATGCAGCAGACGTTTCATGTTCTCTTAAGTTTCTTTCAAATCCGTATCATAAGCTAGTGGCACTGATGGAAACTTATTCCCAGTGTGCGGAAGCACGGCTTTCAGACTAACTTTAGAAGAATCAATAAACAAACACCAATCCTCTGTTTTATACTCATGACCAAGTGATTCCATTACGGAAAAAAACATTATTAACAAAAAAAACATCTTCAAATGAAAAAAATTCTTGAAGTCATTATGCATATGTCTAAAAACACTGAGTCCTTATTTTGGAAATGCATCATCCAGCAGTTATGACTAATATTGTTTATTGTTCTATGCCATTTCAGATTTTGTCTCATATCAAACTGATCATTCTTAAATGCTTAATCGATACAAATTTTTTATTCATTTATGTATTATAAATAATACCTTAACGTAATTACATAATTTCCATTACATATATAACTCTTAAGAGAGGGTTACTTGAAAACTAAGGGCGACAGTAAAATTCTGTTAACACTTTTGAATTCAGGGGAAAATACATATAAAAAACGCTTTTACTTGCTCGAGGACAAAATCTTTGTTTACCAGTATTATTATTCGTTTATGGTATGTAAAGCCTTAATCAATAAATAATTCAACCAAATATAATTAACATAAGTAATGTATTTTTTTTCAGAATCATTAAACTGTTAAATGATATCATTCATTATTTATATTATGAAGCGTCTAGCAGCAATGGCACGATTACAGGACTATCCAGTGCATAGTGTGTATATAAACACGTACAGAAACGTTCGATATCTCCTACAGTATGCATCGATTTGTGTGCCGATAAATTCAGAACACGTTCAAAAACGTCTGTCAAGTGCCCTTCTCTCGCTATCATCAAGCATTATTTAACACAGTTTTGTTTTTTTATCAAACCAATATGTCGACTGGTGCAGGCTGTGTGGCGCCTTCAATAACGTGATTATGCAAAAGTGTTACGTGGCACTGTTGTCGCTGACTATGAAGTGTGAGAAAAAGCCACATCGTTAGTGGTATCATGCTTCCAATACGTGTCACGCTGCACTCTGCCCCACTAAGTCCATGTTTACTTGGAACCGTTTACGTTTCGGTAAAAGCGTGTTAACTAACTGACACCTTATACAGGTATTCTTTATGTTCTTAACGGTTTAGCGTTGCCCTTATTTATTTCTTCTACTGCTAACCCGTTGCGTGATTATTAATATTATGTTTTATTAAAATGTATTAAATTGAATTGAATCAAAATTCAATTTTAAAATTAAGTTGAATGGTAAGTTATCAGGTGACATTCCAATAAGAAGGGAGTTGAGCAGGGTTGCTGTACAGCGCCCTTTTTTGTTTAATATGCGTATATTGACGACATGTTGAGAGGATGGAAATCCAGAGTGACCTCGGGAGTACAAATCAACAAATCCTTTTGTATAGGCTCTCTCCTATATACGGATGACAGTTATTATTGAAGAAAGTGAGGATGATTTATAAAGATCCATGTTTCAGTTAGAGGACATACCAAGAGAGTACTCACTGACAATTTCACAGGGGAAGACTAAAACCGTGGCTTTTAAAGAAAATATCCTGTGTTGACTAAGATAGCTATAAACAGTAATATTTTAGAACAAATGAGCTGTTTTAAATATATCGGATGAGAAACTAGTTATGCGTCTGAAGTTGATATAAAGACTAGATAAATAAATTTAGGAGCACTTGTGAGAGGATTCACAGAAATCTTAGAAATAAAACAAGACAGCGCAAGAATGGAGACAGTTGCAATATCTACGTTGTTATACACGAATTAAGTGTGGATCATGACGGTAAAGGGATGCGACAAAATTCTGAGTACTGAAATGCAGATTCTTCGAAATATTTTAATCTATACATTGCAAGATAGAAGAAGGAATGAGGATATACGGGCAGAATTAGAAGTAAAAAAAATATATATATAGACTATATATATATATATTGTAACATGACAGATATATGCATAATATTGAATGGCAATTGATCATTAGAACAATGAAGTTATAATGTTTAAATTTGGAAGAAAGCATTAAGTTTAATATAAATAGATTAATTCATAGCAACTGTGGAAAGAAATCAAAACTGTGAAATGTAAAAACAAAAGTATAACGAAATAAAAACCACATGTATATAAATTTAAGAGAGAGAAGTGAACAAAGTAAAAGTTTCCTGTGAACTAAGATGAAACAATAATATAGTACCCATGGAACAAATCTCCATTGAAAAACGCTAACCAATTTATTATGTTGATAAGACTATACGACCATTTAGCATTAACATAATATATAAGTGAAAGTGAACCAGTGATAGTTTTGGGTATTATAAAAAATGAACCTTGTGTTTCATTCTTGGCAATCACAAACATTGGATGCAATGAAATATGCATTTTTCAATGACTTAAAATGTGTACTGTGACAATATGTTGTTCATAAGACATGAATCTGTTTAAAATAACATTTTTGTTTTACATGAAAAAAGAAAAACAGATTTCATAGTGCTTTTTGAACGGTTCATACTATTTATTTGTTAATGACAGGGTACAATTCCCCAAAGACAATGTATAAAAGACGGTATAAAAACTGTAGAATCCTACTTATAATAATAGTTAGAAATAAGAATATAAATATAAGGTTTTTATGTATATAGTACAAGAATGTTTAAAAATGTTTTAGATATAAGGCCATTTGATTGGGTCTGAAACAACTAACATCAGAACTATAAAAATAGTTACCACTTGTAAATAGTAGAGAGTAATTAAGATGTTAGTTAGTACAAAACCTTTGTTGTAAACCATATTTCCATGTTGGAAATGGGAATTTTGTTGCAAAATGTCTAATTTGAAGACAACCATTTATTTAAAAAAAATATTCTTTATTCTGTTTGACTATTGTTTGTATTGTGGCCAATACTAGTTGTTTTTGTGTAATTTGAAAGCATGTTTAATTTATAATACTATTTGTAAAAGTCAGAGAGGGTATCACACATCATATATTGTTTGTAAATTATTTTGTAAGAAAAATTGTTAAAAAATCATAGGCCAAAAGAATGGAAACCAAACTTCATCAAAACAGAGAAATTGCTCATTTAAATGCAAATAAACAAAAGGGGTTTAGACAAAATAAACTTGAGATCATGTCATATAATTGCACAATACCATTTAGAGAGATTTTAATAAATTATATTCAGAATTATAAATAAAAATGAGAATGACTAGACTCAGAAATTTGGACATGGGAGTCATATATTTCAGAATAATGTTTCAGAATACAACTAATTCAATTAATTACCAGAAAATAAGGGAATAGGAACCTTTTAATACAATATAGGATTATTAATATTAAATATAACTGATAAAATGGCTGAATTTATATAATGACAGGAAGTAAATTTTAATGTTTTGACCTTTCAGAGTATACCTAACTGAAAGTGAAATTACTATTTTTTGGACAGAAAACACTATAAAATGGCATTATTTAATCTGAAAATAACCAGAATGAACTGAAAGATTAATTTAAATCAAATCTAGTGAATAAAATTGACAAATAACCAAAGTTTAGGCATTCATATAGTGAAAATGTAAAAGTGCACACAGGATGTGAAAAATATTTGAACAATGTTAAGGATAATATTATATGGGCTAAGAGTTTAATTGAAACTAAAGGAAACAGTTAGTTAATTATTGGTAGTTGAACGGTTAACATGACATACGTTTGATAACGTGGATAACCTAACCTATAATCGTCATACAAAGCGAGTGTATAGTGCGTTATTGTGAAATCGCGAGTGACTTGTAAAATACTTCTAAAACTATCATATTATAACAGAAACGATCATGTAACACTCCATAACACAGAACAATATAAATCTACTCCGAAAAACACCACAAAACACTAGAAAACTGTATAATACTCTAACCCAAATTAGTGACGGAATCGGAGAAAGTGTTTGAACTAATAATTATACGGATACACTAAATACAACTCAGAAACAGTACACCAATCACTACACAACATTTAACAAGAGATTTGCAGACACAAGAACAGGAATATTGCTTCAAAATACATTATTTGGAATGCAGCAGGAACGAGCAACATTTTGATCAACTTGACGGCGGCCATTTGCTTTGACGGTCTCAGTGCCTTCTTCTTTGTTCAGCACAGCTGTTTGGTGAAAACAATTATTATATTTACAATTGATTATTCAATGTCTGTGTTTATTAATAACTATTAATTTGATTGTAACGTTATACTTTTTAAATATTAGCCCGATTTCTCTGACTTTGGTAATAACTGGCTGTTTAAAGAACCCTATTTAATTTTTAATATCATATACTTGTAACTTTTTTCGATATCCTGAGAATCGATACTAATCGATAAGAGTCAATATTGCTATTACTTAATAAAATATTAATACTTTTCAATACTTAATAGTTCTTTATTTCTTCAATAATACTAATTACCAATAATATAATTCTAATTGATAATCTACAAGAACTTTACCACCCGTAAGTGAAGATAACCTAAAAAATAAAAAGGTAAACAAGTATCGATTGGTTTACAGACAGTCTTATGAGTGGTGATAGCTTATTTAAAATATACTAAAACTTTAATAAAAATTTTCAGAAGAGCATTACACTGTTTAAAACTTCACAGCCCTATATTCATTAATTGATCCTAATTAATTAATTAATAAAATTAAAATAATTTTTTTTAATTATTTTTTTTTATAAACATAATTTTTTTTTAAATTTCCTTCAAAACAATAAATTTTGTTTTGAAACTTTCGGCGAAGCCGAACATATATATTCCTTCATCAACTTTACGCTACTCGACCAGTCTTGCTACCATTGGGACTGGACCAGCTGGGAAACTTAAGGAAGTGTTTCAGGCCAGTAAGACGTCGAGAGCCACACCAATTACACACCAATTAAACACATTATAACTTACAACTTATTTATTAATTTATTACAAATTGGCTAGCCCAAACAGTGCGGCTTGATTACATCGGAGTCTAACTCATACATCACAATCTATTATCATCAACACACATCAATTATATTGTATTTTATTACAATATATATATACACAATCATTTCAACTTATAGAAGACAGTGGTGTGATCATTTCCAAAAGATGACGGAGGATCGACTGCAAAAACGGCGCTGAAGTACGAGTATAAAGCCATTCGTAAAAGACATATCGGTTGTCGGTGATGAGATGGGTGCCCGAACAGGTTTGTATAACCGAGTCCTTGATAAAAATAAGAAGACGAATTAAATTGTATTTTATCCTTGTAAATGTGTGGTATTAAAAGTTTCATATATTTTGTTTATAATTCTAAAAAAATAGGAAGGTATCTCCTTAAACTTTAAGAAACGTTAAAGGAAGTGGTTAGTTCTTACTGTGATAATAAAAAACAGTAAGAAAATAGCTTCAGATATTCAGTTTGAATGACAATAATAGAAAAACTGTATGGAACGGCATCGGGAATGGAAGGGACTGTAAGAAAAGAGGAGGGTCAAGTTAAAAAGTAAAAGGAAATTTTAAAAACTATTAATATTGTTTACATATTTATAAACGAACTTGTGTTATTTTTTCCATATAATATCTTCCTACCTCTACGCGTATATTTTATCATAACGAGTCTTTGAATTCCTTCCTAGAAGAAACTTTCCGTCTCATGTACCGTAAATTTCGAACACTTCTGTGACATTTTTGTCTGAACTAACATATATTTCCTCACAGCTCGTTTTCGATGGACCAAAAAGATGAACTTCGTTGGACCGGCTTAGTACTGACGGTGAGTGGTCCAGCAGCTCATAACCAAGATCTTGAGACAAATGCCTATTTTGTTTGCCGTATGAAATCATGGATTGTGAAAAAAATGACACGTTCTGAGAGTTTATCACGTGTTTTGGACGAAAGAAAATGCTGAACCGTTGGTTTACGTAGACTGTTCTGCAACTTCGTCAAGCGTTACGTCAATGTTCTTTGAATTGGAAGACTTGCCTTTCCGTTGTTCGCTGTAGAGAGGAATGCTACCATTTTTAAAGCGATCAATCCATGTTTAATGTTGCTACCACCCTATTGACTCTCTCTCCGTATTGCTACAAAGACTCTCCGCAGGTTTCGTCCCCTGCGAGTTTAGAAAACGTATCACTACTGGCTATTCTTCTTGGTGCGATCGGGCAATGTATCACTAATTTTAAGTTGACTTTTAAAAACACAATTTAAAACGGCCAATAATTAAACAGCACTTCAAAGTAACTGATTCTGAGAGATAGGCATTTACAGCAAAGCAGTAAATGCTGCTTTCTACACAATCGAGAAGGTAAAAAAATTCTCTTTACTTTCCCTCGTGTGTAGTATAAGGAGAAGAAATTTGGGTAGATAGTGGAAAAGTCGAGGAGCTTAATACAAGAAACAGAAATACAGTAATAATCGCGTATACAGTAATCGTCTAAAATCTGTTCTTTATTCTTTCATTACCGGCCTGTTTGGTACGATTATTCATGTAAATCCCCCCTTGTTCTTACCAAACAATGTTGAATAAAAAACCGACGAAGATGACTTGGCTGAATCTGCGCTAGGACAACTTGGTACGAGGCGTGAAATTTGATAACGGAAAAATAAAATTTATTCTTGGACCACGATGGATGTTTCTAAGGTTTGGTTTCGATTTTTAGAGGATTTTATACTTTGTATGACTTATGATGAGGGCACTTTGCAGAGTGTCATTACTAAGTAGGTTTTTGAAACCGTCGTAGAATGAGTCGAGAGACGAGTGGTACCGTATTGTTAAGCAATTACGGAACGTTCTCGAACAATAGAGTGTTGTTCTACACGTTTCTCGGCTATCCCAGCAGAGCCCAGCTGTAATGTTTGTGTGCGTACGTATTGCTACTTTGAGAAGAAAAACAATTACGTGACACTTATCATGCGTCAACAATCGAGGCTGTTCCAGACCGCACCGGTCAGCGCAATGTGTTCAAGCCCAGACATCGACACTGTTTCTAGTGGATTCGAGAGCGCCTGTAATAGGAACTTGTTTAACACGTCATCCAAAAGTGACAGATTATTCTGGCATCTCAGAGGGGTATAAATATAAGTATCCAGCGACGGTCAGTCAGTTTATGTCGGGCGATTTACTCAGTGCGACTTTAGTGGTCTATTAGTTAAAAGTGATTATTGTGCGAGACTATTAGTTGACATTATTATTGCGTATGGACAAATTTTAATTGAATTATTGTACGAGTATAATCTTGTTGAATAACTTGTTGGTTACAAACTGTTATTTGTGACTAATTAAACCTGGTGATTAGTGACTTCATTGGTGTTTGTATTTTGTTTTCCACTGTATCATACGACGATCAGTGAGACCGCTGTAACAGTATGCTCGGTCAGTGGTTCGCCAGAAGACCAGTCTCCAAATACGATATTCCGGTGGAAACTTTCAGGACAAAGAAACAGACACCGCATGAACACAGTGTCAGGAATATTATGGTGACTCAGAACGTGTAAAAGGAAAGTTTTGTTGGGGATGTGTTTGGAGAAGATTGTCGGGTATTCGTCTATGACATATTGTCAGCGATTAATCAGTTGGTGTCGCTGTAATCAATTTCCATTATAGTGTGATGAAAATTGTACATTTACGTTTATATTTTCAAAGCAAGATATGTTTCTGTAACAAAGAGGGCACAAACTGACTATCGATATTGTAAGAAGACGAGATCCGTCTCTGTTTATAATTATTTATCTTTATTATTAAGTAGTAGTCTCAGGGTTGTTTTTACTTAAAATGGGTCTTGCACTCGGCTAATTGTTATTATTCAATATCGCATTTTATTATTATTTATCTGTTTAGTGGCTTATTCCCCTCAATTCAACCTATTGTTGAATCCAGGATTGAATAAGCCGGTTACTTACACTCTTTTCGTCGTATTAGCTGTCTGTTTAAATGGTTTAATTATATGTATTATATTCACTGCTTAGAATTATTCCAATCGAAGTTCCGTCGACTCTTCGTTAATCAGCGGTGGTGAGAAGATCGGTAGTTTTCTTCCTATATACTAACATACACATACATAGACATGACATTCATAGTAACTCATACTTTATAATATTATAAATATATAGGTCAGTGCGGTTGTAAACAAAATATAAAATCACTCAATTTGAATGATTCGCATTCTAAGCATGGTACCAACCGCCTCGTTCTTCTCCTCTAAGCTGTATTTACTGATACAATAAAGGTCAACTCTTTCACTGGTAAAAATAATAATGGTTATTTATTCAATTCGAACACAATGAAATTTAATACAATAATACGTTTTGCTCTTCTTTCTGGTTAACAATTAATATTTTAAAGGTGAACATGGACTCTAAAACAATTGATAAGCTCGGGTTGGCATGACTGCCTCTGGTTAGTTACAAAATGTGTGTTGACAAACATATAGGTTATGTCGTATTATTCGACTTGAAATGTCATTAATAATTATAATAATAAAAGTAGTAGGTTCTTTTAGACTGCAAAATACACTTATTTGAGATAATTGCTACGGCTAGAACAAACATATAAGATAAGAATTCATTGATTATTAATTAAAAAAGATAAAATATGAACGACTGTCCATGGTTAGGCATATGCTTTAAATATCATTTAGTGCAACCTTGTTTGGTTAAAAGTGGTTACCTAGTTATTAATAACTGATTATAATTGTTATGATCCAGTGTCAGGGACTAAGACCATCTTTAAAATTGGATATTCCTATTTTAGGTAACGATAATTCATTTATTGTAGTTATCACTCTCTGGCGTAACTCTTACTTAAATTTAGCAACAAAATATTCAATACTCCTATCTGCTAATAGCATAAGAGCACATACACTCTTCATTGATAGTACAATGTCTTTACTTATTCTAAATATTTATAGTATACAAATCGTTGAAATTGTCGTTACTTAAATCGTTCAACTTCGACATTGTTTATTTGTATTCATCAGATCCCTTCTTTTAAGAATATGGAATTTAATTGTTTACTATAGGTTAATTTGAATCGCTATTAGCGTTCAGTTATCTTTCTTATCATCTAATCATAACATTATAGCTGTGGGTATGAATACTTGCGTATCTTGTCGTTCGAAGGGTTACACTTTTTCTTATTAACACTTTTTAATTAATTAAAATTTCTTTTTTATTAATTAATTAATTAAATTTTATCACTGCACTGCACCCACTCCTATGCGCATTAACTCCGAATAAAGTACACTTAGAAATATACTGCACTGATTCTTCAATGTATGTAACCTATATCTCGGTTTGAGGTTAACGTTGTTTATGCCTGGTTGCTGTCAAAAGCACGTTTTTCTGGAGCGACGACGAGCATGCAGCTCGCTTCGTTGATGTTGAAAGACTGTCCCTGGTTCCTCTGTCGGAATGATGAATTTCGGATTTTTTATAAGCTCTGATTGGTCAGTTTATTTTAATTCGTTTATTTACGGTAGGCTTCGTCAAAACAGACGCTTCCAACGGCGTCAGTTTTTGGGAACAAGATTAAGAAATCGTGGCCTACATACCCACGCGAAAGGGCTCAGCATAATACAATTATTCTTAAAAGTCCAATATCTTCCTTATAATTGTACTGATGACATTGTGATTACCCTCATTGTTCATGATTTTTAAAGACGATTAATTTGAACCCCCTCATCATATATTTCTGATTAGGGATAGCTGACTTCGCACTTAGTACTTATACTTAGTGTTCATTAAGCCATTAATTATTAATATTATATTGTTTTTATTCCATTTTCTATGGTAATATCTCGTTCTTAAACTACTGTACAATTTTCACTTAAAACTATGCCTTAATGTTAACACTATGTCCGTTTTCATAGATTCGAACTTAAACCTATTGTTATACATTTTTGTTTTTCTTATTCCCTAGCAATAATAATATTTAATTGGATTCTAACATTGTATAATTAAACATCGATGGGTTAAGTCACTACTGACAGTGTTCTTTTTCCCTACATTATTGGTTTAGTGCCTTAATTATCATTTATTAATTAGGCTTGTCATGCCTATATGGAGTTACCTTGTTGTATGTTTGGTATCCTACACATATTATTCGCATTATTCTCTAATTGATAATTAAAATATTCACAATGATCTTATTGTTATTGTGATGCAGTTCACTCTGCATTTGATTCTGTTATTATCTAGGTTTGGTGGCTGTAAACTTTACTTGCAGCTAACTGTTACAATGGTTTAGTTGTAATTACATTTATATAGATTATTTAGATAGTTATTTTGGTTGCATTTGCTCATCTGAACAGTATTCTGTCTGACATCAGGTCATTATTTGAGTTACTATCTTTGTATAATGTGTTTATAACATGATTTTGGTTGCATAATGTCTCTTTGCCATTACAAGCATATTGTCATATTTGTATTACATAAATATAGCTTTTATATTCAGTTATACTATTAGCTACCATGTAAAAAACATTCCTTATATGCTCTATTTACTTCCTAGCTCATTACATTTTGGTTTAATATGGTTTTGATTTAGTTTTCATCAAGTTTTACTGAAAACTGGATGCCCAGATTAGGTTATGTTATAGGTTCAGTAAGCAGTAAGGTGTTGTTGATGGCTGTGTATTTCTACACTAGTCTATTTGACTGGTTTTCATTCCATGTTTGGACATTGGTTATTGGTTATTAAGATTTCACATTTAGTTTACTCCTGTATTGTCTTATTTGTTGTTAATTAGTGGGTTTGTATTAACATCATTCCCACTGTACAATTGGTCATTCATTATTTTGGGACCTATTCTTCTGTTTATTCTATAACTACACATCATTTAGCTATCATAAACTTATCTTGTCCTTATTCAGTTTGCTTGTGACTCTTTATTTACAATATTTAGTCCTTATTTATAATAATGTGTTTCACATAGACAATGAATGTATTCATTAAATGAGTTGTGGTCAGTGTTGACTTTACCATACAGCTTAGGGATTTATATCATGTAATTAATTAACATTTCTTCTTTCTTCTTAATACAATTATTCTTTCAAAGGTTTATGTTAGTTTGTTATACTTCAATTTCCTTCCCTTGTTCTTGTGTTTGGTCTGGATATCTTCCTTCTTCTTTCTTCACTGATCTCCTTCTCACTGTTGTTCATTTTTATACATGATGTGGTTTTCACTTGTCTTCTTCACATTGTTTCTTCCTTCTTCTTTCTTGAAGTTGTCATTGTTGTATTCTTCTCCCTGATTCTTCTTTCTTCTTTTTATCTTGTGTCCTTCTCACTGATTCTTTCTTCTTTTGTTGTCTTGTGTCCTTCTCACTGATCTATTGGGTAAAGTATGTCAGTCGTCTCGTCTTTATTCTTCTTTTCTTCTTTATTGGTGCATTTACTAGTGAATCCTTTTCAATGATGCTTCACTTATTTAAACTTATGGTACTTTCTTCTTCTGTATACATGGTGGTATCCTAGACCTTTTAATGTATTTTTACTAGTGGTGGCCTTTAAATTAATTTTCAGTACGTAGGTGGATGTGGTGTTATATGTACTGTTACAATATTGATAGAAAATAACTTTTAGGTAACAAAGATTTTGTTTCCGTTATTTTATCCCACTCATCAGCGTACATTGCCTTCTTGCTATACTAATGAACTGTCTTGTATTTTATTAATCAGATGCGCGTTGCTTAGGAAGAATAAAAGAGAGAGCGAGGAGAGAGAGCATATTTATTGTATTGTGTGTTTAGTCAGAGCGATACAATCTCGCTTATGACCTCATTAAGAATTATACGTTATTATTTAATTCATAACTTTTCCCGTTCGTTTTCCAAGAAGTTAGCATTTTTTCGGCCTCTTTATTGCGCGTGATTTCAGAGTTCAGGGTGAAATATTTTACCCACGGATAAAAATGTTTCCTTCGCGTTCGTGTGCATAAATTGAATTCCCGGTATGCGAGCGCGCGCATGTGTGTAGTGTAACAGGTTATCGCGGCTGGCTGACATATGAAGTAATGTGCAACGCAGCGCCGACTGCTGCCCGTCCTCCGTATTCTATGAACCGAATGTATGCGCCACGTTGTTCACAGTAAACAGTAATTGGTGCACGTTTTTGTGTCGCAGCGCGAGTGTGATTACGCAGGGAGAGGTGGGGGACCGCGACGGATAATTGATTGCATTTTATCAGTTCTTGACAAGTCCTCGGTTCTAACTGATAACACGTCCGCTTGTGCCTGTGGAATAATAATAATAATGTGATTGTGTAGGTTATGATGCAGTTTATATCATATTTATGTTTTATTTGACTTGTGACGGAAACGAGGAAATAAGAAGTATGAGCTGTTCGCCCTCTCGAACAGAGCAATGTCAAGGTCGACAGATTTCGCCATATGTAGTAGGAATGTGGCCTGCAGTATTGTTTATTATTTCCGATACGTCTTTGACAATGAGTGTACTGTATATTATCGTCGGAACCATTAAGACCATTTATAGACAACATCCGGTGACTGCGCTTTTCATTTGCTTACGTAGGAGGGTTGTGGTAACTAGTAACTCCTCTCACGCAGGTCACCTCGGATATTGGCCTTGGATACTGAAATTTGTCGACAGCAGCCTAGGTCAGTGTAGACGAAACACGTGACCAATTTCTGTTTATACGTGGCCAATTCAGAAAGTCCGTCCCCACCTGAAGGTACTCTCATAAATCGTAAAGACAAAATGCTATCTACTCCAAATCATCATTTAATTCTTCACATTAGATCCCACTAAAGATATAGTCCATACGTTATCCAGGTTGTTTATGTCCAGGTCATTATCACAGTTCAATACTTGTATGTGTTTATGTATGGACATTGGTGAAAAAAGCCAAGAGATACGATGAGGCGCTAAATGGGGTTTTAGACAGGCAACATAAGAAATTAGATTGGTGAATAAAAGAAGCAACAAAGAGGCACTCAATTACATAATGATGGGTAGAAGACTACTGAGGATTTTGAAGAGGAGAAAGGATACTAGATCGGATATATTGTGTGAGTTTTAAACGGACTTCCAACAACGCTTTTTGAGGCAACAGGAAGGATAGAAGAGAGAAAAAAGAAGATTGCGTACATGCGGGTAGGTTTATTAAGAGATATAAAGTCTCTTACGAAGACGTGTAGTCTCGGCCTAGAATAGATACGAATGGGAGTCGACGTTGTGTCTAGGAACTGGAGTTCGGCAGAACACAATGTAGTCATGATAATGATGATGATGATTATTATTATTATCATCATCATCATCATTATAACTATATTGCTACGACAGCACAGAACAATCTACGCGTTTATCGAATGTCCCAGAAGGATCTCGATGTAACGCTTGTGGCGTACGTGCTACTATACGCATTTTGCGAGAATCTTCTTGACTATGCCGGGCTTCGCTCGGGCGCTCGGCCTGTGTCAAGGCCGTAGTAATTACGTAGTTCACGAGAGATAAGACGCAGTTTGGAACCTTCTGGTGTGTGAGCGTGACTATAAATACATGGGGTAACGGCCTTAGTTTTCAGTTCAGTGCGAGATTTTGGATAGTGCGGTCCAAGAGTTATAGTAGCGATATTACTGTGTACGTTCAAGTAGTTATTAGTAAAATGTTGCGTTTTATATTCGGACGGTATAATTTTAATACAATTGAGTTTTAATATTAGTGGACATTTTATTGCGTGTGAACAATTTTCATTTGATTTGTTGTAGACACTGTGTTGTTAATTACGAACTGTTTTACTGTCAAAATTAAAGGTGTGATTAGTGACTTAATTGGTGTCTTGTACTTATTTTGTTTCCACTGTACCTACGACGATCGAGTAGACCGTCGTAACAGTGGTGTCAGAAGTGGGATAAACGGTTAACAGTGGAAACATTGGACGCTTTGTACAAGACGAGTGTGATTCGTAATTAATCGGTAAACATGGATCCCAGTCAGATGATGGAAGCTTTACAAACACTACTGCGGCAGACACAGGAAGCAGCAGAAAGACGACAAAAAGAAGAACGAATAAAAGAAAGAGAAGAAGCAGCAAGACGACAAAATGAAGAACGAATACAAGAAAGAGAAGAAGCAGAAATACGACAAAAAGAAGAACGAATACAAGAAAGAGAAGAAGCAGAAATACGACAAAAAGAAGAACGAAGACAGGAAAGGGAAGAAGCAGAAAAACGACAGGATGAGAAACGCAGACAGGAGGCAGAGGAACGGAAGCGTGAAACAGAAGACATCAAAGCATTAATACAGGAGCAGAAACAGATCCAAGAACACAGTACCGCAGAATTGGGTCTCCTACGAGGTGAGCTTAATAAACAAGTTACTAAGATATCAGAGGTACAAGAATCAATGACATTAAAAATGTCTGAAGTAGAAAAATCAATCACGAGTGTGGAAAAAGCTATGTCAACAAAAATCTCTGCAGTAGAAAACTCAATGGCAAACATAAGAGAACAAATTAAAATTGAAGTTGAACAGTGCATGAAGATTCAACCAAAACAAATTTCTGAACAGACTGTACCAGTGATAAAGACAGAAAAAGACACAGAAAATAAGTTAACAGAGAAAGTCACTTTGCCTGCAGTAGGGACAGTTCATGTCAAAGCTCCAACCTTTGACGGAAGCAGTCACTGGGCAACGTACCTCCGCCAATTTGAAGCTGCTGCATGCTCGAATAATTGGACAGAGAAAGACAAGGCTGTTTCACTTGTTCTTGCATTAAAAGGACCCGCGGCAGAATTACTACAGAAAGTACCACCTGACAGCCAGAACATCTATGCCGAGTTGATAAAAGCTCTAGAATTACGCTACGGTGATAAACGTTTGCGAGAGGTGTACTAAAGTACCTCACGGCAGTGTGAAGAAACATATTGCCGGGTGCACAAAATTATGCAAGATTAAAAAAATAATAAAAAAGATTTTATTGACCGACTTGCGTAACGGCTCTGAATTAAATGACTTTTTTATGACCACGATCTACACGAAACACACACTCTCGCGAATGACACAGAGAACACGGAACCCCAAGAGAAATCTTGATCCTAAATACTAGTCTTCTTTGTCAATATCCATTGTTGAATGGTATTGACTCAAGGATGTTTGCTTACCGACGGCGCCAAAACTAGTATGGTACCTGAGCTGTAGAAATTGCTCACTATTTTGAACGATATACATTTATTATTACATAATAGTATTTGAATATTAGATAATTTTTCAATTACGAAAAAATTACAAAAAACCTGACTTTTCTACTAATTCTGTAGAGCACACAATCGTTATGTTAAAAACAACACTAAATGAACACACGATACTCACTAAATAAACACGCACAATAAACTCTAAAAATTTGAAACACCCGGATTTGGGTTACAGTTCCTTTTAATCTGACACTCTGCTGCTTTTCACAATTTAAAAAAAATTGTTGATCTTTGTTTTGGGACCTGGGGTTCCAAAATTTTGAAGTTTAAAAAATGAACACTGTATTTAGAATGTGGTTTAAAGGCACTCGTAACCGGCAAATCGACCCAAAAATCGATTTTTTTTTTTGCCTTAAAAAAGTCTTCAATATTTTCTGAGTAATTTGATATTACATTTATGTGAATACGCCTGATAATAATATTTTTTATGATTTTCAAAAGAATAGAGATCATAGGAAAAGTTCTGTTAAAAGTGCTGATGCCATTTTTTTTACAAATCTGCAACTCTCCTTATAACAAATCGTAGAGACATGCGGTTTTTACCATTGTAAAGGGGTAGATTCATGTTTTGTAACTTCACCCGCGAGACCACGTAAGGGTCACTACTTCAGGAACGTGAGAAGTATATGTTGCCAGTACTGGTAGGCAGCTGGTTACTCACTAATGTCAGTAAACAAGTGCTCAAACATTTGAGATGTGTTCAACTGTCAACAGCAGTTAAGACGGTTGAATAAATATCACCGACACTGGAGTTAAATGCTTTCTCAGAACTGTCTGGCGTTTTTCATTCTGTGAAACACTGGCACTAACGCATACTGTTTTACGCGAGCGCTGCCTCTTTATTACGTCTTACTTATGAAAATAAATGTTAACAAAACGTCAACTTTGAATTTTCAGTTCACTGTGTATAAGTGATACATGTATGCGTGTACATCAGTGTGTGTTTTGGGGGGATTTAAAACTCACTCGTTGCGAAGTATGCAATGTATTGGAGCCGGGCATTGACGAAATGTGGCGTTCTCGTTAGGTCATGGTTCCTACGCTAACTGACGAATTCTGAATTGAACACAACAGTTCTGAATTGCGTGCAGTTTTGAACTATTCTGTATATTTTGATCTGACGCTATCACGGCCGGAATCAACATTGTTCAGAGTAGCGTTAGCCATCCTGTCAGGCGGTGGTCATCCTGTCCGGTGGCAGTCGTTTCGGCTTCGATCTCGCCATCGGAAGCCATCTTGTAAAATTGTTTTGGCACTTTTTGTCAAATAACACCAGTCTGTTGTAAACATATCTAAGCATATCACGGCGTAACAGCCTTGCCAATGCTGATTTGAATAATTTCCTGTACATTGTCTGATGTTCCGATCGTGAACACAGACTTCGTGTTGTCTTAAACTGCGGTTCTCACACTTATTTCCCGTGGCTTCCTGTAGAAGTCTGATTGTACTTCCGAACGTCGCGTCGTAGCGTATAAACAGTACAAGGTGGATCAATTTCCATTAATATAATTAGTAGGCCTATTCATTATAATGAATATTATATTCATTATAATATAATGAATATTATATTATAATGTTATAATAATAACGAGAGTTATAATATTATAACTCGCGCGCGCGTGTGTTTCGATGTTGATTTCCAAATGTGAAGCAAACCCTCGTATCGCCTTTCTCCTAATTCACCTCTATAGATTTCGATGTCTCCTCTGATATCTTCTGCTTTCACAAAAGATGGAAGAATGAAGGGGGGGGGACAAAATGCAGGAACGCTCGAGCGAAAATAGGATTCAACAGTAAGAAACGTTTGTTCAGTGTTAGTATCGTCAGCTGAATAACAAGGAAGAAGTTACCGAACGCATTTTTGTTTGGAGTGTTGCCTGTAACATAGGAAAAGAAGAGAAAAGCAGATTAGCTGGAAAGATAGAGGGACAAACGAAGACGTTTTTCGAAAAGTAGGAAACATAACGCTTTGTGGAAGGGTAAAAATCTAGGAGCGCCGGAGCAATAGGACATACTCTAAGAACGAGTTTACTTAAAACTGTAGTCCTACAGAAGATAACGATAGTAGGAAGAAGGCACAGAGAAAAATCACGTTTACAACATGTCCAGCAAATTACGGAAGATGTTGGTTGCGGAAGATATGGTGATATGAAGAGGAGGACAGAGAATCGAGGCGACTGGAGGACTGCCGCAGACTAATCTACGGATTTACTATCCAAGAAGATTTTCTTCCGGTGTGTGTGTGTGTGTGTGTGTGTGTGTGTGTGTGTGTGTGTGTGTGTGAGGCATCAGAGCAGACGTCGATCGAAGATATAGAGAAGTATGAAAAATAAAACGTACTGTACCCTGAAAACAGTGGGTCGTGGAAGTCTATAAGAGTACACTTTCAGTCATATTCATTTACCTATTTTCTTATGTAAATGCATTGAACAATCACGACATACCACATCATCGTATTGTTCTAAGGATTTCACGGCCGCCGTCAGTGCTGTTAAAACGATAGTAGTCTAAGCCGGGCTGTTAGGCCGTGGTCTTATGGTATTTAAACCAGACGTTTCGGCGTCCCCAACGGAGGCCGTCTTCTGTGGTAAAAGATCGTGGCTGATGTTTGCCAAATAAAACTCCAGTACTGAGGCAAACCCAAGGCGAACATCAGCCACGTTCATTAACCACTGAAGATGGGCTTCAAAACGTCTGGCCAAAACCTCTGGTTTAAATACCATAAGACTACGGCCTAACACCTCGGCTTACAATCGTTTTAATATAACCACTTCCGAATAAATCGTCTCCTGTGAGCCTCCAGTGATTTAATCTCTACAATTGCTCACTCTTTCTGGTTTTTATGACTCTGTATCATAATTTATTAATAAAATATTTCATAGCCTAGGGGTTAATATAAAAAAAATTCAGATTGTGTCACATGTACACCTACGTACTATACATGTTCTGTATGATAGCAACGCTTACATGCAGAACATACGGCGAGATTGAAGAAAATAGGACCTCGAGAAGGCGCCTAATTACAAAAACGTGATAAAAGAACGGTGGGAAGGCCAAGGGAGACATGGGAAGATGAAGTGAACGAGTACGTAAGAAACCTTATACACATACGACTGTGAGGAAGAGGACAACAGCAAACAGAAAGAGGCCGACGGCCATAAAGCCATAAGACGGTGATGTTATGTATGATGTATTTGTTTAACAGATACTTGGAACAGCCGGCGTTCATCTTATCTTCTCGCATGACGATCTATACAGTGGAATGAATAAAAAAATAACTCCTCACTTCAGGAAAGCGACATCACTGTAAACGGTGTGACATAGAATCGGTAGAGATAAAAGCAATCGTGAATGGACTCAATGACACATCTTCAATGAGACACAAGCTGGTGTGAAGAAGAAGTGTCGAACGGCCAAGAAGTGATAGCATGGTAGCGTGTAAAGTCGAAACAGGAGTCTGAGATTGCAGAAAACGAGAAAGAAGATCGTAAAGCTCCAAGTTTTTTAGAGTAGTAAAGTACATAAATGTATAAATGAAAATGAAACAAGGTTTATGGCTGTGGGAAAAGGCTTGTCGATGCTGAGAATAACTGCACAAAAGAAATTGAAAGGAGAATTCTGGCTGCTAATAGAAGCTATTACGGGCTGAATAAACATTTTGAATCAACACTATTAACCACAGAAACTAAAGCCACGCTTTATAAAACATTGGTAAGACCTGTATTGACATATGACTCTGAGTGCTGGGTACTCAAGAAAATTGACGAACAGAGGCTGGCTGTGTTTGAAAGGAAGATACTGAGAAGGATTTATTTACCAATTCAACAGGACGGAGTCTGGAGAAAGAGAAGTAATAATGAATTACATGCTAAGTACGGTACATTACATTACAATTTCCCGATTTGTCAAAATTAATAGATTAAGATGGGCAGGACATGTTCAGAGAATGGATGACAAACGTACGGCAAAAAAATTATCAAACACAAGCCAATAGGATAAAGGAAGATTGGAAGACCGAAGAGCAGATGGTTGGACCAGGTCGGCAGTGATACGAGGAAGCTGGGCGCAGTGAATTGGTGGCCGATGGCTGAGGATAGGAATAAGTCGAGGCAATTTCTTTTGGAGGCCAAGGCTCGATCTGGGCTGTACAGCCAAGGATGTAGATATATGTATGTATGTATGTAAAGTGCATAAAATTATGATTTCGCAAGTAGTGCGAGGGATTACGGAGTATCGTTCTTACAACGACAGTGATAATTTACTCGTGACATTTTCAAATTATACGACTCGAATCAAAACGTGTACAAAATATTTCGAAGTGTGTAATAGTGACAACCGTGTTGAGTTATACGTTACTGAGACCGGGTACAAAGATAGGAATCAGGCGGACGCAGTGAAATGCCATAATTATATCCGGTTGTTACAAGGCCGGCCCGGCCACGCGGGGTCGCGCACATCGGATAATCGTCGGTTCCTTCTTGTTTATTGTTCTCTCTCTCTCTCTCTCTCTCTCTCTCTCTCTCTCTCTCTCTCTCTCTCTCTCTCTCTCTCTCTCTCTTATTTGTACGTCTGAGCTCGATTCACCTTTTGTTTTCGTTTTCAATTACTCGTGTGTTCTTTTCGTGACCGCTGAACTTGTTGACATTTCATTGCTCGACTGCGTTTGTTTACTTTTGGGCAGCTGACTGCTGACATCACGGAAAGATGATTCTCTACGAGTGGTTGTATTGGATAATTAAAGAAAACAATCCTGAGTGAATTTAGAAGTTTCCACGGGATAGTTTTGTTTTGTTGTCGGTGTGTTGACTGACTGTGGTGTTCGTGCAATTGACAGCTAGTTTCAGTGAATCCCTCAGTTAATACCCCACAGCTATCCCAGGAAAGTCCTTAGGCATCTTTTTTTTTTATAAGTCCCCATGAAGGACACAGTTTGGAACAATTGTAATTGTTCTTGGTAGCTTGTATTGAAAGCGTTGTAGTATATCTTAGTGATATTCGAATCATTGTCAGATCCTCAGAGTTGAATCCCAAGCATTCGTATGAGATTCGTTCTCTCTTTGGTGAACGTCCACAGATTGGTTTGAAGCGGCACGACAGCCTTGTTTGTCCTCTGCCAACCTCATCACCTCTGCGTAGCTTACACAACCCCAGTTAGTTTCTATAATTCGGTTTTTGCCTTCCTGTGCTATTTTCCTCTCTACGACTCCTTGCATGCACCCGTCCTGTATGTCTTAAGATGTGTTCTGTAAATCTGTCTGTTCTCTCTGCACAAAGTTGGATTTCTTCCAATTCTTGACATGTTCTCTAGATTGGGAAGAGTTTTTTCCTGAAAATGAATAAGCATAAGTCTGAAGTTATGAAAACAGCTGGTGGGATGGGCACACAAGTAGAAGGTGATAGATTGAGGAAGTGTCCTCATTTCGTTTTCTTAGGAGAAAACTGACGCACAATGGAAGGAGTGAGGTAAAGGAACAAGAGTAGCAGATGGCGAAAAGACCTTTCAGAATAAAGAATTGTTTATGACAAATTTAAATTAGAAATTAGAAAGAATTTTTTGACAGTACGTGTATGTCTACATTATGGTAGTTTCTGGAGGCGACAACTTTAAATTATGGGTACCAGCGAACAGGAAACTAGAGGCGCTTGAACTGTGGTGAAACAGGAAGTTGATGGAAATTAGGTGGATGGTAAAGTGAAAAATGTGCATATACCCGCGGTTTACATGTATGCAGGGGCTCGCGACCTACAGTTTAACGCCGGCCACGAACGGATAAATAAGGAGGTAAGGAGGTATTTTAAGCACTGATATTACCCGCTGTATAAATTAGTTTTATCTGTCATGTTACAAAGGCTGTCAGACGGTTGACGATAAGAAGAATCGAGACAAGAATTGAGGACAATGTGGGGGAGACCAGTTTAGTTTTAATAAAGGTGAAGACACAGGAGATGCAATCTGATGCCTGAGGATGTTGGGAGACAGAAGTGAAGAGGGAAACGTATATTCATTTTATCGATTGGGAGAAAGCTTTCGACAGAGTCGACTGGAATATTTCACTGAAGTTTTTGAAAGAATGGTATAGAATGGAAGGATAGAAGACTAATAAAGGAGGTGTACATAAAACATAAAGTAGTAATAAGAGTAGATGCGGATGAAACGTAAGAGATGGGCATTGGAAGAGACGTTAAACAAGGATGCTGTTTGTCACCACACTGTTCAGCATTTACGCTGAAAAAAATTAAGACAGAGATAACCTTAGAAAAAGCAAGGAGAATTGGTGAAAGTAGAATAACTAAAGATCATTAAATACGCGGATTATCAAACAGTGTTGGCGGAATACAAAAGAGCTACAATTTATGATGAACAGTATTGTAAGAGTAGGGATAGAATTGTTGGGAATACTAAAGTGCTGATGACAATTTACAAGGATGAAGGCTTTGTTAAACATATCATTGGAAGGAAAAACTGTAGAGCAAGTGAACTTATTTAAATATTTGGGGACTTAAGCGATATGGAATGGAAGCTATACGGAGGAATTCAGAAGTAGGATATGTATGGGTAAGAGAGTTTTTGGAAATGGAAAAGTATTGTTGACAGCAAGAAGGATTCCGATTGTGATGGGAAATAGAGTTGCTAATTGTTTCATGTGGAGTGTGGTTTTTGTATGGCAGTGAAATATGGACTGTAAAAAATAAAGTAGAAAGGTACCTAGAGAACTTGGAAATATGGCTAAGGATGATTAAGGTCAAATGAACTGATAGAGCGAGAAACGAAGTTCTGACAAGAACAGGAGGGGAAAATTACTAAAATTAATAAGAAAGATAAGAACGTATTGGTTGGGGTATATATTGCATAGAAACTGTCTGCAGCTAAGGATTGTAGAGGGAAAAGTGGAGCGAAAGAGAGGACGGAGAAGAAGAAAAGTGGAATGCTTGATGATATCAAGAAACTATATACAGATGAACAGGACTGAGAAAACTGGAGACCGTCCACTCTAAACCGTTCCTAAGACAGTTTTACTAAAGAGAGAGACTATTCGCTGCTTTTCAAAACTTGCGACGGGAGTGTGACCGCACAAAAGCTACATACAATTTTACGTGTGACGGTAATCGATCCCAAGCCGCGTGGTGTACTGAGCCAATATGCACCAAGATTACATCACGGCCAGTCACTGCTGCTGTTTGTATTTCTTTTTTCCCCCTACAGAAATACAAAAGTAATAATAAGCAGTCGTAAAATGTTTTACCGCCCGCGACGCGAGTGTAACGTTTCGAACACAACGCACACGTCCACATAATGCAACTTGATTTACGTAACGTGTGTAGTATATATACGGTGTTGCGCCACCCGTCAAGGCAGTCGGGTAAACACGTGCATTTCTTTCTCTCTGTCTACGGTTTTAATTATTCCGTTATGTTGATTTGTACAGTTCACTTTCTCCGTAATGCTGGTGGTTTGTCGTGCCGTTGCTGTCCGATTGCCGGCAGCATTGCTGCTGGTAGCTAGACCGGTATACCGGCTAACACTATTATTATTATTATTGACACTGACAGATATGTACGGTGTAACACATTCGAATTACGTAATCGTGTTTCCAGCTTTCACATTATTATTGTTGTTACACTTACACGAGCTGCGTATTTGGATTCGTTCTACCGTATATTGACGGGTAGGCCTATATACGATTGTATCAGGTTAGACGATTATCGAATTTGCTCGTCGAAATGTCGGATACGCTGATAATAATAATAAGAAGAAGAAAGTTTCAAATTTCAAATATAACAATAATGATCATCATCATCGTCATCATCTTGAAGGAGTAAACGAAGGATGGTTTGTTCCGGTCTCAAACAGTCAAAGAGTCTACAGTTGGTCACTCCAGCGCTTCCTCGGACGACCCACATCTCTCCGTCCTTTCGGCTTATAGTTCCACAGTTGTTTGGGGATGCGGCAGTCATCCATTCGGCAAAGATGTTCCCACCAATTCAGCCGATACTGAGCAATTCTGTCGAGTATACTCATAATATTCAGTTCCTGCCGTATCTGGCCCTGAATTTAGTTAAAGTCCAATTCTCAGACCCATAAAGAAGTGTGGAAAAGGCCATCACCGTGTAGAATTTTAGACGTGTTTCTCTACTTGTTGACATAAGAGTTCGCCTGATCGTCCCGCACATAAGGTTGAACTTATGCAACTTATTCACAACGTCGTCCCTTGTATTATAAGACGCACTGTAGCCCAAGTATTCAAAACTGCTGACTTGTTCCAGGGGAGTTTTTGCCCGTACGAGATCAGTTCAACGAAAAGCCATTACCACTATCTTACGCGTCAGTTTCATGAAAAGCCATTATCTTAAGTGTGGATATTTGTAATCCGTTGTCTTTCCAGATTCGATTTAACAACTGTATATACCCATCTGCAACCTGTTTTCCGAGTCCGACAGGACAGAATAGCCTGATCGTCCTAAAACAACAAACTGTCAATTGCAGAGTGACCAATCATAAAATGTTCCGGAAGACACATCTGCCAGTTCTGTATGACATCGTCAGTATGTAAATTTAAAAGAGAAGGTGATAATGGACACCCTTGTCGTACTCTGCAATTGATCGGGCAAATTCTAGGCGCTAACAATAATGATATCAGCTCCTTTTTACCTCCCTAAGTAGTCTGTGAGAGGACCCAGGATATGTAACCCCCCTAAGTAGCCAGGGCGCCTGTATTATCTAAGGCGTTAGTGTTACAAGAAAGGCGGTATGACTAAGGCTACGTTTGACCATATGACCAAACCAGACAGGACGAAGGTTACTCAAGCCATCTTTTGGAAACATCCTAGATGAATGCTTTGAAAGTAGTACGTAGTTAGGAAACATTAAGAGGCCGGTCAGAAGTGAAAGACAAAGAAAAGGTTCACGAAAATAAAGCAGTCGTCTTCTGGGTCTAAATTATGTGGTTTTCCGTTTTGCGACAACTCTCGTATTCTGTTCCTGGACATTTCATAACATGGACAACCCACCTATTAAACCTATTCTGTGACTTGATAAACTTTTATGTCTCACTTCTTTGATTATGTATAAAGCTCAAATTTGTACTGATTCGCCAAATTGTTACTCTACCAAATATTTTTTATCATTTTTCTCTTGAAACGTTTTGGGCATTCTTGATCATTGTTTTTCATGGTTCACGTCTCGCAGTTCGTAAAGTCTTTGTAGACACGGACCCGTAAACCGCTTTAGGCTTTTAAAGATTCCCAATTTGAATTATAATTGTTATCTTATAGCTGAAAGAGCGAAGCGAGTTCTCAGTTTTAACTCAGCCGTTTGGTATTTGTCTGTCTGTCTATTTGAGGTCCCTCACGATAACTTTTGAACGTGTTAACCGATTCTTTGTAAACTTTGGCACGCGCATCCATACTTTTACCCCACAGAAACCTACAGTTTTTGAGATTGATCTCCCAGTAATAGGAGGAAAGGAAGCAGAAATGTGAGGGGGCCAAAATTGTGAAAAATCACAAAAGCCCATGTGGGATATGAAATTAAAGGGAATATTAACTACAATGTGAATATAATGTTTTTTTTTTTTTAATTTCAAATTGATTGGATGTCAGGACTCAAAAATTTGAAAAACCCAAAAATTCGTGTTGGGTAAAATTAAAGATAATTTTAACTAAAATCTGATAGTAGTGTCAAGTTTACGAAATTTCAAAATTTTGTTACCACAGGGCCCAAAAAAATCAATAATTTGAAGTGATAGTGAAAGTCCAACAGAGTGTTCGACTAAAAAGGATTGTAACTCAAATTTCGAGAATGTTTCGAATACGCCACCTCCCTGGAAATAGGCCTAAATACCTCGACTCCCAGTGCTTTCCGAAAAATTTTGTTTCAATTACAATGCTATGGACGTGTATTTAGAGTCGATTTCACAAACATTTTGGCAATAAGTGCGGTTCGTTGAGATCGAACAACAATAACCTATACTTCATATTTTAGGCATATCCAAGAAATGAAAACACACAACATTAAGAAGGCTCTGACGCTGTCTTGTACTGACAGAATTCCAAAAGTCCTCAAGGAAAGTTTACGGAACCAAAGAAACCTTACACTATTCACCAGTTGTACACACTGTAGGAAGCATGAAATTTTTGTTGTTCATGGATGTACTGAGCGTATTTGAGATACTGCGAATGAGCGCTCGCGCGCTCGCTGTTACGTTGCTGACGCGACTGCTACAGTCATTAAGCTGCTGTTTGGACATCGCGAGTGGACATCTGTGAAAATGATACGCTATATACATAGATCTTGTTTTGGCCTTCTGCGTGACGCGTGAGGAAAGCGGCCTAAAATAGTATTTTTAACAGCGTCAGCAGTAAACGTGTATACTTACCAGAGGGCAACTAACGTTGTTGTTAACGAATTTCCATGTTATGATTGGAATGCAAATGACCGCTTTTAAATGCGAGCCGGCGAGACGTGGTTACAAAAATGGAGAAAAACAAAAACACTTAATTTGTCCCTACAGCCGGCGCTACTGTGTAAGTTATATATCACAGTTCCGAATACGAGTCTCAGAACTAAAATGTAAATTTCATAGAAAAGTCAGAAAGTAAGTAAAGATTCATTATAGTGGTGTAATGCAAATGTTCGAATACGAAGAACATCACTTTGCGTACAATTCTTAATTGCGACAGAACACAATTCGTAAGATATTAATGTGAAAATTGATAAATTTAACCAGATAACAGGAACTGTCCTACGTGCTCTAAAACACGAGGCAAGGAAAGAGTCCATAATAAAATTACACAAATCCATGGCAGTTCTACCCTTAGTTATGGCTCAGAAACGTGGACAATGTCTGCTAGACAAATATCAAGAATTCGGGCTACGGGAATGAAATTTGTTTGTTCTATAGCTGGGTACGGAAAACTAGATGTGAAAAGAAACAATCAGATAAGAGAGTAACTGAAACTTGAAGAAGTAAACGGAATCATCAGTAAGTATAGAGAAAGCTGGAAACAACACATTTGCAGAATGTGCAGTGACAGATTCCCCAAGGTAGCCTTATTGTATCAGCCGAAAGGGAAGAGAATTCTGGGAAGACCCAACAGGAGAAAGTCTGACTAGTCTGGAACTGGAACAGACTAAACTCGTGATCCGGTATCTGCAATTCTACCAGCCAACTTCGTAGACAGACAGACGGAAGTTGTACGGAGCGTCTTAGCGCCCCGGTGTCTTTACCCTGCACTTGTCAGGTTCATGTGCTGCAACCTGGTTGTTTGTTCTTTGCACAAGGAGTTAGGACGCGTGTCCTCTTTGCACGATATGTCGTGTAGGAGAGGATTTTCAGTGGATACCTTGAGGATTCACTTGCAGGAGCTTAAAGCCGCGATGGCGTGGAAGGTAGCCGCGATCGGCATGAAACGTTTTCCGGACGATGAGCTACCACTCTCAGACTCTCACAGTTAAACATTGCACACTCGCGGCTTCTCATGCCTAGGACGACAGTGCAGCCGAAGGAAGCGGCTTGAGCAGTTGCAAACTGTTTAATTTTGAATTTTATGATTAGGTACTCAGGCCTGGTCCCACGTCTGAGCTACGGCTCCGTGGTACCCATAAAGTTTGACCCGCCAGACGCGTAGAACCGTCTGGCGTGGACGATAGGCCGGAACGATGAGCAGCCAAGCCAATGCAGCAGCGATGTAACCCTGGATTGGCAAAGTACCAGAAATTGAGAGGCCGCTTCGGTTGAACTGTCGTCGTCAGAGTTCGGGCTTCCGCGAAGTTGCGTCTCGGCGTCTTCGCGAAAGCCGTAGACCCATGTTAGTACAGCTCCGAGCTTCCTTGGATCATCCCCGGAGGCTCCGATGCGGAGTTTCCAACTCTGTAACAATATTCAGATACTTGCACGACGATAGTTCATCAGACGTGGCTCCGCATCCCAACTGTCTTGTGCTGCAAACACGTGGCCGTGCAATACACCTGAGAAACTGGTGCTCGTCTCGATAAGGTGTGATAGCGCGCTCTACTCCGGGTGCTAAGACGCCCCGAACATCATCTGTCTATAAAGAATAAGTTTTTATTACGTCGCTTGTAACGACGAATCTGCTATAATGATCGTATTAGTGGAATGCCTGTGGTATAGCCTACATAATGTAAGTAAGCACGAAAAACGTGACCTTCACGAAACAAACATGTCGCTGTAACAGCTTCGGCAACACGGCCTGTAGCGAGTGATTATTGCACACAATACAGTGCCTGAACATATCGCCAACGTCGTTCCTTGATCACCGACTACAACTTCCAAAAGTTTCAGACGCTTTCACCGCTATCGTAACCGGTCCCATTTATGTTTTCTTCACTCCCACATGAAGACGGAAATAAAGAAATACGAAAACCTATTATTATGTGTATTATTAAAAAGTAAATGGTTCGTCCGTACAGACTTTGAAGGTTTTTTTCGTTCAGATTGCAAATTAAATAATTGACTGAAAAATGTTATATCTTATTTCTTAATATCTTATTATGACTGTTACTGTCCGTGTTATATTATTGTACTGAATTTGTTATAAACAGTAATAGGAAGATTAGAGTAGTACCACAGCCAAAGGAAAAAGAGTATAAAAAGCGTCAGCAGTTTTTACTTCTTTTAAAAGTCGCTTAGCGTCCGATTTTTGGCCACTATTAAAGGTTATTGTAAATAAATGCTGGTGTGAGTGTGCGCGTGTGTTTTGTGGATAGACAAACAGACAAAGAGTGAAGACATTTTGACTAGATACAGTAACTTTATGTTAACCTAACAAATTGCAATGTACGGTCAATCTTGACTGTACATTTAAATAACACGTATAATGTAAGAAAAAGTACAGCAAATCAACTTTATTTTCTTGTTTCTACGAGTGTATAATGAAGTTAATGAAGAGATAAAAACCTTTGTTCAACTTGGGCGCAGTCAACGAAGTTGCTGTTGTTTAGACTTCAGTTGTCGCTGGCGATCTTTCCTTGTTAGAAACTACACAGACAGTCTAGTCGCACACATACAAAGGCATGTCGGCCGTTATCGTAAGTAGTCCACTGCACGTGTAGTAATGTTCTGTATGTGCGATTGAGTCATTATTTAGTAACCGCATTAATGAGACACACCGAGCCAAATCGGTTTTCAGCTTATCGGCTCCAGAGCTACAGAAATGTCACGTCGCTGGTTACGTCATGACGTATTTTTGCACTCCGAGTGTTGGATGATGTCTTCCTAGCGTCCTCCGAACGCCGGCAGACTACTTTGAACGGGAACGACCAATACGAGGTACTGAACTATGGTGGAGGTATACGGACTTGGAACACGAAACATCTAGATCCCGTTAGGAATCTTCTTGGCCGATGTAGACCGTGAAGAGCTATTAAAATAGAGATAAAGGAAGAAGGGGAGGTGAGATTCCTCTAGGCGTCCAACGGGCTTAGAGCCCCTACCCATCCGATTGGTCAAGAAACTAATATTGATTGGGATAGAAAGCTAACAAAATTTAGACGCATCTGTGGGACGATTCATAGGTACCTGAAAAATAAAACACGGAAGGATACCCGAATAAAGTTTTATAAAACTGTGGCTGTCCCCACATTCCTGTATGCTAGTGGGACGTGAACGACGTGGTAAAATGGACGTGGAGAGGATTCAGGCAGCCGAATTGGAATTTCTAAGAGGGACGCAAGGTTGTTCTCTCTTGGATCGGAGATGGAGTGAGGATATTAGACGCGATTTAAACATTGTATCATTGCACCAGAAGATTGAAGACCACAGAAGGAGATAGTGTGAACACTTGAATCGCACACCTGATATCCGTCTACCTGTGGCTGTCTATCACCCTATTGGGAAGAGAGATGTCGGTACACCGAGGAGGAGATGGGTTCCGGAACAGGTCTAAGGCCTAGTCCTTGGAGTGGTGATGATGATGATGATGATAATAAAGGAAGAACGTGAATGAAGGAGGGTGTCGATACATTTTTCGTGTAGCGGTCTTTATTTATTATTGTGATCTTTTATTTTTATCAAGTATCAGGTATACGGTAGATTAAAGTCATGAATTCAGTAATCAGTACCTGTATACAGTAATTGATACCTTAGGCTTTCACGGCCGGCGCGGGGTCAACTCTGTTAATATTATTCCGACTATTCACCGCGCTGTTAGGCCGTGGCCTAATTCTGCGCATAAACAGATGTTTCGGCTCCACCATTGGAGACCATCTTCAATATAACGACTTGAGAAAAGCAACTGGTACGCTCTTCACCAGTTTCCACAGTACTGAAGTGGAAAAAGATACACCAGAGTACTGTGGAAACTGGTGAAGAGCGTACCAGTTGGTTTTCTCAAGTCGTTACGCTGAAGATGGCTTCCAGTGGTGGAGGCGAAACGTATGTTTTGTATGACAGCATTAGACCACGGCCTAATAGCCCGGTGACTAGTCGGAATAATATCAACAGAGGAGATTCTGTATACAGTCTTCCACTGTTTTATACAGCGTATTCGAACTGACTGCATCATCTGGCCTTCGACTTGTAAGTACACCATAGAACCTAAAGACAAGTTTGGAATTACGGAATAACGCCTGTTCTCCCAGATCTGTAGCATCGAAGAATTGCCACTTGCACGGAAGTAAAAACTTCTGTCTGCTGTGTGGGAGTTCATGGCATACCAGATTTCGATTGCCTCTCAGAATTCCTTTTAGAGTACACTGTGAACAGTGTCAGTTCGGTAAGATACCCATTGCACTTTTTCTGTACCTCAAACGGGCTGCGAAGTCCAACTGAATCCATTGTGCATATTTTTCATGATTAACAAAGAGTGAGAGTATTTTCAGAAGGGTAAAGTGGCCTCCGTTTAAAAAGTAGACAACGTCCTGATTTGGCCGGAGGTGTGTCGAAACGTATCTCGCGGTCTTCCCCAACTTCTCCGTTCACCGTCCTCTCCGCAGTGTCATACCTGACATTGTCAAAAAGGAAAGGTTTGAAAAAAATATTATCAACATTCTGACAGTGTCCAGTTTGGTCTAGATTCTCCGTTCTAATCGTATGAAGCAAATAGTTTATCACATAGGCCGATACATCTGGTTTTCTTCGTGTCCGATTTCTAAATGCCCGACTGGTGGCCTGTTTATGATAACCGGTCCTATTTAGTCGGATTGAGCGCGAACGCACTAGTGCCCGTTTGAACGAACGTTCGTTTGATGAATTCAACCCGCGCGTATTACGCAAAACTCCGCTTAATTCAGTTTATTCATTTTTTTATTTATTTATTAGCGTATTATAAACAGTTACAGTTTACGTCTGCGTTTAAATTATAGCTCTCAATTAAGGAGATAGTGTGGTGTGGTGCCGCTAGCTGGTACCGACAGTAGAGCACGCCCGCCTTTCACTTTTACCTTCATCAACCGTTAACAGCGGCCCGCATCTTGTCAGCTTAGAAAACACCTGCATTCGCAGTAAAATTATTATTAATAATAATAGTAATAACGACACTGTTGTGTATACTGATTTATCACAGGTCAGACAAGTAACGTTGGGCAACAAAGGTTTGATTTTGCTTTTTTTTGTTTATTTGTTTTTCTACCTTTCCTTGTGCACATCTATCAGGATTCAATTACAATAATACTTGTAGCCGTAACTGTACCAATTACAACATCTGTGTTAATCCGGTGACATCTTTCCGGACCATGAATACCGTCAGAAAACACAGGAGTAGGAGATTGCAAATTGTAACGACATATGCCTTCCTTCTACAGCTCTGCTACCATCTTATACGATCACTCCATCTCGTTGTTAGTATGTGTCGATTTCATTTTCCCGTCCATAGTCCTCCGTCTGAGGACCGTCGGATTGTATCCGACTGCTTCCAATCCGTCTTTGTTCAGCTCTTCTTCTTACATCGGACACGAGTTTCTGTACTTCTTATTTCTCGATGAAGTGTGGAATCGTGAAACTGTGGATGCGCTTGCAAGGTTTCACGAAAATAGGTTGATTCATTCAAAATATATCACGAGACATCTCCCAAATACATAGACGAATGAAAAACAGTCGAGTTAAAACTGAGTCTGGGCTTTATATATAGAGTGGAAGTCGCGAATAACGAGCTCGCTTATAACGAGAACTCGGATGTACCGAGCAAAAGCACGAGATTTGTTTGGTTTTGTATCTTAGTAATGATAATTAAACTCGCTTTTAACGAGTAGGAACGCATTAGAGACTTGGTTATAACGAGCATTTTATCGGAGGTTGGTTCACGGCTTTAGGTCTAAAAATGTTCGCTGCAATACAGCATTTTAAGCATTCGTTTCAAATCATAAACTCAGTTTAGTGAAACCAATAATGCAAGTGATGAATTCGTGGAATATTTAAATAAATGACGAAACTGTTTTGATATCTACAGATACAACATTACTAAACAAACAAAAATAGGTAACTTTTTTAAAGTTATTTAAGTTCTGTGTGCGAAGTACAATTTCGACGATTCCGTTTAGAACAAAGAACAAATAGACAAATAAATTAGAGTGAATTTTTGTACATGTAAATTATTGTACATGTTGCATAGAAAGTTTTGTGTTTTTTGCCAGATGGCCGGGTGACTTTTTGTAAGTGTTCTACTACACAGTTATTTTACTATATTTCGCGAATGCACTATACGCCAATATTCAGCAAAGAATGTTAGCGTCTAAAAAATGTTTAAAGTCTAAATTTAACTTTTAAGCGTAGAATGTAAAACATGTAAAAATTTTATCGTGCAAAGCGTCTTCTATAGTAGGATTTTTTTGTGTGTTCGATAATCACGGTATAAAAATTTAGGCTTACGAATCGACAACTCGGATGTAGCGAGCACCTGGTTTTAATGACCACATTTGTCAGGTCCCTTGAATCTCGTTATAAGCAAGTTCCACTGTATATATAGCCTACATATTGTGTCGGCAGCGACAGCCGCGATTGTGATCTGCTCCCCGTGCCAGCCCGGATTACTTCGCCGCCAGCACCTGGAGAGAACTGAGAGAGTTCACAGCAAGGCAATCAGGAATGGGCAGCTCCTGATAGGGCTGCGACGACACCAACCTGGAACGAGGCGGCCGGGCCGAAAACTTTACCGCTGGGGTGTAGTCCTACACTACATACACATAACAACCACACCTGTCCTTACTATACTTGGTGCCTCCATGTTCCCAGCGGCCGGGGTGCGCTGGCGTGCGTCTCTGCAAATCATTTTCCAAGAAGGGGGCTTGCCCCCCAAACAGCCCGAGTATTGCCTTTTGGGACGTTCCTCAAAATCGCAAAAAAAACGAAAAATTTCATTCCATCGGACGACGCGAAGGAAGCAAGATCGAAGAAGGAAGACGGGAAGAGCAGAACATGGAGAAGAAAGAACATCTGTTTGTCTTGTGACAATATATAGTATTAAATTTACTCCTGCTAAAATGTTTATTAGTGAATCTCGTGTAGGCGTACATTTCGACTACCTTTCGCGTTCCTTTTGCATTTTGTGTTGTTGTTTATTCATAGAAGCGTTAAATAATGTTTGTATTATTTAGTGAAAATATTATTTAATAGGTACTATTATTGTAGTGGTACTGTATTGTAAAAAATATGATTTTTTTGTGCTTCTAAACCCCTAAATTTAACACTAACTCTCAAGTGAATCAAAACGTCCCTTTATGGATCAAGCGGTCACCTCTCCGGACAACACGAGCCCAATCGATGTGGCCACGCGTTGCATACCTACAACTAATTTAAGTCAAGATATTGCAGTAATTATGACGCTATATACAGTCGACTGAGTGTCCAAAGGGGTTACGATTTCGAAGTGTATCGTTGTTCTCACTGCACACAAGCGCCTGCAGCCGAGTGCAATGTCCCTCACATAGTGTATAACGCTGTCTCACACGCACTGGGAGAACAACTGAAGCAAAGGCAATTCAATGTCAGACTTGACAAAGACCGCCATTGTCTGTTTTCCACACTCAACTCTTCCCTCGCGTCCCCTCACATACTTCTTGGCGTCGACAGCTCAGCTCCTCTGGTCTGGTCTTTCTCATCTCGCGCTCTTGACAGTCGCAATTTTGTGAGAGTATTGTATCAATAATCTTAGATTGAAACAATCACTTACTGTGTGTGATTCGGTCATCACGTGATAATGAAATAACCATTCAGAATTGACATAATTAGAATGTAAGAAAAATATTTACATGTTTATGCGTTTTTTTGTAATTATAAAAGGTCGTGTTTCACGTGGGATCCAGCAGTTCGACGAAGCTTTAATGGTGAGAACAAATCCGGACCAAAGGCAGCAAAACTGTCACAACAAGGTTCAGTAATTACTTGAAACCAAACGATTTTAATTCTACAATATCTTGACAAATAACGCACTACTCACATGTCGGGTAATTGGTAATCACGATTACTAACTGGTAATCGCTTGATACGAGGGTCGTACTGAGCCTGATGCTGTTAAGCCTTATCTCCTTCATTAAAACATGATTGGTGTGAAATCACATACACTAATATAGAAACTCTTTGTATACGTTATGCTAGTATTAAAAATAGTCTCCACTATGCGTTTGCGTCATATTTCATACCATTCGTTTAATCTACTGTGAACAAAATTCTTTCGCCACACTCCCTTGTCTACTTCGTCTGAACCAGGGCTAGGACCAAGCTTTCTCTGTTTATAGACATTTGATGTGTAAAGCCCCAAAATTATTGTAATTATTTATAAAACTCATTAATAATTTGAAATTAGTATGAAATTGTTTTAAATAGTTTAGTTACAAAATGTATTTTGATAGAAGGTCATACAACAAATAGAAAGTATTTGTGGATAACTAATCAAGTTTACCTAGAGTTTATGAACAAATTTTGTATTATAACAAATTGATAAATCACTCAATATGAGAAAATTAAAAGTAAAAAGACTAACTATGTAAAATTCAGTGAGCTTAAGCATATTTAGTAAATCAAGGACCATAATAATAGATAAATGTGCAAAATTATAAAAAGTGTTAAAGTACTGTTTGTAAGGAAAAATGTAAAGGTTTCTATTTCCGGAACTCCAGAAATAGACACGCTTGTAAAGAGAGCGTCACTTTTAATTTGACCATCACCAAGTTCAGACGTATCTTCAAGAAGTGAAATAATTAAAGTTTATTCGATAACCTAACCGTAAATAGAGAGTGCGAGAATAAATCAAGTATTAAATAAGTAACTTACGAGACGAAATATAATAACGTGAAAAAAGAAATAAAGAAGAAATTAAAATAACAGTGAATGAAAGTGTTATACTCACCTATCAAGTGTTGTAACCCCCCCCCCCCCCCGGAAAGTGTCCTTTATCCGACTGAATAACCGAATGTCTGAGGATGCCAGTTCGGGATTGTAAAGAGATATGACACCACTCCTCATCCCGCTTTTGGAGGAACCTTTGATGTTGCCAAGTTGCCCCACGGTATGCATTGTCTCCTTTTTTCCCCATGTTTTAGCATTTCCGTTGCTATCAGACTGGACTCCACTCCTTGAAGTACGGAAACAAAAACAGTCTGATGAGGCGAGGTATGGATTATAAGGTGTGGATGCACCAGTGCTTCACAGCGTAACTTTTTTTTGTTTCAGTTGTTGGTTTTCCAGTGTACTGCTAGGCATTATCGCGAAGAATACGCTTTCTTTTCCTCAGTAAACTACATCTTCCTTCTGTTCATCAGGCTTCGTTTTGTTTCAAGCACATCTCTTGAAGCGCATCTGTTTAGAATTCTTGGTAGCATGCTGTCTTTCTACAAACACTGCAGAAAATTGTACCTCTAACGTACAACGATCGTTAGCGGCTTATGGTTATGTCTTTAATTTATTTGGAGAAGTACGATTCTTGCGTTCCATTCGTGCATTTGTATTCTGGCTTTTTATGATAGACCTAGGTCTTATCATAAAACACCACTGTTCCCAAAAATTCTTATTTTTTTAAACGCTGAAGCTGGCATCTCATCGCTGAGCACTGTTCTTCAAAAGTGCACTTGTCTAGAGGATTTTTTATTGTCATTTGATCGATTAAGTTAATGACTATAAAAGTAAGTTGTCAATCAACTATTTTAAATTAATGCCTGAAACACTATCTTGAAGAATGGGGCTATGAGAACACGACAATTTAAAACTGTCACAACAGAAACTCGTTTAATATTTTAGGTCAAAGATGGTATAAATAAACAAAGGTAATAAGATGCCATTCTACTTAGTCGTGTTCATCGTTTGAAGCTGTTAATGAAATATTAAGAAGGTATTATGTACCATCAGCAGTTCACCTTTGCTGCAGAACAAGGAATGTGGTGACGTGTGTCATTTCACTGCACGCATCACTGTAATACTACACATTTAAAATACGTTTAACAGTTTCGGTGTGACTTGACTGTCTCCCACAAGGTAGCCTATTTCTTGTAGCGAATAAAAAGAAACACACTTTAACAACATATTCAATAAATTACACTTACAAATAATGTACGAACGTTCAATCTAATACGTACACAAAATTACAACTAAATACGTCTTCTGAACGTCTGAACAACGTTTTCAGAACCAGTAATACCCCACCAACACAAGCACGCACTGTCATTCAGTAGACCCTCCGCTCCTCAGGCGTCTCGGCAGCAAAACTGGTGTGCGTATAGTAGTTGACCAGAAAGTACACTATGTAAAAAAAAAAAAAAATGGAGATAACCGTAATTAACAGTGAAGACCAAACCAGGCCGATGATAGAGGTTTTGATGAGATTTTAACCCATTAACATATTCACCACTGAATGAAGGTAAAAACCTAATATAATCATTGCTTAATGTGTGATCAGTTGTTTAAATATGGTCGACTGATAGACAGCGGATTGGTACGCACGTTGGCTACCGTATATTTTAATGGACTTACAGGAACGAGTTTAAGTGGTTCCCGATTGTGCCAGAGTTGGGTTTCAGTGATCAGTATTAGAAATGAAAATGTTACTCCCGATATATTCCAAAATACTTTTGTGTTTTGCATTGGTAGAGTTATATCAGGAATCAAGAGTAAATTGTAAATTTAGCAGCTCAAATATGCAAGGAATGATACTGTAGCCGTCCAACAGGGTATTAGTTGTATGAAAGTTAATTCCTGTTAATTCACCTAACAGTTTTTTAAGTTCAGGTTTATGAATTACTTTTTGAGATATTAATATCATGCCCCTGTTTCGGAAAACAGGTTGCAGATGGGTGTAAGTACATTTGTTAAATCGAATCTGCAAAGACTCTGGATTACAAATATCCACACCTAAGACCAAGGTGATGGCTTTTCGTGGAACTGATCCCGTACGGGCCAAAATTGTTGTTGATGGTACTGTCCTGACACAAGTTAGCAATTTTGAATACCTGGGCTACAGTGTATCTTATAATACAAGCAACACCTTATGTGTGGGATCGTCAGGCGAACTCTTAAGTCAGCAAGTAAAGAAACACGCCTAAAATTCTACAAAGTGATAGCCCTTCCCACACTTCTTTATGGGTCTGAGAATTTGACTTTAACGAAAGGCCAGGCCAGTCGCAGCCAAGCGGCTGAAATGAGATTTCTCAGGCACGTGGCAGGGTATACTCTCCATGATCATAGAAGAACACAGACATACGGCAGGAACTGAATATTATGAGTATACTCGACATGATTGCCCAGTATCGGCTGAATTGGCGGCAACATCTTTGCCGAATGGATGACTGCCGCATTGCTAAACAACTATGGAACTATAAGCCGAGGGGAGGGAGGGGTGTGGGACGTCCGAGGACCAGCTCTAATCTTTGCCTGTTTGAGACCGGAACAAACCATCCTTGGTTTAATCCTTGAAGATGATGATGATGATGATGATGAGATATTAATATCTATGTAATGGTCCTACAATCAAGGTAGTCGCACGCGTGCGACTGTGTGCTACTGTTAAATTGTGAGTCACAAGTTCCTTGCAGCCGAACATTGTAGGTCTGATTATAAAAAAAGTATTGTTTTCCTGTGCTATTGTAAAAATTGTAGGGTTTGACATACCCTTCGCAGAATCAGTTTTTGCATCGTCAGCGTCTGTGTTCCAAGTATACTACGAATTCTTATGTGTTTGCAAGTATTACATGTAAACAGATTGTTTGTTTGGATAGAAAGTTTAGTGAAACGATAAATATTTACCCAGTTATCTGTCATCCATAATGCAATTATCCTCGGCTCGTTTGATATATTTATCTAAATCGTTTTCCGTTACTAACTGCTAATTTGTTGTATCAAGGAAAAATACATATTTTTGTTAACATATGATCTTCTAAACGATACAAGTTTAGAAGATAAGTTACATTGTAACTTTGATCGGTGTCCCCGTGGATGTAGATAAATTGCAACCCAAACAAATCTGTTTTTGTTGTTCTTGTAATCATAAAAATGATACAAAAACGTATCGTATACGCAAGGCTGTAAGGTATGACGCACGTTTCTCAGAATCATATCTGAGCATCATCACACATAGCTAAAGGTGACGATTGTGTGAAACGTACACCAGACTGAACAGTTTGTATTCTTCCATATCAGAAACATTTATATAATTGTTTTATCTATAGAATTATATAGATAAAATATATCTATTTGTGTGTGTGTGTGTGTGTTTGTGTGTTTAAAAATGCGTCATCAGAGACGAATTTATGATCCAGAAATTAGTACCGTGTATATAATTCGATTACAGTAAATCTGTAGTGACGTAGATTTACTTTGCGAAACGTATGTTAGACAAAACAGTATAGGGTATTCGAATGTGAATTGACAGACTTTAGCCATCACAGCAAAAATTATAAGGAGCAGCCGTCCGTCCAAACAATCGGCAGCCGACTTCACGCTGACTATAAATAAGTGTATAATAAACAATACATTCGAATGTGAATGGACAGACTTTAGCCATCACAGCAAAAATTATAAGGAGCGGCCGTCCGTCCAAACAATCGGCAGCCGACTTCACGCTGACTATAAATAAGTGTATAATAAACAATACATTCGAATGTGAATGGACAGACTTTAGCCATCACAGCAAAAATTATAAGGAGCGGCCGTCCGTCCAAACGATCGGCAGCCGACTTCACGCTGACTATAAATAAGTGTATAATAAACAATACATTCGAATGTGAATGGACAGACTTTAGCCATCACAGCAAAAATTATAAGGAGCGGCCGTCCGTCCAAACAATCGGCAGCCGACTTCACGCTGACTATGAATAAGTGTATAATAAACAATACATTCGAATGTGAATGGACAGACTTTAGCCATCACAGCAAAAATTATAAGGAGCGGCCGTCCGTCCAAACAATCGGCAGCCGACTTCACGCTGACTATAAATAAGTGTATAATAAACAATACATTCGAATGTGAATGGACAGACTTTAGCCATCACAGCAAAAATTATAAGGAGCGGCCGTCCGTCCAAACAATCGGCAGCCGACTTCACGCTGACTATGAATAAGTGTATAATAACAATACATTCGAATGTGAATGGACAGACTTTAGCCATCACAGCAAAAATTATAAGGAGCGGCCGTCCGTCCAAACAATCGGCAGCCGACTTCACGCTGACTATAAATAAGTGTGTAATAAACAATACATTCGAATGTGAATGGACAGACTTTAGCCATCACAGCAAAAATTATAAGGAGCGGCCGTCCGTCCAAACAATCGGCAGCCGACTTCACGCTGACTATAAATAAGTGTATAATAAACAATATATTCGAATGTGAATGGACAGACTTTAGCCATCGGAGCAAAAATTATAAGGAGCTGCCGTCCGTCCAAACAATCGGCAGCCGACTTCACGCTGACTATAAATAAGTGTATAATAATTATGAGTTGGATTTGAATGGTAAATTATCAGAAGGTATTCCTACAAATAAAGGTGTGAAACAAGGGTGCCGTATTTCACAGACACTTTTTAATATCTACATGGACGACATATTTCGGCGATGGACAGCTAAAGTTGACTCGGGAATATCATTTCAGCGAAATATTTATGTGAATGCATTGCTTTATGCAGATGCCAAAGTAATGATACACAAAACGGAAGACCAGTTACAGCGGGCGATATTTACGTTCAATGGCATCATACAAGACTATGGGCTACAGATCTCTGCTACAAAATCTAAAACGATGGCATTTCAGGGCAGGTATCCTATAAGAATTAAGGTAGTCGTGAATAATCAGATATTGGATCCGGTTAGTCATTTTAATTACCTCAGTTGTAATATCTCATATGGAATTGATATCGATTGGGATAGTAAGCTAACAAAATTTAGACACATCTGTGGAGCGATTCATAGGTACCGGAAAAATAAAACACGGAAGGATACCCGAATGAAGTTTTATAAAACTGTGGCTGTCCCCACATTCCTGTATGCTAGTGGGACGTGGACGACGTGGTAAAAGGGACGTGGAGAGGATTCAAGCAGCCGAATTGGAATTTCTAAGAGGGACGCAAGGTTGTTCTCTCTTGGATCGGAGAAGGAACGAGGATATTAGACGCGATTTAAACATTGTATCATTGCGCCAGAAGATTGAAGACCACAGAAGGAGATGGTGTGAACACTTGATTCGCATGCCTGATATCCTTCTACCTGTGGCTGCCTTGGATTAGCACCCTACTGGGAAGAGAGAGTCGGTAGACCGAGGAGGAGATGGGTTCCGGAACTGGTCTAAGACCTAGTCCTTGGACTGGTGATGATGATAAATATGAGTAACTATCAAAAAGTGAGAGAGAGTCAAAAAATAACAATGTTCACGTAGTGTATGCTAAAACACTAAATAATACAGATGAATAAAAACGCCTTACTAGGAAAAAGCACACTACACAAAATGCACACGAACTATCGCACACCACCAAGATCCAGAAAACACTGCGACAGGGACGCAACTAGCACAACCGTTTAAATAGTAAATGGGACAGTAAAATATACAGCAAAAGGCTCCACCTGACAATAAGCAAGGCGTACTCACAAACCTCCAAAACCACTCAACAACTAACCAAAGTGCTTTACCAATGGAACGAAGCCAAACGTACGGAATGTCGTTGCTAACCTGATTAATGCAATTACTACTTGTAATTATAAAAGCAGCTTCCTTAAATCGTCTTCCTTCGAACCATTTATTACTCTTTTTTACTAATAATTTTCGCTTCCTCCCACAAAATTTTATGTTGCCGCTCCCACACATGCTCGGCCAACCTTGATCGAAAAGTGTTACCTCTCTGAAAATTCACCCTATGTTCACTCACACGGACCTGCATACGGTAGACAAGATTCGCCCACGTATTCACAACAACATTCACAGGGGGATACTATAAATAGTATTATTCGTAGTGAATACAGTGTTCGGAGGTTTTGTAACAGTTAATAAATTTTCCAACGTATGGCGTTGGCGCGTAACGTATGGCAATACATTCTAATGACTACAACCCATCACACCCATCTTTTAAACAAAATGGTATATATTTGCAGAAGAGATCAGTAATTCTTGAGAGAATTGTGATGTTTACGCGCGCATTTGTTTGAGTATCGTTTTTTTAAATTTTCAACTCGTAAGTCCACGGTACTCTTGTCAGATGTGCAGGTTTGAGCGTTAAATAGTGTCGTCGCTAATAAATTGCCGACATCGTAATACATTATACCTCGGCTCGTGCATATCGTTAGATACCCGTTAGACGTGCATTTTTTAATAATTAAAGTTAAATAATTTGTCCTTCTAAAACTTCCAAAGTTATATTTGTAAAAGTAAAAGGGAAAGAATAAAAATAATGGAGAAAGGAAATTAAAATTTCTAGCCAATGTCTTCTGGTCCTGGTAATGGGTTTAGTTTGGAATAAAACTGTTAGGGAAGATGGGAGAGGTCGATTTAGGAAAAATTTCTCTTACGATGTATACATGTTTGGGAGAGCTAGAAGACCACTTTCACTCAAAATAGCAGAGGATATGAGACCCAGGTTCCAACGACAAATCATGACTAATGACGAAGAATAGGATGTGCGTGTATTTTCAACCCATCTAGCCGTAGAAACTATTGTACATTTTTTAAGCATAGTGAAGTGGAGGAATTCATGTTTAATTAAAATACTTTAAGTAACAACATTTTTTCTATAATTATCCCCGTAGGTACGAATGATGTTGAGTGCCCACCCGCGCGGTTGTGTCGAAAACTATTATCATCATCCAAAGCCACTGACTGTTGTTACACGTTCAAATACCCCATTCTTCGCACCTTGCATATGCCACTACGTCTATTAACGATCTTAATAATTAGATCGGAAGGATCAGCTAGATCAGTCGAGATTATAAAATGTGACGTGTTTTGTATCACGACTGGTTTACTTTGTTTTCATTGCGTATTAAAATGCATTTCTGTTCACAATTTTAAAACACCATAAACGCAGACGAATTCCGTTTTCTTCCTGTAAGAACTTTTACGTTCCTTACTTGAGGTTTAAAGTTAATTGGTTGTCGATCAGTATCGACATTCGCTTCTAGTTTATTCAGTTATTTTATTGAATCTTGATTGTAGGAATGTAAGGCGTCACAACCTACAGTCCCGCGAAAATAGCAGGCAGACTCGCACGTTCGTGTATCGTCACGAGCCAAGCAGCGTACTTCGTTATTATATGACAAAACAAATTTAATTTTAAGGTGTGGTATAAGAACTGTTTGGAAACTTCTTCTGATCTTGATTTAGGATATTCATCTTCTCTGTAGTATTCTCTGTAGTTGCTTCATCTCATTCTTAATCATCCGATTCTTCTTGTGCCTTGTGGACGATTATCTCGGGCCTTTTAACTACTCTGTACTTATTCGGCCCCTCTGCGTGGTATTTCCAAAATTGTCCGGTTCCATATTTCTTGTATCTGGTCCGTTATATCTGTTTTTAGCACGTCTCTTCAGTGTTCAGGTTCGTTGCCATGCAGTGTCTGGTTTTGCTTCTGCTTCTTACAGCACTGTAGATATCACAATAATTCTTATATTGTTGTTTCAACATTTTGCAAAGTGTGCTATCCCAGATATCACTGTTCGTACATCCACATATCCTGTTTACGTTTGTAATTTGGTTCAATTCTATTCCTATCGAACGATAGCTGGTTTGCATAGTCTTAGATAGTCGATTTCCTCGAGTACATCCTGCACTACTCCATTTCGTTCAGTACTACCGACTTACGAAGGTAAGTCAAAACGTAAAGGGATATCAGTGAACTTGCATAAATGAAACTTGTGTTATTTTTCTTCACGATCCCTTTTTGGAAGTAACTTTTCGGGCTCGTCCGCATCGAATTTCGCATAGCTTCTGTGACGTCTTCATTTAACAGGCACGCTTACTCGCAGGTCTTTTTCCAGCAGACCAAAAAGATGAAAACCTTTGAGCCAAGTTAATCTGTATGGCGAGGGGGTCTTCATCTTCCTCTCTTATTCTTGATCGTTTTCGGCCAACAGTCTGGAAGGTGGAAGAGAGTTATCCAAACACCGGAAGAGTCTAGAGGAGTTAAACGCAGGCAGAGGAAACTCTATGAGTAGCAGAAACCAGAATGGCCTCGGAACTAGTGTGGGACGTCCGAGGAAAAGATGGTATCCAGAACGATAGTTCAACCATGGTATTCAAGTCAGGAAAAAGTAGATTTTAATACAGTTACAGAAGATAACATACATCAGCCCCAGTTTCACTTCAGCTCATTTCTTATGAGAACTGCATCATAGACTTGAGATCTTTGTCTAATGGTGTTTAGTCTTTGCCTTTGTAACGGCGTCATGCATTCTGCCTTTTCGCGTTACCCCCAGCACGAGTTGTTCCATTGCTGTTTGAGCTACAATAATTGTCTCCAAAGCGTGATTATTGAGTGTCAGAATTTCTGCTTTCTTATCGGAGAACCATCATAAAGTTAAATAAACAATGTGGATTATGAAATATGTAATGACAGGTAGACTAGTGTTAGGTTAAATTCTTTGAGGACAATAACGTGGGATGTGTGTATATAGTGTAATCTGGCAGCGTTAAGAAACGCCAACATTGTTTTCGCTTTCGTCGTTGTTGCGTTATATCTCGGTTTATTCTCTGCTTTGTATCAGGTTTTCCCACGTATGTCGCGTGTTTTTGCTTTTAACGGAGGTGAGGAGAAATTATAACACGGAATTCAAGCAGAACCCTTTTAAATGGTTCGCTTGTCGCACAAGCGTTCGAAACAGAACTGGCAGCGACGACGACGACGACGGCGACATGAATTTCGTCCCGTTGCATAAATTTAAAACTTAGCGAAGCGGTGGCATCTGACGATAAGACAGAGGGAGCGACAGACGGAGTTCCTATTACGTAGTCTGCTCGCTGTGGTCATTGACTTGAGGCAGTCGTCTTTCAGTTTTATGAACGACAAAAGTTGAGAGTAATGTTTTTTCTTTGCGTCACTTTTAAAGAAGTTGCCGTGTAAACGTTAATTACTGTAGGTGTTGATTTTAAACAGTCCCAGGTATCGAGGGTTTGTGAATAAATTTATTTTGGACGGAATATGAAGCTTACATTGTATTTGGGTACGAATGTTAAATAACATGCGATTTTTTTTTGTTCATATTTCTAACACATGCGCGCTTGTATGAGAAAAATGCTGTTAGATCTCACCGTTCCGTTCAGTAATGTAATTCAGTAAGTGAAGACAAATGTAATTGTTGTTTTAATACGATCAATGAATAATTGTAAGACGATATCTATATATTTCAATACGATACAAATCTACGTACAATCGTACACATCATTAGTTTTTCATTCCGGCAGCCAAAAATTATTTTACAGTCGTTGCGTTGTTGCCGCACATATTATAAAATACCTCATTAGTTGCAACGTATCACCTTAAATCAAGTCGACCTATCGCGTCGTCGTCATTCTCCTGTCGGAGTAGAACTTTGTTAAGTAAAATATGGAAGCATCAACTACTTAAACGACGCTTAAGAATCACTTGTGACTGGTAAAAGCGGCTTCGATTGCCTATGTTAATATAGTCCCTTCATTTGAACAGTTAGTTATCCATCGACACAAAACAACTGTTATCTGACGTAATTCACTTTTTATGCCGAACCAGTGCGGTTACGTTGTTGACATGTTTCTGCACGTCATTAAACATCGGGTACGCCGACAGCAGAATGACGACGACACGACGGGTCGGCTCCATTGGAAGGTGATAAGCTGCGGTTGATGAATACTAATTGTGGCAACACAGCGGAAACATGGACTCGAAACGGTAATCTCGTCTTACTAACGGTGCAATCTAATTGGTTCACAGAGACAGTGTCGGAAAGTGACGCACTTTTAAGAACACGTTATTACATCAAAGGCTTCCGATTGTCATTCTTATGGCCGAGGCAATATTAACCGTTTGACTGCGGAACGTAGACTGTAAGGTAGAGGAACCTAAAGTCTAGTGGTAGTGGCTTCAGATGATGAATCTATTAAAACTTCTTTTTTTTGTAGTCGGTTATTTCACTCTGAGTTCTATAACATAGAGGGTTGCAAAGCCTGGTGCAGTGGTTCTCAAACTGTTTAAGTCCGAGACCCACCATGAAGCAAATGACACTTCATGGGATCCATAAGCATGGGTGCCGGCTGCATTACTTGTAGGAATGTGCACCCAGTTGATAATCATATTTTTGTTAACACAGAGTATTTCGAACCTTCTTTTACGCTTAAACAATTATATGCACTTTAATTCTAGAAAAGTAAATACGTAATAGATTTTTAAGACACAGTAAATAAATTTTCGAACGCCACTTCGCGACCCATCAAACCCCCCTCGAGACCCCGTATGTTGAAAAACTCTAGCCTATTGAGCTCATGAACCTATTAAATCTTCTTTTTTCTTGTGGCTCTGTAGTCGGTGATCGGACCATGACTTCCCTCACGTCCATCTTCATTCTTCCCGATCCTTCGTCCCGCTAGTTTCTAACCCCAAGAAGCTTCCCTGCATTCTGCTGTACGTTGTCCGCTGCTAGCGACTCCGTCACCCTTCCCCAAGTCTGTTACCCAGCATCTGTCCATCGTTACTCTTTTTGATAACGTGTTTTCTCCCCACTCAGCACATCAGTCAAAAGGTCGCAACTAAATCAGCACCTTGCACACAGCGTTCATGTAGCTGGCGTCTGTACGTGTCGGATTCAGAGGACCTAGAGGCTGTAAGCGCACGAGGTCTATCCGTGTTTGCTTGTATAAGGATGGATCCGCCTATTTTTTCGTACTTATTAAGGAAGAAACAAAAGATATGTTACTTTGATTCTCAGGGCCGTATTTACGGGGGGGGGGGGACCAGAGGATCGAAAAGTTGACAGGGAATTTTGTTAATCTCTTAATTGTAGACTTTTTAAATTATTTTTCTGCTGTAAATACTAATGTAGTATTACTCTTTTAACTATATACACAGGTTTATTACACAGCATCTGCGCATACGTTTGAAACACGAAATATAGGAAAGTAAATTCACTGACCACGGAAGAAGTTGTTAATGAAATGGACAAAAAAACAAAGCGAATTAAACAAATTAAATTAAAACATTTTCAAACAGCGTACTTTTTGTGTATAACATTTTTTGTGCCTTTTTTTATATTAAAACTGTAGTTATCATTTTTAAATGTGTCAGCATTTATCTTGTAAGCAGTGTTTCAGCAGCACGTATTTCTACGTGTTATTACCGTTTACTTTAATGGGACTGATTGCTTCAGATGTTATCAATGTTTTTCAGCCCCTCGGAGGTTATAATATTGATTAATCTTAACTTTCTTTTATATGAGGCCTAGACGACCGGACCCCCCCCCATACTAAATTCTTTACATGCCACTATTGATGGTATACAAATATGGGGAACTTTCATCGTTACAAATTTAAAAAGTGTAAAATTGAGAAAGTGAGTTAAATAGAAACGTTCTTAAAAAGATGTAGAGGAAAGGACAACCGAAGGAGTAAGATATAGAAAGCAACGGAGAGTGGCATGAACGATAGATAGAAAGGTTTGACGGTTGTGTCTGGCAAGCCGTAGGAGGGAGCGGGGAGGATGAGAGAGTCAGGAGAGAGAGAGAGAGAGAGGGAACGAGAATAAAGCAGTAAAAGTGTTAAGAAGTAGTCAACAGTTTGTCTTTTTTATATGATATTATGTAAGCGGTGGCAAGGACGTTGGGAGCAACAGAAGACAGACGTGGCGCGACGTTTCCAACTTTCTACACGAACCTCAGTGCTGTACCGTGCGGCAGCGTGTTACGTCATACAACCTCCTCTCTGTCGACTGACTGGTTTCCTTGTCAAGGAAAAACGTTTGAAATTGTACGGCAGTCGTCACGTGAGCTTTCCACCGTTGTAGTAGCGGTTATGACGGGAATGAGATGAACAAACGTTCCCCAAGCAGTTTGTTTCTCTAAATATGAATTACGCGCAGCCAGGGGCGTATATACGGGGGGGGGGGGACGAACAGGACAGAGCTTCTCCCAAAGGGTCGAAAAAGTTGACGTCTTTTTTAGCTGTGTACGCTAATATAGTAGTAAGACTTTTTTAAGTATATAAACAGGTTTATTACACAGCATTAGGATATACCGTTTGAAATATGAAAACAGGAAAATCAATTTAGTCAAGAACTGTCTTTTAAGAATGTTTCAATAACGCGTACTTTTATTATGGTATTGCCGTTTAATTCAATGAGACTGATTTCAGGATGTTATCACGCGTTTTTCAGCCACTCTAAAGATAGTAATGTGTTGATTAGTCTTAACTTATTTTTTCTTTTGTATGAAGCCGACCCGACCCCGGATCCCCCCCAAAGCCAAATTCTACGTACGCCACTGCGCCCAGCTGGTCTTATTTTATTTTTCGAGTTGTAGCGTTTAAAGACATACGCGAAGGACGGGACAGACGTCTGTTGTATTAAGGACACAATATGCTGTCAAGCGTTGGGCCATTCGACCAAGGCAAAAATTGAGGGTAAAAATTTTGAAAACATCGCTAAGAAACATACGGGGTATCATTTTATAGGGAATTTTAACCAAAATATGAATATAGTGTTCATTGAGTTTCTGAAATATTTAAGCTCACCGAGGATAAAAAAAAGGATCAAAAACTTGAAAAATGTAAGAATTCACGCCTAGCATCACACAGGAGGGAATTTTAACCGAAATATAATGTAAATTAATTTTTTTTAATTTATGGGCGCCACAAGCCGCAAATTTTGAAAACATTTTGTAAAATTCTCTGAGTGGCATCAAATGATGAGGAATTTACTCAAAATATAGCTGGAGATGTCTTATAATTTGAAAAAAAATGGTTATCTATCAGTACCACGTGCAAATTTTGGACCGTCTTCAAAAGGTTTGTGCGCTTATGTCTGCATACAAACTTGACATTTTGTTGTCAGTAATCTATATTTTAAAAAGCATTAAGTGTGGACTTGTAACTTAATGCTTTAACATACATACACACAGAGTACGAATGTTAACTTACATTAACTTAAAAACTGGAAGTAAATTATATGCTTGTGAATTTAACTTACAGGCTTTTTCCATCACAGAAAAAAATATGGCAGAGGTCCGTCAGTTAGATTCAAATTCAAATGTCTACAGTACATCACAGCCCTCTTTTAAATAAGTAAATTATTCGTCATTTAGACATTACGATTATATATTAAACTAAAAAAATGCGTATTCGAAATATTGAGTGTTTTCTTGTGTTCATAATAATAAAAAAGTAATAATGATTATCCGCTTTACAATTGTTACTAAAAATATAATAGAGAAATATTTCGTAGTGTTTTTTATTTTATAACTGGAAATTAATTAATATTGTAATTTGTATCATAATGGATGTAGTGAGCGAGTCCTGTATCTCAGGGTATTAGTATAAAAATGCATGTTATCTATGATATTTTCTTTCAAAGATGTCTGTTACAGTAAATGTGTTAATAAAACTAACGCCAACAGAGTCCTTGTCTCTCTCTCTCTCCCCCTTATGGCACTACAGCTCTTCTTGGACCCTGGCCTCCTTCAATTTTTCCCCCATTCTCTTCTGTCGGTAGCCATTCTCCTCCAGGAACGCATTTTCAGTATTTCTTTCGCATCCTCATCTACCGCGTCCTCCCATCTTCTCCTCGGTCTTCCCATCGGTCTTTTTCCGTGGATTCTGGTATTCAATAGTTTTCGTGGTATTCTGTCTTCACCCATCCTGGCTACTTGACCAGCCCACCTTAGACGCTGTAGTTTTATGTATTGTGTTAGCGGTAGTTCTTTATACATTTGGTACAATTCAAAGTTATATCTTATTCTCCAGCCGTGTAGGTCATTAACTGGTCCCAGGATTCTTCTTAATATTTTTCTTTCAAAGATATCGAGAGTGTTTGCTGCTTTGGAGTTCAGGACACACATTTCGCAGCCGTAGGTTAGGATGGGTCTTTAAACAGAGTCCTTGTATTGCCTGTTTAATGATTCGCATGCAGAAAGTGGTACAAAATAGGAATAGAAAAGTCAGTGTAACGTTCAGTGGAGTACGTTGTTGCCCGTAGGCGGAGTGAGTATGATACGACCTGTAGGTGTGTGCATAGCGGTAGAAATGGAAAAAAACATACGATGACTGTGTATAAAACTAATAACGGGAACTGTCAATATGATGCGGGCAAACTGTAGCCTACTGTTCTGCCACCAGAACGGAGCTGAAAATCCGGAATCAATTGCAGGTCTCGCGTACATCAGCGCTCATGGTCGTATGGAACGTGACCATAATCGCACACCAATATCGCGGTGGCATACAGCTATCGCGCCGTGTCTGTTTTCCCTGCCCGCAATTTTAGTACAGTTCGTGTTTCTCATCATCCGTTGAGAAATTTTCATGTAGCTAACACGACAAAGTTTGTTATGGCTAGGATTCCATATTAGCACGTTTTCCTGGACTTTACTTATTTATGAGGAGTGCCTGACTTACGCTTTTGGGGCTCTAGGCTGATGAATTTTTTGTTCCCCCCCCCCCCGTTCATCTTCCAACCTCTCAGACGACAAGTATTACGCACGACTGACTTATACATTATAGACTACTTATTATGTAGACACGTGTGGTTTCTATAAACGAAAATTCGTCTTGATTCCATTTTAAACTCGTAAATTTATTTATTACAATAGTATGAATCCGTTGAAAAATTATAATAAGTAACGAAATTATTACAAAAGTCCCTAAAATCCTATCTTTTACTGTTACTTAACTTTGCACAAAGTAAATCGAAAGGCTAAGATCAAAAGTTTATTTTCAAATAATTTTCATTATTAATTGCTGCAAAATCGACTCATAATTATTAATGAAAGGCAAAACTGACTTAAAACATTAACGAATTTACATATTAAGAGCTCTTGTCTCTTGGCTAGACGTCGGAGGACTGACTTTAGAGTAACGTCTAGCCGCTCGAAGTCAGAAGAAGAGCAACCTATATTGGTGCTCGTTTGAGTTGTATCGATGTGAATTTGGTTTCCCGGCCGGCTTACGAAACTAATTACTTTCGGGAGGGATTTTTGTGCTTGAAATGATATGATTTCGGCAACGGCATGATGAAAAAGAAAATAATATATATATATATATATATATATTGTTAAAATACAAATTAGGTGTGTGTCGTTTGTATTCAATATATTTATTTAACGTTTATGTAATTGTAAGTTTATCGAACGCAAATTGTGTCGTTCCGAAGCGTCTGGTAGCCTGCGTGCCTTACCTGTCCCTTCTCGCACTCTTAGTAATTCCGGGTAGGCGCCAAATTGTTTTTCTTGAAAAACAATTAAAAGTTTTTATTTGTATAGTATGGTGATTTGTTATCGAAAATTCGAATAGTTCGCCGTCTGGCTTGTAACTGATTCTCGTGTGAGTGGGGGAACACGTGTTGCCAACTTGAATTAATGTTGGTTATGTCGACCCACTGCTAGTAAGCAAAACATACATAATATTTTCTACAAATAAATACTGGACAGTTTGTTATCAGTACGCACTTTTTTATTAGGCTTTTGCTTGTTAATTATCGTTAACGCTTCATAAAAATAATAACTGTTATAATAAAATTTTAGCCTCGGCAATATAATCTCTCGCTCTGCGGAGCGCTAGGTTGGCAGTGCAATGTTTACAATTGACTATGGTTATTATTTCACAAAATAAATCTGCCAATTGGGTTCTTTTAAGTACGAAACAGAGGTTTACATAACAAGATAACAAAATTAATACATATCATTAAAAGTTTGTGATCATTAAAATTACACAAGGTTTGCTATAAATTAAATATCGTGGTGTTGGAGTGTGACAGTGTCGTTGTGTAACATAGGTTATCATGTGTTCATTCAATGTTTACAAAGTTATTTCTTTATTTTATCAGTGGTGGTGAGAGTTCACAGTTTAGTGAGAATTTTGAAAGAGAATTTATTTCAGATATTTAATCAATTCAGCAATACTTATCGTCAGTTGCTAGGAAGTGTAGTGTCAATAGTTAATATAGGTTGGGTTCATCGATGTTGACTCTTCGTTCTTCAAATCTTTGGCTTCAGGTACGCCTTGCGTCTTCTTCTTGTGAATTTACTTATTTTCGATACATCTGGATTAAATTAAGCTGGTCCTTGGTCTGGGTCGAATGTATCATCCTCTCATCAGTTAGTATGGTCCTTCACTTCATAAAATATGGTCACTTTTACTGTTTTATAATAAAATTTGGGCCCTTCGCGACGTGGCGTCTCTCCTCGTAAGCGTCACTATAGATTCTAACGTTCCTAACTGAAAATCGTCAATATTCTGCTGTTGTCATGGTAACTCAAAGATTCTGATTGGTTAAATTTGGCTTAAGACCATTGTTAGGAGATTTGAATTTTTATTTAAAATGGTTACAGATCTTCTGAATGCAATTAATCTTCGGTATTCAATTTTAAGTATTAAATATCATCACCACTGTTCGTATTTTGTTCCAAGGATTAATTTAACATCCAATAAGGTTGGGTTTACTGATGTATTAACATTTTGACAGTTATTTTGATATTGTTTAATTACACTATTTTCTTAATTTACATGATTACTTTTACATTTCTTTCTTAATATGATTGCCTAATCGTCTTTTATTGTTTACTTGCATTAGTTTTGCTAATGTTATAGTTTAATTCTTAAAAATTGCGTTTTTGTTGTTTTACAGTTATTGCTTCGTTATTAATTGCTGCTTCGTTATTAATTGCTTCTGTATTTATTTTGTTTCTGATTACTGCTTTTGTTTGTATTTGAACTTATTATTCCTTATTCTCTATTATTTAACATATAACATTTAGTCTTATGGTCTACATAACTCCCACAGACATATTAATTTGCATGTCATTACTCACAATGTTTATTTCTTCATCTCTTCATACTCTTTGGTGAGTTATCATTATTACATATTATAACAGATAAAAACATAAACATTAATTAAATATTTGAACACAATGATATTTCCTTATAACTAATTCTAAATGACATTAGGTCATTAAAATGGAACTTTAACAACAGTTTATTATATGATTAAAATCTTTTTTTTTTTTTTTTTGAAATACATTGGTAATAATTTTATTTGCCAACTTAGAATACTATTGGCTTTAAATTAAAATATGATAAGTAGTCAATACTACTACTATCTTAACTCCATTAATTCCTTAATTTACTACACTTTGGTTTAGTTTGTCGTGTACACTGGTGTTCACTGATAATTGCTTTTAATTGCCACATTCCTTTCTGTGTTTAGCAATTATTAGCTTTCACTCACCTTCACTATTCACTCTTAAATCTTTTACACTGATTTATTAGTGTCTATCACTATCAATGGGGTTCTATTTAAATTGGGTATTTTCACTATCACCTTGCACTCTATATTTGATTTAAGTGTTACTGGTGGGTATTGCTTACTTAAATTCTCTTTCTCATTTTACAAAATGTTCATTATTACTCTAATTCACTATCTCTCACTTTACTAGGTTCAGTTATACCGTTAACAAGTTTATGTTGTATCAGATTGATTTGTCATAGTTATCTCTATTCATTTGGGTTATTGTACCCTTCTAAAATTTAAGTTATTGAGATTTAATACTTCTCATTTACATTGTTTGTCTAGGTTTACATTAATCATCATTATTTACAATTATTATTGATTGGTCTCTTTTTATTTGGTCTATCACTGGTGTTGTGCACTTTTACTGCTTTTAGTTCATTTGGTGATGATCCATATATCCTTTCATAGGTGTTAGGGCTGGTTCTAGTTATCCATTTATCTTGTTACAATTCATACATCCTTATTTTAGTGGCTGTTTCTACTTTCATCTTCATTTGTTATTATTTATATATCCTTTCCTTGGTGTTGGGGCTGGTTCTACTTTCTCACTTACAAATGTTCATTATTTATATATCCTTATATCAGTGTTGGGGCTGGTTCTACTTTCTCACTTATAAATGTTCATTATTTATATATCCTTTCCTTGGTGTTGGGGCTGGTTCTACTTTCTCACTTACAAATGTTCATTATTTATATATCCTTTCCTTGGTGTTGGGGCTGGTTCTACTTTCTCACTTACCATCTATTGGGTTATTATGGTTAAATCGCCATGTATTGTTGTTTTCAACGTTTCTGTCCGTTGCTTGTTACTTTTTTTCTTATCAGAGGTTACTTTTATGATTACTTTCATATGCTTGATCGTATTATTATTTTAATTACCCATTCTTTTATCTCTGACTCACTTCTTTTAATCATAGTGTTAAGTAATTAATAATTTTTTCTTATCATGTTTCTTTAATAGTGTTTGTTGAAGATACGTTCCATTACATATTGCCCTGCCACTAAAATTGATTATTTCAGCAAATATCGTTCAGGTTTTTGATTGAAATTATCAGTCATTATTTCAGTTTATTTTCTCAATCACTGGTTAGTTTTGAGATATCGATTCTTACTATTTTTGAGTGTCAGTATTCTTCTTGATTTTTGTATCATATTTTTGTTTAATGTTCTTATCCCTTTGATATCTAATTCCCTAACATTTTTTCCTTAACATTGAATCGGATCGGAGGGGTACTTTTGACTCCATTGCTCCGCCGTCAATTATACATTTGATTGCTGGACTTATCTACAGTCAATCATTAATAAAATTATATAAGTAGTCTTCGTGCGACTATAAAATAAATATCATTTGTAGGATTCTCCACATTATTATCATTTAGTTTATACAATACATTATTTGAAATTATAATCTTTTTCTTTTATTCACACTCTTTAGCTCTGAGTGATGCGATATTATTAGAGGGTATGATACACATGATCTTTTTATTATTTGTTTTGTTTATTTTTCTTCCTTTTTTAACACTAGCTATTTATTAATTGGTTTCAGGATGTTTTTTCTTGTGTTTAATAATACTTTTTCATAGAGGATTGGTTATATGTCCCCTTTCTTCTTTGCGTCTTTGGGTCTACGATCTCATATGTGTTATTTTGATTGTCTTTACTTACTATATAGGGTCCTGTGTAAAGTAGTAATAGCTTCTTGGCTACTATCCCTTCCATGATGCTTGGTAATCCTCTGTTTCTAAGTAGCATTTGCTCTCCAATCTGATATTGTATGGGTTTCGGTTGCATTTGCTTATATTTTTGTCTGATCTTGTCCGTCTTCTCCAGTATCTTATGGTGAAATTGCACGTCATCGAACTGATATTCTTCTCCATTTGGAAATTGAATTAAAGAAGTAATTTCTCTTGGTGGTGGTATTTGGAACATTGCTGTATATGGTGTTGTTTCAATAAATTGGTGGTGCGATAAATTTATAAAGTTTTCGGCTGTTGGTATGTATTTAGACCACTCACTGTGCTTATCGTAACAATATGTACGGAGGATTCTCCCCACTTCTCTCAAGACTCGCTCTGCAGGGTTGCTGCTTGGATATAACGATACCGGGGGACCCGAGTTCGATTCCCGGTACCTAATCACAATTGTATAGTTATTATTGGTTCTGTTCTTGTATTTTTGTTAATAATTATTGTATTGTTTTGTAGTAATGATAATTATTATAAAATGTTAAATATAAATAATTATATATGTATAACTGAATGTATGAAAACAGAACTTGTATGAGTCATGTAATGGAAAAATGGTGGCGTTGTCAAGGAGACTGTTTTTGGAGAGTGAAGATGATGAATTGTTAATTTTGGATCTGTAGAAGAAAAGATGAAATAAAAATTGTTCTTTTGATATCTAAAGTTAAATAGATGGAAATAAAAATTGGTACAACAAAAACTGAGAAGATATTGATTATGTTATAACATTAAAAAAAAAATTTTTCAACTAAGAATAAATTATAAATAGACCTCCGAAGAGAAATAATGAAACGCTACAGTACACTGATGTCTTGTACGTTTCTATTCCATGATTTAGTAAAGTGTTCTTCCGTTTATTTCTCTTGAATTGCGTTCCATGATCGGTGATGATGCATTTGGGTGTTCCAACTTCATTAACGTATGGTACTAGTATCAAGTTTAAAATTTTTTTGGTAGTGGCACGATTGATGGGGTAAAGCTTTGTGAACCTTGTGTAGTGGTCAAACACAATAATGAGGTATTTGTATTGATGCTTTCCTTCACTACGTGGAAATGGTCCGCATATGTCAACGAAGACTTTCTCCAATTTACAAGAGGTGGTTATCGGTATCATGGTGCCCTCCTTTCTGTCATTGTTGACCTTCACTAGTTGGCAGATGTGACATGTTTTATGCATTTCCGTACCTTTCTGTTGTCATCTTTCATGTATACATGCTCTTGTAAGGTCTTTACCACTTTTAATGCGCCCATGTGCCCATATCTCTCATGATAATCGAGAATTAGGTCTTTCTCTGTGGCACGAGGTATTGCTATTTTCCAGGTGTTGAATTTATATTGTGTTTTAATGAAAAGTATTCCTTGGTGCTTGCAGTAAAATTGGGATACGTGGTCGTCTTTGTCTGTTAAGCGTTGTAGAATTTTGCTGTTTGGGATCTTGTTCTTGTTGTCGTTCCATTTCTTTCATTATGTTGGCCAAGTCAGTTCTGCTCTTAATTATGTGGTATATTTTGATAATGGTTTCCTTTTCTCCTTCGTACGTCTGGTCTTTAATGTTTACTCTGGACAGGGTATCTGCTACAACATTTTTCTTGCCTGGGATGTATTCCCAATTTAAATTGTATTCCTGTAATACCAAACTCCATCTAGTCAATCTTCCATGACTTAACTTACAATTTCTGAGGAATGATATGGACTTGTGGTCAGTCCTTACTGTAATTGGGTACCCCAATATGTAGGTTCTAAATTTTCCACATGAAAATACAACGCTCAGCAATTCCTTCTCCGTGACATTATAATTTCTCTCACTGCTGTTTAGCACTCTACTTGCAAAACTGATTACACAATGATTCCCCTCTTCATCCTCCTGGTACAAAACGGATCCAAGGCTAACGTCACTGGCGTCGCAATTTAAATAGAATGGTTTAGTGAAATTAGGATGACGTAACATTACGGACTCAATGAATTTGTTTTTAATCAGTTGGAGTGTTATGTCTTGTTCGACTCCCCACGTCCATTTGTTCGTGGATGACAATTGGTGTGAAAATTTGGCTGTCATTTCAGAATAATTCTTTTGGAACTTTCGGTAATAATTGCACAGACCGAGAAATGATCGGAGTTGTTTCTTATTTTTAGGTGTTGGAAACTTCTGTATGCATTCAACCTTTTCTATTGATGGTGTTATCCCATTTCCAGACAAGTTGAACCCTAAAAATTGCACTTCGTCAGCCAAAATTTGGATTTTTCCAGCTTGAGGGTTATATGGTTATTTGATAGTTTTTCTAGCACGTACTCTACTCGGTGACAATGTTCGTCCCACACATCTGAAGTTATTAATAAATCGTCTACATAGACTGTTGTAAATTGTAATGCATCTGGTCCAAGTATCTGGTCCATAATTTTTACAAATACTGCTACAGAATTCACCAATCCGAAGGGTAATCTTTTGAATTGGTAGTTCCGTCCTTCAAATATAAATGCCATGTATTTTCTACTGGATGGGTGTAACTCGACCTGCCAATAGCCGCAGACAGTATCCCATATACTGATGAATTTGGTCCCATAGAACTTTTTCAGGATCTCTTCTATTTCTCCTGGGAACGTACGATCATTTACTATGTGCTTATTGATCTCGCGGGCGTCTAGACATATTCTCACCTTCCCGTGTTTCTTTGGAACTGCTAGGATAGGGCTGGTGTAGGGTGAGTAGCTTGGTTCAATTATGTCTTCTGCTATTAACCGATTGATCTCTGTTCTCACCGCTTCCTTTAATGAAAATGCGATCGGGTAAGATTTTTTTATCAAGTTGACAGGCTCTCGGAATTGAATTTCGCACTGATAATCTCTGACCTTCCCAGGTGTATCTGAAAATACGTGCTTGTAGCGATTATACACTTCTATCAGTTGTTCAGCTTGTTGAACTGTTAATTGTGCGTTCGTTTTCTCTCTCTGGAAAGTTCGGATTTCTTCGATTTTTTCTTGCCATAGTTCTTCATTGTCGGTCTCGTCACAAATTCCATTATTCGGTGTCTGTTCCCCAGTATTTCGGTATTTCTGGATGTGATACATGGTTTTATTTGGCTGTATTTCGTCACTATTGGTCAATTCGGTTATCCATTGTATGTCATCCTTCTTCAAAATTAGCTTGTATTTGCTTAAGTCAATTATGGCTGAGTACTGGCGCAGCATATCGCAACCAATTAGCATCTGGAATGGTAATCCGCTGGCTACTAAAAACGTCATTGTTACTGTTTGTCCGTCGCTTGTCAGTTCGAGTTGTACTTGTTTTCGGACGATTCTATTTTGTCGTCCGGTCGCTCCTACAAGGACAATGTTGCTGATGGGTAGCGTAAGTATAATTCTTCGTATTGTTTAAATTAGCAGCCATCCTTACTATTTCTTTTATGAATTTGCTAACTGCTACAATTTTTATTGTTCGACAAAGCTTTTCGTCATCACTGATATCATCAGGTCTTAAACAACCTTTTTTTATCGAATTTGAGTTTGTTACCTTCAATTTTTATATTGATATCCAGGAAATTAATTTCTAATCCTCCAATTTCTTCTTGAAATTTTATTGTTTTTTTCTATGTTATTTAGTTCTTCCGTAAATTTTTTAAATTCATTTACTTCACCTTCCCAAACTATTAGTATGTCACCTACATACCTGATCCATTTTTTAATTCTTCTTTCTTTATCTATATCTTTTAAAATTTTGATTTCAAAGCTATTCATGAATATCTCTGCCATTAATGGTGAAAGCGGTGATCCCATTGGTAATCCATTTTTTGTATGTAAAATTTGTTATTAAATCTGAAGTAGTTCTGGCTTAAGCATAATTCTAATCCTTCTATTATTTCGTTTTTCCATTCTACATTACTTAATTTGTTTTTCTTTATTATTTCTACTGTTTTTGCTATTGGTATGTTGGTGTACATATCTTTTATATCTAATGACATTAATTTTGTCTTATTTGTTATGGTTATTTCTTTTAATCTTTCTATTACCTTTTTGCTATTTTCTATGCTGTGGATTTCTTCTTTTTCATATGCCATTTTGATTCTTTTACTTACTTCTTTTGAAATTTTGTATGTTGGCGAATTTATAAATGATACTATAGGTCTTAATGGCATTTCTTTTTTATGTAACTTAATTTGACATCTAAATTTTGGAGCTTCAGGATTATGTTCTATTTTTTGTTTCTTTTGCCATTCTGTTAAATATGTTGTCTTTTTTATCAATTTCTTTGTTTGTGCTTGAAATTTACTTGTGTAATCATATTTTATTTCTTTATATGGTCCTTTTTGTATAAATTGTTCTGCTGTTTCGATATAATCTCTTTGTTAAAAATTGGTCTGTTGTTTAAAACGCGATTTGTTGTTTAAGACCTGATGATGTCAGTGATGACGAAAAGCTTTGTCGAACAATAAAAATTGTAGCAGTTAGCAAATTCATAAAAGCAATAATAAGTATAATTGTCTTACTCGCTTCTTGGATCTTTTGAAGTTCGATACTGTCGATTAACGAAATATTTGATCCAGTGTCTCTCATGATTTGTCTCGGTACTCCGTTAACTTTTGTTGATGTATAAGCAATTTCGCTGTGTTTATTATCAGATTGGTTATTACTTTCCTCGAGCAATTCTTCTACAATATTTTTTAAATAGTTGTTTCGCACTATCGTAATTGTGCGTTCGTCGTTGGTTTGTGCAACGTCGCGATTTAACCCAATAGACTGGTTCAGTGAGGGTACAAGTAGCTTTTTCACTGCCGCTCCTAGTTTAACGTCATCTCGGACTGTTCGTTACGCCCATCTTGTTGACTAGTTGGCTGATTTCCGCTCGTTGACGGTCGGGGTTCAGGCTGGTTATGATCCTCTTCGTATCGGTCACGCCTGTATACCTCTTGGCTACGACTTCGGCCCGTGTTGGATGTATTATCACGTCCGTAGTTACTATGACTGTACCGGTGTCCGTAGGCATTTCGGTCGGCACTTCGTCGTCCCTGATAAAAAGACCTATTTCTCCCGTCACTTTCGGCCCTCACATAATGTACTTGACGATAGTTACGATCTGTGTTGTTACAATTTCTATTGTCATTGTTGTTGCTGTTGAAAATTGGCCGGTTGTAGTTCGTGTTGTTTGACCTATACGGTTGATGTGGATTATTTGGCCGGTTGTACTGATTATTTTGATTGTTCGGCCTATTATTGTTATTATAGCCGTTGTTTGGTTGGCCGGCCGGATTATTATTTGGTCTATTATGTGACTCGTTGGGCGGGTTATTCGTATTGTTACGGCTGTTATAATTTGGGCGGTAATTACTGTTATTATATTGGTAGCCGTTCTGAAAATTTTTGGTATCGCCCCTGTCGTCCCGCTGTCGGCTCCTGCGGTAGTAACGCTCCCTTTCGTTGTCTTCTAATAGGGCTGCCATGGATTGTATTGTTTTAATTTGACTACCCAGCCGCGCTCTGGAGACACCCTCTTCGTAGTGAAAGGCGAGTTTCGTTACCAAACTTTCTTCCGGAATTTTCGGCTCCAGGTTCCTTGCTAGGCATGCTTTTCCCAGGAAATATGCCGTGAAAGTTGTCCCTCTGGTGGCGTCATACCTGCCAAAACATATACCATCACGCACGATGTTTTGCGTTGTCTCCGACCAGTATTTCCTTTTGAATACGTCCTTAAACTCCTCGTAGTTCGTGAGGTCGTGTCTCGTAGCCGTCCACCAATTGTCGTTTATATCACGGAAGTACTCGTCCAGGTACCCTCGGATAATGGTCCATCTGTTCTCCCGAGTCTTGGCCAGTTGTTCGTCCACTCTCTCTAAGAACTCCATTGGGTTTCGCCGGTATTGTTTGAAGTTAATTACTTCCCGGTTGTCCATGTGCTGGTACTGTGACATTATTGGCGGTCTGTTGTTAATTACTTCCAGCTCCTCTCTGATCTTGGCAATCTCTCGTTTCTGGATTTCTTCAATTTTGTTTTTATTTTGTTGACCTTGTCCGCGAACTTCACTTACGGCGGTGTCGATCTCCCGGCACTTCTCTCCAAAGTCTGTCCGCACCTGTGTTATATTTTGTTCGGTTGCGGTTCTTATAGATTCTATTCGGATCTGGCTGTCTTCTTCCATGTTAGTTATTCGTTCGCCGAAGTCTTCCTTAGTTTGTTGTAGTTCATGGCTCGTATTTTCCCATTTTCCGTGTATTTCGGAAATCTCCTGTCGTATACTCGTCATCTCCTCCTCGATTTTCTTATTCACTTTTTCGTTGTTCTCAGCCATCTTCTGGTTCAATACCTCCATATTTCTCTGGCTGTCTTGCTTCAGTTCGTCCATTTTTTCTTCCATGGTCTTACTGTTCTGGTCCAATTTTTCATTAATTTCCTCTTTATTTTTCTTAAATTCTTCCTTTCCGTCGTCAATTTTCTTACTCAATGACTCTATATTTTTTTTCAAGGTTTCTTCCATCATTATTCTCATCATTTCCATGAAATTTACGTCCCCTGGTTGTATGGGTTTCTCCGGTTGATTCTCTGGCTGGACGGGTTTGACTGGTTCCATGGGAGGTAATATTTGTTCGGCGTCCTCGACCGAAGTCACTTCCTTGTCGCTCACTCTGACTTCCTTTTCGGCCTCCTTCGTCCGCCTCAGTGATGATGCTGTCTTCATCTTGTTTGTCTTCTTTCGTACTTGCCGCAAGATATTTTCTCGTAACTCTAGCCTCACTAGTTGGTGCGCCACTTTGTTACAAAGTTTTTTCTATCTTGGATGTATTTATAATTTTTACTATTGAGTTTTAATGTTTAAATTTGCGAACGTTATTAAGTCTCGTTCTGTGTGATAAAAGCGTCGTGTAGCCGGTGTGTCCTTACCTGTCCCTTCTCACTCTTTATTTCTTCCCGATAGGCGCCAAATTGTTTTGCTAGAAAACAATTAAAAGTTTTTACCTGGGTTGTTTTACAGTATGATAGTGTCGATTCGAATTGTTCGCCAACTGGCTGGAGCTCGAATCTCGCTTGAGTGGGGGAACGTGTTACCAACGTAAAATAATGTTGGTTAGTTTTACTCGCTGCTACAAAACACAACATACATAATATTTTGAAAATAATTATTGGACAGTTATTAATGATACACACTTTTTTATTTAGCTCAGAACTTGTTAATCTTCATTAACGCTTATACAAAATTGTGATTAATATAATATTTTTTAGCCTCGGCAATAAATAGTCGTTCACTCAGCGGGAAGCTGGGTTGGCAATACAATGTTTTCCTGTCGCCACAAGACGGCGTTGATTATTATTTACTCAATAAATTTGACAAATAAGTCCTTTTAAGTACGACAAAGAAGTTTTAAAACAAGAGAATTAAATACAATATATCACTTTATAATCGTGATAATTAAAATTGAACAAGGTTAACAGTAGATTTCAAGTTGTGGTGTTAAAGTGGGTGACGGTGTCATTTGTGTAATACATAGGTTATAATCATTTTGTTAGTATAGATAAAATATGTTTCTTTTATCAATCCTTGAAAAAATAATACCATCAGTGATGGTGAGAGTTCACAGTTTAGTGAGAATTTTGAAAGAGAATTTATTTCAGATATTTAATCAATTCAGCAATACTTATCGTCAGTTGCTAGGAAGTGTAGTGTCAATAGTTAATATAGGTTGGGTTCATCGATGTTGACTCTTCGTTCTTCAAATCTTTGGCTTCAGGTACGCCTTGCGTCTTCTTCTTGTGAATTTACTTATTTTCAATACATCTGGGTTAAATTAAGCTGGTCCTTGGTCTGGGTCGAATGTATCATCCTCTCATCAGTTAGTATGGTCCTTCACTTCATAAAATATGGTCACTTTTACTGTTTTATAATAAAATTTGGGCCCTTCGCGACGTGGCGTCTCTCCTCGTAAGCGTCACTATAGATTCTAACGTTCCTAACTGAAAATCGTCAATATTCTGCTGTTGTCATGGTAACTCAAAGATTCTGATTGGTTAAATTTGGCTTAAGACCATTGTTAGGAGATTTGAATTTTTATTTAAAATGGTTACAGATCTTCTGAATGCAATTAATCTTCGGTATTCAATTTTAAGTATTAAATATCATCACCACTGTTCGTATTTTGTTTCAAGGATTAATTTAACATTCAATAAGGTTGGGTTTACTGATGTATTAACATTTTGACAGTTATTTTGATATTGTTTAATTACACTATTTTCTTAATTTACATGATTACTTTTACATTTCTTTCTTAATATGATTGCCTAATCGTCTTTTATTGTTTACTTGCATTAGTTTTGCTAATGTTATAGTTTAATTCTTAAAAATTGCAGTTTTTGTTGTTTTACAGTTAGACATTTGCCTAGGCCTAAACATCAATTGGCTATTTTTCTTAAATTACAGATATTACATTTTATTTTCCCCTTGTATAGGTTCTGATGTGTTTAATACATGATTTATTCATTTGTTGAATGGTTTTATGTCTGTTCTATTGTAATTGTATGTTATTTTCTTAGTTCCATATTCTGGCTTGTCTATTGTTATAATTGCTTTTGTTTGTATCATTGGACTTGTCTGTATTTATTTTGTTTCTGATTACTGCTTTTGTTTGTATTTGAACTTATTATTCCTTATTCTCTATTATTTAACATATAACATTTAGTCTTATGGTCTACATATCTCCCACAGACATATTAATTTGCATGTCATTACTCACAATGTTCATTTCTTCATCTCTTCATACTCTTTGGTGAGTTATCATTATTACATATTATAACAGATAAAAACATAAACATTAATTAAATATTTGAACACAATGATATTTCCTTATAACTAATTCTAAATGACATTAGGTCATTAAAATGGAACTTTAACAACAGTTTATTATATGATTAAAATCTTTTCAATGATTATATTATTATCAAATGTCTTTTCCTATCATTTTGTATTAATAATATTTGGTTTTACCTGTGTACCTCAGCAATCATCTATACTGTGTATTATCACACTAATAGTCTTTTTTTTTTTTTTTTTTTTTTTTTTTTTTTTTTTTTTTTTTTTTTTTTTTTTGAATTACATTGGTAATAATTTTATTTGCCAACTTAGAATACTATTGGCTTTAAATTAAAATATGATAAGTAGTCAATACTACTACTATCTTAACTCCATTAATTCCTTAATTTACTACACTTTGGTTTAGTTTGTCGTGTACACTGGTGTTCACTGATAATTGCTTTTAATTGCCACATTCCTTTCTGTGTTTAGCAATTATTAGCTTTCACTCACCTTCACTATTCACTCTTAAATCTTTTACACTGATTTATTAGTGTCTATCACTATCAATGGGGTTCTATTTAAATTGGGTATTTTCACTATCACCTTGCACTCTATATTTGATTTAAGTGTTACTGGTGGGTATTGCTTACTTAAATTCTCTTTCTCATTTTACAAAATGTTCATTATTACTCTAATTCACTATCTCTCACTTTACTAGGTTCAGTTATACCGTTAACAAGTTTATGTTGTATCAGATTGATTTGTCATAGTTATCTCTATTCATTTGGGTTATTGTACCCTTCTAAAATTTAAGTTATTGAGATTTAATACTTCTCATTTACATTGTTTGTCTAGGTTTACATTAATCATCATTATTTACAATTATTATTGATTGGTCTCTTTTTATTTGGTCTATCACTGGTGTTGTGCACTTTTACTGCTTTTAGTTCATTTGGTGATGATCCATATATCCTTTCATAGGTGTTAGGGCTGGTTCTAGTTATCCATTTATCTTGTTACAATTCATACATCCTTATTTTAGTGGCTGTTTCTACTTTCATCTTCATTTGTTATTATTTATATATCCTTTCCTTGGTGTTGGGGCTGGTTCTACTTTCTCACTTACAAATGTTCATTATTTATATATCCTTATATCAGTGTTGGGGCTGGTTCTACTTTCTCACTTATAAATGTTCATTATTTATATATCCTTTCCTTGGTGTTGGGGCTGGTTCTACTTTCTCACTTACAAATGTTCATTATTTATATATCCTTTCCTTGGTGTTGGGGCTGGTTCTACTTTCTCACTTACCATCTATTGGGTTATTATGGTTAAATCGCCATGTATTGTTGTTTTCAACGTTTCTGTCCGTTGCTTGTTACTTTTTTTCTTATCAGAGGTTACTTTTATGATTACTTTCATATGCTTGATCGTATTATTATTTTAATTACCCATTCTTTTATCTCTGACTCACTTCTTTTAATCATAGTGTTAAGTAATTAATAATTTATTCTTATCATTCATATATCATTCTTATCATTTCTTCATTAGTGTTTGTTGAAGATATGTACCATTACAATATATACACTGCAACATGAGTTTTTAATTTTTTATCTTAAATTTTGTGCCCCCCATAGCGTGCACCCTAGGCTACAGCCTACTCAGATTAATGGTAAATCAAGTCGGCCCTGTTTATAAGGAAACTAAAAGCGCAAGGAATGCAAATAAACGCAGATGAAACGTAAGTTATGGAAATTATACAAGAAGAACAATGAAGAAATAGATACAAATGTAGACATGGGGCAGACAAACGTAGAGAAATTTGGATATTTAGAAGTCTTAATAAGCTCAGACGAAAAACTCAGCTAAGCCAATAGATAAACAACACCTCAATAAGGGTACAGAGCTGCTCAGCAAGGAAACACTATTGCATCTGTGTAAAACAAGACAACCAACAATACTCTGTTGAACAAAGTTTCTGGCATTTGTGGACATACACGAATCTAAAATTATTTTATCGGGTGGGATGTAAAGGTTTAAGACGTTTTCTGTGAAAGACAAGACGGGATAAAATCAGAAATCAAAGTACATAAAAATAGTACAAAATGTGTTACTAATATGAAACATAGAAATAAAACAACTGCAATCGTAAGCGAAAAAAGATGGGCCGAGAAATGTTGATCCCGAGGTAGTTGAGTAAAGTATGGGATGATTACATCATAGAAGCGGCTAGATAAAGGGAAATGGGGCTTAGGGCGAATAAAGACTATGAAAAAACAGGCTATCTTACAGCAAATGGCAAAAACAAAGAGCACAGTGGGAGAAGTAAAGTAAAACAAATCTTGTCGATGAAGAAACAGGAGCGATCTGTGGAGTTCGACTAAGGTTCCTTAAATGAGGTCTTGCAAGGTTCCATGAACAGGAAAATAAAGCAGGTTTTTGAAATGCATGTGGTCTTCGTAGATATGGTATTATGTTAAAAAAGACGAGTGATGAGAAAAAACGGAAGTCGTCCTTTATCTACTTCTGGCTTTTATTAAATTTAAGATTTTATTTTGGGACGAGAGAATAATAAATAATATATTTCTCATAATTAAATACCAAACAATGCCACAACACTACACAAAATAGCATTGTTAGTTGTTGAAAATTGACCATTAATAACCAATTAACTATCACGTTAACACTAGCGCGAATGCCTGTTTAGTAGTTTCTCTATACCATTCTCTTAAACATTGAAATTGTTTAAAGGGACGTCAACAATCGTTTAGGCTTACAGCGTTCTGTATTGACTTTAATTAGTCTTTTTCTACCGTTCCGTAAGGCGTCCTTTAGGCCCCTCTTCCAGTTATCTTTGCCTTGTCTCTAGCTTTTACTAGGTCTGCGTGGCCTCTTTTTGCCCTTTGGTTATTAACTTTTGTTTTAACTATTTTCGGAGTCTTGTGTTCGCTGTACGTGTTCATACAAAATCTACTGTGTATTTGTGACGTCATCTGTAATCGAACGCACAGACCGGCGAGTCTATATTTTTGTAAAGTTGTCTATTTAAGGTAAACTAACGTATGTGCAGAGTCGATAATAGTTGTTGCCTTGTGAATCGGTTTACCGAAGCCGTAAGCCACAGCGTTCTGCTTTTACTGACTCGCTAAAACAGTTTAGTTTGGTATACTTTCGTTATCGTATATCTGTGTACAGCATACGCCGACACTTTCCGTCTTCCCCTATTGTTCCGTAAGCAATCCTCAAAGTCGGCCTCCCCCTTATCTATTCGTAAACTGTCCCTTTAGGTCTGCTTCAGCTGTCCTACTCTCCGCCTGCCTTTCCCATCCAAATACTTGTTCCAAATCAGCTTTTTATTCCTTATGTCACACATGATTGATTAATTCCTGATGTGACATCATTCCTCTTCCGGCTTCTTGTCTCCAAAAAATCCGTCACTGTTCCTCTTAATGATTTTTCTGTGTTTTCTTGCAAAGTCCATATATCGAAAGAGCACGTTTTTGTGTTTCTTAATCATTTGTTATAAATTTACGTTTTTAAATTTTCTTTGTGATGTTTTCATCCCATACATAGCCTACGGTTTACTAAAAGAATAGCTTTTCTAGACACGTCGTTTCGTTCTTTTTTTGTAGTAGTCAGTTTCCCTTTATATGTTCACTCCCGTTTATTTCTATTTTTGGCCCTTCCAATATTAATGTTTGTCGCCCTTATCCGTTTACATATATTTCGTTTTCTTGATATCTATTTCTAACCCTTACTTCCATGAGTTTCCCTGTCACCTAGTTCCATCCCCCTTCATAATCTTGGGTAATTAATACCCGACCTTCAGCAGTGTGTGTAATGTAGTATTAATGAGGAATACTCCCGTAGTTTTGCATTACTTTCTTTCTTCGGAAATATTCGAAGTATGTTTTAAATAGTATTAATCAGCGTTGGCCGCCAGTAAATGAACGTTGTAAAGGTTGGTGCAATACTTAGTGTCCAGGAAGACAGCCCGTTCTCAGTTTCAGTCAGAGTTATTAATAGTGTAATTTAAGAAGAGATTAGTATTTAACCGGTACTTTCACTTCGTTTACGAAGTGATACGTGCATGTTACCGGCGCTGTACACATCGAATTAATTATAATAAGCGAATTATAGCTGTGAATTTTAGAAAACATAAATTTCTTCACAGGTTTACATGCTGGAATAATTATGATACGGTGGATTTCCTGGTCATTAAATCATTTGTAATCATGTTGCCCGTCATAAATAATTGATGAAGCTGTTGATGTGATTATAATGTTCGTGCATTGCGAATTGCCGTCTGTCGGATTACCCTCATTTCTGCCTTCACGTCTGCCAAACAGCTCCGGGATTTCTGCCGCTTAGATTCTTCAGTCTGACCGTATTCGACAAAACACTTTTTCGACAGTCCTCCCAACACGCAGTTTTAAGGAGAACTTTTTTCTCATTTTGTGCACCGTTGTTGTTAACTAATATCGCGTTGCGTGGATAGCGACCTTCAACGTAAAACACCAGAGAGTGTAACAGTAGCAAAGTTATTGTTAATAGTTACCACGTTGCTCGTGATAAGTACAAATATCTCTTACTCATTATTCACAACATGTAAAGCAGCTATTACTGTACTTTACTAAACCCTAGCCCCCTTCAACAACCGCCTTCAAACATCTCTATTCGTCGACCTTGGCTGCAACTAGATATCACACGGCAACTCTTCGTATCGGTTCTGATGTCTCGTCACTGTGCCCGATTCCTTATCCCTCTTGCTCATTATTATGAAAAACTGTGTTGGAAAGTGGTTAAAGTGTTACGAACACGACGTTCACACTATAACTGCGTCGTGTATTCGACTGATGGTTGTCCCCTACTGCCTAGGATAATAAGTTCGGGTAGACTGTGTCTTCTAAATTCGTAACAAACGTCCCATTATCTTTCCTTACGTGTTCTGTTTATGATTTTCTGTGACTTTTTCGATTCCGTAACATATGTGATTTTTTTCTTCGACGTGATGATACTTACTCAAAAGGTTCTGTGCCATCGTACACGAGTTCAGATGACCGCTCCGTGTTAGGAGTTTCCGTTCTGTTTCTTTCGTGATGTTTAAGGAAAATCTCTTTTCCTCATTTTACCCTCCATTTTTGTTGACTGATTCATGTTTTGTGGCTAGCCGAATTCACGTAGTAACGTTCGTATAGTGCGCATCAACAATTCTATACACACTCCGCGCGTGTGTTTCTGTAAGTATTCAAAGTATCTGACATTGCGTGTGCTGCTTCTTTTCTTTTACGAACTCGACAGAGTTTAGAGTAATTAATCTTTATGATGAGGCACATGCTTCGAAAATTGATAAATTTAACTTTTATTTCATTCATACTCATGACTTGAATATTGACCAACACGAATCTAAAATTGGAGACGTCGTCTTGCACGTGGGTTGTTTCTGTTACCCTGTCATTCCCATTGCGTTAACCCGGCCAATTTTCTATAGAATTTTCTACAGGCATTTCTTACAAAACAGTCGGGTTTGAATATTTTCATTTTTTTTTTAAATCCCGTTTTGATTTAATCACATTTCCTTGTTGAAATCTACAAGGTCCGAATTAATTTGAATGATATTGTTACGGCGACGCGCCGTGTTCGTGTCCCGTACGCTGATTAATCACAAAATTGTGCGCAAACAACCGTGACTTACAGCGTCATCAACGTGTATGCTCTACAAAGGTCGATTAAACAAGTCTATTGCTTTCTCGTTTACCACGGAGTTGTTTCTTTGTAAATCAAGAGCGGCTGAAGTTCAATCAGTCAGCTAACGATAATTTATTTCTGGGAACTGTTTTATAGCTATTCAGAGATAGAGAAAAGTATGTTTAATTGTTATATTTTTTTTTGCAATACGTATTGTTATTTGTCAATTTAATGACTGTCACCATCCGAGACTTCATAACGTACTTGATATCTGAGTAGCATATGAACAATACATACAAGTTTGCTTAGTTTTCAGTCACGTGGCTAATAAAAATTGTTGCTATTGATGCTTTCTCTGGCATGTAGTGATTTATTGTACTGTACTAAAATCGCGTTCCACGCTATCCACGTAACAGTTAAGTTTGAAATATTTTAAATTTAAATCCGCTTCTACTTATTTTGCACATTCCCACTCTCTAATTTTAACAAACAGAATATTTTTATTTTCGATCTGACGATGAGCTGAGAAGCTTGAAAGCGCTAATCGGAATAATTTTTCTATAGCGGTATGCAACAGTGATAATTCTGTTTGTGATTATAACCACTAACACAACTTTCTTATTTAAACTTCTCTTTATTTTTGTTTACTCCAGAACCAAGTAATAACGAATCTTGGAAACACAATTATAAAACTACACCCACTATACGTTCTGTGCTTCACCCTCGATCCCGTTCGGATAAGAACGTAATATCAGTTTGCACGGTCGGTTGGCTTGTGATGGGTTCGGGTAAAACGGTAAACGAATGGGGGGAGGCGGGATTTTGCGGCACGAGGAAAACTGCTGCTGCTGCTCTACCGTAAAACTGGCTTGTACGTGATCTCTTCGTTTTCCTCGTTCGATTCTCGGAGGACATAACCCGCCCCGTACGCAGAAAGCATCTGGTCATAAATATTAATTAATCTGTGTACAAGGTCGTTTTGTCGTGAGTGCAGTAGCCATATCAGACGCTATGTTTGGAACCATACTTTTGATTACTTTAACAGCGTGCATGCCATTCCAAACGTTTCTGCGTATAATGTTAATGACGTCAAAAGCTGGGGCTGGACATCTGCAGTGGAAACGACGCGGACAGTTTTCGTCGCAATTATTTGTAGCAGATTGTTAAGTCCGGCTACTGTTTTCTTTCTTACTTGTCTTTTCGTTCCGTCGGGCGCTGTATGCGAATAATATACAGTCCCATCGTGCAAGCGTGTGCTCGCGTTCGCGCGTTTTTGTAATTAGGCTAATGGCTCCTTGCAGACCACCGAAGTAGTTTAGGAGTCGGGCAGGGTTCACTCCTTTATGTGAGCCGTTCGGTGTACAGGAATGGTAATGAGCTCAGCAGTACGTTTCAGCTGCCAGTTATTACTCTACGATATTATCCCAAATACTTTATTTCTACAGTCTGACTCGACCGAGGAGGAAGGCAGAAAAACGAGACTTGATGTTATGGTGAGCATCGGTACGTTACTTCAAGGTGTAAGCCTATATACTGCACGGACATGGACTCACGTGAGCCCATTACTTCTCGGCAGGCAAGTCTTCCAGCTAATCCTATGTAACCACTGGTTTTGTTCGAATTCTTTCTCCCATTTCAGTGTACATTCCATCCGTCCGACTGTTTTGTCCTTGTGTCCTCGTTTCCCGTGCTGTCCAGCGCAACATTTGTTTTGGTAATCATTGATCGTTCTTGCAAGAGCGCGTGTTTTGTTTTTATGTCGTCGGTCAGTTTTTACGTTGAATTTCCCATCATCTACCGGACTCTCTGATTCGTGATCCTGCGCCTTCTACTCACCTCCTGAACTCCATTAGTTTGAATTGGAATACAGATTTCTGCAACTAACTACACTTTTTCTTTTTCCTGAACACGTTCGTTTTAATACAATCGTAGAAAAAACTAAAATCTTAGCTTTTTACTTACATTATCTTTGTATCATGTATTTGTTTGTCCTAAGGCTTTCGCGGTCGGTGTCAGTTGTATAAGAAGAGTTTACCGGGCTGTTTGGCCGTGGTCTACGGTTTAATGACAAACTAAACGTTTCAACGGCACCACTGGCTGCCATCATCAGTGGAATTAAAAGAAATCCAAGACCTCCTGAACGTAGATTATTATCGTCAGGCTAACAGTACTGTGGTAAAGGCTTAAAACCACAGTACAGCCTTTGCCACAGTACTGTGGGCCTGACGATAACAACCTACGTTCAGGAGGTCTTGGATTTCTTTGAGTTCTACTGATGATGGCAGCCAGTGGTGCTGTTGAAACGTTTGGTTTGTCATTAAACCGTAGACCACGGCCAAACAGCCCGGTAAACTCTTCTTATACAACTTGTTTGTTTCTCTGTGTTTTGTAGATGATCAGGTAATCTCATGGCACAGCATTACGAAGGTATCATCTATATGATACGCAAGCTTATAGAAGAATATTCGAATAGGGGTTATAGGTTAATTTTGATAAAAAAAAAAAGTGTATTGAGGGATAAATCAGGACTTAGTACTCGACAGTGGTCAACATATCAGACACTACACGAGCTATAAGTACTTAGGATTAAAAATCACAAAAAACGAGACATTATACTAAGCAATTCGAGAACGAAATATGCAGGGACGTAAATCTATTACAATGTTAAACAGTACATTATGGGACAAATGCATTATCAAAGAGAATAAGAATGTTTTAATGTTTTAACGAAGTCATAACTGACGGATTTTTTACTCTGATGATGGATTAAGTTTAATCCGAAACGCGTAAGAATACAGGAACCAAGCGGTCACAGTGACGGATTAAGGTAAAATAATTTAATTATAATAATTGTGACGCGGATACCAGTACAATGACTTTAAAAGAGAATAAGAAGCAGATATGTCATACAATTGTCAAGAGTATAGTAATTTATAGCTCGGTAGTATCGCCGATTAAAGTTGAAGCAGGACAATATCGAAGGAATCGGAAATGGACTTTTGGAGGAGGGCGGCATATATCACGAATGGAAGAATGACGAATGATAGAAAAAAATAAATTTGGGAGGTAACACGCAGAATGCTAGCCGATATAAAGGATAACCACTTAATACGGGTCGGCCATGTTCGCAGAACGCCAAAAGAAAGACTATGGAAACATATTTTGATTGGAAGGAGGCAGCAGGGACGACTCTGGCAGAGTGGCAGAGATTAAGTGATGGATCGGCGTGGATTGGAAGAGGGCATGTGGAATGGTAGAGATGGATAGCAGTTGGATATTTGAAGACGTGGAACTTTATAAGCCGATGTAAAGAAGAAGACGTACATTGTAATATGATACGAATTTACATTGAATTTGGAAATTAATCACATGGTGTAAGGGTGGTTTTAGTATAATGATCTTGACAGTACTAGGAACAGGGTCATTAGTATAATGACCTGCAGACTAGAACAGGGATTAGACAGTTACACAGTGTTATATGGGACAAAAATATTAGAAAAAGCACAAAAAAAGATATATCAGACCATAGTCCAAAGCATTATGACGTATGCAGCGGAAGTATGGGTTATTAACAAAAAGAATGAAAGAAAGATTCGTGCAACGGAGATGGAATATTGGAGGAGGTGCTGTGGAATAACGAGAGCAGACCGAATAACAAACGAGGAGATCAAAAGAAGAATGGAAACGGAAAGAAGTGTAATTGACTACATCGAAGAAAAAAGATTGGTGTGGTACGGTCATGTCCGGAGAGCCCAAAATAGGTGGATCAACAAAGGGACGGAATGGAGTCCATTAGGAAGGAGAAAAATGGGAAGACCGAGAAGATCTTGGAGGGACGAAGTGGATGAATCTATGCAACGTATAGGACTTGAGGAAGGACAATGGGAACATCGGGAGAATTGGAAAGCCAGGTTGAAGGAAGGGAGACGGCACTAGCTGTAGCAACCCTATTATATATATATATATATATATATATATATATATATATATATATATATATATACACACACCTGTACTACTGCATTGTTCCATGGACAGTGTATTGCTTGCCGAAGCCTACTATAAGACCAACGATTTTCCTTGGAACCGCTTGTTTACACCACTCACACAGAGAAATTCGTAAAACGCCGATGTAACAAATCGCCCGCTGCTGTTTGTACTCTTGTAGTTTGATCGAATGTATCTGACCGGGTAGGCGGGTTTCAGACACACTGTGCATTTACCGTTTTATATTTTAGCGGAATATTGTGTGCATAGCAAGGCCACGACGACATAGACTGTCCTTGATTTATTTACGTATTGATTACATGTGTGTGTGTAGATGTTAATGTTACCATGGAAACTGCAGTGCAATCGCCGACTGTTATGTTGTAGCCTATATAAACTGCAAACAACATCGTTAACGGCGAATGTAGAGATAACACAACACCGCGGCCGTCTCCCACCGCGCGAAAGCTGTAATTCCTGTACATCAGTAATGATTTTACACATTGTATGAAACAAATGGTGTCTGTGATTCTAAACCTTTTTGCGCCATCGCTGTAACGGTTAACACAAGTGAAATCGCATGATCGTCACAAATTTAGGATCAACTTATCGCCAGTTTCGTATATTTCTGTTCGTATAAAATATATATTATAAACGTTTATGTGATGCCGTGCACTAATAATCCCAGCATGTGTCGCGTTCAGTGAAGTCTGTAGCGTAACCAGAAATGTTGGAGATTATTAACTAAGATATTTCCATGGGCGTGATTGACCAGCATTTTCGGTGTTATTATTGATAATGACATTGGCGGTAGTAGAAAATTCGCTAGTTATAACCCCACGTTTATGTTACATCCAGTTCTTGCCTGCTTGAACAAACCTTATACGATAAGGTTTTACCTATAAGACCACATTGACGACTTACCCAGTTGGAGGAGGGTTGTAACTCCCATTTAGCCCCCTTGAAATAAATTTACACTGAGTAAATTTGTATCTCTATGTTTTCACCCAGTTGTTATTCTGTGTTCATTATATTATATTCTACGTTAATTATATTGTGTTAATTATAACATATTATATATTATAGTAGAATACTCCCTGAGCTGCAGAACTCGCTCACTATTTGGAACGAAGTATATTTAATTATTACCTGAATTTTTTAGTTTTTAGAATTATACCTGAAGATAATTTTTCAGTTATGGGAAAAATGACAGAAATCCCGATTTCTCTACTATTGCTTTAGTAATATAACTAGTGTAGAGCACACAGTCACACAATAAAGACTAAAAATATGAAAGATGCGCATTTGTGTTAGTTTCTTGTAGAGTGACACACTGATGGATTTTCACTTTTTTTTAATTTTTGATCTCTTTTCTGGGCTCTGGGGTATTAAAATTTTGAAATTTCCTACATTCAGATGTTTTTTTAAGTTATCTTTAATTTTATACCCCATATGAATTTTTGCGATTTTATAAAAATGTTCACTCACTCTTTTTGTACCCTGATGTCCAATAATTTTTAAATTTTCAAAATGAACACTTTATTCAGATTTCGGTTTAAATTTCCTTTAATTTGATACCCCGCTTTTGTACTTTTCTCGATTTCGACCTCCTACATTTTCCTCCCCTCCCTATTTTTGTAGAGATGAATGTCAAAAAAAAAAATAGGATTCTGTAGGGTGAAAGTATGGACACGCTCGTCACGTTTTACGTCGATGCGTTTAAAAGTTTCGTGAGGCATATCCTAAACAGACTGATAGACAGATAGAAAATCCCAAAAAGTCGAGTCAAAACAGAGAACTCGCTTCGCTCTTTCAGTTATCCACAATATTCTGTGTTATATTCTGTCTGATAATGAAACCATAAAATGCAGAGTTGTCTATAAAATGTTGGTGTTTGGGTCATGTACGTAATTGTATGAATACGATTTCAATATGATTTCAATAAAATTATTGAAAAAGTACCGAAAGTTGTGGGTAAGAAACAAAACTTTTAGATAAAACGATTACTGTTCGTGGTAGCTTGACAGATTCAGACTTTATTTTAGAGGTAAAATTAAAGTATAATGTAATATAAATTCTCAAATATTTTAGAAACCCAGGTGTTTATGAAATTTTATTTTGAAACGTGAAAAACTATGTTGATATCTTTTATATAATTCCTGTTGAAAGTGTACCTCGGTTTGCGGAAATTAACATGGAGAGATGGGGTCATCGACTTCTCGTAAAGAGGTGTAGCAGGGGGGTTGCGTTTGGTCGCAGTATAACACGTAAATAATTATCCTTTTTGTTATCTGTCACACGTTTCCCAGACGATAGCAAATAAACGTGCTGTGGTACACTAAACTAGTTAAGGTAGTCCTCACCATTATATATCAACGGACTAAAATTTTAGGTTCCACTGTCAGAAAATATGAGAAACCACACCGTTGGCGTAACCATTGGCTGCTTCTGGGGGGGGGGGGGGATGAGACTAGCTTAAAGGTTGGACCCCCATATTTTCCTCAGGACAAGTGAGAAATTCAGGATTCTTCCCATATAATTTTTTAAAATATAGACTCTGCGCCTATCAGTTTTTACGTACACTAAAGTGAAGTATAAGGGTTACAAAAAAAAAAAAAAAAAATGGAAAAGCGCTGATTTCAAAATATTCTATCTTGATTAATCGTTATAAAAATTAAAGGTAATAAACCTTATGTCATTAGGAACCACGTTGATTGTAAGTTTGTATTCTTCATAAATCTTGTGAACAGACTCTTTCTGGAGATGTTTTGAAAACCACGTTGTATTTACTCTTCACACTTTAATTTCAGGATGTTGTCCCCAGAATGCTTTGAGCAACTTGTAGTTTGTGTTAAAATACGTTATTTATAATGCAAAATCTGGGAATAAAATTTTCACATTTTCCCTGATTATAGTGAAGAAACCGCTATTTACCGTTTCAAAGACGTCTGTTCAAACAGTAGAGAGATTAGACTACAGGAGTCATGACATAGACGACCTTTAAGGGGAAGCATGTCTGGGCGAAAAAGATAAAGGTAGATAGGCTTCGTATTTTTTATACGTTATTTACCAGATGTTGATTTTTAAAAAACTATTTTATTAATTTACAAATATTGTAATTCCTTTTATTTCTACAGTTATTTATAATATAAGCCTTATTCGAATAGACGTAGCTTCGAAATAGGCTTGCGATAAGTGACTAAGGAGTTTTGTTGGATTGATCACCCTGACTTTCCTCGCAGTTACGCCACTGGACCACAGAGAATCGATTGTCAGCTTACGATTTAAATGGAGTGCGGCGTACAAAGAGGAAAACTCTTCTCTTAGTAGGAGAGCTGGGCCCGAGATTTTGACGTCATCCGGAATATGGACAAACTTTACGGTATTATGTTCCGATACTAAGGGGGGTTACGTTTCTGCGCAGGCGGACAGCCCAGTGGATACAGGGGGTAGATATAAGGGGTGAAAGTACCATTTTCTTTTTAAATTAACGTCATCGAGATAGTGCACGAAAATTTGCACAATTATAGATCAAGATATACTTAATCGAATTTCCAATGGGCGGACACGTAGGTGGATACAAAGTGGGTGGCGGACGGGGGTAAAGTTGCCCAAAATTATTGTAAAAAAACGTCATTCGGAATATGTCCGCCAATTGCATTATTTAATCGTCTACATTTGAGAACTCATATGCCAAAAGGGCGGACAGCTAGGTGGAGGGGATAGGCTGTAAAATGGGATTAATTATTTTTTAACCCAAAAAAACGTCATTCGGGATATGTCCGCCAATTGCACTATTTAATCGTCTACATTTGAGAAATCATATGCCAAAAGGGCGGACAGCTAGGTGGAGGGGATAGTTTATATAATAGTTTATACAATAATTTATACGCATACAGGGATATATTTATTGAAAAAAATAAAATAAAATGTGAGGAAAATATTGAAATGATAAGTTTTTTTTAAATATTTTACTATACAATTTTATTTAAGAAACAAAATTAAGTATTAAAAATACAGTGTGATATTTTTAACATTAAATTTAAAAATCATCGTCGCTTGTACAATTATCAAAATTCATTTGTTTATAACTTTTTTTTTAATAATAAATTTCGAATTCTGTTCGGTAGGTGCAGACGATTATCTAGTTTTTACATATAAAAATTAAGTCGCTATCTTTAAAAAGAAAACAGTTATTCCCGGAAAACCTCACTCCTGTACGAATTCAAAACAAGCCCCGCCCAGTCACTAATTTTTGTAGTATTAGTACCGGTATTAGTCACCGCTTTATGCGATGACACACACATCTTTCCGTGTATTGCGCATAGCTCAGGCGGGAATTGACGAATTTCACAAAGCGTCCATGGTGGGGTCCGAAGCCTCCACGCTGCCGTGAGCCGTCCCTTCTTTTATTGTGGAGTAGGACTCGGTTTCAATAAGGTGAAAGCAGCAAACAACGGTATCTAACATGGCTGATCAAGCGGTCAATATAAAATGCACAATGTAGACGAACCTTTTTTCAAAAAAAAGTTGAAAAACTTTGATGCTTCAAGCCTACCGCCTTCCCAATCTGAATTGTACCAACACCTTCTAAGAGCACGTTATATCACGAGTATTAAACGCTCATAAACCAGTTCCAACAGAACTTGATCCTAAAGAGAATGGTTGGGAGCTGGGAGAAGATAATACTTATACATTTAAATGGTTTGAAGGTCCTCAATTGCCAGAGTCTGTTCGAGATGTACTCGAGAGTGAATCTGATAATGAGATGGATGATTTTGAATGTGAAAGCGATGAAGATGACGAGTGTGAACAAAGCGATAACGATAATGATAATTGTACAAGCTACGATGATTTTTAAATTTAATGTAAAAAATTTCACACTGTATTTTTAATATTTAATTTTGTTTCTTAAATAAAATTGAATAGTAAAATATTTTAAAAAAAACTTATTTCAATATTTTCCTCATATTTTTTTTTCAATAAATATATCCCTGTATGCGTATAAATTATTGTATAAACTATTATATAAACTATCCCCTCCACCTAGCTGTCCGCCCTTTAGGCATTTGATTTCTCAAATGTAGACGATTAAATAGTGCAATTGGCGGACATATCCCGAATGACGTTTTTTTGGGTTAAAAAATAATTAACCCCATTTTACAGCCTATCCTCCTCCACCTAGCTGTCCGCCCTTTTGGCATATGAGTTCTCAAATGTAGACGATTAAATAGTGCAATTGGCGGACATATTCCGAATGACGTTTTTTTACAATAATTTTGGGCAACTTTACCCCCGTCCGCCACCCACTTTGTATCCACCTACGTGTCCGCCCATTGGAAATTCGATTAAGTATATCTTGATCTATAATTGTGCAAATTTTCGTGCACTATCTCGATGACGTTAATTTAAAAAAAAAATGGTACTTTCACCCCTTATATCTACCCCCTGTATCCACTGGGCTGTCCGCCTGCGCAGAAACGTAACCCCCCTTAGTATCGAAACATATTACCGTAAAGTTTGTCCATATTCCGGATGACGTCAAAATCTCGGGCCCAGCTCTTGGACTATCTAAAGGTGGGGAAGGTTAAAAAACGTATAAGAAGTTCATTGTAAGGTGGTTTCAGAAACTTAACAACAACAAAAAACTTGTCGAAAGACCGCAAACTGTGATTTACATCTCAAGCGCAGAGTTTTCCTCTCTGAAATTAACGGCGTACTTTTCAAGGTCCTGTCATGCGCGACGTGGTTTCTATAAAGATTTTCATGCACATACACTTTGCAGTTGTAATTAGTTAGTTGAAAAAGCAAAGCATTCTTCTTCGTAATCGAAAAAGAATCGATCCATTCCATTGGTAACCGTTTCATGCATACTATGCATGTAGAGCTCTTATAGTCGCTATTTCGTCATTGGCATGTTTTGTAAAGATTGGTACAATGTAGTCGTACTGTTCATGATGTCTCGATTACAGCACACGTCGATATCTCCTATACCGGAATTTCTCCAGCCGGTAGTCATTGCATCATTGCAGTGTAAGGTTTTTGTTAAATAAAACGATAGTTGTTTTATTTAGTTATTAAAAATAAAATTCGTAATAAACTGTTTGGCATTCGCAGATGACTTTGCTATACTTTCTGAACATCTTACACCTGCAGTAACACAAGTTAATTGTTTAGAGGACATAGCCAGTAGAACAGGCTTAAGAATTTCTGCAGACAAAACAAATTTCTCACAAACATTAAAAACGCGCCAAAATTCCTGGTAACAGATAGTGGTCGAATACAGAGGGTTCGAAAATTTAAGTATCTAGGAGAGATAATTCAAGAGAATGGCTTGAAATAATCTGCTATAGAAGAAAGGATTCATAAGATGGAAAGGACATATGGTATAACTAAAGATATTTACAATAAAAAGTGCATATCTAAAAATGCGAAAATAAGCCATTACAGTACAGTAGTGAAGCCTGAATCCCTATATGCAAGTGAATGTCTAGCATTGAATTATAATTTAGACAAGCTAGAAATATTAGAAAGACGAATTATTAGGAACATATTAAGCCCACGAAAAATTTCTGAAGGTTGGAAATTAAGAAGTAATGATGAAATATATCAAAGTATAGAAAATATAACAGAAACAATGAGAAAAAGAAGACTATTCTTTTTTGGACATTTATATAGAATGGACGACAATAGGTTGACAAAGCAAATCTTCATATATCTGTGGGGGAGGAAGTCAACATCAAATTTGACTAAAGAAGTCCAAAAGGATTTAGACAAAAATAATATACACGCAGAAGAAGCAATTGACAAAGAAGCTTTTCGGGCAAAAGTGTTGAACATGGAGGGAGTCCAGGGTAGGAGAGAGAAAAACGCAGGTTCAAAGTGGACTGAAGTTTAAAATGGAGACTACTTATTTATGGTATATATCGAACAAAAATTAACATGCTGGTAAGGTACAGTTACAATTTTACAATTTAAAGTAATTTTAGAATAAAAGCATTAATCTACATAACATGATATGAATGTTGTATCATATTCACAATCACAAAACCATTATACAATCACAAGGCAAAGAAAAAAAATTTCGTCTGATGTGACCATTGGGGGCGGGAATCCCCCCCCCCCGGGAATCCGCGCCTGGTTGTATTGTCTTTGTCAACTCTTACCGCAACTTAGAAGTTCCATAGTGGAGAATGTTACTTATAGTGTGCCACTAGCAATCAAGCCTTTTACTTGTAAGACCACAGACAAATCTATAGTCTGATGTTTACAGAATATTTTTAGTGCACTGTGAGAGCTGAATTCGCCGAACTTGAAATGCCGTAATCGAGAATGCACTTTCAGAATGCTGTTAGTTAGTAATAAAGGCCTTGACTTGATAACACGCAGTAGTCTACAAAACAAATCGAAATTCTGAAGATGATAAATATTATTATTGCAGTGACTAAAGCCGGATTCTCAGAACTCTCTAAATATTTACGTTATGCTGCATACCCATAGTCGGCCATAACAAGGTATCCTCCCAGTTGCGAACTTCCAACTGATTAAACTTGCAGTTTCATTTGCGAACACTTAGGCTGATAAATAATTTATTGTTGACATGAGAGAGCACTTCCCACTTGGTAATAAACAGGTGAGACGGATTTTCTTTTCATAACTATCGTGCGGAAGCAACACTTCTTTAACTAAAGGTGAATGAAAATAGTAAATTTACATTTTTCCTGTAAAAATAAACAAATTTAAAAACTCGTGTCGCTTTTTTTAATGACTGCTGAAGTAAAGCAGCTACATTGACTTGGCGTTTCGCAATTTTGTCCTTTTATTATTTTAAAAACTTTATTCACTTAATTTTTTATTACTTCAATTTCACATATTTCACTCGTTACATTTTTCAACTACTGTAGATTACTAAATACATTTACCTAATTAAATTTTGTACCACACATGCATGTATATAATACATATTTTCTAACTTACCTTTTTTTTTTAGTTTTTACTAACCAATTATTAATATAATTTTATAATCATTACGTTATTTATAATTATTGTTTTATGTTTTTAATTGTTATGAGATTTTATATTTACTTCACTATTTTTTTACTACATTAATAAATAGCCTACATTAACTAAATTACGTTTTGTGTTTGTGTGTGTGTGTGTGTGTGTGTGTGTGTGTGTGTGTGTGTGTGTGTGTGTGTGTGTGTGTGTGTGTGTGTGTGTGTGTGTGTGTGTGTGAACATTCCTTCTTTAATTCAGAGAGAGAGAGAGAGAGAGAGAGAGAGTTGTACTCGCGTATATGGAACCTGTATTTAGTGGGGGAGCACGCGCGCAAAGACTCCTCCTGTTTCACTCCTTCCCCCTCACTCTATTTCTCTTAATTAAGAAGAGATTTTTAATCTTGGTAATAATCTTAAGATAATTTGTAGAATATTTTATTATTTTTCAATTATCGTTTATATTTGTATTTTCTATTTACATTTTTTACTGAAGTACTCAGTTCTTCCACTGAAAATTAATAAATTCCATTTGTATTACGTATGTGTGTGGTTGTGTTCTTGACTGTCTCATTTTAGTTAGTCTAATTTTAAAGGGTACGAGTTTAAAGTTGATTTATTCGTAATTTTTAGGGCTCCTTGCAGTTCTTTCATCCAGTTCAGTATATTGTTCTTTTTTTCATACCTTCAAAATTAACAGCATCCTTAGATTCCTCAGTTTCACATTTTTAACATCTGCTAAGGTTGTTTATTCTTGGTTGTGGTCTTCCAACCGTGGGTGTTCAGTTTCTTATGACATGTTTCTTCTGCATTACGCATGTTACTGTGTCGAAGGTAACAGTTCCATAATTATTGTGGGCACTAACGAACTTTTTACCCACTGCTCCACGAAGTAGATAAAGAATTTAAAAGCAGATTTCTCTTCTCCTGGATCTCGATCGTAGACATACGTACAGCCAGCCATCTTCTACATTTTCGGGCCTAAGGAAATCAATTGCAGTACACACTCTGGTGTTCAGCCTGTGTTTTAAATAGACCCATGACACTTGAACCTCCTTGACTCTCTTATAAAGCACAGTGTGTACCTTTCGTCGTTTCATTAATCTCCAAATTGAAAATGAAAATACAGAGAGCAACACAGAATACATCAACGACAACTGCAGTCGGAATGAGTAAATTGTAACAACTGCTTGATAGAAGAGACTAGCGAGCCTCTGCATCCGTGGTTAGCAGTTATGTGTTGAGTTCCCTTATCAGAAGCAACTGGGAAAAACCGTTCATAGCTTTTTTTCAGCTGCGAGTAATGAGCAGAACAACACTAACGTTGTTGACGACTCCTGTTAAATCGGAAAGTGATTTCCAGTTTATATCAGTTATAGTATCAGTTGTTTAGAAACTGACTGCGCTATTTAAGGGTAAAGTGTAATCTAATTTAAAGAAAAAGATTTCTACTTTATTTTACGTATTATTCATTTTTACTACTTCGTTAACACTTTGGTAGATATGTACACTGGTTTGTAATTTAGAAATAACAGTGAGACAGGCGCAAATATTTTAAGCGCGTTTTTTCAAGTTTCTTTAAAATTTTACGTTAACTTTTTGTTGGTAACCGTGAAGCAATTATTGGTTTGTTATTACAGTGACCGCAAGTGGGACAATAAAGATCTTAAAACGACCTGTGTTGATAAAGGTTGTCACAAGTGGGACGAATTTTACGTTGGTCGCAAGTGGGAAAGATCCCAACACAGTGCATACCGTGTAATTAAAAAGTACTCGACCAGACGTATGCCGCGTACAAATGAACCTTTACTAGGTACTTTGAACCTTAAACAACCAATTTTACCAGACGAGTCTCTAAAATTACCGTCATTTCTGAAAATTCTCGATTTCAACGGGAAACCCCACTTTACACGTACAACAATCGTAAAACTGCGTACCGTAATTTAAAAGCAGTTAATACTAACTTAATTGTTTCACATGCATAAGAACCGCTTAAAAATCAAATTCCAACGCGAGTAACGGACACAGTTGCCCTGAAATTATTAACTCGAGTATCCACTTAATAACGATTTGACCCATATTCAGTTCCGCGTATTGAACGAGCTATGCTTTTTTCTTTCGTTCTCTTTCATTTCGCATTGATTTCATTTCATAATCGGAATAAGTTGTGGCGTTCTCAACGCTAATTGCGTAATTAAACAACTAAATATTAAACGGTAACAATAAATTATAAATATACGTGCATGTGAAAGTAAAAACTGGGCATATACGTAGCTTTGTAGAAGGAAGCTGTAGACTCTTCGTACGTATATGTGTAGATTTGTTGGAAGAAGGTGTGGAGATAATAAACTGATATAAACTGGAAATCACTTTCCGATTTAACAGGAGTCGTCAACAACGTTAGTGTTGTTCTGCTCATTACTCGCAGCTGAAAAAAAGCTATGAACGGTTTTTCCCAGTTGCTTCTGATAAGGGAACTCAACACATAACTGCTAACCACGGATGCAGAGGCTCGCTAGTCTCTTCTATCAAGCAGTTGTTACAATTTACTCATTCCGACTGCAGTTGTCGTTGATGTATTCTGTGTTGCTCTCTGTATTTTCATTTTCAATTTGGAGATTAATGAAACGACGAAAGGTACACACTGTGCTTTATAAGAGAGTCAAGGAGGTTCAAGTGTCATGGGTCTATTTAAAACACAGGCTGAACACCAGAGTGTGTACTGCAATTGATTTCCTTAGGCCCGAATCATGTGTAGCGTTATTGAGGGAAGTTGTAGATTATCCGTAGCCATGTTGTCACCGGACAAAAGGCTTGTCACGTGACAAATGGCGCCATTCATACAACTCTTCGTTATTTTGGTGACCCTTAGAAGGGCCGTGTGGCTGGAGCGCTGTGATGTTTGTTCCGCCCGAGCCGCGCTCAGATGGTCGGCGGCTGCGCCGTCTGTTCGTGGCGTACTGCAGTCCTCCTCTTCTTTCGGCATCGGTTTGTAGAGTCCGCTGCCGGCCCAGCGACGTCCATCGCTGGTGCGGTACAGGGCGAAGAATCCAAAGAACGTGCGTTCTACTCTTTGGCTGTTCCTTCCGGATGGCGCCAAAACATTGTAGCGGCGCTCTTTTTATGCCCTTACCGGGATCCCTGAATGGATCGCTGCGTATTCGTCAGGTGTCACGCGCCGCCAGGTGTTCGCGGCGCTGGTACCGGAGAGCAGATGTTTGCCTTGTTGCCGTCACAATATATTTAAGCGAACGGCAGATTCTTCTAAAATACCTGTTATTTAAAGTTTCTTTGAAAATTATACGACATCGCAGAAAGTGAAATAACACAATAGAACGTAACAGGAAGAAAAGAACTTTCTTGTACCAACTAGTACGAAATCTTGTGCCGACTACTATGAGTTGAGTGAATCGTTGGGAAATTCAAGTTATTCATCGCGTAATGATTGCAGATACCAAGAAAAGTGTCTGAAGCAGACCAGGCAAGGAAACGCAACATTATAGGCCGTGGTGGAGTGATGAAAACAATGGAAAACGAGGATGTTCTTGTTGACGTATTTTGATATTCATAATACGTTTTTAATTAAGCAGGCCCAACACTCTGTGTAAGGTGTATTGTTGACGGTTTTGGGTTAATAATTGTCAGTTACTGACCCCGGCCGTTAGTTCATTATTATTGTGAACCGCGAATTACGTGTTTTCTGGAGACTCTCTGAATTAAAAGTACCTCGATTTAGAGTAATTTTTAAAAATTGCGGGCGTTTTGTGCCTACGTGCATTTTCTGGCAATGAAGACCTTCCAACTTCAGTTTGTATTCCACGTAACAGTACACCGAATTCGGGGAATTACTCGCTACTTGGTGACTCTGGTTATGAGATTTCCCTATAATTGTAGTATTTTGCACTACAGTGTTAGCTTGTGAGTTACCACATGAAATACAACATACGACTTACTGTTTCGAGTGATCCTCCGGGTAGTCCTGTTTTTGTAATCAAGTTCGTGAAAAATTAAAAAAGCTAAGCAGTTTTAAAAATCAGTGTTTATATAATTTTATGAGGATTGAATAGATCTTGATTGTAAAACAGTGTAATTAATTATTGTAAGTTATACCAGATAATTCACGACATTTTTATTACCACTTCTATGAAATACGAGGGTCAGTTGAAAAGTTTTTTGTTTAGCGGTAAAACTACAATTTTTCGTGTGCTGCAAGATTTGTATTTTATATAAACTCCTGTTGATTTCCAAATCTATCTATCAATTTATTCATTGTTTAGAAGCTGTTTAAAATTGACGTGTCATGCGTGTTTTGAAAAACGGACAAAATGAAATATCGTGGTGTGATTCTTTGTTAAAAATTGTTTAGCGCCAACGGAAATTCAGAAAGAAATTGTAAATTTGTCAGGCGATGCTGAGACTTCAAAACCAACGGTTTGTAAGTAGGCACTTGAGTTTAAACGTGGTCGTATTGAAAATGATCCCCCCGCACCGGACGCCCAAAGAATCCAACAACTCCAGATGCGGCAGCCATCTTGAACAACTCTTTTTCACACCAAGTTCTTGAGTTCAAGTACAATGCACACGCTCATATGAGATGTCTATGATTTCACCAACGTTATCCACTCCTCAATCTGCGGTCTTCCAACACCCTATGAATTTTTTTAAAATAATGTCATTTTTTGTTCCAATTTTTGTACGACCACGTTTAAACTCAAGTGTTCCCCACTTACCGTTGTTTCTGAAGGCGCAGCATCTCCTAACACATTTACAATTTCGTTTTGATTTTCCATTGGCGCTTAAATGTTTTTAACAGAGAATTCTTCACAACACGATGTTTGATTTTTGTGCATTTTAAAAACACGCGTGACAGGATAATTTCAAACAGCTGGTAAAGAGTGAATAAACTGACAGATAAATCTGGAAATAAACAGGTGTTCACGCGAGATATACGTCTTGCAGCACACGAAAGATTTTAGTTCTACCACTGAGCTATACAGATGTCGCTATGCGAACTTTTCAACTGACCCTCGTAATTACAGTCATTGTACCATACGATATGTCAAAATTTGAAAAATTGTATAAGGTATACAATTATCCAATACACACTGAACCACTATTAAAAACTCACAAGTTAATTAAATTACAGTATTCTGTACCACAAAAATAACACTTGACACTTTCACTAAAAACAGTTTCTTCCGCTCGCATAGATAATAAATTCGTGGAACTCACTTGGCTATGGCCGACCGTTGTTGTTGTTATATTGCCAGGAAAGGTCACTTGTGGCATTTAATTGTAAGGTCTATATCTGGAAACTTCCGGATGCTGCTAAATTAAACAACGGGTTTACGGAATGTGCGCACATTTTCCGTTACTCGGTATACGGCTGTGAAAATGTCGTCTGCCCGTTGACTCAACAAGTACGTGATAAGCGTCACGTAGGCTGCGCATATTATTTACATCATCGACGTAACGGTAAGAAGAATAAATTATTGATTTACAAAATGAAAAAAACGAGAATTTTGTAACGTTTCATTAAGTCACTTGTAGTCATTTTTTCAGGAAATTCTATAAATTATTGAAATCCTAACGGATTTTCTTTCAGTAAAAGGAATTGGCGAGCCTGTAATGTGGCTTTCGGGTGTGATATTATTGGTTCCCCGTCTTGTCATATACCCACATTCCTCAGTTTACCCAACAAAGACAAAACTCTGATTTTTCTCAAAAAAAGACATCCATGACCCTTCACTAACCTTCTATGCTTTCTGTCAGCACTCTTTTTCACACCAGCACAACTGGTTTTCCTTTTTTGTAAGATTTCAACTTTATGTCCTTCATAACCCAGTGTTTTGGCGTTCATTGGTTAGTTCTCTTATCGTCCGAAATTTGTATGTCGACATCTCAATATCTTTTCAGCTCTGACCAAGACAAACTGTGGAAGACAATGTTTCAGTCATAAGGAAACATGATGGAAGGAATTTAGTCTGTAATCAGTGAAGACCTAATTAAGAAAATACATGAGCACTAAGCGCTTAAAAAATTCCCAGGATATGAACTTATCACAGGAAAGGCGCTTTAAGGAGTTACCAGAAAAGGAATATTTGAAACTCTTACGTCTTAGAATGAAATACGTACCAGGTGAATGGAAAGTTGCTGAAGTTGTCGTCATCCGAAAGCCAGAGAAGCAATTGAAAGTAAAAACATCTTATTGACCGATATCACTGCTAGCAATTTGTACCCGGGCTGTTCGGCCGTGGTCGATTCCTTTGTTCTGTCATTATCTAAACGTTTTGGCCACCCACTGGAGGCCTTCTTCAGTAGAAAAAAGTTTAAAGTGTTCGAAAAAAGGGTGGAAAGCCGAACGTACCCCTAACCGAGATAAAGGCAGCAATGAGTTACTTTTCTTCTTCCCTTCGAGGTTAGGGGTACGTTCGTATCTCCACCCTTTTGTCGATCACTTTAAGGTTTTTTTCTACTGAAGAAGGCCGAAACTTTTAGGTAACGACAGAACAAAGCAATCGACCACGGCCAAAACTGCCCGGATATAAATTCTTTTATGAAACAGTATCACTTTAGTAAATGGGGTAATCTGATTGGTGCGCAGAGAAAGTGTCGGTACGGTGTCACCATGTTAAGAATGCGTTATTGCATCAAAGGCTTCCGACTGTTATCATTTTTGCTGAGGCGGTAATATATTTTGTTTAGTTTTTACGTCAGTTACTTATTATCAGAAAAAGGTAATGCGATTTTAGTGACAAGTTGCAAGCTTCACATCAATCTTTAAAAAAACTGATCATATTATGTCAGAAATCTTTTAAACTGTACATTGTTGCAAAGTATTGCGTATTAATTAGTTTACATTGACATTAATTGTTTCACGTGAATTGTCTTCCCTATAATATGGGTAAAACTTAGTGACTTGAGACACACTGATAAGAAGAAACAGAGTACAGTGCAGTCGCTTAGGGCACATTAGGAGTCACAACATAAAGGATACATAAGGTCAAGAAACTATGTTTTTAACCTTTAGTGTAAACGCGTATTAAACTTGATCTTTTAACCGAGCGTTATACTTCCATTAAATTTTTCCTCGTTCGCTGTAATAACAATAATTATTTGTGTGCAATAAACTTATGAGCGCTAGTGTGCCAGCGACGAGCGGTGATGGATTGATGGTCGCGGTAAGTGCCGACAGCAAGAGAAGTCTTTGTTGCCTCGGGCCGCTAGTAAACCAGTGTTTTCTGTAAATTAATAATCCAGTTTTACATGTTTCGTGTCCGTGACGTATACTTAAGAGTTAATTGCTACCGGCCGTTTGAGTTATTCCGACACTCAAGGATGGTCGGACGAAACCGCGTAACAACGACTGTTGCACAAGGATGAATCGATACGAACACAAAGCGGTGAAGCGTTAGAGCTGTCGAAACGGTTACCGACCGTCTTTGGAACGCGAAGGTCTCTCTCCGATTCGAGGTCTAAAACGTCTCTCGACTGCTGTTGTTGCCACTTCAAACTGTTGATATTAGTTCCCCTTCCGGGTTCTTTCGTGTGCGTGTGTGTTTAATCCAACGACTATTGTTTTTCGGATGTTTCTAATACGTTTACTTTTTATCGAGATGGAGAAGGTGTCTGGCCTTTATTGTATTCTGACAGTGCGATGACAACACAACATAAAAAAAAGATAACGACTTGATGTCTATCAGCCATCCACGAAATGCGTATATTAATGTTACTGCAGCTTTTTTAGAGCTTATGCTCGTTTGTAACGGTGGATGATGCAGCAGTTGTAGGGCTACGATTAAGCATGTTGTAATTATAAATTGGGTGTTACGTCCAGCTGTCCAGACTGCTTACAGCCACATCTTCATACCTCTTGTCTCGCCATCTACTATGAATGTCAACTTATAGACACATTTTTAAACCTCAGACCTCTTGTCTCGCCATCTACTATGAATGTCAACTTATAAACACATTTTTAAACCTCAGACCTCAGATCTCGCGATCTACTGGGGACTTCAACTTACAGTCACATCTTCTTCAAGTCTTAAAGCCTCAGACTTGACGATCTGTCGTGGACCTCAACTTCCACCACATCTTCTTCAAGCATCGTGTTTCACGATTTACTGTGAACTACAACTTCAACTAAAATCCCTTGTTTTTCAAGTCTAGATATAATGACGATCTTCTGTTAACTTCAACTTTCAGGCACATCTTCTTTAGGCCTCCGGTCTCACGCTAGACCTATTGTGAACTTCAATTTACAGCCTCAGGCTCCCCGACTTTCTGTAAACTTCTCCTATCTGACGTCACAGTACGAAAATATTTAAGCCGATCAACTAATCATTGTTTTTTTTTGCCAATGATGGTCGCAAATAATAGTCAAAATAAATCTCTATATAACATAAATTTCGTCGAACGCATTACCGTAAACGATCTTTTCCCTGAAAAACTGTTTTCCTTAACACAATATATTGTTGAAACTCGACAGGCTTCAGCTCTTTTGCATATGTCTCTGCTGTCGTTTTTATTTAGCTTCACCATTAGTGATCCTGTGTCTCCAATTCCGAAGACGAAACGCTTTAAATAACCCTACTTTTTCGGTTTAAGCTAAGCCTCTGCTCAATGGTAGGCTGAAACAACCTTGATCCAGCTGAAACAACCATAGACTGCTATAAAAACAATTTTTTTTCTTAGTATTATAGTCAAGGACAAATTTAATAGGTACGGAGTTGATCATTGTACTTGTTTTATAAATACATTTAACAGTTTAAACAAACAATCGAAATCATTAAGTAGTGACAGTTGTTTCAATTTAGCAATACTAACCAAGATAATTATAATATATATAGAACAATGTTTTATATTAAGATATTATTATAATATAAAACAGTACAAGATAATTATATTAGTCTTTGTTAATTATATAATTGTATAATTTTAATGACGAAATGTTGACGCCAATTTTCCCCGTAATCCGTTCATAATTACGACCGATTAAATCGTTAACGGTCATTATTACATCACGACTTACGATACAAGAAAGTAATGTCTAGTGTTATAATTGGAGCATTAATTGTAATTACCTAGTTTTATTATTTCTTTTTTAAGCAGAGATAATGCTTTAATGAATTACCTTTCAGGTGCCTGCGTATTTTTTATAAAACTGCAATTTACATCACATAAATGATAAATCATTTTTATCTGTATTTTAAAAATGGTAGTAGTAGTAGTAGTAGTAGTAGTAGTAGTAGTAGTAGTAGCAGTAGTAGTAGCAGTAGTAGTAGCAGCAGCAGCAGCAGCAGCAGCAGCAGTAGTAGTAGTAAAGAAATCCGTAATCCTCAGTCTATCTCAGTATTAGGGTGAATTGACGAATAAACGAATAACTGTCAAACTATCGTTGACACTGAAGATGGCTTCCTATGGGTGGGGCCGAAACATTTATCATTAACAACGTTCGACCACGGCTAACAGCCCGTCTATAGACAATTTTAACAAATCCTTTGTAACGAACAGAAAATTTTAAAAAAATTTTAAATTTTCACCTCGGCAGAGTACGTTCACACGAGGCAGTGTCAACGACTTATAGTTGGCGCAATAAATAAGGAGTAATGAGAAGATGTCAGTGAGGCGTCGCTGACTTGACAATAGAAACACATTAAGTTAGATCCAACTATAGAAATTGGTGGCGTAAGATGACAGGGAAAGTTTCGTCCAGAATTATTGCTCTCTGCAGCTGTAACAAAGTAAGCGAGGACATTCACACCAGTACCGAGAATTGTAGCAGATGTTGACCATGTTACGTCAGTATACGATAAACGACAAAAACGAGTGAAACTACATATTTCAATGGGACGGATGCACTGCACCTTAAGAAACAATACAGTAAGATAGGCCTGACAAAGACTAAAGTCATGTTACGCAGCTGGAGTTATCGTCTAATTGACAGACAAGAATTTACGAAGGGAAAGTTGGGGTGACTTCACCAGCCGGCAGATGTTCAAAATTGTTAATAGCCAGAAAAAAGGGGTTAGAACTTGGAACAATGCGCCAGGAAGACTGAAAGTACAGATAATGAGAATCTATAGAAACACAGAGTTGACTCAGACAATAGGTTGATCGACAAGTGTTTAATAGCCATAGTTTCGTCGAAACGGGTCAACGTTCGTCAGAGCAAAAATCGGGGAGACGTAAGAGCCTATCAGATGCCCTCAGCCAGCGAGAAATTTGGTGGTAAGGAGTGTTTCCATAGCAACTGAAACGAAGGACCTATCGGGAGAACTATGACGTAGAATCTTGACATGGTGGGACAGTATTTTCCAAGAAAGCTAAAAACTGACCAATCTCGAAATGAAGTAGGCGTAAAGCGCGCCAGAGACAAAATTTTGAGTAGGGACGAATTAATAAAAACTATCTGCCCAAGACAGAGACAGTCAGTGATACTCAATTTTTAGACAGTCTACACTCAATTTTTGAAACAAGTAATACTAAATTTTCGACAGTTTTACTAAAGTTTTCAGACAGTTTTTTACACTCAAATTTTCAAATAGTTTTAACTTCAAGTGCGAGAGACGGTATATCATAAACTTTCAACAGTTTATTCTAATCATTCGGATGAGATTTAACCAAAGTGCGAGGTAACGGACTTAGTTAAAATTATACCAAGTGAACAATCAGATCGTTACACCAACAGACATCATCACTTAACGATATACAAAACAGTTGAACTTAATATAGTGTACTACACATTAATAACAACATAATGAACACGAAATATTAAACAAATTAATGAACAATACGAATGTTTAATGAAGCAGCGACAAGTGGAACTAGACATGTATATTAACATTAAAACGAAATCACAGCACACACAGTAAGATGAAACATTCGATTCAACACTGAACTTTAATTATTCACATATACGAACGCCTACGCGAGTGACCGGAAGAGTAAGTGTTAAGTGATTGTGAGAAAGCAGCATACGACGGAATGGGTCTACGAGCCACCTGCATCTCTGGAACTCGACTTCAACAACAACTAATGGATATTCAATAACCAAGTAACCATTATTATAATTATTTCTAATTAGTAACTTCTACTGACCTGGTTTCTTTCAAAGAATTCACACCTGAGAAAATTATTAAGAAAAGTAATGAATAAATCTGAATAAAAGTAATTAATTAATGAATTAACAAAAGCTTATTTGGGATTTAATGAACGCATTAAATAAGTAATATATGAATTGTTATATTATTTGATTTATATATGTATGTATGTTTTCTTTGTTTTCAGCATATATTGAAACATGTATTTGTTATTATAAATATGTATGTATTTCAGGTACAGCGACGTATCATATGTACAATTACAATGTATTATGAATGATAATTAAACTAGTACTTTAAGTTGATCATAAATATGCGTTCATTATTACCAAATGCAACCCAAATATTAACCTAAAGTTTGAAGGAATACAAATAGATTTTAAGAGTTTCATGTGTTCAAATAAAGTAAATGAAATGATAACGTTAATCTATTAAGTGATATCACGTATGTGCTGATGAGAATCAGAATAGTTATACATAATTTTTAAATGGCTGTTTCACACACGCCATGAAATTAATCAATTAAAGCAAGTGAATACATATTATCTATTGCACCTGAATTATATAGAATTCACTATATAAACTGTGTTCCAACACGTTGGTATAGATAATTAGAATAATAAATAAAATTTAATTACACACATACATGTGAGAGATCGATAAATTTATATATTTAATAGCAAACACAATTACATAATTAATTATCACAAAGGTAATTCTTCATTTACATTTATTTTGCATAAATTGACAGTTATAAAATGGCTCCCAAAGAACGTGGGGCTCGGCAATCACAGATTGATTAATTAAATCACGGTTAGCATAATAAATAATCCCCAATCATTATATTAAGTTATACCTTATATCTTTCAGAGTAGCCTATATTTAACTGTGTACATACTGTTTCTCAGTTCTTGGTTATACTACACTAGAATCTGTTATTTTCAATTCTTTGTTTAATGTTATTTTTGCGACTGCGCTGTTCCAGTTCTCTTTAGCTCTCCATCTGTCTCTCTTTTTTGTATTCTGTCTCTTTCATATTACCATAAATTTTTCGTCGACGTGTACGAAAAATTGTACGAGGCGAGGCGTGTCGATGTGTACGAGGCACATAGTTTTGTGTCTCCATCTCCCCGCGTACGGTTCATGTGGCCGGAAAAATTTTCTTTCCACTTTGTTCGAGACGTCTCTTTTTTTCTCTTTTAGCTTCATTCCTGTTGAGAACACAAGATCTGCATTGTTCGTGGTGTCTCCAGTCTTTGTTTTTCGTGATTTTGAATTGAAGTAAGATTGCAAAATTGGTCGTACAATATCAATTTGGAGTGTTTATTTTTTTGCTCGAGACCTCAGGACAAGGAATTGAAATCTTCATACAGTAGAATCTCCATTAACCGAAACACTTTTAACCGAAATACCGTTTCACCGAAACGACCGACCAAAAAAATGATATATTCCTGATTTTTACAATTAAAATTTGTTTTCCGAATAAAACACGAAAACTAATGTAATAAACATTATTTCTAAAGTGTGATTTGGCATGATAGCTCTCTTCAAAACAAACAGGTTTCCGTAGTTTGAGATAGAAAGCAAGCATAGAGCGTTACCTTTTAAACAAAGGGGGTGGGTGAAAAAATAAAAAACAAAGGAAAATAATTTTTTTTCCAAAAAATTCATAAAACTAGTGTTTAAATATGACTTTATGTAAATTGATTTGTATTAAAATCTTTTGATAATATTGTATATTGCATGGAGTTACTTCACCTCAAACTTTAAAAAAATGTCATCTTAATTATTACCAGAAATTTTGTTTATCCGAAACCACCTTCCCCCTTTGCTTCGGGTTACAGAGATTCCCCTCTATTTGTATTTTTCATAATCTTTAAGAATCCTTCGTTAAGGACAGTGGAACTCATCCAACGGTATATCCTTTTATATGACATGGTAGTTTTTTAATATGTGAAGTCTCACCGAATCTGTCGTACTTTCTTCCTGAACTGGTATCTGCTGCAACGACGTTTTGGACTTGATAATGGCAGTGACACCGAAATGCCTCGTTCAGTAGTTCAGCAACAGAGTTGTAGTGATGAAGTCCACCGTGACTGGGAAATTTTTAAACGATTGTCGTAGATAATATTTTTTATTTAGAACCAGTTGCTTTAAGAATCAGCTGTTTCACTTTTAAAGGAAAGCTCTGTCAGCAGTAGTGTTTTGTAATAAATGCATTAAGAGATGCTATAATGCTTTATCTCAACATAGATGAAGACGATGCTGTCCGCATCAGGTCGTGTTAGCCGGCCGTCGTGTATAACAGGGCAGAGTCAAACAGAGTATGGAACGGGGTACAATAAATAAATAGTGACGACTGTATATTGTGGAGGTGTGCTAAACTAGTATTTGAAAATAACAGGTACGAACGAAACCGTTCCAACAAAATAACACGTACAAATACCTGTTATTATATACTTATACATATACCTGTATTATATAATTTGTTAAAATAAATTGAAACTAAAAGTATTAACAGTGTTACTTTACACTGTGACTTTATTAAGCTGTTACTGTTTAAAAGAAAATAAGAAACAAGAGAATTTATAGGCCTATCTCCTTGTGGGAATACTAATTTAAGTTTTCACTAGGAGTAAACAAACTGACATAGATTTAATATTAAATTATTGATTCCATTTTGGTTTGAAAAATCAGTTGCAAAACTCAGGCAATGAAATTTAGAGTGCACGTAATAGCACAACAAAGAATGACAAAAAAAGTTACGTGAGATATGCAGTGAAGTTAAAATAATCTCCGAAATCACATTAACAAAAAGTACTTTATGGCCTATCTGCCACTCTGTAGATTATTATAACACAATATAAACCGCTTTTTCAAAATTTACCAAGTTGGTGACTAGTATAATATATATATAATAATAATGGCTCCCATGTATACCACCGAAGTAGCTTAGGAGTACGCAGGGTAGGCTGCCTAATGTGAGCCTAATGCTGCCGTATTTCAAGGAAGGCAGTGTGGCCAGCACTACGTTTCAGCCACCCATTATTATCCCCAGGATGTTATCCCACGTACTCATTTTCAACAGGCTGAGTCAACCTGGGGTCTGAAAAACGCACCTTGATTTTATGGTGCGGGCCCGGGAATCGAACCCGGGACCTCTAGATTAGTAGCCAGGTACCATACCCACTGGTCTACTGAGCCACCTAGTACAATATATAATTTCTTTATATAATCTGTATTATATATCTGCATAACACAGGAGAATAAATGTTAACATCAGTATGAATTTTTTCATTTATTAAAAACAGCTTCGTCTCTTTGGCATAGAGATATTCTGAACCTTGCTGTTTTGCTTCGTTTCATACTTGTTTGGCAATCGGCACATGGCCAGAATGAAGTATTCTGCACCAGAATACTATAAATTCTCGTCGTACTCGTAGTAAATTATGTACTAGTAGTACTCGTTTATTCGTCAGCTGTGTAGGGGGATCCCGCGACTCGGAACCGCGAGGCCGCGAGTAATCGGAACGGGTATTTCAGCTTTCAGTTATTGTACACTCGGAACAGGTATTTCAACTTTTTAGTCACTGTTATATCCGTTCCACAAAAATTTCGTTCCAAAATACCTGTTATAGGTACATCGGCCCACCTCTAGTACAGTGTCATTATACTAAACAGTAAATATGTGACATTGTTTTAATCATAGTGCTCCTCTCGGGATACTGTACTGCTACCACAGCCTAGCAGGTGCTGTCTTGTGTATAACTTTATTCACATTATCGTAACTCGACTGTCTGACCCCGCGATAATTATGGCTCGTTGTTAAAAAAAAAATTGAACGAGCGGAGCGAGTTCTCAGTTTTAAATCGACCGTTTGGCATGTCTGTCTTCTATGTTGGGCATGTCACACGATAGCGTTAGAACGCGTCAACCGATTTTCGTAAAACTTGGCATGCGTGTCCCGACCTTTATTCTACAGAACCATTTTATTTTTCAGATCGCTCCCCCTAAAAGTAGTTGGCGGGAGGCAAACATGTGAGGAGGTCAGAATTCTTGTAAAATCGCAAAATCCCACTGGGGTATCAGATTAAAGGGAAATTTTAACCACAATCTGAATATAGTGTTCATTTCTGAAAATTTCAAAACTTTTATACGTAAGACCCCAAAAAGTGGGTGAAAATTTTGATAAAATCGCAAAAATTCATAATGGGTATCAAATTAAATATAATTTCAAGTAACATCTTAATGTAATGTTAAGTTTTGAGATTTCAACATTTTAGGGCCCCGGACAAGGTCAAAAAAAGAGATCAGAAATTTATTTTTAATTGTGAAAATCTAGCAGGGCGTCAGACTAAAAGCAATTGTAACCCAAATCTGAATGTTTCGAATTCTTATTGTTTATTGTATGATTGTGTGTATCTACAGTCGTTATATTAGTAAAAGCACACTAATATTAGATTTAGTATATTAGTACACACACTATAGTATATTAGTAAACACACTAACCCTGGTAGAGTAATCAGGATTATTTTTCCATATTGAAAAATTGTCTAATATAGAAATGTATATAACAGCAAATGTACTTCCCTGAAATAGCGAGCGAGTTCTGCAGGTCAGGAAGCATAGTAGTTTTAATTTCAGTTGGAAGTAAAAATTAAGCTTTAAATTTCATTTCAACTACTCACTCGACCTCAGTGAGGCGACACGACTAAAATCCGCGTTTCTGTTTCATCAGGACGTGACAATTGTTTACTAACGGCCTACTGCTGTTGTAAATATATTATCCAGTAGAGAAAAATGCGAAATACAGTCGGAAATGTGTGAAGTGTGTTTAACAAGGTTATCCTTTGTGGTCGCATGCTGAACCGGAAAGAGAACGGCGGAAGTAGGAAAGATACGCGTGCTCAGCGGCACCCACACCTACCCACGCTTATCACACCAGCCACCAGTCTTCCTTCCCTCCCCCCATCCCCACCTTGACAGCACAACCTAATTTTAGCGGCCCATTCATAAGTCACATGCCACTTCAATTATTGAATGAGAGAGCCCCGTTCTCGGTACAGTGCTGTACTCTGCCGACGCCGCGGGTCGTGGAGCCTGAAGTAGACAGCATTGGTACACTAAGTGGACGTGTGGGTGTCCCACTCAGAGGTACAGAGCGAAAGAACTGTCAATAAATTGGCCCAGTCTATTCGGCTAGTGATTACATAGAGCTGCAGTTGATCGTTTCGGACAGCTGTTCAGTCCTGTCAGTTTCACTGAGATCATCTGTTCATTTGTTGACTAATGTGCCATTTTCGTCGTAATAATTTATTTTGGTGAATTTTTAATGTGTTCTTTATTATTATATCCGTCATGGTTTATTAGAAAATACTGGTTTATAATGGAATATTATTTTCATAGTATTATTCCAATTAGGTATGAATACGTTATTACCCACGAGATAATACAATTTTCTTTGTGATAATATCGTATCCCATTTCTAGGTATATAAACGCTAATCGCATGTTCTTTGCTCGTATTTTTTGGCTTCCCAATTGGATAGATAAAGTTCTTCTTCTCCCCTTTTATTTTCATTTCTGAAAGTCTTCGTGAATAAAACCTCGTATTCAGTGGCTAAACCGTGTATATTACAAACTCCCTCAATCTTTTTCCTTTGTTGCTTGTCCGGTTATTCATCATCATCATCCTCCTCCTCAAGGTGTAAACCAAGAATGGTTTATTCCGGTCTCAAATAGGCAAATATTACAGCTGGTCACTCCAGCGCTTCCTCGGACGTCCCACACCTCTCCGGCCCCTAGGCTTGTAGTTCCATAGTTGTTTGGGGATGCGGCAGTCATCCATTCGGCAAAGGTGTTCCCACAAATTCAGTCGATACTGGGCGATTGTCCGATTATAATTCATAATTGATTATTATATAAATTTATTCCTTTGGTGTTAGGATTTTACATAACTGATTTTTAGGATTTTACATTTTTATGATAAGTGAGGAATCGCCCCAACCAGAAGAATCAAGGAGGTTGTCTTTCTCTAACCTTCGGTTACCCAACGTTAAAACTGCAAAGCAGCAGTTTCTGCTGGTCCACGGGATTAGATGTAGGCCTGTTACCTCTCGCTACTATCAACCGTATCTGAGAGTCATTCCCCTCTAACTCACCTGGCGACGCATACAAGAAAGGATTTTAGGCTCCACGAAGGGAAACGGTTTTCTGAAGAACACCAGCTGGTAAAAAGAACGAGACAAGAAGACTGTTGGAAGTGCACAAACTTTATTATAGGTGAGATAAAATAAAAGATATCAAAACGATGTCAACATAAGAAGAACGTGGCCACCATAAAAAAATGTCATATACGGCCTCATGAAACGAAATATCGGTATGGAGAACCATACATGACTTCCATCTTCTAAGATTTATTTTTAAAATCATTTACTTGAATTCGGTTCGATAATTTCTAACCTAACAGTCAGGTGTGTTACTTGGAAATCGAGTTTTTTGTTTGACGAATTTAAATTAAATATTTCCATAGAAACTACTTCTTTGTTGCCGATAACGTAGTACACATATATAAAAAATTATCCCCTACTCCTTCAACTATCATTTTCATTTATAGAAAATTACCCCCTCCCCCTTCAACTACTCTTTTCATATATAGATATTTCATCTACCTTTCAACAGTGAATTATTATGACCTTCTTGGAGAACTGGGACATTGCGCAAAGTAATAGAGGGGAAGGCCTTTTGGAGAAACGTTTGAGATATCCGGGCCAACGAATGAAGAACCAGTTGACAAGGGCAGATGGAGATTTATAATCGGAAGATACACTTAAATTTTATATCTGCGTTGAAATTTACTTTTGTGTAAATATCGGTATGGAGTAGTACCATACATGACTTCCATGTTCTAAGAGTTGTATTTAAAATCATTTTCGAAATGATATATTTCCATATTTCCACCTCACGTTAGCGGACTCGATTTTCACTGATGATGGCAGTCGATGGCACTGCCGAAACGTCTGGTTTTGCAGAAAACATTGGACCACGGCCAAACAGCCCGGGAAGGAATTTTAACAACAAACTACTCTTTGTTGCCGATAACGTAGTAGACCTACATATATAAACAAGAAGCAGAGCTAGATATGGTGACAAAACATCAAATAAGTGGATGCTTGAGTTCTGAAGAAATAACTTATCAGCTAAAATGGTACCCCCATGTCAGTTGGGTGAAGACTATACTCAACCTTCGTGAGGAAGGACTATACTTTTGGATAAAATGTTTGTAGGTCGAACGAAGAGCTGGGAAATCTTCTTTCTTCCTTAATACGTTTGTGTCTTCTGTTTAACACCCGCCAAAGGCCAATAGGCCAAAGGAAGCTTTGATCTGATTCCTGTAATAAAATTGGACTCTCGCTGCGAGTTATCGGCCGAGGGTGAATGATGTCTATACTGTTATCAAAGTCTTTCTTGTCAATACTATACTAGTCATTTTTCTTTTTTTTAAATCGAGTCTTTCTTTCTTTGCATTCGTCTTCTGATTTCCTGAACGACGATTCTGTTCACTCGTGTAATTATAAATTTCTCAGCAAAACATTTCTTCTTAATACGTTTGTGTCTTCTGTTTAACACCCGCCATTCTGATCCATGTCATAACGCTATATTCCACACAGGCTAGTAAATAACTAGCCATTAGGAAGGTCAAAACATTTCCCAGGAGGGTCAAATAATTTTCCAGAGGAGAAAAATATTTATATATTTTTCACACATACAACATACACATATTAGTTTGTAATTCTTATATCATAATAGAAATAAGTACACAGATTGTATTAATTTACTAAAACATTTATTGCTTCAAAATATGCATAATTTTAATGGCTTGTAAAAGTTAATGTTTGATCTCCATTAGGTAGTGCTCAAGTTTCCAAAGTTTGAATATTATATCCGTAATCAAAACATCAGAGCACGTTTTAGTGTGTATGAGGGTACACAGTGGACAAAAATTTTCAACATTCCCTATGGAGCGTTGCTCAGAGTAAAGCTGCGAATCTACAGTGTACAATTTCACAAAACAAACACGCGGAAAAGAAGGAGCGCTCTGAAGTCTCTCATGGACCGTGAGGATCTTGCAGAGGGTTCATTCCCTAAAGACGAAAAGTCTGTCTATGAACCGTTCCTCTGTACGGTTATATACGTGCAGTTACACTGGCCAGCGATCCACGGGAAGCAAATCGCTGTCCACGCTGGACACCTTTTCGGCTTGCACGCGTTGTGTTGGTGTGGGTTTCGGCACTTTCCATTTAAAAAGCGTGCAAACGTTAAGAAAATAAACATGAGTGAGACCAGAAATAACGCGAATTGTGTGTGTGTGTGTGTGTGTGTGTGTGTGTGTGTGTGTGTGTCTTGCCTGCCTTTTTATTGCGGTAATCATAATAATAAAATGGAAACGTAAACATTACATAATTGAGATATGCTTGCCTGCCACGAACGATATATTTTCTCTCATACATGATTTAAATTAAAATGAAAAAATATAGAATTTGTTAAAGTGAAATGAAATGTTTCCATAGAAACTACTTCTTTGTTGTCAATAACGTATTACACATATAAAACTTATAAAATTTACTTCCTCCATCAACTACCATTTTAATTTATAAAAAAATTACCCCCTCCCCCTTGAACTACCCTTTTCATTTATAGATATTCCATCTAGCTTTCTGCAGTGCATTATTATGACCTTCTTTTCAGGATACTTTATTTATCAAAATTAAGCACTTTACTCTTGTTAAAACGTAAAACGTTGCAGGTAAACTACCCCTTTCCCTTAACCGATCTTCACCAAAAACAAGAGGCCTTGAGTCCTCTACAATTCATGGCTGTATGCAAAAAAGTACGGTATTTGATTCTGTTTGAATCTGAGGTTGTTATCGTTTGCCATAAAAAACATTCTACACACAGACACTTTTCGAAAAATGACTTGTTTTCATGTTTTGATGGTAGTACAATCAGAATCTGCCGTTATCTCGAACAGGATTTTTTTCGCCATGACCATACTTCCATTTCCTTATGGAACATGGAAGTAAAAAATCGCCATGGAGAACCATACATGACTTCCATGTTCCAAGATTTGTATTTAAAATCATTTTCGAAATGAAATATTTCTATAGAAAGTACTTCTTTCTTCAGCCTTAACCACAGTACTGTGGTCACTAACGTATACCACCTCACATTAGCGCACTCGATTTTCACTGATGATGGCAGTCGATAGCACTGCCGAAACGTCTGGCTTTGCAGAAAACATTGGACCGCGGCGAAACAGTCCGGGAAGGAATTTTAACAATAAACTACTTCTTTGTTGTCGATAATGTAGTACACATATAAAAAATTATCCCCTCCCCCTTCAACTATCATTTTCATTTATAGAAAATTGCCCCTCCCTTTCAACTACCCTTTTAATTTATAGATATTTCATCTACCTTTCTACAGTGGATTATTATGACCTTTTTTTCAGGATACTTTATCAAAATTAAGTACTTTACTCTTATTAAAACATAAAACGTTGCCGGTAAACTACCCCTTCCCCCTAACCGATCTTCACCAAAATCAATAGGCCTTGAGTCTTCTATAACTCAGGCACATATGCAAAAAAATTATTGGATTCTGTTTGAATTTGGGGCAGTTATCGTTCCCCATAGAAAAAATTCTACACACACACACACACACACACTTTTCGAAAAATGACTTTTCTTCATGTTTTGAGGGTAGTACAATCAGAATCTGCCCTTATCTCGAACAGCATTTTTTTCGCCATCACCATACTTCCATTTCCTTATGGAACATGGAAGTAAAAATGACTTTTCTTCATGTTATGAGGGTAGTACAATCAGAATCTGCCCTTATCTCGAACACGATTTTTTTCACCATCACCATACTTCCATTTCCTTATGGAACATGGAAGTAAAATTGTTACACACCACTATATAGACGATTTTCAATCAGCGCTTTTGACCCTTTCAACTCATTATTAGATTGGAAACAGACAAGTGTAGTACATTATGGTTCAATGTACATCTAATATCTATTCAGGTTGTTTACTCACGGTTTATGTGGTTACTTAGATATTTAAATCCGTGTGTTCATTACCATTAATTACCTTAAATATATCAAACTACTGTACAATATTATTAAGTTATCCTAATTCGATGTATTACATTGGTATTAAATAATCGAAGTTCTTTTTTTTTGGAACCCCCAAAAAGACAGGGACGTATAGAGAAAAAGGAAAACGGTTAATTATGGTTTTTCTAACATAGGCGAGAATTATATAGATTACGGGTAAGAATAATAACGTAAGCTAACGCAATATGATCAAGGCAGACTTTAATTATAATGATAAGTTTTTCACCAATAATATTCTCGCAAATACCGTTGCATTAGTAATGTCTACGTCGAATGTGGGGAAGCGTTCTGCCATCAGCGGCAGGAGCAGGGTGTACACCAAATGGTTTGTTAACGGATATCACGCGTAACTGATAGATCACCTGATCTATCCTACCCTACACGAGATAGGTTACTAATACGATTGTCCCCTGGACACTTTACTGCGGCGGGAAGGGGTTAGAAAAGCAATAACGGGGTTGTTGTTTCAAGCCGTAACGTCGTTGCGTCCAATTGTAGTACACTAAATTAAAATACACCCTTGTTATTGGATTTGCCGTACTGAAAACAGAATTTGTGAATTCCCATTATCAAAGACACCATAATCTTCTTTCGATTAGCGAAATTAGTAAACAAAAGAGAGTGGACATTCGCCCGGCAACTTGTGCAATTACGTTACATGAAACTGTGTCTTATATCCCGCAATAGCCATCAGCAATTGCCGTCCATTTGTGGACTTGCGGATCAAGTACCACCAAGAATTACGCAAGTGAAGTCAGGAAAAACCACTAACTCGGGTAAGAGAAAGGCTCCTGGGAATCTAGTTAAGTCTTGTACAAATTAAGGCTGAAGGAAAGACAGTAGTAATACTTCGAAATTCTCGAGTAAAGGACCCAGTAAGAATGAACAGTCGAGTGCTTCCTTTTTGGGTAACACTTAAGTACGCAGAGCTTTTAACTGGCCTAGGAGGTAAATAAGTTTTATCACTTTTTCTGGATTATTCAATGGATACTATTTATTTTTCACGTACTCTGGGAGTGGGCGGAAAAAATTAAATATGGATGAAAAAAATGTTTTGCAAACTTCTTATTTCCAAAGAAATTAATATTTGTCTATGAACCACGGTTTTTAACTATTCTTGAAAGGTATTTTTTAATGGTTTAAGAATAAAGCTTGGGTTTTCAGAGAAACAGGAAATAATAATTTTCCTTCAGTTGGATTGTGAGAATTTTTTTCAAAATTGTGGGGGGAGATCTTTAAATCTAACTTTCGATGGTACGAGAACATTACGAGAAGGGTTAGGTAGGCCTATCACCATCGTTAGCATCTATCACATAAACGTTCTACTCGCTAGTAATTAACACTGCTGGCTAGGCGTTTTCGTGTTTGCTCACAAACATTAACTGCTCCATTCCGCACTCCTTATACAATTTAGGCCGATGTCATATTAAATATTGATTTGTATTTGTTTTCAAGTACTTTTACTGCTCAAAGACGACAAAACAAAAAATAAAATATTTAGGACAATCCGAGCACAACGTAACGCACCGACTTTTACAACTCTGCCGAGGCATTGTTGTCAACACCAATACCCGGGAAATTAACACAAATTTTACCCGGACTGTAAAAATTAAAGGCAACGGAATGTAGAGCTAGACTCGAGCCGTTGAGTAAACGACTCTGACCTTTGATAGCCTATACTTTATGGTGAGAGTAAGAGGACGTCTAAGAATCTCCGCCAATCACATTACAGGCATTCGTTTACGTCACCATTGTAGCGGCCTGAAACGGCACTATGTTGTCATGTTTTACTCAGATAAACACATGGTCAGTTTTGCACCGTGCAGCGCTCGGTAATTATTAAGCTTCCCGTGTATAGTTGGCAACGTCGCAACCAAATGTGAGAGTCGCTAATTCAGCATCTCAAGCATCCATAACTTTCTTGCAGCTGTTGGCCAAGTTGTTTGATTTCATTGATTACTTATTACTAGAACTCTCTTAGGGACCACGCTAGTTCTCGATGTTCCTTCAGCATTGGCAAGAACCGGATCATCGTCATTCCTGCGCAACCTTTCTTCCTCATTCCTCTCCTTGCAGGGGTGCAAGCCCCCCCAAGCATGGTGCAATGATGCAAGTCGCACCACTGGAATTTTGGGGGAATTATTTTATTACTGAACCTTCCCTGCCATTAATAATCATCTTTTTTCCTTTCATGATCCCTTGTTGAAGTTACATGAATTTAAGCCAGTTGTGTAACTAGGGGCTTACAACCATCGTAAATCAAACACATCAGTGGAAAAAGAATGCAATTACAAAATCAAGTTAGATTATCTTAATAAGGCCTAATGTACTACTTATGTTAGGCCAGGTTCGACCAGGTATTTACATTTCTCATAATTTGGTTACTGATTAGGCATACTAGAAAAACTTTTGATATTGATGACAAGAATAACGTTAGTTTTTTGATTCCAATAATTGTTTAAATGGCTTTAGTTTTTCAAAAAATTTTGGATAAAGCCCCAAGATTCACCGTTAACTGGAGGTTATTCCATAGCCCCGTATTGGGATCCCCCCTACCCACGAAATCAAATTTGGGGGGAATAGAAGCACCTCTATCTCCTTTTCATTCATTCTGTAACATCGTTTCCCCTCCGTCTTCCGGCTCTCCTGTTCCCTTGTACGTAGTAGTACATATTGTTTTAGTGCGTGGATCTCTCAGCGTGCGGCCAGTCCTTTCTGTTCCTTCGTTTCATTATTACTACAGGTCAGCAGATGTTTAATAAAAATCAACGAGACAGCCTGCACGACCGTACAACGTTGCATGTGTATTATGTTTCGGTTTATTATAATTAGTGGCTACAGACAGCGCGTAATGAACGTTCGTGGCTTTAACTAATTACTTAAGTGATTCCGTTTCAGCGTAATCCGGTTTACTAAGCCAGGCCAACGTTCAGCCCCAACGAGTTCCTTGCTTTGCTGCGTCTGCTGCGCCCAAGAAAACGTTACTTAGCGTATTTCTAACGTCATCAACCGTGCGATCCTACATATTTTCCGCTGATAATTGGTTACCCACAGTGTGCGATAAACTCCTGACCTTCGCCGTTCTCGAGCTCAGGCCACCTGTTGACTCGTTCACTCTGCCAGTCAATAAACACCTCATGAACGCATCAAGCAGGTACTTTCGACGGCTGATTAACCCAGCATCGGATCATTAGAAAAAATTTGATTTTGGCGGAAACTCCGTTCCGGAAGGATATTTTTTTGACGAAACTATGACTGACAGAATTTTTGTTGGATCAATTTCCTTCGTTCAGCTTTCTGATAATTTGTCACTTAAAGTGACAAATTAAATATACTGTAATGAAAAATTAGAGGTCCCGATGTTCGGAAGGAAGACGGTAGAGATGGAGCCTTATTGTTCCCTTGTCCCTTTCAACGATGAATCATATTAGAAAACTTATTACAAGTTGCATTCTTATAACTAAGTTAGAAAACTTATAACTTGCTTATTAAAATTTATTGACTGTTACAGTCATCAACCAATTGTAACGACATAAAACTAACGTAAACGTGAATTTTCGAACAAAAGATTAAAGAGAGTTAAATTCAGTTTGAAATGTCTGAGTTTAAAGAACATAACCATGAAACGTAAGCATATAAACATAAAATTACAGTGTAGTATTATTAGTATATGATGAGGAAGATTAACCTACATAAGACACTGTCGTTGTTGAGCAGAGTGGCTTGCTTAGTACGTAGTGGTGTAGGAAAATAATTTTTTGATGTGTGGAAATATGGTTTTCACTTATCGGATGCCGATGTTGTAATCGGATGTCGATAATTAGTAGCTTAACGTGAGACGAAAGTTTGTGAATGTTGTAGAAATTTTTTATGCCGGAAGGAAATACACGTTTCTTTGTACTACTCGTGTGGAGAATTAGACGCGCCGAGACCGTTCCTCTGCTGAGAATCGAATTAAAAATAAAAACAAAATTGTAAACGATGTGAAGAGTGAAATTAAACCCGTTTCTCCGCATTCTTCCTACAGAGAACGGGAATTTAAACGATTATGCCCGCGTCATATTGTCGACAGGTTTATCCGACCACACGTTTCCATTAATCTGCTTACGAGACCAAACATATTTCTACCCGATACCATACGTTCCTTTCTTCTTTCTGGTTTGGATTTAATTTCATCTGAAGAGAATCTACGAATTACACATTTTGATATGTAGTGAAAAATCGTTTTCACAGTCTCGTGGATGGAAAATTACTTTACATTTATTTGACCAGCTTAGTTTTATTTCCAGATTCTTCTTTCTTACGCGACACCTTACCGTGTATAATACTCGGCTATATATTTTAGCTCGTCTTGGAGATTTTTTACTAAACGCCATTTTCGAATTACAGAAGGTTCTTCATTAATATTAGATTATTGCATCGTAATGAGTTACAGTTACAGCCAGTTCTCAAGATTTTTGAACTACGTTCATTGGAAAGTAGTACGCTGAGGGAGATAATAAACCGTTTAGATTTTGTGGTTTTGTATATGTACGCGGTCTGTAAATTAAGTAACGAGACTAATTCACTAAAACCTTTTATTTACAATCAAACTATATCCAGACTCTATCGCCTTCAAAATAGTTCCCTTGGGAAGCCACACACCGCTTTAGACGGGTTCTTCCACTCTTCATAGCAGTGCTGGAACTCAGCAAATGGAATCTCCTTCAACTGTTTGGTTACATTTTTTAAATGTTGTCTGTCGTCCTAAAATGGTGTCCTTTGAAATGTTTTTTCAATCTCGGGAAGAGGAAATAGTCACAGGGAGTCAAGTCAGGTGAATAAGGAGCCTTTTCAACAGGAATATTTTTCTTTGTCAAAAACTCATTAACCGAGAGTGCTATATGTAACAAGGTACATTGTCATGATGTAGCATCCTGGTGTTGATGGCTGATATCACGCGGGCAACTCTTTCCGCAGCCTGTAGTGTGGTTAAAATTTATTTGTTCTGCGATGATTCTGACGGCTAATCGACGGTCAGACCGCACTAAGTCCCTGTTCGATCAACGATCGTCAGTCTTGACGTTGACAGTCTTCCAGAGCGTGGATCATCCTTAATTGATTCCCGGCCATCTGAAAATGCTTTAAACCGTCTGAAAACCTGTGCTCTTGTCAGAGATTCATCTCCATACGCCTTTGTTTACTTTTCACGAGGGAACACTAGACAATAAATATTAATACTCAATATCAATCAGCTGTTTATCTAACCATCTGTGTTAATGGAAACCTTACAGTGTTGCCATATTGACTACATAATTACATGATTAGTCTCATTACTCAATTTACAGACCTCCTATTTTTAAACTGGCGAACGATCTAACGATACCTACAGGCATGATGGGCCGTGCTGACGTCGATAATGACGATTTAAATACTGATTTAGCATGCATGTTTGTAATGGTATCGAAATCACTTGTACGAACTAACCTCTTTCGGTCCACCTTGTGACTTCTTTTTCTTTATATTGATGACGCGTTTCAAACCATATGCTTCATCGTTAGGTGTTAAAATATCCCTCGTAGTAGGTCGTCATCGGTTAAAAATCCAGCATCGTTTGCACCGTATACACATCAGTAGGCGCGGACCGAGCGGTCAGTCAAACCTGAATAAGTGTTATACTGATGTTAATTTATTGAAAGGTGTATCCAAAGTGATATTTTTGGGAAAAGAAACAAATATATAGGCAGATTAAAGTGTTTCTATTCCAGATTTCTTCTTTCAAAGAAGTCTCCTTTTTCATTGAAACGAAGTTTTTGACTATTCTTGAACAGTATTTTTGTGCTTTAGTAATAGAACTCGGACGTTATTATTGTTATTACTATTATTCCGGCTGTACAATGTTTACACATTTTCCGAAACCGAAGATTACAGAAGTGATTGAATTCTCATCTTCCACTACTGCTTGTCCATCCGAAGATCTTTTTCAATTTCTCGTTTCCTCAATATAGTCTGAATTTCTTCTAAAAAAAAAAAAAACAAATAGATTGTAGAACTCGGACATGATTTAAATAATTATTCCTCAGTAGTAATCGTGACAATGGTTTTCAATTTTTATGGGGGATTTCCACTGATTTCTATCTCTGCTGATCCGCCTCAGGCTTATTGAGTTCTATATGTTCAGTAATCAAATTGTAATTTCTACCGTGTCAGTAACCGTCACGGACCAGATCAGATCGAAATCAGATACACATTTTCACGGTTGTGTGAACAATAATCCGTTGTTCTCATTCAGTGGTGTATCTAGAAGATGGTCTTGGGGGGACCTCATACATATGGTCGAGTCGGCTCATACAAAAAAAAATTAAAAATAATCAATAACTGTCTTTAAAGTACCCGAAAAACGTATGATCATATCCTGAAGTCAGTTACATTAAATTAAACAGTAATAACAATAATATAAAAATGCGCGTTATTGAAACATGTTAACAAGATGGGCCTACTTATTGAATGAACTGATTTTCTTATATCTCATATATCAAACGTATACTCTAATGCTGTGTAATAAACCTGTTTGTGTCTACTGTATTTAATAAAGAGTCACTACTGTAGTCGCGTACACAGCTGGAAAAATAATAAAACAACCTAAAAATTAAGATACTAACAACATTCTTCGTGAATTTTTGTATACCCTCCGAGTTGGAGATCCGGTCCCGTTCGCCCCCCCCCCTTGTAAATACGCCTCTGTGTTCAGTATTGGCAATAATAAGTTATAAAAAAACTGACAGCATTCACTGAATACTGTGTGTCGTTGCGCATGTAAAAGGAAAGGCTACTGCAGCTTTCCACTGTTGAAGGCAGTCGGTCGCTGACGATGTTGTGAATGTTTCAGGGAACATTGTTGGATGTTCGTATAGGTCAGACTAGAGGTGGGCCGATATATCTATAACAGATATTTTGGAACGATATTTTTGTGGAACGGATATAACAGTGACTGAGAAGTTGAAATACCTATTCTGATTACTCGCGGCCTCGCGGTTCTGAGTCGCCGGAGACCCCCTACGCAACTAACGAGTAAACAAGTACACAAGTAACTAGTAAACGAGTACTACGAGTATTAGGAGTGTTAGGAGTATTATGAGTACACAAGTTACTTTTTGGTGCTGACTACTTCATTCTGGCCATGTGCCGATTGACATACAAGTACGAAACGAAGCAAAACAGCGAGGTTCAGAATATCTCTATGACAAAGAGACGAAGCTTTTTTTAATAAATGAAAAAAATTCATACTGATGTTACATTTATTGTCGTGTGTTATGCAGATATATAATACAGATTATAATAAGAAATTATATATTATACAAGTCACCAACTTGGTAAATTTTGAAAAAGCAAATTATATTGTGTTATATAACCTGCAGAGTGGCTGATAGGCCATGTAGTATACTTTTTGTTAGTGTGATTTCGGAGAGATTTTAACTTCTCTGCACATCTCGCGTAAAGTTTTTGACATTCTTTGTTGTGCTATTACGTGCACTATAAATTTCATTGCCTGAGTTTCGCAACTGATTTGTCTAACCAAAATGGAATCAATAAATTAACATTAAAGCTATGTCAGTTAGTTTACTCGTAGTGAAAACTTAAATTAGTATTCCCAAAGGGAGATAGGCCCTTTGAGAATTCTGTTGTTTTTTTATTTTCTTTTAATCAATAACAGCTTAATAAAGTCACAGTGTAAAGTAACACTGTTAATACTTTTAGTTTCAATTTATTTCTTATAACAAATTGACAAATAGTACAGGTATAAGTATGATATAGTAATAGTAATAGTATATAGAATAGTAATGTATGATAAGCATATAATAACAGGTATTTGTACGTGTTATTTTTTTGGAACGGTTTCGTTCGTACCTGTTATTTTCAAATACTAGTTTAGCACACCTCTAGGTCAGACTACAAGATGTTCGTCTGTTGCTTCAGCAAGCACGATGCTGCCTAGGCCGTATTCCCGATTTGCGGCGTTCCTAGTTCTCACCAACACTGGACCGGACCACGTAGGGTCGCAGTTAGTAAACGTAGTGTGGCTGCGACAAGACAAGACCTCCGGAAAGCCTGTTGCCGGTATTTACGTTACTGTGCAGTCACAGATTACGTAAGTAACGACATTGTTGTGGCTGGCGTTTGTGCGCGTAAACACAGGGATTTATCTCTTACAGTCAATACAGTAGAGGACACACGTCGACTGTTGTTTTGTAACAGTCTGTCAAAGTGCATGACAAGAACTGGCATTGAATTACAGCATTGTCACAGTGGCCACATTATATAGGAACGTTCATGCATTAGATACATACGTATAAATAGGTAGGCTACGTTCTCTGTTTGAACGCTTATCTCTTTTAAACGATACAAGAAATTTTTGTGAAACTTACGAGTCATCGCTCGATGTAAAACGCTGAACAAATGAAAGATACATATTGACATTGGGATAACAGCCTACTGCCCGTTTTTGCTTGTAAGTGAGGAAAGAATGTCGGCTGGGAATAAAACATACTTTGCCGTGGATGAAATCTTCAAACCGTAGATTGATAAGCCGTGGAACGAATTTCCAAACCTTTAATTCATAAGACCTAAGACTAAGCGTGTTGTGTAGTGAAACCTTCTGTCTGTCTGTCCCGCTAACGAAGACTTGATTTCATACTCGTACGAATTGTGAAAGGTATACCTTTGAACAGAACTTACGCCTCAGAACAAACAACCATATCCTTTTATAAAACGATTAAGAGATTAAATCAATTAAAGTATAAACAAGTACAATCTGATCTTAATATCGGTACGTGGTTTTGTATCTAATTGCCTGTTAATTTTCATATATGTACGCTGGAATTTATTAATTTTCCCTTTTAACGTCAATAACATACGAGGTGTGATAAATAACGAAAATTTTCGGTTTTTTTATAAAATTATTTATTTATTATTCAGAATTGTCCTCTTCAAAGTGGTCCCCACCAGATAGAATGCACTTATACCAACGTTCTTTCCAGTCCGTGAAACATTTATGAAATTGTCGTTTTGGTGTAGCCTTGAGTTAACTTAGCGATATTGGCTTTATCTCCTTGCAAGCGTTGTCTTTTTTGGAACTTCGTTTTTGGGAACAAGAAAAAGTCACATGGGGTGAATACCGTGGTTTCACCAGTACAACGGTGTTATTTTTTGACAAAAACGTGTGAAGTAGCAAAGAAGCAATGAAGTGTGAGCCGGTGCGTTATCGTGGTGCAGAATCCAAGAGTTATTTGCCCACAGTTCTGGTCGTTTTTTCGGATTGCCTCACGCAACCGATGCGTAAGGCTTCATGATAATACTCTTTATTGACAGTACGGTCTAACGGTTAGAATTCGTAGTAGACTATCCCATTGCAGTAAAAGAAAACAAGAAGGAGAACATTCACATTCGATCTCACTTGGCGTACTTTTTTAGGTCTTCCCTCTTCAGTAATCTTCCATTGGGACGATTGAACCTTTGTTTCAGTGTCACAGCCGTACACCCACGTTTCGTCACCCGTTATGTTTCATTTAAGTAACTCTTGATCGTCAGCGACGGAGAATGGTGCCAACACGAGAAAACAATTTCACGTGATTTTACACGTGTAAATCGACACGCGAAATTAAGAAATTCTCATTATTGTTTGATAACACCTCGTACGTATATTGTGTAATGTGGATAATAATTATCTGTAACAAACGAAGTGTCTGGAGTCCGTTTCATACAGAACTTCAGCGCCTGTTCCGAGGTAATACGTCCCAGGTACGCAACAGATAGGTCGTTCGATAAACGTTTGGTTCAACGAATAGATAATAGTTTCCTTTTTTCTTTTAACAAGTGCCAGTAGATGATAACATTCCTAACCTTGACATTGTAGTAGCAGTATAATAGTTCAGCTGTTTTTAATAGTTATTTCTCTTCTGTCAAGCGCGCGAGTCAGCGTATCAGAAAGGCATGTCGTGGCAGGTAGCCAGCCAAATCGCTTCGTGCTTTCTACGGTAGGTGTTTAGCTATCTATGCCTGCTCCGTTTTATCGCCGCTGTCATTTCTCGTGGATAGCAAGGAATTCCTTAAGCATTCCCGACCGGCGTCAGTATTTTTGGAATTGCTATCTGCCGGGTCGTTAGGCCGTGGTCTACTGCTTATATTCAAAACAGACGTTTCGGCCCCACCGTGGGAGGCCATCTTCAGTGTAAAAAACGATTAACAAATTGGCACGGTGTTCGCCAATTCGAAACGTCTGTTTTGAATATCAGCCCGGCAGATAGAAGTTCCAACAACGTGGATAGCAGTTTTTTGATAGTGCCACATCGCGGTTTTCTGCATAGATAAATAAGGGACTGCATGTCCCTTACTTAGAAGCATGGCTCAGAAACAAGGACTTTTCCGTTAATGTGCGATAGCCGCAAATGAAACGTTCATTGTCCTAGTTTTACACATAAAGATAATGTTGTTGTTTTAGTTTCAAAGAAAAATGGTGGCATCAGGCTGATTATTAAATGTGATGAAGGTCACTTTGTATAACTCTCGATTTTCCTCTTGAAAAAACTCGTTAGTCTGTGGAAATTCTGTAGTTTTGTCGTATTCATAGTTTGATACCGCAAACAGAATGAGTAAGCAGTGGCAAACATTCAGACAGGCGTTACCACACAGGATGTTAACGACCTTCTGACACTTCGAGCTGTTAAAAAAAAAAAGATAATATATGGGTGTTTAATAAATGGAAAAAAGTAATGTCTTGAGGAAAATCTGTGGCGTTATTAGCAAACCGTGTGAATTTCGTAGCGGTTGTATAAAGTGGGCCTACAACTCGAAGGACTAACGACGCCCAGCAATAAATAATTAGCAGTGAATTGATGGAATGCGCGCGAGATGGTGAGGCAGTCGGTATATGCTTAAGGCAATGTCTGGGTTGTAACTAGTCTAGCGCTGGCTGGTTGTGTACAAAAAGCGTTATGTTTACTTTTGCTGGTGTCACAACCTCAAATCAGGTTTCGTTATTGCTTTGAGTTGAAAGAGCTTAACTTCCATTCGATTCAGAAATTAAAAAACGATTAAAGTTAAAATTTACTTTATACTTTAGAAAATATCGACCATTTGTATTTGCACATCAACCATCATTACATTATTGATGCTTTTTAAACCAATTTAAGGTTAGATTTGTGTTCTGCTTTCTTCTTCTTCTTCTTCTTCTTCTTCTTCTTCTTCTTCTTCTTCTTCTTCTTCTACCCGTCGTGTGTCGAGTTTTTCGAGAGAGCTCTCCATCTCGTCCTGTCCAATGGCAAAAACCTGGCACGGGCCCAAACTGCTCCTCTACCTTCTACACTCTTCTTGATGTTATCCTCCCATTTCGTTCTGGGCCGTCCTCTTCCTCTTCTGTCTTCTGGTTTTGCCTCAAATGCTCGTCTCGGGTACCTTTCCTCATTCATCCTACAGATGTGGCCAAACCAACGCAGTTGCGAGGTTTCAGTTTTATCGTGTAAATAATATCTTCAAATTCTTCCCGATCTGCTTTCTTCAAAACTTAATTTTTTGTGACTTATCGCTGTGTGTGTGGGGGGGGTCTGGGTGAGAGAGAGAAGGAGAGAGAGAGAGAGAGAGAGAGAGAGAGAGAGAGAGAGAGAGAGAGAGAGAGAGAGAGAGAGAGAGAGAGAGAGAGAGACGCCCGTCAATGAAAACTACCAGATATTTAGGTTGGGATCCGTCGATTGGGATAAACAGAGCTCACAGGGTTTTGTCTCGGTACGAGAAGGGTCAAGGCGTATTGATTCTGCTGTTAAGTGAGTAAATACACGTATACAATCTTAAACATTGTCTTATTTACATGAAAACCAAAATTCGTAAATGTTTCGAGAAGCCGGAACAATCATTTTGCTAATACCTGTAGTGATACGATGACTGACGAGTGAGAAAACGGAATTACAAGAAATCTAGGGGTTGCGATCCAATGTGTATAGATACATACTTAAGATACGTAGACAGTTCGTGTGGTATGGATAAGTATGACCGCGTACGTGAATGTAATCCGTGGATTATCTCTACCCGTACTTAGAGATAAGCCACTATCTAATTGTTACTGACCCGTTTTCGCTAATGAAATGGGCAAAATATGTTGTGAAATGAAAGCAACCATTAAGAGTGACAATAACAACACTGTTTTTCGGTTTAACTAGGGGTGTGTCTTTGGCCTTGGGGGGGGGGGTGTCCGTGGTCGGGTCGGCTTCATACAAAAGAAAAAACAAGTTGAGACTAATCAACATTCCTATCTTTAAAGTGGCTGAAATCAGTCCCATTAAAGGAAACTGTAATAAGACAATAAAAATACCCGTTATTGAAATATTGTTTACAAGATACTTATCGACTTAATCGATTTTCCTAGATTTTATATTTCAAACTTATACGCAAATGCTGTGTAATAAACCTGTTTGTATAACTAAGAAAGAGTTACTACTATATCAGCGTACACAGCTGAAAAATAATAAAACCGCATAAAAATTATGAGATTACCAAATTCGTCAACTATTCTACCATCTGGGGGGGGGGCGGTCCCATTCGTCCCCCCGCCGTATATACGCGCCTGGGATTACACACGTCGTTTTATTTCTTTGAAAACCAAACGTTTGGCCCGTACTACGATGAAGCATCCTCAGTGGCTCGACTGAAATCTGAGCCCCTGAGGATGCCTCAACGCAGTATGGGTGAAACGTTTGCTTTCAAAAGAAAAATAAAACGACATTTGTTAAACCACAAAACTGTGTTGTTACTATTAACGAAAACCACGTGGATTTACTAGCGAGATTAGTAGCGACAGTTACAACAGTTCTCAAACAAATAAACTTTGAAATTCTACACGAATTTGTATTTTCTTTTCAAGCGCTGCCCTGCTCAAATGGAAAAATTCACCACAATACTGCGCGAAAGCGAATCTCTTTTTAGTTTCCGGCTTTGAAAGTTCTGAACAGTCGGCTGGGTCTCGGCCAGATCTGTAAGTACTCCTCACTAATTAAATATCTGAAAAAAATAACGATAAAGGTATGTCGATCGTATGCGAAGTGTATTCTCAATTAATTGCGTATATTCGATGAGGTTTTATTACACGAACAGGCCAGCCGTAGACCACGCGATATCATTTCCTTTTCTTGTCCTGCCAGAAGACCCTCATTCGCATTCGCACACTACTCGCCGCCTTCCTTTCCACTATCCACCCCTTTTTCGTCTTCTTCTCACCGCAGCGAACCTCAAGATTGTGAATTTTGTTTCTGTATGTATTTCTATTCACACAGTCATTCAAAGAGATACCAGTTTCATCATTTCCTCCTTGAGTTGTTTAGTGTATCCGTTCAGACTGGAAAGTTTGCCAAATATAGTTGATAATTTGTTTATTTAATTTGCACCGATCCATCCGAACCCCATATGTCCAAGGAATCTCAGTCTTTTCTTTCGGAAAGCCGTTTCCAGATCTTCCAGATCCCTGTACAGCTCTTCTTTGGGTCTATCCCTGTGCCCATCTTCGGTTTTCTTGGGGCCATCAAATTCGATGAGGTTTTATTTTAAAAAATGTAATTTTTATAGGATAAATCGCTACTTCTTAATCGATCTTGATTATTGTTTGGAATGTAATCCTTACTCACCTTGAGTGAAGCACGACAGTTTGTTCATTGTTACGTACAAAAGCAGAAGACAAGGGGATAGGTCAGGGATCCGTAAAAGTTGCAGCCGCAATCGACCTGTAATTTTTGAAATGACAAGAAAACAAAGCAACGAGCCTGTCACTAAACAACGTTAGGAACCAAGGAAAAGGAAACTAGGGGAGGAAAATAAATAAATAAAATCTAGTATCTGTGCAAGGTCATCCTACCGGAGGTCCTGTACGCAACAGAATGACTCACGATGTATGGAAACGGTCATGGAAAGCAAAGAAAGAAAGATCCTGAAGGAAATCTTGGCCTCGGTCAAAGATAACGATGAGCACAGAAGACGACAAACCGCAAAATACACACACATGTGGAAAAGGGAACAGAATAGAATCCGGAAAAGAAAGATTACCTTCTATGGACACATGATAAGAACGAGTCCAGCGAGATTGACCAACAGGATTTTTGCATACTTTCTAAGTAATAAAACTACGGGGTCCTGGTTCACCGAGATGGAAAGGGATCTGCAAATGGGGATCACCCGTGAGGTTATTCAGGAGCGTGACACCCTTACAAAGAAACTTTGATCAGGGTTTCCAGGTTAAGCCTAAGCTGAGTTTACCGAATACGATTCCCGGGCATTTTTCCTAATCCAATTTTCTTACAAACATTTTTTCCTAAAACAAATTTCCCTAAAATAAAAATTCGTAATCTAATTTTCCTACAACAATTTTTCGTAAATGAATTAACATCAATTGAAAATGTTTTGTTTATTTATTATTATAGTACAATAGTATCCGCTAATGCACGTAAATAATCTAATTGATTATTTTCACTTTCATATACTTCATATTCATGCACTATGCGTCTTTTTTGTGTGTTTTGGTTTAATTTTTAAAATTTGTTATTGTGACTATGGTTTTTAGAAACAATCGGAATTAAAAAAAAAAACTACACACTGATTCGAAATTAGGAAAAATGGATTAGGAAAAAAGGATTTTAGGAAATATGGTCAATTAGGAAAATTGGATTAGGGAAAATGTCCGGGGACGACCGAAAACTAATGCAGGAACACTAGCAAAAGTTAAAGCCTAAAGAATAAAAAAGTTGAAGTGACATGATCCACAGTTGGCGAAACATAAAAAAAAATCCGGTATCTTAGACCAGAGGGATAAGGGTGGGCACACGGCCAGCAAACGATAATAAAATTTACCTCTTGTGAAAATATAGAATGTTGTCTCGCAGCGGGGATATTTGTTTGTGCCCCGTGGTTAAGTATCACGTTGCATTATACATGCAGTCTTTGTGTGACAGATTGCTGTTCTACCGGATTATAATATCGAAAGGAAATGCATATAAAATACGGCTGCGTACGACGAGGCCAACGTAACCGACGACACCTAAACGACCCGCAAAAGGTCACTGCAAGTGCAAAATAATGTAATCGTTGCATACATATATGTATGTATGTAAACGGATCCGACGGATAGATATCGTAGGCCTACTGCAAAACGGAACGCGTGAAATTCGCTTTCTTGTTCTCGCTTCGCTGTTGAAGACTCGCTTACAGTTTATTCGACCTAACGGTTTAAGATTAAAGCCCTTTTTAAAGTATCTGCATTTCAAATGTAAACAAATTTGCAAAACGTTCTAAACATGTGGTAGTTTGTTTTATGGTTATCCATAAAAAACAACTAACCGGAGGAGAAAATTTCAAACGCTTTATACACGTCTCTATGTACTCATATGTATTTGTTTAATGTAAATAAGCCAAGCACGAGACGTTACCCAACGGGGGTTTTTTTTTACTTATTCGTTCGTATACTTTATCAAACCGTTCTGTTCACACCTTGTGTAGAATATAGTTGATTGTTGAACATATTAAAAGTATATTCTAAAGGACTCTTCGTCATAGTCTAAACTCTGCGGCTTGTCGCTCCTACAACTCGCTTCTGATTTATGCAGCTCTTTTCATTTTAAAAGAAACTCTCATATCCCATAATTTGGAGGTCAAGATAAGCGGTCTTCTAAATCGTCTCCTATGTCGTCCTCTTGCCTTCCAGAATGTTTGCGACAATATCACTCTTGTCTTACCAGTTTCATTTTCCTAGATTGCGTGTGTAACTATACAAGCTATATAAAGACAATGATCTGGCCACCACCATCCGACTGGATAGATTGCAATTGGCAGAACACATCATTAGGATGGACGGCAACCGAATACCTAGGAAGGTACTGTTTAGTCAAATCGAGGGCAGAAGGCCTGTCGGAAGACCCAGGGCACGCTGTATTGAGGCGAGGGATGCTGATAATGTACTTAAAATAAAACTATGGACATCGATCGCCAAGGACAGGGTAAAATGGAGGCGGATGATTATGGAGGCTAAGGTTCCACTCCGAAGTGTGACGCCATAGAAGAAGAAGATTGGGTTTGTTGTAGTGACTTCCTTCTCTCCTTGGCTTTCCTCAATATTTCTAAATTTATTTTCCTTTCTTTCTTTATTCCAATAAAGTGTTATCATTTTCCGCGACATGCTGCTTCGAGACGGGTCTTCTTGCCTTCCTTATCTCCAATTAACTAATTAAGTATTTCACATGGAAATGACATCGCACTGTCCTGCGAGGGCTAGCCTCAATAGCCTCCCTTATTTTTTCAAAAATTTCTGGGATTCGTACGGAGGCTTCTCCGTTGGTTTTCGTTTTCTACACCGACAATACCGTGTTTAGATTGGGCACCCGACATTGTTGAAATGTTGGCAAAACCTTCTAGGAGGGAGGACAATAGATTCATTGTTAGCAGGGGGGGGGTAACAGGAATGGATAGATTTGAAAATGTATTAGGGAGAGCCTTGAAATGTATAATTTAAACAAAAAGGTCGAACAATATAGAATGAGTGGAAGATCACCTGTTGTTAAGAATTAAAGAGGAACGCCTTCCAAAACAAACCTATTTTATGGGCCCTAAAAAACAAGATATGTTGACATTCCGGAAAGAAGATGGGTCGATCAACAAATCGCAGTGACCAAAACGCTTGTGGGTGGAAGAGGAAAAGTGTAAGAAAATAGAAGGCAGATTATCCCCCTCTCCCCTTCCCACCGGTCACTCGCATAACAGGTGCGCTCTCACATAAACACATAGAAACCCGCGCGCTTTCAGAAAACCTACTGTAAGACCTAAAAGAGGTTATAATCGAGTAGGCGTCCCATCACAGTAAGAGTAATCTCGCTCGTAAACTTTCGTGGTTTTCGTTAATGATCACACTGTTCATCAATTGAACCCACCCACGTCTTTTTATTTCTTTTAAAACGAAACGTTCACCCATACTACGATGAACCACTGAGAATACCTCAGTTCGATTGTTTCAACCGAAAAACTGTTACAGTATTAATACAGTAACGTACAGTCTGTGATGGCTTACAGAGATCCTGGGCGTATCAACGCTCGTGCTACACAAACACACACACACACACACACACACACACACACACACACACACACACACACACACACACACAGAACAGATTTATTTTATTACAATGCCAAATATGCTGGTCCTTTGAGTACAAAAAGCACTTCAGCTACAAATCAGCCTACGTTTAGTCATTAGTGGGCAGTTTCTCTGCTAATTAACAATTTTTACGTTTATTAGCGCCAGACGAATCACAAACAAAAGCTGCGATCTAATAAGGTAACACAGGCTTTTATGGTTACTGTTTGTGCAAACACATGTGGGCATATACAGTAATCTCTCACACATGTTAATGGCCCCTTTAATCTCTCGTCACGGCTTTGTGTCGTCCACTTGATTGCTTGCTTCTGTACGCCGGCTCGCGTCCTAGCAGTGAGGATTTTTTACTACTGCTGAAGTTTACTGTAGATTATTAAATCAATTATTACCGGCTATTGTTTGTTGCTACCAGTGCTTGATGGATATGTTTTGCGGTACGATTCCAGTGTACAGTATTGTCCTGGCACACATCCAGCTAGGAGGATCCATTAACAGTGATGACTAGGTTCGATATGGTCCACGCAATATCTGGGATTTCATCCTTCACGACAACGCATCCAGCAGTAGAAGGTGCTGCGAGACCTGTTACTCCGCCCATGATCCAGAGACGAATTTTTGGAGGCGATGTAATTGCACATTATACTGCTAATGAATGAAACACTGAATAAAGAAACTTGTTGTTTTACAGATAAAGAAAGAATATGTTTATTTTTTCAACTTTCTGGTTTCCAGAAATTTGAAATGACTATTTAACTGTTATTGTGACACACGTTTTCAAAGGTATTTTAATAATAAAATTAGGCTTACCCATAAGAAAAATAATACTTTCCTCTACGTAGGGTTATGAAAAATAATATTTTAAGGTTTTGGGGGAAGAAGGAAATTATTCCTCTCTCGGCTGTATCCGTCCCTGACGTAATAATACTGAATGAACTGTCTGAAATCATCTAATTCTTCTAATGTCGCCGAATGTGACACAGCTGAATTGACGAAGAGAAATTGAAAATCGCATTCTGCGTATACGAAGGAGCATTTTACGGTTTTCCTAAAAATATGTGATGCGTAGAAGCGAAGATACATGCATAGAAACTGACTGAACAATGAAATCATCCAGAACAGCGTAGACCAATGGTTCTCAACCTTTTTAAGTTTGGAACCCACCTTGAAGGACGTTACTCTTCATAGGACCTCTAAGCATGGGTGTCGGCAGGATTACTTCAACGGGTGTGCTCCTAGTTGTTTATAATCATATTTTTGGTAACATCGTGTACTTAAGTCCTCTTTTACGTTTACACAAATTATACATAACTAACTCTACTTAATACTAAATGTAATAGGTTTCTAAAACACAGTAAATAAATTTCGAACCCAACTTGGCGACCCACCAAACGTCCCCTCGGGGCCCAGCAGTGGGTCGCGGCCCCATAGGTTGAGAAACCGCCCCCCATTCTGCTGGTGCAGACTGTTTAATTCCTTTTATAATAATGTAACTGGCATGTATATATTAGCAAGGCGTTTGCCTCAGTATTCGGTTGCGTTGCAGTCCGCAAGACCGTGATGTTACCTGATTATTTGTTAGTGAAAGCAAGTTATAACCTTAGTACGTACTTCATTGTTACTGTGAACTGTAAGTCTTGGTAGAAGATTTACTGTTGTATTTTTAAATATGAATTCTTGGATTAAGTGCATGTCAGTTTAATGTGATTTATCAAATTTGCGATTTTTTACTGTCTCTGGTGGCGAACGTTTTTTACCGTTTAAGATCCCTGTAATCTGTAGTATGATCCTCATCAGCTGAAAGCGTATGTGTGCATATCTGACGTTTATGGAGACAATGGTCTGTATGGAACAGAAGTATGGACCATCAGACGTAGGTAGACAAATTATCTGAAAAGTATCGATAGTGGATCTGAAGGATAATGCGGGATATAGGTTGGAAGGTTATGGTAAAAACGTATACAGTGAGATAGTGGACAGTAAGAAGTTAGATAAGAATGTATTAAATAAAATGAAAGCCAAATGGTAACAAGCCAACTGGAAACAGGATAGAAGGGAATATGGAAGAATCAGCCATTTAAAAATAAATATAGGGGGGTGCAGGAATAGGGTAAAACAAGGCGCAGTACATCTCACGCTGTCTGATTACAGAGATTCTTTTAGACAGACTGTCTTGCCTCTCCCGAATTGTCTTGATTTTATTCCATTTTGTTTACTACGTATTGGAGGATGTGTTCGCTTGTTCTTTAAGGTGTTATACTTGTTCTTTACAGGATGTGGTAACTGTTTAGACCTCGCTAAAGAAGAGATAGATCCCCGCTTTAAATAATTCCTGGTGAGTCAAGTGAATCCTTTGACGTTTCCAGACGGCTCTAGAATATTGTACTAACCCAATATGCGTGCGTGTAGTACGAAAATAACACTAGACACAGCAAAAAACTGTTTCTAAAATATATTCAATAAACACTATGAACAGTAAGGAAGTTCTTCAAAGTGAAACCCGGATTAAGGCAGATTGAACGTGCACACGGTCAAAATTTACAGCGACTGGTTTTAGAGGAAATCTGTTGAATAGACGAATAAGTATTAATATTGTTTTTTGAGTAATATACTGGGCGGACTGTTTGCGGCGTAACTGTAAACATATTCCAAGATACAATAAATAAGTGATAATGTAACTGATGTACGTGAATAACGTGCATACTGCTGTTTAGACCGTTTCTCATGGTAAAGGAGTATGTTGGATTCATTTTTTTTTTCAGTCGCAAAGACCCACTACTGAACCCGTTTTTTAAAATTTAATTTATTAGTCTGTGATTGATTTAATTGTGTAAAGATAAGATATTTAAAAAGATCAGATAAATATTATTTGATAAGCTATTTTAATATTAACATTATAATATACAGAAATGTGTATGTCGTGTTTGTTATTGTCGTGTTTGTTATTTGTCGGGCGTTACACTCCGCGCACTTTTTATTACTTCCTGATGACTGGATCCTCTGCGATGATGTCGTCCTGCAAAACAACTTAAGCTACTATGTGTTTGTGGGCGCCACTTGGATTCTTTTGTTCCAAGAAATTGTTATTAAAATTAAAATTTTGATTTCTTAGCAGTTAATTTAATTCTATGAAAAAATGTGAACAAGACAGTTTGAGTTTGAAAAAATAACGTATGTTTTAATGAATCTTAAAAAATCGTCTGAAGGACTAACATTCGTGAAAAAATAAAATTGCAGAGTTACAAAAAATGTAAATTATTATTGACAAGTTTTTTCTCCAATCAAGTATTGGCTAACAAATATTTTATTTTACTCAGTTGAAAAGCATGAGTTTAGTGTATGAAAAATCTTTATACTCAGGACGTGACTCCTTTGAACTACCAAGACAGATCAATAAGATGCTTTACAAAAATTAAGCGATTTGAAGGTGTGTGGCATGTGTAGTACAACTGTGTGACAAATGTTACCAGGTAAAAATGACTTTAACTTTGAACAACTCACGTTCCGATGGGTAATTATTTCTCGCACTGGACGCTTCTCTCGGGTACGTTTTCAATCTCGCCTCTCCGTGTTGACGTTCCTTGTGCACTGATTTTGTTTAAAAGTCAAAATACGGTTTTTTTTTAAAACTCCGCACTTTCGTAAAAAAGTTTGGCAGTGAATTTACGCTTGAATGTTGCCGGCGAAAATCAGCTGTTTGCGGGGTTTCTCAATTCGCCGCCACAGCGCTGATTCTCCTCCTGCAGTTGAAAAATAGGCTTTGTGTACGTTACGTTAATGGGATTTTTGTCAAAGTCAGTTTGTCGTAGCGAATACCAGCAGAATTGATTCTCTATTAAAATTTTGGTCCTTCCAGGGCCGCTGATATTCTGGCTGCGTGCGTTCTATTAAATGTGTCGTGTTGCTGCTCTATTTCAGCAACACATTGGCGTATACTCTTGTAGAGGTTAAGTCAGTCTTTTGTCAATGTACGGGAAAAGCCTTTCTGCGTTCTCACGTCGACTTCTCGTTCTTCGGTTTCGCCTCGGGTGTGATGATCAGTTTCGTGGGTGATGTGTCTCTTCTGGATTCAAAGCATAAAGTGTTTTTCGGTCGAATTTTGTCTTCCTTTTATACTCTGTAAGGCTCATTGTTTTAGCTTTTTGACATGAACTTCCGGTGTATTTGTGTAAAAATTCCTTCTAGAACGTTCGAGAATAATCAAATGGAACATCATGGAACAAATTTGACTTCCGTAGAAGCTTTAGAACAAAAATTTCTTATTCTTCACACTGAGGATATTACAAAAATTATTCTGGTATTTGTCAAACAATTTTACATAACTACTTACAATCTGCATGCCATTACTATATTTGGATTCTCTGCTTTCAACTGAATCTAATGATACTAATTACGATTGGTTTTGAATAAATTAACTATAATAAAATAACACAAAATACAACTCTTACCTTGGAATGTTTCCATAAAATTCAATTTTTTAACTAAAAAATTGTTGTGAAGTTGTTTGGTTCCTTCTACAACATTAATACATAATATTATCATCTTTCTATAACAAAATAAATAAAGTTTAACACATATAATATATAAATAAGTTCAGTTTTACATGGTCCATGCCTATGGCCTAAGTTGTTGTCACTGTTAAAATACAATAATTAGTCTTTTTTCCTTATTATATATGGGATTTTTCGAGTATACACTGAGAGTTTATTATATTGTCTATCTTTTGTGATACCTGGTTTATCCTGATACATATTATTTTTATTGTAAGCTTACTTAGCATCATATTGGTTTGCATAAGTGATTCTATTTCTTGGTGTGACAAATTTCACTCTCATAAGTCAAATTCTTTAATAATTAAGTTTGTTTTCAACTGAGTATGTTTGTTTTCATAGTACACTATAGTATTGTACCCTTTTCTTTTATTTTTGTTAATATTTTGCAATCATTAAGTCAAAATGACTGTTTTTTTGTGTGATGGGTCCTTGGCTTCAGCCAGATATGGTATAGGTAAATAGTTTCCTAACTCGACTATTAAAGTGTTTAAGTTAGTCAAATATATTAGTATAGTCACTTTATATTATATTTCAACTTTATAATGCAATTTGGTTGCATTTTGTCAACATTAAATTCATAAATATTACAATATTATAGGTCTACTACATGTTTTCAGTTAATACTGTTTTTGGCTATTTTAACTGATTTTTATTTACTTTACAGCTTTCTTTATTTAAGATAATTTGTTCATCTTTGTCTACTTGACAATTACATATAGTTTTTATCTCAATTCTATAATAATTAATTTTTACATAAAATCTGAGTGATTGGACTCAGCTCCTAAACATATATTTTTTGTCATAACATTTATATATTTTTTATTTTAACTTAGATCCTTTCTAATAATGTATTCAAATCATTTAATACATTTATTTTATTTACATTACATAGTATAATAATGGATCTTGTCCATTAATTCACAATAAATAGTTTTTTATACCCTATTCAGAGTTACATTACTTAATAATTAATGACCTCATTTCGGTTGTTTCTGATATTATTTGTCTCTCTTATAGTATATTATTAGTTTTACACTGTTCTTCACTTAAATAATATATATGGGGTTTTAGTCTTAGTCATAGTCTGGTCGTTTTTTTCATGTTAATGATATTAATTATTAGACAATATTACAAAATTTTTAGGATTACTTGGGTTCGATACTGTTCACCTCACTTTCCTCTTATGATAAATTTCTATGTGAATAATTTCTTTTATGGAACGTTCTGTGACGTTACAACATTTATCATAATTTATAAGTTGCGTTCAGGCAAACTAACTTTTTCAATTTTTTTACGCCTTCCAAGGTGTTCATTAAAATAAGGTCGCTGTATCCTGAACGATTCGTTGGAACACGTTAGGTCAAGCCCGTTCAAATAGATGACATGACATCTTTACGTGCTCCCCCCTCTCTCTATCACACACACACACACACACACCACATACACGCTCACGCGTGCATATAATAATAAACAGTAATAATAACATTAACAAAGTTTGTTTTTTGCGCCTAGATAAAGATTGGATAACGTAAATAAGATAATGATAATACATTGATATCTGAAATAAATAAGTACGAAGGCAATCCAAAAAAATGTTACAAATTTATATTCAAAATTGTCTTAAAATAGGATGGGGATATTTATTTACATATACGCGTATAACTGCTTATGTGAATACTTCCGAAGGGAATTTTCATTATTAGCCCAACTGAATTGTAAGTGTGATATTGACGTATCTAATTTTGTGAATAGCCCAATGAATAACACGGAAGACAGAAAATAGCTAATAGTGTATTGAGATATCTTAATAATGCGGAAAAAGATGTTGTCCATGTAAATGTAATAGACGAAGATAAGTGGCTCATCATTATAAGACCCTGTGGTACAATCCACATGAGGAGAATGAGGAACAAGTATATAACAATTCAGTAATCATGGAAGGAAGAACTTTCAGAAGTGTTATGGAAAGTGAAGTGCAGGAAGGGCCACTGTTTCCGACAATATAAACGGAACTTACAAAATATGGAAGTACGCTTCACCTTCTGAGACTGCTACAATCAGCTTGTTGAATGTAGCCTATAAAGTATGTTCTAAAATTTTTGATAAACGGGTCAAGGTAATAAAGAAACGCAAATCTATCTGATGAACAAAGTGGTTATAGGAAATAATGATCTTCTTCTGATAATGTTTTCGTATTGAACCAGGAAAAAAAACTGAGGGAATTCAACCTAGAAACCACATTGCGTTAATTGATTACGAAAAGGCTTTTGATCTGATAAACAGAGAAAAGTTCTGGATTATAATGAACCGGAGAGGTTAACCAACGCACGTAAAAAGAATTATCAGAACTCTGTATAAAAATACAAACGTACGAATAAGTTTCGATATACACCAGTCCCAACCTCTGAAGCAGGATTGTGGCTCTCTTCGACGGTGTTGACAAATGTGTTTACGACATTCTGACAGAATGGAATTCTAAGGTAGAACAGTGCATTAAATTAAATAGTAGCAAATATATTTGTTGTTTGTTGATGATCGGATTCTTATTTATGAACAGGAAGATGCCCTCCAGACAGCTCTTCATCAATTGGATTTTGTCTTTAGGAACTACAACACGATTATTTCACAACAAAATACGAAAGTTACGGCGTTCAAAGTAGTAAGGAGGCGTTACTCAATAAGAAGAAAGGTAAGCATTGACATAGAACAAGTAATAACATTTCAGCAAATTGGATTCCAACATCAGCTATAATTGAAATAATTAGTTAAGTAATAAGTTACAGTACCTCTTTTCCACCTTCACCGCCATTGTGGCCTTCCCTTAGCCGATATGTTCCAGTTAATTATGGGCGCCGGAAACTCGGCTTTTCACCCTTTCTCGTCTGCTACATAACGTACACCCATTGCACGCCATTCACCGAGGGGCTACGCAACACATGTCTTCGAGGACGTGAGAGTAGGATTTGTTGGCAGAGCTGGGTACGAATCCTCGAACCTCTGACTCATTTGTCAGAAAACATAGGCATTTCTCAGAGTTTTACCGCTATGTACTAATCGGCAGTGTGTACAACCTCTGAGACCCTTTACCAAGATGATAAGGAGCATCATACCAAGATGATAAGGAAGTTGAAAGCAAAATTAGTCTCTTTCAGTCGCTTTGTGGCTGTATCATTAAACACTTACAGAAGAAAACAAAGAAAGAGACGCAATTGAAATATTATAATGTAATGGCCATACTCCAACTACTGTGTGGTAGTGATACTTGGATTAGAAAAGGCAAAGATGTATCTAGAATACAAGGAACGGAAGTGAGGTACTTGAGGGCTGCAAAGGGTTGTACCAGGAGATATCAGAAATGATCATATTAGAATGGAGCATAGCTGAAAGCTGAAATGAGAAAATCTCCCGGTACAAAACGGAGTGCCGGTTACACGTAGAGATCCAACTAGATTTTGAAGAGAGCACTTGACTGTCATCCAGAGGGAAAGAGAATTGTGGGAAGACCCCGTAAGCGATGGTTTGATGTCTTCCATTGAGACTGGAACATTGGACTGGAATGCGTTATTATAAACGTTCCTATTCTGAACTTCGATGAGATTTCAATTGTGCAACTTTTCATTTTTGTAAGTAACCTCTTCCAATATTTTTGTTACGTTAGCTTAGGTTAGGTTAGGTCAGGTCAGGTCAGGTTAGGTTAGGTTAGGTTAGATTAGGCTAGGAATGAATATAATTATAATGGTAATTTCTGTTTTATTATAAAACATGTGAAAATGCAATTGATGGCAACTGACCGAGTTCAAGTTTCCACTTCGGTCGCAACTGACCGGGTTTTATACGATTGGGTCGCAACTGACCACGGTCCAATATATCGTCCGCTAGCGTAGGCTAGAAGCCGTAAAGGATGACGACGACGATATATTACATACATTTCAGTATATATGTGGCACGTATGTCGAACTCTGAAAAACGAGACTAGAAAGGATTCCATGTTAAAATTCTACAAGACATTGGCAGTTTCTGCATTATTGTACGGTTGTGAAAATTTGGTCCCCTCTCATACAGATAAATCGATGATACAGGAAGCTGAAATGAAGTTTCTACGGAAAGTTAGAGGCTCCACTCGATTAGATGAACTAAGGAATGAGGATATGACATAAGAGTTGGATACATATGCGTTGAACGACATCATTCAACACTGTAGACATCGTTTAGAAAGGATGGATGGTGAACGTCTAATTAAACAAGTGACATTGGTACTATCCCCTCACGAGTTAGAATGAGTAAAGACGACCACGCAAAAGATGGAATGAAGTTTGAAGTCGCAACAGCCAGCCCCCTAATCCGTGAAGTGGCGACGACGACGATGACGGAGACGCCGAATGAGTAATCTACAAGGGCGTTCAAAAAAATAAGGTACACTAGCGCTGCCTTAAGGATAGAAATGCAATTATGATTCCAATCCTGTTTCGTTGCAAGATGTAGACATATCTAATATTGATGGCAGTGGTTGTCTGTTGTCGTTTATGATGAGCGTACATCAGTCAGTTTAGAAAATGTATCTGATTGAAAACCGGCCCAGTGTAGAACTGCAGGTGTGTCTTTGAACAAACTGCCGCGTAATCGGAAAGAACCGGACTTCCTCGACAGTACTGCCACTGGGGATGAAACAGGGATATACCACAATACAAAGAAAAGGAGACTCGATGACAATGGAAACATGCAGGATCTCCTGTTGCAAAAAGAAAACGAATTCAAGGCAATAACTCTTGCTCGGAAAATTAACGACGACAGTGTTCTGGGTCTGGAAGGTACCGTTGTTCGTTAATTTCATTCAAAAAGGAGAAACAGTTAATTCTGATCATTGTTTTGAAATTGTGTACACAACTTACGGGAAGCCATTCGTCGAAAACGTGTTGGAATGCAGACCCGAGGTGTAAATGTTTTTTATGAATATCCAACTCTCCTAACTGCTGAGAGAACGATTGAAAAAATCAAGAGTATGGGGTGGAAAACATTAAATATTAATTGCGGGATAAATGGCAATTTGATTTCGAGATGTAGGGAAAAAACTGTGGAGAGAAAAAACCGGTACGGGACAGTACCATTTTTGGACTTTTACGCGTTCTTCCCGTCACCTTGTTGTCCGTTTTAATTGCATGGATTTTGAAGAATCTTTTTTCTGTCATTGTGAGAGAGACTGGTTTGTCACAACCAACGGCAAGAAAATTAATACATTCTTCCAGAGAAATTCCTGTTGTTTGGCTGATTGAAAATTCTTGTAAAATTGGGGGTATAGGGCAAACTGTCAAAGTTGATGAAAGTGCATTCGGTAGACGGAAATACAATCGCGGGCGACTAAGTAAGATTCGTTGGATGTCGGTGGAACCCAAAAATAATAAGTATCTTTCTATGCTATCTTAAGCGGCTAGAGATAGATTCTACAGAAGCTGTTAAGAAAAGTATATGGTAAATGCTTAAAGACATTAGTCTTATTTTGTTAGGACAAAGATTAACAGAATAGTTACTGTTCAATCCGAGTAAGCTCATTTTGTTAGGACAAAAAGTAACAGAATAGTTACTGTTCAATCCGAGTACGCTTATTTTGTTAGGACAAAGAGTAACAAGTTACTGTTCAATCCGAGTAAGCTCATTTTCTTAGGGCAAAGAGTAACAGAATAGTTACTGTTCAATCCGAGTAAGCTCATTTTCTTAGGACAAAGAGTAACAGAATAGTTACTGTTCAATCCGAGTAAGCTCATTTTCTTAGGACAAAGAGTAACAGAATAGTTACTGTTCAATCCGAGTACGCTCATTTTCTTATGACAAAGAGTAACAGAATAGTTACTGTTCAATCCGAGTAAGCTCATTTTCTTAGGACAAAGAGTAACAGAATAGTTACTGTTCAATCCGAGTACGCTCATTTTCTTATGACAAAGAGTAACAGAATAGTTACTGTTCAATCCGAGTAAGCTCATTTTCTTAGGACAAAGAGTAACAGGATAGTTACTGTTCAATCCGAGTACGCTCATTTTGTTAGGGCAAAGAGTAACAGGATAGTTACTGTTCAATCCGAGTAAGCTCATTTTGTTAGGACAAAGAGTAACAGGATAGTTACTGTTGAATCCGAGTAAGCTCATTTTGTTAGGACAAACAGTAGCAGAATAGTTACTGTTCAATCCGAGTAAGCTCATTTTATTTTAAAACGTACCTCAAATAATTTCACGGGGCCATCTACAGTAAATTTTTCCTGTTATACCTGCAGTCATTGTATGGCCCCTCAGGTTTCCATAACCCGATTTGTAGAACACAATCTGCGACACATGTAGGAATACAGAAGGCCAATTATATTCATGTCGCATACACACCAACTAGTAGAGACGAGACCCTGTGAAGTTTTTTTCAGACAGAGCCATAAAAATATTGAGAACCACGAAAGTGCGGGCGTACGTTAGTAAATTGTGTTTTAGTTAGACACGCGGTGTGAGGTAGGGGGTCATACAAACACACATCTTTATTTGCCCAGACAATTCAGTCGTCTACATTGTGTTTGTGTTCAGTGTGGGAAGGAGCGAGGCAAGGTGACAGGCGGTTTTTAGCAGACAGCAGAGTTATGTAAGAAAGTAGTGTGTTTTCGAGTTGTAGGAGAGTGAGTGAGTGGAAGGAAACAGGCAAGGTGGAGCTGATGGAATGTGAAAGGTAGTAGCTGTAGCCGTAGCTGAGGAGAAAGGCGGCCAAACAGGCTTTCTGTTTTACCTTGTCGTCGCGCGTTCTCGTACTTTACTTTTATTTGTGCTTCTTCGTACACAACACGTTATTGTAACGGATAACTCTGTTAACAAAACATATAAATGAAAGTTTATTTCAATAACATTCTTACTTGCTTTAATTTCTTAGGTCTAGATTAAAAAATCGGTATGAAGAACCATACATGACTTTCATACATGTTTTAATTAATTATCAAATTATTTTTAATATGTACACAAAAACTTTAGAACGAAACCATATATATCAGCATGCTTTTGGTAAAAACGCTGAGAAATATAATCAAAATACGAATTGTACCTAGTTGTTAATATTTTAAAAATAAAGAATTAATTTGATTAAATTATCTTTTATTTAAACAACGCGAAAAAAGCAAATACCGCCCAGCGTTTGTTTTCTGTGACTCTCAAATCGAAAAATTATTTTGTTTACGTATCCGTGGTTAAATAGCATGGAACGATATAAGTTGCTAATATTTTATTGAAATTTTTACGTTTTCGGTCGAATAAATTTATAACATCAATACAAAAAATTAACACCTCCCCCTTCAACTACCCTTTTAATTTATAGATATTTCATGTACCTTTCTACAGTGGATTATTATGACCTTCTTTTCAGAATACTTTATTGATCAAAATTAAGTACATTACTCTTGTTAAAACGTAAAACGTTGCAGGTAAACTACTCCTTCCCTTGAATCGATCTTCGCCAAAATCAATAGGACGTAAGTCCTCTACAACTCGGGCACATATGAAAAAGATTATTTGATTCTGTTTGAATTTGCGGCAGTTATCGTTCGCCATATAAAAAATTCTACACACGGACACACACACTTTTCGGAAATTGACTTTTCTTCATGTTTTGAGGGTAGCACAATCAGAATCTGCCCTTGTCTCGAACACGATTTTTTTGCGATCACCATACTTGAGTAAATGTATTTATTTATATGTAATGAAGTGATAATTACTACTATAACAGATTTATTGTAACTGAAACATGGATCTGTGGAGCTCGCATTCAATGTTGTGGATCATTACCTGATCATCCTCAAACAGCATTGTTTTCAAGTATGTTCTCTGGGACATAAAATACAATTTTTATAAGTTACACTGATGGAATAGTCGCTCGGCACTTGGAAAAAACAAGTTAATTACATTTAAATCTAATAAATGAACAGTCAGTTCAGTTCTAAAAATGTTTGATTAGTTATGTTCAAAAGTAACCATTACCTCTGAAGATCCCGCAGTGGCGAAACAATTGCCAGGACTAAATAAAACATTTGTGTGCCTGAACCAAGTGTTTACTCATTAGGTTTAAATACGATTTTGTAAGTTTTTCATATTATTTTAAATATGTTTGTAAATGGAAGTTTTTATTTTAATTGGATAGTTCTCTGTCCACCATCATTATAAGAGCTTTTTTACAGTATTACATTTCACACGCGCGCGCGCGCGCGCACACACACACACACACACACACACAATCTTTTTCCTCTCCGTCATTTGTAGCCATTTTATTGTTGGGACGACAATATGTGTGAGTGTGCGGGCAATATTAATTATTGTGATGACCGCTATAAATTATTATGATTCGTGTTACACGCGCGGTGTGTGTATGTAAAGATGGCATATTGACTAGATGAACACTGTCATAGTACACGATCCGACGTGTTCCAGCGAATCGTTCAGAACACAGCGACCTTGTTAAATAATATTCAACACGTTTGAGGTGTAAAAAAACGGAAAGAAGTAGCCTATAAAGTTGTATGTAATCGCTAATTAAAATTATAATAAATATTAATATTAAAATATCTCATCTTTTGCTACTAGTATGCTTCATGAGCTGCAGATCTCGCTCACTATTTTAAACGAAGTACATTTATTATACAATAATTTCGATATTAGATAATTTTTTAGTTATGGGAAAAAATTACAAAGTCCCGATCACTCTACTATTTCTTTAGTAATGTAACAATTGTAGAGCACACAGTCATACAGTAAACACTGAAAATTCGAAACATTCGATTTTGGGTTACAGTTCTCTTTAGTCTGACACCCTGCTAGATTTTCACAATTTTTTTCAAATTTTCAACTCTTTTTCGGGCTGTGGGGTCCCAAAAATTTGAAATTTAAAAAAATGAACATTTGTCCTTAATTGTGGTTAAAACTCTTTAATCTGATACCCCATATGAATTTTTGCGATTTTATGAAAATTGTCAGCCACCTGACGTCCAAAACTATACTCAGATTGTTGTTAAAATTCCCTTTAATTTAATACCCCACATGGACTTTTTCGATTTTTTTTGTACGTTTTTGACCCCGGTCACATTTTTGCCTTTCCACACTCCTATTATTGAGGAGGGTTCAATCTCAAGAACAATGTGGTTCTCCAGGGTAAAAGTATGAACACGCCAAGCTTTAATAAGAACGATTGATGTGGTCAAAAGTTATCGTGAGACATATCCCAAATAGACACATAGACAGACAGATAAATCCCAAACGATCGAGTTAAAACTTATAATTCGCTTCGCTCGTTCAATAAAAAGAAATGATTGGAAGCCCCAGTATCTGGGGGTTATAGCGAGAAAATTTCTCAAACATCAGAGACACATTGAGGCAGTTAATTTCTGGCGAGTAAAGCAATAAATAAGGGGTGAACATCAACTGACAGTCAAACAATACTGGTGTACGACGGGGCGAAAAGGCGACGACTTCGTTCAGTTGAGACAATTGATCTGAAAAACGTCAATTGATCTGAGACAATTGTGTTGAAACGTCAGAAGAGGGTTTACGTGGAGTTATTGCTTCATAACATAAGAACAAAGCAGTCGCTACTCTATTCATACAAATACGACTAAACGAGGCGAATGACACGCGCGTTGCATCACACCATACGTGAACGACAAAACGTACTCGGACACAAAAGGGTTTACGACAGTTTAACTCACAGGAACAATAAAGCACATACGAGGTGAATAGAAGACGACGATGTAACACAGCAGGACTGCTCATTTAGGAGACATAGACGATTTACGAGGAGAGAGCTGGAGAAACCTTACTGGGAGACGTCTGTCAAAGAATTATTAATTGGTACAAAAGGGGAAGGTAAGGTAAACAATGCGACGATTCGTTACGCCAGCAGCATAGAAAACTTGGGGTGACAAACATCTATCAGTGGCGCGAAGCTCGAACAGGAGTCGAACAAAGAAGATGACTGACAGGCGAGGAATTACAACTTTTCTTAGAACACAGGGTAACGACACTGGCAAGAACGTCGGGGATGTTAGACAACCTATCAGGAGACAGAATTCAGCTAGGACCCGAGTCTTGGGGAGAGTTCCCATGGCAACGAAAGACGGAAGCAAATCAGAAGAGAGTCACAATGAGAAATCTAGAAGGTGGATGGATTCTTCAAAGAAATCAAGTGGTCTAACCGATGATGAAGAGGACGATGTTGTGGAAGGAATCTGACGAGGAAATCTGGTAGGGGTGAAGTTAATAAAACTGTCTACTTACCACGCGGACGAGGTCAGTTAAACTTAAAATTTTACTCAATTATTTTGAACGTGCGGACGCGCTCAGCTGATCAGTCAATCAGTTATCAATCGTCTAATTACATTTTCTGAACTTAGAATTTTGCTCGTTGATTTCAAAAGTGAACGGTTACATAAGTGTGATACTCAGACTATTTTAAATTAACTTAGAACGTTGATCAGTGTTAATAACAATGATAATTGACCACAGTACAAGTGACAATTAGGATCAGTGCGCGAAAATCAGCGATTATAGTGATGTAACACTCGACAAATATTTCGAGTCATTCATAAATATAATTCGAGTTCACTAACATAAACATTCACGCGTAAATACAAAGTAAAACCGTAACAATAATGTTTACGAACTATTGCGTTGAACACTAGTAGTCAATTCACATTGTGGCACGAAGCACATATTTATCATAGCGAAGATGATCTTACCCAGACAAATAACCAGACACGCATGATCTTCACACAGAAAATCGATACTTAATAATTACACGAACATTCACATTAGTCAAGCCAGCGGTACGCCTACATGAAAATTTAGTAGTGTTTTTGTGAAAGTGAATATCATCTGCGAACAATATGCGAAGTTACGACGACGTCGCTGGACACAGGGAACCACGGGACGTTGCAGCCAAATGATAAAGGATAACATACACCAAGTAATGTAAAATATTTATTATTGATAATCACCACTACTGAACCTGTTTCTCACAAAGACCCCACTCCTTGAGATAATTACGAACGTCAATTTCGAGATAATCATGAACCATAAATTAAAAGTTATGAATAGATATTGCCATCTGGAACTATGAACGCATTATAGATATAACATTTGTTGAATGTAATAATTAATTCATATATGTTTGTAGTTGTAGGCTAGTAATGATATTGCCATTATATGTTATATATGTTGTATTTGTGATTTTATTTCAGGAACGACGAAATGTTAGTTATAATTGTAATTTAAGAATTGTTTAATAAACGATAAGTTGCTATTCTAATCCAGATGTGCTTAAGCGTTCATTATTACTATTGCCCTATGATGATTATGATCACAAGAATATTATAACGCCAAGCTATGTCTTGTTAACTTCATTGTTAATAACAAATACGTGAGGTTTACCTTTCACAGATGTGATATATACTAATTGACAAATCAGCATAATTACCACTATTAACAATCGCACCATACATAGGGCGAGAGTAGATATAGTCTCATTAAATTGTGGTCAGGTTCACCACACATTAATTACCTATAATTGTTAACCACATAACAATGGCTCCCAAACGCGGGACATAAACAATTAAAGTAAACAAACAAAATTTTATTATACACATTTATTGTTTATTAATTAAATAATTAATGTAATTAACATAATTACATCGTAGGGTACAGTGGGAGAAAAAGAAATTCTTCTTTTCGTTACCCATCATAAGAGCAGAGTCTACTGTGAAAAAAAAGAGATTATTAATTAGTCTCTTGACAGTGATATTGCAAATAAGACATTCACATTATATATTTTATTCAAGGCGTACAGATATAATATAAGTTGTATTCTTCCTTCTTGTTTTCCTTCCTTTATTATCAATCGTATCACATCCTCTTCCTCTTTACTTAGTCTCTGTATCCTCCTTCTTCTCCTCATCATCGTCATCTTTGTCTTCTATCCCACCTTACTCTCCTATATATTAGTTCACTCATATGTCCACATTTCTTCCGCGAACCTTTTTTATTTCTTTTCCCCGCTTGCTTGCAGACTGGCGACTAGTCTTTACGTCTGTGTTAAAACGTTCTCTTTATTTCTACACTCGTCTGTTTCCTCGCTAACGATAAAGATGTGTTATTTTTTGCTAACCTCGGGATTTCTCCACCCGACAAGACATTATATAATCTCAAGAAACGCTCAAGAAAATAAATCCACTCGTACAGTGAAGCGTGTTGGATATTTACAACTCCGCCATTGCCGGATTATCGCTTGTACAATCGGAAAACAATATTCCGCGCACTGGCATAAACAAAAACGCCTTTCTTGCGCGGCGTCGTATCTCGGTTATTACTTAAGGTACAAATATAGTCGTGGATTTGTGTTCAGTACACCGACCCCCATATCAGACGGTAATTTTTTTTATCGCGAATCGCAGTGTCATATTATTTGATAATTTTTATGCCCGTCCGATCGGAATCGGTCTTGAATTACTGCAGTTCGGAATAGTAGAGAAAATAACGCGTACTATTTACGAGCGCGTGTATCAGCGAGAGTATAATGTTTAGCCGATTCGCTACTCGTATAAGTGAAACGATCTGATATTTGTACGTACGATATTACAACGCGAACAGTGTCGTATGTAGGTCAGTAATAATGGCATGCGTTTTTTATCCGCTAAATGTATGGCAGCGTACAACAGGTGGCACGGAGTTGCATGCGTGCGTACGTAGTAGACGGAGACAGAGATACAATAACACAGTAGTAGTAGTAGTAGTACCAGTAGCAGCAGAAATAAACCAACGTTGCATTGGGTCGTGTGTGCGTGTTAATTGCGAAGCGGGCAACGCCCTTGTTCCGACACCCCCGCCCAATAGTTCCCCACGTGCGATGTTACGACATTCCCTCGCTCGCGTGCGTACTACACCCTTCGTAATCGCCTTAAGCGTTTTTACTATGCACCGGGTAAAGACCACCGATAGCCGACGGATACGCCTCAGATTTCCAACGATAGGTCAAAGCTTCGGAACGGCTCTGGTTTTAAACGTGACGCGTTTTGTTTTTCTTTTAGTTACAAACGTTTCGTCATTTTTACAGCGATGATTTATCCATAACAAACAGCACTACAGTCACCACGTTTGCAAATGACACCAGGGGCGTATTTACGGGACCGGACCCGTTTATTCGGTCAAACTAGGTTTTTCCTTGGAACACGAATCCGGTACGGGAACATGACAATCTTCGGGAATCTGTGGTGTAGCGTTCTTTCCAAACGTCGTTCTCATTGATTCTCATTTGCGACTGTTCTGTCGTGAATACTGCGTGCATCAAATTTTGTCAAGTATCTGCGCGTTCCTGTTTTTATCAACCTTGTGCGACCCGTCACAGACTTTAGGAATCTTAGCTCTGTAGTCAGAAGGATATACATTTCATATTCATACGAACATCGTGGAATAAGAAAAAAATTATAATTTCTTCAAAGTTTCTTCCTGGAGTTCTTCAAAGTTTCTTCATGATCATTTATTTTCCTGCCCAAACTTTTGAGGGAGAGAAGGAGAGGATACTTAAGATTTACAATATTATTAGGAACAGATCAGATTTAGAGACGTTATTGCTGAACATCAGCATCCACCAGCAGTCGGACCCAAAGTTAAGCAACATTAAAGATCGACTAGCAGAACAAGATGACACTGTAACAAGATTCTACTGTCTTCATCACGGAATATTATTTATTAAAACATCTCTCAATCAGGAAAATTGCAAAATTATTATCCCTACAAATATTGAAAATGAAACAATCATGGACTACCATCTCCGATATGGCCACATGGGAGCCTTGAAGGTGATAAAGGCATTAGAAGAACACTGTCATATAAAAAATATTAACCGGAAGGTGAAAAAATACATCAAAACTTGCCATATTTGCCAATTAGTGAAGGCAAATAACGAAAAGAAGGATGGCATAATGATACCAATCACTTCGAAGAAGAAGCTGGAAAACGTATTCTTAGATATATGCGGAACATTTCCTCGTAGTGGCGGGCGCCACCGATACAAATATATTGTAATCATAATGGATCACTTTACTAAATTTACAAAACTATACCCAGTTAACCGTACAACTACTTTGAGAATCCTGGGAGTGATAACCGACCAATAGATTCCAGAAATAGGAAAACCTATATCAATTATTACTGATCATGGTACTCAGTTTAAGGGGAGGAGATGGAGAAATACATTATTAGCACTTGGAATTAAAACTTATAAAACATATGTTTACCAACCAAGTAGTAATCCAGCGGAGAGGGTGTTAAGAGAGGTGGGAAGAATACTGAGGACATACTGTTACCAACAGAAAAAATGGCAAGAATATCTGTCAGCCACGGAAAAATTCCTTAATTTAGCTCATCATCCAGCTATAGGGATTACTCCATACACCGCCATGTATGAGAAACAACCCCTCCCGAGAGATCAAAGAAATTATTGAGTTTCCTGATAATGACGAATATAAATTTGATCAAATAAAATTTTATAATAAATTGGCAGAGGACCAGGAGAAGCGCCAAAACAAATATCAAAAAGCAATTGGAAAAGTATTCAAATATAAGATAGGAGAAAAAGTACTACTGAAGAACCGCGAATTACCAAGTACCCTAGAAGGAATTACTAAGACGTTATTGCTGCTATATACCGGACCATATGTAATCACAAGAGAAAATAACAATAACACATATGAACTGAAGGATATTATTTCGGAAAAAATAAAGGGCGTTTATAACCAGTCATAAATCAAAAAATATTAAATTTCAAAATTCTAAAAACTAAGTAAGGACAACTTACATCAATTATTTGCAGGAACTAATTTTGAATTGAAATATTAAACATTTCAGAATTCTAAAAATTAAGTAAGAACAACTTACGTCAATTATTTCCAGGAACTAGTTTTGAATTGAAATATTAAACATTACAAAATTCTAAAAGCAAAGTTAGGACAACTTACATCAATAATGTGAATAAACTAGTCTTGGAAAGGAAGTATTAAAACATTTACGAAATGCAAAAAGAAGTAAAGACCACTTACATAATATAATGTTAATAAAATAATTTGGATGAAAACAAGAGCGAAATAATATTTTTGCGGAATGAAAAAAAGGACTATAATCACTACTTTAATTTTAATAAACTTAATTATAATAAGAAACATTAGAAGAATTACTGTCATAACATAAAACAGTAGAACAATTTATTGGAAACAAGATGAAAAAAAATTATAAATGGTATTAAGATTGGTAACCAGAAGAAGATTGTGCGAACAACAGAAGAAATAAAGAGAATTCAGACGGAAAATTAAGAGGTAAATTACACACCATACCTAGCGATACGTTATATCAGCAGAGCTTTAAAACATAAGAAGAATAAATATATCAGCAGAGCTTTAAAACATAAGAAGAATAAATGAGATAGAAAATATTAGCAAATTTGAGCAACCACGAAGTGATGAATCTAAGGATGTTTTTTATTAGTCGAGAATAGACTATTTTTTAATAATTTTTATTTAATGACTGTATGTAGATGTATTCCAGGAGTCTTATACTTGAGCAGAGATGATGTTCCTCTGATCACAGAAAGTGTAGTATGGCCAGCAGAGTATTGAAGCCCCAAGTGCCGCTCTGGACTGCCGCAGCTCACGTGATAGGGAATGTTAGGGAATGGATATCCCAGGGATGAAGCACCAAGTAAAAGAAAAAAATATATATATAATAATAATACATAATATCTCAGATTACAATAACTATATAATAAGAATAAAATACATGAAAAAAAACTAAAGCTCAACTACGAAGAAGCAGGTATAGAAGTGGATAGGAAGACAAGGAATATAATAAACAATAAATGTCATAAGCAATTATTTCATCCTTACTAAACGTATGATCTGAATTAATCACTTCTGGATGAGGGCAATATGTAGCATGACAAAAAATCGACCTTATTATAATTCAAGAATAAGCAAATATAAAATAAAAACAAACTGGCATAAAGAATAATTACTATAATAATTACTCAAGAACAACAGTAAACTGAAATTCTAGATCCAAAGAAATCAAGTTCATTAAAATCAAACATACAATCTATAATAAATAATAGGAAGATGATGATAGTCCAACTTATAGTGTAGATATACCCAGGTAGAATAGGAGCAGGTAAGGAAAAACCATGGATAAACAAACCCACAGAATAGAAAAATAACTATTGAAAAACAATACCACACTATAAAAATAAAAACCTAAAAAGATAACATAAGAAAAGTACAATACAATAAAATAAAAACCATGTAAATTGAGTGTAAGTAAAGATGTTAGATATAAGACAACCTCAAGACAAAAGATAAAACCAATTATGTCACAACAAGATTATATGACTAAAGGTGGACAAGTGTAATTTATTTTTATTGTGAAAAGTGACTACTAATAATGCAAATTAAGTGATGTTCCTTATTCCCCAAGAATAGATAAAATTACTAGAGATAAGATTAGGGAATACAGTGAATAGTGAGGGGAACCAGGGTAAATCCCTAAATAAATAAACAAAAACAGAAATAGACTGAATAAAAGTTAATTTTAATAACTGTTTAAATAAAAACAGATTTGTTTTGTTGTGTTAGAAGTTCATTGAACCCATAGCATTGAATGCTTGGGATTAAATTTATTTTAAGAAAATACCTTTATTATGTTTTAATAATGTCAATTAATCATAGACTATGTTGTAGTTAAGTAAGGGGAATTTAGTTGTTAGGATTTTATTGGAATTGTACGTCAGAAAGGGTAATAGCAATATTTGTAGGGATAATAATTTTGCAATTTTCCTGATTGAGAGATGTTTTAATAAATAATATTCCGTGATGAAGACAGTAGAATCTTGTTACAGTGTCATCTTGTTCTGCTAGTCGATCTTTAATGTTGCTTAACTTTGGGTCCGACTGCTGGTGGATGCTGATGTTCAGCAATAACGTCTCTAAATCTGATCTGTTCCTAATAATATTGTAAATCTTAAGTATCCTCTCCTTCTCTCCCTCAAAAGTTTGGGCTTCTAAATTAATGCGTGATAAAACGTCAGCTACAACATTCTTATTTCCTGGGATGTACTCCCATTGCAGGGCAAGTATCCACCTGGTCAGTCTACCGTGGCTCACCTTACATCTCCTTAAAAATTATTTTGATTTATGGTCCGTACGGACTGTTACCGGATACCCCAAAATATACGTACGAAATTTACTACAAGCAAACACTACACTAAGTAACTCCTTTTCAGTTACGTTGTAGTTTCTTTCACGTTGATTCAAGGTTCTACTAGCGAAGCTAATGACTAAATGATTACCATTTTCATCCTCTTGATACAGGGTAGTTCCCAGACTGATATTGCTGGCATCACAGTTTAAAAAGAAAAGCTGGTTAAAATTTGGATGGTGAAGTACTGCTATTTCTAAAAACTTGCCCTTAATTAGTTGAAAGGTAACGTCTTGTTCTTGACCCCAGGTCCATTTGTTTTTGGAGGATAACTGATATTGGAATTTGGCTGTCAGCTCTGAATATTGGTTTTGAAATTTCCTATAATAATTACAGATTCCTAAAAATGACTGCAATTGTTTTCGATTTTTAGGTTTAGGGAACTTCTGTATCGCTTCCACCTTTTCTAATGACGGTGAGATTCCTTGGTCATTTAAATTGAACCCCAAAAACTGGACTGCCGTAGCAATAAACTTTGATTTTTCTAACTTTAGAGTGATATTATTAGTGGCTAATTTTTCTAGTACATGTTCCACTCTGTAGCAGTGTTCCTCCCAGTTGGCCGAGGTAATTAGTAGATCGTCTACGTATACAGATGTAAACTGAAGTCATTCTTGACCGAGTATCTGATCCATACATGCTACAAAGATGGCTACTGAATTCACTAGTCCGAAGGGAAATCTCTTGAACTGATAATTGCGTCCTTCAAATATGAAAGCCATATACTGGCGACTCTGTGGGTGCAACTCCACTTGCCAGTAAAAGCACACGGTGTCCCGTTGACTAATGAACTTGGTCCCGTGGAATCTCTTTAATATTTTTTCAATCTCTCCGGGCGATGTTCTATCATTTATTATCATTTTGTTAATCTCGCGTGCATCCAAACAAAGTCGGACTTGTCCATTTTTCTTAGGAATAGCCACGATTGGACTGGTGAACGGAGATTGACTACTTTCTACAATATCACTACTAATCATTTTATTAATCTCAGTTCGTACCGCCTCCTTCAGTGAATGCGCTATCGTATAGAACTTTCTGTTAAATTCCACTGGTTCCCTGAATTGAATTTTGCATTGGTAGTTTTTGATTTTCCCGGGTTCATCTGAAAACACTGTTTGATGTCTCTCATATATTTGAATTAAATTGTTTATTTGTTTCTCTGTCAATTTTTCTTATGTACCTCCGCATCGGAAGTTCCTTATCTCCTGTATCTTCTGTGCCCATAAGTCGTTTTCTGTATTATGGTATATTATTCGAGTGCATGGTGATTTATTTTCTATGTAATTTACTTCACTAAATTGTTGGTGGATCCGGCTGGGAAGTACAATCTCGCTACCTACTAAATCCGCCGTCCACGTTACCCCTTCTGAGAACAGTGACACCTTCTCCCTGCTCAGATCAATAATAGCCGAGTTTCTCCTTAGTAGATCACATCCTATCAATATATTAAATGGCAATCCTGTTGCAATTAAAAACACCATATTCATAACTACACCCTTGCTAGCAACATTTAACGATACTTGTTTTCTGATAGTTTCATTTTGACGACCAGTGGCCCCTATTAATACAATATTATTGACCGGTAATATTGGTAGTGTTCGACGGCATTCCTTTTGTATTCTATCTAATTCAACACTATTAATTATGGACACATTAGCACCCGTATCTATCATTATTTGAGCTAAAATTTCTTCGATTTCTGCATTTATATAAATTATCTCGTTATTTTGGCTGTTGAGACTTGTAGTGTTTTCTTCCGGTAATTCATTTCTGAGATTTTTAAAATAATTATTATAAATAATTGTAATGTTATTAAAGTTACTGTCTTTATTCAATTCTCGTCCATACCCAGTAGATAGGAGCAGTGAAGGGTTGTGATAATTTATCACTGCCTCCTTCCGTTTAAATGGTCAAGGTTATTATCAATTGGGCAGACCGATTGTCAATTGACTCAGTACGATGGTCAAAGGGTGGTTCATGGTTTGTTTGTCTGTCTCGGTCCTCCAGGCTTGTACTTCGTCTGGGTCTATTGTCCATATGATTGTCACTTCCACTATTTACCTGCCGGGTTTCATAATCATGAAAGCTATTCCGTCTTTGATGTTGATACCTTCTTTGACCATTTTCTTCCGCTCTTATGTAGTTTACTCTAGGTCTATAGTTCCTATTATTATTACCTGGTTTATAGTTCCTGTTATTATTATAATAATGGTCAGTATTAACATGGTTGGGGTTTCTCTGACTGATATTATTATTATTATAGTAATTACTTCTATTATTGGGGTGGTTATTATTATTTCTATTATTATTATTATTATTATTATTGTAATAATTAGAATTACTTCGGTTCGCGGGGTAGTTATTATTATTACTATTATTATGGTAATGATTATTATTTCTTATGTCAGGTCGACATTTCTCCTCCTGCTTTGGCGATAGTAGTCTTCATGTTCATAGTTCTCGAGCAACTCTGCCACGGCTTGTACTGATTTTATCTGGCTACCCCTACGTGCTCTAATGGTATCTTCATCATAGTGATATGACAACTTATTAACAAGGCACTCTTCTGGTATGTTCGGTTCTAGGTGTTTTATTAAACACACCTTTCTAGGAAATATGCGGTCAAGGTGGTACCTATGTTGGCATTATATCTTCCGTGACATATGTTGTCTCGTATTAGGTTTTGCGTAGACTCTGACCAATATTTCGCCTTGAACAAGTTTTTAAATTGTTGGTAGTCAGTTATATCACTCCTTATCGCCATCCACCAATTATCTGTCATTTCTGTGAAAGATTCGTCTAGCAATTCGCGGTTCGTACTCCATCTATTCCCACGATGTTTCGCAAAATATTCCTCAATTCTAGCCAGAAATTCCATTGGTTTTCTTTTATATTGTTTAAAATTTAGCCATTCTCGACCTTCAGTAGTAGGGAGACTAGTAAGGTTATTTGGTCGATTCCGAATGAACTCTATTTCTTCCTGGTTCTGACGTACTTGACCAGTTATATTGGTCATGGGAGCTTCAATACCGTCACACTTTTCCGTGAATTGGTTCCGTACCTTCCCCAATTCTTCCTGTGTTTCCTTTTGGTTTTCTTCCATTTTTTCCGATTGTTTTCTTCGATATTCGTAATTTTGGTGTGTACTTCTTCCTTAAAATCCTGTATCTCTTGATTAATCTGACTCCACTTCTTCTCATCTTCTGTAATCTGTTGTTTTATTCCGGTTGTCTCTTCTTCTAATTTCTTGTTTTTCGACTCACTGTGATCGTTTATCTTCTTGCTCAACTCTTCTTTTAACAACTCTATCCTTTCGTCTATCTTGTCCATATTATTCTGGTTAACCTCCCTTAATTCTTCTCTCAATAGTTGGTTGTCCTCTTTCAATTCTTCCAATTTCTCACCCATCTTTTCTTCCATCTTCTTATAGTTTTCTTCCATCTTCTTACTGTTTGCTTCCATCTTCTTACTGTTTTCATCTATTTTCTTATTGGTATTTTCAGTTTTGTTACTCAATTCTTCCTTTGTGGATTGGTTGTTCTCATCCATTTTCTCCTCCATCTTTTTGCTATTTTCTTCCATTTTCCTACTGTTCTCATCCATTTTCTCACTTATTGTTCTGCTGAACTCCCCCATAAGTTTTATCATGTCCTGTAAGCTCACGTTCTCCGTTTGTGTGGGGTTTTCTGGTTGTTTCTCCTGTAACACTGGTTTGGTTGGTTCAGCAGGCGGTAGTATCATCTCCACGTCTTCCACTGGCGTCGCCTCGTTGTCTTCCATGTCAATCTCTTTCTCTGCTTCTGCTGCCCTTTTCTTTGATGTTGCTCTCCTGTGAATTTTATTACCTTCTGAGCTTGTAACAGTTACCAGCTAAAATTGCAAATTAGGCAGATTATTTTTATTTCTTTTCCTATCAATTCCTAATTTCAGCCCCTCAAGTTGGACGCCAGTTTGTAACGAAACCTTTTTATTTGATCAATTAAAGATTAAAAAAAAAAATTTGTTTAGATTTTAATTTATTGAGAAATTTTTTTTAATTATTATTTATTAATTATTTATTAGTTTATGAGTTATTGTATTAATCCTAGTTGTTATATTCATTCCCTTCTTATTTTACTTATTTTGGTTGGTGATGAATAATTTGTTTAAAACGTTAAATAGATTATGTGATTTGAATAATCGATTTATTGTATTTGTAGATTCGGTGTTTTTACTCCTTTTCAGTTGTCGTTCTCTTCCTCCTTGACGTCCAGGTTTCAATTAATATCTGAAATTCTTTTAACTTTGCAAAGAAATAAAACTCAAATACGGAATATTTAATTTAATTTATTGACCTTGTTGCGATTAGTAGACTTTGAGTCGAAATAATTATTCACAGCTCGAACTCTTATCTCAGGTCGATTTGATCGAGTAATTTTTTCTTTTAATTTAATAATATTTTAACATTACTAGGGTTCTTTTTACTGTTATCAGAAGTCAGAAAAGGGCAATGCTGAAAAGTACAATACCGTACTTACAACTAAAAGTTCTTACTTAATAAAATAGAAATAAGATTTATCATAAAAATGTTAGTAAAAATGGAAATGTTCGAACCACAGGCTATGTAGGGGCTGACGTCATCACAGCTGATTGAAGTCGTCTCTCATCAAAATGGCCGATTCCTTCACTCGGATTTATACAAAGATCTTCTCAACGATTTTCCTCCAAATAAATGTTTATTCTTTAAGTGTCCCTCATCAGAGCAGTAGTTATTAATTTTCTTCGTTGTAGTGTGATGATTCAGTGTTCGTAATCCGTTTTAGTTTCGGTAATAGGTGTTGGTTAAAAGTGTCTTCGTTTCAAATAGTTCATCCAAAATGTCGTGAGAATATTCACATTGGAAATTTATCGATTAGTTCCTGGACTGTTCCTATATCTGGTTTATAATTGCCAATCTTCATAAAAGTAATGGTTTGGTTTCTTTTATTTAACTTTTGTATGAACAACTCATATTTTAAATTTCCTTTCTTAAGCTTAGTTCTTGTCAAAATTTTTTTATCCTTTTTAGCTATATCATTCTGATGTGTTCCCCTTGACGTTTAACAATCAACTCTCAGTTTTTTCTTCATCATTCAAAAGGTCCTGGCTGATTTATTAGTAAATTTACATTGTTTTCAGTCAGCTAATACTTAATTCTCAAGTTTGATTTTGTTCGAAAGAATTGAATTTTACATTATATTAAAAATTACATTTTGATTATTATCTATTCTTATTAAATTCGAATTACATAATCAAATTCCTTATTTAATTCTGCATAATTTAGTACCATACATGATATATTTTATAGTATTTTTTAACTCAAAAGTCATATTTACATAATATTTGCTTGTAGGCCTTACCTACTTTACTTCCTTACAAATTAAATGGTTTACAGTATATGTTAGATTCCAATTATCATTAAACAAGATCATTGATTGAGTTATTATGATTTGGTTTCTTTAATTCTCAGTAATTTGATGATTTACTTAGCTAATTTGAACCCTACCTTCAATTTAGACTTTTCTCTAGGCCCCAGTGTTAGTACACTTGCCTTTTTCTAATAATATCCTATACATTCCTTAATTACTTTCACAAAGTGTTGTTACATTTATAATAAATTGTTAGTGTGTTAAATTCAACAATTTTCATTCATTTAATTTGTTTCATTAACTTATTTACTATTAATTTATAATGTTGGTGAGATTTACAATTTTGTCTATGTATTGATGTTAGTTCTATCACTAAGTTTACAATTATTTCAGATTGCTATTACCCTTTCTGACGTACAATTCCAATAAAATCCTAACAACTAAATTCCCCTTACTTAACTACAACATAGTCTATGATTGATTGACATTATTAAAACATAATAAAGGTATTTTCTTAAAATAAATTTAATCCCAAGCATTCAATGCTATGGGTTCAATGAACTTCTAACACAACAAAACAAATCTGTTTTTATTTAAACAGTTATTAAAATTAACTTTTATTCAGTCTATTTCTGTTTTTGTTTACTTATTTAGGGATTTACCCTGGTTCCCCTCACTATTCACTGTATTCCCTAATCTTATCTCTAGTAATTTTATCTATTCTTGGGGAATAAGGAACATCACTTAATTTGCATTATTAGTAGTCACTTTTCACAATAAAAATAAATTACACTTGTCCACCTTTAGTCATATAATCTTGTTGTGACATAATTGGTTTTATCTTTTGTCTTGAGGTTGTCTTATATCTAACATCTTTACTTACACTCAATTTACATGGTTTTTATTTTATTGTATTGTACTTTTCTTATGTTATCTTTTTAGGTTTTTATTTTTATAGTGTGGTATTGTTTTTCAATAGTTATTTTTCTATTCTGTGGGTTTGTTTATCCATGGTTTTTCCTTACCTGCTCCTATTCTACCTGGGTATATCTACACTATAAGTTGGACTATCATCATCTTCCTATTATTTATTATAGATTGTATGTTTGGTTTTAATGAACTTGATTTCTTTGGATCTAGAATTTCAGTTTACTGTTGTTCTTGAGTAATTATTATAGTAATTATTCTTTGTTTTTATTTTATATTTGCTTATTCTTGAATTATAATAAGGTAGATTTTCTGTCACGCTACAATATATAATAAGGACCTTAATAAACCTTAACTTGTCAATGCTCACAGTATGTGGTGAGCAGGTAATTCCTAGTGCGGTGAATGTAATGAACATAGTAAAGTTTAATAATGAGAATAAAGATATTGTTATTATTATTTCATTAGTTGTAAAATTTCTGCCACAATGTTTGTATCCATGTTCCAAGCAGGGTTCGTAATCTATGGCGAATCGAGGAAACTTTACTGCGCTTAGAAAATGTTTTTCAGTCTTGCTTCTTAACTTTCATGCCTTCTTCTTCTGCTGCGGCGCGACAACCCATTGCTGAGTCAAGGCCACCTTTAACAGCCTCCGGCAGTTGTCCCGGTCAAGTGCAGCTGCTCTCCTGTTCCGGGTCCCAAGGATGTGGCGCGCATGATAGTTCACACCGTCTTCCCAACGTAGTTTGGGTCTACCAACTCTCCTGGTGCCATAGATCTGTTCTGTGAGTATCTTTCTGGGCATTTCATTCTCCCCCATTCTGATCATACGTCCAGCCGACCTGAGTCTACCAAGTTTTATAATTTTCACAATATCTGGTTCATTCAGAAGAGTGTTCAGTTCTTGGTTGGTACTTTTCCTCCATTCACGCCTACAATCCAAATTCTTAGGGGATGTCACGGTAACTTTCATTCGAAATTTTTTGCCTTAATTTTTTCCTAATAGTTTGAAACTAAGAACTGTGCATTTCTTCCTTATAACGCGAAGCGGTCTCACGGCAAATGTAAAGAAAATCGTTCGCTAGCCTCAGGGCATATCAGTCAGTCACCATTTTAGAGTCTTCACAATAAAAATCCATTATTTGTTTTTACTGTAATAGATATATTCGTTTTGTAAATAAATAGGTTGCTTAAGTTGTATACGCGTCTTTATGTTTCTTCAAAGTAAACGAAAAACGCTAGCAGTTTATTAAGACTAAAATTTCCGGATAATCTAAAGTATAAAACAAGCTGCAGCTCATAATTTCGGTTCATATTTTCCGCGACCGTAGGGAAAAACGAATTCTACCCATGTCGTAACGTTGATGTACACGGTAGGCGGTGAATTTGAAGAATTCTGTTTTGCGGTCGGGCGAACACGGTAGTAGCTGTTTGCCGTTAGCAGAAAGTGATGAACTAATTGTATTTATTTAGTGGGGGGTTGTGCCGGTGGAGTAAGTCAATAGGGGCGGTGTCGTGCACGTGTCGGAACGGATTCTGTTCACGTGTGTCGAGACCGTGTATCGTAACAATAAATCATCATCGGATACAGTGAAACAATTTCGATTTATTAATCTTTCTTAGCTCATAAGATAAGAGTTCCTAAGTCATTCGCGGCCGGCGTTCACACAGTTCGAAACATTATTTGTCCGGCTGTTAGGCCGTAGTCTATAGTTTGTGTTGACAGACGTTTCGACCTCACCATCGGATGCCATCATCAGTGCCGGAAACAACTGGCACGAGGTATGTATTTTGCCTAAGAAGACCCGCTGAAAGTTTATATAAGTGGGTCTTCTTAGGCAAAATACATAGTATCTACCTCATCACTGGGGTAAGTTGGCGGACACCGTGCCAGTTGTTTCCGACACTGATGATGGCATCCGATGGTGAGGCCGAAACTCAACACACAGTATAGACCACGACCTAACACCCCGGCGACGAATGTTTAAAGTTATTAGTTTACTTATGTAGCCTGCGATGCACGCAGAGTTCTCTTTGAGGCTCTTCCATTTTATCAGCACTTTGTCAGTAGTTTTGTTCTGCAATATCATTTCAGGTAATCGTTTCTAGGTTTCCAAGTTTCTGCTTCTGTTTCTTTATTCTCTTTCCGTGTCCCTTCCTCTTCGTTCTTCTCCACCATTTCGTGTCTCATTTTCTTCGTCTGTCAGTTATCCTGTAGTTGTACTTAATCACCTCGTCTCCACTTCAGTTCTGCAGGATGTTTTAAAATAAAATCTCGTTGTTTATAGATTTATAGAAATATTGGAAAGACGAATTATTAGGAAAATATTAGGCCCATGAAAAACTTCAGAAGGTTGGAAATTAAGAAGTAATGATGAACTATATGAAAGTATAGAAAATATAACAGAAATAATGATAAAAAGAAGACTATTATTTTTTGGACATTTATATAGAATGCACGACAATAGGTTAACAAAGCAGAACTTCAAATATCTGTGGGGGAAGAAGTCAATATCAAGTTGGATTAAACAAGTCCAAAAGGATTTAGAAAAAAATAATATACACGCAGAAGAAGCAATTGAAAGAGAAGTTTTTTTGGTAAAAGTGTTAAAAATGGAAGGAGTTAATGGTAGGAGAGAGAAAAACGCAGGTTCAAAGTGGACTGAAGACAGGAAGAAGAGACACAGTGAAAAGATGAAAGAATATTTGAGAAAAAGAAAAGAACAAAGAATAAAGAATTGAAATTGGAATGTGGTCCTTAGATGGCCGATAAAAAAAATCTCGTTCTTTGTCGTATAGTATTTTTGGAATTTTTTGTCACCAAGTACGGATGACGGACATTGAGCTATTCTCAATGCAATGTGGAATTCATTTCCTCATCGGTTTCAGTACCATACGTTACAAAAATGATTTATTAATCACTTTATCCAAATCACATTTAATTAAAATTATTTTAATAAATGTTCTTTTTCATGGTATAATGGCTAGCATTTTCAGTGGAAAGTTGCGGTGTCAGGAGGTGGTCTGAGCATAGTAATGATATCACCAATATCTTAGTAAGCAGGTGATAGCCTATTAACTGTCCCTGACTTGTAGAAAATATTTGACAACACCCGTGCCGGTAAGTAAGAATTTATTGAAGGCCATCTTCGAACCTCAGGCCATAGGCTCGCTGTTTCCCACTAACTGAAATGGTGGGAAACTAGTGGATCAGAAACTTTTTGGTAGAAGAAAATTTGAAAACTGTGAATCTGACATCAAGGCAACGTGATGCGCCAATGAAGTCTGGTGAGTTCACTTTTACACTTTTAAAATCATTGTACCAATTTAGTTCCATTTTGAACTAAAATACACAAAGATTATCTCCAAAAAATCGCTATGAAATATCTGAAAGAATTTTAAGTAGTTTATGTAAAACTTATTTTCGTCATTAGTTTTGTTAAAGATAACTACAGGAATAATCTTTAGAGCGTATGTGACTTGAAATCGAAACTTACGTTTTTATCCGGATAGAGTTATTGCTGGACTAAACAGCTCGTAGATATTTTATGTCGTGTTTAAATAAACAACTTTGTGACGATGTTATGTCAGTCACGTTTTGTAAAATTTGTATAATCTAAATTTGCATTATTACTATGTATCATTATTTTAATTAAAACATATCTAAGTAATTAACTTATTAATGAAAATGTCAGATCAAAATTATAAATTGGTTATTCCTTTTGTTAAATAAAAGAACTAAAACTTAGATGAAAGAATTTGTATTCCTTTATTGGTGAACAACTAAATTACAAAATACTGCCCATATGTTATGTGGATCATAAAAAAGTTTCAAAGCTAAAAGTTTCAAAGTCTCATGCTTACTAAAATTGGGTACCTCTGCATGAGATCGTTTGTCGTCAAACAAGAAGCAGATATATAAATGTTCCTATCTCCTCCCACCTCCAAACGATCGTAATGATGTGTACAGAGAGAGAGAGAGAGAGAGAGAGAGGGGGGATAGATTTTGATTTAAATAAATTTTAAGGAATCGTTACAATGTGATTCCTGTACCAGTAGTAACTTTAGAAACCATATTTCATAATCATTAATGTTAGAGATCAGTTTGTGCATGGGCGTAACTTGGGGCCTAACTTTGGGGGGCAGGGTAAAGCTTCATAAATTCAAGTGTGTAGTGAGACCATCTATATAATAAAATGAATGAAATATATTATATACAAAATTAGAAAGTTTAGTAATAATTCTTAGTAAACGAGGGACAATTTCATTTTTTAATGATCAACAAACCTTTCTTCATAAGTTGTACTTCCAGTTATGTTTACCTAGAACAATTAAACTGTAGGCCTATAAACATAAACAATTTCAGGTCTTCCAATTCTTATACCCAGTTTTCGTAAACGCATCCTCTCCCTTAGGCACACTCTCACAAAATGGTCAGGAGTAGTAGCAGTAAGCCGAATTAGTCACAACAGAAAGAAATTTAAAAATTCCCAGTCAGGCAATTTTCAAAGAAATTAACCCGTGTTACTCCTTTGCGTTTCTTATCTCCCATTTCCCAGCACTTATCAACACAAAAACCAAAACACAAGCAGAATGATCACTGTTGCACACCACTATATAAAAATTAACCCGATTAGCGCTTTCAAGCTTCACAGCTCATCGTCAGATCTGAACAGACAGAAATTATGTGAAAACAAACCCTTCACCCCTCTCACCACACCCTGCTCACACACAACAAGCTATAAATTAATGTCCCTTCCCCACCCCCTAAACCCTGTCCCACCATCTGTACAGTTACATATTTTTCTAGCAAATTCCTTGTGTTTCAGTATTGTGTGTGTGTGTGTGTGTGTGTGTGTGTGTGTGTGTGTGTGTGTGTGTGTGTGTGTGTGTGTGTGTGTGTGTGTGTGTGTGTGTGTGTGTGTGTGTGTGTGTGTGTGTGTGTGTGTGCATCCTTTTAAACTTACCCTCTTCCTCTCCACACACGTGGGTCAGTCACACACCCTTATTTTAAACCATCCAATTAGTACTGTGCAATATAATTCTTAATCTTATCTATCTGTCCTCTATCATCTACTTCTTAATTATGTTATAAAATATTTCATCATTATCAAAATTAATTTTAATATTAATTACATTGTCTAACCCTTTTTCTCTTTCTTTCAATATTTCTAACTCCTCTCTAAGCTTCCTTTCAACTGTGTTATTTACTACTTTCACAATTTCGTATTCTTCCAAAGGATTAACAAACTTATTGTTGTCTTCTATGAAATGTCTTGCATATAACGAATTGGTTGTTCTATTACCTTCTCCACGTTTGTGGTCAGACAACCTGCATACGAATTTTCGTCCTGTCTCACCTAGGTACACTTTGTTGCAGTCTTTACATTTTAATTTATAAATTCCGCTTTTCTGTAATACTGGAATTTTTTCTATATTCTTATTCCTTATCTTATCAAATACCGTTTCACATTTTTTAATAGCTATATCTACTCCGTATTTATTAAAACATTTTATAATTTTTCTAGTATGTGAACCTATGTATGTCAATGACCCTGCATAATTCTTTTGTTCTGGTTCTATTTTAGCTTTTTGTATGTTAACCCTTTTCATAACTTTATCCACTATGTTGGTGTTATAATTATTATTCCTTACAATTCCCTTTATCGTTTTTAACTCCCTATCTTTTGATTCGGTCTCTTTTAAACACTTCTGAGCTCTGTAACAAAATGAATTGATTGCCGCCATTTTGTATCTATAAGGGTGGTAAGACTCTCTTGGCATAATTATATCAGAATACGACTCTTTCCTAAATATCCCAAACTGTAGTTTCTCATTGTCTTTAATTTCTATGTTTAAATCTAAGTAATTTATTTTCTTACCTCCTATCTCTTCTTTAAATTGTAAGTTTTTATCCTTATTATTTACCTCATTTATAAACCCATGCTCTTCTTCTATGCTTCCTTCCCAAATTACTAATACATCATCAACGTATCTAGACCATAATTTTATATTGTCTTTATACTTAGTGGAACTTATTAATTGCTTTCCAAAATCATTCATGTATATTTCAGCAAGAATAGGGGATAATGAAGACCCCATAGGTAAACCTTTTTTCTGTATATAACACTTGTTATTAAACCTAAAATAGTTCTGATTTACACATTCTTTAATTACTTTAATCAACTGCTTTTTATACCTGTATTCTCCCATATTATTATCGTTTATTAACTTAATAACTTTATTTACTGTGATATTGGTAAACATGTCCTTAACATCCAGTGATATCAATTTTGTATTTACATTAATTCTAATATTTTCTAATTTTTCTATCAATTTTACATTATTCTCTATATTGTATTTTGTCCCAAATTCATATTTCTCTTTCAGTACTCTGCTAACTCCCTTTGATAATTTATAAATAGGTGCGTTAATAAAAGAAACAATCGGTCTAATTGGTTTTCCTTCTTTATGTATCTTAACCTGACTTTTAAAAGTTGGTGCTGTTGGATTACTTTCCAATAAATACTTTTTCTTATTTTCTTCTAAAAATGTTATCTGTTTCATCATTTGTTTTATCCTTGACTGGTACTTACTTATATAATCATACTTTATTTCCTCATATGGTCCTTCCCTTATAAATTCTTCCGTTTTCTTTATGTATTCGTCCTTTCTCAGTAGTACCATTGTATTTCCTTTGTCCGCCTTCGTAACTATAATTCATTTTTTGAATTATACAAACTTTTCTTAAATATTGTATCTACTACATTCCCTACTTCCCACCTTATTCTTTTTTTATCATTTTCATTTCCTAGTTTTTGTATTATGCTTTCGCATTCAATAATCGTTTTTTCTTGATTTAATTCTGGTGGCGGCGCGTATTTTAAGCCTTTTGCTAACATTTCTTTTTCTTCTGTATTGAAATTTACCTGTGTCAGGTTTATTACTCTTTTTTCATAGTTATTCTTAGAGAGGTGTTCCTTTTTTACTTCGTTCTTTCTTATTAATTGATTTAACTTATCTACCATTTTTTTATTTTTATTTTCCAATTTCTTTTCTACGTACCCCAAACCAAAATTATATAATATTTCTTCTAACTCTACATACGAGTATATATTCTTAACAATTCTATGTGTCTGTCATATAATTCCCTATTATATCTATTGATTAAGCCGTAGAGTGACCTTATTTCCAGTTACTCTAAGAATAACTATGAAAAAAGAGTAATAAACCTTACAGAGGTAAATTTCAATACAGAAGAAAAAGAAATGTTAGCAAAAGGCTTAAAATACGCGCCGCCACCAGAATTAAATCAAGAAAAAACGATTATTGAATGCGAAAGCATAATACAAAAACTAGGAAATGAAAATGATAAAAAAAGAATAAGGTGGGAAGTAGGGAATGTAGTAGATACAATATTTAAGAAAAGTTTGTATAATTCAAAAAATGAATTATAGTTACGAAGGCGGACAAAGGAAATACAATGGTACTACTGAGAAAGGACGAATACATAAAGAAAACGGAAGAATTTATAAGGGAAGGACCATATGAGGAAATAAAGTATGATTATATAAGTAAGTACCAGTCAAGGATAAAACAAATGATGAAACAGATAACATTTTTAGAAGAAAATAAGAAAAAGTATTTATTGGAAAGTAATCCAACAGCACCAACTTTTAAAAGTCAGGTTAAGATACATAAAGAAGGAAAACCAATTAGACCGATTGTTTCTTTTATTAACGCACCTATTTATAAATTATCAAAGGGAGTTAGCAGAGTACTGAAAGAGAAATATGAATTTGGGACAAAATACAATATAGAGAATAATGTAAAATTGATAGAAAAATTAGAAAATATTAGAATTAATGTAAATACAAAATTGATATCACTGGATGTTAAGGACATGTTTACCAATATCACAGTAAATAAAGTTATTAAGTTAATAAACGATAATAATATGGGAGAATACAGGTATAAAAAGCAGTTGATTAAAGTAATTAAAGAATGTGTAAATCAGAACTATTTTAGGTTTAATAACAAGTGTTATATACAGAAAAAAGGTTTACCTATGGGGTCTTCATTATCCCCTATTCTTGCTGAAATATACATGAATGATTTTGGAAAGCAATTAATAAGTTCCACTAAGTATAAAGACAATATAAAATTATGGTCTAGATACGTTGATGATGTATTAGTAATTTGGGAAGGAAGCATAGAAGAAGAGCATGAGTTTATAAATGAGGTAAATAATAAGGATAAAAACTTACAATTTAAAGAAGAGATAGGAGGTAAGAAAATAAATTACTTAGATTTAAACATAGAAATTAAAGACAATGAGAAACTACAGTTTGGGATATTTAGGAAAGAGTCGTATTCTGATATAATTATACCAAGAGAGTCTTACCACCCTTATAGATACAAAATGGCGGCAATCAATTCATTTTGTTACAGAGCTCAGAAGTGTTTAAAAGAGACCGAATCAAAAGATAGGGAGTTAAAAACGATAAAGGGAATTGTAAGGAATAATAATTATAACACCAACATAGTGGATAAAGTTATGAAAAGGGTTAACATACAAAAAGCTAAAATAGAACCAGAACAAAAGAATTATGCAGGGTCACATACATACACAGGTACAGGCAGGGACATACATAGGTTCACATACTAGAAAAATTATAAAATGTTTTAATAAATACGGAGTAGATATAGCTATAAAAAAATGTGAAACGGTATTTGATAAGATAAGGAATAAGAATATAGAAAAAATTCCAGTATTACAGAAAAGCGGAATTTATAAATTAAAATGTAAAGACTGCAACAAAGTGTACCTAGGTGAGACAGGACGAAAATTCGTATGCAGGTTGTCTGACCACAAACGTGGAGAAGGTAATAGAACAACCAATTCGTTATATGCAAGACATTTCATAGAAGACAACAATAAGTTTGTTAATCCTTTGGAAGAATACGAAATTGTGAAAGTAGTAAATAACACAGTTGAAAGGAAGCTTAGAGAGGAGTTAGAAATATTGAAAGAAAGAGAAAAAGGGTTAGACAATGTAAATAATATTAAAATTAATTTTGATAATGAAGAAATATTTTATAACATAATTAAGAAGTAGATGATAGAGGACAGATAGATAAGATTAAGAATTATATTGCATAGTACTAATTGGATGGTTTAAAATAAGGGTGTGTGACTGACCCACGTGTGTGGAGAGGAAGAGGGTAAGTTTAAAAGGATGCACACACACACACACACAATACTGAAACACAAGGAATTTGCTAGAAAAATATGTAACTGTACAGATGGTGGGACAGGGTTTAGGGGGTGGGGAAGGGACATTAATTTATAGCTTGTTGTGTGTGTGCAGGGTGGGGTGAGAGGGGTGAAGGGTTTGTTTTCACATAATTTCTGTCTGTTCCGATCTGACGATGAGCTGTGAAGCTTGAAAGCGCTAATCGGGATAATTTTTATATAGTGGTGTGCAACAGTGATCATTCTGCTTGTGATTTCAACCACTAACACAAATTTCTTCAAAAAACCAAAACAATCACAATAACGAATTAAGAAAGAGACAAGCTATGTGTACTTTAACGGACTATGTACACGACCGAGTAACCGACCACACTTGTATCAGTAATCATTAACAAATAACAGTTCCAAACGACCGTCTTTTAAGATTCGTGAACAAAGCCATCGACGTCTGGCGGTATTTCCAAAACAAGTCTTTGTTTGTGTAAAAGGCACACATTGTATTCTAGATAATTAGGTCTCTAGCGTTTGTTTGTTTTTTCGAACAGAAATGTTATTTTGACGTATATCATTCAGATCTGTCAAACATTCCCCTTACAAGTTTCTTGGAAAGAAATAAGAATACTAAATTTATGGCAACTAGTCGTCTGATGACAGTACAGATATTGATAAATAGTTCTTACTGTGCTCGCAAGCAAAGAAACTGTCTCCTGTTTAACTGTTTGTTAGTTTTTATTTTTAACAACTGGAAACAACATTTTAATAATGCTCGGAACATGGGGGGGGCGAGTGCCTCCCCTTGCCCCTCCCAAGTTACGCCTATGAGTTTGTGTAATGTATGTAGACTTTATTAAGTTTTGCTCATAAAAATTATGAGAAGTCTCCATGTTATCATTAATTTACAAACTTTAAATCTGAGGGTACGTATTTAATAAAGGGGGGAATTGAAACTGGGCACCAGCCTGTGCACCCGGCCGATAATTTCTACTGTAGCATTTAATATTGAATCAGTTTGTTTACTCAATGCTTATCTTAATTAAATATTTAAATTGTTTTGCGCTATCCTGAAAACACCAAAACGTCTTTTCGGTAACATTAAATTATCTTAAAACGACGTGCGTTGACGATATGCTAGTAGGCCTAATAGTTTTACAAACAAATTTGTACAAGGGTACAAACATATATAGAAATAAAAATACGATACGATAAAAGTTGGGTAAACTTTTCGTTTGGGTATCATTCTGATTCTTCCGGCCGATTTACACAAATACGGCAGTTTGCGAGAAACAAGTATAGGATTATATAAAAAAATGAGATAGGTTATTTGTTCAAACGAAGGAAACGTGTAGCTTATACAGTTATCACAAGTGCCGATTTGACGAATAGATATATATGAATTTGTGGTGGCGCAACAAAATCGGAACGATCAAAAGTTAACGGGCGAACGCGCGCGTGTGTGTGTCATTTGCAGAACAACAACAGCGGTATAGGCCGCGAGTGGCGGGCGCGTGAACGGAGGAGGCAGCACGGACTGCACCGTTATGTTAGGGCCTCATTTCTACATTCCCAGTGTACACTCGTAGTTCCTGCGATAACCCAATTTTTTTCACACTTCTCGGAACGGCGGCAGGTGCGCGTCCCGCTTGCCCGGACGTCGGTTCCGCCGTGGCCGTACTTTACAATGCGCGCGCGCGTGCGAGTACCGGAAAATCGGCATTTAAAAGTAACCGGTTTTAAACGTCGGCGGTGTGACGTCAACGAAGTCAGTTTGGTGGTAACGCGAGTGTACATTCCTTTCTGCCGGATAGTGCGCTGTTGTGTATGCTATGTGGCTGGCTGCTCTATACTGTAGCGTAACCGTGGATGCCTGTCGCCGCTCTGATATCACAACGCAGGTGATATGACACATGGTGATGTCGACAGTATGACGATAATTTCTGGTCGATAGAAATTAAATTGACGATCTGATGGCGCGTTCACATTCTTGTATAAATAAACACACACACTTGTATCTTAGTCAGTATTTTTCCATAAGAGGAATGGTGGGGTGAGATGGTGGTATTGTATAGATTTTGCGTACGAGACTTCATTGGCGACCTACCAATGAAGAAGCTTACCACATACTACATACACCCGCAGGGGCGTATTTACGGATGTGGACGAACGGGACCCCCACCCCAGAAGATAGCAAAAACGATGAATGTTGACGATGAATTTTGTTAACCTCTTAATGTTTAGGTTGTTTTATTATTTTTCAGCTGTGTCTGCTAATGTAGTAGTAATTTCTTCATTATCATCATCATCACCATCATCTTCATAGTCGTCGTCGTCGTCGTCGTCGTCGTCGTCGTCTTCTTCTTCTTCTTCTTCTTCTTCTTCTTCTTCTTCTTCTTCTTCTTCTTCTTCTTCTTCTTCTTCTTCTTCTTCTTCTTCACGGCTTAGACTGTTTACTCTGTTCCGGCTAAAAACTGGTTGGACCATCCCAGACTTCTCTTCCCCTTCGACTGATACAATAAGGCTACTTTAGGGAATGTCACTGCCCATTCTGCTAATTTGTTGTTTCAAGGTTTCTCTATATTGATGATTTCGTTTACTTCTTCAACTTTCAGTTCCTCTCTTATCTGTTAGTTACTTTTCATATCTAGTTTTGTGTACCCAGCTATGGAACGCAAAAAATTCATTTCCGTAGACTGAATTCTTGATAATCGTCTATCAGACACTGTCCACGTTTCTGAGCTATAGTAAGGGTAGGAACTGCCATGGATTGTATAATTTTATTATGGACTCTTTCCTTGCCTTGTGTTTTAGAGCACGTCGGAGTTCCTGTTTTCTAGTTAAATGTATTAATTTTCTCGTTAATATCTTATTCGTTTTTATATGAGATCTTGCAGCCTAAATAATTAAATTCTGAGACTTGTTCTACAATTTTACTATCCGAAACAATTTTAGATCCAACTGACCATGTTCTTTTAAAACCCATACATTTTTTTTTTTTTTATAGATATTTCCATATTAAATTCCTTCGCAATGTTATTTAAGGAGTGGAGATTCCTTTGCAGGGCATCTTTGTTTGTGGCCAATAAAATCTGATCATCTGCGCATCTAAGGGACACTTATATCACTCGCAAGCTCCAAAGGGAAATTAACAGCCGGACGGATACAGTAGTAACTCTTTTCTTAAATATACAAACAGGTTTATTACAGATCATTTGCGTATACGTTTGATATATGAAATAGAAAAATCAGTTCAGCGAATAAGTATCGTGTAAACGATATTTCAATAACGAGTATTTTTGTTGAGTATGAGTTTACCGTTTTCTTTAATGGGTTTGATTTCAGAATGTTATCACACGTTTTCAGCTACTGTAAAAATAGTAATATTTATTAGTCTTGACTTGTTTTTTCATTTTGTATGAAGCTGACTGGACAAAAGGAAGGCTCCCCCCTCCCAATACCAAATTGTACGGTAGGGCTACTGCTATTTAACCTCACAGAACGTCGCCTAGCTGTATACATACATGCATGTTTACGAAATTGTGTAAAAAACGAAAATTTCTTGCTAAAAAGAAGGATACAATTACGTATTGGTTAGAATTAAAGGCGGCAGGACCCCCAGATTAGAAAAAGGTAGCGTCCTTTGGCTATTCTGGGATCTGTAAGGCCACACGCGATTCTTTTCGTGAGTCCCCTTTAAAACTGAAACAGAGAAGGGGACATAGAATTCATGGAAGTCAATAATCCTTTAATGTGAGTAATGTTATTGTTTTGTAACGGTTTTTTTGCCTAAACACTTCTGACTATGAGAATTTTATTAACGTGGTACGGGCATGTGTCCTTATGGGCAATGAAAGATGGCCACCAAAATTAATGGAAATGGCCACTAGAATGGATCCCTCCTAAAAGCAGAAAAAGAGGTCACAAAGAAATTTGAAGGAGGATAATTGGAAAGGACGTAAAGTTTGCAAGCTAGGATGCGAAAAACGACTTTAAGTGTTGTGTGAAAATCGCAGACAACAGTGTGTGTGTGTGTGTTGGACGAAGTTTGGGTTAAGGTGACGGTCAAAGTCAATTTGGCCTGAATAACACTCCTCGTCTTCACCTTTACCCAAATGTATCAGTGATTTTAGGATAGCGTGAGGGCTTCGTAAATTTACATCTCTTCTGTTAGACGTTGTCGGTTGGGCTGTGCTAGTGCCGGATGTTTAATTTCATGTGATACTTTTTTACATTGTTTTTAGGTTTCCACATAAATATGTAACAATACTGTAGCCGTATTTCCAAACTTCTTGGCTTTTTTATAATTGGTTCGTCTGTGCAATAGACAGTATTGAAATTACATCTACAAACTTTATTGTTTATATATATGGTATTTAAGCTTGGAAATAAAACACGGAAGAGTATTCTGTGACGGTCTTCCGACAGACCAGATTTTCCGCCATAATAATTAAAATAATAATAACAACGATAACAATAACCGTTGCTGTGAATGGAAAGTGATGCCTCGTTGAAAGGGCAGACGATTTTCGAAACTTTACGTGAGCGTATCTTCGCGAGCAAGAGGTGAAAGGAGGTAGAAGATTTCGTGCGAAACGAGAAAGGTGGAGAATGGAAAATGAAGTGTGAACGCGTTTCCGGAGAGGAACGTAATTATACGAACCGCGGTCGTACGAGAGATTACGATAGGTCGGGTAACAACGGAGATGGTATCGGACGCGAGATTAGCGTACGGCGGGCTGTCGTTGTTTGATCGAAGTAAAAGTAGACCGCGGGATACGTCAATCGGATGTGCCGAACAATAGACGGTTTGCGTTCATTGAGAAACTGATGAAGATGTTGTGCAGATTATTGGTGTCTGTAATACCGTGAATGCCTGTCTGCCTGTATTAGTCTCTGTAGCAGGAATGTTTTCATTTCCATTGTTTTGCAATCATTTGTGCATACCGAAGTATCGTACTCTGCTCTATTCTCATTGCTTTCTCGTAATGGTTTTCCTGTTTGACGTTGATACCGTTTCCGTCACTACACAACGTCACTATATTGTTACGACGGTCTAACTGATCGCCGTATAGTAGAGTGGAAAACAAAATGTAACACACCAATAAAACCACTAATCACCAGCTTTAATTAATCGCAAATACAGTTTATAATCAACTTGTACAATAATCCGAGCAAAATTTGTCCGCACGCAATAATAATGTCAACTAATAGAGTCCTAGAGTCCCGCAATTAAAACAATTATAAAACAATAACACTTCGCCACAATACTTCGAACCTCACTTGAATAAATCGCCACTTAAACTGACGTCTATGCGGCAGCTGTCGTTGTTTAAATATATAGCATAAATGTTCCAGAATAATCCATAATACGCGTCAACACTATTCGAAAACACTAGATGGTAATTGATTGCGGCCTTGAACACAGTGCGTGACCGGTGAAGTCTGGAACAGCCTCGATGGTTGACGCATGTTAAGTGTCACGTACGCACACCAACATTACAGCTGGGCTCTGCTGGGATGGGCGAGCAACGTGTACAACGTTCTGTAGTGGCATAACATTATAAGTGACTAGTTTATTGCTTTGTATTTTTTATATACTTTTTTCAGATTATTAATAACTTCCTATTATCAAAACATTTGCTGCCGATAGCGTTTAAGTAACCGGTGAAGAAATTGGGCAAGCTCAACCTTACGTATGGGACCATCAGGAGAACTCTAAAATCGACGATCAAACAAACACGCCTGAAGTTGTACAAGGTGATGGGCCTCCCCAAACTTCTTTACGGGTCTGAGATTTGGACTTTAAACGAAATCCCGGGCCTGGTTGGGCGTTCTTAACCGAATGGATGACCACCGCATCCGGAAAGACCTGTAAATCGAAAGGACGGAGAGATGTGGGGAGTCCGAAGAAGAGTTGGGGAGTGACCAGATCTAGTCTATCTGCTTGGGACCGGAACAAACAGTTTTTGGATTAATCCTTGCAGAAGATGATGATGATACAATTTTTTGTTTGTGTGACTGTTATCCATGATAATAAGATGATCAGCATAGATCCTTGTACTTCGTGGAGAAAATAAGTGCGGATTATGAAACTGAAATATTTACAGAGATAACAAGATACCCACACATCGCGACATTTGTTAAATCTCTCTAAGACTCTTATTGGGTTGTGATGCGAGAAGAAGAAAATGTTTGTGGTCAAATCTTATGCATGTGTTACAGCTTCGTTGTGTGTTTGAAACGTGTGATATAGTTACAGTCGCATGTGTTTCGTTTTTCGTATCAAAGGAAAGCGATGAGTACAGTCCGACACAAAACACCATATTTATTGCTGTTTCATTCAGTTGTCCCCTTATATGCGTTTTACCTATGCATTCACATTATTCTGCACAAACCTTCCTACGTGACAGACGGTAGATCTGTTCTCGAAAGCTTAAAAAAAAATCAATGCTTTTTCTGATTGTTGAAGTGCTTAAAATTGACAGATTTTAATTGCAGATTTAATTAAGAAAGTAACGGAAAACAAAATGACGAAACCGACCAGGAAATGACGCTTCACACCGGCACGTAATACTTTGTGCAAGGCTTCACTAGCTTTACGGAAATGACATTTGTTAAGTGTTTAAATACCAAACCTGTCATTTGTGTAACTTAATAACTTAACGATGACTCGTTGTAAACACTCGGTGGTCGCTAATGATGACGGTTTGCTACCGAAGGTTGTGGGTTTAACGCTTTCTTTAATTAAGAAACAAGATACATTAAAATACATTAAATTAAATTAGTACTTTAGTTGAATTTTCTTGCTTTCGCCTATTATTATTGTGTTTTTCCTTTGTATATTTTTGTTGAAGGAAACTAGAACAAATTCGCCTGGTATGTATTTATTCTTTATACATTAGTATGTCTTACGTGTATACAAGAGTTCAGCATTTGCTTTTCTACTACAGCAGAAGTTTAAAAAAATGGGTGTGTCGTGGGACACACGCCAGAAGTGAGTACTTCAGTGTCGGATGAACTGATTCACCGTGTAAAAGGTTGCTCGTACGTATGTGGAGTAAGAGAGATTTTTATTATAAAGAACTGAGATTTAAATAAGAGTGAACGGATGAGACAGTTAAATGAGACGAGGGCATAGTAGTGTTTACAAGTATTTTGTTATAAGAAATCTTTGTTTACAATGAACATAAATACAATCACATGACACGTCGTATTATTTTCAATATACATACATATACAACAATATGTAACAAATAACGTTTTTCAATATAACTATATGATTTACGCAATATTTTGTTGAAAAATAGAATGTGATATACGAAGTATAATAATTCGGTGTTTTACAAATTATAAAATAGCTACATTACTAAATCGAATTTTGAAACAAAAAAAAACTTCCAGCCAAATACAACATAAAACTAAAATCGATCTCAAGGATCAAGTATAAAACGTACAAAGTAAACAAAGATACAAAATCTTTCGACTCTTTCGACATTTCAAACATGTTCCCAAATATTCTCATTGACGATATTATAAATACTAGTGGTCGCCCAGTGGTCGAAATTCGACCGTAATTCATTAAATTTTTAAGTTTGAACGTTATTGAGGTTCTTTTGTCAAAGAGTATACCTCTATAATCGTTGCATATAATTTTTTTGAATTTTGTTCTATTACGTCAGCTGCGAGCGTGTACAAATACGTCATTAGCGTGTGTTGTTTGCCTTAATTCCCTGCAATACCTATGAAATTTAAAATTTAATGTTAGTAACAGTTGGAAAAGAAAACACAATTACATCTTGTATTCGTATTTATTTTTTGATATAATTCATTGTCAGTTTTAATTTTTTCATGTTATTATTGAATCAAATAAACGCTAATAAAAATGAGACTTGACATTCATAGAAGTATAAGATACATTGTTTTAAATTCCAGTGGATTACATTTCATTTTTGGTAAGGTACAACATTCGAAAACAGTTTGAAGATTATCTGCTACAAAGCTTATATAAATTTTTAATTTTTTTTTTATATGCATTAAATTTCGAGTTATTTGAAAAACATGAAAGATAGGAAAAATGAGGTTTAGCTTGGCTAAGCCATATTTAAAAAATCATAACGCGTTTTTTGACATTTCCTTGGGTTTTTTTTTATTGCCATACTGACCAGGTTTCGCCAAGGCTACACAGTTATTTTGCCTATCTTTTTCGAATTATATAAAAAATTTATTACAAATAATTAATTTAAATTTAATTTAATTTAATTTAAATTTATTTAAATAAAAAATTAATACAAAATAAAAAATGAAATAAAAAATACGTGCCTCTATTTTTTCATATATTTTCATTAAATCAAAAAAACTGGGCGGTTAAAAAAGTAAATGTTGTCCATTGAACTTAAAATAGTTTGAAAGTGAATTTAATGATTCAGAACTTCTGTGTAAACGATGTTCTTTGTAAAAACTCTTTCATCATTTGCTAAATACCCTTGGCCATTATATTCGGAAATATAAAATCTCAAACCATCGAATGATCGAACTCTACTTGCTGCGACGTACAATTGACCATGTGTAAAAACTGGCTGCCTCAATAAAATTCCAATTTTTTCGAATGTTTGTCCTTGAGACTTATTTATTGTCCTCGCAAATGCAGGTATAATTGGAAATTGAGTTCTTTGAAAGTTAAATGGTAAAACAGTACCGGAATATGTTAAATTTATACGTGGAATCAAAATTCTCTTATTGCGTGCGGTTCCAGTTAAAACTTCGCAATCAATAGCATTACGATGCATACACTTGATGCGCATTCTTGTTCCATTGACTAATGCTTCCATTGTATTTAAGTTTCTTATCAGTAAAACGATGCAATTAACTTTCAATACTAACTTATGTGGTGGCAAACCACTAATAGTCAAAGAATTCAAAAACTCTACTGGATAGTTATTGATTTCATTGTCATCATCACAAATTATTTTATCTTAGCTATGATATGTTTTCTGTTCACCTGGTATTCGATTAAGTATATCAGTATTAATAAAAGTACAATCATCATTTTTAGGTGCTAAAATAACTGACTTCAATATGTTATCTGAGAGTATGTTTTCGGAAATATTTCCATACACCTCATTAATAATATTATTTTCATCTCCTATTAATTGTTGAGGTATTTCAATAATATTTTCACCAAACTGAGGGAATTGTGGGGCTTCATCATTACCAATTTTTTTCAAGAATTCGACAGATTCTATTTCACTTGGTAAGGCTCTCATATTTTGAGTAAACGTTACTTTATGAAAATAAACAAATTTATGTCAACTCGTGACACAATTTTCAATTAAAGTTGCACGTGATCCGCGTGGGACAACTGGTAAGATTTGCCGAAAATCACCGCACAGAAGTATCGTTTTCCCTCCAAATGGTTTATGTTTATCATTTTCATCGCATAGATCCTGCAATAATCTATCTATGATTTTCAACACTTGCAGTGGGCACATAGAAATTTCATCAATAATTATCAATGATGATGAATTTATGTAACGTCCATAGCTACTATTTGCGGTAATATTCGCTATAGAATTTTCCAAAATGGGTATAGGCAATTTAAACACATTGTGTAAAGTTCTACCTCCAAGTGATAGAGTTGAAGCTATGCCACTGAACGCTGTTGCAATGCAACTAAGATTAAGCGAATTTAATTTGTGAACGATTGCTGTTTGTGTGAATGTTTTTCCACAACCTGCATGAGCGGTTAAACAAAAAACATTAGATCCAGTATCATGATGCAAAACTTCACGAATCACACGATCAGTTAGATTACGCTGTTCAATATTTGCAGTTTCATAATGCTCACAAAACAGAAACTCTTGTTCTATTGGATCAATAGCATTTGCTTCGTCTGTTCACTGCGAATACGTGGGAACTGGTAAACCAAGTTCTTGACATGACAAATTATGAACATTCAAAATATCTTCAATTTATAATAGAGCTGTATTAAAGGATACTTCTTCGTTGTAATCTCTCAAAAAATCTTCACTAAGATATACTTTAAATTCATTCCATAACGCCAATGCATTGGCTGGCACATTTAATGCACAAATGTAACCAAATAAATTTCGCATTTGTTTTGGTGAATGTAATTCTTTTCCTTCATTTAAACATTCGTGCCATTCATTATCATTTGAAGCAATGCCGCGAGCATGGCACGCTTCAACAAAAGAAGTGTGTATAATTCAATTGTATGTTCTAACATCCTCAAATGATTTTGGACCACAGACATGTAATAAAAGCAATCGTAAATGGAAAAGTTCGATGACTTTTGGTGATACTACATGTATGCGTGTAATGATTTTATCACCTCCACGCCTTCTCTTCTTCCATTTTTTTCGGGAATCTTCCCACACATAATGCAAAGGAATTTCAATATACTTATATTCGTGCGCTGATGGATCTGATCGATTCAATTCAAAAAATGCTAATAATGCTTTTGTTTGTCTTGCATTTCAATTGCTTGACGTTCTTGCCCTTCTCGAAAGTAAACATTCTGTCTACGCGGTAAATGAATGTCAAGTCTAACGATGACATGTGATTGAAAATGCATTGGTAATAGATGTGCCATACAGCTTCAGTTGATCCGACATAACGGCCATTTAAAAAATTTTTAACTTCATCAATTTGTATTTCTTGACCTGGTTCATTTCTCTCTGAACCTAATTCAACAGATGCACTGTCATAGCCTTTATACACGTATTTATAAATGTATTTAACACTTTTAACTGTAGTGCATACTTCAACATTTATATGGCAATTAAATTTGGCAAGTAAATACGGATTGTATGGTACAACATAACGATTGTCGAGGCAACTACCGCGAACTTCAGCATTAATACCATTATCACGCCTTCTGTATAATGGATATCCATTTAATGATTCACATGTAAATTCATTAAATCGTTTTGGATAATCTTTTGTGCATTTTCCATCTCTCATACATACAGAATTTGGGGATTAAGTACACCGCATGGACCATGCATCATGTGTTTTACAACATATTCATGTAATGTAGGATGTGTTTGAATGTTAGGAATCTCCGCAGATACAACTTTATCAATATCGGTAGCGTTAACAATTTTATCTTGTTCATTTAAAGAGAGTAAAATGTGAGCATGAGGCAATCGTCTCTTTTGAAACTCAATTGTACAAATGAGTGCTTCAACTTTACCGAAGATTTTTTTTAGTGTAAGGCCCTCAATTAATGCTTCCAGTTTGGACTTGAATACACGCACAACAATATCAGGTCGAAAATTAGCTGACTCACCTACACCAATATTGCTAACTACTTCAGGCCAACTTGGATTGCAAGTCATTGTAATAAACAAAGAAGGCTTTCCGAAATGTTGTACAATTGACATTGCATCTAAATAATTCTGATACATATTTCTTGGAAATCCATTGAATGAAGATGGTAAAATTACTCTACGGCCAACATTATTGGCATTATTGGCATTATTGGCAATTCTAAATAATCTGTTAAATTGTTGTAAACTTCAGACCTAAGACTTGTTTAATTTTGTCGAATGAAATGTAACCTTGTGCCCTCTATTCTCACATACATATCAACTATCCACTGCAGAAATAATTTTTGTGAATGGTGCAACATGCTAAAATCTTCTCTAATTGCAAGTCGATAGGCTGCATACTGAAGCATGGTTAATTTATTTCTGGGAGCTCTTGAATTATATGTAGTTGGTACATTATGAGAAATATTGATATGCCACCCAGCATCACCATTTGGAAAAAGTAATGGATACGCTAAAGGGTCCAATGATGAATCCAAAACAGAGATATTTCTAATGGTACCATTAACTTTTGAAAACGAAACCATATTTGTTCAAAGGGTAGTTCACCATCAACTGTACTAAATATTACTGCTACATCAGTTTGAACTGCATCATTATAACGACGTAGATCTAAATCACGATTTACTTTAATGAGCATGCAAATTTCTTTATTTTGATTTTCAACTCTCTGACAATGATCTTTCATTGCAATGAATGACCGAACGAAAGGATTAATGCGTTCCAATTCAAGAGAGATTTCGCGCATTATATTGTTATTGCATGTTTGATTATAGTGTTCACGTAATCTATAATTGACAGCAGTGTCAACATCATAAAAATATAATTGCGCATAACATGGTGAGCGACCATATCCAGCAGTCATTGGACCTGATCTGTGATAAAAAACATCATGTATTTTAAAATAATACACTCCACGCATAACTGTATCCGAAATTTTACCTTCTGAGCTAACCATAGCAAATGATGAATTGTATTTACGAATGTTTTCAAAATAATTTTTTGACTTTCTTTTTATTGAAGGTTCATTTGAAGTAAGTCCATCATACAATGATTTAAAGTATTTATTTTGACTTAAGGCCGGTAATATTGCTTTACCCTTATGACAACATGAAGTGAATGCAGTCCTTTCACCTAAAGTGACTTCAGATTCGAAATGTTTTGCATTGCAAAACCTGCATTGTAAATGCATTAATCCACAATCAAAAGTATTAAAATTTCTTGGAATGACATTCAGTGCGCATTTAAATGTATCCCTCAAAATAATTTTATCATTTTGTATATTATTTAAATTTGCATTTGGTCTATTATCATTTTGACTTTCACGCGAATATATATTCCTTCTTCTTTGTGTCTCACTCCGACCCGTCAATGTTCTATGTCGAGGCATAATGGAAGTAGGTGCGAATATCTGAATGTAAAAAAAAACATGTAATGAAATTACTGAAACTAAGATTAGACAGGGTTTAATTTAAAAATAATAAAATGTACTCACTTTTTTGAAACCACCAATAATAATTAGGCGAGAGTAAGTCAATTCAAATTGCTGCTACAAAATTTTCCTTTTGCAACAGGTGTATATTAAGCAAGCTGTATTTCACTTTCAACTGCACATTAGTATATAAAACACAGATATCTAATATACAAAATATAAAATAAACGGTTTTTGCCTTGACATACAGTCCACAGACTATTGAAAAAGGAACATTTGAAATCACACAAAATTCTCAGATCATTCAGCCAATCTGTCAGTAATTATTTGTTGGCAACATTTTAAAATTCTTTGGCGACAATCTCTACTCTGTGCGACTGTTTGACCACAGACTATTATGTGTTTGACATTGGCAGTATGAACGTAAACAAACGACAGACTATTATGTGTTTGACATTGGCAGTATGAACGTACACTAAAATGAAAAAATTATAATTTTATTGCCTGGCAACAAAATTATTTTATTTTTAACAATTACCATTGTTTGAAAAAGTTTAAATGAATTTTCAAGTGCAAATGAATGTTTTATTTTTATTTTTTTTAATTTAATTTAATGTATTTGTAACACATATTATATATAAATTTTAGCTTTCTGCACTCCTCCATATAAACTTTAACTATGCCAAATCTCACACTCCTCCGTGCGCGCAACTTGCTTAAAAAGGGGTACAAAGTTTTCTCTTCACGTATTAATATATAGAAGATAATAATAAAAAATAGGTGTCACTGATTTTGAATTGTCTTTATGAATTAAACAATTGGAAAGTTGTGTAAATATATTAAGCTAATAATGAAATGTGTGCAAAAAAGGATTTCAAAAGTATTTAGCTCGATCTCTCAGCATGTGAGTACATTTTGTTTTAACATAAATAAAATTATTTTTAATATTTATGTTATTCTTGTAATAGTATTTAAACGTTTAGAATATGCTCACATTCTTCAAATATTACGCTTTACTTAAAGCGCACATATTTGTAGCAGTGGAGAAATTTATGTAGCTATGTAGGGCAGAAAGGTTTGACTGACCTGGGATCACTGCTTTTCCGTTTCAGCTATTTCGTGACGCGTTGAATCAGTTTACTAGGAGAGCGAGGTGTACGAGAGTGAGCCGGGCACCATAGTGCCGTAGGTCTATATGAAGTTGTCGCTTCAAAAATTAAGTATTCATTTTGAATGACAATTTTTCAATAAAATGTTATCGATTTTGAAAGATATTAAGATTTGGTTTGATGGAAGAATTCCAACAGTAGTATGTATTTCAGGTCTATCCTTTGTATACACTCATTAGACAAATGTGTGTTGGTGATAGTTTCCATGACCTCCAGATTTCTAAAACACGCGTTTCACTCGGTACTTAGCAACAAACGGTGATATTAAGCAGTAGGAAGTAGTACATAATAGCAGTTATCAAATCAAACAGAAGGTTACGGTGATTGCTTAATTAGTGATCCTACAATCACTTAAATATCTCTCTGAAAACCTTGAAGATAATTAGAAATTGGGTTTAAACAATTTCGGTAACGAACTCCACACGAATTCGTGGACTACGTTAAAGGACACTCGTAACCGGCAAATCGAGCAAGAAAATTGATTTTTGTTTTTTGTCTTAAAAAATCTTCAATATTTTCTGAGTAATTTAATACAAAATTTATGTGAATACGCCTACTAATCAATTTTTTATGATTTTTAAAAGAAATTCAGATCGTAGGAAACGTTGTGTCAAAAATGCTGATAATGTTACCATGTTTTAAAAATCTGTAACTCCCTTGTAACAAATCGTAGAGACGTGCGGCTTTTATCGTTGGAAAGCGAATTTCAATAAAGATTCACTACCAATATCTGTAATGTCTGTGTTAAAGCAAATATTTGCTGATCTGAGCCATACTAATTTGTTAAAAACATATCTACATAGTAGTAGCCAGAATGCAAACGACTCGCTGATCCATTTGATTTGGAATAGATTGCTTAAAATATATTTATTGGATGGATACTTTGGTTTTGGGTGTACACGAAGCTGTGTTGACCTTCAATGAAGGTAATATAAGTAAGTGTCAAGTCTTACAAAAATTAAGGATCAAACTTGGACCAAATATGGTTAAGGTAATGAAAATATTGACTTTCAACGAATCCTTGAGGCAGAGACGGCGGTAGGTGAAGAAATGTAAAGAGAAAACTAGAGGACCATATGGGCATAACTGAAGACCCCGAGTTTGGAGCTGGGTTCGGAGACAGTGGGTTAAGTTGATGAACTTAACATGGTAAACATACCCGGCTACGAGTGCCCTAAATACAAATGTGAATACAATGAGAAACAATATTAAAAACACCTTTTTGTAAGGTTAGAAGGTAATCACAAATAATGTTAAATTACCGTCTGATTAATTTTTATAAACGTGTACAAGAACGTATCAGAAAATTCATTGGCGTTACAAAACCTCGGAAGACTTTTCGGTTCCGATCCAAGTTCGCCCACAACTATCACAGACCTTTCGTTTTGTAATGTCGGGAATTGCCCCAAAACCGTGAACCTCCGGACGGATTGTGCAGGAGAGCGATACCGCGGGACAGCAGCGGTGGAGACAAAAAGGCGCCCAGAGTGACGCGGCGTAAAGTGTCTCGCTTTGACGACAATATTTATAATCCGTGAACACACGGAAGGGTTACCCCGGTATATTATTTAACCACTAAACCGTGTACCAGGTAAAATTAACCAGCCGCAGCCGTGTTGCAGAGACGCTGTGGGCTGCATTCTGTCGTGCTAAAACTTCGCGTTGCCGCATTCTGTCGCCTCTGTTGTTGCATTTCCTGCTTTCACTCGAAACTCGAGTTTCCGGCTCCTGACCGAGTTTTCGACAGATCGTGTACGGCTACGCGCGGAGAGAAAGTCTCTCTCTCTCACTCTATCGCGTCTCTCGGCTCTCTCGTTTTCGTGTAACGTGTCTTTAGGGTGTCCCACAACCCACCCCCTTTCGCTGCTCGTCTTCGTTTTCCGTAACTGCAGATTTATTACGAACCGCGTTTAGACGATGCTGCGACGACGTTTTGACTCGCTGTTGATTACATCAGAGACCCGTTTTATCGTTTCACCTGTTGTTCATGATGTCACGATTTCTTAGCGTACACGTTTTGTATATGAGAACGTTCGTATTTATAAATATTAATTTAACAAATCGAATCGCGCAGGGATTACGACTGTGTCTCGTACAAGCAAATAGAAATCACGTCCAATTATGTACACGTACATTACAGTCGTTTGAACTTAATTAAATCTAAATCCGATTGCGGTGTGTTCTAAATCCGAAACTGTTTCACTGCAGTCGGAAAACGTACGCGGAAATATCGCTTTAATAGCACCCTTCAACGTTGTCACGTTTAACGTTTAAATATATGAATGCGCGCGCACCCAATGAAAACTAGTATTTTCTCACAAAATAGAGAAGGGATCAAACACGTCTTGCTTCTCTGAAGAGACGTGTCGGTCACCAAGAAACCAGTTTATTAAAACCTTTAGAATGTAACTTTGAATAAATTTAGTTATAGAGGGCGACAGTTAAAGTTATATAAGGTCACGGCTGTGTCGATTTTAGTGTATGGATGTGAAACAGTGACTGTCCTGCAAAAAGATATTTCAAAAATACAGGCCTCGGAAATGAAACTTTTAAGAGCAGTGAAGGGATGTAGTTTTAGAGGTGGTCTACGAAACGACGACATAAGGAAAGACCTGAAGTTACAGTCGGTTCTGGAGAGAATAAAGGAATACAGGCAGAATTGGAAGTCCCATGTGGAACGCATGGTAGACACGCATATTCCTAAACAAGCATTTAAATATACCAGTGAGGACGAGAGATCGTGGAAGACCCAGAAAAAATAGTCAGAGACTCTGTGAAGTCGGAACGGGCTACAGCCCAAGCCATGTAGTGCGTAGTGCAGAAGAAGAAGAATGTAACGTATAAAAAGTAATTTTTATTATTAAAAATAAATGTATCCTCAAGTTGGCTCAACATTTTAAAAGTTTTAAAGTGTTTCCTGCTGAAGGAAATACTAAATATTGTAAGAAAGAAGGACATAAAAGGCAGGCAGTATAATTGATATCCATAATGGCCTCGAATAAGAGATTTAAAGTAGCCAGTGTATCGTTGTAACACCTGTATCGTTTCGATAAATACACATACTGTGAGAGATTGTGTGAGTACACTTAACATCAGAGACAAGCCAGATAGGTACGTGCTTACTCTGGATGTTGCTGTGGTAATAGATTGATCAAGAAAACGACTGGTTGAGGTTTACAAGGAGCTAATCAGAAATCCGCTGGAATGGGACAGAATATCAGCAAAACTTATTACTGAATACATGCTAATTTCTGCATCATAAGGTGAAGAAATCTGTATAATTTATACATAGTGGGTAAATTATTTGATGCAGTTAATAAGTTCAGATACCCGGGTATGATAGATACTAAAGGGTGCATAAACACGACAATACATGACAGGATATAAATAGGAAATACGGCATACTGTGTTAACAATAGACTATTGAGAAGCAAACTCATTGGTCGTAACACAAAAATAAAAATATATAAGACACTTATCAGACCGGTTGTTTCTTATGGAGGCGTGACATTGACGTTGATAAAAAAGGAACAAGAAACATAAGAAGGTTGGAAAGAAAGATTGTACGACGTGTTTCTGGCCCGGTTAAAGAAGATGATGAATGGTGAATAAAAATTACCAGAATATAAATGAGCTATTGAAGCATGAGGACACTGTAGGATTCGTAAAGGCCCAACAAATACAACGGCTAGATCACCTAGAGCGGAAAGATGATCAGCGTATGCCAATGAAAATCTTGAGGGCGCAAGTCTATAAAAGCAGAAAGAGCGGTCGACCTAGGATATGATAGTTGCATGATGTGCTGGAAGATCTCAGAAGAATGAATGTGAGGGATTATGAGATGGCAACGGATAGGAGACATTGCAGAAGACTGGTGTTGGACGCGAAGGCTCACGTTAAGGAGACGAAGAGGACTTAACATCAGAGTGTATGTGGTAAAGTCCACCTCAGTCTTCGGTTTGTTGACTAAAGAAGAAGAAATAACTCTTACGTATTTCTCTTACGTATTTAGTAGTTAGTCTTTAAGAGGACCAGATTCGTAATACGCACTTGGAGCTAAAACGAACATGAAATATGGGGGTAATTTGCTACTTCAGTCTCTTACTTCCCCGTATTTTTTTCACTCCATTCCCCACGAGAGTTTTGATCGTTCGCTGATGACTGCCAGTGCCATATTTTTTAGGCATTTTTATTCTGGGATTCTCTTCATATGATCTAACCAATTTAATTGGTCGATTATACCCATCGGCTCCCCACCGCACATGGTTACTAGATAGGGGTGGTGGAATTTTAGCCGCAGGCCTAATGCTTCAAGTGCTTCAAGGGGGAAGAAGAAGAAGATTACATCCATATCAACTTCCGTTTTGTCTTTCTTTAGTTGCTCGACCTGGAAGGGCACAGCTTGTTCTCCAGTAATCCAGTGCTTTCGTAGTCACACACTCTTCTGAATCCTATATAACAATACTTTCCGCTATGGTCTTGTTAAGGTTTTATTGGTTATTAGGTTATGGGTTAGTTGGTAATAAGTTTAAGTTGGTTATAAGGTTTTTTTTGTAAAGGTAAGTTATACTAGTCGTAAGTACTTGTACAAAAGTCGTGTAATATTTCTGCTCACATTCCAACTGCAGACAACAAGCTGTAGTCGATAGGCTGTTCAACCTCTCTATCCTATATTTAGTATCCTCACCACTACCTCCATTGGCCGACACAAGCTGCCAAATAATAACTTTTGGCATGATTTTAAGGTATGTGGTGATCACGAGGCTGTCCACGGAAAGGAAAATATCGCAAGCCCATCAACCTCAGAGTTGAGGAGAAGAAGAAGAAGACACGATTTTACAATAACGCCCTCATCTATTTCAAGCTCACTTGCTGAGCTTCGTAAAATAATCTCTCTGTTCACATTTGACGTGTAACTCCTATAAAACATATTTCACTGAGGTGAGTTTACGAACATTGCTGTAACTGATCCCAAGCGCGGTTGGGATTGAATGAGGGTGGAAAGTGTGACTTAGGTTTTTAGGGTGCACGTTGACGTCGGTTGGTGGGGAATTACTAAGAAACGTCCAGTATGAGAACAACAGGTACAAAGCTACCAACTCTCGGATGGATAAAGCCTTCTCGCCCCAAAACAGGGACTAAGCCATGAAAATTCCTGTAGAAATGCCTGTGATGACCCCATGATGGGAGGGGGACAGGGCGATATCGTTAGACCGACAATGAAGAAACGGTAAATCCGGAACAGGCCACAAGGCCTAAGCCTGAAGAAGAAGAAGAAGAAGAAGAAGAAGAGAAAGAATTTTGCTTACAAACCCCTCCAGCAAAATTTGGATAATCTGCAAAATTGAGAATCGAAATTTGAATAAACTGTCTAAAATATAATTTAGTAAGTTTTGAAGTCGATTGAATTTTAAACAAATTACAAAAGATGCACTCATAGAAGGAATAAGAGAAGATGTATAAATCGACTAAACAAATGGCCGCGTTGATTGTGCCTTTGTGAACCATACACGTGTAGGTGTGGGTTACTGTGTCTATGTTCATAAAGGACAGAATAATTAAATGAACAGATGGGTATAGCTGCGGTTTCGGCCGTCTCACTGCTTTGTCATCGATGCGGCTCTGCGATAACCGCAGCCAACGCCACGTTACCGTTGTTATATCTACTGTTACAATTATGGAAAAAAATGTGTACCTACCAGCTAAACCAGTCTTTCGTAAATTCGTAACAAGCATTCTGTAGCCTATAGCCGACAGTCTTCTTTATTTTTTTGTTTATTTCCTCTAAATTTAGTCTTGCTATAATCGGAAAGATCTTAAAATTTTAGTTTTGTCTCGTAATTAGTTTTTACCTAGGTTTGTGATTGTACGCCTACACGGTTCGTTTGCAGTGTGTGCATGTCGGAGCTATTTTTTTTTTTATGACGGATAATTCATAATATACCCATGGCTATAATTTGCGCTTTTGGGTGTACGTTTTCTTCTATGGGAGTGTACTACACCACCCGTCATTTAAATACATCCTGGTTCCTTAGTCTGTTGTAGTCTTTTTCCTCAGTCTTTCTCTTGTACATTGCGATCTTCCATCCCCTTAGACACCCTTAATCCGTCTTGTTGCCTACTGCCATTCTCGTAATTTTTGAGGCCATCTTTCTTCTGCCATTCACCACACGCCACGCGTCCGTTACCACATTAATCCCTTAGCTTCCATGGTTTTTATTATGTGAGAATCTAATTCTGCTATCTTTTTAATCTCGTCATTTCCGTTTTTTATTTACTCTTCGTAATTCACAATTCTGTCCCTATTCCTTGTCCAACAGTCACATGAGACTATGGGCGAGATAATAAAACACATTGTTCTTATGGAGAAACCGCACGCCCAACTTGAAAATTTTGTAATTGAGAAATTAACTTCAAAATAATCATAAAATACTGTCATGCGTTATAAATAATGTTACTTTACGTTTTTAGGGTTCTTTTGAAAAATTTACATTTATAAATATAATAAAAAAAAAAATTGCTATACTGAGAAAACAACAATGTCATACAGTCGGATGCCCTACGCTTAAATGAAATAATTTGTTTGTGTGCTTACAGGTATCCTTGAGACCTACGGTGCCATTAAATTTCATTAATTTGTTGACTGAAGTAAATAAAATATTTACAGGCATTGCACAAATGCAGTGCACAGAGAAGGCCATTGAAAATGCTTCAATAAATCTAAAATATCGGTATGGAGAACCATACATGACTTCCATATTCTAAGATTTATATTTAAAATCATTTTCGAAATGAAATATTACCATAGAAACTACTTCTTTCTACTTACTGCTTCAGCCTTAACCACAGTACTGTGGTCACTAACGTATACCACCTCTCGTTTTCGCACTCGATTTTCACTGATGATGGAAGACGACGGCATTGCCGAAACGTCTGGTTTTGTAGAAAACATTGGACTACGGCCAAATATCCCGGGAAGGAATTTTAACAAAAACTACTTCTTTGTTGCCGATAACGTTGTACACATATATATAAAATATATGCATAAAATTAATGGCTTGTATAAGTTAATGATTGATCTCCATTAAGTAGTCCTCAAGTTTCCAAAGTTTTAATATTATGATGTCCGTAATTAAAACATCAGAGCAGGTTTAGTGTGAATGAGGGTACACTGTGGACAAAAATTTTCAACATTTCCTATTGAGCGTTGCTCAGAGTAAAGCTGCGAATCTACAGTGTATGTTTCACAGAACAAACACGCGAAAAAGAAGGAGCACTCCGAAGTCACTCAGCATCTTGCAGAGGTTTCATTCCCTAAAGACGAAAAGTCTGTCTATGAATCGTTCCTCTGTAAACACGTGCAGTTACATTGGCCACCGATCCACAGGAAGCAAATTGATGTCCATTTTTTCGGCTTGCACGCGTTATGTTGGTGTGGGTTTCGGCACTTTCCATTTAAAAAGCGTGCAAATGTAAGAAAATAAACAGGAGTGAGGCCAGAAATAACGTGAATTGTGTGTGTGTGTGTGTGTGTGTGTGTCTTACCTGCCTTTTTATTGCTGTAGGCATAATAATAAAATGGAAACGTAAACATTACATAACTGAGATGTGCTTACCTGCCACGAACGATATATTATTTTATACATGGAGGAGTTCAGTGACATACACACGTACAGAAGAATTATATATATAAAGATATTAACTCATACATAATTTTCATTAAAATGAAAAAATTATAATTTTATTGCCTGGCAACAAAATTATTTTATTTTTAACAATTACCATTGTTTCAAAAACTTCCAATGAATTTTCAAGTACTTTACTGTTGTTAAAACGTAAAACGTTGCAGGTAAACTACCCCTTCCCCTTAACCGATCTTCACCAAAGTCGAAAGACCTTGGGACCTCTACAATTCAGGGACGTATGCAAAAAATTATTTGATTCTGTTTGAATTTGCGGCTGTTATCGTTTGCCATAGAAAATACGCTTGATAAAAAAACGTTGCAGGTAAACTACCCCTTCCCCTTAACCGATCTTCACCAAAAACAATAGGTCTTGAGTGCTCTACAAATCAGGGCTGTATGCAAAACATCATTTGATTCTGTTTGAATTTGCGGCTGTTATCGTTTACCATAGAGAAAAATTACCCTTGATAAAAAACCGTTGCCGGTAAACTACCCCTTTCCCTTAACCGATCTTTACCAAAATCAACAGATCTTGAGGACTCTACAATTCAGGGCTGTATGCGAAACATTATTTGATTCTGTTTGAATTTGCGGCTGTTATCGTTTGCCAAACAAACAAAATTACCCCTGATAAAAAAAAAAACCGTTGCAGGTAAACTACCCCTTTCCCTCAACCGATCTTCACCAAAAACAATAGGTCGCGAGTACTCTACAAACCAGGGCTGTATGCAAAAACTTATTTGATTCTGTTTGAATTTGCGGCTGTTATCGTTTGCCAAAAAAAAAAAAATCTACAGACACACAGATAAACAGACAGACAGACGGACAGACACACACACAGACACTTTTCGAAAAACGACTTTTTTTCATGTTTTGAGTGTAGTACAATCAGAATCTGCAATAATCTTGAACACGATTTTTTTTGCCATCACCATACTTCCATTTCCTTAAGGAACATGGAAGTAAAAAACGTTACTGGTAAACTACCCCTTTCCCTTAACCGATCTTCACCAAAATCAACAGATCTTGAGAACTCTACAATTCAGGGCTGTATGCGAAACATTATTTGATTCTGTTTGAATTTGCGGCTGTTATCGTTTGCCAAACAAACAAAATTACCCTTGCTAAAAAAAAACCGTTGCAGGTAAACTACCCCTTTCCCTCAACCGATCTTCACCAAAAACAATAGGTCGCGAGTACTCTGCAAATCAGGGCTGCATGCAAAAAATTATTTGATTCTGTTTGAATTTGCGGCAGTTATCGTTTGCCATAGAAAAAAAATCTACAGACACACAGACAGACAGACAGACACACACACAGACACTTTTCGGAAAACGACTTTTTTTCATGTTTTGAGTGTAGTAGAATCAGAATCTGCAATAATCTCGAACACGATTTTTTTTGCCATCACCATACTTCCATTCCTTAAGGAATATGGAAGTAAAAACGTTACAGGTAAACTACCCCTTTCCCTTAACCGATCTTCACCAAAATCAACAGATCTTGAGAACTCTACAATTCAGGGCTGTATGCGAAACATTATTTGATTCTGTTTGAATTTGCGGCTGTTATCGTTTGCCAAACAAACAAAATTACCCTTGCTAAAAAAAAACCATTGCAGGTAAACTACCCCTTTCCCTCAACCGATCTTCACCAAAAACAATAGGTCGCGAGTACTCTGCAAATCAGGGCTGCATGCAAAAAATTATTTGATTCTGTTTGAATTTGCGGCAGTTATCGTTTGCCAAAAAAAAAAATCTACAGACAGACAGACAGACAGACAGACAGACACACAGACAGACACACACACAGACACTTTTCGGAAAACGACTTTTTTTCATGTTTTGAGTGTAGTAGAATCAGAATCTGCAATAATCTCGAACACGATTTTTTTTGCCATCACCATACTTCCATTCCTTAAGGAATATGGAAGTAAAAATATATATATTTATGTTCATTCACCAATCAATGAATTCATTCTTCATTCACCAATCAATGAATTCATTCTTCATTTACCAGTGTACAGATTATAAGTTAAATGTAGTCGCATTCATAAGCGAAGTTTTATATGTGTACTACGTTATTGACAACAAAGAATTAGTTTCTATGGAAACTCACCGGTTCTCATTTTCGATAACGCACCAGCGATTGGCCGCAAATGTGCGACACGTCCCTATAAACACTTTTAATGTTAAAAGTTTCATTTATTATAACGTTGCTATACTGTACAACGTTAATTTTTTTTCTTTTTCAAATTTCATTACAATCGTGAGCACTTTACATTTTGTAAGACGTTTTACGGTTATGTGTGGGGGTATTACCACCGAGAAGAATAAATAAACAAATTGAAACAACCCTGAATCGCAGCAGCGAAGGCGCGGTAGGAAGCTGCGTGGTGGGGCGCGATTGACCTTGTTGACCTTGAAGCACCCATTATTCCAGATGTGGATTAGTGATACTCGCAACTATGGCTTTTATAATCTTTTGTCTTTTTTTACAAGTTTAGTAGTGTTCTTTTTTAGGTATATTTATTACTAAATATGATTGTACTCGTAGTTTTCATGGAATAGTAAAGATTGTATTAATCAAACAATCTCACAGGAGCGCAGAAAGTGTAAGATTGGTCACGCCTAAAGTGTTATTACTTGCTCTCTGTGATGACTTATCAGACAACAAAGAATGTGTAATGAGCTATATATAGAATAATCCAGAATGTCGTAGAATTAACAAGTAGGCCTAGATGCGTTCTAGAGTCGTCGAGATTATTATACCACTGGTTACATCGACTGTGACCTGTATGAAGCAGACAAGTGTGATGTTCAGTTAGCGAGTCAAGTTATATTTTGCGTCTTGTAATTAACGGAAAGTAATATCTGCGATTTAACTGCAGCTTTGAGTTGGTAAATTTAATTATTTTGTTGATTGTTACTGTTACTGTGTATTATCCATAAATTAATTATAATTTTGCAGAAGTAGGCCTACTCATGAACTAAGAGTATAGAAAAATGTTGAAATCAATTTGTTGTTTTGTTATTGTGTTCGGCAAGTAAACGATTTCTGTTTGCGTAACGATACCTTAGCTTCACGCTGTTCTTGTACACGCGTTGTGAGATTTAGACCCCTACATGTAAACAAGTAATGTTAAAATCGGAACATACTTATTTTTCTGTATTTTGTCTGTAGAAGTGTGAAAATATGTTTTCATTGAAGCGTGTTAACGCATTTAATTCTCGTTTCTTTCTTTCCAACAGGTGAGTTAACACGAAAATATTGCTGAGCTTGCATGATGAGCGAGGGTTGGTAGAATTAAAAAAAAAAAAAAAAGAATAGGCCGACAGGGTGGTCTGGTTCAAAGGAGGAGCGTCAGAAGAATGCGAAGAAGAAGTCGCCTTTATAAAGCAGGTAAATATACATATTTTCTTGGTCATTATTTTTATTATAATTTAAAAATACTATAAATATATTTTAATAAAAAAGCCTGAATAAGAGAATTAAAAAAAAGACGAGTAGGTATTACTCGTAGGAAAGCCAGTATTATTCCTCAATTAGGAAGCACGGGCGAACATATGTTCGAAACGTCAAAATGGACAGTGAAAATTCGTTTTGATTTTTCCGAATATTAAAAACACAGTGTTGCGACTTTTCTCTAGGGAAGCAGGGATGATATTGAAAAAAAAAATTAGTTTCTGGAACAAAAATGAATTTCTCGCTTTCTGCGTGAAGTTCGTTTAATTATTTCAGAGTTTGATTTCCAAAGACATTCTTTATTGTTTAAATGTTCCTTATAGCTAAATTTTCCTTTTTAAAGAGAGATATTTTCTTCAGTAGAAAATGTAGGTTCATCTTAGAAGAGAACGAAACTGAGTTCTTCGTTATCTGTAGAAACTCTGATACTGAAGTTATATGAAGACTCATCATTTTGATGGAATGTCACATCATTTACTATACAAACCACATACGAATTGCTTTTAATGTTGAAGAGCGATCATTGTACTAATCATTCCGAAAACATACAAAATACGTATTGCAACCCATGTGTTTATTCACATATCGGAAAATTTCTTTTATAACTGACTGGCGATTCCTCAGCCATTCAGAAAGATATTTTTATAAGGTTTCTTTGTGCTAAAACCTTCTCCGTCAATTTTCTGTAAAGCATTAGAAAGTTAACTACTACATATTCATAACACAAATTTTTTTATCCGCTGGTAATCCGCGTTCTGTATAAGGTAACTTACTAGCGTAAGCGGCTCAAGTAAAAAAATATGTCCAAATTTTTTTTTAGTTTTTAATTTGTCCCGCGGTTTAATTTATAATGGAGTTTTGAATCGATTCAACGCTTCCCTTAAGGAAATACCAGGCCAGTCGTATTCAGACAGCCGAAATGGAATCTGAAGCACGTGGCAGAGAATGCTCTCCAAGATAGTCTTCAGAAAGTCGACGGGAACTGAATATTATGAACATATTCGATAGGGGACTGCCCAGTATCGGCTAAAATGGTTGGAACATCTTAACCGAATGAGTGACAGCCGCATCCCGAATAACGAATGAATTATAAGCCGAAGGAACAGAGAGGTGTAGAATGTCCGAAGAAGTGCTACACTGACCGGGTCTGCTGTATCTGCTTGGGATCGGAACAAATCGTTTTTCGTTTAGCCCTTTTTGAAGAAGACGATAATGAATTCTGAGTCCTTTTTCGTTTTTAATACATACTAAAATTAATTGTGGTAATAAAAAGATTATTTATTAAATTTCCTTACGTTCTTAATATGAAGTGAACGTATATAAAACTAAAAAAATTTAATCGTTGCTATAGATAAATTAGGAGGAACTAACTAACTGTAACTAAGATATCGCACACAGATTCAGCCTCATGTTAAGCCCGACGTATTGAGTAGTTGGGTGTACTGAGTTGTTTATAAAATGTTAAACGTGTTACGGTTCTAGACTGTTGTGTGAGTCATGTTTATTTTTGTAATTAAATTCCTATCGGCCTAATTTTACGTCTTCGTCAGCTTCTTCATCGACTCTCTGTCTGCATCATCGAAGTAATTGTTCTGTACGGTCTTTTCGTCCTGATGAGGCTTTCGGCTTTCACAACGTATTCTAATCAAGTATCTGTGTTATCTCATAAGATATTCGTCGTTATCAGGCCAGAAAATGTTGTGAAGCCGAAAAGTCTTGTCATGATAAAAAAGACTTACATACTTGTTTGAACAGGAAACAGCAGGGATAATTAAAAGCCACTAGCTCTTCGATATGTATCAGTATAAATCAGTTACGTACGTAAAAAATAATTTCCTTACTGCGAAATTGAAATAATCGTATTAATTGTGACAGGTAAACAGTAGCGCTTCTATTCGTACCGTATTCAATAGCGTATTCTATTTGATACCTCTGTAGTGAGTAGGCCTGTTCCATTTTGTCATGTTACTTTTTTCCACATTCCACACATCAACCCCGTTCTGTAACCAATAAGATCGCCTTCCAGCTCTCACCTTCGTTATTCCCGTGTCTTTCCATTCTCCGTCTCCAAGATCTCTCTCTGATTTAGCTCTCTTGATCCCTTATCTCATCATCCACATGTCTCGATAACTCCCAGTTCTTTGCTTTATGTTGATGACATTGCACAATATCTTTGAAGTCTGTTATTCTTTATTCTGTGTACGCGTCTGTCGTACCACATAAGTACGTGTCGCGTGTTCTGGTGCATCCCGTGTGTTATTTTTCCTATGTATACCTATCGTCGGATATCTTCATTTTTAGTCAGAAATAGTGTATCTGGTCAGATGGGAAAAGGGAATGCTCTAAGCGATCTGAATCCATCATCGGCGGGTAAGATTGGAATAAATCACCTCCCACAGACCAACAGGCGGGGTAGTTAGGCTTCCTATACCATAGTACCAGAAAAAAAGATACTCCCAAACCAAAACAAACCCTACCTCTCCATTTGATTGTTGGGTCACAGGGTTAGCAGCTAGACATTTAGAAGTCTCTAAAAAACTGGAAATCTCGGCTCCAAGGCTGGGTAATATAGTATGGGTATACAGTCATATAGTATCGGGCATACAGTATAGTATCATATAGATTATTATAGGTATCGAGTATATAGTACCATAAAGTATGTATTTGTGTATTTTGTCTTACATCTCACGACGGGAAGGCTTTATACTTTTGTAAAATAAATAAAGTCATTAAAACGTTTAATAAAAACTTCAAAAGTGTATAGAGATTGATAACAACCGATACAGGATTTGGATTTCGAACGCGATATGAAAATATAAATATACATATACAGACAGACAGTAGGTTACATAGGCAGCAGGATGAATTAGTTGGAACCATAACTGTGGGAAGTGATGTAATGAGACTGGGTAAGTCATTAGCTGCTTAATCATCGGATCGTTAATAGCGCAACACGGTCTGCTATAATCGATTGCATGTGGATAAAAAGGACGTTATAAGTGGAGCGGAAAATATCTGAAAGCGACTGCCGCGAGACTGTGAAATCATAGAAGAGGTATTGGAACACGTGGAGCGTTAACACGGACTCGACTCGGATTGCCGATGGGTAATGTACAGAACAATCGGGGCAGCAGCCCTTGGCCGAGGGGAAAAAATGAAAATATTTTTAGGAACTTTGTGGGCTTTTGCAACCACAGTAAAGGATACTGGAGCAGTGGTGACCAGTGATTGAAAAATTTGACAACTAAATTTATATACATATATTGTCACTAAGTGAGTTCTGTAGTTCTGTAAGGATTACAGCATCAAAATCTCAAGTCAAAAAAACAAAAATAGTGGCATTCGTTGGAAAGGAGTCAGTTAGGACAGTAATAGTCGTGGAAGGTACAGTCATCGAACAGTTCAGCGTTTTAACTAAGTTGGGTGCGAAAGTTCGTATGGATTCGACAGGGATCTTGAAAAGAAAATCAGTAAGTGTGGTCACGTTAGTGGTGTAATAAATCTATACTTTAAACACAGAACACGAAGAGACATAAGGATGAAAATATATAAAACGGTTGCTATGCTGACATTGCTTTATGGTAGTGAGTCTGGGGTTTTTACTAAGAGACAAGAAACCCATATGCAGACAATAGAGATGAAATTCCTGAGAGCCGTGAAGGGGTGCAGAAGAGCAGACAGGATATGAAATGCGGAAGAATGTAATTGCCAATGTATAGTTTACAGGATAAAATGAACAAAACGGACCCAGGCAGAGTTTCCAGTTCAAGTTTGGCATTATCAGGGAGAAGAAGTATTTGATAGGCCAAGAAAGAGATGGGTATCGTACAGGCAATTAGTGCCTAATACCTTAAGTGCTCGAGAAGAAGAAGAAACTGAGTAATAAAGTGAGTATTAATATGTTATCTAATTCAAAATCATATAAATGATAGAATTACATTTTCTATTGAACCGGTAAGTTCCGGTGCAGGCGTACACTTAGCCTCTTGCTTTCAATTTTTTTCTCAACAGAACAAAATTCATTGTCTTCCGGTAGTTAACTGTAGTAATTATCCTACATTATTACAAATTAAGCGTTTGTATGTATTATTTTTATGTTTAACAATGAAACATCCGTTCCAATGTTTGGCGTTTACAGTGCCTGATCACAGCACATACCAGCAGTCCCTGATGTTGCTTTGCACCGCCCAGTTTTCTGCGACAGTCGATCAGCAAATGGTTAATTATGTGTATTTAGCTTGAAACATTAGCATGTTATTGTTTCGTTCATAATTTAAAATACTATCCGGGATCTAATGGGGGTTCTACAACCATGCAACCCAAACACCAGCCGCTATTCTACTGCAGTGCTATTTCATAACGTACTCACAATGTCTAGACAAACTACTAAACACTTATGATAATACGTTCTCAACGACCATCATCACAGAAAACGTGAAGATTCGGTTCAACTTCAATAGATACATTTAAAAAAAAAGACTAATCGTCTTTGTACGCTGCTGAAAGGTAGTGCTCTGATCGAATATTTTATCTATCTTTCTGTTTTGATAAGGAATGAAGAATGTTTAGTATTTATGAAGCGCTGGAACACAAACCTTTAATGACTATAAATTCAAGTTTAATTTGCTTGGGGCGATGTAATAAGGTTTGCAAATCTCTAAGGCACAACAGGCCTTCGACCTAATGTTTTAAAAGTAAATTATGATTTTGGTGATGATGATGATGGCGATGATGATAATGATGTTGGTGATCATACATGCCCGCGCCTTGCTATGCGAAGTAAATAATTAAATTCTACAAGCAGTTTATGTAAATTTAAAGAACAAGAAATAATTTACACAGTAAAATACTACATTCAAACCAAGTACCTGCTGTATGGAATGTTTTAGTACTCATCAAGTTTACGAACTTGTATGACAAATGTTTTATGTGCCAAGCAATTCTTTGTTACTCATTATGCGTTGTCACTGCTGTTAAGGCATTTCGAGCGTTTTGTAAAACACACACAACACAGAGTCTCTCTGTCTCTAACTTTCCCATCCCCTGTGTATCTCTCTCTCTTGTCCTTTCTCTACGTCTCACGAACGTGTATGAAAAAAATTCACGATAGTGTTCTTTTCAAATAACATGTGTTTACTTATTAATCTAACATAGGAGTTAGTTTCAGCTTTCTGTTGAATTTTATAGCGTATAGTGCTGGCAAGTTAAATGAAATGTATTAAACTCCTTAACGAAATGAAGTATGAAGCTTCTTATGCCATTTTTCTCTTCCGTAAAATTTAAATTACAATTGTAGCTATTGTTAGGTACTCGTTGTTCTAAAAACTGCTAAGTCTAAGTCATTAAAAGTTGTACATAAACCGTTGGCATTAACAAGATTCACTAGAATTTTCGTGAAGAAATTTTAAACGTTCTTTAATAATTTACTATTAATACGTATTCACAACAAATTTTTAGTTAATGCCTGCTTCATTTTGACAACAGTAAATGTGACTTTAAAAAAACATTAGTTTTTAAAAACACCCAAATGCTATTTTTCTTAAGATCGAGTGAACGAAGTGACTTGGAATTTGTTGTAAATTTGTATTACAGTTAGGTGTATGTTTATAGAGTATACGTAGTGCACTGGAATCATCAATAGTCTTCTAAACCTAACATTAAAAAAATTGAAGTTCTATTATATCGTATTAGTTCTCCTGAGAGTATGCAAAAACAGTAATAACTTAACTCGAGTAGTAATTTTAGTTAAAATCATAGAATTTTAAAAAATAATTGTACTAGCTAGCTGAAACTGCTACTTGAGGAATGTGATCATTACTCAGAAACTGCTATACACGTGAGGAATAAGTGACCCTCTCTCTACTAGCGAGTAGTTTATTGTTATATGTGGTAAGAGCGTGGCATGAATCCGTTGTATCTGTTGATTAAAGGGTACCAACAAGTATTAACCTTTCACTCGATTGCGGCATTACCTCTCCGGTTAGTTAGATTTGCTACCTCAAAATCTGTTCAATTTAAAAAAAAAAACTTTCCACGACAAACGTTTTGTAGTGCATTTTATAGGGTTGGCTTACACTGTATAGCCTGCGTAACTTTGAATGACTCGTATTAAGTCGGACGTATTATACGGACAGCGTATAAAGTCTAATAATTAGATTTCGCCTTCTGTCGTTAAGTTGTCCCGATTTAATATACAGAATGCTCCCAGATGGTCCAAAGCTTTGAAACGGTTCTACACATTAAACCGAAGGAATTATTGGGAAATCCTGTGAAGTATACTCATAAAATTCAGTTTGTCTGCATTTCTTCCACGATCTTGGAGAGTACACCCTGTCACGTGCCTGAGAAATCTCATGAACACGACTGGATTGGGATTTTGTTAAAATCCAGTTCTCAGACCTATACACAGTGTACTGTGTGTACGGAGAGTAAACTTGTAGGACTTGAAGCGTGTTTCTTTACTCGTTGATTTCTCCTTACGGTCCCGGACATATGGTGTAGCTTATAATGTGGTCGTAATGTAAGACACATATCACTCCGTATAGTCATGCTCCTGCTGACCTGCTTCTCCACAGTACCACCTACAACAGCTCAACTCCATGATAAACCGTCAACGTGGAAGGATTTAGGCCTACAGTTATTCTACTTTGTTGTGTACAGTTTGCATCGTAACATTTTCAATACAGTAACGTCTTTCTTACTTTTATTAAGTGTAGTTTAAAACAACCTTTTTTATTCTTCATTGTTCATAGCACTACGATAACTTTAATGGACCTCCTTCGGTATTCGTTTTGGAACTTTCATCGTAAACTCTTCTACCCATCAACGTGTTCCCTCTCGTTTGTTTCCCTCCATTACCACTAATATTTGGTGATTGGATGATAAGCCAGAAGGGATAGACCTTCTGGAGCCAAGATTTCTTCAGGTGTTAAAACAAAACTCATAGACCATGATAGGTTCCCATGAGAACTTATACTGAGTGTCAGCTTCTTAATGACAGAAAATTAATTTTGTTGTGTTTTGCTGATACTAAATTTCGTCGGATCAGCCGTCTGCTATTTATTTTCAATCATATGACGCCTTCTTCGTGATGGATTTCCTCACTGTTTCGCAGTTTTAAAACACTTTATCATTGTGTATTCCAGTCCTCCACGAAACCTTGTATTCCTCCGCCGTATTTGAAAATTCTCTAAACTTGACTTATCCAAGTCGTACAGAAGAAAAACAGGTAGCGCGCATAATCAAGAGTTCTCCGCTATTATCGCTGGTAGACGATGGAAAAACCGCGACATTGTTTACTGTTTTTCGTAAAACAACAATGAAACCGAAACAATGGGCGTTCGGTAATGTTTGTTTTTGTACGACTAATTGTAATGGCCGGCAGCAGCTTCCAAGCGCGAGTAATTTACCGAGATTTATCTTGCAGTCTCGGAACGAAAATAAAAAAGGAAAGTGATTATAACGTCGCGGGAACTTTTTGTCTAATTCGTTTTTACTTATCAAATTATTATTGTCAGCAGCCAGTTCGGTTCTGTGTGTAACGTGTATAATGATATCGAATCTGATGTCGGCTACTGCTACGGGCTAGGGACGGTGGCGAAGGCCGGCCGTTACACGTATGTTATTAGCGATTATTTAGTTATTCACTGAATTCTTCCACATAATTATGTATGTATTGTGGCCATCAGCCAAGTGTGGTGATACGGGCTTGTCACGGGTATATTTAGGCGGTGTTACATCACTTGTAATTTTGGAAAACATGCGGAATCGAATACCGCTGTCGTGATCTAATTGTTTACACTATATAGTTTGTCTCATTTCCGCCTTTTACAGTGAGGAGTAAAATTCATGTCATCTCGTCTCACTGATGTAATGTTTTGATGATTCAGTCTTCTCTTCTCTCCTCCTCCTCCTCCTCCTCCTCCTTCTTCTTCTTCTTCTTCTTCTTCTTCTTCTTCTTCTTCTTCTTCTTCTTCTTCTTCTTCTTCTTCTTTCTCATACACTGTTGCTGTTGCTCCTGCTGCTCCTACTACTACTAGTATTACTACTACTACTGCCGCCGCCGCCGCCGCCGCCGCTGCTACTACCGCTACTACTACTACTACTACTACAACTACTACTACTACTACTACTACTACTACTACTACTACTACTACTACTACTAGCTGCTGCTCCTGCTGCCAACAGCGTTCTTTACACGCTCGCTGTCCCCGTTTCCTCCTACACATGGCTATGTCATCCGTGATACTTCTGACTATTGGTTTTTAGATTGATCCCCAAAAAATAGGGTGGCGGAGAGAAACATGTGAGGGGGTTAAAATTGTGAAAAAACGCAAAAGCCCATCAGACTAAAGAGAATTTTAACCAAAATGTGAATATAATGTTCATTTTTAAACGTTTCAAAATTTTGGACGTCGGGGCCGTAAAAAGTGGGTGAAAATTTTGACAAAATCGCAAAACTTCATGTGGAGTATCAAATTATAGATTATTTTAACCATATCTGAATTTAATGTTAATTTTAGGAACTTTCTAAATATTGGGGCCCCAGAGCCCGTACAAAAGATTAAAATTTTAAAAATTGTGAAAACCCAGCAGGAGGTCAGGCTAAAAGGAATTATGAATTTTTAGTGTTTATTGTATGATAAGCTCTGCAGTTATATTACTAAAGAAACGTAGAATAATAAAAATTGTAATTTTTCCTACAATCGAAAAATTATCTAATATTGAAATTTATGTAACAAGTATACTTCATTCAAAATAATAAGCGAGTTCTCCAGTTCAGGGAGCAAAATGGTATTATTTAAAGCCTAGCTACGCCACTGTAATGAAGTAGTCGTTTATAACGCGTGGACGTGTGAAATTATATTCTCATCGATGTTAGACTGAAAGAACTGGAATCGAGGGGTGGCAAAAGTTGTTGCCGGCACGTGGTTTAGCGGAGTCGTAAATACGTTAAACAGAAAAAAAGTGCAGAACAGAATCGTAACGTAATTAGCCGTGTTAACTAAAACTCCCCCAAGACATTTACTCCGGCGAAATTGTTGGATTCACGGTGTGTGGGGGTTATTTACAGTGACGCAGGCGCGAAACTTTTGGAAGCCTAAAGTGAGTGGGAAGAGAGAAAGAGAGAGATAGATAGGGGGAAAGAGACGGAGAGAATTAAATCGTGGAAAGGAAGTGTAACGATACGAAGGAACCGTAGGCGGCCGAGAGACTGACAGTAGCTTCTAAAAATAAATGTAATTAGAGCCTATTATTGTGTGCGTGAGCGCGCACTCATACCGGTAGTCGCTAATGTCACAAGTTTAGTAAATTATTCAGTCATATAAATTTTATTAACTTTATTATACCTATTGTACGTGGGACGTATTAATGCGTCCTCTTAAGGACTCTTTCCGTAAACATCGTCCTTTAAACGATGGAAACTTGTAAACTTATATTTTTCATTTAATTACAACTGTTGCGTGTTGCTGCGACGCGATTTTACTCGAGTCTTCTTGAAACAGCACGTCTGTCCGTCTGCTGCGTGTCTCCTTTACTCTTTCGCGTTCTTTCCTTCTGACAAGCCTTTCTATTTTCTGCCTGGCTGTCTTTCTGTGTCTCCGTCTATGCCTGTCGGTCTGTGTCTCTTACTCTTTGACAGTCTCTTGATCAATATATCCCCCTCGGTCTCTCTGTCTCTTCCGCTCTTTTTCCGTAACTCTCTCGTACCCAGTTTCTCTTGCTGTATTCGCCTCTGTGAGGTGTTTCAGCCGTTTTGCCGCTATGCCATTGTTCTCCTGTTTGTATGCATGGCGTATTCCTTTCTTGCTATAAATGTGTGCGCGCGCGCGCGCGTGTGTAATTTATTTAATATTTATAATTTTTTTATCTCAAGATGTGTTTTCCTTATTGTTTTGGAACATGTTTCGGGACACTTATTGTTCCCATCCTCAGCCATCGTAGTCTTGGATCTAGTTACATATTTTTGTTTTGGTTGGTCGTTGCTATGGTTTCTTTACTACTGTTATTCACTTCACTATTGGTTTATTTTTCGTTCACTGCACTGTTGTCTTGAATTGTTTATCAACCTCACTTTTATTAATGTTCACTATTTTCACTGTAGGCTTATTTACATTGTATGGTATTATAAATATTCAAACGCTTCTTGCTAAAGTCTATTTCTTGATGCATACATATTTTATTTAATATTTATAATTTCTTTACCTCATGGTGTTTTTTCCTTATTTGGAACATGTTTCGGGTCACTAATTGTTCCTATCCACAGCCGTCATAGTTTTGTAGATCCTTTCCAGGTGCAGTAAGCGTCAAATTGGCCATTCAACAAAATTCCGGCGCCATCTAGTGGATAACCGTGTTGGCCTGTCCCTTCCTATTTCTAGGTACCCCTTTAGAAAGACCAGCACTGGTTGTGTCTGGCAGTTACCGGGCACTTCCTGGACGCTGCAATCAAGCCACGGGTGCAAAGACGCCCCGCTGATTAAAGCAAAGCAAATCTCCTTTGACGTTAACAGCAGCACGATTTTATTAATTTTAGAAACGTTTAATTATAATGGACAGCACGAAGAAACATGCGTACAGTGGGAATCGCTTCTCGATGTACTCGCTTTGAAGACAACTGGACTAATTTAACCTGAGTAAAACGAGATAGAAGTCGTACGTACGTACAACCGTGTTCAAAACAGATGAGTAAGTCTACGATGTAATGGTCAACGTCTTTAAACGATGTCTGTAATGGATTCTAGACATTTGAATTTGAATTTGAATTTAACTGACGTACTTTGGCCATCACAGAAAAAAACTATAAACCCGACCTTTCGGCCACCCAAACAATCTTCAGGCTAATTACAAACTCTCTCTCCTAGGTTAGCAGCCCGCCATTCTTCACGCTTCTTTGCTTTCCTTTTCAACCCGCAACTTTCAATTACAAACTAACGCATGTAAAAAAATAAATAATACTCTATCAGCGAATGATAGAAACTCAACAAAATAGTAATATCAAAACTTCACATAATATATAATCAAAAGATAAAATAATACAAATTAATACTTACTCTGGAAAAACACACAATACCCACAAAACACAAGCACAAACTTGTTTGTGTGCAAGTGTTCGTGCCCATTGTGCTTGTGTTTTGTGGGTGTTGTATCTTTTTCATAATAAGTATTCGTTTATATTATTTTATCTTTTAATTGTATACTATGTGAAGTTCTGTTATTAGTAGTTTGTTGATTCTCTAACGCTGGTCGACACAGTATTATTTATTTCTTTACATGTACTGGTTTATAATAATTAGCCTGCAGACGGCTGCCGATTGTTTGGGTGGCCGAAAGGTCGCACTTTTATGTTTTCTGTCGTGGCTGAAGTCCGTTAATTAAATTCAAATTCAAATCTAATTGATCGTTTAATTCAGCTTAGTCTGTAGTAACCTGAATATCTTATTATTAATTCAGGGTAAAAACGTCCTACGACGTTGTCCGATGCCTAATTTTCATTGCTGTCTGTCGTTGCAGTTTTCGTCGTTAGTCCTCTACCGATAATCGATCTTCTTATGCCCTCCATCCATGTTTTCTCGAGTCTTCCTTTCTTTCTGTGCTCTTTAGGTATCCACCTCATTGTTTTCTTTGTAGTCGGTCTTGTCCCATTCTTTGTACCTGTCCGTACCAGATTAGTTGTGTTTCTTCAGTGCCGTCGATGATTGTCTTTTGTACGCCCATTTCTTCTTTGATCGTTTCATTTCGTATTCGCTCTAGCCTTCAAGTTCTAGTAGCTCGTCTCAAAGCATAATTCTTTGTTTTGTGTCACGTTATATTGATATTCTTCTTACTAAAGTCATCTGGACGACTAGTAGGAACACCAGTTACTATGTTTAATTTGACTTATTATTAATCCGGTCCCGCGCTTCCTTTATCCACTAGGTTAAGAAGTCGGACGTAAAAACGTCACTTCGTAGTCGAACAGCCTTGTGAGCCAGGTATAAGGAGTTCACTCATCACAAATCTGTGTAGTATTCATGCACTGATTAGGCCTATAGTTTTTTTTTTTTAATCGTTGGCGGATGGAAATCGCAACGCATAAGGTTGATTCACATTATACTTTTGACTCCTTTGAAAGTCTTCCTGTTTTTCTTTTTTTTTACTTTTTTGACCGTTCGATGTGTGTGGGTTCGTGATGCTTTTTGTTGGTTTAATTAATTATTTTTTTGTGTGCGTGAACTTGTTTATACAGGTTGTTACGGTAATTCCAGCGGATCATCGTGTCTGCAGTTTCAATATACTTGATATTTGAATTACAGTTACTCAGTATGAAAGAATTTAATGCGTTTCGCTTTAAAACAGTAGGCTACTGAACCAGTCGGTTGAATCTAGTAGCGTCTGACGCGACTGGACGTGACGGGACTGGACTGGGTTGGTATGAAAGCAGCCTAACGCGCGTATAGATCTAGCAATAGTTTGCGCACTGTGAATCGGCCTGTTGAACTGTTTCGAAAACCACGGTGTTTTGTTAATTTTTTTTTATGTTTTAGTTCTAGCGGATCATCGTGTCTGAGTCTCTAACAGACTTTACCTTTTAGATTTAAAATGCTCGTATATAGGCCTATACATCGCGTAACAGTTTGCAGATTGTGAATCTGTTTTACTGAAGTGTTATGAAAACCCGTAAGCTCTCTGTTTGGTAATGTGCAGTGGCGGATCATCCATAACGCTAGGGCATGCTGCAGCACCGGGCACAAGGGCCTCGGCTATCAGAGGGGGCACCATCCATCTGAATTGACTGAGCGAAGCAAAGTTTATGATCACATTACGCAATTGTTTGGTTTTCGTACGCAGTTATTAACTATGGAGAATGTCGAGTTGAAAAATCAACCGAAAGCTCTTATACAAGTTTACTCGAACGATTTGAATAACGATCTCTTTCTAACAGAATTGAAGCATTTTGTGCCACGAGTAAAATTGCAAGAAAGAGGTTTTTTCACATCGTTCGAATGAAGACCAGAAATTCCATGATACTACAGTTTGTCCGCTCAAAGTATTAAACTAGATTATTTATTGCAAAATGATTTATGTATTTCCGAATATATACATTGCTTATCATCTACTTTTGACGATTCCAGTAGCTAGCTGCGAATCTGAAAGATTCATTTCAGATTTCATTTTCAGTATTAAAACGCATTAAAGATATGTTGAGTTGAACTATGGGAGACAAGAGATTATCTTCGTTAGCAAGTTTGAATATTGAAAGCGAGATACTCGAATCGCTCGATTTACAAGAAATTATGTAAGACTTCGCTAAGGCAAAATCAAGAAAAAATTGGATCGATTAGTATTTTCTAAGCTTGAAGTACTACTGTGCTCATTATAATCACAGTTTAACTAAATATTTGTTGTAATTTGAGAGTTTCATCATCATCATCACCACTCCAACGACTAGGTCTTAGACCTGTTCCGGAACCCATCTCCTCCTTGGTCTACCGACATCTCTCTTCCCAGTAGGGTGATGACCCAACGCAGCCACAGATAGACGGATATCGGGCATGCGATTCAAGTGTTCACACCATCTCCTTCTGTGGTCTTCAATCTTCTGGTGCAATGATACAACGTTTAAATCGCGTCTAATATCCTCGTTCCTCCTCCGATCCAAGAGAGAACAACCTTTTGTCCCTCTTAGAAATTTCATTTCGGCTGCCTGAATCCTGTGCACGTCCCTTTTACTGTCACTAGCATACAGGAATGTGGGGACACCAACAGTTTTAAAATTTTAATTCGGGTATCCTTCCGTGTTTTATTTTTCAGGTACCTATGAATCGTTCCACAGATGCGTTTAACTTTTGTTAGCTTACTATCCCAATCAATAATTTGAGAGTTTAATAAAATAATTGTTAACTTTCAATTCAATAGACATTAAATAACATTAAATAAATTAAGTAACATTCAATAGAATGGACGACAATAGGTTGACAAAGCAAATGTTCAGATATCTGTGGGGGAAGAAGCGAACATCAAGTTGCATTAAAGAAGTCCAAAAGGATTTAGAAAACAATAATATACACGCAGAAGAAGCAATTGAAGGAGACGTTTTTCGCGCAAAAGTGTTAAAAATGGAGGGAGTCCAGGGTAGGAGAGAGAAAAACGCAGGTTCAAAGTGGACTGAAGACAGGAAGAAGAGACACAGTGAGAAGATGAAAGAATATGGGAAAAAATAAAAGAACAAAGAGAGTAAAGAATTGAAATTGGCATGTGGTCCTTAGATGGCCGATACGAAAAAAAATTGTTAACTTTCGAAATTGTGTATGCCATTTATCAGCGTAAATAATGGATAAAAGGTTGAATTTTGAATCGGGGAGAGGGCACCACGCGCTTCTAGTCGGCCACTGCTAACGTGAATTCGCCGTGGTTAACTGCGCGCTGTGATACAGTAACGTACAGTACTAAGTCGGCGAGAGGGAAGGCGACCCCGTTCAGACAGTGCACAGTGCAAGCAAACAGTAACGGAAAGAATCAATCGATAGTCGTAATTTATTGACGTTTGCGCCACAGTTTGTTAACGGTGCAGCCGATGCATGCATACTAAATGCAACACGTCCTCTGCCATTTGCTCGCTAACGATTTTTATTCTAAAATAAAAAATTTACCGTCCGTCGTAGTGGAGTGGACAGCACCGTCTGTCCCTGAGGAGTGCAGTGTACTGCTTTATGTAAACTTTTTTTTTGTAGTTACATTTGCTAGCAATCAGAATTAATGCACTCTGTGAGCTAACTATTACTATTGCTGGATCAACTATTGCTTACAGTATTTATTGGGTCGTTGTAAGATCACCTCCTTCGACGAACCCTTTCAATCGTTTATAAGGCGTGCTGACGATTCCTGTTAAGTTATGCAGTTGTAGTTATGGATGAAGTAGTTTCGTAATGTTGATCGATTTTTATGGCGTTTGATATAATTTTCATCTTTATGTTCAGCATTGTGATTTGTTTCGGTCCCAAGCAGACAGAATAGACCTGGTCACTCCAACGCTTCTTCGGACGGCCCACACCTCTCTGTCCCTATTCCATAGGTGTTTGGCAGTGCGGCAGCCATCCATACAATGTTCCAACCATTTTAGCCGATATTGAGTAATGCTATCAGTTGTACTTATAATATTCAGTTCTTACCGTACATCGACATTTCTTGTGCCATCTTGAAGAGTATATCCTGCCACGTGCCTGAGAACTCACTCTCATTTCGCCTGCTTTAATACGACTGTCCTGGGATTTCGTTTGTATGCTCCACAGGCTACTCGTAATGTAGGAAGGCCCAGGAAACGATAGTTATCATCATCATCTTCAGCAAGGATTAAAACAAAAATGCTTTGTTCCTGTCCCAAAGAGACAGAACAGATCTGATTACTCCGACCCTTCTTCGGCCGCCTCACACGTCTCCATTTGGCTTATAATTCCGTAGTCGATTGGGGACACGGTAGTCATCAATTCGGTGAAGATGTTCCAACCGTTTTAGTCGATATTGGGCAGTGCTGTCAAGTATACTCATAATACAATAATATAATTTTCCTCGGTTAATTCTTTGCCCAGCGACGTTTTTCTATCACAATACAATGCCTGGACCTGATATTTAATTCCCATTAACACACAAAAACGTGCAATTGACTTCCGTGCATTCTGTCTGTATTTGGTATGCTTGCTCGTCCCACAGATCCATTCTGTTGGGCTATATTGATTTTGTTGTAGTTGGGAGCAGTCTTTTTTATAGGAGTGTTTTATTTGCTAATGCCAAAAGAGATTTCCTACCGATAATCCAATACAGTTCTTTATGATGTTATATCAGTTTTTATTTTTGTTTTGAGAACGAACGTGTTCTTTTTATTTCAGTTTGTTGTCCATGCGAGTCTAGGTATTTAGTTTTTGGTGGATTTTAAAACATTGTTACGACAATTACGGAACGCTCTCGAAAAGAAAAGGCGTGCTGTTCTACACGCCTCTCGACTAGCCTAACCTGTCTCGCCTTTGCCAAGGCCGTCTACTCATGTAGCACTTAACTACCTTCCATACAGTTCGAGAGCAATATGCTGGCACGCCGCCAAAACGATGGAAAGTTATTCTGCGGGACCTCTATAATCAACAGCGTCCGGCTTTGTCGGTCAGTTACAGTGGGCGATTTCTTTAGTGCGGACCGAATGGTCGTTGAGGATTAGTGGAATATGACTATTGTGTTGTAATTAGTGCGGTACTCTATTATTTACATTATTATTGCCTGTGGACAAATTTAACTTGAATTATTGTATGCGAGTAACTTGTTGATTTCACATGGTGACTGATTAAAGCTGGTGGTCAGTGACTTCATTGGTGTCTGCATTTTGTTTCCACCGTACCATACGCCGACGACGTGAGGCCGTCGTAACAGTGTCGATGTCGTTAACGTGCACTGGCGGCCATTATCTTTCCTTAGTACGAAAGTTACCAGTACCGACGTTTTTGTTATTTTAATTTTCCGACTTTTCGGAAGATCTCGGGGTAGATTCAAATCCTACGTACTGCATAAATTGTACGTCTTGTGGTAAGTTAGAGCGCAAACTTAACCCACACCGCTAAGCGTTGTTTCAGGAGCTATCAGTATCAGATGCCGATACTGGATTTTCGTATAGGCCTACTCTACTGTTAGTTGGAATGTTACGTGGATACAGTGTAGTGCTAGCCGACTGGAAAGCCAAAACCAGAGATAGTAAAGCAAAGCACTTAAAAATTTTATCAGTCACTTTAAACCAATTTAAATTTAATCCAAATACATCCAAATCTTCACAAATACAGTAATCCAATATGCGTTATTTGCAATTCAGAGTCTTCTCTAATAGTGAAGTAATCACTAAATTTATGACATTATAATTGATAATCAATATCAATATGTCGTTAATATTATAGTAGATTATCAGTATCACTAGATACGCACGCCGTTAATATGCTACGCCTCTTGTAACGTACAGTACACGGTGCTGACTGTGATTAATGAGTTTCCCGCACGTTAGAGTAACCTAAATGTTGCTGTAATATTCCATCTTACTGCCAGATTCCATGGACAGTAATTTCGGCTCTGTATACCTGATCTTCAGGCGTTGACGTAAGGTGTAGCCCATTCTATCCGAGAATTATATTACTAAATCAAGTTTGCTACTTTTATTGCTCAGGTTCCTCGTTTTGCTGCGTAACTGTTTTCCGCCTTTTCACACGCCTTTCGTCGATGTGATTTTACTTTACCGCGTAGCCAAGATTTTCCATTTAATCCTGTGATTTTGAGTATTGTGTGCGTCGTTTTGTTTTACGTATAAATATAAGATTTGGTAGCCTTTTTGTCACTAATACCCAGTGACATTATATTTACTTGAAAAATTCTTAGCACAAAGAATTTCTCAGCACATAAATACGTTCAATTTTATGTGATGAAGACGTACCTAACACTGGCAACACAAACTCATGCCGATGTATAAAATCCTGGCCTCACGAGTCCACGAAACATTTGTCTGAGTGAGTAAAGCCCTGTATGTCACCGCGTTCGGGAGTTGGAGTGGGATACGGTTGTAAGCAGAGTCCGATAACTAGTTATAGTTCGCTCGGCCAGAAGGATAACATTCGGAAGGCTTAGATGTAATAATGTGTCCTTAATTGCGCAGCACTTCCCGACACTGTCTCTGTCCGCCAGTCGGATAGTAGTTAGTAAGATGAGATTACCGTTTTGCATCCACGTTGTCACAATTAGCATTCATCGAGCGCGGCTTATCTCCTTCAGTGGAACCGACCCACACAAACATGGCAACAACGTAACCACACTGATGCGATATACAAAAATTATTTACCATTGATAACAGTCGCTTTGATGCCGACTGCCGCCTTTCTGAGCGTGGAAGCTATGCAACTGAGAGTATGAAGTCGGTGGCCACTGTTCCTGTCATGTAATCATTAAAAAAGTAATTCCATGTTATTTTATGTCAATAATCGTTATGATTGTAAAGTTTATTTTTAGCTAGTTGAAATCGTAAGCACTGCCTACAGCCTACAGTGCCTACGGAGATCGTTTGCCGCAGCCATATTTCATCATAATCGTGTTCAGCAAGGGTTAAACCAAAAATGGTATGTTCCGGTCTCAAGCAGATAGACTAGAGCTGGTCATTCCAACGGTTCTTCGGCTTATAATTCCATAGGTGTTTGGGGAAGTGGCAGCCATCCATTCGGTTAAGAGGTTCCAACCATTTTAGCCGATATTGGGCAGCCCTATCAAGCATACTTCTAATATTCAGTTCCTGCCGTGCATCGGCATTTCTTTTGCGATCTTGAAGAGTATACCCTGCTACGTGCCTGAGAAATCTCATTTCACTTGAGTACGACTGACCTGGGATTTCGTTACAGTTCAATCCTCAGACCCTCAGAGAAGTGGTCATCGCCTTGTAGAACTTCAGACGTGATTCTTTACTCTTTCATTTTAGGGTCTGCCGTAGACAGTGTTACAATTATTGGCTAATTAGTTTTCACTTTTAATCTAACAGCCCCGGGCCCCCTCGCCAGTCAGCCCAGTGTCTTCAGGTAGAAGTGTGCATCGTTCTTGGGTTTTCTATTACTTAACGCATAACTTGCCTTTAACAGTAATTCATGTAGTAGTTGGTTCCAGAGTGTTCTTTTCCTTCTGTTCCGTTCTACTCTCTCCGTCGCTGTAACAATGCGTATTATCCTGCAAAGCGGAGGTCATCGTAACCCGGTTACTGTTACGAACACTGTAAATTGTAAACAGTACTGTAGTATACGGTAAGTACCGGCATAACAGCGCGTTTGACGTTAGGACATGCAACGTCAGTGAAATTATGTTATAGAATAAAATAATGTGCATTCCACTAGAGTCATTATGATAATAGCCGCTTTCGTGTACGGCCGGCCATTCGACATGCATCGGCTGCCTTCTCCATGTCCTTGTGCGTCCCATGATTGTCGGATAAGGCTTTCCTTCCGAGGTGCTATTTGCCTTTAACCTTTAACTTGAAAAGCCGGGTGTAAGCAAAAAAGCTTTACTTCGTTTTGTTGCACGTAGAATCGTTGTTCAGGTTATTAGGTTAAAAATGTTGGGTAGTTTGTAGCAGAGATATCGTGATCATATGAAAAGTCTCGGCGGGACTGGAACGGATATTGTATTCGGTTGTCAGTCCGTAGTGAACAAAACTACTCGTTCAATATTTTTTTTTGAAAACAAATGACGATTTACAACAGTCATTAAAGTTTCATTCTTCTTGCACTAACTCTGAAAACCTTTTTGAGAAGCGATCGTTTGTTAAGGAATAATGACTATCCTTTATGACACTTTTTTCAAATGTACTCAATAAACAGTTTACGTTCAAAAATAAAATTCATATTGGAAGAAGAACCTAAAAACAAATTAAATTATTTTATTAAATTATCTAGAAAGTAATTAAATTATTCGCTATAAGCAACTATGAAACAAACTTTGAATACTCAATATACGGAAAACCTTCTCAAACTAATTTAATAATACCAAATAACTCTAACCATAAATCTAACCCCCCCCCCCGCACAGAATGGCAGTATTTTATTCCATGATATACCGGGCGCTTAGGATCCCGCGAAATGACAAAGAAAGAAGTATTATCAAACATATAGCAATTGAAATGCATACAAAATAAAAATCGTCGATGAATTAGAAAATAAAATAAAACATAAACTCACTAAACAGATACCCAATAACACTATACCTAAAAATCCATCTATTAATGATAATACAAAATATACAACCTTTACATATTATGGAAATGTAAGTCAAAAACCAAGTAAAATATTTAAAGATACGAATTTAAAAATATCTTATGACACATATAATATACTTTTTAATAAAATAAAACCTAAAACTAAGTCACTCACATAAAACATTCACGATGAAGATAGAAAATACAAAATAGAATGTCCAGACTGCAATAAATTTCACCTAGCCCAGACAAAGAGAAAACTACTCGTTAGGTTCCATCAGCACGGCAGTGCGTTTTTAAAACCAAATATTTACAAATCTGTTACATTGTCTAAGTAATAAACATCAATTTCTAGACATTCAAAATATGAAATTAATTGAAAACATACAAAAAGCTCAAACAATGAATATTTGTTGAAAATCTTAATATTTGCAAGCACAATAAAATAATTTACTAATTAAAGAACACGGTCAAATAAAAACAGAACAAGATCATCTGTTTAAAATTATAAATTTATTAAAAATAAAATAGGCCTACAAACATTAAATATTTTCAATGTAACCGTCGAAACAGCTGATTAAGTAAATAAACATTACAATTATCAAAAATTTAAATTGAAACAAAATCGATTATTCGTTTTTTATATTAAATCGAAAAAAAAAATCGATTATGCGTTAGGTTTTTAGACTATATTGAAATCGAATCAGATCGATTATTCGTTAATTCATTTAGAAACCTCTGAAGATACATATATATTCTGTGGAAATATATAATTATTAACAAATAAAATTAAATGAAAATAATGTGAGAAGATATAGGGAAATGTAATCTGTGTGTGTGTGTGTGTGTGGGTGGGTGGGTGGGTGCGCGCGCGCGTGCGTGAGCTTATGTTCCGAAACGAAATGTGTCTACGATCGTCAGAGCCTTATTTGAGATTCGGGCGGGGTAGTAGAGACCATTCTATAAAAGCGAAGACCAAATGCTCCTGTGCACATACCACTTACAAGACCATTGTTGCAAAGAAAACGATCGGGTACTTTCTAACCGCGCTACCAATAACCCAAGATAACCGGAGCGTATAAAGGATCGCTTTTGCTTTCGCGTTTGTCCGCGGTTCAGCTTTCGATGCGCAAAAAACCGTTTACATAACAACACAGAATTCGCACCGTCAGAGCGTTACAAAAGTAGTCCGTGTACTTTCTGTAAACCCAAAAGAAGTTGGTTGCTATTGTACATAAATAACGTAATACAACAATTCTGCGTAGTGCATATACCCACGTATTGTGTAGTGTCATCGTAATTATAGTTGTCTCAAACGCCGACACCGGTTATTACTTGATGACAAAAAAACATATATGTCATCGTGAAATTATGTAATACTCCGTCTCACATTGTACATCGCGGGAGGTTCGCTACTAACTTTCACAGTTTTTAGTGGGTTATCATCGACTACCACCGTTTCTAGCCTTTTTCAGGCTCTAATCTTCAGCTCTTCACATGACACTTAATATTGTGTGCCATCCAGTAATCTCTCTCTCTTCTTCTTCTTCTTCTTCTTCTTCTTCTTCTTCTTCTTCTCTCCTTTCATTGTTCCCTCAAAAACTGTCGTTCAGAATTCAGTTGTTCTCAGGATATGTGCAACCCACTTTCCCTTTCTCCTCCATGTAATCCTGACATCTTCATTTCTTGTTTTATCCAGTTACATATTCCTTCCTTCCTCCTCCAAATCCACATTTCCATTTGAAGGATTATCCTCTGTTTGTTCCCTGTTTGTCCTTCGTGTTGAGTACTTCTGAATTCTGAGACATTTGTACAGGCATTTTTAGCAAGTTGATATTTTACGGTGAACAGAATGCCGTAAAAAACGCCTATTGTCCCAAACCGCCCAACCACCTGGGGACCAGGATTTGTTATAAAGGTCATCTTCCCTTAATGGTCTGCTTACACTACAGCTTCTGGGCCCTACCTGGCCGAAGAATTGTGAAACAGGAAATAATCCTTCTAACCTTCGGAGACCTCGTAGAGGGTGAACAAGATGTGACGGAGCGCAAACACCCGATACAAGTTAGTAGAAGTAATACCAGAGGAAGAAGACAGCTGATGGATTTGGGTCACCCCAGCCTCATCTGGTACCTCTCCGTCCTGTAAGGAGCCAAAGTGATGCTCCGCTATCCACCATATGGGGAGACGCTCGATGGGAGTTCAGCAAACTTTCTTATGGCTATTTTACTCCAAGTCTCTTGTGCGGTTGTAAGTCTTGAAAAATGACCGTAAGATTGATAGTTTTCGACGGTGTAAAATGAGGACATTTTTGAAAGGTTGTGAGTCCTGGATCCATCATTATGCGTCAGAGTCCATGCAGCAAAACATAGAGTGGAAATTTACAGTTGCCTTAGTAGGGAATATTTGTAGACCCAACGATCGCTGGGGTAAAACAATCTCTTAGCGTCCTAAAGGTTCAATTTTACGTGATTTTCCTTGGAAGGACAGCGTACTATCTAATAGCCACTAAAATGTAGGCCTATATAAAACGGAAAGTAAAATAATGCCTGGATATCAACAAAGATGCCGTTATCATAACTCTTCATGATAATGTTCGTCCTCAAAGTTCTAAGAAATTAGGTTGCAAGTAGTGCTACAACCATCTTCTAATCCAGACGTCATCCCGTGAGACTTCTTCTTGTTTCGACACCTCAGAAAGGCATTGCGAATAGTCGAAGTCGTGGCTACGTAGAAATTAAAGAAAATGTAAAGCTGCCAAAATTAGCTGAGACCTCGCGCTGTATGACATTAAAAAGCTGGTATTGTAATGGAGAGGATGTGGAAAGCCTGTAATTGTATTTGAAGGTTATATGGGAAACTAGTTGGTGTGTAAATTTTATTTAAGAAACCCTACTGAAATGACAATTTTTGCCTCCTTACTTATCGAATTATGGTCGTAATAGGATAATTACGTTGTGTTCTCAGTTAGACAAAGTAAGAACCGCCTTATTAATCAGTCATCACGATACCCATTCCTGAACTTCAAATAAATATACGTCACCGCAAGTCGTTCGTTCACAAATTGTTACAGTACAAGTCTGCAACGAATATACGCCAATACGCGACCCGTTGGTCGGGATGCAGCGGTAACGGAAGAAAAATCAATCGATCGATAGTCATTACTTATTGACGTTTCCAACGCTACTCGTTAACGGCATGTTGCGTCCGTTGCAAATATAACGTACTAACACCTGCCAATTCATCGTCGTCCACCGTGGCCGCTAACGATTTTTTAATTCAAATTAAAAACGTTCACTCTGTTATTGTCGTCTTGGTAACCCGTTTTCATTCTCACGTTATCGTGAGCTTTTTTTAGTGTGGTTTTACATACGACCTATATACAACTTAACATAATGCGGACGGGGACGGAATTCAGAAGAAAAGCCGCATTCACTGTACGCACCTGCGCTTCGTACAATCTCCAGGTTCTCATACGAGCACAGACATGTGTATCTTTAATTGTGTAATTATTTGCTTCTGTTCTGGAATAAACATTTGTAACCGTTTAAGACTTGATAGGAACAAAGGAATGACTCAAATTAGTGAATTCCGCTTCCACACGTCTGACATTTGTAATAATGTGACTGGTCATCGAATTTTTCTCAGAATGGATGAAGAAAAATCTGGCTTTATAATAAAAGAGTTGTTTTGAGTACATTATTTTGGACCCTGCTAAATTACAAAAACAGTCTGGGTAACAGCGTTCTTGGACAGTGTTATCTGTAACAGTTTATTTCTAAGGTTAGACATGAAGAATATATAAGCCTGCCCTGACGTACGGAACACAAGCAAGACCAAACACCGCAACCACTAGGAAACGAAAGTTTCTTAGTCCTAGGGAAGAACCCTGTAAGAACAAAAATTGTAACTGATAATAGTGTTTTGGAGCAGGTATCACATTTTAATTATTTGGGATGTGATATCTCATATAGGAAGGATAACGATATCGAAAGTTATATAAATATAGTTATACCTGTGAATCAATAAGACGACTATTGACGAATAAAACGCAGAGACAGACATAGCTAAAGTTCTATAAGTCGTAGCTATGCTGACTTTAATGTATGGATGTGAAACATGGACTCTCCTGCAAAAAAAATTTCAAAAATTCAGGCCTCGGAAATGAAATTTTTAAGAGCAGTTAAGGGATGTAGTTTGAGAGATAATTTACGAAACGGCGACATAAGGAAAGACCTGAAGTTACAGTCGGTTCTGGAGAGAATAAAAGAATACAGGCAGAATCGGAAGTCCCATGTTGAACGCATGGTAGATTCATGGCGTATTCTTAAACAAGCGTTTGAATATAGGTCAGTGGGGACGAGAGATCGTGTAAGACCCTGGAAAAAGTGGTCAGAGACTCTGTGATGTCGGAACGGGCTATAGCCCAAGCCATGTAGTGTAGAAGAAGAAGAACTAGGACAACTGTGTAATTATCACGTCGGCAAGCTAGATGAGAGAGATTAGTTAAAAAGACTGTGTAATCGTCCAAACGTGAGATGAAGGATCAGACGACCAAAAATGAGATGTGGGAACCGCAAAGAATGTCGAAGCTGTTTGTGAACAGGGGAATAGCTCCTAAATAAAATGAAGAAGCTCATCTCCGACGAGAAATTTTGTTATTACTACATTTCAAGAAAACTGCCAGACAAAAGAAAATAATCATCGTTTTTTCTTCTGTTTTTAGCACTTCAGCGTCGATAAAAATCATATATCCACGAATTTCATACAAAAATAAACGTTATCTCATTAAAACAGACGTACGAAAATAACTTCTTCCCGTGATCCACGATACTACGATTACCTGTGTCGGGGCCTGGAAAGGATTGCCAATTACCAATGGTGACCTTGAGATGTGAGCCTGGTATAAAGAGAGATGCTGGTAGACTGAAGAGAAGATCTATGTTCCAGAACAGGTCAACTAGGTCCTAATCCTTAGAATGAAAATGAAGATTATATAATTAAACCTACTCTAAATATGGCTGCTCTCAAATTCCCAAATGGGAATGTATCATCGTCTACTAGCCCATGCCTTATTACGTGTCGTACGATTCTTAGTTATCAGTCGTCTTTGTCCTGCTATAGATCGTCCTGGTAAACCTCTCTCTTACGCGGTCTTCTCAACTCCACCTCCCCCGCTACTTCTCGGTTTTTCTCTTCGTCTTCGGCCTTGTGATATTCTCACCATTACTTGCTTCGGGAACCCATCCTCTGTCTTCTCTGCACATGGCCATGGCCAGATGACTGTCAGACCCTCCTGTTTCCCATACTCTATCATTTCGCACTCTCTCTCTATTCTTCTCCGCCTGATCGTTTCCAGAAGTCTATTTAGGCATTCTGTGTCGTTCTTTCAGCATTTTGCTTCATTTATCAATCTTACTGTCGTATATTTGCTGTGTTGCAATACACCTTTTAGCCCGTTTTTAACACTCGTTTGCTCTAAAATTTACCAAAAGGTATCAAGTGAAAACTCTAGTTGTTTTTAAGGGAATTTTAACGATAGTACAGAATCGTGAAAGATAATCGTTGGCTGAGACACGTTGGGAAAAATCTGAGGAGACACTTTTAGCTGAAGTGATCTGAGATGTTCGGTATCGGTTGCTCAACTACGCTCGGTTAACGTTTAGTGCCTCGGTGATCACGTATGAAGTACTGGGTAAGTAAAAATATTAGCATATCGAGGGCAAAGTTAGCCAACACGCCAGTGTGGGAACGTTGTTATGTTGCAATGTTTCTCTGCATTTCATTGTACCACAACAGTCGTGACAGACAACGTCTCTCTCTCTCTCTCTCTCTCTCTCTCTCTCTCTCTCTCTCTCTCTCTCTCTCTCTCTCTCTCTCTCTCTCTCCTCCCTCCCTCCCTCCCTCCCTCCCTCCATCCCTCCCTCCCTCCCTCCCTCCTCCTCCTCCTCTCTCTCTCTCTTTCTCCGTCTCTCCTGCTCGCTCGCAGCTCCATTTTTTTATGTTTACTTTCGTTCTCTTTCTCTATATTTGCAAAACCACGAACGAGAGCAGCGAACGAAACCAATGTTTGGATACTTCAGAATTGTTTCTACATCGTTAACTACGTACGTAACAGACTTTCGCCATTAAGTCATTAAAAAAAGTAGATAAAAATTCGATATTTGTTCTGAGGGAATAAAGCTGTCATTCATAATTCACAGCTTGACAAATCTCTTTGAAACTTCTCTGATCGTGCTTCCGGTAGTAGAAGTTGATAAAAGACAAGTTGAATTCAGGAAAATGTTCAATGCCTTTACACACAGGTAAACTTTAACAGATTCCTTCGTTAAGAAAAGATCGAGCGCCAACATAACTCTGATAAAATTGACCGAAACAAAGCAGTTACAACAATCGAATCGAATCTTTAACTTGTCTATCGTAAGAACATAGAGGTACTCGCTCAGCTATCCGTATTGCAGTCAAACGTCAAGATTTTGTATGAATATGCGTGACGTTTGGTCTTGTGACTTTACAGGTGGATCTACTACATACATAACTTTCGAGCCTTTCATCTCATCCTTTGGCTGTTATTGCGTGTTTCCGATCTGAGGATAAACTGAAAGGCTCGAAAGCGCTAATCGGGAGTTGTGTATATGGTGGTGTGAAACAGTTTTATTTTGCGATTGTGAACCTGTACTCACTAACAAAAGTTTATCATTCAAATAAAGAGACTTCATAAACATAACGGTTTAAATTTATTTTTGTTAATTAGAAATGATTTTGGAAAAATGTGGATACCATGCAAGTAAAGTGTTTCATTCTGACTCTTGAGTACTTACTGTTGCTAAGAAAGATAACGAAGATAATAGATTGATGACACCGAAATTTTGGTTACAATTAAAATCGTATAAGGGGATTGTGTATTTTTACAGGAAAATTGAGCTAACATGGAACTATCCTTTATAAATGAAATGCAACAACGAAATAAAAAATTCATTGTCGTCGTCTTCGTCTGCCTCTCCAGATTTAGGCATTTCTGCGTGTTTCGAATTTCACCGGCTGAACCTCGGTCGACTCACATTACTTTTCTGATAAGGGCACACTCCATTATTGTCCTCGGTATTCTATCTACAGACATGTCAAAAGTTCATCATTATATTGAATTCATTTCTAATCGTCACTAAAACATGTTAAATAACGTAGTTATATCAGGCATCCGCTGGGGGGATGACCCCCAAACATAAGGCACACAAGATGAAATTTTTTCGTTGTCTTGTGATTGTGATAACGATACAAAATTCATATCATGTTATGTAGGTTCATAGTTTTACTCTAAAATTACTTTAAGTTGTAACTGAACCTTAAAACCATGTTAATTTTTGTTTGATACATAACTTAAATGAGTAGTGTGTATTTTAAACTGTAAGTGAATTAAAGAACCCTCCAAAACTTTTCATATCCCCCCCAAAGTCAACTCTTCCTCCCCCCCAAGATTGTCGGCTGGATCCGCCCCTGGATTGTATAATCAGAAGAGATTAAGAGCAAAAGAGTTGTAGAAGAGGCAGCGTTCGTCAGGAAAAAGGAATTTTGCTGTGCAGCAGAATGAGCTTTCGTCTAGTGAAGAGAGTGGTGTTGAGTTGGAGACATGAGTAATTCAAAAAAACGATAGAGATAAGATTGTGAGGCGCTAAAAATGTAGATTTGTCGGCGGGGGGAGGGCAGGAACAAGTTGGGTGGATAAAGTAGATGATGATGAAATGCTCGAAAGAATCACGGAGGGTATAAATTGTAGAGCATCTGGGGGTTATACAGAGATGAAAGGAGGACTGGGTTGGACGTATCGTGGTGGCGGATGGACTAATACGTCGGGTTTTTGAGAACATTGTAAAAGGAAGATGAGAGAGAGAGAGAGAGAGAAGAATGTTGAAGCTCCTGGATAGCAAGACTGTGGGGCGTCGTATGAAGGTTCAAGCCTGGGACAAACATGAATGGAAAACGGCTGGGACCTGCGATACGGAAGAATACCATTTATTACTATAAATGAGGTAAAATCTCGGTTTCAAATCAAATATATTTGTCTTCTGTCTGTTCTAACGGTAGTCGAGGTCCCTAGCCACCGAGGGAACGGCGACTCTGCGTTATCTGCGTAGAGTATTGTTAAAGGAAATAGAATATTGGTGTAAAAAGTTCGACAAACGCTGCATCAGAACTTAAATCAGGAACTGCAAATAAAGTATTGACGTAAAGTTTCGGCGGTGTGCACGTCTGAACGGAGCAGGGGCAGCCACCGTTAAATATGAGACTTTTCAAAGTACGATAACCGTTCGTCGGCAAACGGCAGACTCACCGGCTGTCACTTACAGTAGCCAGAGGGGGCGGAAATTTATGTACTTATATGCCATTATCGGAACACGTCGGTGTGTTACTGCTGTGATTCTGCACTGGTAGCGTTTTGTAACTTCATTGTGGTGCCTGTAGCGTAATGCACGTGTTGATTTTTCCTTTTTATATAGGCCTATATTTAGAGGAAGGAACTACTACCGTTTAAAGAAAAGCGGTTTGCAAAATAAAAAAAAGGAAGCGTTCTTGAAATAGTGGTTTAATGTCACTATATTAATAATAATTCTTGAAGAACGGTGAAAGAAAGTGTAATGAAAATGTGTGAAACAATATTTAGAGAAACGTTTTTTTAAACGTTAATTTCGAAGTAAATTTAACTTATAGATTTCATTTAGACCAAACTATAGACTCGATGTGTTTTTTTTAATTATGCGTTTTTTATATAGGGCCATGGGGCTTCTTAAATTAATCTGTTTACACAGATTAGTAAACAAAATATGAAATAACTTGGAAATTTCTCATTTGCTTTGATTGATACGAGCCAAGCTTTCGGGGAGATATGGCATGCGACCACTCTACAAACTTAAACGAGTATTCCCACGCCCCGTGTAGCACTACTGATGCCATACCCAGGCCCGGCTCCAGGCAGGGGCGAACCATGCCACCGCCCAGGGCGGCAAATTTTAAAGGGTGGCAGATTCCGGGATGTTAAGTTTTGAAATTGAGGGAAAAAATTATTCACTAAATAAAATTTTAGTTAGTTTTTTAATTTTAAGCCATCACATAGTCATACCTTTTAATTGTCTCACGATTCCTTGTAGTGTCTCTACAATTTTTATTGTATCCGTTCGCCGCATCGTAAACGCGAAAAAGTTCTAGTTATTTGATAAACACAACAATACAAACGTTCGTAGCCGTCATTTGAAGGCAATCGCGTGAATATCTTCAGAGTTAAAATAGGGAGGGGGCGGCACTCATAAATTCTGCAAAGGGCGGCAGAAGCGCTGGGGCCGGCCCTGGTCATACCTCACTTATAGAACCTTTCAAGAGATACCAAGAATACACCACACTTTACAAATTTCAATCTGGAGCGTTACCAGGTACTGTTCTGGGACCTGTATTTTATACTGTACAAATGATGACTGAAAACCTGTGGCAATAACATGGCAGTAATGGTTTCACACCAAAACATCATACATCAAACATCATGGTTTCATCGTACAACATCAAACATACGTCAGAATTATCTTAACCAATTTAAAGAATGGCTCAAACCTATATTCACCTATGTAAAACCCAATGAAAATAAGTCGACCTAAATTTAAAAGAGAAAAGTATTCTGCTACCATTCCACAAAGACATAGTGCAATATACTTGGAATATTCGTGACAAAAGATTGACATTGAAAAGTCGCCTATTCACTAAAGTAATTAGGACTAAAATTTGAACAGATGTATTTGTTTCTGGAGAGAAAATATGAACGATTATTAGAAAAAGTTGCTGCTTTTCCAAACTGTAAGCTGTTTGTGGACGAACGACATCCCTTTTTGGTATCAACTAGAAATTAAAATCTTTTAGTCCGAATTCGGAAAAAGCGATTTACTGTTTGCTTCGTAATACTTTTTCATTTCCAGAATCTTTCATCCTACCAAATCCTCTTCGAGCGAGACTTGATTTTTCTGCCACCGACAGTTTTTCCAAGTCCATTTCGCCATTTAATCTTGATGTGCTTACCGAGGAGCAGAATTTATTCGTTTCATTAAACTACGAATCCTTTAGCGAGTATCCTGTAAGCCAAATGGTCCTGTCTTCTTTTTCTACTTGTTGTAAATTTATATTTTCCATTTCTTCATAGACACATTCTCTTTCCATGATCTGCTTTTTTTTTTAGCCAAGTTGAACGACAAACAACATTTTAGGCCAACGATCATCAGGTAGCCTATTCGTTTCATGTGAGGGGCTTCATATTTATGGTGTCTAATACTGTTCTTTCTGTATCCATTTGCCTCCTAATTTCTTCATTTATAATGGGCTGGAGCCTGGACACTCCACAGGATCTTCTACACAAGTCTATCTCCATGGCTTGAAACCTTTGGATGTTTCTTTGATTTACGTCCCAAGTTCCCGAGCAGTAAGTGCCTACGCGATTTATGTGGTAGAGTAAATAATTTTCTTGGTTTTATGGGTTATTTTGATGCTCCAAAGCGCTGAATTCAACCGTCTTATCACCATCTACCCGTATAATATTGTGATGGTGATATCTTCGTCACTAATTCTGCCATTTGTCAAATTACACCAGTAGGCCTATAGCTAAAAAAATTGCTGTTTTTTGTTCAGTATATGATTATATGATATTTTCTATAACCTATATGTAACTCAAAGTTTCTTGTAGCAATTATAAAACATTGTGATATTATTCAATATAGTTTCTTCTAGAAGTAGTGTATTGCGTGATCAAAAATATCAGCATGATCAGAGGTTTGTAAACAATCGAATTAATTCAATATTAATATATAAATAACTAATAGTCGAATTTGTTTCGATTTTAATGTAAAATTTAAGTCCGATTAGTTAACGATTGTTTTAATGTTTATTTACTTAAGCAGCTGTTTTGTCGGTTATATTGGAAACATTTAATGTTTATATTTTATTATTTTTATTTATTTTAATAAATTTATAACTTTAAATAGATCATCCTGTTTTGTTTTTATTTGAGTTTGTTCTTTAATTAATAAATTATTGTTATTGTGTTTGTAAATATTTGGGAATATCTTAATATTTACAGTGATATTTTTCAGTGAAACGTGCGTCAGGAATTGAAACGACAAAAACGCAATGCACTACTCGCAGAAGAAACTATATTAAATAATATCACAAGATTATACGATATGATAGTATTATTTAGTATTTTTTAAATATTTTCTGTGCATGATTTTATTGTCATACAATAACCAACCGTTCGGTTTCATCAAAATCTATGTTGCCCCCCCCCCACCCCCCCAGACACAGCACTTCACTTCACCAGTCATATCTCGAAGTCATATTTATGCGGTATCTTGTTTGCTGTTTGTTATGACTATATACGTCTGTGCTGTTCAGATGTATAGTGTCTCACCTTCTTGATAGTTTAAAAAACTGTAATTTCCAGCTCATTTTATATCAAGCTCTTGGTTTTGCTCAGCCGCCGTTTGTTCCTGGCGGAGAGTTAAATGACTCGGATCGTATACGATCAATCGTCCGACCAGGTCAGTTGGAATGCCGATCGGAATTTAATTATCACATTCATTAGTACTGTTGCTTTGAAGAGCTGTTTCCATTATTAAGTAACAACAGCGCATACTGAATACTATGAAAACAATACGCCGTTGTTTGTGTCGTAAATTAAAGCATTTCTTGTTGTTGTTATTGTTATCCGTTTATTGTCTGACTCATTTGGTGAAAGTAACATGGGAACGATGCGTTGCTGATATGTTTGGAAAGGTTTTCCGTAACGCATCCGGTTCAGTACGCAGTTGGCGGTCGCTTCTTCTTCATAATAATGTAACGCAGGCAGTTTGTATGTATACGGTTTGTTGGTGGTTGGCATGGAACACTGGTTTCTATATTGACAACGCATCGGGTCGATGTTCGTTGAAGGTTTTTTTTTGGGGGGGGTGTACGTTTTGTACGTTTGACTTTTGTACCAGCAGTTAATACAGCAGCGGATTATCGCACTCACACACAACAAACACACATTAACTTTCTGCGTCTCACGCAGTCTCGAGGTTCGACGAAACGAGAGCGGGGGGGTGTCTCCGCTAATACCGACCTTTCATTGGGAAAGATACAAAGGTAATTTTAATAGTACTGACCGATTGGATAGGTATTTGATGAAGCGTTATGGAATTGTTCTCTTCCTCCTCATCATTATCATCATCGTCATTATCATCTTCTTCATCGTCTTTTTCTTTTACTTTCTCCTTGTACTCCTTCCCCTAGTTTTCTTTTCCTCTTCCTTCCCTTTCTCCTCCTTCTTCGTGAGAATCTTCTTCTTCACCATCATAATCATCATCTTATTCTGCTTCTTCTCCGTTTTCCTTTTCTTATTTGACCTTCTCCTAGATGCTTTTGACGTTTTGCAGTTCCTCTGACGGGTACACACTAGTTGGAAGTTAATCCTGTAATCTGCTTATTATTGACTGTATCACGTATGGCACTTCTTGCTTATTCCTCATGTTATCGTTTTATCCTCAGCAGTAATCTTATTGCACCTTCTCGTGTGTTCTAATTCTACAGTTCGAATCGTACCCCTTTTTTATTCCTACAGGTGAAATTGCGTTTCTCTAAAAAACATTATTTAGATGCACATATTTCATGAAGGAGTTGATTAAAATTTTTTGTGAATACCGTTTATGAAGTGACTAGAATTGTCAGTATTCCCGTTGGAATCCCCTTTAAAAAAAAAAGTGAAATTTGTTTTTCGATAGGAAAATATTTAAATAATAAAGTTATTAGTGGTTATAATCACAAACAGAAAGAGGGGGGTTTACCTCAAGGCTTGTTTACGAAAATGTATACGCGCTGTAGGACAAGTAGGGGTATAAAGGCATTGTCTCGTTCCATTATTGTATATTTTCGATCTGATGATGAGCTGTGAAGCTCGAAAGCGCTAATCGGAGAAATGTTTTCTACAGTGGTGTGCAACAGTGTTATTTCTGTTTGTGATATAAAAAATACTCCTATTTTAAAATAATTTTTTAAATAGCATTCCTATATAAAAATAAATTTTTGATTTAGGAACTCGGAAATTTTTTCCACAGGGTAACTCTTTATCTCACCATACTAAGCAGACGTAAGTAATTTTTAGTGGCACACATTTGTTCTTGTTTAAACGTCGGAGTATTATCAAGCAACAGTAATTTAACCACTTTCTAATTCGCTATCGGACCGTATCGGAAGTACATCCTGGGCCAACAGATTGATGGTAACCGCCTGTGCAAACCACCACTTAGCCCAGCGCGTTTATTGTGGGTGTCTATCACTGCTGCAATCAGAGTATCTCCAGACTCACAACAACGTCGCCAAATTTATCAAGGACTAACAGATATCATAAAATAATGATACAAGAGAGTGAAGATAAATTACAACTGACAGTGGACCGACTGAATCAAATATGTCCAGAATATAATCTTAAAATTTCCTTGAATAAGACGAAAATTATGGCTTTCCAAGGCAAGTATCCCGTTAGGTCGAAAAATAATTGTCAAAAATAAGCCAATCAAACAAGTATCAAATTGTACATACTTGGGCTGCGACACAAGCTACAATTATGACAATATCATGGAAAATAAAATAAATAAGTTCCAGGCAATATGTGGCACAATAAATAGAACATTAAATAACAAAACACGAAAAGACACAAGGATAAAATTTTATAAAACGATGGCTGTACATATGTATGGGAGTGAAAGTTGGATAAATACCAAAAAAGGAGACAGCAAAATACAGGCAGCAAAAATGAGATTTTTGAGACGGGTCAAAGGCTGGACAAGAAGAGATTTAGTAAGAAATGAAGACGTGCGAAATGAACTAAATGTATATGCAATAATTGAAAAAATAACTGAATATAAAGAAAGATGGAAACAACACGTAAATAGAATGGGAAATGGGAGAATACCCAAAAAAATACTTAACTATAACCCAAGAGGGAAAAGAGATATAGGAAGACCACGAAAACGGTGGTCGTAAGATTGTGAGGACGGAACAGGCAAATGCCTAATCCTTGTAGTGCAGAAGAAGAAGAACTAACAGATATCGACTCATAGAGATTCAGCAACGGTGCTATAAATTTAGGGCTAATTGAATAAACAAAAATGAACGAGCGCAGATTTTGTGGGTTGTTTGGTCGTCACTGATATAACTGTCACCGCAGCAACCTGACGTAACGTCGTTTTGTTTGGTAAAATAACTAGAAAAGCAGTAGTTATTGATACTACTGTTCTCACGGATGATGGGCTTGAATCAACTGTTGTTAAAAAGAAGGGGCAATAGTAATCAATGATTGCAGATTTGGAGGAGGGTGGGTAAGTAAAAGTGGAAATAATTCTGCGAATGGCTCAGTCACAGAGACTAGCAAGAAATAGCAGCTGTAAGAAAAACAGACCATTCGAAAAGCATCTTTCTCTGAACGTTGTACGAAAATTTTTAAGCCTCGACTATAAAACAAGATTAAAAAGCGTTCATAATGTCATTACAATACAGTTTTCATTTCCTGTTTATGTAATGTTCGCCTTCGGTAATGAAACCCCTCCATACATATGCAAATATAAGGAAAAATAAAAATATTTATTAATAATACTGATATTAATAATGATAACCAACAGGAATTTACTCAATCTTCTGTTGTGGTGTATTCATTGTTCGTAACCAAACCCATAAGACAAAGCATATGGTATGATAAAAACATTCTTTAGAGGAAGGAAAGCCAAGATAGTATAATAGAAGGAACAATTGAAGGGAAGGATCACAGAGGACGACCCCGTTTAGACTACATGAAACAGTTTATGGTATATATGAACTGCACATCATATTGTGAGTTGAAAAGAAAAGCAGAGAAGGGTGAAGAATGGCGAGCTGCTACCTACCAGCCTATGGGCTGCTAACTTAGAAGAAGAAGAACCTAAAGGTACCATACATATGATTTATAATAAAGTTTTAATTACTCACATTCTCAATTTCGATCGATTTCGGCCATAGACCATCGTCAGAACATACGCACTGTGAACTCGCGGTCACAATATTGTAAAACAGTTTTAACATTGAAAATGTTTATAAGGACGTTTCGCACATTTGCGGCCGACCGCTGGTGCATGATCGAAAATGGGAACCGGTGAGTTTCCATAGACACTACTGCTTTGTTGTCAATAACGTAGAAAATTTTGAATTTTTTGGTGAGTTTAAATGCCTTTTCCCTTTAAATTTATCGTAAGGTAGTACATCAGACAAGAATTTATTACGGAGCGATGGTACATTGGTAAATGAAGAAAAATAAATATATATATTTTTTAGATTTATTGAAGCATTTTCAATGTCCTTCTCTGTGCATTGCATTTGTGCAATGCGTGTAAATTTTTTTGTAAGTAGTAAAACTGTTTTACAATATTGTGACCGCGAGTGCACAACGTATATGTCCTGACGGTGGTGTATATCGAGCGAAATTAAGAATGTGAGTAATTAAAACTTTATTATAAATCATATGTACGGTACCTTTGGGTTATATGAACAATGAATACACGACAATAGAAGATTGCGATTATAGACACCGTTAGACTAAACATTTGGGATTTATTCCTTTTAAACATACCGTTAGTAAGCAATAAGTGTGTGTATATTATAAATACATCACATTATCATTAGGAATTTACTGATTCCCTTTATGTTTTGTCAGTCCTTTAGCGCGCGTGCGAGTGCGCGTGTACGTGAATTCATTGATTCAGAGCTTGACGCTATGGGGCAAAGGATTCAGTTGTCGTGCGTGATCTCACACTAAGTGTATACCCGTCTCTGTATTGTTTAACGGCTGTCCGATATTGTGCGGTGACAGGCCGGTGGAATTACAATACACCCTCGCTTCCGATAAGCGTCGTTTTTTTTTTTGACAACCTCCGCCTACATGAATAAAACCTTTTCTGTAAACGCTGCTCGCCCATAACATTCGTCGGTATCTGATTCCTACACAGAGGCACCTGTCCACCGATAAGGCAGTGATATTTTGGACTTCGTTTTGGTATAGTTTCTAAATTACGTAAATTTAGCTCAAGAATTTTCCCAGACCTTTCTGGCTGTTTTTCGTCGCGTCATTTCTGTGTATCTTCCCCAGTACAAGGACACTTGTACTTCCGTGAGCAGAGTCATAATGGAAATGACAATCCATCGTGTGTGTGAGGTTTTACAAGCGGGTACTACTGAAAATTTAAGAAGCAGCGGTTTAAAAAATAATTGGTTTTTACGTTGGTTATTTTTGGAATGAAATAATTAATTCAAAGTATTTTAACGTATGCATCACGCTCATTCTATCCCTCCCCGTCCCCTCCACCTGATCGTACAACTACTATTACTACTACTACTACTACTACTATTACTACTACGGCTGCTGCTGCCGCTGCTAGACAGCCTTTCTTGAGACAGCCTTTCAATGAATTATTCCCAACTATACTAATTTTTATACCAACTTGATACCCCTTCACTTTTGTAATAAAGGACGTTACATGAACGCCCTTGAAGAGTTTGAAATATATAGAGCGTATAATAATCCTGTTACCAGGCCACATGTTTTAAATGATCAGCTGAACTTTAAATCTAATGTCCTGTATGATACTGCGTTGCGATATTGTCGCGACACGAGTCTAATATGAATCAGTGCGCTGTCGGTTACCGTGCGGTGTACACCGTAAAACCTTGTGCGCGAACTTTGTGTAATGTGATTGTGTTTTGTGTTATGTGGATTTTAATATTTTAATATATTGACGACTGTGCCATCGTATGATGGTATGAAGAGACATTTTTAAAAATTCTGAGGATGGGACAAGTGTCCCGAAACATATCAATTGTATAAAAAGACATTTACTTAAGCCACAGACGGTGAGTTACATAGCGTTTAGTTGATTATAAAATACGTGGCTTGGACTATAAGCGGATTTATTCCATTAACAATATGATTATTCCCACTTAAAAGTACAGCTACCTTGTCTGGAAAGGAGAAAGGGGAGACAACGCCATAATAGTTCACTGTCTCACTTATACAATAACTCTCTCTCTCTGTCCCATACTGTCGCTTCACAACCACACTAGCATGCTTCCACTGTTCTCGCCAGCCTTGTTTCAGCCGATATTCACATTGTGAAACACTATACGAGAATATTGTGCGCGTGTGCAGAATGAATGAAAATGTTGCTAGGTTACCCGTTACGCATCTCTTCTGAGCTACTGTTCAAAATGTAGATCTACAAAAATCTTTCTATCCGCCACAATGTTGCCTAAAGCTGCCTCACGTTAAATCGGGTCGGAACGGAACATTTGGAATTATCACATAACAAGGATGTGAATGGAATCACACGTCAGTCTGATGATTGAGTCGGATCAGATCGGAACCCCACGTCGGACCGAAACGTAACGAATCGGTTTGCAAGCGAGAGAATATTTTGACGGATTCCTAAGCTATGCGCATGCGCAGCCGTCTCATCCGCAGTACTGAGATAGAGACTTAAGTGAATGGTGCAATTGGACATCGTGCCAATTGTTTCAGTCTTTCCTGACACTGAAGACACGCCGATAGTGTCTGCCTTGAACATAAGCAGTAGACCACGGCCTAACATTCCAACAGTGTTGTCGCCGGCCGGAACTTTAACACGATAATTTTCCAACTCAGCCGTTTCGTACGTCCTCGTTGCTCATGTTGAAGAACACAATCACAACACCTTATCCTCTATCAGCGACAAAATTATTAACGGCACACAAGAAATACGTCAATCTGAACGTTACCAAAAATAAATTACGGAATGTACTCCAGCAGGCAAGTCCTGGACTATAAAGAAGAAGGCCTGGTGCCAATTACTGGCTGTGGAAATGAGCTGTTTGAGATCGGTAAAGAGATGTACACAATCATATAAGAAACGAGTCTATTAGACGAGAACTTGATATAGTTTCCCTAAATGAACTCATGCAGAATTATAGAAATTGCTGGAAACAACGTCTAGAAAGAATGGACAATACCCGCTTTCCGAAGTTGGCTTATGAGTATGAGCCGGTTGTAAGAAGATCTGTATGCAGACCAGTCAGAAGATGGCGGGGTCATGAGGCCGGAGAAATCCTATCCATGAATGGTGATGATGATGATGACTCCAGTAGTTACACGGGACACAGAAAGGCCACGGCAATAACGAAACCGGTTAAGGCGTCAGTAATTAATTCTCGGATATTCGTATCCTCTCTTATCCGCTCTGCGAGGAGCCGGTAGTGAGTTGTATACTGGTGACGCGTAGATGTCTGGTGGCGGTATAAACGACCGACCGACCTTGTTTTACGAGTTAACGAACCAAAAAATTACATCAAAATAAAATTACATTTAAATACTCAGGGCCGCCATTATGATGCTGCGCGGACGATAGCTTAAACAAAAACAAAACATTCCTGTGTGATTCGCCGTCCGCCTTTTGTGTGCCGTGTTGTTGTATTCTAATTTTGTTTTAACCGACTTTTTGTAGCTGCATCGGTTATTGTTCGAAGTCGCTGCTGTTGTTGTTGTTGTGTTGTGTCATTCGCGCGTGCGGGAGGAAGTTACGTATTAACCGACCCCGGCTTTGTTTTTTGTTCTGTACAAATTTGCAACAACGATGAACAGGTTAATGGCGTAGTGATGAATAACCGGAGTTTTAGATTTGAGCGTCCGACTGTATGATGTAATCTATGAAACTTTAAACCTACGAAACATTAGATAATTCTAGATAATATTATGTAACATTATATAATATTAGAATAAATATGAGTATTAATATTCTGTATCTCTGAATATTAAATAAAAACAATATGTGTTTGGCGAAGTGGAACGATTCTGTTTCTTCCGTTGTGTCCGATCGTATTTATAATATTATATTTGAAACAACATTGAAGTCGTTTTTAGCTTCCAAACTTTACGATCTTTCCAATCTTCATCCTTCAGATTTTTCTGAGCCATTGCATACCTTATGCCTTCTATCAAAGTCTTTCGCGGTCTCCCTCTTTTCTTTCTTTCAGGAAGAGTCAATTCTTTGTTCATCTATCATCACCCATACGACACTCATGTCCGTACCATCTTAATCGTTTTGCATCAACTGTGGCATTCATATTGGAACATATATTCATTCTTTCCCCTTTATTTTTAATCCTATCTTTCAATGTAAGTCTACAGCGACTTTTTTAGTATCCCATTTCCATGGCGTTAATCTTTTCCTCACATGTTCTGTAGTTTCCCACACTTTAGCGCTATATGTTACAATACTTTCCATTAATGTCTTATAGCCTAAATTTTGATTTTTGTTTCTGGCCTTACTAAAGTTGTAACTGTCTCGTAACTTGTTTCTCTTATCCTTACGATTTCTTTCTATTTCTGCTACACTTGTGCCTTGAGAAGAGGATACTCTTTTCATTTAATAAAGTAATTAAAAGTTTATATAATGGAGCACAGACATAGATAAAAACTAACAGATTGTCACAGCCCATTGGAATAACGCAAGGCGTTCGGCAGGGTTGCAGTCTTCCTCCCGTTTTATTTAATATCCATATAGATGATGCCATAAGGAAATGGAAATTAGACGGCCCCAAAGGATTAAACTTGGGGACAGGAGTTTATTTAATTTTTTTAATGTATGCAGACGATCTTGTGATCATCCAGGAGAATGAAAATTACCTCCAAAGGTCGTTGTTTCATCTTACTGACATTTTGGCAGATTACAATCAAACCATTTCCATATCCAAAACTAAAGTTATGGGGTTTTCTGGGGCAAATCATATTAGTACAAAGATTGTCATACAGGACTCGCCAATAAAACAGGTGCCAGATTTCAAGTATCTAGCACCACATACCAAGATGATAAGGAGATTGAAAGCAAAATTAGTCTCTTCCAGTCGCTTTGTGGCTGTATCATTAAATATATAAAGAAGAAAACAAGGAAAGAGACGCAATTGGAATATTATAATTTAATGGCCATACCTCTACTACTGTATGGTAGTGAGACTTGGACTAGAAAGGCCAAAGATGTATCTAGAATACAAGGTTCTTGAGTACAAGGAAATGAGGTTCTTGAGGGCTGTAAAGGGTTATAGCAGGATAGAGCTTATCAAAAATGATCATATTAGAACCGAGCTAGGCATAGCTGAAAGCTGAAATGAGAAAATCTCCCGGTACAAAACGGAGTGGCGGTTATACATGGAGATAAATGATCCAATCAGATTTTCAAGAAAAGCCCTTGACTATCATCCAAGGGGGGGGGAGAAGTGTGGGAAGACCCCGTAAGCGATAGTTGGATGACTTCCACTGGGGCTGGAGCAGGCTACTACCCTAAGCCGTAAAGGTTAACGACGACGACGACGACGATTTGTGCCTTCTTTTATAATCATGACACCAAGGTATTTGTATGAATCTACTCCCTCCACAACTTCCCGTTTCAACAATATATCTCTGCAGGTATTTCCGACGACAATATATCCAATCGTGTCGAACGGAAAACAAGAAGAATTATAGAATACTGATACACACGATAAAGTCTTTTCAACGAGTGTATGGATTCTGGGAAGAAAAACATAATTGTCAAAAAAAAAAGGGAAGATGTTGCTGTACAAAATTATTTGAAAGTCTGTTTGAACATGTGGCATACCTTCAGTAGAGCCTCCTTTCGTACCTCTGAAATTTTGAAACACAAAGCTAAATCAGTACTAATATCACCAACATATCCTGTGTAAAATGTTCATCATAAGTACTGTACCCCCAAAGTAGGGCCAGATTATAAAAGTACTGTACAGTATATAAAGTTAAACATACTAATAATTAAGGAAGAAATATCCAAAATGAGTATCAGTTTAGAGATTAAAAACTAACTCAACCTAATTAACAGTCATCTAATCTGCTTGAAAAGAAGAATAGAGAGAAGGCTGAAGTTTCAGAGCATCGTATTTAAATACTCTTGAAAATTTTGGTCTCAAATATTTAATAATATTTTAGCATTTAATTGTATTTTAAATATTAAAAATTAACATAGGCTAATATATATTAGTTTTTAATAGTTAATTTTTTAGTTAATATAATTTTAGATAGTTAATTAATTAGTTGTTTTTTTTAGTTAATATTAGTTAGTTAATTATAATATAAAATATTATATTTAATCAATGGGTGTTATTATATTATATCAATGGCGGTACAATGATAACTGCGCATTGTAACTGCGCAACATTGATAGTGCCAGCGACTTCCTCAGTAGCGAAGGTCAGCGTCTATCTTGTAGGTATGATTTTAGATTTTCCAAATTAGATTTGTCGTTACTTCATTCACGACTGGAATACAGTGTTGCATATAAGTTGCTACTTGATGGCCCTCAGGTTGTATGCCTTTTAAAGATGTATTACGCATTATTATTAGGAGACTGTTCGTGATCGGAAGATGAAGAAAACTGTGTTACTCCATATTCTAGGAACACATGCTATAGTGGAGCAAAAAGAAAAGCAATAAACCAAGCAATTGTATGTTTGTCAGAAACGTACGGCAAGATTTGTTACCGTTTGAGAAGACCGGAAATGTAACAGAGCTCCCATCGCCAGTTAGTACAGAAGAAACACGTATTGACTTGTGGAAACAAGGCAGCAAGTGTTGGACACCGATTACAACAGCCAGAAGACGTTTTGATTACGATGCACATATATCCAAGAGACTTGATTTTAGGACTGATAAAACTGATGATAATCCTCTTAATGACACGAATTCTGCTTGTAAATCAGAATTTGAGAAATCCAATATTATTTAAATATTATCGATATCATCATCATCAGTAGCTCCACAGTCCACCGTGGGCCTCAGCTTCCCTCAGGATTTTCCTCCAGACTTCCCTATCCTTAGCCAGTGCCCACCAATTTTTCACTCCAAGTACTTTCTCATCTTCTAGGATTCCGTCAATCCATCGTAGTCTGGATCTTCCACGTCGTCTCTTTCCTTCTGATGTGCATTTCATAATCCTCTTAAGAACATCCTCCTGATTCATTCTCTGTACATGTCCTTCCCATCTCAGCCTAGCTGTCCTAAATGATGTCACAATATCAGTCGATCTACAGTATATAACTCATAGAGCTCTCTGTTGTACCTTATTCTCCACTCTCCACCTTCCCTAATGAGCCCATCTCTAAAACTTCTTTTCCTACTCACTTGATCTCTTGGAGAGCTGTAATATCTGCATGATATTTTTGTAATTGATCCAGAAACATCTTAAGAGCTCTTGGGTTAAATAGAGGCAGGACATTCCACGTACAGATCTGCAAATCTTTATGAAATATTACCATATAGTTTTAATATTAAACAATTTTATTTAATTTTAAATATTTAATTACATTCAAATATTTGATAAATATTTAATATATTTAACATCTGAATATTTCATACACCGTGCTTAAATATTTTCGTAATATCGTTCATTGATTTGTGTGAAGACTGACCATTGATTCATTTGAAGAATATTACTATTGCGTAATATAAGAATTGCGTAGAAGTTGTACTTATTATCTTGTAACACCCCGATTAAAACTTTTTAGAAATTCGATAAAAAATATAAATCGTCTGTGCTGATAATATAAATATATCAAATATAAACAACCATAAATGCTGTTACGTTCATTCAGATTTCTGTCTTGGTTCTGTATATTCAGTCGTCCTCGTCTCTCATTCTGTTGTGATTTTTAAAAGATCCAGATTGATTTTTATTGTCTGTACACTTGGTCAGATCGACTGACGGCCCTAGTATGGCCGCTGTTCACACTGCTAGGCTGAAAAGTAATCAAGCCATGGCATTAAATTGCCTGGGAATCTCAGGCCATGTAGGTTTTACGTTGACATTAGAGAACGCGAAGTGAAAGTGAATAATTTAGCAGGATGACTTAACGGGCACACCGTGTTGATAAATAAACATCTTAGACAAGAAATATACACGAAGATTTACTGATCTATTGTAAAATGCAGACAAGAAAGCTCGGCGCATAAAATACTGATCAGTTGTTAGAAACGGCGGGTAAAAACGTTACGTCACCTTGCATGGAAACGCTGCATTGGTGAAAAATACAGTGAAAATATAAGATCAGCGGTGTCAAAAGTAGATCAGCTCACATGGTGGCGAGCAGAAGATCAAACAACCACATTAGCACAGTGAAGAATATAAGGATTAGAAAAAAGTATAGGAGATAATCAGTGCCGGATTTGTACATTTTTCGGCCCAAGGCAGTTTTTCTCGGAAGGCCTCCTTTTTAAAAAGAAAAATTTATTATCCCATTTTAACACATTTTCAACATTCCTGTATCACTCGATTCCTGAGACTTGTTTTCGTCTTTTACTTCAGTACAAAGGATTTGACAGTGATTAATTTAAAATGTACTTTATATCAGAATACTTTTGTGAATATTTATGCTTATGATTATTTAAAATAAATTAAGGACAACATAATAAAATACTATATTATCCCTATTGATTTTCTGTATTAAATAATTTCGTTTGCCAAAAACAAAATTCCCGTACGGGCTCCCCCCCAGCGCTGCGGCCCTAGGCAGTTGCCTAGTCCGCTAGTCGGAAATCCGGCGCTAGAGATAATATAATTGTAAGAAGGTCAAGTCGACATTGCAGGGACGGCTTACAGTTATGCTTGGAGACAAAACCGAAGGAAAAACGCGTAACGTGTTGTAAAGGTAGTATGGAAGCGGAAGAGGAGGTCACAAAATTTCCTCTGTAAGTTATTACGTAACATAACTTTCCTCTATAAGGGACAGTGACAAGCCCAAAATAGCGTACAGTCGTATGTGTTTTGAGCTAATTATGTATGTGTATTTAATTAAATATCGTCATATGTATTTAATTAAAACGCGCGTACACACATACGTTGTACTGAAATTTGTAAATTACGTGTATTGTCCTCTTTACTTGTTATTTTGATTTGACTGGTTCCGTATTTGACCATTGTGTAGAAACTTATGTCGACGTGAATATCTGGTGTCATGTGTTCTAGTATTAAACAAACGAACTGCTCTATTTATATATGTGAATGTACGAATTTTTAAAATATTCAACGTTTATATTGTAAACGGTCTGTAGACTCCTACTATCGTAGTATTTGAGTTTCAGCAAAGTTTTTTATGTCATTGATAGTGTTTATCTCTTGTTGGTTCGAAATAATAGTAATTAAACAGTTTTGGTATGCAAATTGTTAGATAAAGTATCGTTTCTAGTGTTAATGTAGAGTCTCGTGATTATATAAAAGAAATGTGCCAGTATGTGGGTCAAAAAAAAAAAAATTTCAGTCTTGTAATGCGTTGGTTAATAATCGCATTTTTATTAACCGAAGTTCATTCTTCCCAACGGGAAGTTCTGTCTTTGTGTTCGTTAATCGAGTGGAGAAAAATAAATGAATACAAAAATGGCTTCTCTATTTTTATTTCAATTTGCGTACTTTCATATTTGTCCTTTTTTATATTGGTTGAATTTATTTAGACTTATATTTGATATCATGTAGCAATTAATAAATACATTTCTAAACGAAGGCTCATAACAGCAGGATGGTCGGCAAGAACACCCAGAGGGCAACCAAGAAAACCACACATAGGCGCAATAAAAAAAGATGGCTTAACCTAACAGGGGTCATTGAAAGGTATGAAAGTACAAACGGGGCGGCGGCAGGGCCCAATTCAGGTTTTAGGAGCACAGACGGAGTAATAAACGGATCGGTTAAGAAGAAGGTTGATGAGTAGACGATTTTGAGGAGGATTTAAGGAAAATAGAGGTCAGAAGATGAAGAAGAGAGTCTGAGGTCGTAGATGGGAAGAGGCTCGTTGTGATGGAGCCCAGAGACCAACACAGGTTGTAGCTTCGTGTAGTAAGTTGAAAATAAGGTTATTTCTGAAGCGTTGTTGCACTCATAGGAAAATATTGTCTGTGGGAATTAAGATTTAATTATTCTATGTTCACAGATCCATTTATAACGTTCTCGTACTTTTATCAATTTCTTCTTCTTATTAGGCATCCTCTTCTACCCGTCGGGTGTCTAGGTTTTCGAGAGAGCTGTCTATCTCGTCCTGTCCAATCCCAAAACCCTGGCACGTGTCCAGACTGGTCCTCTACCTTCTACTCTTTTCTTGATGTTATCCTCCCATTTCGTTCTGGGCCGTCCTCTTCTTCTTCTGCCTTCAGTTTTTGCCTCCCATGCTCGTCTCAGGTACCTTTCCTCATTCATCCAAACCAAGGCAGTTGCGACCTTTCAGTTTTATCATTTAAAGAGAATAACTTCAAATTCTTACGGATGTTAACGTTTCTCACCCTATCTCTACGAGTTTTCTTCTCAGTTCTCCTCAGGAATCTCATATCCATTGGTTGTATTCTCTTTTTATGTCTGTTATTTAGAGTCCATGACTCGCAATTGTACGTCAATGTTGGAGCATATACAGATTTGTATACTGCCAGTTAGGTTTTCTGTGACACTTCACTTTTTCCCAAAAACTTCGTGTTGATAGCACCATAAAGCTTGTTTGCAGCTGAGCTCCTCATGACTAACTCTGACTCAATTCTGAGTCACCTAAATATTTGAGTGTCGCCACTAGTTCAGTTTCCTTATTGTTGATTACTATTCTGTGTTGTCTTGCTTGTCTACTAATTATCATTGTCTTTGTCTTGGGGGCTAATAATCATATTCTTCCTCCTCATCGTTTCTTCCCACATATTTATGTTATGCTGCAGATTCTGTTCTGTGCTGGCAATCAGAACGATGTCGTCGGCAAAAGCAAAGTCTATGAAATACACTGGTTGCAGCCTCCAGTTGCCTACCTTAAACTTGCTACTTCTTTGTTGACCCTCGTTGATAATAGCATCCATCAATACAATAAAAAGGTAAGGTGAAAGAATATAACCTTGTCTCACTCCAGCTGAGGTGCTAAACTCGCTCGATGTTTCGTTTGAAATTATGATATAGTTTTCTTTTTCAATTTCTAATTCCCATATTTATATGTCGTTCGATAGATCATCCTGAAGGTTTCTCTGCTTCATGTCTTTATCTACGTTTCCTTTCCAGCTTTTTGTTGATCTGTATTGCTTCCTTCTGGGCACGAAACACCCAGAGGTGGAACCAAGAAAATCATAGATAAACGGATTAAAAAATGAGGCGCTTAACCTAATGGTATTTCGCAGTTGGAGGAAGCGATAGACTGAAACGAATCAAAGCATAAACTGATGAACCCCCAATTCATAAAAATGTGATTAATTGTTTGAATCGTGTAATGTTTTGGTTAACTTTCAGCGTCTACATATAGTCGGTATCGCTTATTGTACTTTTATTGTGGAATTGTGGTAAACTGTAGTGTACTATGGTTAGGATTCTAATCTGGTATTGTAAATTTGCTTTACATTTTCCTTTTTTGAAGTTTTACGCATACAATAATGTTTCCTTCCTTCCTCTTTTGTTTCAGATATCTGTGGGCTGCGGCGACACTACGTCCTTCACTTTCTAAAGTTGTTTCCTCCTTCGCCAGTATTTCTTAATTCTCTGTTTTCTATTGTATTGTATTTATTGTTCATAGCCTAAAGGTACCATACATACGATGTGCAATAAAATTTTTATTACATTCTTAAAAACGATCGATTTCGGTCACAGACCATCGTCAGGTCATATACAGCACACTTGCGGTCACAATATCGTAAAACAGCCACTATTTACAAAAACGAATTCGTAGACATTGATTAATGAACGTGATACGTACGTCGTTGTCCAAAGTTTCCCGAGACCTGATTTTGTTACATAGTGTTTATGTTTACATTCCGTTCTATATATTATATCGGAATGTAAACATAAACACTCTGTAACAAAATCAGTTCTCGGGAAACTTTGGACAACGACGTACGTATCACGTTCATTAATCAATGTCTACGAATTCGTTTTTGTAAATACTGTCTGTTTTACGATATTGTGACCGCAAGTATGCTGTATATGACCTGACGATGGTCTGTGACCGAAATCGATCGTTTTTAAGAATGTGAGTAATAAAAATTTTATTGCACATCGTATGTATGGGTACTTTTAGGCTATAACAATAAATACAATACAATAGAAAATTGAAATTTTATAGGTACCATTAGTAAACAATAAGTGTGTGTATATTACAAATACATCACATTATCATTAATTCATTCTCTGGTTCACTCGTTCTTCTCCCGATAACACCCTCTCGGTTCTCTGTAGTTTTTCTTCGGGAAAATCCCTAGTATTCGAAGTTTTCTTTCTGAACACTTCTCTGTTTCCTATACCTTCTATCCTGATTCCACATTTTTCTAGATCCTGATGGAGTTCTTTCACCCACGGTACTTGTGTCTTTCTGTTCTCCTGGAAGGTGACGATCTTGTTTGCTATCCTTTCTGGTTCCATTCTTCTAATAGAAAACCACTGCTCTTTTTCTAATCGTAGTCGATATTTTCTCAAACTTTTCATACAACTCTTGATTTGGTCTCCAATAAAATTTTAACTCATTTGCTGAGACTTTTCTGGGTCTCACGATTTTCCTTATAAATTTTCATTCTTTTTTTTATTATGTTTATTGTGACTCAAGTTTTCTCGGACTGTTTCTCTTTTGTAATTGCAGTACCTACTGTTTTCTCCTGTGAGATCTTTATCATCACATATTCATTTCTTGTTTCTTCTTTCCTCCATCTTGCAGCGTCAGTTTATTTTGTCGCCGTCTTCCGTATTTTTTTTTATTCTTGCCCAGTTTTCATGTCTTGTTGTTGAAATCGTCGTAGCCCTAGACAAGCGCTGTCAGATCGTCAGCAGAACACAATTTATCGATTAATGTGCCAAGAAAATTAAAAACACGTGTATTAATTAGGAATATTCTCATAGTTTTGTACTTATGCTTTCAGGTTTCAGTCCCGAGTTTGTGATATAGTTTGAAGAGTATCGCTGACCGTAAACACTTTTGTTTTAATCGCTTTGACTCTGCAGATCCTGCTTAATTATTTACGCTTCTGTTATGTTCGTGTGTCGTAATGAAATACGATTATGGTCAGCGGTAGTCCGTCCGTACGATCACAATTTCGTGTAACGTTAATGTACGTAAACACTTGTCTTCGTTTGCTCTCTCTTCTGATTCGAACAGCTGTGTTAACGGAGGTTTACAGTCTTTATTATTTTTCCTCGTATACTGTGACATATATATGTGCCATGTTATCTGTGTACAGCATTGTGTTGCTAACAGTGAGTGTTGTGTTTGTTTGAATTAAGTGTGTTCATACTGCTGTCATCCAATTCAGTATTTGAAAAATCCCTCACACGTGTAACAACGTGGATTACCAAATAAAATAGCTTAATTAAAAATAAATCTTAACACTAGTATAATTGTAGGGTTTTTGGGTTTAGTGAAAAAATACGTTAATCCCACGTAATATAAAATTTTATGATTTAATGTCTAATCCTCTGGTGGGATTCGAGAAAGTGGTGAACTGTTAAAAAATAAATAAAATCTATATATTCTTCTTTAGGTCAGCCCTTATCGTTGCAACTGGGATTTCCTGTATCCGGCATTGTTTTGACTTCATCATACCATTCAGCTTCCATCATCATCATTTATGTACACCGTCCAAATCGTTTCCCCCTCGGCCTACCTCATCTTTGAATTCCAAACAGTTTTACTTCGGAAATGTTTAAAATCAATTCGTTTTGTCTGATAACCTTGCCTAGAACGCTTGTCTAGAATACTAGTACTAGCTAGAATACTTAACATTATTTAATAAGTTACATTCTTTTCTCTTATACGTCTTTTAGAACATCAGCATTTTTTTCATTCTATCCATTTTTTTTTTTTTTTTACTTCTTACGAAAAGTAAAAACACGACGGGACAGAGCTAGAATTGGGACGTAAAGTAGAATTCTACAAAACGATCAGATGCCATACAGAAGACGGCGGTTTTAATGAAAGCAGACGGCAGATGAACGGAAGTAGAATCGATCGTAAAACAAATAGGAAAGTTAAAACCTAAAGGATAAACTAAGCCCACAGGAAATCTGGGATGAAAGCTAATAATAAACAAAAATATTGGTGCAGGCAGTAGATCTAATCCGTGTAAGAATGTGACAATAATGGTGATAACGATTAATCCAGTAAAACTGTGTAGCGAGTGTTCGCTGCAGGCTAAATGTTGTTCATGCCACTGTTATGCACGTTTGGTTGATAAGAGCTAGTTTAATCTTATTAAACCCGTGAATCATACCAAACTCAGATATTTGTTATAAATAAGATACTAGCCGTTTCTATCGTGAATAGAAACGCATACCACAGACACTTCACAAATGTGTACTGGGCAACGTTGGTAACTCATTACGCAGCGTAATTGTGAACATACACGGAACACACACACACTATAGCAATCAGCCTGCATCCTGCCTACAGGATAATTAGAGTTATAAATAGTGTTGTATAACGAGATTACGTAAGTAACATAGACGGCGAGGCCTTCAGTTGACCTTCGTTGCCAAATTCTTGGTCCCAGACCGATGCAGCAGGAACAGGATGAGATGTTTCAGATACGTCGCAATTACCACCTAATCGGATATAACAACCATTGACTATCTATTTCTTGTTCACGTGACAACATTGCTGGCCAGTTCCATTGTTTCCTTCTGAATGTAGCGCCATTAATTTTTGACATTTATGAGGCACCCGTAACAACATGACCTGTATGTTATTAATGACATTTATGAGGACAGTTTTTTAACATGATAATGTTAACATGATAATGTTTTTACATGGTGGGTCATTCGACAAAATGCGTGATGCAAAATGTGTAACTTCATCGAAAAATGTAACGCTTCTACACTGTCGATTCCCTAAAAAAGACTAAAAACATTATCATGCTTCGATGTTTCGGTTTCGTCGAAATTCTTTGAATGCTTAGGTGCATAAAATAGAGAGAGGGAGACAGAGAGAGGGAGAGAGAGAGAGAGAGCGGGAGAGAGCGAGAGAGAGAGAGAGAGAGAGAGAGAGAGAGAGAGAGAGAGAGATATGTTATGCATAGAATCATGCTAAAGCAGTTATGTAAAATATCTGAAAGCAGATCAAAATAAAGTTTATAATTGAAATCTATCATACTGTAAATTTTTTTGTCAATTTAATATGTATATTAAAGATTATTGGTTGTAGTTAATATTTCGACATCAATTAATTTTTTCCAGTCTACTTGTTCATACGTCAGGGATAACGTAATCCGTTTTAATGGAACAAATTAATAAAGAAAGAAATAATTTGTGTTTATTTAGTTTTATAAAATAATTATAAATGTGCTTTAAAACGTTTAAATTAAAGGGCGTTATTGACTTTTAGCAACTTTAGTTAGCAACTTTAGTGGTTAGAGGTATTTTTAAGATAATTTATAATGGCAGAGTATCTACCCGCTTCCCTTTAACATTTTTTCAAATACATTTTTTATTTTCATGTGTGTATTTAATCTTACATTTTTGTTAAAGTCGAAATTTTGTTCGATCCCTTTTCTATTAGTTCGATATAAAAATTGGAATCGAAATTTGTTAACCGTCTCGATTTTGTATTTGAATAATCAATTCGTAATATTGATCGATAGCACGCGTTCAAAATTTCTAGAAGAATATAACCACAGAGTACAGATAAATATAGTTACGAGTACGAAAGCCACTAAAATTAAAAAATTTTAAAAAGGGGTTTACAGATATCTGGTAGTCTACCACATGTTGTATGGTACATGCAACTGAATGATAATGCAATATGGGCACGTGACGTATGATAATCCTCGTACAGTGACGTATCTAGAATTTGGCTTGGGATCGGGCCGGCTTCATACAAAAGAAAAAACAAGCTAAGACTAATAAATATTAATATCTTTAAAATGGCTGAAAAACGCGTGATACATCGGGACTGATTCCAGGTCCCATTAAAGAAAACGGTAATAACACATTAAAAATGTGTTATTGAAACATTGTTACGGTACAAGATACTGACCGAAATGGTTTTCCTATAATTCATATTTCGAACGCATACCCTAATGCTATGTAATAAAACTGTTTGCGTACAGTGGAACCTCGATATAACACCCCTGTGATATAACGCGACCCTTGATGTAAAGCTCATTTTTCACGGTCCCCGGCAGATTAAATAGTTCAACTTGGGACCATCATATAAAGTGACCCTCGATATAAAACACTTTTTTTAGGCTGGGTGTCATTCCACAAAATGCGTGATGCAAAATGTGTAACGTCATCGAAAAATGTAACGCTCCAGGTGATGTTAACACTATATTTTTTCCACGCTTTCGATTCCCCACAGTCTAGAAATCTTCGGTCTCTGTCGTTTTAACACGATAGTGTTTGTTATATAGTAAATATATTTGTTATATAGTAAATATTTGTTACTATATTTATATATACACATTCAAACATTATCATGCTTCGATGTTTCGGTTTCGTCGAAATTTTTTGGCACTGTGAGGGCCAGTTGAAAAGTTCGTGGAGCGGCTTATATAGCTTAGCAGTAAAACTAAAAATTTTTGTGTGTTATACGGTAAAATTGATATTTCACATAAACACATGTTAATTTACAAGTCCATCTGTCAATAGCTTATCAGCTGTTCGAAATTTATTTGCCATGCGTGTTTTGGAAAGTGGAAAAAATTAGGAATGGTTCGTCATAAAAGGGACAAGCGCCAATGGAAATTCAGAACGAAATGGTAAATGTGTTAGGAGATGCTGCACCTGCAAAAACAATGGTTTGTAAGTAGGAACTGAAGGTTAAAAGTGTTCGTACGGCCATTGATGCAAATTCGGCATGTAAGTTGTCGCGATATTAGCCACTGAAATTACTAAGACCAGCAGCTAGTGAAGAAGGTTATCGCAGACTTATCCGAAGCATCTAGCAGAAGTAATCACATCGACCTTCCACGGGAAAATTTCAAACGGAAGTTTTAATCGGGAGCATCCTCTGTGTGAATGCTTGGGTTGGAGAGGGATCGACGGATGCACGTTAGGTAGACTATATTATTCATATATTATTAATATTGTTGTTGAATATATAAAGTTATATTGTTATACAGAGCATACAGGCATTCAGATATTCTTGTAGACTGTCGGACAGAGACGTGTAGATTATATGTTGTGATAATCTATCATACCATGGTGTGTGGCTGGTCATCCGGTACATAAATCGTATGATTCACTGCGAAAGTTTAAATGCTGTGATTCATATTTTGGGCGTAGTGGTAGACACGGATTTAGCGCGTGATCCCGATCAGGAAAATATACTCCATTGTTTACGGATTCTTGACTCACCGTGTTATCCTCCCTGTAATAGGTTGTAATTTTTCCCTGTTGACATCATGGATTAAGCAATCTGGCGTATGCGAGACAATAAGAATTTTAATTCATGCAATTAGTGCCGACGTAAACCGTCTGTATCAATTAGTCTGACGTCGTATCGTACGTATAGTCCGAGCTCTGTTACCGTGGGTTATCCGTTTACTTATTAGCTACACATGGCTTACAAGGTGTGATAAAAAAATATCACGATTGATTGTATTTACATAAATATACAAGGTTTACAGATTTGTAAACTTGTCTCTTACAAAATAGTCCCCTCCTGCAGCCACACACTTTTTCCAGCGCTTTCTGAACTGTTCGAAGCATGTCTTAAAGTCATCTTCTGTAAGAGCCTTAAGTTCTTCGTCGCGTTTTCTTTTATCTCTTCTATTCCTTGAAATGATATCCCTTTCAATTGATTTTTTTCTTCGGAAAGACAAAAAAGTCACAGCGAGCCATATCTGGCGAATACGGAGGATGCTGAAGCTGTGGAATATTGTGTTTAGCAAGAAAATGCTGAAGAGCATGTGACGTGTGGGTGGTTGCATTGTCGTGTTGAAGCCAACATTCACCACTCTTATGCAACTGTGACCTTTTTCGTCGAATTGTATCCCTCAATCGCCTCAAAACAGAAATATAGTAATCCTGGTTTACTGTTTGAGCTGGTGGAGCAAATTCATGATGAACAATCCTTTTGTGATCAAAGAAAACTGTGAGCATAGTCTTGACCTTGCTTCGGCTCTGTTTTCGTTTCTTTGGTCTTGGAGAATTTGGCGCCTTCCACACTGAAGACTGGGACTTCAGAAGTTTATATAATAAGGAGAAGGAAATAATTAAAGAATTGGTAGGATATAGATTAGACATTTTAGCATTAACCGAACTAAAAAAAAAGGAAGGGGTAAGATTATTATGAATGGTGATCACGTACTTATATATAGTGGAGTAGATGAAGATAAGAGACCTGCAGCGGGGGTGGGATGCATAATTCACAGGGATTTAGTAAGACAGATACGGAAATGGGAAGCAGTATCAGAAAGATTACTGCTGGTGGACCTGGAGAGTCAAAAGGGAAAATATTTTACAATTATAGTAGTACATGGACCAAGCGAGGATGAGAAGGTGGAAGTAAAAGATAAATTCTGGAAAGAACTATCGGAAGTAACAGACGAAGCCAAAGGAAATAAACATATTGTCGGTGACTTTAACAGTATAGTGGGTAAAAGAGATGAGATATATAAAAGATTAATAGGAATATATGGAGAAGAAATGAGAAACAATAACGGTAGAAGAATGTTGTTGTTCTGCTTATTACATGAGCTTATTGTGACGAACACTTTTTATCAGCACAGAGATATACATAAATTCACAAGGGAACAACCAAATAGGGGAGAGAAGTCGATAATTGACTATATACTCATTGAAAGGACCAATAGGAAAATGATAATGGACACTAGAGTCTGAAGAGGTGCAGAAATATATAGCGACCATTATTTGGTAATGACCAAATGTAAAGAACAGTTAGATAAAAAACAGATATACAATAGAGAAGGAATAATAGAATATAAATCTATCAGATCGTATAAACTGAAAAGTAGAGATGTAAGTAATAAGTTTAAAGATGTGATCGAGCAAAAATTACAAAAGGTAAGTGAAAATATAAGGCATGCTAATATACACCATGGCTGGAGAATAATGAAAGATATAATTATAGATACAGCAGTGGAGGTTTGTGGTGTTACTAAAATGAATAATAAAAGAAAACAGACGATATGGTGGACTAATGAAATAAAGGAGCAGATTAAAAGGAAGAAAAGGGAATGCAAAAAGTATACAGCTAATAGAACTGTGGATAACTATGAACCATATAAGCAAGAAAGAAAAATTGTTAAAGAATTAGTTGGAAAAGCGAAAGAGAGTGCATGGAAAGAGTTTGGAGAAAAATTGGAAAGAGATAGGTGGGAAACTCAAAAGCTTTTCTTCAGAGTATTGAAATCTTTTAGAAAAGAAAAAACTGAGAATGATATATGTATATATAATGCTAATGGGAAAATACTGACAGAAAGAAACGATATAATGAATAGATGGAAAGAATACTTTCAAGGAGTACTAGGTGGTAAGGAAATCAACAAAGATGATCATAAAGTCAGTATTAATGAAGAAGAAGATAGAGAGGATGGTGAAGTTGCAGAAGCAGAAAAAATAACGATGCATGAATTAGAAGTAGTGATTAAAGGACTTAAAAATGGGAGATCACCTGGAACAGATAAAATTACAGCAGAAATGATAAAGAATATGGGGAAAAAGGGGAAAGAAATACTTTTAGAAATTATCAATAAAGCGTGGACAAGTGTAGACATACCAAGAGAATGGGAGGAAGCATTGATCGTTCCTATTTTTAAGAAAGGTAACGCAAGAGATTGTAATAATTATAGGGGTATCAATCTGTTAAATACAATTGTTAAGGTTTATGAGCAGATAATTAATAATAAATTGGTCCCAATTTTAGAAAATAGTTTGGAGGAATCGCAGAGTGGCTTTAGATCAGGGAGAAGTGTGCAGGATCACATTTTTACTCTGCAACAGATAGCTGAGAACTCGATACAACAAGATAAATTGGTATGTTTGGCTTTTATTGATCTTGAGAAGGCTTTCGATAGTGTGCCTAGAGCAAAAATATGGGAAAGTTTAAAAAATAGAGGAATAAGGAGTAAAATAATTAAGGTAGTGCAGAGGTTATACAAAAATAATGTTAATTATGTAATTGGTAAAAATATGAGGTCGTTAGGATTTACAGCAAACTATGGATTAAGACAAGGAGGTGGACTCAGTCCGACATAATTCAACTTGTATATGGACGACATTATTAAGAAGTGTTCACTGAAGGTTAAGAAAATGCATGTTGGATACAGGAACTTGCGAAGTATAGAAGTAGCAGAAGGGGCTTTTGCGGATGATGTAGTGCTAATGGCTACAAGTGAAAGGGGCGTTACAGGGTAATTTGAATATATGGAATGAAGTTCTCCAGGAAAAAGGGATGAAAATAAATAAGACCCAAACAAAGGTAATGGTAATGGGGGAGAAAATAATAAATATAGAGATTGGAGGACTCAAACAATTCAAATATCTAGGGGTTATAGTAGACAGTAATGGGAAACAAGAAGCCGCATTAAATGAAAGAATTGAAAAGGCAAGTAGATTTATAAATAAGAAGGAGATATCAAGAAAAACGAAAATGAGTGTGTATAAAACAGTATATAGACCGGTTTTAACATACGGCTGTGAGACGTGTGTGCTATCCAAAAGCCAAAAAAGTAAAATCCAGGCGGCAGAAATGAAATATCTTAGGAGAGTAGTAGGGAGTAACAAGGAAGAATAGAGTTAGGAATACACAAATAAGAGAGGATCTGGAAGTGATATCGATTCTGGATTTTATTGAACAGAGACAACTATGCTGTAATAACATCCCAACTCATCAGTAATAATGGACAGAACTGATCCGAAACTAATATTTAAATCATTTGCTAGCTCACGAATTGTGATTCGGCGGTTTTCTCGCACAGCAGCACGCACACAAGCTCAACGTTGTGGTCAGTCTTGCTGGTTAAAGGCCTACCTAACGCTTGTCACTCTCAACACTTTCACGCCCACCTTTAAAACGCTTAAACCACGCATAAACCTGTGTACGACTCATACAATCTTCCTCATAAACTTTTTATAACTTTTCAAATCTATCTTTACATGTTTCACCAACTTTTTGACAAAATCTGATACAAATTCTCTGGTCAATTTTGTCTGACACGGTAAATGCGCCAAATGAGATTAGCACACAACATAACAATGGGCGTTTGTAAACAAACCAGATCAGCTGTTATTATAAAACTTGTACCGAGTAATTAGTATACTGTAAAGTAAACGTGTGTGTCGCTTTTATGGGGCCAAGTCAGCTGACTCGGCATTGCCAGTATCAATCCTGATACTTTTTGATCACACCTCGTATACCAGAACACTGTGGGATCATTTTCGAAAGATTTCTGGTGGCATCGGGATTATTCTGTGTCTCTTTGATCACGTACGTGACTTTGAATGTAGACGGGTCCCAGGCCTCAATCAGTTGATTTACAACGATTATTTTGGTACTTCTACTGCGATTTAGTAAACCGGCGGATTTTTCTGATTTATTGTTTACTTTGAGTAATCGGAAATGGATTATTTATAGAGTGTCCGGTCGGCCTTCAAAGGGCGCGTCTCCATAGGGACGTGTGCAAATACAAAATAATGTGATTTTAACATTTAACAACCTCAACTGAGTGAATTAATCTGAAGCTGGAACATATGTTCCGAAACGCGGTATTTTAAATAAAAAACGAAGTTACACGACGGATCTAAGCTAATTTATTAATTTATAAGGATAACATAATTTATATGTTGAATCAGTTGTAATAGATAAATCTACTTAATAGAACTTACCATTATTTTACCGTCTCTGGTGATCAGTTTGAGTTATCACCTCATCACGCTTGAGTATTCCGTGCAAGTGGAAACATTCTGACGGTACAGCCGTTGTCTGGAATACGTTCTCCTTCTACATTCGTTAATTCAGGTTAAGTCACATATGAACTGTTGCCGGTTTCTAGCCAAGTTAAAGGCACGAGGCGTGGGTCGTACAGGCGTTTGTCTCATACAACTTCACTCAGTTTGCGCTTATTGCATACGGGCGTTGTAATCTACCCTCATTACCTTATCTGATAGTAGTACAGGGTAGTTTATGTGCGTGGGTGCGCAAATGTCAAGTGATCATTCTCTGGTTCCAGTCGTAACACTCCGCGTGGGATGGACTTGTGAGAACGGATGCGAGGGGAAAGGTCAACGATGGGGACTAAATTTCTTTACACCTTACACCGCGGACGACTTAAACTAATGCCAAAAATCATCCTGAGAAGAGGGATCGCTGTTTCGGTAATCCTAACCTAATCGGTGTTTTACGGTAACCGAAATTGGCAGTCAGGACGGATCGGAAGTATTATATCAGAAGGGAAAGCAAGAGGTGAGCCAGCAGTGCCACCTGTATCATGGAACCCAAGAAGGAATTACCGGGGCCTTCTCAGTGTTCATCCTTCGTACAGTCCCCTCTTCCCAACGTCTCTTACTGTTTTTTGCATTCAACAATTTCGCACTAGTTTATCCATAAAGTTTAGCCAGTCTAGCGAAATCGTAAATTTCAGTAATTATTTTGGACACAGTTCTGATAAAGTGTCAGAACTGACATCAAAAGAAGTCGGCTTTGTTGTACTGAAGGACTAATGGAGTCTTAGTACTGGTGAGATCGAATACATTCATCGTACTGCAGTCGGTAGTACTTTGTTTCTTAATGTTTTCTTTTCAGATTTTTGAATGCTGATGAATATTTGAAAAAAACTGTTTCATTACAGCTTCGTTGGTCCATCAACACCGCGTCCATATTATAGAATTATTCGTCATGGCAATCCGTATGAAACAAAGGGCTCCACTTTTGAGAAGTACACATAACTAGACGGCATGATAACGCGTCATTTCCACTATAACTGTATGCTGTAGATATAATGAGATAGCAGTGGTATTAAAGAGAGTAGAGCAAGGAAACTTCCTAATTCTTAGAAAGAGCACACGACTAATTATTGAGCCCTAAAAATGTATAGGCATAGTACTTTCACCTTATTGCTCACATATGCAACTGTCTCATCTAGGCGCCGTACTCTGCATTGCATAAAGTACAATGACAGTGGGCCTACAAGTCTCTAGGCCTCCCCCTCCTACTACAATCGTTCCCTCGATCAGAGTGGTGACCAGCCACACTGCTTCTCCTTTCCGGAGTTATATGTAGTAATTTTGCAGACGTCCACATCCAGTTGAGCTTAGTTAGGAACAGAATCTTAAAACAGTTGTTTGATCCTTCTGTTCAACTGATGACAAATCGCTTCAAATGTCGTTTCAGGGTTCGACAGTTTTGGCAGTATTGATTGCCTCGTCTCCTTGGCGATTTGTTTCCAACTTGTCGGCTTGGTCTTCTCCTTTCTTGTAACGGATTAGGCCTTCAAGTTCCATGGTGACACGCTCTCCATAGAACTTTTGTGCAATGGATACTACCAGTGTTTGGTATTTGTTACGGTACATTTCCCCAGTCTAGTTGATATCTCCAGATTATTTATACATCTAGATTATAGTAACCATATTGTCTATTGTAAAATCTATCCAGATAAAAGCGTTCCAAATTTTTGTCTAATTGAGGGTTTACTGTCGTTGATGGAAAGTTTTTCTGTCCTGTCTGAATGAACCCTAGACCGCTTCTTTTTTCCGAAATATCCAACATTCGCAGCCCCTAACCAGTTAGACAGAGAAATTACGTTTTACAGTTACAGTGGAAACCACTGTTCGTCCTAATATGACGCGTTATGATGCCGTCTTGTTGTGTGTACTTCGCAAAAGTGGAGCCCTTTGTTTCATAAATAAATATAATTACAACCTGAAGGCCGTTTCACACTGAATGCTAAGCTAAGCTAAGATGTGTCTCGGTACCTGCTCAGAAAAATAGCGGACCATACATTTAACTGTGTTGATTCACACAGAATGCTAAGCTGAGGTGTGCTACGCGTTTCTCAGCTTTGCCGGACGGGAATATTTCATCTCGCACACATCACACATCTTCAGCCAGGTCGCGTTGCGCATGCGCACACCTCGTGTTGGAGGCACGTGTTGAACGTTAACAGTTCTGACTGTTAGAACGTTTTGATGTTTGTTGTGTTGTGTGTATTTAAAAGATTACTGTTTGCGTGTTTGTTTTTATCTTTTGCTAGTTTAATTTAATAATAATTTTTAATTGTCGAGAGTTTTTTAATGTAAAATCATTAATTGAATTAGTGAAATAATATAATGTTTATGAAATACAAAATCAGCTGATTATCGGGATCAGACTCGGAAGGACAACATGATAAATTTTAGGAAAATTTGTACTTTTGAACATATTTTGATGAAACCTTTTTTTTTACCCCTTTACACCCTGATTTAAATGTGTAGCCCAAACAGCTGTTCGTACAAGTATTGGCTTGTGTTAAAGTACGGTATATTTAATGTACTCCGGCAATAAAAATCTTTTATTCTCTTTTCCGAATCTACATAGCCTATTAGACGTCTGAGTTGTTAAAATAAAGTCAGTTACAATCAAAACGTAGTCCTTTGACTTTGAAAGTAAAATCCAATAAATAAGTTACTACCATTGGGTCACAACTATATTACTGTATTATATTGTTACGTAATGTGGAACGTTCCCGTGCTTTCGATGGTGTCGTTCTACGAGCTTCTCGACTAGCCCTGCTGGTGTGTGTTTCTGCCAAGGCCGCGCTAAAGTGTCCTCTAGACTTTTCGAGCTCTTGTTAAAGACGCATATTATGGAACTCTGCAGGCTATAAATATCCCACACCGGCCGCTTAGTTTTCAGTTTACTTCGGGTGATTACTCAGCGCGTTTCAAGTGGCTATTAGTGAAAAAGTGATTATTGTGCGGAACTCTTATTAGTTGACATTATTATTGCGTGTGGACAAATTTAATTTGAATTATTGTACGAGTATAATCTTGTTGAATAACTTGTTGATTATAAACTGTTAATTGTGATAATTGAAGCTGGTTTTTAGTGGCTTCGTTGGTGTCTTGTATTTTGTTTTCCACTCTACCATACGACGGTCAAGGAGACAGTCTTAACAATATTCTCGAAAAAATAAAACCTACCCAGAATGGAACCGTGTGTCTAGGCCACCCATATTGCTACCAGCTATCTGAACTCGAACAAGACACATTAAAGTGCGACACCATTAAACTTCACCAAAGCAGACCAGAAACAGCACTGAATTCATGAGAGAAGTAGGAACCAAGGGTTAGCTTAGCTTAACAATCGGTGTGAAACCAAAATGGTATAACATAGCGCGACATAGCACATGTTAGCTCAGATTGGCATTTAGTGTGAACGGCCTTAACGCAACAACTGTGGACCTGCTTTTTTTCCAACCGATCGTGCCGACCACTCGCGTGGTCCAGCTTAATGAAGTAATTGATAAGTTCATCCGTGTGAGACAAAATTAACTGGGTAGACGAGGGGACGTACTATACCCGTCGCTTCCAGCCGGAGTGAAAGTAACGACGCGGAGACGGATAGAGGAATTGAAACGTGTAATAATCACGGGTTTAAGTCGTCTCGCCGCGTACAGATACCGTAATGAGGGCTTCACTTCGGCTTAACTGCCGCGTTGAGAAAGTACGAGAAAGTGTTCGACACAACACCGCACACCAACATATGGAACTAAGTGGATTAGACCGCGGTTCGGAGAAACGGCACGCCAGCGAAGCCTACAATTGTACGAACAGATAATAGCAATATCTGATGTCCGCCGTGATTAGATCCACCGGTGAAAGGGCGATGACTAGGCGTTGTATTAAATTGACGCATATACCGTACTTGTTTGTTTGGTCGACTTTGATACTGAAACGACATTCAATCAGTATACTTAGTACGTGTGCACCTTTATTTTATGTATCCTCGCTTCGAGTTTGCTGACAGTCAGTAATTATTGTACTTCTAATTATTACTTGCAGCTGGTGCTGTAGTTTAAATTGTATTTTATGATGGACTGTGTATTTTTAACTCTCTTTAATGTAAAAAGAAAACTCCGCCCGTATTCTCGAGAGATAGCTTACTCACGTTCCATCTTACTATTCTCCCAAGTAAGAGAGAGGTGCGGTCTGTACTTGTACCGCACGTCTTTCTTCTTTTCCATCTTTTTCTTCCGTCCTGTAGTAGCTGTAGACACGTTCCGGTTTCAGAAGCCTTATATGCGTTGTGAATTTAAATTTTCATTATTTACAAATACTTTAAGTCGAATTAAAGGTCAGACTGTCATTTTCGTACATTACAAAGAATGATGCGATGAAGAAGCTGGACAAGTTCAGCCATATGTGTGGGACCATCAGGAGAACTCCAAAATCAACGAGGAAATAAACACGCCCTCATGTCCCTCCCCGCACTTCTCTGTGGGTTTGAGAATTGGACTTTTACGAAATCCCAGGCCTGTCACGTAAGAAATAGTATACTGTAGAATACTGTAAACGGCAAGAATTGAATAGTATACTTGCAAGGATTGGCCATTATCGGGTAAAATAATTGGAACATCATAACCGGATGGGTGACTGCCGCATCCTCAAGCAACTATGGAATTTTAAACCTGTTAGGAGAAACGACATCGGAAAATTTCAAACAAAAGTGATGGTTTGCAACTTTTGCTCGAGAGTACGTTCTGTTTGAATGCTGGGGTTGGAGAGTGATCGACGGAAGCACGGTACGTAGAATATATTACACTTGGATTATATTGTTAGACATAGAATATATTCCAAGTACCTTGGGCGGAAGTGTTGTCAAAGACACTTAATCATCCTAGTGTCGCTAATGCAACAGTTAAGAAAGTTAAAATAAAAGTAACAAATCTTAATTTCATGAAATCAGTAATAAGACTGTTTAAATAAAGAACAATATGTTCCGTCTGGGCGTCTTAACGAACTTAGCAATTGTTATGGATTTTTTTTTTAATAAATTATACGAGCGATAACTTTTGAAGCCTTTGCTGTGTTTCTTTTTCACTTTGTTGATTACTTTGTACATTGTTTGACACAGCCTGTAGTCTTTTTTACAGTACAGCGAGTCGGTGTTATAATTGTTGACGTTTCTTCTTCTTCTTCTTCTTCTTCTTCTTCTTCTTCTTCTTCTTCTTCTTCTTCTTCTTCTTCTTCTTCTTCTTCTTCTTCTTCTTCTTCAGCACTACACCACAACGTGAGCCCTGGGTTCCAACATAAATCTTCTCCAAATTCTCCTGCCCATTGTCACCTCATTGTAACCCCTCACATTCATTCTTCTGAGTTCTTCTAGCACACTATCCAGCCATCTTATCCTAGGTCGGCCCTCCTTCTGTTTTTATAAACTTGCGCCCTCAAGATTTTCTGTGGCATACGCTGATCATCCGTCCGCTCTAGATGTCCTAGCCATTTTATTCGTTGAGCCTTTATGAATCTTATAATGTCCTCGTGAGTCAATAGCTCATCTATCCCCTGTTTATTTCGTATTCTTCATTCAACATCTTCTTTAACCGCGCCATAAACACATCGTTCAATATTTCTTTCAAACTTCAGAGTTTCTTGTTCCTTCTTTGTTGATGTCCATGTCTCGCCACCATAAGTGCCAGCCGGTCTGATAAGTGTCTTATATATTTTTATTTTTGTGTTACGACTAATGAGTTTGCTTCTCAATTGTCTACTGTTGCCATAATATGTCCTATTTCCTATTTGTATCCTGTCATGTATTGTCGTGTTTATGGACTATTTATTATCTATAGTGTTACCCAAGTTTCTGAACTTATTGACTACATCAAATGAATTACTGATCATCCATCCGCTCTAGGTGACCTAGCCATTGTATTCGTTAAGCCTTTACGTATCTTACAATGTTCCCATGCTTCGATAACTTATCTTTCTCCTGGTTATTTCTTATTCTCAATTCGTCATCTTCTTTAACCAGATCATAGACACGTCTTAGGATCTTTCTTTCAAACCTTCTTAGTGTTACTTGTTCCTTTCTTGCCACTGTTCATGTCTCATCTCCATAAGTAACAACTGGTCTGATAAGTGTCTTATATATTTTTATTTTTGTGTTGCGACTAATGTGTTTGCTTTCTCAATAGTCTGCTATTTACATAATATGCCCTATTTTTTGTTTGTATCCTTTCATGTATTGTCGTGTTTATGGACCCTTCATTAAATTGTTGTGGTTTACCTGTAAATTTTATGGACAGTCAACCAACGTTAGGGGTCGCGTTAACGGCGTAAGATTTTATTTCCTTGGATCAATGTTAGTGGTAAGGGTGCGTTTACAGCCCGGACAGTTCGCGCTATTGTTGTAGCAGTTATTGGTTCTTGGTCAGATTTTATGTGCAAGTCGTTAGCGTTATCGTATTTTCTTTTATTGGTAACTTTTTTCTTTATAGAAATCCTCTTTTAGTTACTCGCCCCTGGCAACGCTTAACGACAGTTTCACATAGATCATTGCGGCGTCCGGTACTCTTGACAGCTGTTAACAGTGGTGACGATGGTACGCACACACGTGACACTGTATATTAGATTATATTAATACCGTATGTGAAGGGAACGACCCTCTGGACCGAGTCCAAGTAGGCCTATGCATCAGAATCAACTAGCGCATTTGACGTCCCAAAACGAACGGTATTCTAATCTTTCCAACCACCTGATGGCAGTGATGTCATCTAGGTCGAAAGTCTTGAAGAATAGACTAGACAAGAGAATTCCGGTAACTTCCCTGTTATCTAAACGCACCGGCGGTGACTTGTTCTCTTTTGAGATTTATAGTCATTACAGGAAACCTGATCTTTTGGCCGGGAATCATCCAGCAGTGGTTTACCGTTATTTATCTGACTGGGTCCTCAGGGCAGTTGTTCTTGACATTTCTTTTCATTTTTTGGTATAACTGCTGGCTTCAACACGTCGTTTGGCGTCTTGCGATTTTTAATCTCACTTGTTCTTATCTTGCCACTGGTTTTTGTGGTTCAAGTCCCCACTTTCTTTAGGACTCTCTTATCGTGACTTTGTCTCTTCTTGAAATTCCCTTGACTCGCCTTTAAAAGTGTCATTCAGGAACTGTCATATATGTATAGAAAATTAATAATAATAATATTTGTTTTGACAAGAATATATTATGTATGATTTGAATATTTACAATGTTTCAATAGTTTGAACTATCATTATCAGAATATATACAAATTATAAATATATACAAAATATATATACTTTTATGTACATATATTACATATATACTGTAACAAATACAAATATAAGAAGTTTGTAAATAGTTTATTATAAGAAACAATAACCAACTACAATATCTAATATACAGAAATATATCTAATACCCAACCTCCACTAATATATCATTCCTAACGATTCCAATCACCCACCACAACATAATGTACACCAACAGTATGTTTCACATTGATAGTAACGATTTTCTGCCCAGGGGCCAATAATACTTGCGAAACTTAGTGTCCAAGTGTTTTATCCTCATCTAAATGTGTTTGCGCCATGTCAGTTTGTCTAGGTGGATGCCCAAGTATTTTACATAGTCGGCTACCGGGATAGTTTTGTTATTTATTCTCACAGTTGCTGTTGCCCCGTGGCATTTTGTGAAGGTAATGTGTGCTTACTTGTCTTCTCCACTTCTTTGCCCTTTTTTCAGTCTCGTGTAGCGAATTCTGTATTAAAATGGTTGCTTCCACCGGATCTCTGCTTACTTAAGGAAAATAAGAGAAAAGAAATAAAAATAATAAACACTTTTATTTTTAAATATGATTACGTAAGATTGAATATCATTACTGGAAACTAATGCAATTGTATTGATAGAAACAACCTCTCCGACTTCGCGCTTAAATGTGGGAAAACAAAACATATCTGTTATACTTCGTCAGCTAAGAATCTGTCCTTTGAAAGGACTTATCAATGTAAGTTTTTCCCTTTATACGCTGGAAATGGAAAATTATTAATGATTTCCTAATTTTTTACTTGCATGAGGATGTTACTTTCGCACGGAAAGATAAGTAAACTGGGGAATTTTCCACCGCGATGTGTTTCTCAAATGGTTCTTGATCAGTCTTAAACGGCTCGTTATACTTTCTGCAAAGGAGCTTATTATGGAAAGAGATAATAGGATCCTATACATTAATTGAAATATAGGAATTCTGATACGTTCATTGCATATCTGATATCTGTAAATCTGTCTATACGTTCGATGGAGTGGCGTAACTACCGGGGGGGGGGGGGGGGACCAATCCCCCTTTAAGATCTTTTAAACATTTCAGCGAAACTCCATAGTCACTTAACGTAGGCCTATTTCTAATCCAGTTGCTTATTTTAAACTGAAGCTCACAGTAAAAGGTATTACAATACAGTATTTGAAAATTAATAAATCGAGTTAGAATTTTCATAATAATGACAATCACTCAGTAGACCTATTTGGTAAATAATGTACGAATTTGCAGCCTTAAAAAAAACAAATAAGCGCACGACAGAAAACGAAAGGAGAGCCTATTAATCCACCTTTATATTTTTCTCCAAGACACTTCCCCTTACAGGTTGTCTGTGACATGACTCCTCTAGTCTAATATCTCTATGGTTTGAACCAGCGTGTTTGCTTAGGTAAACTAACAATCTCTTGACTTTAAATCGGAAGAAATAGAAGATTTTATTGGTGGATTTTATATAAAAAATAACGTACTTTATACGAACTGTAAGTTCCTTGAAAAATTCTTAGAACAACGTCCTTAAATTAAAGTTCGAAGGAGTAATAAATCCCGTTTCTTCAAAATATTTTCAGGAATTGTCATTTGCATAAGATTTTTAAGAATATACATGTAAAACTAAAGTAATACGTAATAACGCGAGATTTATTGCCTTTAATTTTAATAATAATTAATGAGGACTGAATAGTTTGAAATCAGCGCTTTTCCTTATTTTTTCAACCCTTATAACGTTGGTTTCGCAAAAACTATAAAATTATACGGGAGGATTAGCGAATTACTCATTTGCGCTGAGGAAAATGGGGGCGGGGTCCAACTTTCAAGCTGTAATGAGCTGTCCACCTCATCCGCCTCCAGATGCTAGTATCATCCCCCCTCCCCCCAAGGAGGAGCTCGTAGTTGCACTATTTGTTCGATATAAATAAATAAATAAATAAATATATATATATAGTAAACATAATTTCATTCGTTTAAAATTTTTGTTGCATTTAAAATTCCTGTCCCTCAAAAAAGCAGAACGTATAGGGCCCTCCTGTACGCATTTCCTGGGATCGTCCAAAACTTCAATTTGCTTCGTATACTCTATTTCGAAAACACAAGCTGTTAAATATTTTGGATCTCGCCCGTGTCTCAGTCTGAACCCAAGTACTCTAACCAGTCGTATTTCTTGTAATAATTAACTTGAAAAGCGTGTAAAAATTTAGTTTGAAAACTGGAAAAAAATGACAAACTGTATGGCACAGCACTCCATGACAGGCGAATACACTGTACGTAAGGGGATGTAGAATACCCTTTTGCCCACAAACTCTCAGTTGACTTTGCAATTAATCGATCTAAACGATGGTTCTTAGACGTAATTATAAACTATAGTATTTTACATTGCCGTGTCGTTGTATTTGTTAAAGGTGACGCACAGTCGTCGTTGGTTGCAGTTAAATAAAGCGGGAGTTTTTTTTTTTTTGTAAAAAGGTTTCCTTTGCTTTCAACTGGGAAGCGTGAGTGTATGCGCGAGGGATGAATGAGTTTATTACGTATTATGAAGACGAAGAAGGGGGCGCATGAAAGCGCTCCACACAAATGTCATTCATAACAAAAATGTGAAAGCCAGAAGCCACGAAACAGGCAGGGTATGCCGACCGACTGACTATGCACAGACCCGCCACCACCAAACAAGTTATGAAGTAACGTAGCCATACCGTTCATTGACTTTTGCTCATATAGCGTACACGAGTGAGTGACCTTCCCGCTTCGTGCGTTTCCGTGACCGTTCGGTTTCTGTTGAGAGCCACGTCGCTGGTCTGTCGCGGTCGCGCAGTTTGCTGTCAGTCGGATCTGCGTGTTTGTCCGTGCGCTATGTAACGTGTTGTACCAGTAATATCATTGTTGCTCATACATGAACTTCAAGTAACAAATTTTATCAACGGTTTATTTCTGTAACATTATATACGTAAATAACAGTATACAGATATAAATTTGTGTTGTGTTAGCTGTAAAAAAAAATTAAATATTTCTGGTGTTGAAGTGTCAAAACAGTGATTGTTTATATTTAATAAAAAATTTATATATTATATATACACGTTCAACGTACTTACGCATATGTGTATTTATATTCGATGTGTGCTTCATATTTGTAATATCGTATACAATTATGTATAAAAGTTTGTGAAGATTCGTGATTCTGTTAACAAAAATATATAACTTAAGTAAGTATTCGAACGTTTTAACAGTAAACTTTTAAGTTTATTATGTGAAGTGAGTAATAATCTTGTTAAGTTGTGTGTGTGCGTACGTGCATGTGTTAATATTTTTAAGTTTATGTATACATTTAGTTGCGTTTACCGTGATAGTTCTAGAACGTTCAATGATAATTCCGACCGGACGATACGATTTCCCGGTGGACAGTGGCAGGTTTGTTCCGTCATTTTCTCCTTACCGTGTCATAATGGCAGACCTGTTGTAAAGAGATGCCGTATGACGGAGTGTACTTAATGGAAAAAACAAGATTTCTGACGTATTGTGTGAAGAGGCGTAAACAAGCTGACACGCGCGCGCACCACGGAGGATGGGCACGTAAAATGTCAGGGACCAGTAACGGTTCGAACGGGTTCATTAACAAGTTCCGTGTTTGCGATTCCTTCTGCCTATGCTAATTTGATTTGTATTCATTGAGCGGTAGGTTATGTGCTGTGGCGTCGCTGTTATTGTTGACGATGTAGGTCTGGTAACAGTGTGCGTCTGACGTACCGAGGGACAACAGAGCTGTCTGTTGGAACCGAAAGCGATCCCGTTTTCCCAGTCGTGTGCAGTAGTAGTACAGTATACTTGTGACGTTTCTGATGTTCTTTATTACACGTGATGGAAACAGACGTGTTGGTAATTCTCTTGTTCTAGACGCGGCGTGACAGACAGTTCCGATTTAAGTAGTACAGTATGGTAGTTTGATGTTCTTTGCCACAAGAGTTGAAAACTGATCCGACTTGAATCGGAGCTTATGGTAGTTCTACAATATTAGCTTACGGAGGGCGGAGACGTTACGTAGGCCTACGTACACGAAGAGTAAACGGGTAGCCTGTTTATTTTACTTGGAATCTTTCATCATTATCATCATCCACCGTTGAAGGCTCGGGAGCATTCTCCTGTTCGAGCCTCATGTTTCTCTCTACCTTGCTACCGATCGTCCAACGTCTCTTCTTCCTTGTTATTTGAATTAGCAGTCTTTGTAATTCCAACTTTGTCGTGTTTACTTGCTAAGCGTCTCTTCATCTATGTGGCTGGTAATTATAGGCTAACCGTGGAATGCGGGTATTATCCATTCGTTGCAAATGGCTTTTCCATTTTTCTCTATACAATACCATCTGTTTTTTTTTTTTTACAAAATATATTCAGATCCTTTCATACTTGCTTGGAATCTTTGTAGTTTGGGGAAGTACCATGGAAAGTTCTATAGCCTTTATCAAAGGTTGTTTTACACACACCCGCACTCAAACATATTTCGTGCGAGTAACATTAACGCTTTGTGTACATGTAATATTACTGTGCTTAGAGAAAGACAGAAGGATAAAGAATGAACGAGAAAATGGCGATAGGTATAGGCCTACGTGCCGTCCAGAGATGACACTATACAGTATTAGACGTGAAGAGAGTGAGCGACAGAGCGAGGGGAGGGGGAATTGACAAACGACCGTCCGTAGTGCGGAGAACACAACATTTACACTGGGACTTCTGTCAAGAGTATTACAAAATACTTGAGAGAGTCAGCCTGTACTGTACTGTACTGTGGGAAAGAAATACTCCGTGGACTGGCTTTGCTAGAGCAGCGACGACGGCTACGAGATATGATATGTCGTGTCTTGTAACTAAGTGGGTCGCTAATACACGTACGTATAAAGTCGATATTTGTGCGCGAATCACGACCGTATTTGTCTCACGTTGAAATGTCGAGTGGAGGAGATCGAGAGAGCGTGTTTGTGTGAAGAGAGAGAAAGGAGCGTAGAGCGAGGGAGCCTCTGTGTGTGTGTGTGTGTGTGTGTGTGTGTGTGTGTGTGTGTGTGTGTGTGTGTGTGTGTGTGTGTGTGTTTATTGGACGTGTCCCGTGAAAAGGCCGGAAATACAGCGTTGGCGCGTTTGTTCGTGTGATGATTGACGTAATTCCCATTTAATCAGGTCGGTGGTCGTCGTCTGGCCGTTATCTGACGAAATCCGTTCGAGGAAAACGGGCTTACCGTACGCTGCTCCCTTATCTAGTTTAGCGTAATTTGTTTTTAAGTAAGTACAACAGTATTGTACGCGCGCAAGTCAGAAGAGAGTTACACCTGTTTTGGCACGCAAACAGTGTTGTATTGTTTATACAGCGCTGGCAGGGAAAGTAAAGCTCTCCCCGATTTTTTGTCGCTTGTACAATCCGCACGAAATGTCGAAAAATACACAGCTGCATTGTCGACAAAATACATAAGTGAAGCCCCCATGTATCGATTAGTCTTACAGTAGCCCAAGTGAGTAAGTTTTCTGTTATTTGTTGGGAGGACTCGACTAATTTTGTTTCATTGGTGTTCTCCCGTGTATCACTACGTACCTAACCACCACTGATTCCTATCTGCAGCTTCCTCTTCTTGTCAACAAATGCATTCGTCTTGGCCGTCCATGATACGGACAGACTTTTGATTTGTCAACGAAATTGTCATTTTTTTGAATACCATAAGTGAGTATTCTTTTATGTAATTTGGTAGTTGTCACTATGTTTATCAATCCGTCAATTTAGATTTTCTAAAGAAAATAAGAGGTATTATTAGCGAAGTAGAATATTATAAAGGTTTGTGTCATTCAAGAAAACCTCATAAAAGATTAGGAAGGTTCCTGATCTCTCTCGGTTCATAGATTGAATATTTATCGACACCGCGAGTGAATTTATATGTTTCAGCTTTTATCAAAGTTTTGTTGTTGTGTGATAAATGGAAGCTTGTTTTACTGTTAAGGGCGCTTCCTTGATTGTCTGAAAGTCGCGTGTTGCTTCTGTTACAAAAAAAAAAATGTGGAGGGCGCGCTTTATTACATTACCTGAAACTTGGGTCACTTCTGTTATTTAAATAACAAATCAAAATAAATACAAGGAAACTAAAATTTATTGTAATTATATTCTTTAATTAAGAACAGGAAGTTCGTTAAAAATTAGTCAGCACAAGTGAATAAAATGCAATATGCAATAATGTAATATGCCCCGTCTATGTTCTGATTCAAAAGAGGTCATGAAACTTGGTCGCTTCTGTTATTTAAATAACAAATCAAAATAAATACAAGGAAACTAGAATTTATTGTCATTTTATTCTTTAATTAAGAACAGGAAGTTCTTTAAAAATCAGTCAACACAAGTGAATAAAATGCAATATGCAGTATTGTAATATGCCCCGTCTAGTTATTGTGTCCTGATAACTGATACAAAACAGGTCAAAAAATCGGTACCACTCGCTCCACAGTTTTCTACCCATTATTAGACCCATTAGTTTCATACAGTTTGGACCGCAGCCATGTTGATCGATGTCTCAGTCGAAACTGAATTTACAGGCCCTCAACGAGTATGGAAAGCTGCATAGATCTAATGACGTCATGCCGCATTTCAGGAAAAATTAATATTGAAATCTGATTGACGATGAGATTTTTCTGCAATGAAATTTTTCGAAATTCATTTTAATCCAGCTGCAAGTGTTTTCATAAATAGGTTGGTTTTACGAAGTAAAATCCGTTTCCTCGGGCGGATAATTCTTTCGCACTACAAGGAAGTACACCTCTCGTTCCTGATGCATTCAGTTTCTGAATTCGTGCAAAGAGTATTTCAGCGAACAGCATATCTGTTGGCCCAGTATTACACATACTGCAACCGTTTGTCGTCTAAAAGTTCGGATATTTTGGTTTGAAATTTTCAGACGACATTGTGTTTATGGGTACGTTGTCTTTCAGTACGAGGCTAGTAGCTTTATACGGACACATTTTCCTCATCGGATTGTAGTCCATTAGCCGATGTTAGGAAGTCCTACTTTCCTTATGCTTATAAAGGAGTTATCTTGTGGTCGGTTGTTACGTGCGTAGGTGACAGTGTATGCATATGTTTTTCCCCTACAGTGGCGCTTCTTCTTCAGCGCCACTCCCACACGATCGCTGAATAGATGTTATTTCACCGTGGGCGAATTAACATTCACTGTTATGTCATACTGGATGTTATTCCTGTGAATAGGGCATTTTGTTGTGAAAATGTTGTGTACCAAATGTTTAAAAACTGTTACTTTTTGTGGTCTTGTTTGTGTTGTGTTGACGACGAACCGGAACAAGAACAAAAAAATTAAAACATGTATTTTCCTTATCAATTAAGCTAATTCAATTCGCTGTTGGAGGTCAGAGAGAGCGTTAGTTTTTATTTTGTTATTGTTTGTATTTTATTTTTTTCTATTAGTACGTCATGCGTATGCATTAATTCCCAGCATACGAAGTTCTGAATAATAATGTTTTCTGTTGACATCTTCAGCACAGCAAAAAGCGTTTTGCCCTTGCTGTACGGTGTCGTTTGCTGCCTAAAAAGATTCCAATGTGCAAGACGATTCTCTCACCCTCAAAAGAAAATTTCGTTTCAAAACTTTAAAAACTTGCTAAAAGAAGCTAGTACAAATAAATCGAAATAGTATTAAGAAACTTAATTGAACAAAAAAAAGTCCTTAACGTTGGGTAATCGTATTTACGACGTTCTGATCGCGTTATAAGTAATAATTCTGTTCGCACGAGGATTCACCGATTGCCAATATCATGAACCTTCTTTCTTCGGTCGAAAAAATGAAAACATTTAATTGTTTATGTGACAGTATTAATAAACACTGAAAATACATCGATAGATAATACGATAATACATCGATACGATAGAGTAATAAGTAAACGTGTTTGTAACACACGAGAGATACCGATCACAACCCGAGTACACGACGCGAAATTGCCGTTCACACAGAACGTGGAGGAAGTGGAACCTGTTGGTAGAAGCGTCTAGCAAAGAATCGAAAGTTACCCAACAGGTACTTTCTTCTTTGCGGCGGATGCACAATGACAATTATTTTTATTATATATTTTTTATTTTGAATTATCCTCAGATTTTGTTAAATATCACAATAAAATTAACTTATAAAAGTTTATAAATTTCTTGATCGTGTGTACGCGTAGTTACACTTTAAATGAATCCTTCCATCAGAAATCTCATGTTCCCCGACGTTCGTACCTGTTAACCCGAATCTCTCTCGATGCGAATCATATTCTGGTTATAATTTAAAAAATTTGAACTACATTATGTCGTAGGCCTAATACATGTAAACTGACTATCAAGCGAACAGTGAAAATAAAGTCGATAGTTCGTGATTCGACTATCGAGAAAGGAATTAATTTATGTCAAATTCGTGGATTTTGTTGTCCGTGACGTGTCCGTCACTAGAAATTTATGTCACTAGAAACAAAGCGTATGTATGAATTTGTGTATGCTTTACGTTGTACAGAAAGAATTGTAGTTTTAAGAAGTACTTAATTTCGGAATGTGGTAACGAATTTATTAATTCTGTGTTCCTACGGTTTTCGTAATGAACGCTTCCACTGCCCGCGATTTCTGTTTGGCGTGAAACAGGGTGTTAAGATCGGTACACATGAATACAGTAGCCGATGCCATACGCTGCTGTAAACTTTTGTAATTACAGTTATATTCGAATTCAGCACTGTTTTTAGAATTTAACGTGTGTTTTATTTTTGGCAACACCAAATGTCTCGCCCATTCCGTGCTAACGCATCCCCAATGGTTCGAAAGACCAATTTTCGAAAGTCCCTCCCCAATTTTAGTACGGGCGAAATTTTAGTCCTTTCATTACAGAATGGACTGTTTAACAGATATAAAACGATTTTTAAACCATAAAACACTGATATCCTTGACATTGGTAAAAATGTGTAGCAAAAAGGAACCTTCCCCCCCCCCCAAATAATAATAATTTCCATAGTTTTGACATATTTCACTAATTTTTATTTAGTGACGTGGAAAAGAGTTTTAAAGAATAAGGCGGTTTTAACTGTGTGATTTTTAATAAATATAAATGAATAAAAATAGAGAAAAAATAAAGCGTTACTGTTTGTATTTAAGCATGTTATTTTGATCTGAACGGGCGGTAAAGGGGTAAACTATAATATGATTTCATTTTATCGATGTCGTAGACGGTGAGTATGTCAGTCTTGCAAAACACTTTAAACTCCCACTATCAATTTTTGTTTAATAAGCACACTGATAGATAATAACTATCATAGGCCTGAAATTAACTATCGTATTTTCAAGTAGTTTCACCTTCAGAAGGCGCCCGATAAGTTTTTGCTGGTCTAGTGGTCGACAGGCTAAAAACAAAAGCGGTTCACGTATGCAAATTAATGTTTGTTACTTTTTCAAAATAATTCAACTTAATGTGGACGTCAACCGAAGCAGATAACGCTTGGAAACGATGATTATTCGATTTTCCATTCAGTTTTTCACGACGTAGAAAACTGTGAGGTTTTTATTCCAGCCCACATCCAAAACGGGTTACGGAAAATCCCGGAGGTTACACGTTGTCCCAAATCTTGCCGCTATTAGCAGTTTCGAAGATTAACGATTCGTAAGCCACTTTATCCGTGTGTTCATTGTAGGTCACAGCCGTGGAATTTGAACGATTTTGTCTATCATTGTTTAAGATAAAGCGTATTTTACGTTCAGATAAATATTTTAAAAAATTGTTGATGTTGGTGTTTTCACTAGTTGTTTTGATCTAGGTTTATCACAAGTTTTTTCCCGTAATTAATCTGCCAACTTTTTATTTGTTTCTAGTCTATGTGGAAAAGTTCGACAGGGGTTTATATGCGACAGCAGCTAAGATGAGCTGGTATATTGAATTAACTCTGCTTTTTTCGCTGATCAAAGACCTTGATGACCTCTCCAATACAGACAGATCACAATAGGCCTCTGTTTTGACGTAATGGTCTTCGTCTTCGTGCGAATTCGTATTTCCATGCGATGAAGTCATTTAACCGTGAAACTTATCTTGGGGGGGGGGATAGTAAGTGCCACTTGTTGTTGCAAGCACTACAGCCACCCTTTCGTGTCGACGTCAAGTCAATAACAACACATACACTGTGGGGTAGGGCGTCAACCCCTTTTCGATTTCCTTAAGTGCTGTGGTAACCAGCGATGTTAATGGTTCAGTTTACCAATGTCTGTACAGTCCCATGTATAAGCATGCGCATTACCTGTATAATTTATCTTTATACCGACCATTAAAATGTGGATGCTGAAACCTTACCCTTCCTGAAAATTTACCCGACACACCTGCGGACATTGTTGAGAATTTGTACACTTTGTACTGAAGAATGGATTGAAGAGATGTTAAAAGAGTATTAAAGGATCCTTCGTAATTAATGGAATTCTCTTCGGAAGCTCAGAATTTAAAAAAATGTTATTACAGTGTGATGTAAAATTCCGAATCCACCATTTCATAATACGGACTTTATTTTTTCTTCTTCGTGTAAAGATTAGAAAATACGTACAGTCAGTAAACATGTGGCATGAAAATGAGTTCGCGATAGTAATACTGATAGTTTGTGAAGCTTAAACTGAAGTGTCTGTTTTATCAACAATGGAAATTGTGGAACTCAAAAAAATTACGACTTGCAATATTTCATACGGGTTTAACATTTTGGCGTTAACGGTATACAGTTATATTGTCTGTTTTTTCCGCTCATGTACAACAGACGTCAATGCAGCAAGAGGTAGGATTACTTGACAGGACGAATAAAACTAAAAGTGATCGAAATCGGTTATAGTCGATAACGGTGACGTCATAATTATGACGCGTCAATAATTATGACGCGGTAGGTACGTGTAGTAGTTAACTATTCGGCGCTGAATAAACGCGGAGACAACACGAAAATTGGGGCTCGCCCGGTTCAGAGCATCTGCGAAACGTGTTTTTTCGACCTCGGCTGATTCAGTCCCAAATTCGTCTGATATTTTTATTTCGGTTTCTGTTGTAGTGTTATTCTTATACATTTTTGTGAATTTTTCGTTTTGTTATTACTAAAACAGAACCAACGAATTGCTCTTTTTATTGAAAAGTCGAATACGGAGTTTCCGTTACCGATAAAGACCTATCTAGAAATAAGAAAGTTAACCGCAAAAATAAATCAAAGGTATCCAAAGATGCAATATGCCAGTAGTGATGATACGAAACAAAAGCCTCACAAGCTAGGAAAAAGAAAGATCTGAAATGTTTGAAAGGAATTTAATGTAGATTCTATGGTCCAGGCAAACTCGAAGAAGGTCACTGAACTGTAGTGAATATCGAAATAGGCCAGATTTTACAAGAGGGGAAGGTAGTGTTGTGTTTTAAGGTGGAAATACTAAGGTGCGAGAGAAAGAGGTTTAAAAATTATGGCGTGGAAAACAAAAGAAATGCAGACGGGGATACACTAAGGTTAAAATAATATGACCAAGATATGGTGGACCTAAGAAACGAGAGAAAGAAGTTTAAAAATTATGGCGTGGAAAACAAAAGAAATGCAGACGGGGATACACTAAGGGTAAGATAATATGACCATAAAGACTGGTGGACATAAGAAGCATGGTTAAAATGGTAAATCAGAAGATCGAAGGAATGTACGCAGAGAGCAAAAAATACACATTAATCCATCAGCGTATGAAGACTGAGAAAAGTGGCAAGATCCTCTGCAGAAAAACGTGATCTGAAGAGTTCTCCCAAGAGCACGTACAATAATTGTAAAATAATTATTATTGTATATAAACGGGGAAAGCCCAAAATAAAATAGAACCAGTAGTATTAAATTTTAGGCTATGTTTTGTTTTTACAGTAAGTTCGAATCGTTAGTGCAGTAGGGAGGCAGTGCAAGTACACTGTTGTTAGTGCCGGCTGAACGTTGAATTTCCCTTCTCACAATGCCGCTCGGTAGCAGTTAATTCGTATTACTAATGAAATTTAAAACGCTCGGTGACAGGCTGACACGTTTGTTTACGGCTGGGAGCTCGTCCCTCCGGCTCCGACGCGTTTCTCTCAGACCCGTCGTGCGTGAAGCCACGATTAATCGTCGCCCGGATTACGCGAAATCGCCTCTTCCGGCTTACAATTTAAAGGTACCTTTTGCCTGGTCTTCTCACACATTTATTTTCCCTTTTGGTTGATTTTTGAAATTTTTGGTGGTTGACCGCGCCGTTCCAACGTGCTTGCATTTTCGATCCACTCACAAGTGGTTTCTTCGGATATCTGCTAGAATACGTATCTAATTAAGATCTTGGAACGTAATTTCTGATCCTGTTGTTATTATACGCCCTTTTACACACCTAAAAAGTCGTCCCTGCAAGTTACATGGCTTGTATCTTTTTTTATAGTATTCACGTTTCGGATCCTCGTAAAATTGGTTGAATTGCCGTAACTTTATACTGTTTTGTTAATTGAGTTTCCTTTCTCGTTTCTTTTCTAAATGGATGTTATCTGTAATCTGTTTACTTGTCCGACAATGCCCTCCTCGATTTGGGGCTACATCCTAGATATTCAAAAGACGGTTATTCTTTCTTGTGTTTTATTATTTTTTGTGTAATTTTTAATCTTATACGATGTTTGCTTTTTAAACCCATTACTTTCGTTTCATACAATATAGAAGTTGTACTGTACAGCCCGGTGATTTAGCTAAAACGTTGTCTTAGTTTTATATTGCATAACGATATGCTAATCCTTGTATAATAAAAACGGCAGATTAAGAATTGCTTAATTATACTTTTAAGATGGGAATAATTTATTGTCAGCAACGAGATACTTTGACATTCATCCGTTTTGGAAATGAAAACGAAAGACATTTTTTTTCGGTTTCGAAACGTCCAGCGACGCCACACAAGTTTATTAGCCCTCTCTCAAGTTTCTTTAACTATTTGCAACCTTCTTTGCAGGTTTTTTACGTTTCCGGCGGTTCTGAAGGATCCGCTGCTTGATCGTCTTCATCAGTCGATGTCCTTCATTCTTTGGATGTGGTCGTGGCGTACCAGCTGTTTTACTTTCATATTATAGAGCCATCCACTCCCACCTGATTGTTTCCGTCTTAATTCTGTACTCTGTCTAATAATGGTATTCCCCAGTATTCTTCTGAGTACATATGTTTCCACTTCTTCGAGTTTCCTTTGTTTACAACGTCTCTATGATTCGACATGTTTGCGCTTCGTACAGTAGACTGATAAATACGAGATTTTACGGTTTTATAAGTATTAGATTTTGTAAATTTGAATTTGTTGTCTTCCTGTCCCCAAAGAATTCCATTCAAGTATGCGATTCTTCTTCTAGCTTATGTTACTGTTTTTTTTTTATTCTCTCTGCCTCTCCCCCACTTTGTGTCAAAGTCTACAAGCAATTGCCTACAAATTCTTTATTTTACTGTGGAGAACAATCGTTTATACAGCTTTTACCTGGAGTCGCCACAGTGATCGGTTGAGAGCTGAAAGAAATTAAAAAATAGCCAACGCGACAATCAAAATGTGAAATAAGAAAAAGCTTACGAAACTATCTAGTGCGGTTCCCGTTGGCTCGAATATTTTAAACTATGAAATGTTGATTTTATGTATGTCAGTAGTCAAACTGGTTCTGAAAGAATCTTATGATTTCTTCTACCTTATAAGTTGGTACAGTTTTACTTAAAAAAAAAAGGGTGTATGCCGATGTAAAAAAGAACCCAGTGCCCCACAACGTCGTGACAGGAATCGTGTTAGAAAAGCTGTGACAGCAGTGATAGAAAACCCTACAATGGCACAAACTATGGAACTAGTCGGCGTAGATCTTGATTTATTTTTGCGACTTTTCATAGATCCCGCGTGGTTCTTCCTTATAAGCTTTCAATAATTTCGAGGGCTTGTTAACGAAACTGCTCCTTTGTTAATAAGTTCAAGAAGTAGGCTCATGTTGTCAAGGTAGGTGAAGTTGACGTAATGAATATGACATTATAGGTACGCGTCTTTAACGAGTAATTATTTCCGTAACGATGAGAAAAGATAAGACGAGCGTAAATATGTCGTTTTAGTTATTAAACGTGCGTTCCTGCTGTCAGAAATAGTTGGATACAAAGTTGGCAAACTGTTTATACTGTGGGCGGTGCCGGATTTTGAAATATGCCGCCCCTAGGCACAATTTTTATGCCCCCAAACAATTTTTTTAGAGAACGTTCCTCCGTTTTAGACAAGAACGATAACAGCTTAACGCTCTCGTTCCTTGGAATTCACTAGTCTTGATGAACTTATGAATCTATTTATTTTTAATGTAAACAATTTTTAAACAACCATAATCTGTTATAGGAATTAATAATAAAAACACGTAACAAATTGAACAGTAGCCATTTACGAAAACAAAACAAATAATTTACTACAAAAAAATTGAGTTATTTATAGATTATTATGTAATGTCTTATTGTTACTGTCACAATCAAAGTTCACTTAGGCAACGGTTTTGATCACAAGCGTTTACGCCTCCATTTCTTCGTGGCAAATTTATAATATCAGCCTCGATGTGGAAGGACCGATAGGACATTTAACTTTTTTCTTTCATAGTAGAGCGAAGATATAATTTTATTCTTTTCAAAGCAGAAAATGATCTTTCAGCAGAACAATCGCTAATAGCAGTGCATAAATACATCCTGTGAGCTATGTCTACATTTGAACTATCTCTTTTAGTTTTGTTAAAATATTTTCAAAAATGTTTTTTCTTTGTGTCCCCCCCCCCAAAAGGTGACGCCTTTAGGCACGTGCCTAGTGTGCCTATTTACAAATCCGCCCCTGACTGTGGGTGTCAGCTAGTCGGGACCACGTTAGGAGACACATTAGGACAACGCTTAATGTATCGTTATCTGTAGTGGCGTGACAGTCCCGTGGTAGTGTCAGTCCTCACAACGATCAATATTGTCTAAATAACAGATTACTGGGAAAGAACTGACAAATCCGAATGAGTACCCGTCTTCATTTGAATGACACTTCTCCGTTAATAAGCCACGTCATTAAGTTTTTTTTTTCTATTTTTAAGTAGACTGCGTAAGTGTTAAGTGAGTACGAATGAACAGGGAAATCTGAGTGGGGGTATTCATTCACATTTGTGTGACACTCTATGCTGTCTGACATATTTGCTTTGTTATTTAACAGTAAGAGCGGGAAAGCCCAGCCGGTAAAAAAGCGTTACGTTTTCTAACAGGGGATTTCTCTGTACACTTTACCGTCCGCTGATGTGATATGTCAAAGAGTTTATTACATGACGGCAATCTTTGTTGAGGACGATAATTCACGATAGAACTCTCCGCTAGTGGACGCTGATTTGACGCGGTTCTCCATATCCTCCTGTCCTCAGCTATCTCCGAGTATCTACAACATCCCACGTACTCGACAGTCTTCGGTCTCTTCCTTCCCCAACAGTTCTCTTTCACTGCATCGTTCAATATCAAAGTCTAGAAATTTAATCATTGTCATTTCTTTAAGTTGTATGTGACACATCTCTCTTCGGTAGTGTCCACGTGTTGTAACCATATAAAAGAGATTTTTTAGTGGACGTAATTTTATATAATTTAATTAACTGAGTTACTTTTCTTCTTTCCTCCTTAAGTACATGTCGTCAGTAATCTGTTTATTTGTCTGACGATGTCCCCGTGAATTTGATGTATCCTGAATCTTATGTTTTATTGTTTGTTGTAATTTTAAAGAACATTATTATATTATGTTTGTTGTTTAACACTATCACTTTCATCTCTGGTGTCTCAGCTAGTGTCTTGCTGACATCTCTTGTCTTCTCATTATAGAGCAACATACATGTGTCCTTCCATTGTTTTCAGAATCTGCAGTTTTCTTTCCTTGTCCACCCGTTTTATTTTTAAACATCCACGTATGCACCACATTTCAGATGGTTCTGTTGTTCGTCGGTTAGATTTCCCTACTGTCCACTGTCCTAGATTTCGCCGCGAGCAAACCGCGATTTGATAGTATCACGTTTTGCTATGGTAAAAGTTCTATTGGCTAGAATATATTGGCATCAATATGTTTTTGATGTCATGTTTTGCTCCTCCATCCATTGTGGTAGTGCTACCCGATTCATCCACTTCCTTTATACCACTCTCCCCAATTTTAGTTTAAAAAATCCATAATTTCTTTCATGGAGCTTTACATTACTTTTGTTTTGCTTTATTCATTTCAACCCAAATTCCTCTCCAAATAATTTTCCACACATTCAATACTTTTTCTAAATTTTCGTGTTCTTGAAACAGACCCGTCGATCCCCCCTTAGTTTGTATCCAGGTCTGACGATATCCAGAACTATCGACGGAGCGGTATGATACAGGAAACACGTTATCTTGCGTTATTATATGACTTTATACCAATGAAGATAATTATTGAACGAGCGAAGAGAGTACTCAGCTTTAACTCGACAGTTTGGCATTCGTCTGTCTGTCTGTTTGGGGGTATGTCTCACGATAACTTTTAAACACGTCGACTGATTTTTGTAAAGCTTGGCGTCCATGTCCATGCTTTTACCGTACAGATTTCTATTGTTTTTGAGATTGACCCCCCCCCTAAAGTAGGAGGGGCGGAAGCCAAAAAGTGAGGGGGTACGAATTGTGAAAAAGCTCATGTGAGGTATCAAAAAGATTTTTAACTACAGTCTGAATGTTGTGTACATTTTTAAAATTTCAAAAATTTGGACGTCAGGGCCCAAAAAATGGGTGAAAAGTTTGATAAAATCGCAAAACTTCATGTGAGTATCAAAATAAATGTAATTTTAACTGGCATTTCAATGTAGTGGTAAGTTTTCGATATTTCAAAAATTTGAGACCCAGAGCCCAAAAAGAAATTAAGAATTTGAAAAATTGTGAAAATCTAGCAGTCTGTCAGACCATAAAAGAATTGTTATCGAAATCAGAATGTTTGGAATGTTTTGTGTTTATTGTTTGGTTGTGTGCTCTACAATTGTTACATTACTAAAGAAATAGAGTAATCGCGATTTTTGTAATTTTTCCCATAATTGAAAAATTGTTTAATATACAAATTTATGTATTAATAAATTTACTTCGTTTACAACAGTGAACGAGTTGTGCAGCTATATGTAGCATACTAGTCAACGCCACTGGGATTAGACGACCGTAAATACCTGATGGCCGTTCCTTTACCGTAAATCGTCCCCAGTAGCGATGGCGCTCGTGACAATATTCGTTAAACAGATGGTGTAGGTCTTCCCTGTGCATTGCACAGCGCCAGTACTCGTGTGTTTATATCCCACAATAAACTGTGGCCATGTGTTCGGTTCGGTTCGGTCCAAGCTACTTGTCGTTGTCGGCGGCCGTGAGTCATGCGCCAACAAGAAGTCGACCGACCAGAAGACGCATGACGTAACGTCTAAATATTTCCTTCGTAGGCTTTATTTTTAGCAGGCGTCCGTCAGACGTTTTTGTGTATAGTAGCGCACCGGACGCGTCCCGCTCGTCTTCTTTCAGCTATTATTCAATAACGCACGCTTTGACATACTCGTACAACGACGAAATGTACTTAAATGTACATTTATTACACACTCAAACGGGCACAGCTGGTCTCATTTAATTTTATATGGGTTTATTACCGTCGTACAGAATAAGTAATGTACATTTATAGACATGACGATGCTGGTGTAGTTTTGATCTATTTCACGGAAAAAAATGGTAAGTTACTTTCTCTCTCTCTCCCCCTCTCTCACCCTCTAGCTAGAAAAACAAAACAGTCTTATGACAAGTTTGAACTGTATGCGGTCCTGTACATCCGTCTATAGCTCCTTCCATTTCTGATGTCTTCAAGCGTTCCAGCCTTTCTTCTTACCCGTCCTCTCTTTCCTTCCTCCTTTTCCTCTGCAATCCTTAGCTGCAGTTTTTACGCAATATACGTCCAACCAAACCGTTTTTCTTATTACCGGTACTTTCAACAGTTTTAATTCCATTCCTGTTCGCGTCAATACTTCATAGTTTCTCACTCTGTCAGTCCATTTCGCCTTAATCATTCTTCGTTCCCCACAACCACATTTCCACTCTCCAGTAATGTTACTTAGGGGTTCGTAAATTGCGCAAAACGTCTGATCTTCGTTTTACCATTCCAACGTATGCTAACTAGGTAACACTTTACCGTCCGACGTAGAAAAAAATATTAAACACTGTTAATACTTTTATACATTTGATTCGTTTAGTTTTTTTAGAAATATATTAAACACGCTACATTTATTATTTTACTTAATTATTATCATTCGCTGATGTTGTTATCATTGTCATTGTAAAAATCACTATCGCAGGATGGATGTTGGTCAGGACAGGTTTTATTCGATGTTAAGAAATTTAGGAACGTTGCAACTTTCAGATTTCTTAGCCGCCAGTAACTAACATTGATTGACTTCAATAAATTTCGCAACGTGTTGCGTAGATTTTGTCATCATCATGACTTAGTACTTCCCTGCTCACTGCTGAGCCAGTCTCGCCCTACCTTTGATCGCGTTCTCTCCCGCGAACTCTAGGATTGTACCCTTTCACAATTGAAACTCGTGTTCTTTTCAGCAAGTCGTGTCCAGTACGTACATTAGACGACAGTTCACCTTTCCGTTCACAAAATGCGTCATCGTGGTCGCTTTCCACCAGCTTTCTTGTCCAGGCGTCCTGTCCAGCACCACTTTATTTATTTTTAATTCTCCATCTTCTTCGCTTCAGGTAGTAGTCATGTATACCTGTCTTCTTCTTCTTCTTCTTCTTCTTCTTCTTCTTCTTCTTCTTCTTCTTCTTCTTCTTCTTCTTCTTCTCCTCCTCCTCCTCCTCCTCCTCCTCCTCCTCCTCCTCCTCCTCCTCCTCCTCCTCCTCCTTCTTCTTCTTCTTCTTCTTCTTCTTCTTCTTCTTCTTCTTCTTCTTCTTCTTCTGTACGAGGTGTTAGCTCCTTAACAATGCCATCAAGGAATTATCTGCATTTCCTTCTCTTTACCTTAATTGTCTCATTGATGATGCTAAAAATATTTAATTTATATCTAACATTCTCTTTTCTTTATCTGTCAAGTCGTGTATTTCCTTTCACCCTTCTGAGGAATATCATTTCGTGTGTCTGTATTCGTTATTCGTCTTGTTCGTTATTATGCATATTTCGCTTCCATTTGTGAGGTTTGGAGGCCAATAGATACAGAAATTCTGTTGCGCGTATCTTTTCTCATTTTCCTCATTTGTTTTTAAGAGCTTCGCTCGTTGTTTCAGATATGTTTTCCTAAAAATCATCGTCCCTTCCTAAGATTAGCCTTCAAGAATGTTGATGATGAAGTCGTTATGTCTAAGATACACTATACAGACTACGTGTCAGCCTAGACTGCATTTCTTATAGTAATTTTCTTCCTCCTTCACATCTCGAAAAACCTTTAAATTTGTTTATCTTTCGAGCAAACAGTTTTTGTAATTTTTCGCCGTATCCTCATTTCTGCCGCTTGGAGACGGGTCTTATACTGCAGGTCGTTGTGTTTGAGCAGTAGTATTTAATTCGGAGACCCAGTAGCATAACGTTTCTAATTTCTGTGTATATTTTCTTGACTTCTGCTGTTAATCCTAGCACAGGCTTTTGTACGCTTTCCTCTGTGGAGTGCGCAACGTCTGTATCGTGTTCGTGTTAACTGTCCACGCACCTGGCCCGTACTGTATTGTTGGAAGCCGGCACGGATTGAAACTTAACCGTTTTAAACGTAAGGCCAGCGTTCTTCATAATACCGTTCGTATTTATTGACAGTATCTGGATTTGTTCCTCAGTGTTTTGTAATCAATTTACCCGTTACACTTCATATAGGCCTACATTCGTTATCACTGATCGTTAAGATTTACGTCCTTCACCGGCGCAATTTTATTTCATTTTTTTTTTTAATATATTCTCATATTTGCGTGTACATTTTTTGGCTTGCTGCTCATTAGTCATTTTCAGCGTCTCGATGGACGTTGATAAAAATAAAATTTGTCATTTTAATGGAATCGGATTGTGCCCAACTCCCCCTACTTGGATTTCAACCGTGTTCCAAGTGTCGCTGGGTGCGAACCGTCGTTGTGGATTTGTATTTTGTTTCGAGTCAGGTCGTTAGTATACAGTGAAGAGATATCAAGAGAATTTAATGCAAACAAAGAGTTGGAAGTCATATTGTTTGTCTATCGTGAAGTGTACGTAATAGGGGAATGAGATCGAGGTCGTGCTTAAACGGAGAATCTGTGCAGTTAGATCGAATAATATGCGCCGTTTGTTCTCTGGTATTGTGTTCAGTCGTGCGGAGTCATCGTCATCGAAAACGGGCACGCAAATCCGCACCAAAGTGCGGTAAAATCTACAAGAATAACAGTCACGAGAATTGATTGTTGCTTACCGTTTTATTTTCCTGTTCATATTCGTGTCCATACATATTCCGTGTACAGCTTCATGTGACCATGTAATCAGAGGCGGTAAAAAGGACAGACTTGTTCCATATCATCATCAACATAATGACGACTTTACGCTCCTTCCGAAGTTATAGCTAATGTTTGGAGCTCCTGTAATAAGCGACAACGATGAGCCACTACCCCTCTGCCATCCCAATCACACATTCTCAAGTTTTTTATTTTTTTCCTCCTAAACCGCCTTTCTCCGCGCCTTCGTGTTTCTTCCCCTGTCTTCACTTTCAGAACTTTCAAGCCATCAAACTTCTGATCCTCCCGTCTCGTGCTCGGCCTTCCTTAGGTCTTTTTCCGTTTTACACCCTTCTTGAGATTATACAGGGCTTTTCGTTATGGACGCTTCATTTGTAATAGCTGACTGCGCGCTATCTTGGAAAACATATTTTTGGCATATCTTATATTGATGTGCTTAGTAAGCATTTTGGTTTATCATCAAAACGTGTGTTCTGCCTCCGAACTTTCCGAAATTCGCTAAAACCCATTTCTCGTTTAATGACTTCTTTAATAAGCAGAACTGTCATATGTAGGACGATCAGAATTTACTTCAGATTCGATAACGTCTACTGCGTTCCGAGAAATCACTGTTTGATCCAACGGAATTATCGGCCCACGTGTTTTTTCCAGTACGAGCAAGGAGCTCCACTTAGTATCAACGGCGAAAAGTATCGGGCGCTGATAACCAATTATTTTTTGCACAGCTTGAATGGCATGGACCTAACTGACGTTCGGTTTCAACAAGACGATGGTGCGTACCATATTTACTGGCTGTAAAGCTCCAAGGGTTTATTATTTGGCGGGGTGGTCACATTTCATCTTGTGATCTGATGACTTTTGAGTATTTTTTGTAGGGCTACAATATGTCTGCTCTGTTGTGTAATAATAAACGGTTTACGATTTTTAGGCAAATAACTAGCTTGTTGGGTTAATGTGAGTCCAGTATATCTGACAATGCCAACGAAAAGAGACTCACCGGGATACACGTCAACATCGGTGTCGCGATGTCTACTTAACCGATATTTGTGTCGTACATAATGGTATCCTGTGTAGTTTAACAGAAAATAAGATCTACTACGATATCACAAACATAAGCTGTTCTAATTGATGTGTTAGGCTCTCACGACAGGCGCCAACTCTGTTAAAGCTATTACTCTTTGCCCGGCTATTGGGCCGTGGAGAGATGCTGTTAATTAGAGCAGACGTTTCGGCCCCACCGTTGGAGGCCATCTTCAGTGTAATACGATTGAAAGTTCTACTGTCACTGTGGTGTTTACCAGTTCCCACAGTCCTGTGGTAGAGAAACATAAATTGTTCTATTGAAATTGAAATTTATTTGTCTTTAATCCCAAACCCTTTACTTCTCATCTTGTACGTGTTCGGGCCCGAACCGTCTTAGATTTTTCGCTTTAATACGTCTAGCATTGTCGCTGTCGTTAACTTTTTCCTTTGTCTCCTGATCTGTACGCCTTTTACAGCACAACTGAACAAGTTATTGTTTTATAAAGCCTCGTTTTTGTAATCCTATAAAATGTTTTACGCTTTGTCAGTTGTTTTATTACCGTAGAGCAAAACTTCGCTGTAAATTGCTGCAAAACTTCGAGTTTTCAAAGACCACACATGAACTAACTAACATGAATTTATAATTAGCGATTTAACGATAGGTGCAGGTGGAGAAGAATACACAAAAAACAATTCGACGTGAATGTAAACGTACCGTCGTTAATTTGCAATTGACGTCACAGCCTACGTAAGCGGTATAAACATAATTGCAGTTGGGATTATTTTCTAGGATCCGTCGAGGACGTAGTCGTCTCGATGCGTTCAAAAGAAAGAAAGAAAAAAAAACGTCGAGTCCAGTAATGTTATGTGGTCGTAGACGTGTTTTATTGAGAGCTGTTTTTTTTTTTCAGCGCGTCCTTGTGAATGTCGTTTTTTTCTGTACCCACAGTGGTGTTTGGGATGCGGCCAAAGATGTTATTATTTCATGATTTTCTTATTGCAGTGTTTCACTGTTATCCGACACACGTTTTTCGCGCGCTCCACGTCTGCACCGTGTTCCACTTTACGGTCGCAGCCGCCTGTCTGTTTCGCGCGGTCGGAATTAAAATTTCAGAATTCTCCCGTTTCGGAGGCGCCGGTGACAGTAAGGAAGTCACAATTTTTCTTTTTATTTTACGAGAATAAAAACATTTGATACGGCGATGTAAACAAGTGGTTTGCAAATTTTCATTTGTCGAAAACTTTGTAAAGCGCTGAATGTACAAAAGAGGTACAAGAGAGTTTTTTAGTCATTCAAAGAATACATTATAGGTCTATAAAATTGTAATATATTGCAATATACGAATTATGACAGACAAGTAAGGAAGTCGGAATGGAAGCGGGTTCAGGTACTCGTGTTTCGGTCGTTCTACACTTTCGGTTGTCGCTTCAGCGAAACTCTAGAATCGCACCTTCAAGTTCGTCTCGGGGACCCCGTGATTTGTCAGAAATGACGCACTCCACCGGGGTCTTCGAGTCCCTACCCTGGAGATTTTCGTTTGGTCCGTGGCGGCTACTCTGTTCGCTTCTGTTTACTCGGATCGTCCGTTAACTAGACAGTGCTCCGCCACCTTGCTAGACGATCCCCCGTAATAACTTCGTATAAACCCCTCAGAACCGTCCCCCCACCTTATTGAGCTCCCTTGCATCCTGTCTGATACCAGACAGGCACATACCTAAGGCTGCGGCTTGCCGACGCTGGAGTTGGAAAACAGCGTCTGCCATAAAGATAGACAGCACAGAGTTTTTAACAACCAGTCAGCGCCTGCTTTGCCGTCTAGGCTGGGCTGAAACTCGGAGCATGGGAAACCATCCGCCCTGTAGTGGCAACCCATCGTTATGGACGAATTGTCTCCGGGCAGTCGAGCCTGTCGACCACACCAGCGCTTCTCTAAGCTCCTGCGGGCGATGCTTTAAAGGGGGGGGGGGGCTACGGAGACGCGTCTCAGTACTGGCTGGAGCAATACTCTAACCAACAGCTCCATGTCATACACGCATATCGCGTATTCGTTGACCACTCCCTAAGACCTTGTGCCGAGCGAACGACCGAGTTGTACTGAATGAAACTGGTGTTCGTCGGGCTCCGGCCTGGACAACGCTCACAAACCAGTAGGTCTACGCAAGACTCCCCTTGCATCTTCTTTCTGTCTGTCATCCAAACAAGAATCTGAAATCGTCTTAGAAACTGGTGCAAAATTAGAACGAATCGGACATTTCCTCCGGATACATAACAAATGAATGCGTGATACCCAATATATAGGTCTATATATAAAAAAGAAAGTTGAATGACGAATGATCACGATGTTACAGTTTGTTTTGATACGCCGTCATCGAAGGCGTTATTTCCAGAAGAATCTTCCTAGAAGCAATGCCTTTTAAAGCGATATGAGAAGAAGTCGAGAAGAGTTTTTGGCCCTTGTTACGATTCACATTTTTGTTTGTAAACCTCATAGCAAAAGTGATTACCTAACTACTAGCGACGGGCCCAGTATTAGCAACTAAAGTTGTCATCGTTTTTTTGCGTTTATTGTCACCTCGTGTCGGTACAAAAGGGAACGGGAGTACGAAACTACGTTGAGCGTAGCGTTGTTACCAACTGTACGTTATTATTGATTAGCGGAGACAGACAAGTAAACAATGTTTGCGCGCGCGCGTGCGGAGGAGGTGTCGATGAGAGGGCGACGCGCGAAGGTGGGTGCGAAAAGCCGTAGGTTATTTTGAATCTCCGCCCGTTACAGCGGTTGAATTGTTCTGCGTGACCGTGTGGCCGACGCACCGTGATTGATAACTCGACGCGACCTGTCTGCTGTTGTACACGGAGAGAAAATACAGCGAGAGGGTTATGTGTCGCTATGCTGCCTGTAGAAAGGGGAAAACTACAATGCATGTTTAGTGAAGTCGTGTTTGTTTCTATTCGAAATTAGCATAGATCAAAAAACTCGTCAAAATTGTTTTATGTGTAGGCCTCTTTCTAATTAGAACAATTAGGAAGACTGCCCAGAGAGGGGATCGTGGCACAAGTTGCGCCATCAGAATTTTGGGATTACGTATTGTAGGTTTTTTTTTTGGGGGGGGTTATAGTGACCCGTTTAAAATTAATCAAGAACCGTTTTAGAAGTAGCTTGCGGTACGACTGGCTTTTCAGTTTCATTCTTCCTTCATGTGAAAGTGATATCTGTAACCAAGTTCATAATGAGTAAATCATTAACATTTTTAATTAAGAAAGTTGTCCGATTCTGGTGTCGGAATAATTTTTCCATAGTGGTGTGCAACAATGATAATTCTGTTTATTAACAGATTTGTCATTTCCAGTGAACAAAGAAAATACTTATATTTAAGTTCTTTCAGTATACAGATGATTCTTGGTTGATAAAGTATAGGCTAATAGTTATGCTTTGTTTTGTTCCACTTTTAAACTCAAGCAATCAGTATTTTTATATAAGTATTCGTATATAATTATACAAAAAGTAGGTCCAAGTGTTTCTTTTTATAGTGTCCCACAAACCTAATTAAAGCTTTTGTTATTAAATACTAAAAAATCTAAGTGACTTTATAATAAAATGTTGAAAACGACGAGAGATAAAAATTAAAATTTGTGATAGAAACCTAAAACAAAGCTAAAAATAAAACTATATTTTTGAATTTAATTGAATTATTTTATACAGTTCTAACTAAATTCCAGTGCAGTATTAATTATAGTTTATTCATGTTTCATTAAAAAATATAACACAGTTTTTCAATTAATAAAAATAAATATTTTAAATCTCTCGGTGATTTATAACGGTTATTATGTATTACATTCGATGTATAGGCTAAAGATGAAACTAAGGGAAAATTAAGGTGGGATTATGGTGCTGGTTTTGCGTGAGGGGAGGGTACCACCGTACGAAAGAAACGTTTGTTAATGAAAGCGTTCACCAGGCGCAATAGACAGACGTATTAACAGTTGGATTACTTTCTTTTGCGGGCACCGTCAAACAATTGCGGATTGTCCATTAAAATTTGTGTTTTCGACGAATTTAGGGAAACACGGCGTCAGTGTGCGGAACATTCCCCTGGAGCCAACAGGCTATAACATAATGCTTTGCGGTAGAATTTTTTTCACCCTTTCGTGTGGTCGAGTTAATGGGTTTCTAATTGGGTCGATTGACCCAATTATGCCTTGATTTAATGGTTATTTCCGAGGAGTTGATTTCACCTATTTCACGCGTGAGATACAAGTAAGGAAACGAACTGTTAACATTGTAACACTCGATCATTACGTTGTTGCGGACGTGTTAAATATTTGCGTGCAGTCAAACGGCAGTATTGTTTCAATTAATATTTAGACGTAATTTAAGTAGTAAAATCACCAATATTCGTGAAGCACCCGATTTCTCCCGAAGCGGTGCATCCTCCTGCACCGTCGGAATGGAATAAAATGCCGTAGACCTGTATCAGAACAGGACATTATTTTCTAAAGGCGAATCTGGAGTAGGTATTTACTTGAATGATTTTTGTTGACATTGTTGCCCGCTCATGCTGCCCATAATGTTACCTCCCACCGCTAACACCTTCCCGAAAACATTGCCCCTTCCCCTTAATTTTTGTGTCTGTCACAGAAGCTGACAGACCACATACGTTGCGTATTTGGTGTTCCCCATACGTGCACCATTCTTCTACATTCCTTTTGTAGGTCCCTCCAAGTCTCTCTGATGGCGATCGTGTTCTGAAACCTTTATGAGGGAGCAAATCCCGTTTTCACCAGTCTTGGGTGATGCAAGAGTTTGCTGTAAGATCACCGCGTGTATTCGGTCGAAACAGTATTCGCTGTAAGCTCTTTCTACTCCAAGACGTTTATTCCGAAGACTGAGCAACTCTTATCTTGTCAGTCCGTACACTACTTGTTTAGTACTGCATATCGTATGATACGCATTTTGGATGTGATCAAATCACTTTGGGTACTTATATGACGGTCATTCAGTAAATAAAAGTTCAAATCACTGTTGTTTGAATATGATTTATTCCATAAATTTTAACAAGCTTCGGTTTTTTCCAACATAATCTGTAGATACTTGCACGCTTCACTCTCAGCTGTGTTACTTTGCGTATGCCAGCAACAAAGAATTCTTTGTCCCGAAGTCTTCAAATTTTGAACATTTTTTCACTTCTTCGTTACTGTAAAACTTGGCTCCATGTGACTATGCTTTTAAGGGCCCAGATAAAATGAAATTAAGGGGTGAGGGCTGGACGATAAGATCGTTGCAGCAGAATCTCGCAGCCTGTTTTTTTTTTTTTTTTTATTTGTTCTAATGTTCATCGTGCGGTGTGCGAACGAGCTTTGTCTTCAAGAAAGTGAACCCCAGTCTCTGTTAACCTCTAGTTCCATGTTTTTTCAGTAGTGACGCAGGATTCTGAAGCACATTTCTGTAATACTGGTTATCGATAGTGCGCTATCCTTAACTTAAATCACAAAAATTTGATCTTTAGCATCTCCAAATATCATTAGATTCATTTTACCTCCTAACAGATAGGTCTTGAATGTTTTTTCATTACTGGAAAACTGGGTGATTCCATTCCATGATTCTCCCCCTTGGGATGCGCCTCATAATAACAAATTACTCTCTCAAGAAAAAAAAAACAAAAAACAAAAATCTTATCATTGAATGTTCTCTTCAAAAGTGTTCTTCTCAATTGGACTTGTCGTTGTTGAATAGTAGTGAACGATGTATGTATATTAAAATAGTTGTCAATCAGCTGTTTTAAATTGATGACAGGGGTGCCAACTTATGATTTTGAAGTATCGTACTTCTTATTTAGATAGTTTTTGTGATTTTATATATATTGGCTCGTTATTTACTGAGTTACCCTCGGTGTTAGTGACATTTTACCGAGGATGTACAGAATATACCAATGCAGTGGTGACACACGTTACGCCTGTTCGGTATTAGCGGCGGTAACTCTAACCTCACATTAAATACCCTTTCCTTCTTTCCCGGCGGATTTATTGCACCACTCGGACACATTTATCATCTCATCTTGCATGCTGTTGCTGTTTGTTATTTATTGTGTTTATGAGATAACTAGTATTTCCAGTTTGTTGTCGGAGGCACGCGCGCAAACACACACTCGCAGCCTGCGGTCGTGTCGGTGCGTGCGAACACGTTTCGAGGTTTGCGTGCGCTGAGACTCGGATTTAGTCTATTTTTTGCTTGTTGAAGGAAGAAAGTTTTTTTTTCCGAATATTATTGGTTATCGTTATTATTGCGTTATTGTATCTGCGGAGGACATAACAAATTGCTGATGAAAGTGAAAGCCGTCGAATCGTATTTCGGCGTAAACGCTGATGACAGGTGTAGTGTTTTAACTTACTGCAGCGGAGTTTCATGTTTCTTCAATCTGCAGAACTCATTGAGCGTGATGTGCGATTTGAGTTCATTTTTGGTTTTGTGAAAAAACACATTCATTGTCTATAATAGGTATGTCAGTGGAACCTTTCAGCATGGTCTGAATTACTTAGGGGGTATCGTGTAACAATTAGTATAGTCCAGTATTTCGGCTTCCATTCCTGTTTTGTGCTGTAGCTGCACAGTCGTGTTCCTTTATTACCTGCATTCTGTATGCAGATTACACTTACAAATTGGACAGCTGAACATAATGTTCAGAACAAAATGTTAAGAAGAGAGGTGGGAGTCAAGAATCCGAGTTTAGAAAAAAGTAATGAGAAAAGTATATAGACTCTAAAGCAGTGATGATTTTGCCATAATGTGGACAAGGAATAAAGGCAAGAGTAAAAACGAGTAATCATATAAGAGGAAGTGAATCGCTTTTGTAGTTCATTTGCGAACGACATTGGGCGTAGAAGCTAAACACAGTGGATGTGAATGTTACTCGAACAACATGTTTGCCTATCTGTATAATGAAAGCGATCAAATCTCGGCTCCCTCCTCGAGCTGTTCAACTCCTGTCTCCGGCTACAGTACTTTCCCCGCCTGTGGAAAACTGCCAACATCGTAATGATACCCAAACCCCGTAAGCCGCGCATGCTTCCTGAAAGCTATCGGCCTATCTCTCTCTTGCCAGTTATCTCGAAGGTGTTCGAGCGTCTCCACCTGGCCCGCATCTCGCCGTTATTGGATAATTTTATCCGCAACGAACAGTTCGGGTTTCGCAGAGAGCACTCGACCACTCTTCGACTAGTCCGCGTGGTTACGCAACTCTCTGACGCCACCAACAGGCGAGCGGCTACGCCCGCCGTACTGTTGGACGTGAGCAAGGCCTTCGATAAAGTTTGGCACGAAGGTCTTCTCTTCAGACTTGCCAATTCCCCCATACCATCGTCCATAGTGTTTTTCCTCCGGTCGTATCTCAGCGACCGAACTTTCAGGGTGAGCGTCGACGGAACCTGCTCTGCAGTTCGTCCCGTCGCCGCCAGCGTACCCCCGGGATCTGTCCTCGGCCCCGTTCTGTATCTTGTGTACACGAACGACCTGCCTGTAGTGCCCGGTGTCACGTCACAATGATCGTCGGCGCGTATCTGCTGCCGGTCAATACTTACACCGCCCCGGTCTGGGCCGAAGTGCATAAAAGAAGTTGCAAAGCGTCCTCGACAGGAGTCTTAGGCTAACAGCCAAAGTCCCTTGTCGATTCCCTTCTCGCTTACCTTTTGAGAAGTGGACCAGGGGTGCCCATCCCCCCCAAGGCCCAATGCGCAAATCCCTCCCAAAAGTCTCACCCCCCCCCCCCACTGCCGCCTGTCTACAAGCTTAGCACACGCACACATTTTTACATTCACGATTTATTATTCACGTACCCTCTGACTCATTGACAGGATGTTGTGCAAGCTGTCAGGGTCAGTTGTCGAAATTCCAAAACAAAATTTACTACTATATAGTTGTACTGGTAGAGACATTTATGCTGCCAGTTCGTTAAAACAATCATAAAGATATGCAATTGCTTTAGTTTTTTACTAATAGCTTAGTTTGTTGCACAAACACGGTAAAAATTTCCATCAATGTTGGATTGAAAATGTTAGTCTTGAAAAAATCCCCCCCAAAAATTCTCAATGCGCAACTTGCGCTATGATCCCCCCCTGTGGGCACCCCCTGAAGTGGACTGTGTGTTCGATCCTCCGATGGCACCATGAACACCAAGTTTTATGTACATGCGGCAAGGAACTCAGGTAATCTTCTTATAACCAGGCTATGATAGTACCGTATACTTTCAGGTGATATGGTGGAAACGACCTCGATATATACTGCGCTAGCGTAGGCTAGCACAATCAAGCCGTTGTAGGCCTGCTACAGAGCAGATCGCCCTACTTGGGCAGGAGAGAAAACTTTCAAAATTAGTGAAAAAGGAAAGCAAGATCACATGTTCGGCCCGTACGTTGATGTTAATTGTACTCAACTTCCAAACGTTTTGACGGCAGCTGAAAATTTTGCAAAAATGAAAAAAATGTCAGACTATAGTTCCTAGACCTATGCTATAGATAGGGAAGGATAAGGCTCGTTAAGTCTTTTTGCGCTGCCCTTATATGTGTTTTTTCCTATTATCTATTCATCAACGCCTGATATAGGAAACTATAAACCGAGCGTATGACTCATAAGACCGTCGTGACAAACTCACCGATTCTGTTTTCGTTGTTCAGTTGGTGCAAAACGTACACACATCGAAACGTCCCGTGTGGGGGGGGGGGGGGGATACCAACAGAAAACTTATGGAGCACAGACACAGAGAGAGATGTTATCGTATATTCTCGTCGTGAACCTGAACTTGACTGATAAACGACGAATCAGTTGTTATGTTTCTTCTCTGCGCGTTTGTTGCCTGTCTATTATCTGTATCGTACGAACGCCGCCAGGTTGATACAGATCCGTTGACTGGAGCTTGCCTACGTCATAGGGCTACATAACTGGGTCAGGTACTCGACTGATAAGATAGCTGTTGTCTGTATCGCACGCAGTTATTCCTGATTGATTATTGATGTTCGTTTACGTTCAATTTGGTATTTCTATAACTTGTTGTTTAAGGTTTTTCTTCCACTTAAATCGAGTTGGTGATTAGAAATTGTGTCTCTCTTTATTTTCAGAGGATATAACGTGATATTACACAAAAATAACTTATTCAGTTACTTTAAATTTATTTTTAACAGAATTTTGCTATTAGTAAAGGAATTTTAATGATTATACTAACGGGAAGAATTCGAGGGTAATAGACGAGGGTGAAACAAATATTGTACCGTTTGTCTTTAATTAATTAAAAATGAAGGAGCCAACTTAGGAATACGAGCTTTTTAAAAAGAATTTGAAACGAATGATTGAAAAGATTTTGCAAATAATATTTTGTGTTTTGATGTTGCAAGTATTTCGAAATCAGTTTGAGGTGAATATGAAATACTTGTGTACATGTTGGCGATTTCTGTTTTCCGTTCGAATAATGTTTTTCGGGAAAAGGCATGAGCAGAGCTACGGGTACATTCAGGTCAGCTGAATTCTGACAGGTGCTAAGAGCGCGGTAGAACTACAGAATAAATATATTTATTACGACCATTGTGAGTTGATCCTGTACGTCTGTGTTCATCGAGCTCCTTTCTGAACCAAGGATATTTATCGACCTTTATGGAAACGGGTCCGTCCACCAATTAAGGTCTAGTAGTATTAATTCCTGCTAGTATTAATTGCTACTAGTATTAATTAAATAATTAATGCTGGTAGCAATCAATCTAGTATTGTGACGAAACATGAAAGAAATTCTTTTTTTTTAATAATTATTTTGTGAAAAGATCGCTTCGCGCTAGTGACCCAACAAGCACGGTAAGCTCGAAAACGAAATGATATCTTGCCTCCACTATGTTTTCTTCCCAAAGTCAGATGAAATAGTAAGACTATTTATCTTACTTTAGCCCAGTTATAACATCTGGTTCGCGCAGATTGTAGTGGGAGCAGGGAAGGCAGTGCAGAATGTGGGGTGTGAGGTGACCAACCATGACACATAACCATTGTGATACATCATCCATGGCGCTGTTCTGAACACAAAATAATTGGTCCGAAAACAACGCGTCGGAGCTACGCATGCGCAATGAGACCTTTTGACATGGCACAACCAGGCAGCCGTTTCATGTTTAATTATTTTAGCTGTAGAAAAGAATAAAATGTTGTCGTCGAAACGAGTTAGGTTATATTCTGTTCGACAGTGCAAGGACCCAGCCTTACACGTCAGTGATTATTTTCCTTGAAAGAGTTCTGTAATCTTCCGAGTAAAGGAAAAATCATGAGGCGTGCTAGAACAGTGCGAAAGGTAAACCGCTAGATGGGTTCCGATAACTGGCATTAAAATTAGGCTGAAGGTGAGGCGACCAATAAAACCGTATAACTTGTACGCCGGTTGCAATCAGCTGTCTTACGGAGATTCGCATATTCAGGCATGATCATATTGTCGTCAACAAAACAGTGTGTTTATTAACAATGACTTAGAAGCGAGACAGAACTACTCTGCTCCGCACACCTGTTTGGTGACCTAGATCGCGGTGTAACTGAATACTCTCCAGTTTGATGGATTGAAATCATCTGATTATAATAGACCTTCTGTCACAGAGATATTCGAATGGAAGTTTTTTTGTTGTTGTTCTTGTTGATGTTGTGACTTAGGTTTTTGATAACATAGTAGACTGTTTTAATTTTTTTTTTCTCATTTCCGGGTAGACATTAATACTGAAGGTTTTATCCGATTTTCTGTAAAATATTTATTTAAAAAAATTGTATTTGATAATATATATGTACACAAACTTATAAGTAATGAATTTTAATGTGTCGTTGTAGTCCACTTTTACGAACATCTCGCTGTGTTACCTGGCTGTCCAAAAATATAATGGCATGTATTGCACACGTTTAACTGGAACAATACAAGGCCCTGATCGACTAAAAAGTAAATCTTCTATTGTGCTGTATTCGTTGTTCATAACCTAAAGATACCATACAAAACGTGCAATGATGAAATAAGATCTAATATATATGAACAATACCGAATATACAAACATGTAAATAAAGAGGGCAACGAAAATCTATTGAACAGTATGACGGACTTACAAAATCCCATCACATTTGAGATATCGCGACAAAATGAAAATCAACATACAGTAATCAGCTGATATAATATATATAGACCTGAATGTCAACATAAACACTCCGCAACAAAATCAGTTCTCGATAAATTTTGGACACAAACGTACGTTTCATATTCAGTGTTTACAATTCGTTTTTTTGTAAATATGTAGTACCCTAACTGTTTTACAATATTGTGACCGCGAGTGCAAAGTGGTCTACGCCCGAAATGATCGAAAGTAGTATGATATCTTTAGGTTATGAACAACGAATAGGCCTACATCACAATAAAAGATTGAGATTATAGGTACCATTAGTAAGCAATAAGTGTGTATATATTAATTATTAATACATCACATTGTCATATTGAAAAGTAAAGTTTATTTGATTATTTTATTACGACTTACATATCTGACAAAGTTGTCTCAAGGAAATTTGCTTGTTAGTGAAAATTTTCGCATCATCCATCGTTGTGTTTTAATTTTGTCATCTGACGGTTTGGTGTTTAGTGGAAATTTTCGCACCTCGGGAACTTTATAGTAGATTTTCGCAATTTAAGTACTTTCACGCTTACATATATTGAGTCTCACACTGACGCTACACTTTTAAGAAGTTACATCATTACAAGGCAAGGTTTACATCGGTGAGTAGAGGCCCATGGACCTGTTTCGTCTCAATACTCCTTGGCGTTCCAGAGTTTTTCTCTTTCCTACACGTCTGTAATTAAATGCCAGCTTCGGAAATCTCTCGTTGTCCATTACTTGGTGGTGCTTCTCTCGGTCAATTTAGTACTCCTGAAAACAGTGTTATCCGTATCCAGTCAAGTTCTTGCCATCAGTTAAACTGAGTACCATGTACGAAACGACGGAATAAGAAGCGACAATTTTAAAGAACGTACTTTGTGTAATTTTGCATAGTGCTTTTGAGGAGGGACACGTTGTGTTCTCTTGGTTGGTACCACTGTATTACTTTGGTAAGAACACAACAACAGAATTTTGTATTGAAAAGTCGGAGCAATCGTGGTGACGAAGAGCGGACACCAACGGTCCTCGATAACGCAGTGAAAAGTTTCACGAAGTAAAGGAAAAATACGTTCTTGAAAAAGTAATTTATTAAAAAAAAAGTATAATAAACAGTTGAACAAAACGTAGTCCACAGTGGCTCATATGAAAAAAAAAAGTTTATAAATTGATGATGGTAAAATTGGAAATCACTGAAAGAAATATAATAGAGAAATTATTGGGGACGATTGAAGATGGAGACAATACAGGAGACGCCATAACAGTACATGCAGGCCCGGCTCCAGGCAGGGGCGAACCGTGCACACCGCCCGGGGCGGCAGATCCCGGGATGTTAAGTTTTGAAATTGAGGGAAAAAATAAAATTATTCACTTAATTTCATCACAATTTGTAAGATCAGTAAGAATTACTTTATGTATATCACTCTAAGAATTTTGCTAACATTACCCGTGACAGGGGCAAGCGGAGAAGTCGAAGCTCAAACTTATTAAAACTTATCTCAGATCGAGTATGTCCAAGACTTGCCTGAGTGGTCTGGCGACTGTATGTATAGAACATCAGCTAGCTGAATCACTTGATTACAACGAAGTCATAAAGGAGTTTGCCAGTGCAAAAGCTAGACGAGTATTTTTTAACTAAGGTATATGATACACTACTTTTGTTATATTTCAATCACAATGAATTTTAGTTAGTATTTTAATTTTAAGTCATCACATAGGCATACATTTGTATTGTCTCACGATTCCTTGTATTGTCTCTACAATTTTTATTGTAGCCGTTCGCCGTATCGTAAACGCGAAAAAGTTCTAGTTGTTTGATAAACACAACAATGCAAACATTCCTAGTCGTCATTTGAAGGCAATCGCCGTATTTTTAGAGTACGTCTAGTGTGCGTAAATGTGTTCAGAATTAAAATAGGGAGGGGGCGCCACTCATAAATACTGCACAGGGCGGCAGAAGCGCTGGGGCCGCCCCTGAGTACATGTATTGGGAAAATTAAAGATACAACTAGGAAATGAAGAATATTGCTTTTTATGAATATATTCAAAAATGAATTCCCGTAGACTTCACAGGAAGACTCTTTAGGTACCTCGGAAAATTTAAAATCACTAACAGATGGATTTAAGTAACCGTAAAAGTCGTAGAACTTCAAATTATCCAAGAAGACGTCAAAGAACGTTTAACACTTAGGAAAATTACATAACTCTGCAGGTTTCCAGGGAAAACTCAAAAGTGAAGACCGGTGTCGTTTCAACTGAGGAAAGAACAGGAACTTCGAGAGAGAATGAAAAGGTGAGGGATAGAAGGAGGAAGGAAGGGAAGAAGCAGTTGAACATAGTGAACAGTGGCTCAAACGAACTTAAAAAAATTTTTTCAGTACAACGGGGGATGCAGTCAGATCGGAAGAATTAAGGAATCAAAGGTACACACTCCTGCAATCAGTACCTTGTTGAAATACGTGAAGCACGACGCTGTCGAACATATGTAGCCCGTACGACGGATGTGGGATGATATACACTGATGTTTCTGTTGCATTATCGTTAAGTACATTTTTACTCGTGTTCTGCAGACACAATAGACAGACATCCGTGGAAGAAACAACGCAACAGTTTTTTTTTTTTTTGTATCCATAGCGAAAAGAAAAAGGAAAACTTTTAATTAAACTAAAGGAGCAAAATAATATTTAATGGAACAAGTGGTACAATAATTATGAAGGTGGCGAGAGCACCAGGCGGCGGAGAGAGCAACAGTAGCAGGTGTGTGCGCGCGCGCGCGCCAGTGTGCGAGTGCGTGCGTGGCAGCAAGCTTGACCTGCTTTCTGCTGCTCAACACTATACACTTGGCTGAAGTCTAGTTTTCCCGGATTTTATTAGCATCGCTGTTGCGCGTCTATCAGCTTTAGCTATCTGGTCACGTTTATTGTGTTGGATTTCAGTATTCATTAGAGTGTGTAGCCTACGGTACGTCGTTTACCGTCACGTTCGTTTAATTGCGACTCGGCTAATATACAAATACCGAATCAATCCGCGCTGAATCGTTTTCTTGTGAGATTGAATTGCCCGAACGACCGACCTAGTAGTCAGGACTTTATCGGGCGGGTAGATCGCGTTTGACGACGTTTCTTGAAGTTAGTTATTTCTTGAAATGGAACGCGTCGCGCTCTAGTTAGTTTAAAAACCTCTGAAATCGAAATACTAAAAAACAACTTGATTGAGCAGCGGATCCAGAATTTCTTCAAAAAGGGTGGCAAATTTCGATAATCGTGAAGTCGGTCGCTCTGAAGTCCTGTATTCGCCGCTTTTATGTTGCGTTGGGAACGGTCGTGGCGTAGTGGCTAGCGTGCGGCGCTGCTACCCTGTCGGCGCGGGTTCGATTCCCACAGGGGCCATCTGATGTAGATACGACCGTTCCCCCTCCCAAGGCGATGGCAAACCAGCGAGAGCTATCCTGCCTAGTATAAACCCTCCCTAACTATGCCGTTCGGATCCGGCGTTAAACTGTAGGTCCCATATACCTGTGAGTGACTCCGTTACACGCGCACCACGGGTATATGCGAGGAGGGTACAAACCAGCCGAAAGACTGAAGAACCCAGTAATAATAATAATGTTGCGTTTTATTGCGATTATTGTAGATCAGCTGTTACCCACACTCGGTTTATTTATTACGCTTCAAAACTTAGGCTTGTGGAACATTACGAAATTGTGAGATTTCTTGTAGAAGACGACTTCAGTGCCCACCCGCTTGTGGATGCGAAACTGAAACGCTGTGACACTGCGTTCGCTTTTTCAGAAATATCCGTCAGAGGTTCGACGCAAAATTTCACTTCTCTTTGCAGAGTACGTGTAGGCAGCACTCCCGCGCGGTGTAATCAAATTTCAAAAAAAAGTGTTCGCACAATCGATGAATTCCCTAGCAGTCGGCGGTATTTAAATAGCGAGCTCCATACGTTTACCTTGCGTAAATAACACCCAGCAAAGTACTGTAATTTTCAAAAATATTTTGTCACGTTCACAGCACGCAGTAAGACGAACTTTTTTTTTGCAAACGAGGCAGACGTTAAAGTCATGAGAAACGTGACGTCACCGTGTGCTCCCCGTTTTATTTTCCATCGAACCTGATGTTACTAGCGTTTACCAGCCGTATGGTCACATTCCCGGATTTGTAGAAAGTCCAAACCCATAACCCATTTGTCTGCCACACACACATAAAGACGTGTTCATCGAGTCTTGTGAAACACGTCTAGGGTGGAGGAATATTTAATGTTCCACCTTGAAGTTTTTTTTTTTTTTACTCGGTTATATCAATGTAATCGGTTTTTAATTTTGTTTAGTATGGTGTAATGATATCAGTATGAATCGCTATCTTATAGCTTCCCAGGTCAGAAGGATAACATGCGGAAGTCGTTGATGTAATAATGTGTTGTTAATTGCGCGGCACTTTCCGACACTGTCGCTGCGCACCAATCATATTGCATCGTTAGTCGGATGAGTCCGCATTGCCGCTGTGTTGTTACAATTGGTATTCATAAACAGCAGTTTATCACCTTCAGTGGAGCCGACCCGACACGTCGTCGTTATTCTGCTGTCGGTGTAGCTGTTGGTTAATGATGTGCAGAAATGTGTCAACAATGTAACTGCACTGATACGAGATTAACAATTAATTACTATTGATAATATTTTGTTGATACATACGGTCATCCTTCTGAACTAGCGAGCTATTAAAAACGTCGTGGATTCATTGCAAGCTTAGGTGTTTCAAGAAAATATTTGTTTGAAAAAGCTTGACGTTCAAATGATGTATCGTTAGTAGCTCTTCTCCATGCATTAATTTTAACAAGAAGAGAACCTATTGTCTTATAGTTAAAATACTTAGACATGAAATGGCTGTTTGGTTGCGCTCTGTCAAAAGATTTCAGTCGGACCAATTATTTTGTGTTCAGAACAGCTGCACGATGGATGTGCCATATTGTTGTGTGCCCTGGTTGGTCCACCTCACACCCCACAACCTACGCTGCCTTCCCTGCCCCCACTACGATCTGCGCGAACCGTTCCACGCCTTACTATTCCATATGTACTTTGTTGCCTTTTCTGTTTGTGTGTAACACCATAAGTTAATTTTTCATTGCTACTTGAAAAGGTGCATTAGCAACAGAAGAATGCATTATCAAAATATTTGTCCTGATTTATGTCCGGTTTAATGTGACAAACGCTGAGGAGCAAAAAAGCAGTAAAGAGGATTAAACTCAGAAGAGAACTGTAAAGAAAGAAAGAAAGAAAGTCAACGAGGGGACACAGGTGTCCGTGACGGAGAAAAGTGTCGGGATTATTAACATCAGAGTCACAGTCAGCCCGGCCGGATTATTTTTACTGTTTGATATATCAAAGGGGTAAAAATTAATCTGGCGTGAATTAATCGCTAATATATGTAGCCAGTTGGTGGCGATGGTTAAGGAAATGCGCGTTTGTTATTACGGTGGAGAGAAGTTACTGCGTTAAGAACCGGGAAGAGGAAGATTATTTAATATAATAACCCTGTTCAAAAAAAAAAGGTTTTTCTTAGCCCACTCAATATTCCCACGGCTGTAACTCTGTCAATTATAGCTGGATTTGATAGTTGTGATTTCGTGATTACAATCTGTACGGTGGATATAAAGTGTGTTCTTTTTCTGTCTTTTTTATAAAACATTTGTGCACGCCCTGGCCCATTCGGGACTTCTGTTTGGAATTTGCCCTCTTCTTGAGCGATCACTGCCCTATTTGTCAGTGTAGTGTATTGCTACGTGTATAAACTTGTATTTTAAGTCCTTTAATACAGAAATTGAAGGATGTTGTAATGTGTATATACCCAAAACAAAAACAAGTTGGAAAAGTATAATTGAAGCATTATTTGGCCAGTGAAAAGACTATCGTTTTTTTCCCGCTGTAATAAAGCGCTTTACCATTGCCTTTAGCGTTGTATGGAGTCAATTATTTTGTGTTTAATGCACGCTTGAAGTCATTCCACTATCTCGACCGTAAAATGTAGTCTCTCTCCCATTTAGCAGAACGTCCGTCTGCCATCGTGCCCGTTGACACTTACCAGAGAAGAACCCCATATAGCCAGTCATTCGTTGCCTGAATCTCGTTTGAAAAACGTGGTGCGACTACTTTAAATCAAATGAACAGAAAATGAGTTTTTACGTTTGGGTAGAAAAAGATGTGTGTCGTACTTAACTAGCCCTCAGTTGATTTTATATATCGGTAGTGTATTTATAAAATAAAGTTACACACGGGGCTGGTCGGCACGTTGGTTTCGTTGCGACTCATTATCGCAACGGTTGTGCTGCGGTCGTCGGATCGAATCAACGTTACGATATGGTCTTCACAGCCCGCAGGCCTAATGCTTGAGAGGAGAAGAAGAAGAAGAAGAAGAAGAAGAAGAAGAAGAAGAAGAAGAAGAAGAAGAAGAAGAAGAAGAAGAAGAAGATTACACGCTGTGGACAATCTGCGTAATGTGTTCATGTATATGGTTATGTTCTCATATTTATGTTTCTGATGCACTTATTTTCATGCCCGGGTGGACAAGTTAGAAGACGTTTCCTGTATTATAAGTTTTTGACTTTCATTCCCCATGGTAATATAAGTTAGTTGATAATATTGCAACACAACAAATAAAAAGCACCGTGAAACCGATCATATATTCGCTTAAATTTCGCGAGATTTGCAGTGCGTGATCGGTTATTCCTTCAAGGGAAATAAAAACTACACGTTTAACCCTTTTCTGGGCGCTTTTCTCAGCCACTTGTGGAAATCTAACAGTGAGACTAATCTGCGAATATTGCCACATTCGTGTGTAGTGACGTTTCTCGAAGACACCAAACCTATGTTCTGTAGGGTGCATATAGGCCTACTATACAGTGAGTTGGACGAGTGAACACACTCCACTCTGTGAGAGATACGGTGAGAGTGGAGGTCGCGCAGTTTGGTTAGGAAAATTGGACGTGCGCCAGGCAGATGACGTTATCCCCACTGGCGCTCTTTTCTCTTAGCGCTTCCCATAACACACATTTGTATGCGCGCGCGCGCGACTATTATACGACGAGCTTATTGAGATACTGCCGGTAACGGTCAGGGTTTTCCTGCGCGTTAACCATTAGTCATACGCACTTCTCTCGCTTCATAACAGACTGATGGCGGGAAATTCCGTACGTCTCTTTGTGTTATTGCCACATCCGTCCTTAGAAGAAGTCCATCTGCATGCCTGCCTGTTTCTTTATTTCTTTATGTACAAGATCCCTTTTTCTGTTCCGTAATTATGTTCTGCTACCTGATTCTCTACTGTAGCTTGTAAAATAACAGTCTTGTAAATTGTTGAGCAACGATATAATTGTTATTTATTGTAATTTATGCGTGTTGTTGTTTTATTGTTTATCGTCGTAGCAATTAACATGTAGGCCTACATTTGCTTATAGAATTACAGTACTTTTTCATTTCTTTTTTTATGATGTCGCCTGTTGCAGCCTTTTTTTTAATGCAAATTTTCTGTGTCCCTTTCAGTTTAATTTTACGAATCTAAAACTTAATTAGGTAGCGTTTTTTCGCTTCCATTCTGTCTAAATTTTGGAACCATGTAGATGTGTCGAATTGACATTTGCAAATACATGTCTTATTGAAAGTGCGAAGCGAGTTATCAGTTTTAACTCGACCGTTTAGCATTTGTCTGTCTGTCTATCTATCGCGGTATGTGTCCCGATAACTTCTGAACGCATCAACCGATCTTTGTAAAACTTTTACCCTACAGAATCCTGTTGTCTTTGATATTGATACTCCCAAAAATTACGGGACATAAAATGTGGGGGTCGAATAGTCGAGACAACGCAAAAGTCCGTGCGGGGTATCAAATTGAAGGGAATTTTAACTAAAATCTTAATTTAATGTGAAGTTTTGGAAATTTCAAAATTTTTGGACGCCAGGGCCCAAAAAGTTAGTCAAAATTTTAATAAAATCGCAAATTCCATGCGGAGTGTCAAACTAAAGAGAATTTTAAGCAAAATTTGAATAACTTATAGTGAAGAGTTTTAGAAATTTTAAAGTAGTGTATTAATCTTTCATATATATAGCCGTGCTTTTTGAAAATCCGTTTTACAATTTTTCTGTTTTCCACTTGCTCCTTACGCCTTATGCCTCCCTTATGTTTCTCGTTAGTGTTATTCTGACCACACCTAAGTGTCTTATTTCGAGGGCATCGTGTAATACAGCCAACTGGCGACTTCAGACTATCTTAATCGTAGTAGGAGACCCCTGTCAGTTTTGGAATTATTTAATCAAAATACACCACGCCTTGACTCAGAAATTGCACCCTGTTAATTAGTATTATAATAAGCAGCGAACGCATATTTGTCGATACGACTTGATTGTTCGATAACTTTATGGGGGCGCGCGCTGTCCACGTATGCTTAGCATTTTGTATCACTAATTAAACAGGAAGTAGTGCAGAATGGAAAATTAGCGTAATAACTGTTATGTCACGTTATGCAACTTGACTCGGCTAGCCTCCCAACCGGAACACTTAACGTTACCGTTTTTTCTTTTTTTTTAATGATTCTGCAACAGTTGATTGTTCCAGTTAAGAAGTGCAGTATGGTCGTTGTTGCCAGGCGAGCGAGCCAACTCCGCACCGGAGCGTCTTATTTTTTATCGTTTTTTTTTCAGAGAAAAAGCTTCCTCTGTGCGGTGCCATATCCTAAATGTCCGTCTGAATTTAATTACTTTTCTAGTAGTAATTTGTTTTATGACTCTTGATTCTTATTCCGTGTAAATGTGTTACATGGTTTGTGTCTCTGGCGGTCTCATACGGAACAATTTCCCACACGTTCGATTCTAATCCAATACGAATTGTTTCGTAGTCATCCTCTTTGTCTCAGTACCTTTTTGACTTAATACCTCTTTACACTGTCGATAGACAAGGATTTAATTCAAATTTAGGTCGAGCTGAACGAAATATACAATTTCAAGGTAATTTGATGAAGCGTGAATTACGTTATTTATGTCAACCATTATATCGTAGTAAAAATGCTCTCGTCTTTTAACAACAGGTTCATACATTAAAACATTACAGCTTTCGCATTCAATTTCATTAAGACTCGTTAATACTCATAATCTCCTTACTTTGCTCCGTGCATTGGGCTGTGTTCTTCTGTAAAATCACCAAAAAGTTCGACTACCGCAGTGGTGGTCAGCTTCAAAATAGAAAACGACCAACCTCATCACCAAGAAATCTCGAGCCACGGTTTGTCCAAGAATAGAAATCTACGGTGTAGAGGAAGCCCATAGAATGGCCAAGGAAAGGAAGACCTGAAATAAACTAAAATCGAAGCAGATGGAATAATTTTATTCAACCTATGTTCCGCCTTGCTCAGTGACCACCATCTTCCATTACTGTTTATTATCCATGACTGCAGATTCTAGTCTCATTCCGCGTCTCACTTATGTATGCCTGTTCCTGTCTAATCCTGTTTGTGTACAGCACCTTCCCCACTCATTTCTGTTTCCTCCAATGCCTACTGTAGGGCACCCCTGTTTCTGCCTCGTACAGACACATCCTTCAGTCGTCTGTATATAATTTTTTTTATGTTACGATAGGAATTGTGTGTAAATCGCTAAATGAAAAGTTATTATTACTATTTTAATTTTTTATACTTTTTTCCAATTCAAAAAAAAAATAAAATAAAATAAGAATACGTTTCTTTTAACGACTTGCACTTTTGGCTGTCTCTGAATCTCCATACTTGCGTGCGTTACAGCGAAAGCAGTATCGTGCTGCGAATACGTGAACCACAACAAAGGGTACAGGCCAGCCAACGTTATACGTATAGCGTCTTTTTTTGTCTTCTTTTCTGCGGTGGAAAATCTATTGCTCGTTACACGATTTTTTTCAAAGCACCGTTCCTTTCTTATTTTGTTGATAATCTTCTATTCGTGTGTAACCGAAGTCAGAGCAGGCGCGAGCAGAAGGAGATGAAATAGAGAGAGAGAGAGAGAGAGAAATGTAGAAAGTAGAACTGGTTACCACGGCCGCTGCCGCCATCATGCATTCTACAAGTGTGGTTATCTAACTTTACCACCACGCTGTACGTAATTCCTCGTCTTTCTCTCTTCGCTGTCAGTTCCTTTCTCTTTGTAGCGGTCGTTCCTTTCCACCAGCAGCAGCAGCGGCTCGCAATCTATCAAGGACTGTCGTTTTTCGTACCGACGTGAAAGGGCCGCTGCGCGTCGATTAAGCAACTTTGCATTCGCAGTCAGTACGTTTTTTACTAATTATATAAGTTTAATGATTGCAGCTCACAACTGCACCCATTCGAACATGTTTTGTTTTTTTCTGCTTCACTGTCAACAAACGCTATAATTAGTGCCAGTAAATCGATAATAATTTTTAAGAGAAGTATGTTGGAAATTACGGACGGTATCGAATGTATTTCTTTTTTCCCCGTATATAATTAATCAGTCGATGAATGTCGAATCGAATATCTCTGTTATTCATCTTCGAGTGCCGTTTTCCTAGACAATTTCTTCTCTTATCATATCATGTCCCCCTGGCATTGGCAATATTGGTCCTGTCGAAGATGTTTTACAACCGTGAGACCTGTCTCCTTCCGATTCCTTATAACGTTATGCCTATTGATTAATTAATGTTCAATTCAATTAATCAATATTTGATTGGCCTACAGGTTAGTTTGTCTAGTTCCTGCAATATTGATCTTATCATGCCACGCGTTGGGCAGCCATATTATAACGTTAATAGGGGTGTTCCTATTAATCAAGTGTTAATAAATAAATTTTGATCAAATTATTCAAATAGGTAATCGACAGTGCTATCAATCAAGTGGTCTAATTATCAATAAAGAGTGATTAAGCTTGTCTTCTACTTCAAATAAAACTTCAAGAATTAAAACATTTATGAATATGGTATCTGTTAAATTATATTGACTCTAAATCATTAATTGTGGATTTTACTTTGAAAGAATTGTCTTGTATGCCAGGTCTTAAAATAAATTAACTCAACACTATCGAATCCATTATAAATTAAATTTATTATAATAATGCATGTTGCACGTATTCATTGCAGAAAAGAAATTATGTAACAAGAGTATATACTACTATTTCAAAGAGATAATTAAACTCTATAACATATCTAAAATATCTGAAAGAAAAACAATCAAATGCTTACACATACTCGTGTGTAGTTATTGTATCATGAAATAAGACATAGTTGATGACGTTAAGAACTATCAATGTTGCGTGCTTGAGATTTGCACTAAGTGATATACTTCGTAACATATTTAAACACATATACACATGAAATACCTGCACTAATAAGATAATACATATGTAATATTCTATAATAGTATTTATTCTTAACCATGGATTCGTATTTATAATGACTCTATTTTGAAATATCTCAGGCAGTTAGTTCTAAGTGACAGGTCAGCGGTATTACGATAAACTAGGATTATAATAAATGGTTATTTTGGTACATTACTCAAGTCATCGTAGTGTCTCGCTCCCGTTGCATGTGTCCGCTTGGATCCGTTGGGTGACGATTGATGCTGGTCCTGGAACCACTCGTAACTCGCACTTCCAATTGTTATAAGTACATTGTTTCGGAACCATGAAATCCGTTATAAGTTTGTATAATGTTATTACAGTTTAAGTCGCGATACTTGCGCTAAGGATTATATTGTCTATTCGTATCGCGTCAGTCTATTTATGCGAATTTTAGTTCGATACTTCCACGCACTTTGGTATTGTTTAAATACATGTTCGACTCTTCCGTAACGCCTATATTGATTTCAAGTTCATTAGACGCATATAAAACATCATCGGCACTTGTCTCTATTCTACGAAATAATTTTGTAAATTATTCGGTTCACAAATTAAGTCTTATGTTGTATACCGATTCATTTCGTTTATAAAGAGTTCAAGTATATTACTGCTGCATTATACAACTTCTTACGGCACTAACTGTATTAGTGTTATACTTATACTTATACTTAGAGTTTTACAAAGTTCATTAATCGCGCATCGTCGCGAATACCACTGTTTCGGCTCAACACTTCAAGTCTTACTCCCGAACTTCCACTAATACCGAACACCAGTTTGAATATCACAAAACAAAATTTTTATGGAAACTGAGAGAAAATTAGAGTAATACTGCGAGAGCGTCTCCTCTTGCATACAGGTTTTATGCTCTTCGCTTTCCTACTCTCGCTACTCCTTCGAACGCTTCATTTTCCCACCAAAATAGTTCTGATAGGACAGTTGCTCGGATTTCCCTCGGTACTCTTGCCTCTAGTCTGTGATTCTTGTGAATTCTCCACCCAGCGCCGTTTGGAGAGGGACGTCCTTCTTCGGGATTTGTTCTCTGGTCGTCGGTTCCCGTCGAGACCATCCCCTACAGTTACTCCCTTCTGAATCCTCGTTTCTAATTGGCTGGCTGGCTTCTCTACTTGAATTTCTAAAAAATCAAAAAAATTTTCAAAGCAATAAGTACGTTATATCCTCTATGTATTTGTATTTTATCCTCCATTATCAGCTGGAACACACACGGTACTGATCGCCTCACAATATATCCCCGAGAAACGCTAGTTTCCTACATTTAACAGTTTTCAATATCTCTCAAACTGCGTTTGCCCTAGTTCAGACCACCCTCATTGGTTCGCATAGCTGTTCAGGGTAATCTAAGCATTCTTCCACGCGGCCACATTTCGAATACCTCCAAGCGATCGAGGTGCAGCTTTCAGCGTCCGCGCGTCGGTTCCGTCCAATAGTACGGACTATCCCATCATTCTTCGACGGGGTTTCAAGTTGATGTTATCATTACTCCGTCAACATTCATTAGAAATGTTCTCATTTTGTAAAATGTTGGACCATCTGAATTCACGATCTAAATGTTTCGCGATTTAATTCAATACGGCATTTAATTTCTTTCTGTGGCTCAAGTTGTTCAGTGACATAGGGCCTAGCAACTGATATTTAAAGTAAGGGACCTTTTCAATACTTTCTCCATTTATTTGCAGTTCTATGCTTCTCTAACGTTTATGTTTACTCCCATCTCTTGTCCCACAGTGTTAATAAAGTTTAGAAGGTGTTGAAGCCCTCGAACAGTGTCACTTGATATGACTTCTCTTCTTCTCCAACCCAGAGGTTGGGGAGCTTGCGATGTTTTATTTTCCGTGGACAGCCTCGTGATCACTACATATATTTTTTTAATTTTCTATGTATACGTTTTTGTGTCCATTTATAGTCTCTGGTTGCCCCAACACGGAGATCCAGCCGAAGAACTATTACTCCGGAATATTTAACTAGAGACTGCCCTGCCATTCTTAACATTCTGAAACAAGGAATATCCTATTGGACCTTTAATGGTTTCCAGTTGCCTTCTCCATCCCATGCCGTTGACTTGACAGTTCGTGCGCCTTTAGGGATGGTTTTCCATCCCAATGGCAAGAGGGCGGCCTATCCTTTTACCCGCTTATCGGCGGCCCTTGGAACTCGTTGGCGCTTAGTAAAAGGGGATCTCCTTATCCCGGGAGCTGCTCGGTCCCTGGATTCGTTATACGCTTGCTTATTCAACGTTTATCCAAACTTTGCACCCTCGCTACCGCGGGGAGGCGAATGTCGGGGTTTCTCTTCATCGAGTTAAGGATCTTTATGACAATTCCCGAACTCTCCAGTTTTATGAAGGACTGTTACTCCGGTACCTTTCAATATGACTGTTAGGCCTGTTTATTATTAACTCGCCGTATATTTTCACTCCATACTCTTGTCCCTGTAAGGCTTCTTTAAATATTTTACCGAGTATAAGTTAAATAACGGCAGAGATAGGACGCTTGTCTTCGCTATATCTGACGTTCGTTCATTATTCTTCTGCCATTTGTCGCCTGTATAAAATTCTCTATGATTACCGAATCGGTGTTGTCAACCCTGTGCTCAGTCAGTTCCTTTTTATATTTTACCCTGCCATCGGGTTTTTGTAGTCAGTGAAGCAGGGAAAACGTCTTTGCTTTGGTCATGGTATTTTGAAGAAGTGAAGTCACGGCATTAAGCGCAAATGTAGTCTCTCTAATGTCAGATGCATATCGGTAGAGAATTTAACAGGCGACGTTCTGTCGGCTCTCAGATGCTGTAAATAAAGTTACCAATACCAAAGTAGATTACTGTAGAATCTTTCTTAATCGAGATATTCGTCATTATTTTGGTTCTCCGCGTCCTTGGTCTTGCTTGTCACTGTCAGCCCTACACTTTTCATTGCGTACATTTGGGAAGTCGTGGATAATATCTGACGTTATAGGTTATCAGTGGATTTCAATATTCACCTTATTTTTCGTCTAAAATTTGCTGCTACGACAAGCTAAATTTTAATTTTTTAAGCTTCCATATTGTTTAGGATGTTATGAAAGAGTGAACGTGAACATAGCATTCGACACGTAAGTTATGATATATTTTTATTCCACTAAAATTTTCGATCTGGTGACTGTGCTAGCTTCGAATTGTAACTTCTTGTGACACTTTAAACTTGATAGTTGTAGCTTCAAGTGTTGTAAAGACTCTGATCTACAACAAGTGTTACTGTAACTGTTACTACTACAGCTGTCCACTACTTTTGGATTCGCGTCCGGTTTCACGAACGGTTCTCAATGTTGGGAACACAGTCTGCTGTCGTACCGTAAAATTAATTTTCACGTTTTGTTCCGGAACAGCTCAGAATACTTGCGCAGGAAATACCTCGCTACGGCCACATGCGGTTAAAGTCACTACAATGTACGAGTTATGCGAGGAACTGTTCCATTTAACGAACGGAGCAAGGGCGTATTTACGGAAGGGGGCGAACGTCCCCCCCCCCAGAGGGTCCAAAAAAGTTGACGAATTTGGTTAATCTATTACTTTTTAGATTATTACTTTTTCTCATTTTTTCAATACGCTAATATAAATAAACAACAGTATCTTTTTTAAATATGTATAAAATAAGTTTATTATACATCATTTGCGTATACGTTTGAAATATGAAATATAGGTAAATCAATTCAGTCAATAACCATCTTCTAAACAATGTTTCAATAACGCGTATTTTTAATGTGTTATTACCGTTTACTTTAATGGGCTTGATTTCAGGATGTCATCACACGTTTTCCAACTACTTTAAAGATAATAGTGTTGATTACTCTTAACTTGTTTTTTCTTTTGTGTAAAGCCGATTCTACCGATCCCCCTCCCCCTAGTCAAATTCTAGATACGCCACTGGAGAGAGGCAGTTTTTTGTTCGCAAATTCAAACTAAAATATGAGATTGACAGTTTTATTCGGTTTTGAGAAGACAATCAGAGAATGGTTATCTATCTTCCACTGAGGCCACGTCTCTTTGTTTACGTTTCGAGGACTAGCGGCTGGTTTACTTTTTTATTTATGTACGTCACATAAAATTGTAACTACCTCGTACAGAGATTCAACGATAAATCAGAGCCGCCGACGCCTACAGATTTTATTGCCCAACGTATCGGTTATGTGAGAACAAGAGAAATTAAGCTTATGTAATGTCGGACACGTGTGTGTTTACATAATATTCAGCGTTGCTGCAAGGGCAGATAGAAGCTGCGAGTGGGCAGTATCAGTCTAGCAGCGGCGGCCGCCGACGTCTGTGGTCATGGCTCCGGCGCCACCGCTGTAAATGCCGCGTTACAAAAATGGTTTGATATTAGAATACTGGCTGGCGCTCTCAATGCACCGACGACGCTGTCTTTTTGATTAAGCACTTTATGCGTTTGATTCTTTAAAAGGGATACTGTAAGGACGTCTTCGGTCGCAGTCGCCAACAGTTCAGCGTCCTACGTAACCGTTGATACATACCCTATTGTTGTGAGAAACAGCGACGAGTTCTGATCGATACTCGGTTTTGTAAGCAGCGACGTTATGCGAGTTGCAACTTTTTTCTCGAAAATTTTACGCCAATGCTTATGCATCGTTGGCCACAGGTACTTTCAAACGATATTAAATTTTATCAAAAAATGTTAAACATGTAGCCTAGAGGCAGAATGAGTCTTCTCATTTCCAAACTCTTTTGTTTAGTTTCTGTTTCGCCAGACGCGTAGACCTAAAACGTTGTACGATTTGACCGTTTGTGACTTAGCTCGATCGAGATCGCTCTAATAATAATTAAGTAAAAATAAGAGAATTTGCAAACTCTCGTCATATTAATAAAACGTAAATCTGGTGATTGCGTTTGCCTAGGAATACCTGCATATGGCAACGGCTGGTTAACATATCCTGCAGGGGCGGATCCAGCAAGCAGATGGGGGGGGGGATATGAAAAGTTGGTTATTCTTTAATGATCTAAAGTATGAATGAATGAAGATAAAAACACACTGTTTATTATCAACACAGTAAGTTTATAACGTACAAGTATACAATCGTATCTGTGTTTGTCAGTTCATTGTTCTTTTAATAATATTCACACAGTTCAAAATACACACTTCTCATTTAAGTTGTGTATCAACCAAAAATTAACCTGGTGTAAAGGTACTGTTACAATTTAAAGTAATTTCAGAGAAAAACTATGAACCTATATAACGTGATATGAATTTTATATCATATTCAGAATCATAAGACAAAGAGAAAACTTTCGTCTGATGTGACCATTTGGGGGAGGGGGGTGATTTCTCCCATACCATAAGTTTTTAACTTATAAATTTGTTATTATTGTTTTTTAATCTTTTCTGATATTACACTTCAGTCACGTTTCTGAAAACAGACAATAAGACCCATAAAACAGTTTTAATGCGATTTTGTAGTGAACATTCACTTTTAGTTTTTGTTACTATCTTAAAAAAATTATAAAGCTGCCAAAGATATACGTATACATAAAAAATAATTAGGTTTAAATTTAACAAATTTAAATTGTATGCGACTAAAAATACCGTAATTAGCGGATTGTGTCACAAGGTAAATGGAACGTATTGGTTATTTTGATAACGGTTATCATGGCAAATACAATTCGACCTTGAGCGTGTACACATACATAAGTAAACGACTGTTTGACCTCGTTCCTTCCATTTTCCTTCCTGCTTTGCACGATGCCGGTCAATCGGTCATCACCGGCCCAGCCAAGTCTAGTGTCGGCCTGCCCGCCTCTCCTTACAAGGAGCTCGTGTACTCCTCACCTCATTTCACAGTAGTACAAACAACGCGTGTGTACTCAGCCCTACGTTTCGGGGGGGGGGGGATCGGTTTCTCCAAACACACGTTTTTTGTTCATCCATCTCAGTAAAACAATCGTCATCTTCCGCCCTTCGAAAATTTCGGTAAACGTCTGCTTTCTCGAGGAGTCGTCTATGTTAAGGGGCGTAGAAATATTAAGTGTAAAGTTCCACTTTCCCTTTGTTACTGTACACAGATAATTGCAGGACGCGTAAAATTTGTTTCCGTGTAACATTTATTATTTGCATTTTTAAGGGCAAAGACAGAAACAAATGGTTTTGAACTTAATTTGCCACATCCGGAACGCGTATTAAAACTTGCATATGGACTTGCATTAAGCAAATTTTTTGCGAAAGAAAAATTAATTCAGAAAGTCCTGTGCAATGACACCTATAAAAACGGGAAAATAATGTAGGGTTTCATAACTTGCTAATTAATGGAACTACAGAATGAACAACACGAATTCTCAAAAGTACAAGTTGACAAGTTGTAAACATTTAATCCCTTCTCCCCCTCTCGTATTCGACAAAACATGTACGGTACCTTAAAAATGGAACAATAAACAATGTATAGCCTACAGCAGCTTTTTCATCGTTAAAATGTTTTGGTTGATAGCAATTGAATGTAGCCACAGAATTCTATCCACAGAATGAAGTTTGCATTATCACCTTATCACCAAACGTGTCTGTGTTCAATCTCTCGTTCAGCGTGTCGCCTCAGCAAGTCAAAAGTGCTAAGTGTAAAGAAAATCGGAGCCAGAGTTTCAATTTTTGAGAACGCCTTTGAATCTTTGTTGTCTCTTTATCCTGTACACCTAGATGGTAATCAATCGGAAAGACCTTGACGACAAGGAAGAGGGAAGAAGACTACTACCAGAGACCTTTGACTGTAATAGTGCCAGTTGTGACAGACAACTGAACGCTTTAGTGGCAGTTCTGTTACGTGAATCTAGAGGAAGTTCTCATGCAGATTGTGGGGGCCAACATGCAATAAGGGATGTAGAGATGCAAGAAATAAGGCAGCCGTAAACAGTGTCTTATTTGTATAGGATGTAAACTGAGTCCCGAGGTGCTTCCATGGACAAAAGGGTTTATAGTTTTGGTGGGTGCGAGTCCGACACACCGTAGGAGAGCGGACATTCCTGCGACCGACAGGCGAACGTTAGTTTTCCACAGTCTCCCTCGTAAAAAATTATTATTATTATCGAAACTAAAGGACTTCTGCTTTGTAAAATTATCAGAAAAGTCTCTCGTCCTGCCCTTTATAGTTCTTCCTAATTTCCTTTCCACATGTAACTCTTTAATTGTTAAACCGTTTTTGTTCTTCAAATTATTAGCATTATTTCAATTATTATTCAATGTTTTTCCTTCATTCGTCTGTACCCACGATGCGTTTGCATTAAAATAGCGCCGAAATTAGAGACAGAAATCGTTAGATTCTGTTTCGGCAACGAGGGTGAAAACAGGATTGTAAATAAGACTGCATGGATTTGGAGTAGGACTTGTAGGGAGTTTTAAGAATCGATTGAGCATTTTCGGTGTTCCAAGCAGTTAAGGGTTGTCCTCACACGCAACCCTTTAAATTTGTGTTTCATTATTCGGTTTCTCATGATTTACGTTCACCAGGAAGCTGTGTGACTCTTAAAATGTGTTGTGTAATCCACAGTTCGGAAGTAACACTGTATAGGAAAGAATCCCGGACTGTGAGACGCGATTCCCAGGGGGCGCTCAAGATTTTTTTTTTAGCATTAAATTGTTATTAACTCAACGTAAAGTACAGTCAGAATAAAAAAATTGTTTTTCTTGACTATAAAAGAGCAGTTAGTTGTTGGAATATTTGTTTTTTTGTTCGACGTGCATTTTAAGGTAATTATTAACATTTATTATGTCGAACTACTGACAGCAATTACCTTAGGTATCATAAATTTGACGTCACGAAAATTATTTTGTAAAGAAAGTTAAAATATGCGTGTATGTTACTGTACACAAATCGGTACGAACGCCAAACAAACAAAAAAAGATATCTCATCGTATGATGTCAAGGGGAGCGCCACTTGTCACACGATTCTAAAGGGGACTTTGAAAGAACGGCTGGTAAAGCGCTGTATGGGAGCCTAGTATACGCACTCTCTTTCTCCCCCCCTCTATCTCTTTGCTCTCTCTACCCCTTCCGTAATTGGAGAGAGAGAGAGAGAGAGAGAGAGAGAGAGAGAGAGAGAGCGAGCGAGCGAGAATGAGGTAGTAGCGTGTTTGCGAGAGGGGTGTTCACGCGGTCTTTTATCGTGGCATTAAATATTATAAAAGAAACTAGTTGATAATATAACCACGTTCTTGCGATAGTGTGCCGTAACTGCTTCCATAAATTTCCAAAATCCTCGTCTGACGTAATCAGGTCAGCGTGTTAAAATTTCCTATCTGTTTGCTCTCATTACGCGGACGAGCGGTACTCTGTGTTTTACAAACTAGAGCTGCAGCTCAGAATTTGTGTTTGTAAATGTTTTTTCATCATATTTTATGTTGTTCAGTGATTTGTGCGTTGCGCGATGGTTAGAGATTTGTTATCGAGTCAGTGGTCGCCGCGTACAGTATTATCACGTCGGTCGAACGGATAGTCGTGTTGTACAGTGGAAACAGAATAGCTGACACCAACGAAGTCGCTAATTACAAACATTAATTAGACACAAACAACAGTTAGAAATCAGCAGAGGCAATTGTTATACGATAATCAAAATTAAATTTGTCCAATACACAGCAATAAATGTCAGCTTATTATAGCTTTGCACTAATTCACACGATTATCACTTTCCACTAAACCGCAACAATAACTCTGATCCACACTCGCAATATCGCCAGGTCTAACTGAACTGACCCGATAGCCGGTCGCATGCGCTTATACGTATATACCCCGCTGAGATTCGAGAATAATCTGTCACTTTCCGGATAAGCGCCTTGTGCTGTAGTGACACAGTGGGCCTAGATGGCGATAGGACAGTCGAATAACGTCTGTTCTGTGCCCACCACCCACTCCGTGTCCTTTCTGTAGCTGCGCGCCTTCTTTTTATCTTCTACAACTTTCGTGATACTTTTACTTTCACTCGTTCGATGGTTACAACCCAACCAATAACATTTTTACTTATAATCACTTTTATTATCTCTGTGAAGTAATTGTTTTAGTTCTTTGTTTGACATTAACTCCATCTCCTCCTGGGTATACCCACATACCCTATAGGTTATATTTCCAGACTTGCTTGGCCAGTCTTGAATCTGACGTTCTTTCTAAGCGTTCTTTCCACCGTCGTTTATAATCTTTCAATCCTTTCAATGAAGTTGACAATTGTAATTCTTCTCTTAAATGACCTCATTCTTTATATGATCAAGTCTAGAACACCTTTTAACTCCTCTTAAGAACGCCATTCCCGAGGCATTGGCTGTCGTTTATTATTCACACCCACAGGACAGTACAGGGACTGGCATAATTTTGAAAAACTTTCTGTCCTTCGACGTACAATGTCTCTAGAAGTACGACTGATTAGCCCCACAGATCGTCTGAAACTTGAACAAGCGGCGTCTTGCCTATATCGTGATGTGAAGGTGATGATAATGTTCGCCCTTACCACTGGCCTGTTAGGTGGACATAATATCTTCTCGGCTAGCAGAGCCAAACCGTCACATTATCGCTGTATGAGCAACAGTGTTCTGCGAGTCTGTCGAAATCAAACAGCTATGAGTTAGTGGGCTACTGCGTTTCCTGTCTGGCTGGCTTTATATGATAATGTTCTGTACGTTAAATTATCGACTAACTGGCTTGCACACTTGAATGTATTAGCAATTTGCGTTGTCGCACTTATGGTATGTCTGTTACACGTTTATGTAATGTCGACCATATTCTGTTATTGAGCTCAGATCACCTCGGGCAAACGCGAGCAGGATTTTCTAGTCGATTAGTTGTTTTCCCTGTAATTATTAAGCAGAAGCGTTCCCAGAAGACAAGGTCGTAACTTTCCGGCTCCAGTGTTGCCACGCTCTTTGTTTTTGGTAAGGATAAACACGCATTATCAGTAGAGAGTACAGGATCTTCCTCGTTGGACGCTTCGTCGTCCTGAGCAAAACAGGTTCCAGATTTAAACGGTCACAGCAGGAAAATATAGAGAAAATAATTAAGCGCTCGAAGGATTCTTTTTTTTCTAGTGTCGTACGCCTTAGAGCGTTTGGTTGCGTTCTCGAACGATTTATGGATTCTTCTCTGTTCAAAACATTCTGTGTATTTTCCTCTTCTTGATATTTTTCCGTCGGTAGCGTTCGAGCGAAACAGTTATTTCATTTTTTAAAATCAGTTGTGGCTTTTCTTATAGTCTTGGTCTCCTGACAGTTTTGATAGAAGAATTTTGACACAAACGATTGCCAATTGTGCCAATTGTTTCTGACACTGAAGATGGCCTTCGATGGTGGGACCGAAACGTCTGTCTTGAACACAAGCAGTAGACCACGGACGTGAAAGCCAAAGGAATTGTAAATCGAATCAATATTTTAATGAAAGTACAGCTGTAATGAAATTCTGTGGTGCGTTTTCGTTTGACCAGTTCGGATGGAGGCACTGGAAACTGCAGCTGGAGCACGCACTAAAACCTCAGAGGAATCTGCTGTTTACGCAACAAAATGCAGGAATTTTAAAGGGAACGGCCAATAAAACGATTCAGCTAATTGTCGCGTGATGTTCGTCATCGGTTTTTTCATGCACAAAACTTTAGTATATTAGGAATTCGGTACTATTGTATCCCCATATATATATATATATATATATACTGTATAATATTCCTGTGTATAAACAAAAAAAACGTTTTGCGCACATAACACGTGACATTTACTGTGAAATGTGCATGCAGGCCTGTTGTACGTAAATAGATTGGCATTAAAAGTCTTTATTTCGGTATCGCGCACGTTGTAATGTGATTACGCCAGCAGTACTGGTGCAGTAAAACGCTGGAAAAGTGCATTTACATGCAAAACGCACAATCGAGCTATAAGCGTGGACCGACACCACATAAAGGTCAATATTTATTGCGTTTTTTTATCTGTGCCGCGCGTGTAGGCCTACTCTCTGCCGAGTAGTGGGTCATTGAGACGACCCCTTCTGCCTTATTAGACCTTAGGTAAGCGAAAACGTTAAATAGAATATACATCATGTGATAAATTGTCTATCTGCGAGTTATATTATCGACCTTGATTAACGACGGAAAACCCCGCGTTAGTTAATAGTGTCCGGTGGAGAGATGGTTATGGCACGTTTCCGAGAAGTATTAAAACCCGTAAGACAGGGAGCGCGTGCGCGCGTCAGTGATGGGCACGATTATTATACAACGTTAAGTATAGATGATCTTTGTCGCCGCTTCCATTCGTTTATGGTTTTGTACTGCTCGTTTTGATTTGGTAATAACGTCATTCTTTTCTTCACCTTCCCTTCCTACGATCCGCGTTCCAGAAAGTTCTTGATATTTATTTTTATTCCGGCTGTGCAATGTTTCCACATTGTCCGGAACCAAAGATTACAGAAGTGATTGAATCCTCATCTTCCACTGCTGCTTGTCCATCCAAAGATCTTCAATTTCTCGTTCCCTCAATATAGTCTGAATTTCTTCTATTCAGGTGATTGGTAATCTTCCTCTTTTCCTTCTTCCTGGTAGGGTCAATTCCATAACTCTCCTGTGCCATTCTTTTCGTGTGTTCATATCATTGTAATTTTTTTGTTTGGATAAAATCAACAATTGAATTCTTCACCTTAATTGTGTCCTTAACAACGTCATTTCTAATTTTCTAACGTCTAGATACTCTTGCCGAAAGTCTCCAAAAGTCCATCTCTGCTGTTAAAGCTCTTGACATAAGTCGTTATATCTTGTGACATATTCTGTAAATATAATCGTCTAGCTTCCGTTTCGTGTAGTAACGTTCTTTTTCCTTGTATCCTTCACTACTTATGAATACCTCTAAATTTGTTCTCCTTTCAAGTGGAAGGTCCCGCCTAGTTGTAATTTTTCAAATTTTTCGCTTCTTTTGCTTTCCCACTTCCGTGAAACGATTTGCACCATATTAATGATTTTTCAATCTTTTCTTACCTCAATGTTATATGCTTATTGTCACGAGTATGTGTGACAATTCTCCATCATAGACTCTTTTCTCCATTTCATTGTATGTGTTCTCCTTCTGCGGTCGCCCGAGTCTACTCCGTTTCAGTCGTTTAGGTGGAACCCAGTTTAACAAATTTGTGGCCAACGATCGTCTGGCATTCGTTCCACCTGTGCTTCGCCGCTTTGTATTACCGGTGTCAGCACGAACGTGCCCGCTGATATCTACATTTCTAATGCGCTGGAGCCTGGATACACCTGCAACGGATGTACTTTTCCAGAAGTTTCTTTGATTTGTCTCCCAAGTTTCAGAGCCGCAGATGACTGCTGGTCTCTACGTCCCTTAGCCAGCAGTCTAGCAATCTTTACATACTATTAACGTAGTTGTACTTAGTGGAATAGAGTTCGTATGTGCACTTAATATAGTAGCAAATAATAGTAGGCCTATCTATAAATATAGTAACATTTATTATTCGTGTTCAAGCATACAAATAAACCATTTGATTGAGAAGAGAACGATTTTGGTATTTATTTAATGCTAAAGTTATTATTTTCTAATAATAGTTGTTCCAAAAGAAAAATGTTGGTAGACGTTATTTGATAAAAAGAGAACACGATTAAGCCAATCTCTCTCTCTCTCTCTCTCTCTCTCTCTCTCTCTCTCTCTCTCTCTCTCTCTCTCTCTCCGTTTCCCCTCTGTCAGCGTGAGGGTGTCCGTTCGCGTCGTCTGGGCGTAGTCTCTCAGTTTACACAATTGATCGTTCGTTTCAGCATTGTTTTATATATTGAGATTGACATGATGATATTTCAGTACCCAGCGCAGCGCTTCGTTAAGGGCCAACGTCTTGTCGCCCTCCACTTAAAGCAGTAGTAAATAATTAATTGATGTGCAAGAAGAATGGGAGTGCGGGCTCCGGCCTTCGCGTCAGTGCGTCAGCTTCAGTAAACACGCAGACGTTCACAGCGTTCGTGTCTGGGAAGCGAACAAACCTGTGCACACTTTCCCATATTGTGAAAGCAACATTTTGTTTCGTATGTATTATTTTCGTGGCGTTTTTCAGCGTCTACTGTCGGCTGTTCCGTATTGATTGTTTGATAAAGTCTTTCCGAGAAATTAAGCCATTTTCGTACCCGCTTCCCACATCGTTTCAAAATAAATTTCTAATTGTAGACGACGCGTTTCTCCTATACAGCCAATCGATACATCGATATCGCGGCCCACGTGATGGCGTTGCAGTTTAGTCTCCCACGTACAGCTGTTATATTCCGTATGAAACTGCCTTTTATTATTGAGAACATATTTTTAATGCCTACATTTATAGTTATGTAAACACCCTTTTAAACTTGAGTACGTTGTTTTTTTTTTTTAATATGTTTAGTGTATACGTGCGTCGCTGTTTAAATAATGTTGCAATATAGGGATTATAGTTGAAGTTTGTTCTATACGCCCCCAGATTTACACACACACACACACACACACACACACACACACACACACACACACACACACACACACACACAAGGTAACTGAAATATTAAGTAAACTAGGGTTACAGTATACCTATAGGCCCTTTAAATTAATCGTTTGTCGTACAATATTACCAGTCCAGGAAATGGTTACCGGAAAAGAATTATGGAGCTGCAGGTCTGACGGAGATTGACGATTAATGCGCGGCGTATCTGCTAGTCATCATCATCCTCAAGGTTTAAACCAAGAATGGTTTGTTCCGGTCTCAAATAGGCAAATATTACAGCTGGTCACTCCAGCGCTTCATCGGACGTCCCACACCTCTCCGTCCCCTCGGCTTATAGTTCCATAGTTGTTTGGGGATGCGGCAGTCATCCATTCGGAAAAGATGTTCCCACCAATTCAGCCGATACTGGGCGATCCTGTTGAGTGTACTCATAATATTCAGTTCCTGCCGTATATCTGTGTTTCTTCTATGATTATGGAGAGTATACCCATGCCATGTGCCTGAGAATTCTCATTTCAGCCGCTTGAATGCGACTGGCCTGGCCTTTCGTTAAAGTCCAAAAAGTCCAATTCTCAGACCCATAAAGAAGTGTGGGAAGAGCCATCACCTTGTAGAATTTTAGGCGTGTTCCTTTACTTGCTGACTTAAGGGTTCGCCTGATGGTCCCGCACATAAGGTTGAACTTATGCACCACTTCGTTGCTTGCATTATAAGACACACTGTAGCCCGGGTATTCAAAACTGTTAACTTGTTCCAGGACAGTACCATCTATAACAATTTTTGCCCGTACGTGATCAGTTCCACAAAAAGCCATCATACAAATGTATACCTATCTGCAATCTGTTTTCAGAGTCTGACAGAATAGCCTGATCGTCCGCAAACAACACAGTGTCAATTGTAGAGTGACCAATCATAAAATGGTCTGGAAGACACGTCTGCCATTTTTGTATGACATCGTCAATATATAAATTAAAAAGGGAAGGTGATAACGGACACCCTTGTCGTACTCCACAATTGATCAGGCCAACTCTAGTAACTGTTCTCGGTCTCCCTGCTTGTATTACGATTTTATTCTCCATATACAGACTCTGTATTGCTCTAATTAGATGTTGTGGGATCCCTTTCCTTGCCATTACTGCCCATAGTTTGGTCCGATTCACTCTGTCAAAAGCCTTCTCGAAGTCGATGAAAGCTATGCATGTGGGCAGCTGATACTCTCTACGCTTTTTAATGAGCCTGGCCATTGTAAATATACAATCTAAACATGATCTGCCCTTCCTGAAACCGTTCTGGACCTCTGAAAGTATGGTCTCCGTTATCGCATTCAGCCGTGTCCGTAATATAGATTCATATAATTTATATGAAAAATTAAGGAGGCTGAGTCCTCTGTAGTTCCTGCAGTCATTACGGTATCTGCTAGTAGTTCACCTAAATGTTTCGCTTCATTTATAAATGAAAGAATTGTCAGCATAAGTTTCAACTCTTCAGCACCATTTTTAAACATTAGATTGATTTGTCTATATTTACTTTCAGTTCTAATCGCTTGACTAGCAGTTATACGTAGTTTAATAGTGACCATGAATAATAAATGACAAAGGTTTTGTGAGAGGTTCGGTCATTGATTACAGATAATTCTATAACATTTGTCGATGTTTTGACAGAATTTATTATCATCATCAGTAACTGTATGCCAGCAATACAGAAATAATAATTGATAGCTGTACACGTGTAATGCGTGTTTTTTGGATGAATGTGTGTGAACATGTTACGTAAAGAATATAATAATAACTGACACCCAGATACTATTATTCTTATAGAAATAAGATATACGATATAACTATAAGATATTATAATAATTCATATAAAATACCGTATGTAATAATATTCGACAAATATTTATCTTCATCATCAACCGTGGCTCTACAACCCTTGGTGGGTCTTGGCCTGCTCCAAAAGTCAGTTCCATTCCTCCCTATTGCATACCTTGGCTTTCCAGTTTCGTATGTTCAACTTTCCGAGGTCCTCCTCTATCTGGTCTTTGAATCTACTTCGGGGTCTTCCCCTTTGTCTACTACCCATTGGTTTCTGGTAGAAAATATGTTTCGTAGGCTGTCCATCCTCCAGTCTCTCTGTGTCCAACCTACCTTAGCCTGTGTATTTTGATTAGCTTGACAATGTCCGGCTCTTTGTAAAGATGGTATAGTTCATAATTATAGCGCCTGTGCCACATTCCATTTTCTTGTACTCCTCTAAATATTGTTCTTAGAATCCGTCTTTCACAGCAACCTAGAAGTCACTCGCTATTTTTTGTCACTGTCCAGGTTTCTGAAGCATATGTCAGCACTGGCCTGATAAGTGTTTTGATGAATCTAGATGTCAGGTGCTTTTTTAATTCGACAAATATTAACAACCATTAGTATATATAAAGTGTGTGCGTTATTTCTGTAATGCCGTGTAGAAGTATTGATGATGACAATAAATTTTAGTGAAATGTCAGATTTAAAAAATTGTGTTTAATCAATGACCGAACCGTGAAAAATATTTCAACATAAGAGGGTATCAAAAAAGTATATTTGTGACACGCTTATCCATGATTTTAATTCTTTCGCTTTCCCGTTCTGTTGTCTGAAATCCCCTCCCCCGCCAAAAAACACAAAACACGCCGAAAGAGAAAGGCATATTTTACGAGGCTGCTGTCTTGGTAGCGAACACGCTATAGCACAGTGGAATAAATTATTAAAGACCAGAGAAAACGCCAGTCATATTTTGTTTATTAACAATCAATAATATCATATACATATTAAAATAATTTTCTTGTGTTAATAATACAGGTAGACCTCTCTATTACGAACTGTAAACAACAAACAATAGCAGTCACTATGTTAGGCAATAGTCTGCAATTATAACAAACGGTTTGATAACACTCGCTAAGGACAGCATGCACCAATCGCTGTAAAAGCCATTTGCAAAGTACTGACTGTACTTGTGTCCGATCAATGTCATATTGATGACGTAAATAAAAAGTAGAAATACTAGACATTGATCAGAAGATTTCTCCATTATTCTAGCGCAAGAGTGCTTGTACTAGACTACACGGGGTTCGAATAGCTACTGTGTTGTTTACAAACACTTTGCCAACTGTGCTTTAGTCGTCCATCGTGCTTTACAGTCAAAAACATACCCGATGACTAATTGGGTATTCGTGATTCCGCTGTGGCAATATTTTAGTATATTACAGTTTTAAGGCTATACGTCCAATGACTGCAGAAATTAAAGGTTTTTTTACTCCGAAACACCATTGTCTAAACTGCGAAAGAAAGACCGTCATTGTTTATTGATTTGGGTAGTGTACTCGTGTTTGAAGTGTACGGGTTAAGTACGCTTGTTTGGATGGGTGAGTACACATACATACGAAGCATTTGTTCGTACGGTTGTGTGTATCGCTTTGATAAAACTTTTCCATCGTTGCGTTTCGTCGCCAATGACTGGCGACAGCTCACATCAAAGGGGTCGTGTGAGACAGTCTCGACGGGGAACTATTACACTGACCCGTTTTTCGATTCTCTCCGGAGACACAGCAGGCTGGAGGTGAATTATTTGCTTTGTTTTTGTTTTTGTTTTCGTTTATATTGTTCTTGTACGTTTTTTATTGTATTTATATAAGTATTATACACGTTCCCCTTGCTTACATTACGTATATTGGCGCATTATTGCCTACGCACATAGTGCACGGAAATGAACGTGTGTCTAAAATTTACACGCGTATCCAAAATATTATGGTGAAAGGTTTGCTTTTAATTAGAAAATATTATAATCCACTCTGATAACGATGATATTAACAATACCTACCAATATTTTTTTTACATTCTATATTGTCTTCCTTGTACGAGGCAGAGCCTATTTGATAATTTTCTCTCTTCGATAAATACGATATAGTTACGTCGACATTAAGTGCGACGTTTACAATTAATTCCTTTTTTCACAATTGACGATTTTTTGTTCGAAAATGCTTCGTTGCTATCTAATGCTTTGATGTCGTGTGTGACACATAAGTGATGTTTTTGGTAACCCACAAATCGATCGCAAAAAAAAGACGCTCGCCTGTGTACGTGCAGGGGGATGTACGGCAAGTTCTTGAAGGCGATACAATATTCAGCCAGAATTACGTAGCCTTTTTTTATTGACCTTTACGTAGTCAGAATTCCCAACAATCTCTTTGATGGAGACAACGAATAAGGTTCATATCTTCTACGTTCTGATGGACAATATGTATGTTTTCTTTTGAAGTGCTTTCACTACACATCAGCGACACTGTTGTAAGTATTCCACGTACTAAACGACTCCGACTGTCCCCTCTGTGCATTGTGTTTTCTTGGAATTTTACGGAGAAACTGGTAGTGGCGTTGTGAAAGCGGCTAGACAGGTTGTTTTGCATGTGTATGATGCGTTCGCGAAAGATTTTCCGACTTTCAAATGCACTTGTGCCGCGGTGAGAAGAGTCGTTTGTTGGCGATAACTGAGAATAATTAACGAACTGTGAATTCATAATTTCACGGCAGGTGTGTAAGTTGTATACCTTTTTTAACGGAATCCCTGTGTACAGTTTAAAATAGATTTTAATACTGTTGCATTACGTTACTAAAGTCGGTCTTGAAATAACGAGCGCTGTGGCTAGAAACACGCGGCGCGTTGTCCTTCCTCTGATTGTCCAACTGTTATAGGACATAAACTAATGTTTAGTCTCGCATTAGTGTAGTTACGTTGTTATCCACAGATCGTCCTGTTGTATAGTGGAAACAGAATAACTGATATCAATGAAGTCATTAATTACAAACTTTAATTAGACACAAACGATAGTTATAAATTAACAAAGTCACTCTTATACAGTAATTCAAGTTAATATTGTTCAACACTCAACAATAAATCCCACCTTATTACAGGTCTGCACTAATTAACACAATAATCACTTTCGCTAAACCGCAACAGTAACCCCGAACCGCACTCTTAATATCGCTGGTCTAAATCTGAACTTGGCCTCTTCGAAACTAAATCTCGGCCGTCTTGCATTGTGGTGACACAGCGGGCCTGGGTGCCGGTAGAATAGTCGTGCAATGTGTGGAAGGGGCATCTCGAATTATCCAGAGCGGTACGTTATTCTGCCGTGCAGAATGATCTCCAAACAGCTTCGTCCGTTGCCGCGTGTAAAGAGTCACATAGACCACTTTTGTTGTTTTTCACCTCAACGTAGCAATATGTTTGTGTATTTCATTAAACAACGGCTTACACCGACACAGAATGACGGCATACAACGGTTCGACTTCATTGAAAGCGATAAGCAGCGATTGGTGAATGCTAATTATGACAAAACAGCGGCAGCGTGGACTGAAAACGGTAATCTCGTCTTACTAATGGTGCAGTCTCATTGGGGCACAATGCATCTGATTGGTGCAGAGACGATGTCGAGAAGTGCTGCGCAACTAAGAACGCATTATATCAGCTGGTTCCGACTGTCGTCTGTTCGGCCGAGGCAGTATTATATCGTTTATGTAAACATTGAGACAGTTATGCCCTAGGCTCTGTAGTTTCTTGATTTATGTACTTACTGACATAATTCGTCAATACGTAATCCAGACTGAAATGGATTCGAACCTACAACGACGTACCATCGGATTGGAAACAAACAGACTGATCACTACGTTACGTAGATTTTATGTACGATACACTAAATTTGTCAGAAACGTCATCAGTTTGTGCGTGTGTGCGGCCATCACGTGTGCCTCAGTCGTAAACGGATCGTATAATGTATGCGCTCACATATGGGAAGTATCAGTGGACGCAGTCATGACACATTTCTTTGTGGCCGCGCATGTCGATCAGTTATATGTCGATCGATTAGATAGAACGATTCTAATCAACGTCTTGTCGCGTGATATCATCTCGGTACTTAGAAGCTGTCTACGTTAGCATTGATTGAGCACATCTGTCTGCGTTGAGCGCTTCCGCTATGTGCTGTCTGTCGATCGTCGTCAGTAAGAAGAACGTTTTATTGTTACTTCGATTCAATAACTCTAAAACTGTACGAATCCGCGTGCGTAGTGTTTTCGTAATGGTTTCCATTGGAAGGGCACGTTCCGTGCTCGGTGCTGACATCATCGCGTCGGGTGCCAACAAGTTTAGGATTCACTTTAACAGTAGTCGATTTGCAAATCCGACCGTTCCACCAGATACTCGTCCTTGTCCTCTCGTTATTACGGTGATATGACGGTAGCGTATCCACGAGGAAGAAAATCAACGAAATTCTCACTCTACCCAAAATTGTGAATATAACAGTTTTACAGTTCTGCTGATATAAAATGATTTTTTTTCCGTACGGTAAACTTAGTTTCGTTTTTAAAATAATAAATATGCCGATTAAGAATTGTCATAAGAATTAGAGAGCATCCAAGTATTCACCGTAACTACCTTTTTAAGCGTAAGTTTTTTTCGGTTTACTAATTAACACTGTTTCTGTTCATAAACAGACCATGCCATTAAGTAGTAACGTGTTTCAATCGAAACTCTAAGATCAGTTCGTATGCACGAATCTGTAAACGCATTCAAATACAATGGTTTGGTGAAAGTCGCTCCCAACCGACACTGAATATCGAATATAGGGTTATTAGCCTGTGTAACTGCGATTAATAACTTCACTCCAAATCTCCCAACCGACACTGAATAAAGGTTTCGCAATGATAGCCACTTCAAGACTGGTAGCATTTTACTGTTGTTATGTTCTAAATTTGTGATTCCTGGTAAACTATTTTTTTTTTTCTGCTAGTAAATTATTACTTTCAATTTTATGAAGTTTTTTCATTTTACACTCTTTGTGGACGTAGAAATACTGCCAAATTAATTTTGTCAACAGGATAATTTTGTTCCCTTGTCACCGGCAGTGTTGCCCAACCACTAATTGGACCGTACTGGATGAGGCCGTGGTGTCTCCACCATCGTCAAAATTCCAAACGGCGACTTAGAATTTTTCGGTGGAGTCACAATAACAGTTTAAGACGTCACAAGATTCTGCAAAGAGTCAGTTGGACGAAACGCCTCCTTCTTCATGAAAAACATACGCTATATGAATACTGAGTAGGCTACAAAAGCCTACTTTGAAACAAAATTCAAGAACGGTTCGTAATGAACAGTATACCTACTCTTTCTGCAGGGAGAAAATAAGTTGAATATTGATCAAACCAGAACGTTTCAAAGCCGTCAATATTCGTGTTTTCCGTCAAAAAGTGTCGATTTTAGTGATTTGTTCCACAAAATAGGTTCTTTTCAGTTAAATTTTGGGTCTGCTACGCATTTGTTGCTGAGACGTCGTCGTGCAGACAAGAAGAAAAGTGAACCGGTATGAGTGAGACTGAGATAATCATCGTGATGTGTAATCAGCGTACTATCTTCGACATGAATACACATGGACTGCTGTACAAAAGCTATTCCTAACCACGGAATGCGTGCACATAATATTCTTAACCATCGTCCGCGTCAGTCCATGGAAAAAAGCCGTTGCGGATCGCTCTGCGATCCAGAACTTCAATAACAGCCTTCATCCCTAGGAGGACTCGTCCAAACAAGTGGATGGCTACTCAGGTTAACTGTAGCATCAGGCCGTCATCGGGTTTACCCGGACTCTGCAACCACTGGGGCACATCCAGCTGCTGCCCCTACGATTGCATTGGATTGGAATACGCACGCGAAGACTCATGTAATATGAAAATATTAAATATTTTCTTTTTTTTAAAGTGGGGCAATTATAATTTAGTAGGACTGTTCTTTAAAAAGCATTCCGTATTATTAGGTGTTGTGTTGTTATTTAGAGTAGTAGTGCGCGGTTTACGACCACTCAGCTGACCACGGTCAGGTCGGAAAATAGCGACGCTCAAACTAAAGGATCGCGCTGAACACAAGACGTTTCCCTTCCAACCAGTTTTCTCAACTCCTTGTCAGTTTTTAAGACTTTTATTTCTATAAAAAAAGTAAGAAATAATATTGTAATTTCGACGCCGTTAAGAAGGTAGATTTTAAATTACGGTCGCGAACGTTACTGTAGTGGCTTTCACCGGTGTTGACTTTCTGGCGCCGGTTAAGCTGTCACACAATGGAAAGTAAATGCGAAACTGTCCGCGCGTTAATATCGATTTCAGTTACAGCAAAATTAAACTGAACGTGGATCGATTTTCTCCGTCAAAAGAACGGCCAATTTGGTATCGTAGAATACTAAAATGTATTGTACGGATTAGTCTCGATTTCGTTTATTTTGACACAAACCGGTTCTGCTTATTAAAACGAATTGTACATATGTATACATTGGGTTGATATTTGTCAGTAAGTACTTGTGATTATTTAGTAACGCTCATATACCTTGTATTAACATTATGAGTTACACAGCGTAAAAAATTGTACCGTCGCTACTGCATAACTTACTACTGGGCATTATTACTGTGTACTGTATTTATGTTGTACTGTAATTCTTTAATACTATTTTGTTCGAGATTAGCGGAGAAAGTGCATTCGTCAAAAGAGGGAAATCAATGAAAAGATTTGATATTGAAATACCGAACATCGTTGCAAATATTTGTCGTAACTCATGCTCCTACTGGTTAACGAAAAATAATACGTGGTTTTGCTGCCCGCTTTCTGGTTGTACTCATGTTTGCTGGATAGACACACATTTCGTGTGATTAAGCTGACACTGGCCGTATAGTTGCGTTTAATTTTGTTTTAACTCGTCGAGTGTAGCAGAGAGCCGGAATTGTGAACAGCTGATCAGTTTGCTAGTATGGTTTCACTTATGTATTTGAAGGAATTTAGGAAACCAAATAGTGTTCGTTTATTGTAATACGAGGGTCAGCTGAAAAGTTCGCGGAGCGACATGTGTAGCTTAGCGGTAAAACTAAAAATTTTCGTGTGCTGCAAGATCTGTATTTTATGTGAACTCCTGTTGATTTCCAAATCTATATACTAATTTTTTCATTGTTTAGAAGCTGTTTAAAATTAGCGTGGCATGCGTGTTTTGAAAAACCGACAAAATCAAACATCGCGGGGTGATTCTTTGTTAAAAATTGTTTAGCGCCAACGGAAATTCGGAACAAAATTGTAAATGTGTTAGGAGAAGGTGCGACTTTAAAACCAACGGTTTGTAAGTAGGCACTACTTGAGTTTAAACGTGGTCCTACGAGCATTGAAGATGTTCCTCCCCCGCATTGGACGCCCAAAAAATGCAACAACTCCAGATGTGGCAGCCATCTTGCACATTAAAAAAACATAAGTCTCTTCTGCGAAAGTTTGGTGTATGCGTGTTGACGATTTCAACTAAACTGATGAAGTTCTATGTTTATTACCTGGTAAAGGGATTACTTTTATTTTCATAAATTAAAATCGTTTGACAAAGTTTTAATGTAGGCCTATTTTTATTTAAATTCGTCAGATTTTTAATTCCGAGTTGACCTAACGTTTTCCTAGCGTTTGCGTGAGGCAGAATAATACAAGCGAGTTTTTGATTTGACGAGGTTTTTGGTTTGAGGTAATCGATGTTTGAGGCAAAACATCGGATTTCTTCTTCTTCAGGCTGTGGACCTTACGATCCGTTGCGGACTCCTTGGTCCGACCATCTTTTCTTTCGTCTTCCGATATTCCGCCGTTCTTTCGCATTATAAACCAAAATTTGTTTTGGTATCCTGTTTTATGCGTCCTTTCAACATAGTCTGTCCAATCCTGTCTCTATTGCTTTATCCTTTCGTTTAGGTTGTGTATTTCAAGGATGTTCCTTATATCATTATTTCTTAATCTTACTTTAAATTTAAATTTTAATCATAACAATGGCTCCCTTTTTACTACCTAAGCAGTCTAGGAGTTAAGTAGAGTAGGCTTACTGATGTGACCGTTCGGCGTAAAAGAAAGTAGTGTGACCAGCGCTACGCCTCACCCGCCCGTTGTTATCCCAAGGTGTTATTGCACTTACTCATTTCCACGGGCTGAGGTCGGCCTGGAGGGCTGAAAAACATATCTTGATTTTACGCTACGCCCGGGAATCGATATCGGAATCACTAAGTTAGTAGTCACGCGCTATACCCACTGGTCTCCTAAGCCCCTTTAAAATTTAATTTTATTATTACTGTAATTTAATTTTAAGTTTAATAAACTGCTTTTACAGCACACTGAACAAATGAATTTGTTACCTTTGTAATCGGGAATCTATCCTGTAATATATTTTTTAACGGATCTCTCTCTCTCTCTCTCTCGCCCTCTGTCGCTGGAGCACACGCTTTGTTTGCGTTGTCACAATCACATCTCCCGAAGCTTAGCGGGAGCGCAACAGAGCTTTTTGTCGTTTCGACATTTATTTGTCAGCCCTCTTTTCACGACGTGATGATGACAGTCAGCGACCCGTACTTTGATTTTCGCTGTTGGCGGTCTCGACGACGTAAAGGGATGAATAACCTTGCAGAGACGGGGGCGTGAGATGCGTGTGAATATGTTTGTTCAGGCTGATTGGTATTGACGGCTGTCAAGTTCTCTCGGTAAGTGTCGTAATGGTATTTCCAGCCAGCAGCGTTGTTAGCAAACAAACAGGTACCAGTATGCCCTCGTTAATTGTTGTTTGTACCGATGTCGGCGGCAGGTACTGTTTGAGGACGCCGCCGCGTCGAGACGTGGTCCTCTCAGTTGTTGCACAATCTCCCACGTGGGTCCTCCGGGAAAATTACATGATGTTAATGGAAATTATTATCACTTATGTTTAATAATATACAGGGTGATCATGAAGTGACGGGAAAACTTTCAGCACATGTTCCACTGGTAACAATGGAGAAAGTTTATAAAATCTGACGTCTGGAAACGCACTATCACAAGCTCTAAAAGAATTAATGTAAATTTTAACGTTATATTTTGCACTGTATATTTTATAGCAAAATTGATTGTGTGGATCTCAAAACTGTAATACACTCAGACTGTTCTAAATCTATATTATGATGATAATTTCTGAAAAAAGTCGGATTTTAAAAGAATCTTAGAAAGGCCTGTTTTAATGTTTAACATGGAATATCTATAAAATTTCCTTAAAAAAATTTATACTTCTCTCCTACCAAGTAACTGTGTAAGTAAATGGAAGGAAGTAAGCGGATTGAACGAAAGCGAACTGCGTAAATTCACTTTTTTTAACTGTATCTGTAGTTGCACATGCTTTGAAGTCTAATTTCTTTCCTTGTTTTCCTCGATAACGCTTGACGAATTTGTTCCACATATTGACCGAAACTTGGCCAACTTATGATCAACGTCACAATCCACGTCATAAGTCTTGTGCCAAACAATACAGCTGAAATGTGACATGTGACACCTACTCAATACTCTTATTATCCAGTACACTCTTAGTTCGCAAAGGGTATTTGCTCATAAATGCCGCAGTTTTTGTCACCTGCACAGAAATTTTCATGTTGTAATTCGAACAGACTTGCTGTAACTGGAACGTCGATCTGTGTAGAGCTGACATTCATTGTTTTGGATGATTACTTGATCATCCGCGAACAGCCAGTGACGGATCCAGCAAGCAGTTTTCGAGGGGGGGGGATATAAAAAGTTGGATCATTCTGTAATGGTCCAACTAAACATAAAAGTACAGTGTGTTATTATCAACTCAATAGGTTTATTAACCATACAAGTTTATTAGGCCTACAAGTACGTATAAAATCATATCTGCGTTTGTCAGTTCGTTATTCTTTTAATAATATTCACTTACAGTTTAAAATACACACTACTCATTTAAGTTATGTATCAAACAAAAGTTAACAGGGTGGTAAGGTATGGTTACAATTTAAAGTATGGCTAGAGTAAAATCATGAACGTGGTATGAATTTTGTATCATATTCACAACCACAAAACCATTCACAAGACGACAAAACAATTTCGTCTGACGTGACCATTTGACCATTAGGGGGGATGCCCCCCCGTCGTGGATCCGCGCATGTAAACAGCTTTGTATTCATGTAAGTTCTATTATTTATTTTTATTACTGGATCCACTCTTAATTTCCAGTCTATGTCATCAACATAGATATAAAAAAATGTTGGAGATATCCTATTGCGCACACCCTGATTAATGTAAATCTCCTATGTCAAATCTTCTGCTATAGACAATATTATCCTTGTGTAATAGTATAAGCTCTGTATAACGTCTACAACATATTTAGTATACATATAGGCCTACTAAGCTCTACACGTATACATATACGTGCATATAAGCTCTTACACGTAATGTCCCATAGACTGGACGTGATAACTGTATAAAAAGCTTTGTCGTAGTCAACGAAGCCAAGGTGTGTCTACAAATCAATCCCTTCTTTTATCAATCAATATTTCCAAAAAGAATACGTCATCAATGCAAGATCGGCAGCAGATTTTATTCTAGACTGAATTTAGTCATGCGAACGACGCGACACCGAAGAAAGACGGATCGATAAACGCGAACCGCTTCATTCAGGTTTCCACCGCTCGTAGTAGCGTTCGCGTGACGTAGCGGAGCGTAGCGTAGTAGAGTTAGGAAACACGCGTTGTACTAGCCGACTCCATCGATTGGTCGGTCGTAAATGGACGTACTTCGGTAGCGATAAGGCATGTCGGTCGGTCAGGTCACGCATGCATGCGGCCAAGATTGTTTCTACTCTCTATTGTTGTTTCCCATTTCCGAGATAATAAACGTTGCGTGTGTGTTTTGAAACGCGTTTTGCTGTTCCCTGGTACGGCTCTCTCTTCCGTTGCAGACTCATATGTCAGGTTAATGTTGGTAGTGTCACACCACACTTGGTCAGGTTAGTGTCGATAAAATTTAGTCTTGGCGGTGGTCCGGTCGAATCGGCTTCATACAAAAGAAGAATAAAGTTAAGACTAATCAACATCTTTAAAGTGGGTTGAAAAACGTGTGATAACACCCCGATATCAGTCTTACTAAAGCTAACGGCAATAACGCAATAAGAATACGCGTTATTGAAACATTGTTTGGAATATACTTATTGACTGAATTGATTTTCCTACTGTATTTCATATTGCAGAGTATAAGCAAGTGCTGTGTAATAAACCTGTTTGTATATTTAAGAAGAGAAAAGAGTTACAACTATATTAACGTACACCGCTGAAAAAATAATATTGTAGTCTAAGAATTAAGAGAGTAACAAAATTCGCCAACTTTGTTCGACCTCGGAAGGGGAGTGGGCAGTCCCGTTCGTCCCTCCCCGTAAATACGTCCCTGCAAGTTGGTAGTCGTCGACGTTAGTAGGATTATTCTTTTTTTTTCATTCACGTGGCAGATCGTCAGAATACTAGAATGCTACAGAACGAATTTAAAATATGAAATTAACAAAACGACAAGATGTTGGAAAAGCAGAAGAGACGTTTTAATCGTGATGAAATCTGTCAAGAGGTGCCGACTTACGCGGGCTTTTACAGAGACATATGTATTTACTTGAAGTGTTGTGTATGGTGGTGAAGATAGTTTATACCGAAACGCATAGAAATAAACTTGCAGAATCTAATTGTAATTTGATGCTTGTAAATAAGTGATTTGGAAACTGTATCCGAGCTACTGTGTTACCGTCGGCGCAGACGTCGCCTCATGTAACACGAGCTAATTTCCTTAGTTTTACGTTATCGTTTGTGGGCTGCAAATGCAATTTGCAACTTAATAAGAGAGATTATCAGCAATTGGGTGGCGTGTCTCTACAAATGAGTACGTTTTCTGTACTGTACTAATTAGTTACCCGCCGCCACGAGCTGATTAGAATTAGTATTAGTTATGCTCCGACTGTACGTCGTTTATCGCAGTCGTAAGCTGACTAAAGCTTACACAGCCATCGAGATAACAGCGTTCTTCTTTACGTCCTCGAAAAGATAGTAAGAAGATAATACCGTTTTGCTGCAAACGCGTCTGTTTTATGGCAGACGTCACGCTGGTTACAAAATAACCAAAGGATCATCCGATAAAGGAATATTTCAATGTACACTAAAAACTATAGAATTTTAAATAGAATGTATTATGTTAGAAAACGAGACGTGAGACAAAATTAAAATTCTACAAAACAATGGCTGTACCAGTGCTATTATACGACAGTGAATCCTGGATTACAAAACAAAGAGATGGAACCAACATACAGTCAGCAGAGTTGAGATTTTTTAAGAAGAGTTAAAGGATGCACGAGAAGGGATCATATAAGAAATGAAGGTATTCGGGAAGAATTAAATATATAGGTCTATAGTGTAAATGGGAAAATTGAAGAATACAGGGGAAAATGGAGACAGCGTTTAACTCGCATGGATGAAGATAGAATACCAGTAATTATAAACAAGTACAAGCCTTCTGAAAGAATGGATGTAGGAAGACCAAGAAAGAAGTGGATCTGATAATGTGAAGTCGGAACAGGCACATTGCCTAATCCCTGAAGTGTAGAAGAAGAAGAATATTATAGAAGATTATATATAACATTTTGTATAGAATTTTTTGTCTTAAAATTTTACATGCAGTAATGCACATTTTTTATTTTTAAGATTAAAGCATTAATGACCTTTAACCTGGAGCTGTTACGGAAGCTCGGTACTCAACACACGTCGATTTTAAATTTCTTTTAAAATCAGACGTTTCGCCCGTACTACGACGAGCCATTCTCATCCCGCCCGAACCACTGAGAATGTCTCCTAATATGAGCGAAACGTTTGGTTTTAAAAGAAATAAAACAATGTGTGTTAAACCGGAAAAACGATGTTATTAACGAAAACCACGAACGTTTACGTACGAGATTTTTGCTGATCATCTCCAGCACAGCCGAGAGCCATTAAGGATTAATGATCATTATCTGTTGAGGAGAAATTAAGCTGTAACGACAGAATCGTATGTTTTTCGAAATTTCATGATTGACGAATAGAGCTGTAAATATAAACTACATTTGGTGATTAGTCACCGAGAGGAGAATAGTTTGGACTGTTAGTTTTCCTTTGGGTTGAGCCTAGAAGAGGCTTTTGTGCACAATAACAGGGGCGTATTTACGGGTGGAGGGACGAACGGGACCGGACCCCCTCCCCAGAGGGTTGAAAAAGTTTGTTAATTTCCTTTAATTTTTCGGCTCTTTTATTATTTTTTCAGTTTTGTTTTTCAGTTAGTAGCTCTGTATTAAATATACAAACAGGTTTATAACACAGAATTTGCGTATACGTTTTAAATATGAAATGTAGGGAAATCAATTCAGTTAATAAGTAGGCTATCTTCTAAACAATGTTTCCGTAACGCGTATTTTTTATTGTGTTATTACCGTGTACTTTAATGGGATTGATTTCAGTATTTTATAACATGTTTTTCAGCCACTTTAAAGATATTATTATTGATAAGTCTTGACTTGTTTTTTGTTTTGTATGAAGCCGATTCGACCCCCCCCCCCACAAGGACAAATTGTTGATACGTCACAGGCCAACAGCAAGAATGTCTGGTAACCTGGTAAAAAATTACTAGTTTTTTTGAACGTAATATTTTTTACGTGTGTAAACAGCTCAGAGTACATTTCGTAAATAAGAATATTTTAATGATAATGTGATGTACAGTACTTATAATATACACACAGTTATTGCTTACTAATGGTACCTATAATCTCAGTCTTCTATTGTAGTGTATTCATTGTTCATAACCTAAAGATACCATACATATGATTTATAATTAAGTTTTAATTACTGACATTCTTAATTTCTATCGATTTCGGTCATAGACCATCGTCAGGATATTTACACTATGCACTCACGGTCACGATATTGCGAAACAGTTACTATTTACAAAAAACGAATTCAAAAACACTGATTAATGATCGTGAAACATGCGTTTGTGTCCAAAGTTTCTCGAGAACTCAGGCTGGCGATGCTCTGTGACCGAAAGCGATAGAAATTAAGAATGTGAGTAATTAAAACTTTATTATAAATCACATGTATGGTAATTTTAGGTTATGAATAATGAATACACTACAATAAAAGATTAAGAATGTTGTATGCCGCCTCGTCACGTCGAATAGATTTACGTTGCGCCATGTGCGGATATGTTTATTCTGTGAAATGAATGAAATACATGTTTTTGTGTCGATAATAGTGTATGGATGAATGATAACCGCTCTCGAACTTTGTACCGTTGCGGCCTCTGTATTCCGATGTGATCATGCGATGCTGTCGGTTGCGTGGACAAGGAGTGAGCTTGTGTGTGTGTTTGTACCCGTTGCACTCGGCGAGAAACGAAACTGGAAAATACACTTCGTCAGCTGGCTAGCCTCTATAATATCCGTTCGCTTGTGATCGCCATTGAATTGCGTATTCTTCTTTTTATTGCCGTATTGCATCATCTCCAATTATATAATCGATAGTGATGACTTAACTTCGTCTTCTGTGTGCGTGCGTTTGCAATCTATACAGGCTGGCTGTACTCTGCTCTTTACATCCCTCCTTCCTATACGTTGTGTAATACGTTATCAGTTGTTGTTTATATGTGTATTTGCTTTGATTGATTGGCACAGGAATTTCTGGTGGATACAAATGATAATAATGTTGTCGGCCGCGTTGTTGTTATTCGTTGATCGTGTATTGTATCGAGTTTGTGTTTTTATTTTCGTTTGTTGTTTTATCAAGATATATTCGAGTGATTTGTGAAACGAGTTGAGTGCAGTTTTGAAGTGGACCCTCGACTTTTATGACCACTCGTTTCCCCGTTGTCGAGCGACAGGTGTAGAATTGCACATAAATTCAAGTTGCACCACACGGGGAGTCGGCCCGTCTGAGGAGCCTACCAATATGAAGGACAAATTACGTTAATTTTTAAAATTCACGTTCGCACGTTGTCTTGGCTTTCGAGGTCGCAGCAAGCTTAGTGACTCGGCGTCTTTGCATCGTCGTTGGACTTCCGGCCAGCACAGTTGGAGACATTATTTCCCGAGCTGTTCGGTCGTGGTCTATTGTTTGTGCGGACAGACGTTTCGGCTCCACCATCGGCGGCCATCTTCATTGTCGGAAACAAAACTGTGTCCGCCAATTGACCCCAGTGATGTGATAGAGACTATGTATTTGTGCACGGCCTAACAGCCCTGCAAATAATGTTTCCAACTGTGTTGACGCCGCTCGCGAAAGCCTGAGGAAGGGGAATTCTATTCGTCAGCACATTAGACAATATGACCTGTAACCGGTGATACTACTGATGCGCCAAGTCTTGCCGGGCTAGAATCCGGGTTGTTGCTCAGCAGGAGCAACCTTATTCTCGTCGGTCGACTGATCTGTTCCGCCGCATAAGTCGTTTGCCACGTCCTCCGAATTAGTTGCTAAGTTTAACAGGCCCATTGACGTGTAGGCGAGAGGTGGGAAGACTCACTGCTTTCTCACTAATAAACGCACACATTCGTTTCACACCCCCCTTAGGTCCCACATAAATTCAAATAATAATTAACAGATATTGATTTCATTTGGACAGTTACCACTGCAGTCGATTTTCGATTGTATTGGCTTGTTTGTGAAATTTATAATAGACTTTTCCAAGTATTCTAGCATTCTCTGTAGCCGATACGTTAAACGTTGGGGGTTTCCCAGTGCACTGGACAATGTCAGTTGCATGCAGCGTCTTATCGCGTTTGTTTGACGTAATCGTGAACACGTATCGTTTGTATTGCTTTATGCTTTTCGTGTCGGGAAAGCTTTGCCGTACTTTTATAGTATGGCAGTAAAGTTCAGTAAATCCCGACTGGTATTCTATTAACTAATGTTTCCAAAATACGTGGTAAAACTATACAGTATTGCCGCTTTATTTATGCAGCGTGATACAAACCGTAAGGAACCAGACGTGTTATCCACACAAAGAGGAGTGGCACTATCGGAAGACATCATTCTCAGTTGCCTTGTCACGTTCGTTTCAGCTCATCTGGGATTGCGGCGGGTAGCGTTGTCTGAGACTGTGGTGGTCTCCTCCTTGCCTCGTTTGGAGAGAAGGAGGCGGAGAGTTTTCAGAAAGTTTACGAGTTTCCGTCCGTAACTCGAGTTAGCTTTCGACGTAATTTATTTAACCAGGTGTAATAAACTTTGTTCGACGTGTTTCGAAATAAATGGGTTTCGTTAGCGAGCGGGGCCATTACCTGCACTGGACCCGAGCGATTAAGCCGTTGTGCTCTAGTTCGCCCGGAATTATGATAGACCGGCCGGCCTTCTTTCTGCGTTGAACAAGCGGTGGTATTCGAAATGTTTCAGCACAAACAGTTGATCGCTTTGTTCTTAGCGACGCGACGGCGGCGGCGCCGTTAACCTGGTTTTGTGTTTATTGCCGAGGTCTGTCGGTTTGTAAGCGACCCTGTCACCGCCACCACCGGTGTGGTCCCTCGGGGATTACGTGCCGCTAAATCTGGTCGCCGTAATCGTGTTTTATCCCTCGACACGTCGTATACCGTGCGTTTTTATTTTCACTTTTTGCAGCGCGCATATAAACGCGTAGGCCTGTGATCCGAATCGGGGGATGTAAAACCGGCTGTCAAGATGACAACGTAGACCCTACTCCCGCGCGTTGTATTGTGCTGCCAGTTTTACAACACCAATGATGAACTTTGGTACTGATTTTGTTGGCGTGAGAGATTTCAAATATTCTACTTACAAAAAAAAAACTGGAAATAGACGGTAGGCTAACTATGGCACTTCAGTCGTATTAAATAATCTTGTTTGTGACATTACTAAGAAATCGTTCAAGCTCCGGATTGGTGTTTGTAGGGAATATAGATTTCGAACCTTATGAAGGTGGTATGCCAGCTACAAGTAACACATTATAGGCACTTCATTCATTCATCATCATCATCATCATCATATGGTTTTGTGCCGTGTGGTAGAGCATATTTTAAGGAATTTGCACTAGGCGGCACTAAACCAACCAGGTTTATGGTGTGCGTGCGTGCGTGCGTGCGTGTGTGTGTGTGTGTGTGTGTGTGTGTGTGTGTGTGTGTGTGTGTGTGTGTGTGTGTGTGTGTGTGTGTAATTTGAATTTAACTTGACCATGATCATGTTCATTCTTTAAATTGTGAAACTAACATTTGTGGTTACAAAATACCGGTGAAAAGATGCGCCGGCGCTGGCTTATAATTTTTTAAATATATGTTATAGTGTTTATTTTGCAACCAAAAAAATTAACAAACATCTCAAACAGTTCTGTTTTGATACGCAATGTTTTTAACTTTTTTAACCTAGCTTCAGCTTCATGTTAAACTTTTTTGTAACCTGGGGTTACGTTGGGCCTTAAATCTATAAGGTTTTTAGCATTGTAAAAAGTGTTTTTGTCTATTTTTTATTTTTTACAGAATTAAAAATTATTTACATTTGATAAAGTACAAAATAAGGTATAAATAAAGGTATTGGTAAAGTACCAATGAAGTTAATAAAATGTTTGGGACGGGTAGGATGAAAATATCGGTATGGAGAACCATACATGACTTCCATATTCTAAGATTTATATTTAAAATCATTTTCGAAATGAAATATTACCATAGAAACTACTTCTTTCTACTTACTGCTTCAGCCTTAACCACAGTACTGTGGTCACTAACGTATACCACCTCACGTTATCGCACTCGATTTTCACTGATGATGGAAGTCGATGGCATTGCCGAAATGTCTGGTTTTGTAGAAAACATTGGACTACGGCCAAATATCCCGGGAAGGAATTTTAACAAAAACTACTTCTTTGTTGCCGATAACGTTGTACACATATATATCAGTGGCGAAGTTACATGGAGGCAATGCCTACCCTAACAAATTCTGTAGAATAAAAATTATAAATACGTATGAACTACATAACGTAAAGATTATACATTGTTACTGTGACTGTCAAATTTATTAAACCGAAACGTGCTTTATTGAGCGACCGCTAGATGGTGACAGGTGAGATTCGGCATAGTTCGTTTAAAGCGAATGAGGCAACCTGAACTTGCCTCAGCGTTTTTTGTATACATCGTATGTAAGCAATGTAGTGGTGCGATAGGGAAGTGTAGGGAGGGGGGATTGTCCCGCGCTGTACACATAGAGCGTTGAGGCATGCCTCACTTCTGTGGTCCAAACAGTTAAGTTAAAGCGCCTGTGTTGTTTCTAAGTTTTATGCGGTTATTAAAAGTGTCACTGTTATTCCGCTGAACTAACAGATGATCAAGATTGTTATTTGAATTATTTGTAACATTAAACATATATATAGAAACTAACCAAGTTTAAAAATTTGAAGTTCAATCAGTTGTATTATTGTGTATGACTAATACAAGGATTGTTCAATAGACACACGTATAGAGCTGTAAAGCATTTTTTATTCAACGATTTTAAAAGAAGTCTCCAATAACATTAAGACATGAGTTCCACTGTTGCGCTAACCTGTAGATTCCCTGCTAGTAAAATTCTTACGGCTGTTTGTGGAACCATTCGGTTACAGCAACTCTACCTCAGCGTCCGATTTGACCCACCGTCCTTTTAGTGATTCCTTAAAAAAAATTTAAGATAAGATTTTTGCCTACCCATTCATTAACTACTAGCTTCGCCAGTAAGCAAATTGATGTCCATTTTTTCGGCTTGCACGCGTTATGTTGGTGTGGGTTTCGGCACTTTCCATTTAAAAAGCGTGCAAACGTAAGAAAATAAACATGAGTGAGGCCAGAAATAACGTGAATTGTGTGTTTGTGTCTTACCTGCCTTTTTATTGCCGTATTAAATGAAAAATATTATATTAAATTAAAATTAAAAAATTTTAATTTTATTGCCTGGCAACAAAATTATTTTATTTTTAACAATTACCATTGTTTCAAAAAGTTTAAATAAATTTGCAAGTACTTTACTCTTGTTAAAACGTAAAAGGTTGCAGGTAAACTACCCCTTCCCCTTAACCGATCTTCACCAAAATCGAAAGTCCTTGAGACCTCTACAATTCAGGGATGTATGCAAAAATTTATTTGATTCTGTTTGAATTTGCGGCTATTATCGTTTGCCATAGAAAATACGCTTGATAAAAAAACGGTGCAGGTAAACTACCCCTTCCCCTTAACCGATCTTCACCAAAAACAATAGGTCTTGAGTACTCTACAAATCAGGGCTGTATGCAAAACATTATTTGATTCTGTTTGAATTTGCGGCTGTTATCGTTTGCCATAGAAAATACCCTTGTTAAAAAAACGTTGCAAGTAAACTACCCCTTTCCCTCAACCGATCTTCACCAAAAACAATAGGTCTTGAGAACTCTACAATTTAGGGCTGTATGCAAATAATCGTTTGATTCTGTTTGAATTTGCGGCTGTTATCGTTTGCCATAGGAAATACCCTTGTTAAAACATAAAACGTTACAGGTAAACTACCCCTTTCCCTTAACCGATCTTCACCAAAAACAATAGGTCGTGAAAACTCTACAATTCAGGGCTGTATACGAAACATTATTTAAGTCTGTTTGAATTTGCGGCTGTTATCGTTTGCCAAAAAAAAAAAAAAATTCCCTTGATAAAAAAAACCGTTGCAGGTAAACTACCCCTTCCCCTCAACCGATCTTCACCAAAAACAATAGGTCGCGAGTACTCTACAAATCAGGGCTGTATGCAAAAAATGATTTGATTCTGTTTGAATTTGCGGCAGTTATCGTTTGCCATAGAAAATACGCTTGATAAAAAACGTTGCAGGTAAACTACCCCTTCCCCTCAACCGATCTTCACCAAAAACAATAGGTCTTGAGTACTCTACAAATCAGGGCTGTATGCAGAAAATTATTTGATTCTGTTTGAATTTGCGGCTGTTATCGTTTGCCATAGGAAATACCCTTGTTAAAACATAAAACGTTACAAGTAAACTACCCCTTTCCCTTAACCGATCTTCACCAAAAACAAAAGGTCTTGAGAACTCTACAATTCAGGGCTGTATACGAAACATTATTTGATTCTGTTTGAATTTGCGGCTGTTATCGTTTGCCAAAAAAAAAAAATTTCCCTTGATAAAAAAAACTGTTGCAGGTAAACTACCCCTTTCCATCAACCGATCTTCACCAAAAACAATAGGTCGCGAGTCCTCTACAAATCAGGGCTGTATGCAAAAAATTATTTGATTCTGTTTGAATGTGCGGCAGTTATCGTTTGCCATAGAAAAAAAATCTACAGACACACAGACAGACACACACACACACACACACACACACACACACACACACACACAGACACTTTTCGGAAAACGACTTTTTTTCATGTTTTGAGTGTAGTAGAATCAGAATCTGCAATAATCTCGAACACGATTTTTTTTGCCATCACCATACTTCCATTCCTTAAGGAAATATGGAAGTAAAAAGTACCCAGTTCTCACTGTCTTAGACGAAAAGCTCACTTCGAAATTTTGTCACTCAAGGAGTTCCCTGCCTTATTATAAATCTGATCATCATTTTCTCACTTTGCGGCACCGGCACTAATACCTGCCACTAGGGGGCACCAAGTCCTTCACGCCTAGTTTATTGCTTAAAATATGCTCTGCCATGTGGTAAGTACTAGACACCAGTGGCGGAACTACGAGGGGGATCAGACGGATCAATTCCCCCCCCCCACGGCTATTCAAATTTCATCGAAATTCCATAATCTCGTAACGTAGGCCTATTTCAACGCTTGTTGCTTAAGGCTTAAGCAAAGTGAGGCTTAAAATAATTGTCGAAATAAGAGGAATTACAATATTTGTAAGTTAATAAAATAGAGTTAGAGTTTTCTTATATAATAAGAGTTTTCAACATTTAGTAAATAACGTATGCTTTTGCAGCCTTAAAAGACAATTATGTACGCGCCAGATAACGAAGACACAGGCCATTGATCTACTTTTACCCAGACACACTGTCATCTCTAGTCTAATATCTCTACGGTTTGAACCATCGACTGTGTACAGGTAAACTAGCAGTTTCTTGACTTCAGTGTGGAAATATCGGTATGGAGAACCATACATGACTTCCATGTTCTAAGATTTATATTTAAAATCATATTCGAAATGAAATATTTCCATAGAAACTACGTCTTTCTACTTATTGCTTCAGCATTAACCACAGTACTGTGGTCACTAACGTATACCACCTCACGTTTTCGCACTCGATTTTCACCGATGATGGCAGTCGATGGCACTGCCGAAAAGTCTGGTTTTGCAGAAAACATTGGACTACAGCTAAAGAGCCCGGGAAGCAATTTTAACAAAAAAAAACTACTTCTTTCTTGCCGATAACGTAGTACACATATACAAAATTCTCCCCTCCACCTTCAACTATAATTTTTAATAATAGAAAATTACCCCCTCCCCGTTCACCTAACCTCTTCATTTATAGATATTTCATCTACGTTTCTACAGTGGATTACTATGAGCTTCTTATCAGGATACTTTATTTATAAAAATTAACTACTTTACTCTTGTTAAATCATAAAATGTTTCCGGTAAACTACCCCTTTCTCTTAACCGATCTTCTTCAAAATCAATAGACCTTCCGTCCTCTACAATTCAGGGATGCATGCAAAAAAATATTTGATTCTGTTTGAATGTGCGGCAGTTATCATTCGTCATGGAAACATTTCTCTTGTTACAACATAAAATGTTGCAGGTAAACTACCCCTTTCCCTTAACCGATCTTCACCAAAATCAATAGACCTTGAGCTCTCTGCAACTCAGGAAAGGGTGCAAAAAATTATTTGATTCTCTTTGAATTTTCGGCAGTTATCGTTCGTCATAAAAAAATTACCCTTTTTAAAACATAAAACGTTGCTGATAAACTACCCCTTCCCTTAACCGATCTTAAACAAAATCAACAGACCTTGAGTTCTGTATAATTCAAAAAGGTATGCAGAAGAGTAGTTGATTCTGTTTCAATGTACGGCAGTTATCGTTCGTAAAAAAAAAATTACCCTTGATAAAACATAAAATGTTGCTGGTAAACAACCCTATTCCCTTAACCGATCTTCACCAAAACCAACAGATCTTGAGAACTCTACATTTCCGGGCTGTATGCAAAATATTATATGATTCTGTTTGAATTTGCGGCTGTTATCGTTTGCCATATAAAATACCCTTGATAAAACAAAAAACGTGTCAGGTAAACTACCCCTTTCCCTTAACCGATCTTCACTAAAACAATAGGTCTTTAGTACTCAACAAAACAGGGCTGTATGCAAAAACGTATTTGATTCTGTTTGAATTTGCGGCTCTTATCGTTTGCCATAGAAAATACCCTTTTAAAACATAAAACGTTGCAGGTAAACTACCCCTTTCCCTTAACCGATCTTCACCAACACCAATAGGTATTGAGAACTCTACAATACAGGGCTGTATGCAAAAACGTATTTGATTCTGTTTGAATTTGCGGCTGTTATCGTTTACCATAGAAAAAAATTACACTTGATAAAAAACCGTTGCAGGTAAACTACCCCTTGCCCTTAACCGATCTTCACCAAAAACGATAGGTCTTGAGAACGCTACAATTCAGGGTATGCAAAATATTATATGATTTTGTTTGAATTTGCGGCTGTTATCGTTTGCCATAAAAAATACCCTTGATAAAACAAAAAACGTGGCAGGTAAACTACCCCTTTCCCTTAAACGATCTTCACCAAAAACAATAGGTCTTGAGTACTCAAGAAATCAGGGCAGTATGCAAAACATTATTTGATTATGTTTGAATTTGCGGCTGTTATCGTTTGCCATAGAAAATACCCTTGTTAAAACATAAAACGTTGCAGGTAAACTACCCCTTCCCCTTAACCGATCTTTACCAAAATCAACAGATCTTGAGAACTCTACAATTCAGGGCTGTATGCGAAATATTATTTGATTCTGTTTGAATTTGCGGCTGTTATCGTTTGCCAAACAAACAAAATTACCCTTGATAAAAAAAACCGTTGCAGGTAAACTACCCCTTCCCCTTAACCGATCTTTACCAAAATCAACCGATCTTGAGAACTCTACAATTCAGGGCTGTATGCGAAATATTATTTGATTCTGTTTGCATTTTAGGCTGTTATCGTTTGCCAAACAAACAAAATTACCCTTGATAAAAAAAACCGTTGCAGGTAAACTACCCCTTTCTCTCAACCGATCTTCACCAAAAACAATAGGTCGCGAGTACTCTACAAATCAGTACTGTATGCAAAAAATTATTTGATTCTGTTTGAATTTGCGGCTGTTATCGTTTGCCATAGAAAAAAAATCTACAGACACACACATAGACAGACAGACACACACACAGACACTTTTCGAAAAACGACTTTTTTTCATGTTTTGAGTGTAGTACAATCAGAATCTGCAATAATCTCGAACACGATTTTTTTTGCCATCACCATACTTCCATTTCCTTAAGGAACATGGAAGTAAAAATTAGAAGACTTTATTACTAGATTTTACATTTAAAAATAATATGTCTTAATAGGAAGTATAGGTTGATTAAAACATTCTTGGGACAGCATCACAAGACTTAATGGCACGGGATTTATTACCTTTGATCTGAATAACAATTACCCAAGACAAAATATTTTGAAGTCAGTGCTTATCCTTATTTTTCCAACCCTTATACTTCACGTTGGTTTACTAAAAAACTTTGAGACGCAAAGAATGTATAAAATTATATGGTAAGAATCCTGATTTTCTCATTTTTTCTGAAGAAAAAAAATTGGAGGGGTCAAACTTTCAAGCTAGACTCATCACCCCCCCCCCCCCACAGGAGCAGCTCGTAGTTACGCCACTGCTAGACACCGTTGACTCTGTCTGTCTATTCTAGGTTATCTTTATCTATTTCTAATGTACCCCACATTTTATATCATCGAAAGACATCAATATTCTCATTTATTTCATTTGCTATCCTTTCAGTTTTCTTTGAAAACCCGTAGAACTGTTCATTATTGTTTTTTTTTCTTTCTGGTCGCACAGTATTGGGTCAGAGATATCTTTTCCTGATGCGAATGGTGGAAATATGGATGGAATGAGGCAGTAAAATAAGAATATGGATGGATAAAATTAGAGAACAAATATGACATTCCAGTCTTGGAAATTTACTTGATAGGTGGTCTATCATAGTTTCAGTAAGCGGGTGAAAATGAAAGTGCAGACTCGACAAGGTCATGTCGAATCTCGTGTAGTGTCAAGTATCAATATTAAGCATCAATATGCGTGGAAAATTAATTAGGACAAATAAATCACCAAAACGCGATTTGTACGCGAGTACAAAATAAAAGAATTAATAAGGAAAATAAGCTATCGAAGCATTAGGACGTGAGTACAAAATAGAAGAATTAATAAGAGAAATAAGCAATCGACGCATTAGGATAGGAATAAAAAGTAAACAGGCCATACAGTAAAATATTAGAAAAGTGGGAGACAAGCCGGGTACTGTGAGTTGACCGGGGGGGGGGGGGTACTGTGAGCGCCGGGTACTGTATTAGACTGTGGGTCGACGTATAGCCGGTTACAAACAGTTCGTCACATTCAAGACTAATCGACGCTGTCCCTGTCCACAATTAACCACTTATTATCGTTGAGCAATTCAGAATTTTCATCAGGAGCAACCTTATTCAAGCGTTTCATTGTTGTAACATACATCTTTCTGTTAAATACAACAAATTAAATAAGTCCCGTCTTTATATGGTAATCGTTTCAAATACGAGTTGTTTAGCGCTAACCACGGCGTCCCACATGCGTTCCTGACCTACATCGACTTTTAAACCCCTATCACGTTATAAAAAAAGGGTAACTTTAACTAAACGTATAGCGAATCAAGGACGTCGAACGTTATTAACGGTCGGTGACTGGCAGTCCATCACTAGCGTGGGCGCGACTCGGCGGTTATGAAGGAAAAACGGAGTTGTTTACGTTTTCCTATTTTTCACCGTTTTGTTTTCACTGACGTGTTTCCGCTGTAATTAATTATCGTTATTTTTTGTTAGTGCGGTCGGCGTGCGCCGCTGCGCGCTTGACAGACTGCGTGGGAACGCGTCGAGACGGAGCCGGATGGTATGAGGGCGGAATCGTCATGCGCGTAACAACGGTTACCAGTCAATTACACCAATACGTTCGCTAATTCTGTGATTCCAATCTTCCCTCCCCCCATCGTGCGGTACCAGTCTGCACATTTAATGTTTATTTACTCGCCCACAGCCCTGTCGGTTCGTCGCCCGCCCCTTCACGGACACACATATTAATTTGTTTGTACAAACAAAGGAATGGTGCGACGGCAGTTACTCGAGACGTCTAGAACAATTCCTTGGTTTTACTGTTTTCTTGTACAGTGTTGCCTTTTGCATAATATAAAAATCGTTCCTGAAAAGAATGTAATGAATTTTTGATTTTTAAAACGTTAGAAAGGTATGTGTGTTCCACGATGCTCCTATTGTGGTAATTAAGTAATTAGAAGATATGATCAGTATAGGCTACTGTTGGATATATGGTTATTGAAGTTTCTATAAATACCGGGAATCCGAACTTCTCACGCTTGGCGATTGGGGGTAGAGTTACAGAATTGCCTTCTAGAGGAGTATCAAATTTTAGAAGACATAGTACTGTACTGAAATGAGCGTCAAAACATAGGACTAAAAGCAGCGCTTCGCTTACCCAAATGGCCGTAAACCTGGGTAATAGACAAAATCATTTTACGCGACTGTAGAAGTTAGTATGTTGAGGATTGTTCTAAAATGCGGTAATAGATTACTAGTCCTGAGAAATACTGACCCAAGCGGTAGTGTAAAACTGTTTTGAGAGTACTGTGTATTCTTCACAGTCTTCGAAATGTTTCATCTGAAAGCAAAATGAAGTAAACTCTAGGCTTCTAGGTACGTAACTATTGAAGCAGGCTTAGAGCAATCATCATCGTTATCTTCTTCTTCTTCTTCTTCTTCTTCTTCTTCTTCTTCTTCTTCTTCTTCTTCTTCTTCTTCTTCTTCTTCTTTCTGTATGTATGTTAAGGGTACTGCCTCTTTAGAATTTATGCTACTGCCTCTTCGCTGGTCCGCCACGGGATTGTTTCTTGTAAGCAGGTTAACTGTTTTTACAGTTACGATACTATTGTGGCAAGCGTTGATCCACTCATTGATCGAACGCTATAGGATTCTCGCTACTTACTTACGTGTAATGGTTTTATAACACTTACTATAAAACCATAGTAAAACTATAAAACTATCGAATTTTGTAACAGCACGCTTGAAAACTTATAAGAATTTTGTTTATAGAGTTTCGCTTAAAATGATTCATATTTCCTTTGAAGTTAACAGGAGGACAGAAAGTTAGAGGTGTCAGCTACTCACATTAAGGACCTACACGTCACGTAAACACAAGAAGAGAAATCCTTAAGTTTTGAAACGGTTTAGTTTATTTCATTTCAAGCCATAATTTAATGACTGGCGCGCAGCACCGACTCAGGTTAGGGTAGCGTCGGAAAGAAAAAAATGGCAGTAAGGTGAGATTTTCTTCTCAACTGAAAATTTTTCACGACTTAAAAAAGAAAAAGAAAAATAACACCGATAACCGAACTTCAGAAAGCCGAACCCTATCGTAACTTTTTTGGGGGAATTTCCGCACCGAAAATGATATTGTTTAAATACTTCCGATTTCGTGGTGATCAGCATGCAATCTGATCGCGCTTGCAAACACTACTGAGTCGTATAGGCCTACAATTTATTTGATAGTGTACAAAGTACAGTAGTTGCCTACTTTCAAACTTGAAATTTTACGATGTTTTGCACTGTGACTGCAAATTGTAGTGCTCTAGTTGTAAATTTTCTTTTTGCAACGTATCGGTGAAAATATGAAAGTAAAACTCGTATATTTTACTGCTTTAGCACACTCAGACAGAACTTCATTTGTTTTCTCTTTTGCGCTGCAGCATAATTACGGCGGTATTCCAAAATTCGAACGAATGGATAATTCGAACTACTATTTGTCCCGATTGGGGACAGTATTTGTCTACTATTTGGGACTATCAGTTCCTTACGCATTGTCTAAATCGCATGCGTCCAACGATTCTACCAAATAACAGGGTATAAACCGTATGACGCAAAACCTTATCTTCTTCATTGAAAGGGCTGCGATATCGGTTGCAATTCTGAGAAACAAAATTCTGTTCGTTGAAATAATATATCAATGCTTTGTACAGGGATTGACCGTTTGTGTTCAATTGTTGTATGAATGCATTTTATTATTAAATTATAACGATGCAATAGTCAGATAATTGGCGTTGTTGCTTTTGGTTTGACATGTCCCGCGCGGGTTGCATTTCCAACTAGAGCCGATGATTACGAAGGTCTAATTATGTTATCACTGACGGACACGTTGTTACGACGGTCTACTCGATCGTCGTAGGTACAGTGGAAACAAAATAAGTACAAGACACCAACTAAGTCACTAATCACCAGCTTTAATTTTCCACAGTTAACAGTTCGTAATTAACAACACAGTCTCTACAACAAATCAAATAAAAATTGTTCACACGCAATAAAATGTCCACTAAAATTAAACACAATTGTATTACAATTACCGTCCGATTATAAAACACAACGCTTAACTAATAACCACTTGAACGCGTACAGTAATTTCGCCCGACAATAACTCTCGAATCGCGCTGTCAATATATCGCACTAATACTGAAACTTAAGACCGCTGCCGCCATGTATAAAGCCGCCGAAAATCTAGAGGATTCCTAATTGCGTCTTAGCGTCCGTATGAACTACGTAATTAACTGCGGCCTTGACACAGTCCGCACGGCTGGCGGCATCGAGAAGACTCTCGCAAATGCGTCTACTAGCACACAGTAGAGCAAGATTCTTCTGGCACATTCGACAAACACGTAGATTGTTCTGTGAACTCCTAACAATATATTGACACGGTAATCGCGCGCGCGCGCACACACACACAGTATTGTGTCTGCACTTGAACTCTTGTGTGAAAACAAACGCGCGTGGGACGACGGGCGTGGGCGCACGCTCCCACATCACGCTACATTACGTGTTCGGTTAACAAACTCCGGCCAAAAACCGTGTGATATAACCTCTGTTGTTGATATGACCTGCCTCGGCCGACGCCAAAAAAAAAAGATTTATTAATAGCGACCGTTAAGTCGTCAACGAATTCGATAATGATTGAATTAAACGGGAACGGTCATTATCTTACAGATAAGAACAATAAAAATAAAACGGCAATAAGCTTTAGTGAATTGAGCAGCGTAAAGACAGCGATGGATAATATTGTTTTTTGCCCGTGTTCTTGACCCCTTCGGAGAATGGGCGTAGAGCGGTGTTTTATTTTCAATGCAGTCCTTTTTATTTTTCGTCGGGTAAATCTGTGCGGCTAGCGATCGTTTTAACCTCTGAGTTGGAAAAGCGGCTAACGTAAGGAATTTTGTCTATGCCAGGTCTGACAGATCATATATTTTTTCCGTTTTCTGAATGACAGAAATTCGTTCTTCAACGTAACTCTAAAAGTAAACATTTGGGTAAACGTACTTGCTTAGTAAATGCTCCACTTCTACCCATAAGTGACGAAGTTTAGCAGAGCACACCATTTTGTCCCATCCTCGGCCAGTTCTCTACCCTCAGCTCCTCTTCTTTCTACACTTTGGTTAATACTGTCATCCCACTTCAAACGGGGTCTTCCTCTTCTCCGTCTACCATCTGGTTTTGCTTTCCACGCTCTTCTAGAGTATCTTCGTTCTTTCATTCAACAGATGTAGTTGAAGCATTTCAACTGTGAGCATTTTCTCATATCGATTAGAGAGGGATTATGCCGTGTTTCCTGCGGGTAGTGAGGCTACGTATTCTATGTCGTCTTGCTTTGTTTTCCAGTCTTCTAAGAAATCTCATATCTATTGCTTTATTTGAGCTTTTATGTCTTCTATTCAGGGACGGAAGTCTCTGGCTCGCGGGGAACGACCGACACCTCAAGGCGTCTGCCTGCTGTGTCCGAGACGGGCTGTCCGAAGCGCCACCAGAGGAAGTGCTACAAACGCATCACTTGATCGTTCTCAACAAAATTCCGGCGCCATCTAGCGTGTCCCTTCCCATTTTTAGGTATCCTATCAGAAAGGCCGGCACCGTTTTCATCTGGCAGTCTTCGGGCACATCCCGGAAGCTACAATCGACCCACGGGTGCAAAGACACACCACTAATTAAAGCAAAGCAAAACGACCTAGGATCAGATGGTTGGAGGAATGGACGTGAGGGGTTACAGTGAGATGACAACGGGTAACAGACGTTAAAGAAGATTGGTGTTGGAGGCCAGTGTTCATGTTGGGCTGTACTGCCGAATAAGAAGATTTGACCCAACGTCAATCTGACGTGGTAGTAATAATAATAATAATTAACTACAGATCGGTTTATGTTCTGTTTTGTTCTGGAGCTTCTCGTACGTTGGCTTTCTCATATTGTGTTTGTCTAGGGGCAGCACACCAGGTATCTATAACTATTATTGCATCCATCTCCAATGCGGTCTGCCGTGTCCTTTATACAAATTTACCTTTGTTATTTCAACTAGCAACTCTGTATTATAGATTTTTTTATATATACAACTGTTGATGAATTAAAAAAAAATTCTACTCTGTCATCTGTTACTGTCGCCTTTACCAACGCAAGTCTAATGTGGTTAGAGACGACACGTCACCATCTCCTAAGCTCCTGCTATGCCCTCCAACGTTATTTTTTGTTTTTAATCTTAAATTTGTTGCTTGGCTTGTTCATCAATTCACGGTATAGGCCAATCATGTGTGTCGACATACGGCCTGAAAATTTGTCTCTTCTTCTGATAACAGGTATCTCTCTATGAACTTCAGAGAAATTTTCTCCAGAACCTCTTCAGATCGTTTTCTTTATCAACATGTATAATTTTCTATAGTAATCACCAACATCACGATTTAGAGGAGTCTGGTTCACTTGATCAAAACCGTTAGCGGTTAATCAAAAATTTATTAACTATGTCTTATTGTATAGATTAGCTCCTCGTGAATTTGATTGATTGTATAACATATCAATATATCGATGTTACTACTGATAAGATTATCGTCAAGCGATAATCGAGAATTTTTGTGGCCCGCTCGCGCGCTTGTGTGTGAGATATAATGAATGCATATTGTACTAAATATAATTTAAAACTATGACAATACGTTTTGTCGACAGCCGAAATGCACTTTATCTCGTTTTAACAAAAAAAAAGAGATAAATGTCTTTAATACGTATTAATAACAAGAGATACATGTCTTTAATAGCTATTAATAACATTTAAAAAGTATTTTCCCGCGTGCCTGGCGTTTTCCGAGAACGGATCTGGATCTGTAAATATCTGACTGGCATATCGAGTTCACTGAGGCGTTAAAAAAAAAGATTAGTAGCGTCTCGTCTGGTCGTGGTGTATCGTGTTGGAATTGGAATATTTGACGATGACAGTCGGCGGCCGGCGGGTTTTTATCCGAGTTCCCTCGACCACTCCTTCTCTGTCCACTCGTTATTGACGTATTCAATGTGGCACGTAATCAGTGTGACAGTCGTGTGTGTCTGATGCAACATTGGCTCATTTATAGAGTCGGTGGTAATCCTGGCGGTAGACACGCGAATACCAGCACCTGACAAAGGTACGTCGGCCTCAGTAGTGGCTAACTGATAGCAGATTGTTGATAAGAGAAGTATCGAGATTTCGTCGCAAACATTTTGCTCTACATTTATGAAGGTTCTCGTGTTCATTGACCATATTTCCAACCAGTAATTCATTGTAGGAAGTGCAGATTAAAAAAATCTTTGTTCCCTTAGTTGTCGTCTTCTTGTTCTTTCATCAGGAAGTAGGCGAATCGCCTACACCAATGCGTACCCGTCTACTTCACCAACGCCTTGTGGGTCTTCACTCCTACCCTACGTCTTTGACCAATAGGCTTGTATTGCCAAACTTCGTTGGATAACCAGACGTCCGGTAGTCTGTCTCTCTTTGTGTTCCACAATGCAGTCTTGTAGATAAAAAATTTTCAACTCTTTACGTACATTGTAAAGTCTATCGCGTCGACGCGTCGTGCGCAGCCGTGAAAAGATTGCAAGGATCTCATCTCCGATTTCTCTATTCCACTAAGATGTTTCTTCACCGGAACCCAACTTTCTGATCCGTATATCACTATCCTTGTTAATGGAATCCTTGTTTTTCTTGACAATGCTTAAAGAATTGTTCTGCATTTCGATTGAAACTTTGCTAACGTTCGATCAACATATTATGGTGGTCTGTGGTGTTATAAGTTATACCACAACTAAGATAACGGAAAATGCCACCTACTCTGTATACTCTTATTGTCTAATATAATTTTAGTTCGCACGGGATATTTGCCCCACCACAGTTTTTGTCTTTTGCCGTTAGTGTGGACCTTATCACCTGCGAACAGCATTGTAGTCTAGTATGATCTATTATTTATCTTGAGTTCACTCTCTGTGTAGGCAATTACTTGTTCTTTATAATATTACTAATACAGTTGTAGTATTCCAGTGTAATATACGGTTTATAATTACAATATTGCGGTAATTATATATATTTAACACTGCTCTGTGCTGAGCGAATGCGTCCCCACTTAGTATTCTCCAGCGAGTCTCTCCAGCACAGTTTTTGTCCAGCTTACTGTGTCACATTACTTATCCAGCTCAACCTTTCTCCTTTCGCGGGTTTACCCTGGTGCCCTCGGCCTCCAAAGTAACCTCCGATGATCCTTCGTGAGCATTTCGTATCTTCTCGCCTGACTGAATGTTGTTCTCGCTTTCCGTGTATTCTCGATTGATCACGTGTCGTTAGTTTTTGTCTCTGTTATTAAACATTCATTGTCCGTGTTTATTAACCATACGTTTTTGCAAGAATCACAGACTGGTTAAAAAACGTTGTCTTTCCTAAACGCTTGGGAAGTTAGATCTGTATTAGCGTACATATGTACATGTGTGCGTGTTTGATGGTTTTGTGTGTCTGGGTGTGACGGTTTTCAAGAATGGGAAAAGCTTTAATAAAATCGTTCACGGGAAAAAGGTTATCGTCAGACAACACAATGTTGTGTGGTAATTGTGTAATTCACAAATAAAGAAAACCTGCAGATTTGTTAAGTGGTGAATCGCTTTCAAGCAGTTGCTGCGAAATTTGGGGCATAAATATAAAAAAAATTGTGTTTATCAACTGGTGTTGATCAACTGGAATGTCAAGGACGGAACTAAAACGTTAGTCACCATGTGTGCAATTACATGGTAATATCCTGGACACAGTAGCTCAGAATAAAGTTATGAGACCACTTCCAGAGGATGAATGATCAGAGATCACCGAAAAGAATGAGAATAGATGCCGGACGAAAGAAGGAAGGAGGGATCGTCCGAGAAGGTCTTGAAATGTGGACGTCCACGAAGGTGTGGCAAATACAGGGCGGCGGAGTATGATTGACGTGACGGTCTAAAATCGCAGCACATTAAGCGAGATGGGGCTTCGGCTGTAGAAACCTATTGTGTGTGTGTGTGTGTGTGTGTGTGTGTGTGTGTGTGTGTGTGTGTGTGTGTGTGTGTGAGCTCAGTATTCTGGCGGATACGATCACGGCACCCCGGAGCCAGGGTCGTATCGTAACCAATATACGTTTTCAGTTGACGGTGCGCGAGTTGGGATGGTTCGTATGCAGGCGGCGCCGAGTCGCCAGCGTAGGACGGCTTTTACGTTTTAATAAATTTAGCAGTCGTTGCGCGTCGCCTTTCCACATTAATCGATTTCCGTTAATCGAAACTCGTTTTCCATCGAAAGTCGCTAATTCTGGTGGGCGCTCATTGATCATTACACGTGCACAACTGCGAAGCCGTTTTACTTAACTATCGACGCCTTCCGCGACACTCGACTGACTACCGTTAGTGTCGAACAGTATTAACTGTGTAAGTTTACTCGAGTGTTGTCGATATTTGCCGGTATAATGACAGTCTTGTTCCTAGTTACGTCTACTCCTCTTTGCGAATGTGCGCTAACTCGTTAAGTGATGACGCAATTACGGAGCTACGTTTGTCGGATGATACGAGGAAACGTTACGTGTTTTCTAGGTGTAATTTTACCTAGTGCTGTTTCCACTAGAGAAATCTGTGTCGGCCGCGACAGTGTACATAATCTTATAATTCATCTTATGGTCGTTCCATGCCAAGTAGCCCCAGTGGCGTATCTAGAATTTTACCTGGGGGGGGAGTGGAGTCGGCTTTATACAAAAGAAAAAACGAGTTAAGGTTAATCGACATTACTATTTTTAAAGTTGGTGAAAAACATGTGATAACATCCTAAAATCAATCCCTTTAAAGTAAACGGTAATAACAAAATAAAAATACGCGTTTTTGAAATATTATTTAGAAGATACTTATTGACCGAATTGATTTTCCTAAATTTCATATTTCAAACGTATACGCAAATGCTGTGCAATAAAACTGTATATTTAAAAATGAGTTACTATTATATTAGTGTGCATAGCTGAAAAAATAAAAAAACGTTATAAAAATTAAGAGATTAAATCTACTTTTTTCGACCCCCTGGTGGGGGCGTCCGGTCCCTTTCATCCCCTCCCCGTAAATACGACCCTGAGTAGCCCTGCATCTAAAAACAGTTATAGGCTATGTAAAGCGTACGTTACTGAATTCAACTCGGGAAATTCGTGAAGGATACATATTTGTTGTCATTTTCAACATTCTTTCAATGTTTTCGAGCAGTGTAGTCTTCCTTCAAGAGTCTTGCCCACCTTCTGTTCCGTTGGTACGAATCCGATTTCCAGATCTACGTGGCAGTCGCGGTTTTCCTTAAAACGTATCAGCGATGTTCCTTGGTGCTTTAACTTGAAAACGCTGTCTTCATTTTGGTACAACCCTAAGGTAGGATATCAAACATCCATACAGCTTTTAAATTCCTGTTCATAATATGGAAGTTTGTCGTAACTCGGTAAAGAGATGTTCGTATCATACGGACATGAATATTCATTGTACGATATTTTAATTCCCAGTTTTCCAGTTTTTTTTTTTTTGACGTGTCTCTAATATCCAGTTTAGTTTAATATCTATTGCCATGTCAAAGAATTTGACTGTTTCACATATGGTACGCTTGGTGTTTATGTTGTAAGGCATCACTTAGTGAAATTAATGTGAATCGATTTTGTTTCATCAAGTTCAGTAAGCAATTTTTGATCAAAATTTTTATTTATTAGTAGCTGTTTGCATTTTCGTTGTAGCTTCTGGTCTTTGGAATTCACGTTACTTTTTCAAATTTTTGTTTCAGATGTGTTGCACACGATTGGAAATGTGTTGATTAGACGAACATTTTAGTCAATAGGTTAGATTACGTCTTACGTTATAGGCCTATCTTACAGTGTTAGACGTCGTATTTCAGTGGTAGCCTATCGATTTTTTTAACCAATAAAAAATTTACTTTCTATTATTCTTTTGCTTTCTGGGTATGTACGATCAATCAATACCATTCGATGAAAACGTATTGTTAACATGCAAAATTTGTTGAAATTGGCAGCATTTATGTACAGCTGTATAATTGAAGAGGAGACTAGACATAAAACGGGATGAAACAAAATATCCTAAGACAGAACGAATAATTGAGAAGTATAGAGATGATAAATATGGTAGAAGTGTTCAATTTTATGTATGTAGGAACAACAGAAGTTGGTAAGAATGACGAGGGAGCGGAGAGAATTCAGTCCACAAAGTATTTTTTAGGTATAAAATTCTCATGAAAAGCAATATGTGAGAACACCAAAATGAAACTATACACAGCATAGGGAAACCGATGGTAACGCATGAGGCGAAGACGATGTGTTTGACAAGGAAAGACGAAGAAAGCCTACGAACATCGAAAAGGGAGGTTATGAGAATAGTTCAGGGCCGAAGAAAATATGAGAAGATGAATATCGGAGAAACATATTGTGAAACAGGAGAAACACTAAGTGGAGAAGATATGGTAAAGCTATGATCCAAAGAATGCTCTGGGATGGGTACGAGTACAGAAGAGAGAAAGAGAGATTCAAAAATGTTTTTTCTTCTTTCGATGTGAGGACCGGGTAAAGAAGAGTGTGAAAAGTTTAGGATTTGTAAGTTGGAGGGAACAAGTTTGTAACTGGGAAAGGTGTGAAAAGTATAGGATTTGTAAGGTGGAGGGAACTAGTGTGGAACTAGGAAAGTTGTAGAAGCGAATCTGAAGAAGCAAGGACACAAAAAGTTACGGGAAATTGAACGAAATGAAACGTGAAATGGGTCTAAATAACTCAAAAATTGAGTGACCACTATTACAGAAAGGAATTTATTATCATCATAGTTATTAAAAAGTATGTAAGCCTATAGGCCTATCATGTATATGGAGCCACTGACGTAGTCACCTTTGTCCTCACAACTTAGGATTTCTGGTTTAACCGCGATCCATTTTATTGTAATGCAATTATTCACCTGCCTGTTTCTCGTATAATGTACGTACATACATGAATACGTAAACAAGTGATGAAATGTTTTAATTCGCTGGCATTACGAGGGAATTCAGTGCCAAATAAACAGAGACCAGGCCAGGCTGGTGTGCAGATAACAAAGAGTGATTATGTAATGGCTGGCGCGGACGTTGCCGACCGGATGCGCTCGGCCGGAGACATATTTTTAAACCGGAAAATGGAAGAACAAAAAAAACTAACCGAAAATAACAATTGTCGCCAAACTTCTCGTGCGTAATACGTGGATCGTACATTCATTTTTAATGCATGAACGGTTAATTGACTCCGTACCTAACGTTCGTTCTCAAACTTTGTTACGTCGAAATATAGTATTCCAACATTACCAGCTGTTCTTACGTTAGTATGTTTTGAATTTAAATTTAAATTGGTCACTTGGAAATGGTATTAAACGCGAAATTTATTTTTAAAGAGCAAATATAAAAAAAAAACTTGGATTTGAATATAAAAAGTTGTTTAGCTCCGCCACATAAATCCAAGTTGTCAATCCAAAATGAAATACCGAAGTCTAACGAGATCGTGAAACCTGTATAAGTTTATGTATATGACAGAGATTGTGATACATGGAGTCGTATTAAGAGGGTTTTAGCCCAATTATTTCCAAAATATTACCGTAGCCAGGAATTATCTTGGGGTGGTTGAAGACCTGGATTTTCCCATGGTCGCGGTTTGTTGATGATAACCGGATCTAGAGTTCTTGGCATTAATATAAAATACGCCAATTAAAATCCACTGCGTATGTTATCACTATGTTCTAAAGACCGTATATATTACGGTCGCTAGCCAGCTGATAATACTGCCTCTGCCAGATGAATACAGTCGGCATCAAAGCAGCTGTTATCAGTGGTGATTAATTTTTTATCTTGCGTAAGCGGAGTTACGTTGCTGACATGTTTCTGTACATCATTAAACAACGGCTGTATAGACAACAGAATGACGACAACACGATGGATTGGCTCCGTCGATGAATAACATTGTAATCTCATCTTGCTAACGGTGACATTTGATTGGTGCTCAGAGACAGTGTCGGGAAGTTCCGAACTTTTAAGAACCCATTATCACATCAAAGCGCACCGCATCGCATATATAAGTTCTAAGCGTGCGAGCTGTAATGGTTGTCTGCATGTTTTACGTTTAAGACTTAATTACCTTTTTATCCAGTGAGGATGGAGCTAACCTCCCTTGGCTACGCAGGGATATCTTTACGGGATGGGGGTGACGAACGGAACTAAATCCCCTCCCAGAGGGTCGAAAATTTGACGAATTTTGTTAATCTATGAATTTTTAGGTTATTTTATTATTTGTTCAGCTGTTATTAGCGTACGCTGATATAATGGTAACTCATTACACAAACACGTTTATTACACAGCATTTGCTTATACGTTTGAAATATGAAATATAGGAAAATCAATTCAGTCAATACGTATCTTCTAAACAATGTTTCAATAACATTTTTATTGTGTTATTACCGTATTACACGTTTTTCAACCACCTTAAAGACAGTAATGTTGATTAGTCTTCCGGACCCCCCCCCAAAGCCAAATTATAGATACGCCACTGTTTCAAACCTAAGGTCTACAAAATATAGTCAGTGCTGCATTGTATACACGTAATGCCAGCCTACAACCGAGGTAATGGAATTCAGGATGTGACTAGCGAATAAAAAGTACGCCTATATTCTGCGAAACATGACGCTCGTTTTCCCTACCCGTTATGTCGAGGTTGTCACCTAACCGGGACCTAATCTGAAGAAACTGTTTCGAGCTGATGTAATGTCCAGTGTGAGAATGGAGCACAGTGCAGATTAGTTATAACTTTCGAATGCCATTTGTGAACAGTCGTATAAACAACTTTTTTTTTACTTTGGAATCAAAATCATGGTCACGTTTTTGTGATTAATATTAATCTGAAATCAAATTATGAAATTATTAATTTGCACTTTCTGAGAAAAAATATTTAATTTAATGTTTTACAGTATCACCAGCGTCAGTGTTACATCCACAGTATAAATTATTATATGAGGATCACCACCGTCTGCCTAGTGGAACGGAACATCCCACACTTTGTGTAAAAATGACTTGTTGAAAAAGTATTTGTTTTAGCTCATTTCGATAGAATCTCAGTAGGCAGAAACGTGGGACTGGTAGATCCCTCAACAGTCAGACTGACAATAATAAGTGTCTCATGTTAGAGGATGCGTACACGTGTTGTAAGCAATATTTGGTTAGAATCTGACTGCTGATTACAATACGTGTAATGTAGCCTATATAGAATCTGACAATCTGTATGCTTGAATTCCCAATACGTGTAATGTAGCCTATATAGAATCTGACAATCTGTATGGTTGAATTCCCAATACGTGTAATGTAGCCTATATAGAATCTGACAATCTGTATGGTTGAATTCCCAATACGTGTAATGTAGCCTGACAATCTGTATGGTTGAATTCCCAATACGTGTAATGTAGCCTATATAGAATCTGACAATCTGTATGGTTGAATTCCCAATACGTGTAATGTAGCCTATATAGAATCTGACAATCTGTATGCTTGAATTCCCAGTACGTGTAATGTAGCCTATATAGAATCTGACAATCTGTATGCTTGAATTCCCAGTACGTGTAATGGAGCCTATATAGAATCTGACAATCTGTATGCTTGAATTCCCAGTACGTGTAATGTAGCCTATATAGAATCTGACAATCTGTATGCTTGAATTCCCAGTACGTGTAATGTAGCCTATATAGAATCTGACAATCTGTATGCTTGAATTCCCAGTACGTGTAATGTAGCCTATATAGAATCTGACAATCTGTATGCTTGAATTCCCAGTACGTGTAATGTAGCCTATATAGAATCTGACAATCTGTATGCTTGAATTTCCAATACGTGTAATGTAGCATATATAGAATCTGACAATCTTTATGGTTGAATTCCCAACACGTGTAATGTAGCCTATATAGAATCTGAAAATCTGTATGCTTGAATTCCCAATACGTGTAGCCTATATAGAATCTGAAAATCTGTATGGTTGAATTCCCAATACGTGTAATTTAGCCTATATAGAATCTGACAGTCTGTATGCTTGAATTCCCAATACGTGTAATGTAGCCTATATAGAATCTGACAATCTGTGTGCTTGAATTTCCAATACGTGTTATGTAGCCTATATAGAATCTGACAGTCTGTATGCTTGAATTCCCAATACGTGTAATGTAGCCTATATAGAATTGAAACATTGAAATATGTGTATACACGTTGAAATATTTGTAATTATCAAAAGGTTTCAGTTACGAATTTGGTGTATTTTACAATTAGTCTTGTCAGGTTTGGGAATGATCAAGTCAGTTCTGATTAAGAGGATGTTGTTTGGGATTTTCGTGTCAGTTAGAAACTGCAGGCACAGATCCATGACGGTAAATAAACGAATCGGCATTGGATAGAAGGGGTAATTGACGCAGTTGCTTCCATATAATAGAAACCAACTTCACCAAGACGGGAAAATACCAGAATGAATCCCTTGTGACCGCACGAACATGTTGACGACTGTGGACCAGAAAATGTGTCACCGCGCGACATTACAGCATGTAAATGACCATAATTACTGAACCGGCCGGGAAGTGTCGAGGACTGAGGTTTCCGCGGTATCGTGTTGTGAAGACATTACGGTATTCCTGTTTCAAGGTTGCTGCGGTTTCAAACGTCCAACGGTATCACGTCTGACACATGCACACCTTGATCGGGGCGTTGTCTGTAGTGGCATATCGGTCATCTGGCGTTAGTCGCTGAGGGAGCGTTGTGGCTCTGACGTCAGAATTAATCACGATACTGATGCAGGATATGAGAACGTTGAAACATGAGTTTCAGTAACTGTCAAAGTTGAGTGTACTATGCTCAGAACTTGCTGTTTCCGACGACTTACGATAGGAAAGTAGACCCAAACGCGTACTTCCGGGGGGGGGGGACCGGACCTCTCCGCCAGGAGGGTCAAAAAATTGACTTACTCTCTGAATTAATAATTAAAAATAATGTTTTATTATTTTACACTGTGTTTATTAGTCTGTGTACCCTAATAACCTATAGTAGTAATCCTTTTTACATATACGAACGGGTTTATTGCACAGCATTTTGCGTATATGTTTGAAATATGAAATATAGGAAAATCAATTCAGCAACAAGTATCTTCTAAACAGTGTTTCAATAACGTGTATTGTTATTGTGTTGTTACCGTTTACTCTAATGGGACTGATTTCAGGACGTTGTCACACGTTTTCCAGCCAGTTTAAAGATGGTAATGTTGATCAATATTAACTTGTTTTTTTCTTTTGTTGTGAAGCCGACTCTACCGGACCCCCTTCAGGCCGAATTCTAGATGCGCCACTGAGTAGACCTACTTAATTAGACTTCTTCGTGGGGACCGATGAAGACGATAGAATTTTAAATCTGAGCCAGGCGCTTAATAACACTGTGTACGTTATTTAATCGAAACGTTAAATATAAAATCTTGTTAAAATTCATTTGCATGGACATTGCCAGGTGCGGATGGAGAGACGTATTTTTTTGATGGTTGGAGAAATAGGAAGAAGAAAATATTTTTTCGATTCTTATTTCTAAAGAATTCATATTGTTAACTATACTATACTGTATTAACATTATTGAACGAAATTTGTCAGTATTTTTTTAATAAATTCATGTTTTCTGACAAAAAAATCTCAACAGGATTGTGAAAAACTTTATTTCAAGATGTGTGGATGGAGGGAATTTTTGTGAATTTTTTGTCTCACCCCCCCCGGATCTCTGTCTGGTCACTGTTGATGTATAGTGATTTACTATGTTTGTACAGAAACATAATATAATTTTTTTTTTTTTGTAAATTTCCGCACTCGTTACGGATATTTTGATGGCCGTTTCCTTCCATAAGATCTCGTTTGGTGTCAGACTGTCGTAAATCCTTGTGAGTATCATATTACTCAGCGTATTTTATGGTGAGAAATAGTAAATAAAAATAGGCGCTTTGACCGTTCCAGAAACGTGCTCTCTTTGTCGTATGATGGAAACTGTAGCACATACGGTGACTTCACGAGATGCGATAACCTAGTTTGATATGAAGAAGCTTCTGTCAGATCCTATGCTTATTACGCCCTTTGTCGTTTATGCGGTCCTTTAAGGTCGTAGACACATGATGTATACTCTTTCCGTTCTTAGCATAATCCTGATGTAAACAAACAGGCGTGGCACGTCTGAAACGCTATTTGCTGCTTGAATTAGAGGCATGTCACTGACAGAAAGAGTACATATAATATTGATACTGTATAAACACACGTAAATTATAATAATTTGTCCTGACCAAAGTAAATTTTGTGTGAAAGTGTCACACCAACAGTGAAACATTTTATAACACCAGTTTTTCGTTTTATTAACCGTTTAAATATAGCAACACACAAAAAAGTAAAGTTTATTTAAAACTAAAATAGAAGCTGTGATAATTACCAGTGTACTGAATACTATAAGTTGCTGTCAGAGAGTAATTGAATGCCTTCCATATCTGTGTCTGAACTTGTATCATCGCTTGAGTCAGCGTTATTAGTGATAAGATTGTTCATTGTCCACAACGACATCGGTAATGTGGGCCAGTTGCCATAGCTTATCATCTTCCTTGATTCATTGTGTGTATGGTCACCAAGTTGCAATGGTTAATTTTAAATAGGTTAGATACCTGATAATCCTTCATGCAACTTACTTGGTCGCTATGCACGACGCGTTTCGGGATCAAGGTCCCATCTTCGGGTGCTCACTCGGGTCGAGCTCGTCAATTCATAAAAACACACACACATAAAACATAAAAAACACTGAATTTAAACACTCATACTGCGCGAGAGGGGACGATGCGCATCGTCGAGAAAGTAAACATGCACTGGCCGTATAAAGTCCAAAGCAGAGATAAGTTGGTCGTACTCTTCATGTCTGTGCCAGTTTTTGTATCACAGTATCGAAGAGCGCGTTGGATTTGAACGACACCACATCGTTTAACAGGCACTCTTTCTGTGACTTGGCCGCTTTATATATCTCATACTCTTGTAATGCATTCATATATCGGCCCTTCTTACAAAAGTGTATGGTTAAATATATGAAAAATATATTATACTAACCGTCTGTGACTTCTCGTATTTGATGTCCCTTCTTATTACGACATGTTTCGAGACTCTTGTCCCATTGTCAAGCATAAAATTTGTACCACATATCAGATATGTTTGTCAAACGTTAAAAACCATGTCATAATGACCACAAATAACGGATGCGGTGGGTCGCTGTGCAGTGTACACTGTTCGCCCGATGCGCGTATTCAAGTTACAAATTAGTATAGTTCGTTATTTTAATAATCCGTTATTTGTGGTCATTATGACATGGTTTTTAACGTTTGACAAACATATCTGATATGTGCTACAAATTTTATGCTTGACAATGGGACAAGAGTCTCGAAACATGTCGTAATAAGAAGGGACATCAAATACGAGAAGTCACAGACGGTTAGTATAATATATTTTTCATATATTTAACGGAAACGTGGCTTGGTACTAAAACAGGTTTATTCCTACTATAATATAAAAGTGTATGGGTTTAAGATTAACAGAGAAGTCAGTGTAACTGTGATCACAATCAGTCAGGTGTTGCGCTGCGCGTAAGTCGATTTACTGTTTATCAGATTCTTCATTGGCAGGTGTTCCTTAAACCTCTCTTCAAAACGTCTCCCCGTCTGGCCGATGTAAAACATGTCGCAATCATCACACACAATTTTGTAAACGCCAGAGCGTGTCTCTACGCTTCTGTGTATCTTGGGGCGCAGTGCATTTTCAATGTTATTTTTTGTCCTAAAGGTAACTGCGATATTGTATTTCTTAAATTGGTTTTTTTATAATGTTAGGCAACAAAGGTGTGTACTCTACCGATATATATCTCTCAGTATTATGCACCGCGCTGTTCGGAATTTGAGTTTTGTTTTTGCGCCTGGAGATAAGTTTATCTATTATACTAGCGTTATAACCGTTGGATATGGCGATGTGTTTTAAAGTGTTTACTTCGTCAATGAAGCAATCTTGCTCTAAGGGTACAGTAAGAAGTCTATGGACAAATATATTGTATGTCGCCATTTTCTGGGACCACGGGTGATACGAATGAGCGTGTGTTGTGGTGTCAGTGGTAGTGGGCTTTCTGTAAATTTTAAATTTGAAAGAGTCCTGAGATTTAATTATGGTCAGGTCAAGAAAGTTCAGTTGGTTATTCTCCTCTGTTTCAAATGTAAATTGTATGTGTTTGTTAACACTCTTCAAGTAGTTTTTCAGAAGCTCAATTTGTCTTAATGTGCCATCAAAGACGATAAAAGTGTCATCGACATACCTGTATTAGGAAACGATGTTTTTACGGTATTTATTATTACTAGAAAATAAATATTCAGTTTCGAAAAAATTAAGATAAAGGTCAGAAAGTATCCCGCTTAGAGGAGAACCCATGCTCAGGCCTTCCTTTTGGTTGTAGTATGTATCGTTGAAAGTGAAATAATTTTGGCGCAATATTTCTTTAAGCAACATAATTAGATCATTTACGGCCTGTAGGCTTAATGTGGCGTTGGCCATTAAGTTTGTTTTTAATATTTCAACAGTCTCATTAACGGGTACATTTGTATACAGACTTAGTATATCGAAGGAGGCTATCTTGTATTGTGGTTTCAACTTAACGTCTTTAATTTTACTTACGAAGTCAGAACTATTTATAACGCTATGATTATTATGAAGTGTTGTGTTATTTTTAATAATTTTCTGTAGTATTTTTGTGGCTCTGTAGCATGGCGCCGTTGTAAAGTTAACCAATGGCGTAATGGGGAATGTCATTTTTATGGATTTTTGGTAAGCCCATAAGCAGCGGGGCTTGTGCGTGTATCGGCTTCAAATAACGGCGTGTGCGCTCATCAAAAAGATTGGTACATTTATTAACAACAGCGTTCAGGTCTTTAACGTAACTCTTAGTGGGGTCGTCAGTTAATATATCAATGTTATTGTTGGTTATGAAGTCCTGTACGTTGTTCACATATACATGTTTGTGTAGTAAGACGGCAGTATTACCCTTATCGGCCTTCAGTAATATAACATTATTATCAATTAACTTCTTACGTAAGTTACTAATTACTACGCGGTCATTACGATATTTACGTTCGAGATGTTGTGTCTGTGTATTCATATTTAATAGCCTATTAAGTTTATTGTTTATCATTACTCTGGCTTCATTTTGCGTATTATCACTGGGTAAAAATTTAATGGCTGCTTCAGCGTTAATGACTTCATGTACTAAATGATTCTTACTACGTGCGGGTAGATTATATTTCAGTCCTGTATTCAGTAAAGGTTCCTCGTTATTTGTTAGGTTTAACCGATATGAACCTTAAGGTTAAATACTTATAAAGACAAGTACTCGTCTTACCGTATGTTCTGGCGTTGTCTCGCGATGAGGCTTGCCCTGCAACAAACGTCAAACTCCATAATGAAATTGCCACTGAAATTAATCGTTACATCTTATTCACTCTCGTTATCTCCTCAAACTGAGTTACTCGGTTGCCGATCACAAACAGGAACGCCCTGCTTCGTCGCTTCAAACAGAACTAAATCATCTTTAGAACCATTTAAGTTCTGTAAGTGTCTTCGTCGTATTAGTTGATTCATAGTCTGAATTTCTTCGTATAAAAGCAGATATCGAACGGTGGTATCCTACGGATCCGAGCGTTGGCCCTTAACAGAGAATGTTTGAGCTGAAGGTGTTGCACAGGACCTGTGATGGAAGGAGGAACCTGGAGGGCTCGGTCAACCATGAGCTCTAAGGATTATTCAAGTAGTCCAAACACTCGGACCGTATGAAGCGTCTACAATGGACAGGCATGTTCTGCGAATACCGAAAAAAAGTGTATAGGGACCGACCAGGAGGACAACGGGCAGTGCGAAAACCGACAATGCGCTGGTGGGATAACGTAGCAATGGAAGCCAGAAAGATGATAAGTGCTACAGTTTGGGAGGGAGAGGCATTGAACCGGGATGCCTGGACTCGATATGGGTTGTAGTGTCATTTGAAGAAGGGAAAAAGGAAGAGAAGTTTAGGAGATTTTCGCACCAGAGCAGTAGACTACGTGAAGTAGGGCAGAAAGTTGTACGGGATGGCGGTTGAGACGGCTCGTGGGGGGACTGGGCGACAGCGGTACGTGTGACGCCTTGTTTATGTTTCCACATAAACTAACAGTAGTTGTAACTAACGCCAACATGTGTCGCGCGACCATATGGGCAACGCAGCCGGCTGTTGACAGTTGTGCAAATGCCACGGAGACAGTATTGCGCTATTGTGTAGCGATATATATTGTGTCATACAGTATTAAAAACCTCACCCTACCACCATATTCATTCAGGAATACTACAAGGCAGCGCCCTTGGCGCTTTATTGTATATACTCTGTAATGTTGACAACCCAAAACAAAGGAACACTATATCATCGTAACTTTGCCGTGGTAAAGCAGACGATACAGCACCTTTAGCCACAAATCACAGTCTCTCAAGTTCTCACGGAACATCTTCAAAATCGTTTAAATTTTATCGAAAGTGGTGTGACACGTGGGGAATAATTGTAAATCACTAAAAAGAGATCAGCGCAACTCGCCTATACAACTCAGCGTTCGAGTACCCCTAGTAAAAATAAAAAGAGTTCTGTTTCCAGGGAAAAATGAAATGAAGTACCTGGACCTAATCTTAGACAAAAAACTTAGTTGAAACCGGCCAGCAAAATCCTCGAAGATTAGAAGTAACATCTTTACTGGCTTCATGGAAGGAAATCTAAATTGTCTGCCGTTAACAAAATCCTTTTATACAGACCTGTCATCAAACCTGTTTGTTCGTACAGAGTCCAGCTGTGGGGGTTGTGCCACAAAGATTGTCCAAAGGCGCAATCAAACATTCTAAGAATTCTTCTAGACCCTTCGTAGTATGGTAAAGATTACCCGAATTCTAATCGTTGTCGAGGAACCTAGGGATGTCTCGTAATAGACGGCTTGGTAGTGGAGTATGCTTCGTATAACTCTTGAAAGAAGACGTTGGGTTTGGCCGCTCGGTAATATTTCTTAATTCCGGCCTTTCAGTACATAATCTTCACCATCATTTCGTCCCGTTTTCCTCAAGTCGTCCTGTACATCGCACAGCCGTACAAATTTATAAATAAAGTTACTACAGAGGAGTAAGGTACATAGCTACAAATTATGGCATAGTCAGCCTGTACGCGCAGACGCTTTGTTCAAACAGAACTAGAAAGGTAGCCGATTGCTGGCTCTAAAAGAAGCAAAGATGAAACAGAACGGTTAACGCAAACACTACGTGAAGCACAGACGACCCAGATAAATGTGTGTCAGCAACAGATGTGAAGACCTAAGGTTTGTTTTGTTTTGTTTTGTGCAAGTGAAGAGACGCATGTGGTGGAGGGGCGCACGCTTTAAGACGTAGCTGAAGTTTTGAATGAACAAAAAGCGGAAGTGACCCAGAATGTGATGCTGCTGCTTTCTATAAGGGCTGGTGGGCGGCGGAGATGCGTGCACGCGTGCGTGCGTGTGTAGTTTACTACGGCCGCGGTCATTCGTGTTCGCCGCGCCGCGCCACGCCGCCTTATCACAACGGATGTCCCTAATTTCCTGCCGCGAACCGCTCCGAGGGCCGTTCCTTACTATTACTACTACACTATTTACTATTTGCAGTTCTCTCTCTCGTAGTTTGTTGTAAGAATTGTAGTCGAATTCACGTGCGAGGTCTTACTGTTCTTTCTATTGCCGAATCAATATTAATCATATTTCCAGGATTTCTACGTTCTGAATTTTTGAGACCCTCGCCTAAAATATATTTCGATCGTGGTTTTGGTATTATATACATTTTATCCGAATTTTAAGACTTTATGGTTTTATAAACGGTCCCGATTTCCCCCCTTTGCGTAGAGGTATATTGCCACATCGTTTCAAGAATCGGTTATGACGCATTGCCACGTTCAGGGAGATAACTGACATTGGATTGCGAAAGTGTTTTAGAGGAAATATTTGACCATTTACGTATCCATAGTTTTTTCATACAAAATATAATTTCTTTTAATTTGTATAAGTACAATAACTCACCAACTCTATGTAAAGTTAAAACCTGTTTTTTCAAATGTTTGCTTTTGGCCAAACTACCCTCACACCATTATGAATGGCAACCTCAAAGTCGACCCTTCCTTTAACACTCTGTCGCCCATTATGGCCTTTATCTTATCAAAATTATCTTGTAAGTTAGCTATTTGTTTACCCGGTAGCAGACAAAACAGAAGGCAAACGTAATCAGCGTTTTGCATCATGCAAATGGTGAACAGTGGTTTGAAAAGTTACAGTAATACTCGAAGCGGCCATCCATCAGGGCTGTAGTGCTTTTCTTTAGCGAATCAATTTAGTTTGATAGCCATAAATTACTATTCTGGTTTCGTTTCGTATTCTGGTCGTTTTCAACCAAAAATCTAATTTTTTTGGGTCAACACAGCGGTTCTGAAGGTCTGTGGTATGGCAGTTCGGATATTTTTCCAGACCCTCAACGGCGTGGTGATTCACCTTCACCCCCTCCCGTTTATAGTGTTATTCTGCTGACATCACCAATTAGTCTGAACGTCTAGTATGATATCTAGATCCAGTATAGAGTAATCGGAAACGTATTTCTCATGTGCATTGATTACTGTATTCATTTACTGCCAATCTGTACACTTGTACACTGATACGCGTGCATTTCGCCTATACTGAGTGCCGTTATAACAAAGGTCGTTTGTCAGTTTGACTATTGTAGATGTAAAATATAACTGAGACGTAACTTGTATCTTAACCCAGCGTTTCTCAACCTACGGGTCCCGAGGGGGCGTTTGGTGGGTCGCGAAGTCGGGCTCGGAAAAATTTATTCACCGTGTCTTAAAAACCCATTACATTCAGTATTAAGTAGAATTAAGTATGTATAATTGGTTTAAGCGTAAGTGAGATCTTAAAGTACTCGATGTTAGCCAAAATATGATTATAAGTTGGGTGTAACCCCCCCTCACAAGTGATTCTCCCGGCGCCCATGCTTATGGTTCCCATGCAGTAAGGTGTGTCCCGGACTTAAAAAGGTTGAGAACTACTGCCTTAAGATTATTCTAATCTATTTTTTGTGTATTGTCAGTGTATGAGTTCCGTAGCCACCAGTGCATATTATTCGTAAAGGTTACAGTGTTGTATCGTAGACAATACTATAACCTCAAAATAACTGTACGTTCCAGTTGTAAAACTGTGTGTATTGTAGTATAAAAATCGGGTGGAACATTTCTGCGCATTGACGTAATACGCATGTACCAACTGCATTACTGTAATTTCATGCAAATGCTAAGGCGTCCTTGGCTTGTAAAACAATAATAATTGGTATAGAAGTAACGTACAGTTAGTTCCCTTCCTGTTCGATGTTTTTTTATAATTTTCAGTTGCAATCAGAAATTACAACAATTTGTATAAGTTATCTTGCTGGCTTAGAAATTAGTTAATTATTAAGCTCCTCCTCTTACGTGATGGGACTTCTATAGTGAGAAGTCTATACCCTGTATTAGAGTACCCTAATGTACCCTATACTTTTGTCCCATATTAGGCATATTGCCCAATGTCTTTTCAGTTTTCTGTTATGACGCTCTTGCACAAGTGATTGGTTGAATGAGAGAATTGACACGCGTTTCTAAACTTGCACGATGTTTCCTACTTCGTTTGTGGATAACCTCTTGGACGGTTGGTATTAGGACATCTAGAAACGTATAGGTTATTGGACGAGTGCACGTTGAATTATGGCAATTCCGGATTTACGAACACAACCCCATAATTCGTACACCGTACGTTCGTATGCACCTAACCCGTTTTATGTAGAAGGGTTTTGGTTTCTAACTAGAGTTTAGCTTTCTACCAAGTAACCAATACAATAATTTCATCCTCAAGTCAATCTGCTTACACTTTCTTTCTGATATGTTCCCTCCAATTGAGTTCACTGTCAATACGGACTGCTTGTGTGCTGAACGCGTGATGATCTAGACGTTTCTACAGTATTTACAACAACTAACGGACATTGCTCTTTTCGTATAGTCAAAGTTGCATGCTGTGATTTAGTTCCATTAATTTTGATGTTCCATTTCCTGAACACTCTTCTAATTGAAAGAGCTGATTGTGGAGATTTGACTTTTCTACTACAATGAATGGTCACGATAGATATGTCATCTGCACATGTACCTGTTACAGTATAATCAGTTGTTGGGAGGTCAGACGTGAATATTAAGTGTAAGGTGGGTTCCAGGACACCACCTTGACGATACCAGATTTGGTAGGATAGACGTCATAATAGCAGACATGAAAATAGCCTGCAGAGAGCCCTCTACGAATTGCATTAGATAATCAGAATGTATGGTCTGGAAATTTCTATGATCAAGACTAAGTCCATGGCTTTTAAAAGTTGCTTTCCTGTAATGTGTAGACTAGTATTGAACGATCAACTAATTGAGCAAGTGCATTCATTCAGATTCCTTGGATGCGACTTGTCTTATGTAGGTGGGATAGATGTGGAAAAAAAATAGAGAAGTTTAATCACACGTGTGGTACGATAAGAAAAACACTGATGGAAAGGTAAAAATTGATACTCTTTTGAAATTTTATAGAGTGATGGCAATGCCATGCGGCCTTTATGGCAATGAGACTTGGACTCTGAACGCAAGGACCCAAAGCCGGATACAGGCTAGTGAAATGAGAATTTTACGATCAGTACTAGGAGTATCATGGAGGGGCCAGCTAAGAAGTGATGATATAAGGAACATCCTTGGAATATACAACCTAAACGAAAGGATAAAGCAATACAGACAGGACTGGACAGACATGTTGAAAGGATGCATAAGAACAGGATACCAAAACAAATTTTGGTTTATAATCCTAAAGGACGGCGGAATATTGGAAGACCAAAGAAAAGATGGTCGGACCAAGGAGTGCGCAACGGATCGTAAGGTCCACAGCCTGAAGAAGAAGAAATCCGATGTTTTGCTGTTCGCCCTTGTTCTGAAATTTCTGTATTGTAGGTATAATTTTAAAAGAAGGTAATGTGGTGTAGGGAGAGTCTGCATGACTTTTTATTCAACAGGCCATCTTGTCAAACTTTATCATTCAACACTTGGTTCACTTGAGAAGATCGCTGACTGTTTGAAGTAACAGGAAGAAAGCATAGTCTAAGTCCAGTTATTTGTTACTGTCCCGTTGTTTCTAGTAGCAGTTATTTTCTGAATTTGGTATTATCATTACCTCATCAATATACCCACCATTCATCTACTGTACCGGCTAATAGGAAAATAATTTTCGCTGGTAACCAAACTTCTTATCCACTAACGTATAATTGAACTGATATGGTTTGTACGACCTTGAGGGGGGGGGGGAGCGAGTACGTGTTGTGTCTACATAGGAATTTTTAATTAAAATCATCAACTGTACTGGCTAACTGGAAAATAACTTCCACCGGAAAGCAGACTTCTTATCCACTAACCTATAATTAAACTGGTATGGATTTATGACCTTGAGTGGGGCCCGCGAGTATATTTTGTGTCTACATACGAAGTTTTTTTGTTCAAAAATCTTTACGTTGTCGTTAAAGCGTTTTCTACTTAAGCATGTTGGCTACGACTACGTGTCATCTGCTCACCACTCTTATGTCACCTTTAACATTGCCGTTTCTAGTAGGCGTATACCTTTTTAGGAGTCGTCTTCTTTGCTAATATCTTTTATCGCTTCAAGACCAGAGAAGCGCTAAAGAACACTCGGTACCCAATCCCGACTTAATGCCCTTATTGTTATTGGTACATTTCCCAGTTCCCTTGTGTTTGGAATCTCCTCCATTTGCGTTTCCCAAGTACAAAAAAACTTTATGGATGTCCCAGCGGATAAATATTTAGAAGTTTTATACAATTCCTAAGGGTTTCACGGTCGACATCAATATTGTTGGCATTATTATTTTCCGGGCTGTTAGGCCGTAGTCGTCTACTGCTTGTGTTCAAGACAGACGTTTCGGACCCACCATCGGAGGCCATCTTCAGTGTCAGAAAAGATTGAAACCACAGTACTGGGGTGAACTGACGGACACAGTTCCGATAGTGGGGCCGAAACGTCTGTCTTGAACACAAACAGTAGACTACGGCCCAACAGCCCAGAAAATAATAATTCCAACAATTTAGTAGTTTTATTTAGAATTTGTAATATAGTAAAATAATTGTTGGAGAAAGAGTAAAATTAGTATTATGCTTGCTAACAGTAAAATAATATTGTGCTTGTTTGACAGCAGTAGTTTAGGTATTTGTCACTGGTATAAACAAAATGGAGAACCATACATGACTTCCATATTCTAAGATTTATATTTAAATCTTAATATCGCCTGCCAAGCGCGATATATTTTCTCTTATACATGATGTACATTAAAATGAAAAAATTTTAATTTTATTGCTTGGCAACAAAATTATTTTATTTTTAACAATTACCATTGTTTGAAAAAGTTTAAATAAATTTTCAAGTACTTTACTCTTGTTAAAACGTAAAAGGTTGCAGGTAAACTACCCCTTCCCCTTAACCGATCTTCACCTAAATCGAAAGTCCTTGAGATCTCTACAATTCAGGGACGTATGCAAAAAATTATTTGATTCTGTTTGAATTTGCGGCAGTTATCGTTTGCCATAGAAAATACGCTTGATAAAAAAACGTTGCAGGTAAACTACCCCTTCCCCTTAACCGATCTTCACCAAAAACAAAAGGTCTTGAGTACTCTACAAATCAGGGCTGTATGCAAAACATTATTTGATTCTGTTTGAATTTGCGGCTGTTATCGTTTGCCATAGAAAATACCCTTGTTAAAAAAACGTTGCAGGTAAACTACCCCTTTCCCTCAACCGATCTTCACCAAAAACAATAGGTATTGAGAACTCTACAATTTAGGGCTGTATGCAAATAATATTTTGATTCTGTTTGAATTTGCGGCTGTTATCGTTTGCCAAAAAAGAAAAAATTCCCATGATAAAAAAAAACCGTTGCAGGTAAACTACCCCTTGCCCTCAACCGATCTTCACCAAAAACAATAGGTCACGAGTACTCTACAAATCAGGGCTGTATGCAAAAAATTATTTGATTCTGTTTGAATTTGCGGCAGTTATCGTTTGCCATAGAAAAAAATACGCTTGATAAAAAATGTTGCTGGTAAACTACCCCTTCCCCTCAACCGATCTTCACCAAAAACAATAGGTCTTGAGTACTCTACAAGTCAGGGCTGTATGCAGAAAATTATTTGATTCTGTTTGAATTTGCGGCTGTTATCGTTTGCCAAAAAAAAAATTTCCCTTGATAAAAAAAACCGTTGCAGGTAAACTACCCCTTCCCCTCAACCGATCTTCACCAAAAACAATAGGTCGCGAGTACTCTACAAATGAGGGCTGTATGCAAAAAATTATTTGATTCTGTTTGAATTTGCGGCAGTTATCGTTTGCCATAGAAAATACGCTTGATAAAAAACGTTGCCGGTAAACTACCCCCTCCCCTCAACCGATCTTCACCAAAAACAATAGGTCTTGAGTACTCTACAAATCAGGGCTGTATGCAGAAAATTATTTGATTCTGTTTGAATTTGCGGCTGTTATCGTTTGCCATAGAAAATACCCTTGTTAAAAAAACGTTGTCGGTAAACTACCCCTTTCCCTTAACCGATCTTCACCAAAAACAAAAGGTCTTGAGAACTCTACAATTTAGGGCAGTATGCAAAACATTATTTGATTATGTTTGAATTTGCGGATGTTATCGTTTGCCATAGTAAATACCATTGTTAAAACATAAAACGGTACAGGTAAACTACCCCTTTCCCTTAACCGATCTTTACCAAAATCAACAGATCGTGAGAACTCTACAATTCAGAGCTGTATGCGAAACATTATTTGATTCTGTTTGAATTTGCGGCTGTTATCGTTTGCCAAACAAACAAAATTACCCTTGATAAAAAAAAAACCGTTGCAGGTAAACTACCCCTTTCCCTCAACCGATCTTCACCAAAAACAATAGGTCGCGAGTACTCTACAAATCAGGGCTGTATGCAAAAAATTATTTGATTCTGTTTGAATTTGCGGCAGTTATCGTTTGCCATAGAAAAAAAATCTACAGACAGACACACAGACAGACAGACACACAGACAGACACATAGACAGACAGACAGACACACACACAGACACTTTTCGGAAAACGACTTTTTTTCATGTTTTGAGTGTAGTAGAATCAGAATCTGCAATAATCTCGAACACGATTTTTTTTGCCATCACCATACTTCCATTCCTTAAGGAATATGGAAGTAATATTGTGCTTGTTTGACAGCAGTAGTTTAGGTATTTGTCACTGGTATAAACAAATGTCAGACGTATATAGCGTGTGAATGTTTCGATCGAAACAGTTGTCGACGAACAGTCTGCGCTAGATTCTCTTTACGTCATACGGACAGCCTATTTTTGTCTCGATAAGTCGTTGAGAACAGAATTGGTCCAAATAATAATTGTCATTGCGACCCGTGTAATTACGTGTTTTCGGGGTGTATCGACTGTTACTAATAAATATCGATTATTGAGATTAGTGCAACGCGTACGATAACGGTACGCGGACAGAATTCATTTACATAATATAATACGGTATCCGTTCTGCACCCGCGGCTGGCCGTGAAACACTTTAGAATTCTTTAATTTTCTTTCAGCTTGGAATGTAAATTATAGTTAACTGCCTCCACTGCGCTATTACGTACAGTGAATGAGGAAATAATACGGTGTGTGTGTGTGTGTGTGTGTGTGTGTGTGTGCGCGTGGGCGCGCGCGCTCATGTCCACATAGTTTAGTCAATCAGTTTAGTTCTGAAATAAACTTATGTTTTTCTTAATTATTACCTGCACCGCTTTTGCGTTTTGCTAAATTGTTTATTTAACGTGTTACGCGATTTGAACAGTCGGTTTTTATCGTGATGTTTTTACGGTCTAAATCGCTCGAAATGTCTCAGCATGTTAGAAATGTGGGGCACGTTCTTTCTTTCTTCCTAAGGGTTATCTATGAAAACAACGTTTTGTTTATTTAATAGGTCAACCTTGAACTAGTATGTTTAAGCTTGAAACCACGGCATATCAACATTAGGCTCCGGTGTTCGATAAATAGGTACAAATCCTAAAATAAAAAAACGTTTCTTGAAAATGCAAAGAAAACGACTGAAAGCGGAAAGGCCGACCTTGTGCTTAAACATATTTTTTGCTTTGATTTAAAAAAAGATTAATTTCCATTGAACACCCAATTTTGTTTTGTACTTCATATTGGTATCGACGTAGAAACAAAGTCTCCTCTTCGGTGCAGATAACGGTTAGATTTATAATTTGGAGCGGTTGGCGCAATTGGTTCAGGAGGTACTTGAGAAGCTTGCATCAAAAATCTGTATGAACGGGGTCTAGAGAAAAGACTTAAAATAACGGATATGTGTGTAAGCGTTAATGTTATCTGATGAAAGTTATTAATGTACACGATTGAGATGTCTAGACGTCTTAGAAATCCCGTCAAACGAGATTTAGAGGTTAGGTTCTTCGAACCTTTCGAACTAATCTGGGTACCGGTTAGGTGGATACCAAAATCGTGACAAGAATCGCTCAGTCACAGTATCGGTTTAGATATTAGATATCGTGTGGTTTTCGTAGTAGTTAAGACAGTAGAAGTATTGTCGCCTTACTTCGCTGTCCACAGGGCAACCAGTCGCCAGTCGATAGTGGAAAAATGTGTTTTTAACATAATGTTTTGTTAAAATAAATGTGGATAAGTTGTTAGGAAAGTGAAAATGCAATGTAAGTTTAGTTGAGGATTTAGACGATGTCTAGTTTAAACTTATGCTTGTACTAGTCTTTGACCAAGACAGTTGTTATACGAGATAACATTCGACTTAAATTGTAAAGTGTTGGTAAAAATAGTCTTGTCGTAAACTTTTTAAGATTTGAAAAACGTTACCACTAGTAAGCTCCCTGAGCTTGTAAAACTTGCTCACTATTTTGAATGAAGTACATTTACTATTAGGCCTACATAAATTTCGATATTGGATAATTGTTCAGTTATGGGAAAAATTACATAAATCATTATTACTCTACTCCTGATTTATTTAGTAATAGCCTATATAAATTGTAGGCTCCCTGGATCCCAAAATTCTTAAATTTCAAAAACTTTACACTCAGATATTAGTTAAAATTCTCTGTAATTTGATACCCCACAATGAATATTTGTTATTTTACCAAAATTTTCACCCATTTTTTGGGCCACCACATCCAACAATTTATTTTTCAAAATTTTCAAAAACGAACACAGTTCAGACTGTGATTAAAATGCCTTTTATATTTATATCTCATGTGGGCTTTTGCGATTTTTTCGCAACTTTGACCTCGCATTTGTGCGGCAGATATTTTTTGGGGAGATCACTAAAAAACAATACGTTTCTGTAGGGTAAAAGTGTGGACAGACGTGCCAAATTTTACGAAAATCGGTCGATGCGTTCAAAGGTTACCGTGAGACATACCCCAAATAGATAGACAAATGCCAAATGGTCGAGTTAAAACTGAGAATTCCCTTCTACTTTAAGCTTCCACAGATGGGTTTCCTGTGGCTGTATCTAAGGTAATACTCCCCTTCGTGTTCAGCATTGTTAATAAAATCACTTTTCGGTTGAGTTTTGCTTAACAAATATGCATATAAAAATGCATTTTTTTATACTCGTTACAAAAGAACGAGTGCAGCCAATGGAGTCGAGATTTAGGCTAGTATAACTATTGTCGGTCTGGCCGACAGTGTTGGCGAAACAGCAGTCAGTATTTCTCCCCGATTATGAGCACGGAACACATAGCGTCCGAAGAAGCGTTTGAAGAAACAATTTTTTTTTCGGAAAGAGACACATAACGCCTCGTTTTCTGTGGGCATCGTATGTCGAATTCCTTGGTTAGTCCTTGTTCTTGAGCCCGCGAAAGTTCTGTAATTTGTATGTCTTCAGTACCTTTGATATTCTTACATGTCAGTGACGGAATGACAGACAAGGATATAGTCTCTAGAGTAAGGAAATACACAAACGTATGAAAGTTCACTCTGGACTTTCAAGAACCAAAACACTGATACTGACGGTACCCGGAGTCAAGAGACCAGATTGTAATAGGAGCAGAAATGAAATATTTCATTAAAAAAAAAGCAGTAGGACTGAATGGAATCATGTCAGGAAGGAAGGCGTCAGGACTGGACGAATTGGTAGTTTATAAATTATCAAATAGGAACCTAGAATGTGTAGACATGATATCAGGGTGGATCAAAATAAATTTCCCAAGACCATGCTGGAAATCTAAGGTAGGGCAAAGAAGCAGTGAGTTCACAGGATAGAAGAACGTTTGTGGAAAACGAGGGAAAACCGTTGAGAAATTAAAGACAAACGATAGACATAAGGATTGACATACAGGGCAACATCCCCTACATACATTCCTGGATTTTGAAGTCATTGTCACTACGTAGGCTTATTAATCGTCACTTCGTTAACGGCTGCGGTAAATTATACGTCAAGAATAACAGGATATCGAGTAAAATTAAAACTTAAAAATGACTTTCACTGTTCTGACTAGTAAAGTATACAGATAATTCTTTAGTGGTTCAAGCAAAGTTTATCCAGCTTAAACAGCGAGTTTCTACTTGACGAAACATTTCACATTCCTTTTGTTTTTTCGTTTTGTTCTATACGACCCCTGATGTTCGTCTTCTCTCGACCTGATTTCACTATTTATTGGGGCGGGGCGGGGCGGTATACGAGCGTGGCGAATTTATACGTTCGCCCTTAACACAAACGACTTAAGGGAGGCCGTTAAATTTTGGCAGCCGACGAGCGGCACTTTATTTTCATTTAGAACGTATGCCGTCCAATGCGAGCGGTGAGTATATAAAGCACTTTCACTGAATTTCAAGTGCGTACGCTTTGTGTATTAAGTGGACGATTGTGTAGCTGCTGTAATTAATTTCGTTAATATGCGGACACCGAGAAACCGAGGCTGAAGCGTTAAATACCTTCTCCGGGCACGTATGTCGTATAGGCCTACAGGCAACAGCGCGCGCGCCTGGATAGTGATATATTGAAAAGTTAACTTTATTGAATCAGTTCGTAAAGCTATAAATATAGGACTATTGTAAAACAGTGGGACGGTTTGCTAATGCGTTTAAAATGTTTTTTTGTTGTGATTTTTGCTGTCAAAAATTGTAGTTTTAAATTTCATTTGTACACGCGTGTTCCTAAACTTGTCAATTTAACTGATCACAGCTTCATATAGGAGAAATAAAATAATTTTATATTCCATCACCCCGTCGCTATCTGTTCATCCCCCCTCCTCACTCTTTTCTCTCCTTCGCCAGCTTCTCTTCCTTTCTCTCCCTTGTCGTTTGTTCGTTCGCTTTCGTATTTCTAGTACTGTGAAAATCTTCTATTACTAATATTAGTCGTATTCTCTTATTATCGTTTTAATTCTGTGTGGTTTTTATCCTCTTTGTAATGTCCTCATATGAACTTTCGTTACACACCCTTCTCCGTCTTCTTATTCTCATCTCATGCAAATCCTGCTCAACATCTATTTTTATTTTTAACTTTGAGTTTCTATCCATGCACAATATCCTTACTATCGAGTTTCATGGACAAGATCCGTTATTAATAACGGATTCTAGGATTTAGTTTCCTCTAAAAATCATTTGAAGCTGTTCGGAGAAAATCGTGCTATTGCTTGTAATAACGACTTTATTCATTTTTTTAGAACTACATTTGCTTGAAAGGTCATGTTTTTAGACTCTATAGATTTCTTTTTCTTTCCTTACAGTCCCTTACTGTGATATCAGTGTGGAAAGAGAAAGTATCATCAGTTTGGAAAATATGAGGTGTCAGTATAATTTTGCAAATTATACCACCACTTCGCGGCTTTCGAATGTGAATAGCTATATCTTACCTAACGGCACATCTCTACTTTTTGTTGTCAATTTCGTCTGTAGTCTTAGTCATAGAACACAACGGAAAAATAATTATAGTTTTGAGCCTTTATTCTGATGTATGTTTTCTCGCGTACCTCTCTGCGTACATTAGAAACGTCACTTAAATATCGTATTTTATCTTACACTTGATAAAATTATGGTAGGATTAATACTGTACTTCGCCTCGGTGAAAATGTCGACTAGAGTCTGCTGTACTTGCTAAACATCGTGTAAGGGCTTTTAGTGTTTATAATTCATAAAGGAAAAAATACATTAACTTTATTGTAAATCGCGAAAAAACGATAGATGTGGAAAAAATCCGTGGTCGCCATTATTCCCAAATGCTGCCCTGTCGTCTGGCCTAAAAGCCATTCAGAAATGAAGAGAACATCGTACAGAAAAAAACCAGTGAAGACTAATCAGCAGTGCTATCTTTAAGTGGTTGAAAGACGTGTGGTAATATCCTGCCATCAATCCCATTAAAATAAGTAATAACACAATAAAAATAAGAGGTATTGGAACATTGTTTAGAAGATACCTATTGAATGAATCGATTTTCCTATATTTCATATTTCAAACGTATACGCAGATGCTGTGTAATAAACCTGTTTGTATATTTAAAAAAGAGTTACTACTATATTAGCGTTCACACATGAAAAAACTTACAAAATAACCTAAAAATTAAGAAAGTAAGAAAATTCTTTAACTTTTTTCGACCCTCTGTCTTCGGGTGTCCTCCCCGAAAATACGCCCCCGAGAGAACTCGCGTGATCAAGTAGTATTGTTCTGACTTAAACTCGGTTGGGAATCGAAGAGAACTCGCGTGACATCATACATAAGAAATGTGTCAGAATAGTGCGTGTGTGAAAACAGAACGGCGCTGTTGGCGAGTCCGTATCGTGCAGAAGAGGCGTGTCTTGCAGAAGACAACGGTCGGTTTTTTCCGTTGTCGATGACAGACAGACAGTGCTTCCGGTATTTTTTGTTTGTTCGACGGCATCGCATCAGCTATGCGCTCTTTGTAAACAGTTTTTTGTTGTTGTTATGGGAATATCTGTCCGTCGGTCGCGTGGGTGTGGTGCAGCACTGTGGCCCATTCATTTCTCTCCGCTGACAATACGTGTTGCTGTGTATCCGATTTTGCTTTTAGATACGTCGCGTGTTTCCTCGGCTGTTCGCGTTTATTTGTGCATTGCATTTCTTTCTTTTCGTAAAAAATAGAACGTAACTCGTTGACACGTGATACGTTTAACCGTGGCATACTCCGCTATTACTTCACCAACTGCCTTAAAACTTATACTTACTACTCACACAATAAAAAATAGAACGTAACTCGTTGACACGTGATAAGTTTAGACCGTGCCATACTCCGATATTACTTCACCAACTGCCTTAAAACTTGTACTTACTACTCACACATGAAAAAACTTACAAAATAACCTAAAAATTAAGAAAGTAAGAAAATTCGTTAACTTTTTTCGACCCTCTGGTGGTGTCCGCCCCGAAAATACGCCCCTGAGAGAACTACAGGAAATCCCTGTAGATTTCCTGATAGTATCTAAGGCTGTTCGTAGCCTGCTTTGAACTTTCGAAAAGCGTTCACGTCGGGGGCATCAGTCCCCCCCCCCCAGAGCTATTAAACATTTTATTGAAATTCCTTAAACACTTAACGTTGGTTTATTTCTAAGCCAGTTGCGTTTGGTAAAATAAGCCGCGTATAAACGGTTATATGGAAAGCATGTTAAATGTCTTTTTTGTCCTGTCGAAAATGGGGAGTCCAACCTTCAAGCTAATCTTATCTCCCTCCACCAACCAGTAGTAGCTCCTAGTAACTGGTTTACGTTACGCCTCTTCATAACCCAAAGTCTGACGCAGAGCTTTCTATAGTCTCGTCGTCCTTTACGGCTTAGGCTAGTAGCCTGTTCCAGTCTCAATTGAAGTCATCCAACCATCGCTTACGGGGTCTTCCCACACTTCTCTTCCCCTTGGATGATAATCAAGGGCTCTTCTTGCAAATCTAGTTGGATCCATTCTCTCTACGTGTATCCGCCACTCCGTTTTGTACCGGGAGATTTTCTCATTTAAGCTTTCAGATACGCCTAGCTCCATTCTAATATGCTCATTTCTGATAAGACCTTTCCTGGTACAACCCTTTACAGCCCTCAAGAACCTCATTTTCGCTAGAACCTTGTATTCTAGCTTTCTAATCCAAGTCTCGCTACCATACAGTAGTTTAGGTATGGCCAATACATTATAATATATCAGTTGCGTCTCTTTCCTTGTTTTTTTCTTTAAATATTTAATGATACTGCCACAAAGTGGCTAATTTTGCTTTCAACCTCCTTATCATCTTGGTATGTGATGCTACACCCTAGATACTTAAAATCTGGCACCTGTTCTATTGACGAGTCCTGTATAACAGACAATCTTTGTTCTAATATGATTTGTACCAGAAAAATGCATAACTTTTGTTTTGGGTAAGGAAATGGTTTAATTGTAATCTGCCAAAATGTCAGTAAGATAAAATAGCGACCTTTGGAGGTCATTTTCATTCTCCTGGATGATCACAAGATGGTCTGCATACATTAAAATATTTAAATAAAATCCTTTCCCCAAGTATAATCCTTTGGGGGCGTCCAATTTCCATTTCCTTATGGCATCATCTATATAGATATTAAATAAAACAGGACAAAGACTGCAACCTTGCCGAACGCCTTGGGTTATTCCAATGGGCTGTGACAATCTGTTAGTTTTTATTCGTACCTGCGTTCCGTTATATAAACTTTTAATTACCTTTATTAAATGAATAGGGGATCCTCTTCTCTGCATTATCCTCCATAATATTGCTCTATCCAACCTGTCAAATGCTTTTTCAAGGTCCACAAACGCAAGATGTGTCTCCGCATTAAACTCAGTTCTCTTTTCCACTATTTGTTTTAACATAAAGATATTATCAATTGTGGACCTTCCCCTCCGAAACCCATGTTGTTCTTCTAAGATCAGACTCTCAGCGATTCTTGATAACCTGTCATTTATTATCTTAGAGTAAATGTTATAAGTTGTATTTAATAAACTGATTCCCCTACAATTCTTGCAATTACTTCTTTCTATGGTCTTTTAAATAATTTTAAAAGTATACTTGTAAATATGAATACGGAACTGTGCAATCTGCAAATCTCTGAGAAGACCCATATTAGTGTACGCGTTCGAGACTGGACAATGTAAAAAACGGATGAGTACCAAAGAAATCTGTTTTAAATGAAGGTGCTGAAGAGGTTTTCGCAGCTCCTTGTTAGAACAGGCAGTGGCGGAAGCGTTTAATCCAGTGGCGTAATTAGGAGCTGCTCTGGGACTAGTTTGTGGGGAGGGGAGATAACGCTAGGTTGAAGATTGAAGAAAACCTGAATTACAAACATACAGAAATCTGATTAGGCCTATACGTACTGTTCAATTTTGAAAAAAAATTGGAAAAATCCAAGCTTGGTATCAGACTGAAGAAATTTTAACCCATATCCGAATATATTGTTTGCTTTACATTTTTTTAGGAGCACCACGGGACAAAATGGAAGACGAAATTTTGGAAAACATTTTAAACACGATTTTTAAGTATTTATAAGACGATTGCAGTAACGGTGCCCTATTCGTATGTATATGTATACAAAAACACATAAAAAGTAAAAAAATTCAGAAAACATAAAACATGATAAATGGTGTTTCTCGTAAACGCTAAGACTCGTACATACGAAGAACTTTGCCCACAGAATCAAACAGTTATAATTTATTAATTCTGTTTTATCTAATAACAGATGTATTTTGTTCGAAATAGTGAGCGAGTTCTGCAGTTCAGGGACTTATTAGTAAACAGCCGTAACACGTAAACAATCCCTGCAAAAAGCGCAGTCTCGCAATTATTTCACGTGTCTAAAAGTGGCGACGCGTACTGTGCCCATGACCCCTGACAAGGAAATATTTTCACGCGGGGTGTGGCGAGCGGGTGTACTTATTTGGCTTCCGACAAACATTATCTCACGGCCTAGATGATTTCGTTACTATCGCTGATTGTTGTTCAGCGTGTTCAGTTCGATTGTGCCAAGCGAGCTTTTGTGTGAAAACGATACTGTTAAGTGAAAATATTTGACTTGAATGGTCGGAAGAGGAAAGCTGTGATGATTTCAGACTTGAGGAGTACAGAAAATGCAGATAGGAACCGAGTCCACGGGTGCGAGTCCCCATGTGTACAGTCCCGGATCACGGGTTGAGCTGCGGCTTTACAACCCTACGACTTTGAGACCCTAGCTTAATATAATTTCGTGTGTGTAGCCGTGTGTTTTGAATGTGTGGTATGAGATATGAATGAGAGTGAGGATGAATTTAGCCGGTAAATGGGTAGGTCCTGTATCTTTATGTGCAGCTTTCGGGGCGCATTAAGTTTCCATATTATTAACTGACGCGTTAATTGATCTCGCCGTCAGTACAGGGCTACGGCGTTTTTTACATTCAATACGCTGACATGGAGTACGCATGCGCCGGGCGAGAGGGTGAATTGTACGCGAATCCGTTTTCACTTTACGCCTATATTAACATCACGAAACAATGCAGGGAGGAGTAGTAGAACGTGGTGGTGGGGTCGGGTGGAGGAGGGAGAGGCGGTAAAGGGAGTGAGTACACGATTATTTCTCTGTGACTGGAAAACAGAACAGGGTAACTAGGTTGTCTGGACCAGTGACTGGGGGTGAATGTGGGACAGGGCGTGGATCGATGAAGGGCGGCGCGCCGCGCCCGAACCTTCCGCAAACCCAGACCCCGTACGCAGCTACTACTATGACAGAGCGAATTTATTGCCCCTTTGTACTGCATTTCTGTTTTTATCTTTTTTTTCCTCCATTGTAATAATCTCCGACTTTATTAACTGACGGTCGATTATATGGCTGTTTACTCGTTCGCGTTCGCTCTTCGTACACACACTCTCACACACAGACGCATGGTTTATTTAATCTCTTTCCGGCTATTGACTTCTGTTTTATTGATCCTCTTTAAATAGCTGTGGTACACGGAGGTACTTTATGATGCACGGTCGCATATCTATATTCTACTTATATCCGTGGTATATGTGTTAGTAATCTACACTAGCGGAATATTAGCGGCTGTAGGTGTGCGTTCAGAGGCACTGGAAACACAAGACGTTTAGTGGTTCCTTCTGCGTTTATTGTTAGAGTATTCAGGCCTTTAGAGATCCACTGAAAACTAACCTTCTTGACTGACTTCTGTTCCCAATTAATTTACTGTGGCATTCATGGATATACCCACTCTCATTCTTATTTTTCAGGTTGTCATGTTTATTCTCTTCACCTATAATCTTTCTCCATTCTAATTTATCCTTCACCCCCCCCCATTATTTTGTCTTTTTAATGGGTAAAGGTCACAATAGTTTCGGTGTCACTATTTGTTTTCTTTCTAGCAATTTATACTTAGTAATCATTTCGGCTACTTCACAAGGGAAAACCTATAGTATCGAATTCCTATACATCAGTGTGCACGGACTGAATTCAGCGATTTATTTGCAACCCTTATGTGGAGTAATCCAGATTAGTGACTATTTTATCCAAAATAAGACATACACGCGCATTTATTTATTTCAGCGCTTCGTTTATCCTTGTAAGTTTATATTTACATTCCATTCGTCAGTCACGAAAAAAAAAACAGCACGGCTGGGTCATTCGTGTTTTTCAGTAATAAATGTTCGTTAATAACAACACCGTTTTCCGGTTTAACACACGTCGTTTTATTTCTGAAAACGTTTCGCCCACTACTGTAAGGTATTCTCAGTGGCTCGACTGAGACTAAATATTCATTGTTTTTCCAGTGACCTATCTGTAGCCTGTAGTAGTAGTCAATACGTACGGTATAGCATGCGGATTAATTGGGGCATCGGCGTGTCCGGAAAATCGTTGTTCCCGGTAACCGATATAAAATGCTATCAGAAATAATCTTGTCATACTCAAGAAACGTCAGTTGTAGATGATATAAATATCGGTATGGAGAACCGTACATGACTTCCATGTTCTAAGATTTGTATTTAAAATCATTTACGAAATGAAATGTTTCCATAGAAACTACTTCTTTCCACTTATTGCTTCAGCCTTAACCACAGTACTGTGGTCACTAACGTATACCACCACACGTTATCGCACTCGATTTTCACTGATGATGGCAGTCGACGGCACTGCCGAAACGTCTGGTTTTGCAGAAAACATTGGACTACGGCCAAACAGCCCGGGAAGGAATTTTAACAACAAACTACTTCTTTGTTGCCGATAACGTAGTACACATATAAAAAATATCCCCTCCCCCTTCAACTATAATTTTCATTTATAGAAAATTACCCCCACCACGTTCAACTAGCCTCTTCATTTATAGATATTTCATCTACGTTTCTACAGTGGATTATTAAGATCTTCTTATCAGGATACTTTATTTATCAAAATTAAGTACTTTACTCTTGTTGCAACAAAAAATGTTTCAGATAAACTACCCTTTCCCCGTAACCGATCTTCACCAAAATCAATAGACCTTGAGTCTTCTACAACTCAGGCACATATGTAAAAAATTATTTGATTCTGTTTGAATTAACGGCAGTTATCGTTCGTCATGAAAATATTTCTCTTGTTACAACATAAAATGTTGCCGGTAAACTACCCCTTTCCGTTAACCGATCTTCACTAAAATCAACAGGCCTTGAGTTCTCTACAATTTAGGAATGTATGCAAAAACTTATTTGATTATGTTTGAATTTACGGCAGTTATCGTTCGTCATAGGAACAATTACTCTTGTTAAAACATTAAAGGTGGCAGGTAAACTACCCCTTTCCCGTAACCAATCTTCACCAAACTCAACAGACCTTGAGTACTTACAACTTCAGGAATGTATGCAAAACATTATTTGATTCTGTTTGAATTTGCGGCTGTTATCGTTTGTCATAAAAAAATCTATAGACAGATAGACGCACAAACAGACACTTTTCGAAAAATGACTTTTTTTCATGTTTTGAGGGCAGTACAAACAGAATCTGCAATAATCTCGACCACGATTTTTTTTGCCATCACCGTACTTCCATTTCCTTATGGAACATGGAAGTAAAAGCAATAAAAGATTACAGTACTTGACAAAACTTTATTATCAACTCGTAAATAAGTGTTTTCACATGTACTTATTAAATCTTACATATAATTTGAAAATAAATCATAAATTCTCTTTTGCCTTCAGTCCAACAACGCGTTTTTCTAGCGGCTGTCTCCCAATGCTATAACGACGATAATTGAATTTCATTCCACTCTTCTTTATTCACAAGTCACTTCATCCGTCAGTCCCTTCCGTTTGCTGTCGCCACATACGTCTTCTTCCTCTGCTGAAGTAACTATTTTGACTTGGTGCATACGTATAGGAGCACGAACGTGAGAATCTGTAAGCTCGGGTCACACAAGTCACTCAACTCTTCAGCGTTTTTGTGCCTTATAATTGATTATCCACTGTTTGACAAAGTTTCCAAAGACTGCGGCGCCTAAAGTTTCCAAAGTCTCTGACGGTTTTGCTCGTTCATATGTCTTTTGTTCCGGGTGCCGTGGCAACTGACATTGTGTCCGTGGAAAGAATATTGCGGTAAACGTGTCTGGGAATCAGGGGCCCTTAGCGTCTTCTCGGGTCGATGTTCCGGGTGCCGTGGCAACTGACATTGTGTCCGTGGAAAGAATATTGCGGTAAACGTGTCTGGGAATCAGGGCCCCTTAGCGTCTTCTCGGGTCGATGCTCCGGCTGCCGTGGCAACTGACATTGTGTCCGTGGAAAGAATATTGCGGTAAACGTGTCTGGGAATCAGGGCCCCTTAGCGTCTTCTCGGGTCGATGTTCCGGCTGCCGTGGCAACTGACATTGTGTCCGTGGAAAGAATATTCCGGTAAACGTGTCTGGGAATCAGGGCCCCTTAGTGTCTTCTCGGGTCGATGCTCCGGCTGCCGTGGCAACTGACATTGTGTCCGTGGAAAGAATATTGCGGTAAACGTGTCTGGGAATCAGGGCCCCTTAGCGTCTTCTCGGGTCGATGTTCCGGCTGCCGTGGCAACTGACATTGTGTCCGTGGAAAGAATATTGCGGTAAACGTCTCTGGGAATCAGGGCCCCTTAGCGTCTTCTCGGGTCGGTGTTTAGGAAACAACGTTTCGTTCCGTTTGTTTGTTTTATGTAACACCGCACATTTCGAGTACGAAAATCTTGAGCGTCAGCAGAACGTCATTTAACTCTATCGGCTATTTCAGCCCGTTGTTGGTTTTCTTTGTTTACTTAGTTTATCCTTTAACGTAATGAATGTCGTGTTGGTAATGCTAAGAAATTGAAGCAGTACATCACCTGAAGTCAACAGCTAACGTGCAGAGCCATCCTAAGCAACAATGAAACTTTTAACTAGTTGTTCAGTTGTTTCACGTAGTAACAGATAAATTCAAGCACACCTGTGAAGAATAAACTTATAGAAATTCTAATGTAGCGAGCAAATCGACTAACCTTTGTATTTTTACATCCATATGTTGTGTAACCCCCTTCGTTAAGGTTCAGATTATCATATTCCCTTTCTGTCGATTGGTCTTATGCCTGGAGACTCAGATCATTAAAGCAGCAAGGTAATTATCCAAACCGATTGATCATATTCATGTCCGATCGATTGGTTTGTTCGGTTAACGATTTGTCGACCCGAGTTGTATCGTAACATAACCCAAGTTGTGAATCTGTTACAAACGTTTTGAGGCTGGAGCTCCAGAAGGTAGCTTGGAACTCAGATTCCAGAGTGGTACGTCTCTGAGATGCACAACCACGCGGCCCAGAGTCAGTCGGTCAGGCGTTTTGCATAGCCTAATTTTTAAAAGGATGTGTTGCCGCCGAACAAATGGTTTCGAGAACGTAAGTTGCTGGACTGTTAAACTTGTACCAATGTTGTACAGTATTTACTCGTTGTGTCTATACGGTCTGGCGTGGGTGAGTTTTTCCTTGAATTGTAATCACATATTCTGTAGAGATATTCTTTTCTTAATCGGATTCGAAACCGGCGTTCGCAGCCCTCTTCAATATCGTGTGGGTGTCTATCCTTATCACCGTGTACGTGGGAGTTCACAACAGAGGGTACGGTTGGTGTGGGCGAGTCAAGGTATATACAAACGAAACTCGAGACAACGGGTGATTTACGCTATTCAACGGGTGGATTGGCAGAACTGTCGTGCACAGAGAGACCTGTCCCAGGCCACGTAGCCACTACCGATGTGTCGTACATTAAAACTATATGGCGCATTCGTAAATGTTTAAACGAACATTTGCAATCGTGTACGTCTGTTGCCGTAAGTACGCTTCGGTACGTTCGGGGGTTGTTACGGCATAGAACTAACTATACTAAATCACGGAATAGGCCTACTCTCGTCACCGTAAATGATTGAAACCAATCACAGCCGACTTTACATATTTGGGGGGTGGCGGCGTAAACTTTAACCAATATATACCGTGACAGCGTATTTGTTAATAAAATAACGAATTGAAAAACTGAAAAGGAACACTGTTGACTATTGGGTAATGGGGCAGATTGAATAATAATAATAATAATAATAATAAAGACAGCTCCTACTCCAGATTACTCAAGAAGACATTGAAGAATGCTTGCCACTTAAAAATAAATTAAAAATTGTCCAAGGTTTTCATGAAAAACCCAAGAAGAGGACAGGTGCCGTCTGGACTGACGAAAGGATGGTGAGACATCGACCAAGAATGAAGGGGATATGGGTGAGGAGGAAGAGAGAGGAGAAGAAGGGAGGAACCAGTTGAACCAAACGTAGTCCACGGTGGCTCATACGCAGAAATAAAGACTTCTCCGCTGTCGACGCTGACACGGAAGAAAAGCTGTGTGCGCGCGCGTGCGTGTTTAATGAAAGAAACGTATGAGTCCAACGTGTTTATTCCGTTAAATCATTATCAAACTTCCGATCATTATGGTTCCGTTGTGACCTGTTGTAGTCATTGTCTTAGTAACAGTTAATTGTCATTTAACCGTATGAAGGTGTGTGAATTTACAATTATAGACGACGACATGTGGGCAATTCATTCACTCGGTGCGATACAGCATTGTGTAGCGTAATTAATGAAATTGTCACACCCATTGTCTTGTGGACGGAGGAGGCGTAGCCGCGTGTTGTTGACGTCTCCGTCTCGTGCGGGTAGGAAGCTGTGCTGTGCGCGTGAATCATCGGCATGGTCTGCCCTTGTCCTTGAGTCGTGGCCGATTCCGCAGTTTAGGTTATGTTGTGTGACAAGTCTCGCCCGCCTACTGACGACGGCGGCCGACTTTGCAGCTCCCTGCGCCTGCCTTTTTCTCTATTGTCCCCTGCCCTTTGATTTGTTTTGTTTTCTTTCGAGTTCGATGCGAACATAATAGGTTTTTTTTTAATGTTCCGTTACGGGCTCAAGGATTAGGCTAGGGGCTTGGTCACACCGAAACGGACTGGTAGTTAAATTAAGGATTTTTTTTATGACTCCTTGATTACGATAAAAACGTAGGATGGCAGCTGACTATAACCTAAACGTGTTGGAAAGGGAAATTATAAATAGTTCTGTAACGTACGTTTTATCATCGAGATACCTATATTCCCTGGAGAGGATGTTTATAACAAATATTTCTTGTATGCTGTCGTAAGAATTTTGTCTTCTTCTTCTTCACCTCACGGAGTAGGCACTTTGCCTGTGCCGTCTTTACAGAGTATCTCTCCATCTCACTCTCGGTCTTCCTACATCTCTTGTACCAAAGGGTCTGTATCGAAACGCAACATTAGGTAGTCGTCCATCATCCATTCTGTCCAGATGCTGTAACCATGCCCTGCGATGTGTCTGGATCTTATCATTTATGGAGAGTACCTGTAGTTCTTCTCTAATATCCTCATTGCGCAAACGATCCTGTCTCGTGCAACCCTTTGTTCTTCTCAGAAACTTCATTTCCGAAGTTTGAATCTGGTTTTTAATCTTCTTTGTAGGAACCATGTTTCAGATCCATATAGTAACACTGCCATTGTTTTATAAAATTTAAGGCTTATCTCTTTCCTTGTCTTTTTCCTTAACGTTCTATGTACGATGCCACACATCATCTGAAACCTCGGTAGTGATATCTCGGCCTGTGTCATTCCCAATACTGATAGTGCAACCCAGGTAATTGAAGTCAGAGACTTGTCCAAAACTGGTCCCTCAAGAACAGGTAGAACAGTTTTGTACGTAACGCAATATTTAACCTCTTCCGTGGTCTAACGGGGTTAACGTTCTCGTCTCCCTGTAAGAGGTATCAGGTGACTGCAAAACGAGACCGGCGTTAAGCACGAGCCGGTAGTGAAGAAATATAATTAGCTAATAAACGATCAGTTTTCCGTACTAAGTAAACAGTATAATAGTGCACTTGACGACGGTTTTCAAACAGTGACTTTCCGGCCTTGTCTTTTCATTGGATAAATTACCAATATGGGAGATTTCTATGGAATCTTGAAATCGTGAGGGCCGAGTGAAGATCCTTTCCGATGTGCTCTCTTGCTATATAATATGTCTCGTATTTACTACCAAAGCAGGCCTAATGCGAAGTGAGAAATTACGTTGATTCTAAACCAGAGTCTGTTGTTAAATAACAGTATTAAAGTTTATGTTTATTTTGTTATAAAATAATTTGGGTCATGTTGAATTGACTCAAGAGTCGTAATGAAGACTAATATTTTTATTTCCATAGTTCTTGTCTTTTTTATTAGTGAAATATAAAGCGAATGGAAAACTATGTGTTTTCATAGTTTTCCCAAAGAAAGAAGTTAAACCGTTAACTGGGAATAGGTCGCCTGTAGAGATGTTCTCCAGAGTCGGTTATCGCTTTATGGTACCTGCTCGGGTTTCCTTAGGTCAGAGTCCGGTTGAAGGAGTAATAAAAAAAAAGGAGGTTCCCATCATAAATAGAAGCAACAAGACCCGCTACCATGCACTGCACACGAGCATCAGGGAGTCATTGGAGGCATCCGGACGCTGCGACCACTGGGGGCACGCATGAATCTGTGTCCCGTGCATCTGGCATCTGGAAGGAGTATCTAAATAGGGTTTCCTGGGGATAGGATAAACCCCAAGTAACAGAGAGTTGGCGAGGGCTGTTCGGCCTGACACACGAAACTTCGTGTCTCTTAGGGAGCGGAGTGAGAAGTGAAGGCAATCTGACGCGAAAAATAGCTGATTACAATCTGCCAAAAATAACTGTCTCTATCTAGACATCTGGTAGACGTGAAGGTCGCGTTGAGAAAAAAATGTATGTTAAGTCAGCGATGTAACGGCAACGGCGTTTCGAGATTATTAAATTCTGACAGTATTTATTTTAATTTTCCCTCCGTTGAGATTCATCGGCTAGAGATAACGATGTTTAATGTTTATTTTTGGACATCGCGTTTTTTATATCTCGCCCCACGCGCTGCTTGAAAAGGTTGGGAACAATTGTTTCTGCGTTTTACGATCATGTTTGTATTGAATTACTCTTGGAAACTTGTAATTTTATTATTATTATTATTATTATTATTATTATTATTATATCGTAAGCTTAGCCGTGTCCCGCCTGTTTATCTCCGTGCGTTTGTTGTGTGGAGGTGGATGTGGGTGTATTTTAATCATGCCCAGGCTTCGTGAAATGTCGGCGGATTGGAATACGGAGAATTTTATCCTCCGTGAGCAAGTAACTCTTTGTGAGCGTTTCAAGTTATTTATTTGCCTTCGCACCTTATGTTCGAAATTGTCTTACTCAGTATCGGCATTCCCGACAACGCTGAGTGTAAGGTAATTAGTTTTACGCTAGTTTGTGTGCTGTTACGAGACATCGTTTGTGATTATTGTGTGTCCAAGCAGCCATGCGCCCTGAAGGATTAGGCGCATGTGTCGCAATACGTGTCCTTCAGGGCGCATGGCTGCTTGGACACACAATACCTTGTTCAGTCAAACGGTGGCAAAATACCTGTGCTATGAACGAACCGTTGACGTAAACGGAGAGTGCATTATCTAGTTTCTAAACAGAATAAATAAACCAAATGTATATGCTCAAAGAAAAGTTGATACCCTCTGTATTAGGTTTGCTTTCATGAAATCGACCTTTGCACGTAGATTTTTCGTTTCCGTGGGCTTTACTTCGAATGAAGCATTATCGATTCTCCGTCGTCGGTTTCACTCGCTTTCATGAAGTCAGTCTTCAGTTTTTCAATTTCTGAATGTTCTCGTAGTTTAGCTTGTGGCTACTTTCCGTATATGGAAAGAGCGTTTATCTTTTATTGGATTATCACGTCCACGTTAATATTTTATCAATTTTTCTTTGGTCTCCAACGTGTGTTGTCTTCTCCCATTTACACACGTCTATCCAGTTTCTCTTATTTAGGCTTTGGTCCACGTATTTGCTGCCTAGTACCAGTTTGGATGTTTCGCTGGTCTCCTTTTTATATGAATATGGTCTGACTAGCCTATACGTAGAGATTTCACTTGATGTCGTGGCAGCACTGAGAAAATATGTAGTTACATAATCATCATTGTCTTCACAACACGCCATAAGCAAAGTGCTGCCTGTTCCGCCTTCAAATTTCCTCCAGCCACCTCTTCCTGGGTCAGCGCACACACCTGTGTCCTACAGCTTTGTTTTGAATCTGATATTCTTTCTGAGGGTTCTTTTACACCGTTTTTTGTAATGTTTTAATTTTACATTCAAATTAAAACCTTGTTAACTCTTCTCTTATGGCCTCATTCTTTATACTTTCTAGTTTATAACATCTTTTAATTCCTACCAAGACCGCCATTTCCGAGTCCTGTTTTTTAATGTCTCGTTTCTTCGTTATTGTCACACCCACAGGACAGTACAGGGACTGGCATAACTTGGTAGGACTTTACCTCGACGTACGTTGTATCTAGAACTGCGGTAGATTGTCATTGTAATAAGCAACTAATCAATTGGTGTAGTTACGTAATTGATTAATTTGGTGATGAACAGACATTCCCGCGATTTTTGCGAGACGGGTCAAGAGAAACCACGCTGTAGTTTTTTATAATTAGCTAGGCATCTCGTTTTGATATTTGGCTTCTACAAAATGGGGCACAGTAAGATTGTGGCTACTATTACAGCCACCCACGTAACATCGAATCTGGTCCAATCAGCGGGGAAAATTGAAGGCGAGATAGATCGTGTAAACAACGTAGGCACCGTAATTCGCATGTCGTACAACTCCACGTTCTGTAGAAGTACGGTGGACACTGACGTCGATGCGCATGCGTAACCATGACGTTCTCTCACGATCGCCTGCAGCTGTTATCCCACTGTTTATTTCCATTGTTCATCACCAACATCGTCATATTCAGTTAAAGCAGCATGCTCTTCCGCCGTTATTCCTTCAACCTTTCTTTCAGCTTCTGTACATCCGGTCTTATTTGGAACATTCCTTCCAGACGTCTCATCATTCATCTCTACATATGTTTATTTTGCTATTCGGCTGTAGACACCCAATTCATTCTATATATTATTATTATTATTATTATTATTAGCGGGGGTCCTACAGTCTATGCCGCATCCCGCATTTCGATCGCCATTTCTCCCTATCTTTCCAGTCATCGTCTTCAATAGCTCGATTCTGAGGCTTTTCCTGTTCTCAATTGTGTCGTCAGTCTTCCTTTTCTTCTCCTGTTTTGTGGTGTGTAAGTCAATGCTTTCTTTGCCCGTCGCTTCTCCTCCATCCACATTACGTGACCATACCATAGCAACTGTCTGGATTCTATTCTTTCTGCTGTTGTAAATATGCGCCGCGCCCTGTTTCCCTTCTTATATCTTCGTTTCTAACATATTGCATTCTAGAAATGTTACACGCTCTTCTTAAGAAGTCCATTTCCACACTTTCTATCATCTTTTTCTCTTTATCTGAAAGTTGCCACCATTCGCAGCCATAAGTTAAAATGGGCTCCACAATAGTTGTGTAGACTGTCAGTTTAGTTTGAAGTTTTATTTTGTTCGGCCAACGTAATGAGTTTAGGAAACGAATAGCCTTTTTTCCCTTTAGTGTCCTATTTTTAATGTCATTCTTTGTTGTTCCATCTTCTGAAATAGAATTCATTCTATATATCCTGGTTTGTTATATTATCAGACCTCGTGTACCTTTCGACTTGCGGAAGAAGTCACGTTTCATGATTCTTTAAAATTAGCGAAACGTAACTTAAGCATAACATAACCAACGGACTGGTTTCAAGGGGGGGGGGGATCGTTTAATGGGTTGCGTTTATAGTAATCGAAAATATTAAATATACGATTCACGACGCTTTAAGTGTACACGTGTAATGTAGGCCTAGTACTTAATTATTAGTTTTTACTTTTAGTTTATTTTTTATTTTCTGTTATACAAAAATTAGTTCTTTATTTGTTAGGCAAAAGTAATTTTGATACGAGCACATTGATAAACTGTTTTGTTTTTGCAGATCGTTTTATTGGCGTTTGAGAAGAGAGAGAGAAATAGTTTTGTACGTTGTGAGATTAAGGACTAAAGAAAGATCACTGCCGCAGCGCTTAGTGCTCGCATACACACAGTCAGGAACGTGGAAGGAAAAGAATATACGGACAACAGAGGGTTTTATTTTTGTTTGCGTTATTTATATCGTAAGTACACTTTGGGAAGAACAAGAAACGAAAAGTGTAAAGTGCTATGAAGTGAGGGTAAGTGTGTCGGGGTAGTATAGTGTGAGAAGTGTGATGTTGAAGGCGATGGTAGCGGGAGGACAACAGCAACTTTTGGAACCTCACCACCACCATCATCAGTACACCAATAATGACACCATGTATTACGACTACTACCAGCCTCAACAGGAATACCAACATTATCCCGGACAAGGAAGTCCAGAACTGTGTCCCGCCCACACCACACAACTGTGCACCCTGCACGGTGATTACGGTAAGACACACATACCTACAGTATACAGTAATCAAACTTAAAGGTCCGGATGTGTTTTTGTTGTTGTTGTTGTTGTTTGCTCCTCTGCCGCCTGCTCACGAGGAATCTGTTTAGTTTTTACTCTTCACGCTTTTTAACTAAATGGTTTTTGCTTTGCGTTAACGCTTAAAGTAATAGCTTAATTGGAATAAACGCTTAATTGCAATATTTATATATGTACCTTTAATACTGATAATATGATGCTGCATTATAGTTTTAAGCCTTCGATTGTATGTGTTTTTCACAACATTAAATTAATTTAAGATTTATTGTTGGTCAGTGTCCAAACACGTCTGTGCATAAGATTAAAAATCTATCAATTAATTTATGTGTCTTGTGACTTAGGTTTTTACGTTAGACGTTTCGATACGTGTCTCATCTTCATTTTTTCCGATATTTATCACCGTCGGAGAAATATGTGATATGTGTATCCATACTTTTAATGTTTTAACGAACCGATATTCTAATGGGTAAGAGCGATAAAATTTTGATGATATAATATACGCGTCTCGAAACGAGTAAATTGGATGAACGGTAGCTAAGACTCTACGCTTGAAACAGTACCCTCCGGCTCTTCAGATCCGGGTATCCACTTCATATTGTTCAAGCCTAAGACTTTCAAACAAACAAAAAACCTTACGCCATAGAGGAGCCTTTGACTTCCTTTTAAATTCAAGGCAAGTCTTGCGCGTGTTATTTATAACTAATTTTTAATTAATATTTCTATAAATTCTCTGCGATTCTTAAAACTTTTATTAATCGATAGTGCAATATACTCATTACAAATTATAAGATTTCGGACATTAGCCATCGTAAGTTAAAATTAAGGAACACGACGTTTCGACTTCTGTAGAACCAGAGGTCGTCTTCAGGCGAACAATAAATTAATACATAGATAAATTAAGGAATTAAGGAATCCTTCTTTGATGTAATGGTTTACGTTGCAACCACGGGAGGAATCCTTCTTTGATGTAATGATGAGTACTGTTTTAGTACTATATTTGTATAACTAAGGTTTGGAGTTTTGACAATATCTATTTGTTATTGATAGATTTATTTTTGTATTAATTTTAAATAGCCTTCGTACTCGGGAACCAACCGTCCTTGAAAAGAAAACAGGGATCTATAAATTAATATGTAATAGTTGTGATGCTTTTTATGTGGGCCAAACGGGCCGTGGTTTTCTCAAGAGGTTTGTTGAACATAAGCCACCCACTTATTTTCATAACACAGAAAATGTAAAATCTAAATTCGCTAAACATCTTATTGATGAAAATCACAACTATACTAATTTTCATACCAACTTGATACCCCTTCACTTTTGTAATAAAGGACGTTACATGAACGCCCTTGAGGAGTTTGAGATATATAGAGCGTATAATAATCCTGTTACCAGGCCACGTGTTTTAAATGATCAGCTGAACTTTAAATCTAATGTCCTGTATGATACTGCGTTGCGATATTGTCGCGACACGAGTCAAATATGAACCAGTGCGCTGTCGGTTACCGTGTGGTGTACACCGAAAATTGTTGTGTGCGTACTTTGTGTAGTGTAATTGTGTTTTGTGTTATGTGGATTTTAATATTTTTAATATATTGACGACTGTGCCATCGTATGATGGTATGAAGAGATTTTTTTAAATATTCTGAGGATGGGACAAGTGTCCCGAAACATGTCAATTGTATAAAGACATTTACTTAAGCCACAGACGGTGAGTTACATAGCGTTTAGTTTTGTATTAATTTATTGTTCGCCTGAAGACGACCTCTGATTCTTTAGAGGTCGAAACGTCGTGTTTATTAATTTTAACTTACGATGGCTAATGTCCGAAATAAACAACAGGCCTACATTATGTAAAAAATGTGTGTAGGCGGAGTGTAGAATTTTAGATAAATCACGTATATATAAAATACACGCATACAAAAGATTCTGTATATACAATAATTGTATGGGTGTATTTTAAAGTATGGGCTGTTTTGAAATTACTGTCTATTTGAAAACAACAGAATTACATTTACCAAAAACCACAGAAGTTACAGGACAATTAAGTTTGGCAACTTTATTGTATTAAAATAATTTCATTTTGACTAAAGAACACGTTCGAGTGCCGTTTGTTATCGTATTATTATGCTACAGCGTAGCGAGATTACAACGAAGATTTTTCCGGTCTTTTAACGTGCGTACAGTTTTTCGCAAATAGTCAAGTCTGTCTGTTATTCGTACAGTCGTTCTAGAACGTTTACGGCAAAACGGACATTATCTGTGCGCTCCACGGAGTTATATAGAGTGTCTTGGCCTATGAGGCGCCTTTGCTGTTACGTATCCGGGTAGTGACGCTTGTACAGTACAAGTGGAGTCACGATCGTATCACGGGTTTAGGCCTATATACTTTTGGTAAAGTAATAAATTGTACTTACTTTCAGTTGTTCGGAGTCGGTAAGAGTGGCGTGTCCGCGTCGCGTGTAATTAAATGCGACGGGTGTGACGTGTATCGTGCTGAGCAGAAACGCAGCGACAAACAAACGTGTAATTAAGCGTAGGCCTATTTGTGTAAAACATTTCGTGTTTGCGCCCGAAATCGTGCTAAAATGACGTAAATTATTCAGCGGTAGCGTGCGAGTCCGAATCGTACCCTCAGTGCATGTGCTTAATGTTGTCGTCAGTTCGGCCAGTGCTGCCAGTCGGAACGAAATTTCCCGTAATTTGACGTTCCCATGGGTATTGAAATCGTGACCTCCTAGTGGTCAATGTTTTAACAGGTTGCAGTTTTAGCAAGTTTGCTCGGAGAATGTTCAGTGTTGTTCGGTGAATGGACGCACTGTCTGGCCGCGAATTGTAGAATTATCCGGGGTGCGGCAGTTCGTTTAATGTTCCAACATTCATTCAAGATGTTCCAACCATTTTAGTCGATATTGGACGATCGTATCGAGTATTGCCACGTATCGAACTAATATTCAGTTCCTGCCACATGCCTGGGAAATCTCATTTCGGCCGCTTGAATACGACAGGCCTGGGTTTTCGTTAAATTTCCAATTGTCGGATCCATTGAGAAGTGTGGAAAGGGCCACCCAATTCACCTCGTTACAAATATTTCATAACGTCTTTTAAATTCTTACACTTAAAAATTATACATTAGGAGTGTATCATGCCTGTGCTGGGCAATGGATTCAGTACAAAATCACAGACAGTGTCACCAAAGAAGACACTGTCTTTATTTCGGATCAAAGCAATTGTCGAATCAATTTTCTGGTCACTTGCTCATCATTTGTACCTCTAATGTGTGTTTAATCATTTCAAACAGCTGTTTTATGGCAAGTGAAACAATACGAGAAACCTGACTCATACTTATTATCCCTCTGAGAATGGATTGGAAGAATTAGGGTGTAGAGGAACCGTTGTTGAGACACTGTCTGCACAGAGGCATGCAAATCGTTGAGACACTTAGGTGACGTAAACCGTCTGGTCTCCCAAAGAAAGGAAAGGGAGTGGTCGTAAATTTTACATACATAATGTCCACCAGGAAGCGGGAATACTTAAAACCTTGAAGTGTTAAATAACTATTCCTGAGTCGTGAGTAGCCGATACGTGTTGAATACAAAGAAGCGGCCTCTCGCATCTGTGCCAGTTACATATTACAATTGCAAATGCACAGTCTGTCTGGATACGCGAAAGTTAACGTCTATCGAGTTGCTTTTCAAAAATTAAAACTGTTTTAACGTAATATTTTGTTAAATATTACCGTATATACTACCACGGCGATGATTTCTATAATTATGGAATAGGCTTGTGATTAATGAATTGGATAAATAAGCTAGTAGGCTATATAGTTGTACCAAAAAAGGATCCAAGAATCAAAAGAAAGAAGATTATTGAGCTAAGATAATAGAAAGAAAATTCATAATACGCTAGTTGTGAAGGACACGGTTTTGTATGGCAGTCAATGTTTCGTTCTGAACAAACCGCAAGAGATGAACTATACGTAAATAGCTTCATTGCAATGGGATCCCATTTATTTGTTTGTGGAGATGGAAGGATATTTGTTAGTGACTCTTCTAATTGGTGAGATATATAGTAATGCTTATTCATCTTTCGGGCATTGCTTTTTGTCAGTTATTTATAAGCAATTTTTACGGTTCTTTTTGGACATATGAATGTACAAAATCAGAGGTTCGCATACCTCTGGTAACCCATACGTGATTAGGCCTATGTGCACAGCCGTGCCTCGTATCTTGATCGCGAGAGTTCTTCCTTCTCTCCTTGTTGGAAACCTCTTTTTCATCACGTTGTAGATATCGCCTTTCCGTGATCTACTGGCCCTACCTAGTTTTCTTCTATTGGAAATCCAGTATAACAACTTTTTGGGCCAAAGAACGTGAGTGACTACTTCGTTCCGCGTGACTGTACATTTTATACTTACGATGTCTAATATTCTCCACCCTAACGTGCCTACATTGGCTGCTAATTGCTTCATTTCTAATGGTTTGGAGCCTAGGTACTCCGTAAAACATCATACAGTATGGTAGAGGAAACCATCTTAGTGATTGTATGGGTTATCGTATCACTGCAAATCATTGAATTCGGCTGTCCTGTCACCATCTTGCTTAGTTTTTGTTTTGTTGTTGACACCATTTAAAAACTAAAAGGTGACTCGTAGGTAAAAGCAATCGGTTGGTGGTACATTCGGCTCTCCACCCCTTTTGTCGAACACTTTATAAACTTTTTTTAATGAAGAAGGCCTCTGGTGGATGGCCCAAACATTTAAAGAATGACAGAACAAAGCAATCGACCATGGCCAAACAGCTTAAATGACTTGATTCATCTAAATTTAGCTTTAAAAGCGAAGAAAATTTTTATAGAAAAAAGCTCTTTAAAAGATAGCGAATTTCGTTATACAAAAATTAATATTTTGAAATTCTGCTTGGTTGTTCAAAATCGAATATTGACAACGACATCCCATTCTTTAGCGCGGAATCATACGGTCACGTTTTGCCGTTTGTACAATATGAGCACCTTTTAATGTGGTTAGATTCTTTGTGGGATACCGTTCCCGTCAGTATTAACCTCGTGTGTTTAAAGATCGGACGTGGAAACACAGCGTTTCGCTACTTTCCTTACCGAGGAATTTGGATCTTCTTAGACGGCCGAATGACGGCGACTAGCAAATACTGAAGATGAATATGTCGCCGTTAGACTGTGAACACCCGATTGCCGTTTGTATTTGTTAGACAGCGTTGGCGAGATACAGTCCCGTCAAGCTAATGCGCGCGCGTGTGCGTGTGTGCATTAAACAGTCGCGCACCAGTTGATTATATAATGACGCTTACATGAATTTATTTGTCCGATTAGCGTCAATTTGGAATCCATTCAAACGACTCCTGTCGTCAGCGTGTAGCAAGCAAGCACTGCTGGTACATTTTATGTTTAACACCACTACACACTCAGACCGTGTTTGAGTAATGGCGCGTCGTTTAGCGCGTGTGTGTGATTTATTTTGTTTTAAATGAAAGACGTTTTCTACGCTGACCCAAATGCCGGGGCGGGCGCGTTTGTTTATCGTGCGTCGTGTCCATCGCAGTTCGGTGAAATAAATTTTACGCTCCGAGGCGTGGCGACCGCGGTTTTTTTTTTATTCTCAGCTTATTTGATCTGCTCGGGGCGTGTAAACGGTCGCCTCTCCTGTTTAGTATGTTAGGACGGTTCAGTTGATTGAGGTTTACGAACTGACCAGTGAATGTGCAGCCTAACGGAGTGTACTTTGACTTTCTGTTGTTCAAGAATTTCTGCGCGATGTGGATGTTGTAATTGCGCCTGGGAAATCGTGATTTCTACAACGTCGTGTTCATTCATCAAAATTAGAATTTGGTGTAAAACGTTATCATCACTGCCTTTCCAAGTCTGTGTTGTCTGCAGTGAAATTCGACTTCTAACCTCAATCAGCTGTTCAAGGCTTCTAGCCTTTTTCTCTGTCAGTCCCACAGACTCATCTGTGTGGTGACATTTATATTTTCTCTACAGACGAGTGCACTACCAGCCTGCTAAACAACTCTCAATCTAGAGGACAAGCAATTTGAGACATTACGTTGCTTTGTAATAGACGGGCGTCTTTGCATCCGTGGCTTGGTTGCAGCATCTGGTTGAGCCCAACGGCTGCCAGAAGATAACTGGGCTGGTTCTTCGACAGGCTCCTGAAACTGGAAAGGGAGACCGCCAACACGAGTTTTCGCTAGATGTTTCGGGGGAAGAATGGTTTATGTCGTGGCACTGCGACTGTTTTGATCCAGGCGACAGGTGTCACCAGTATCTAACACAGTAAGCAGGCGCCCTCGGTAGGGAGCCCTCGTGCCGGTGGCAAAGGTAACAGATGGGTCACTCGGATTGTTTTTTTTAATAGAAAGGTGAAAGCACCTTCACCTCAGCTATGAAGACGTTTAAACCGGTCGCAGTAACTACTTGATTCCCTGTATTCAACGGTCAATCTTGGCATGCTCTCCCTTTCCCTCAATAGGCGTACTCTCTACAACAAGGCGTACAGCATGGGTCGTCAGGTAAACTTCATGACCTTTCAGTGCCATCTGCTTCCGACTCATTCTACCATGGATCGGTTATCAGACTCTTAGTAAACATTACTCGACAAAAGGGGTCCAACCTCGGAAAGGTGAGAGCGATGTCAAAATGAAGTCGCTAGCAGACTCCGTTTCATTGAAATGCCGTAAGTTACTTACCACATTGCTTAATTTTGTTTGTATATGAATAAAAATAAAGAGCAAATTCTTTGATATACAAATTTTAATGTAACGGAATTTAATACTCATGTGTGTACTGTATTGTAACAAAGTGTATTTTATCGTCTCCGAGTAAAAGTCCAACGTAAACAAACCTGACCATTGTAATATCGTGTACGGTTGCACACGAATGTACCCCTTTACTACACGAGTTTTTCGTGTGGCTTCATAGTTAATTGTGTTTTCCGAACATAACAGTGTGCCTTTGCTATCTAAAGTCATCACGCATTAACCCCCCCCCCCCACGTTCTCCGAAACAGAGTACCCATTCGTGAACATTACTGTTGCTGATTGTTAGATTCTTATCAGTAAACATTTTTTTATTTTTAATTATCCGGGGAACTACAAAAATCCACTTTTATGGCTATAATGGCCCAATAGCCTAATTGTATGGATTTATTGAAACATGATGCTGTACAGCCCGGTAAGCGTTTCCTCGAACACAAATGACGAATCGATTTGTATACCGGATGAACTACCTGTGTGTGTGTGTGTGTGTGTGTGTGTGTGTGTGTGTGTGTGTGTGTGTGTGTGTGTGTGTGTGTGTGTGTGTGTGTGTGTGTGTGTGTGTGTGTGTGTGTGTGTGTGTGTGTGTGTGTGTGTGTGTGTGTGTGTGTGTGTGTGTGCCGATATTAAGTAAGTTAATCATCCGTAAGTTGTGCCTAAAAAGAAAACTACGATATTTTGGACGTGAAGCCAGAAGATCGGCCAAGGTGTGGACAAGTTGATAATAGTGATGGAGACATTCAGGGAGAAAATGGTAGTGAAGTACGTCCAAAAAGATGGTTCGATTAACTCAGAAGTACGGCACGTCAGGCAGTGTAAGTTTACTTGGCTTGAAAACGTGGGATCTGAAGAAGAAACCATTTAAACGGCATCGGCTTGAAGGCGTGCGTGTGTGTGTGTATGTGAGAGAGAGAGAGAGAGATTACATATTTACAATGTACACTTCAAGCTATGTCAGATCTGTAAGATATATTAAATGTAGGCGAAGCGAATCTTGAAAAGAAAGATTATGAATTTAAAAATTGGCCGTTTTATGTTTTCTGCTTCCTCGAACCAGTAAAAATATACTGGTTCATGTGTTTCCCATTTCAGATGTGCGAAGTAAACGGTGTTATTTATAAAGTCGTAATAAAGTCCATGCGAACGTATAGGATTCAACTCTTGAAATATGCCAGCGATTCAAATCTCATGTGCTAATAAAAAACTGCTAAGAACAACCGTTACCGACAGTTAGTTAGTCCAAACTGTGTCCTCCGTTGCTTTGAGTCGTATTAGCGGGGTGTGTCTTTCCACCCGTGGCAGGATTGCAGTATCTGGGTCGAGCCCAATGGCCGCCAGATGATAAACATAGTTCTAGTACAGTAGACTGGTGCCTAAGACTGCAATGGAGACCGCCAAAGTGATTTTTCGCTAGATGGTAGGGCAAGAAGACTTTAATGTATGACACTGCCGCTGGAACCGATTCAGTCTACAGGTGCCGCCTGTCTCAAGTTCAGCCAGCAGACGCCTAGAGGAGACGGTCGCTCTCCGCGAGGCAGAGAGCCTCCGTGCCGGTGACAGGGGTAACAGCAACAAGCAGCGTGCTAGGAAGAAAGGGCAGTAGGTCAGTTCCAGGGCTGGGGGACAATAAGTTGTGAATGAGGATGTCTTTATGGCGGGTCATCATGTGTCCTCCGTAGAGAGTTACAAATATGTACAGCACTTGAAGACGTGCTGGAGTATCTGTATTGCAGCGTAATCGATTGTGGAATCTTCCAAATGAACTAGACGTGACGCTGGTCTGTGAGCCAACCGACGAAGAGTCTGAAACGAAACAACCCGTTAGAGCTTCCTCAGTGACACTATCGGAATTATTGCTCAGTTCTCAAGGACGTTTATAGTATTATATAAATGGCTTCAAAATAATTAAAATGCAAAACATCCAACAAAACCCAGGCTCGAAAGAATGGTCTTAGATCTCACTGTATTTTAGTCATCACTGGTAGATGTAGCTAACTACAGACAGTAACGGATGTCGGAACAAATCGAACGGGCGTAGCCTTGAAAGAAAAGACGAAGACATGATAATTATTACGGATCACGTTTTACTAAATGCATCTAGAATAGAGTACGACTACTAGAAAAATTCGAAAAAGGCAATTGTCAAGAACGAGAAATTTTTTCGTAACTTTTTTCTCTACTATACCCTGAATATGTCGAGAAAAAATTTGTTCATCCCAGAAAATGCCTTTTTTGGGGGAAACGTTTTAGGTAGGCTTACGTCACAATGTTCAGTACGTAAATCCAAATACCTAGGTATGTTGTATAGTAAAAGACAGATTTTTAAAAAATAATTTGTTGATATCAAAAAAACATTTCTGGAGAAAAGAAATTTTATCCGCTTTAAAATGTAAAAACGAAATTTTCCAACAGAAGTAAATGGAAATTGTAAAAAGTATATGGTGTTAAATAAAAATATACGATAAAGGAAGGTACAAAAGCGGAGACAGGGAGACAGGAAATACGCTTATTTCCAGACGAGTGAGCCTAAATCGTGTGGGCAAAGTTTAGCGTGTAGGCCGCAGCTATATTAAATCGAATAAGACAGCTTGTGTGTTGCGGGGGGTAGCGAGTCGTCAAAGGCGGACAGTCGCCCGCAGTCAGTTCGTTTGAAGTTCGCCATATAATATGTGGTTGTTGTTTGTTTACATATGTTTTGTATTTATTTTGTCGAAGACGGACCAGAATAGAGGCAGCGTACAGAGCGCTTTTAACATCGTGTAATAACGGTGTGAACAAACGCCTTGTTTTACACTTTTGAAATTTCAGTTCGTAAGGCATTCCCAACGAATCGTTGTCGATTTTTATAATGTTCTTGAGAAGAGATAACAGTCGTCGTCGTCGTCGTCATCCTTTACGGCTTAGGCTAGTAGCCTGTTCAGTCTCAATGGAAGTCATCCGTCCATCGCTTACGGGGACTTCCCCACTTCTCTTTCCCCTTGGATGATAGTCAAGGGCTCTTCTTGAAAATATAGTTGGATCCATTCTCTCTACGTGTAACCGCCACTCCGTTTTGTACTGGGAGATTTTCTCATTTAAGCTTTCAGCTATCCCCATCTCCATTCTAATATGATCATTTCTGATAAGACCTCTCCTGGTACAACCCAAGAACTTCACTTCCGTTCCTAGTATTCTAGATATATCTTTGCCTTTTTTAATCCAAGTCTCACTACCATACAGTAGTTCCAGTATAGCCATTACATTATAATATTTCAGTTGCATCTCTTTCCTTGTTTTCTTCTTTAAATGTTTAATGATACAGCCACAAAGCGACTGGAAGAGACTAATTTTGCTTTCAACCTCCGTATCATATTGGTATGTGATGCTACACCCTAGATACTTGAAATCTGGCACCTGTTATATTGGCAGGTCCTGTATGACAATCTTTGTTCTAATATGATTTACCCCAGAAAAAGGCATAACTTTTGTTTTGAGTAAGGAAATGGTTTAATCTGCCAAAATGTCAGTAAGATAAAACAAGGACCTTTGGAGGTCATTTTCATTCTCTTGGATGATCACAAGATCGTCTCCATACATTAAAATATTTAAATAAAATCGTTTCCCCAAGTATAATCCTTTGGGGGCTGAGATAACAGTATTTGGATAAACAAGGAAATTGATTACTTTCAATCAAAGAATGGTGAAACCGATTAATTTTCTGATCCAGCAGGATTATGAAAAGTTTCAAGTCTCTACTTGCCTATTACCCATAACAACACCATGAGAGTAGTTTTGCACTTGTTGATACAAGTGGTACTTTTACTACTTTAAGTTAAAAAGTTCACAGTTTAATCGTTGTTGTCCACGTTTTTGCCTGAACCGTATTGAGAAAAATCGTAGTTAATGTGTGCAAGTAACAAAACTTCTCTTATTTTTATAGATCTTTATTATAAAATTCAACATTTGGAGTACTTCGTGAGGATCAAAGAAGGAAGAAGGTATGCGGTGATAAAGAGGTTGTCCTAAAAAAGGAAGAAATTAGAAGCGGACCAAATTTGGGTTGAGGAGAATGAGAAGATTATAAAATAAAAAGGCAAAGATAAATTAGAACTATTTCTAGTAGAATATTTTGACTTCTTTTTTGTAAATAATGCGCCAGTGCGTGGTTTAGTGGAAGAGATGTCAATTCGTATCGAGTATCCAAACCGCTCGATAGAAATTTTTGACCGTATTTTGCTTTTTTTGTGTTTCATCCTTGAAAATAGTTGTACGGCCAAAAATCGATGAGACGAATAAAAGGCACCGATTGCGAAGAGAATATCTCTGGGAGGAAGAGATGCGCCTCTGGGTCAACAAAATCAGTAGGCCTATAATACAAATTTCAGTAATAATAAGTAATGTACAGTATATTGAAAGTGTTGACGTGTTACGTGCTGTGAAGGAGGTCGACCCCTCTATCTCTTCGTATTTTACGCCAGGATTAATAAAGAGCACGATCGAAGCCGGGATGCCATAGCCTGAATATCCGTACTACGAATATGTGCTATTATTGAACGTTACCCATCATTGAGAGAGGATCCTGTAACCTGCGGTCGTGTTAGAGACTCGAGTAAGTAAAACCTAAAGTTGACCTTGAAAATCATGATGATGGTACAGAACAGCCTCTTTTATACGAACCTCGGTGAACCGGATTCCTCTACAATCCGGATTGAAAATAAATAGGCCAATTCGGTATATATTTTTTTATTTTGAAATTGTTGCTTAAAACAGAAGAGTCGCTTTAGAAATACAATACTGCAAATATTAGTGCACTATTAGATCTAATGTTAATAAAACGCCTACGTGATCGCGCAGCACGTAAAAAATACGAAAAGTTGAAAGAGAATAAACTTACTATTTTAGTAAAAATAACACGTACCAATTGAAGGTTTTAATATGTAGTGTAGTGTTTATGTTAACTAATTTGACAAAAATACAGTAAAAAATAATGTAGTGTTAAATAAGCGATAGTGTAGTGAAACAAAATAAAATAATATGTAATGTAGTGTTTGTGAAAAGTATTTTCGTGAAAAATAAAAGTTGGTAAGTATTGAACTTTGAATATACTGTAGTACAGTAATTTACATTAAAATATTAGATCCTCTATTATACGGATTTTCGTTAATCCGGATGACCGCCGGTCCCAGTTGATCCGGATAAAAGAAGTTGTACTGTATATAATTTTTAAAGGAATGCACACATACATCCTTCTAAACAGCCAGCGTCCGTACGAAAGAAGTAGCTTCACATTAAAAAAAAAGTATACAGGCCGTTTTTTGGTAAATTAATGTTGCCCGTTCAGAAGATTTACAAATTACAAAAGTCAGAGTTTATGACATACGTGAGATTATTAACGCTTTCTTAATAAATATTCCAAAGAACTCATTGGCAATTGATTTGAAATATATACCTTTAAGATAGCATTCGTTCGGTTTTTTCGATACACGCCTGCGTGAATGTGAAAACGCGTAAGATTTAGTAGTAAGTAAAGTATCCGACATCCTGATACAGCAATCGTTATAAGTCTGCGTTCTGTTTATTATACATACAACGGAGTTATTGTTATTGCCGCAATAACGAAACAGCAGGAGTTCAGTTCCGGTCGCGTTTGTTTTACTTGTTACACATCTGCTACCCCGTCGGTCCAATGTAGGTCATACCCCGTATGCTTAAGCCGGACTGGTGCATGTCTTTCCGCGTGCGCCCGTGTCTCTATACAGGGAGCACCTGTAACTGAAACTACTACTACTACTACTACTACTATTACTACTACTCCACGGCGCTACAGCTCATGAAGAGCCCTGGCCTCCAGAATGACGTGCCTCCACTCCTCTCTATCCTGTTCGACTCTTCGCCACCTTCTGACCCCCCAGTCTTCTCATATCTTCATCTATATCGTCCACCCATCTTCTTCTTGGCCTCCCTCTTGCTCTTCTTCCTCCTGGTACTCCAATGAATACTTTTTTCACGGCTCTTTCCTCTGTCATTCTTTGTACGTGACCTGCCCCTTAATTCTGCTTGTTTTATTGCTGCTATGACGATGTACGGTGCCTTGTACAGATCGTACAATTCCGCGTTTGTTCTCATACGCCACATTCCAGTATGTAGCAAACCTCCCGTATATCCTCCTCAGAATCTTTCTTTCCCTTCTGATTATATCTTCTTGGGCTGAGGTTTTGTTCCAGGTTTCTGAAGCATATAATACTGCTGGCCGCAATACAGCTTTGTAAATCTGGACCTTGGAGGTCTAGAAATGTGTCTGGACTGTAGGATAGGCATCAAAGAAAAGTAGCACCTATTTCCCATGGCCATTTTGTTTTGAATTTCCATTGACATGTAATTTTTTGACCTCAAGAGGGACCCAAGATATCTAAAACTATCTACCCTCTCAAATTCATTGCCATTGACTTAAATTTTTAGGACTATTTCTTCTTGGACGTTCTTTTTCATCAGCATATATTTTGTCTTTTGGCTGTTCACTAGCAGCCCTAGGTTGGTTGGTCGAAGCATGCTCCAGAGAGGAAGCATGTAGCATGTAGCACTGTAGTAGCGGGGCGTCTTTGCACCCGGTGCATGACTGCAGCATGTGGGTCGAGCCTAATGGCTGCCTGAGGATAAACATAGATCTGGTACATTCAACAGGTGCCTAAAACTGGAATGGACAATCGCCAACCAGTTAACTGAGAACTGGCGGAGAGCCTCCGTGCCAGCGATAGCGCGTAGCAGCGGCATTCAGCGCGGTCGGCATACTAGGAAGGGAGGAAGGAAACAGCTTTACAGGTAAATTCTGGGGCAGGGTCAGATGGTAAATGTGCAGTTTGTTTTAAGTAATTTACTTAAAGTTATGGCGGGTCATCGAGAATCGCCCGAGGCCGTTTGACCCGGACAGGGGGAGGTGGTTGCGTGGTGCTGATGGTCCTGAGGTAGGGAAAAGATGAGGTCTCAGCTGCGGCAAAGAGAGTCGCAGCTAACGACCAGACAAAGGCAGAGAGAGTAGGAACTCGAAGACCTCCTCGAATTACACTGTTTCTAACAAGCCAAGGAGATCCCGACAAGGAACGGAGGGTTCTGGATTGGAAACTTTTCAGCCTGTGCCTGTTGGTGGCGGAGACAAGTAACCACCAAACAGGTAACGCATAGGTCAATACAGACCGGAGAAACAATAGATAGAGGATAACTTTCGTGCGCAGTGCCAGGGGGCTGCAGCACGCGAGATATGGGTAAAGTTTGGCTCGGACGCCGCGAGCCTTGGAGAGGGTATCAGTCACGTGGGCGTTGAAGCAAAGACGCCGGTCGAGCCGAACGCCTAGATACTTCACCGACTCTTTGTAGGCGATAGGCCTCCCTTCCAGGGAGAGGGGCTGGCATCGGGAGATGGACTTACGAGTGAAGCAAATCGCTTCGGATTTCTCCGTATTGATCGTCACCCGCCATTTCCGTAGTCAGTCCGGAAGCTGGTCCAACTGACGCTGCAGCTGTGTACGCGCAAAACGCGGGGACACAGAGCTGTAATGATACATTGCATCGTCAGCGAACAAAGACAACGTGACACCGGGCAAGACAGGCAGGTCGTTCGTGTACACAAGGTACAGAACGGGGCCGAGGACAGATCCCTGAGGTACGCCGGCGGCGACGGGTCGAACTGCAGAGCAGGTTCCGTCGACGCTCACCCTGAAGGTACGGTCGCTAAGATACGACCGGAGGAAAAACACTATGGACGATGGTATGGGGGAATTAGCGATTTTGAAGAGAAGACGTTCGTGCCAGACTTTATCGAAGGCCTTGTTCACGTCCAATAGTGCGGCGGCCGTAGCCGCTCGCCTGTTGGTGGCGTCAGAGAGTTGCGTAACCACGCGGACTAGTTGAAGAGTGGTCGAGTGCTCTCTGCGAAACCCGAACTGTTCGTTGCGGATAAAATTATCCAACAACGGCGAGATGCGGGCCAGCAGGAGACGCTCGAACACCTTCGAGATAACTGGCAAGAGAGATATAGGCCGATAGCTTTCAGGAAGCATGCGCGGCTTGCGGGGTTTGGGAATCATTACGATATTGGCAGTTTTCCACAGGCGGAGAAAGTACTGTAGCCGGAGACAAGAGTTGAACAGCTCGAGCACGAAGTCAACGCCTGAGGCCGGGAGATATTGTAGTGCAGCGGCCCCGATCCGGTCAGGACCGGGGGCACGACGGCGGTTTAGTCGGCAGACAGACGAAACGAGTTCGTCTCTGTCGAACGGGGGGTCTGGGCCAGCGGGAGGGTGAGAAAAATAACCAGATAGGAAGTCCAGGACTTCTGCCGAGTTGGCAGGGTCCGAGACGCCTCAGTGAACGGTAAATTGCGACTCCATGCAGTCGGCGAAGACCTCAGCCTTGCCTTCTGATGAAGACACAATCCCGTTCGGGGTTTCCAGCGGGTTGCGAGTTCTGCTCCAGAGAGGTGTACACCTCTTCCAGTTCCTGTTTGTTTCTTGTCACGAGAACAATATCGTCAGCATATGCAATGCACTGCGACCTTCTATTCATAATTGTGCCACCAGGGTTTATTGGTAGCTGCCTTACTACTTTCTCTAGGCTTTCTTTGATTGAAAGCGTTGCTAAAAGCTGTACAAGGGCTCGGAGGTGTGTCGTACAAATTGCGGTACGCTCTTTTTCGTGTTCGAAACTTTTTTTAATCATAAAATAGTTCGTGTTGTAGGGGATATCCGTCCGTTGCTACAGCCTTGACAATATGAGTCTGTTCCTGGATATGTGTATATCCGGCTCCTGCTGTACATCCTCGGCGTCTTGCAGGCACTGTTCGCTAATATTTCAATATCTAAAACGATATCACTTGCCGCCAGCGCGAAGACCGAAAGGTTTTTGTTTCATTGTGTTTCTTCATGTTTCATTGGAAATGATAGATGAAACATTTTTTGTATCTACATGTTACAAGATGTTCTTTCGAAACATTTGTGTTATGCCTCACAAAACTGAAAAACTTGGATGGGAGGTTCTGCTGCATCCTTGATGGTGGGTTCTGCTTATATCCCATATCCCGCCGCTATCAGACTTCTTGTTTTTGGGCACCCCAGTTATCATAGATCGCACATGGATGTTTTTCAATTTCAGGCACTCCACGAGTAATCATTACGGTTCTCAGCCTTGACTGTGACTTCTCTTCGTCCTTCGTCTGCCTGCTCCCCTTCTGGGAATTCAACAGTTGTTTTGGGATTGTGTGTGGAACCATTCGTTGGACGTTTCCGTATCAGATCAGCTGTGTATTCTTGATGTTGTCTTTAATACAGGTGTAATTATAATAAATTTCATTAACCACCTATATCTTATCGTTTCTCTTCTGGACCTTCCGACGACTTTTCGTCTCCAAAAATCCATTTCGGTTGCTCTCAACGCTTTTTGTAAATTTTATTTCAAATTTTACTGTTTGAAAATTTGAAATAGTATTGGCTACGTCTCGGAAATTTTAATTATTTTACTGTTTAGGCCTACTATTGTATCGTGAATTTGCTTTATACTTTCTTTTGTGATTTTTTTATCACACAGAATACGGCTTGGAGTTCAGTCGATAAATGTAAGGAATCAAAATCCGTTTGTATTCCTATGTCACGTGGAAACGTGGTAAATGTTATCGAAACCTCTGGTGTAACGCTGTTTACGTAGTACGCGGTAATGGTGCTTGAACTCGCGGCCACCGTCGGGTTCCTCACATTTAGACAGTTCACTTATCCAGATGTTCAACAAGGCGGTTTATATCGGGACCGCTTGTGTATGTTGCGATATCTCGTCGGCTGGTGTCTATATATAGGAGTCTGACACAGACTTGAATTTAAACAAAATTAGGAAAAGTAAGTTTGACAAACGGTGCGCCTTCGTCGGGTTTTACGTCCGTCACGGCTAGCCAAATAGCTGTGTGTCTAATTCGCGCGTTGTACGTTTATGTTGTCTTTTTTCGTTTACAAACTGTGCATCTTTTTTAATAAGACACTGTTTTCTTTTCTATCCACCGGTAAAGGTGGAATCATGGGAAAAATGAGGACAAAAAGTTTGCAAAACGTTTTTACAGTCCTCTTAGCGGTTGAGGATAACTATTGCTGTATTTCCTTCCCATCGTACAGGCGTATCATCTAATCCAGCGAAGAATTTGGGGGAATTTCTTGTTTTTCTACAGATACCTGAATAATGTTTTCCACAAATGTATGGAAGGAAAACTATTTTGTTTTTGTCTGGTAATCTTATTGTTGTTTTGGAAACGTACAGCAATCCCGTTTAAGAATAATAGAAACAGTATTTCCAGGAGTAATGTATATTTTTTTAAAGAAGTAATTTGAAAAATTATGAATTTATGAAAAAGAGGCAATTTTCATATTCCCATATTTATTCACCCTTCAAAAAAGTCTCACCTCCCCCTAGATACTCCCCAAAAATTTGTCATTGCATCTTCCCCTGGCTTATGTGTATTTACGAGTGTGAGTGTGTCTGTATGATGGTGTTTATAAACTTTCTGCAATAAAATTTTCTCTTCTGATCTCCAAATTATGTTCTATTTGTATTCTGATATTCTATATATGATATTCTATTTTATAGTATGCTACATATTATATTCTATATAATATTGTATTTTACTGTGTAAGTAACAGAAACTACAATGTTATCTCTTCCTTCAGTCATCAGAGACTCGTTGGACGTTGGTAAATAAGAATTATTTTAACAGAGATGGCACTTATAAATTTCACATCATTTGGAACCTCTTATAAAAAAAGGTTGAGAAATTATTTTAATATAATATTATTATCAGTCGTTGATGGAAGGCTTTGAGAGTTTCGGTCGATGAGTGAACACAGTTTTTAAACCGTGACTAAACGATTTTTAATTTTTAAAAATGGTATATTCATTAAAAGAAACTTATGAAACCTTTCATCATTTTTTGATTGACGGTGATTACTGAATTGAGGATTCATTATCAGTTCTAGTAACTATAATACAATCATTATATGTGAAGTATTGCTGCGCGAAAGTATCGTAGTATTTTACTCTGTTATGTTGCAATGTTGACAATGTTGCAATGTGCAATGTTTCAAGGGAGGACTAGCTGTGGAGTCAGATAGAAAGATCTTAACTACTGACGCTTTATAAAATATTGGAAACGTTTCTAGTTATTCAAAATGAAACGTATCTGACACTGCAGAATAATGATACTTCTAACGAAGCAACAGAAATGTCATCCTGCCTCTTCGGGCTTGTCGATGTCTCCTCTGTTTTCTTATTTTTCTCAGTTCTTCTTTCCAAAATTTGGTTCTTTGGTCTTACCAGTAATTCGGAAAAAATGGAGGCGGTCAAAAGTGATTTCGTTATATAAAAAAGGAGACAGAACAGATGCAAATAATTACCGAGGAATAAGTTTGTTGGACTCAACGTACAAAATATATACAAGAATTCTCAAGCAGAGATTAAAAGTCATTACAGATGCATTGAAGAGCAAACGGGTTTTAGAAAGGGTAGGTCGACTGTGGATGCATTGTCTGTATTACGACAGGTAATAGAGAAATTGCGGGAATATAACCAGGAAACGCATATCGCTTTTGTTGATCTGGAACAAGCATTTGATAATGTGGACAGTCAAAAGTTATGGAATATTATGGATAGAAGAGGATATCCTCAGCATTTAATAAATTCAGTCAAGATCTTTACAAAAGTACATCTGTAGTCCTGGATCTTAATGGTAGGCTCTCAGGTGACATTGCAGTAAATAAGAGAGTTAGGCAGGGATGCTGTGTTTCCCCAACCTTGTTTAATATGTACATTGACGTCATATTGAGAGCATGGAAATCCAGAGTGACTTAGGGAATACAGCTTAAGAAATCAATTTGTATGGGTTCCCTGCTATATGCAGACGACATAGTTATTATTCAAGACAATGAGGATGATTTACAAAGAGCTATGTTTCAGTTACAAGAAGTGGCAACTGTCACTGACAGTTTCAGTAAGAAAGTCCAAAACCATGGCCTTTAAAGGTAAATATCCAGTCAGGACTAAGATAATTGTAAACAACAGCACTTTAGAACAAGTGAGCCGTTTTAAATATCTCGGCTGTGCAGTGAGCTATGAATCTGAATATGATATAAAAGAGAAGATAAATAAATTTAGGAATATCTGTGGTACGATTCATAGAAATCTTAGAAATAAAACAAGACATAGCACAAGGATTAAATTTTATAAGAGCCTTTGGTAGAAGAGACGTGGTTCGTCCAAGGATGAGATGGGTGCCGGAACAGGTTTAAATAACCTAATCCTTGAAGAGAAGAAGAAGAAGGTCTTACCAGTGTCCCACCGACTTAATTGTCTTCTTGCTTAAGTTCAAGCGTAGGTTGTTTCCAGATCTCTTCTACATTTCCTATTTTTACTTCTTTTGACTTCAGTGGCACTACTTATCTCTACAGAGTTTTTTTGCTTTTCTGTTTTTCACTTGGTACCAAACGTTAGGGAAGTATAGACCTGTAAATACTTTTATATTTATACGACCTTTAAACCTAACTTTCGATGCTACGTGAACATTAACAGAAGGGTTATGTCGAACAATTACCATCGTTGTGATTTATCACACAGCGTTTCGACCGCTAAACAGTCTGTGGTCGTCTTCAGGTGTAAGTTAACCTAGCACATGGAATACAAACTAAGCCTAGCCGAGATTCGTTCACTAACAAGCGTGAACCGTAAAAAAGAAATATTAATAAACCACCATCTACAAAGTTAAATACAATTGCATAATTACTGTTTAAGCTTATGTCAGTGTGGTGGTGCTCCAGCTGACTGAGAGGGTAAGTAGCGTTTTTTTTTTATTTAGTATTTCTCTATAGTCGTGTTTAGCTTTGTAGTTGATTTTTTTTTTTTAAGGTTCACGTGTGTTAGTGGACGAATCTCGAGTAGGCTTAAGTTTCCATTCCGTGTGCTGGGTCAACGTACACCTGAAGACGACCACAGATTGGTTAGTGGTGGCGCGGTGCGACGGTGGGGAACCCCCCCTCCCGAAATGGTCACTTTAGACGAAATTTTTTTCGTCGTCTTGTGATTGTAGAATGGTTTTGTGACTGTAAATGTGATACAAAATTCATGTCACGTTATGTAGGTTCATGGTTTACTCTAAAATTACGCCTACTTTGAATTGTAACCTTACCAGTATGCTAATTTTTTACTTCATACATAACTTAAATGAGTAGTGTGAATTTTAAACTGTTAAGTGAATAATATTAAAAGAACACTGAACTGACAAATACAGATATGATTTTATACTTCTTCGTTAATAAATTCATTGTGTTGATAAGAACACACTGTAGATAGAAATAAATCTCCATTTATTTCTATCATTTATACTTTAGACCACTAAAGATGGACCAAATTTTCATATATAAAACAATTGCTTGATGGATCCCCCCTGCCTTTAGTGGTCGAAAAGTGGTGTGATAAATTATAACGATTGTAGTCGTCCGACCTAACCCGTCTGTTAACGTTCACATTTGTTTTTCTCGTTATTTCCCGTTTTACATTAATAACTGTTTCTACGGACGGCGCAATAAGCGTTACTGTGACAAAACCTGTGATGAATATATATTTATTAAACAGATTTAAATTATATAAGTTCAATTCTGTTGCTGTCATAACTTGTGTAACGACCGAGATCAGTTTACCATGTTTTACAGTGGTTAAGCAGAAACGTATCGTATAGTCCGTCACACCGGGCTGCGGGTCAGCCTACTGGTGCGTTCACTTGGTTACGCCATACAGACCTACTAGAACATTCCACCAGTTTCTACTTAGCTGTCGGCGGATTGTTATTACGCTCAACCAGTGTTCTTATTTCTAGATAATTATATAATTGTGTCGTTTTTCATTATGTGTGGTATATCGACATCGCAGGAGGCAGTGTAGAACGTGTCGGTTGCTTCTGTGGGTTACGTAGTGTGTTGTAATATTTAAGACTTCGTTGTTTGTTTTGAATGTGTAAAGTTAAAGTACAGTATGAGGGATCGATGTTTGTAAACATTCCTATGCGGGCTGTCGAAAATTTGTTTTTATATTTAATTTAGGTTGTATTCGCTAGCGTTGTAGATTATGGTTGGTGACAATAGCGGGTTCAAGGCTTATCGTGGTGGAAACAGCAGCAGATCTAAGACTGTAGTTGGCAATAGTGGCGGGTCTCTAGGCTACGAGAAACAAAAGCGGAAACATTTGTAGTAAAAGAAGGCCACGAGACTCTCGTACGCTTACGACCTCTTCGTCTTCTTTTCTTCTTCGTCCTTCTCCTCCTCTGTTCCCCCCCCCCCGGTTCACAGCCCTGTTGGGTCCACTATCGATTAATTTACAATTAAGCTGTATCCACTGAACCTCAAAAACATTAGAAGATTGATTAAAAGCTTATTAACGTTTCATCATCATCATCACTCCAAGGACTAGGCCTTAGATCTGTTCCGGAACACATCTCCTCCTCGGTCTACCGACATCTCTCTTCCCAGTAGTGTGATAACCCAAGGCAGGCACAGGTAGATGGTTATCAGGCGTGTGGTTCAAGTGTTCACACCATCTCCTCCTGTGATCTTCAATCTTCTGGTGCAATGATACAGTGTCTAAATCGCGTCTAATATCCTCGTTCCTTCTCCGATCCAAGAGAGGACAACCTTGCGTCCCTCTTAGAAATTTAATTTCGGCTGCCTGAATCATTTGCACATCCCTTTTACCAAGAGTCCATGTCTCACTAGCATACAGGAATGTGGGGACAGCCACAGTTACAGTTTTATAAAACTTCATTCGGGTATCCTTCCGTGTTTTATTTTTCAGGTACCTACGAATTGTTCCACAGATGCGTCTAAATTTTGTTAGCTTACTAACAATCAATATCAGTTGCATATGAGATATTATAACCCAGGTCATTAAAATGACTAACCTGATCCAAAATCTGATTATAGCTTATTGGCTTTTAAAAATCAAAATATTTGACGATTTTTCAAATACTGTATTTAAAAAAATTCAAGTTTTATATAAGTTAATTCGTGGCTCCGATGATTAAAGTGGCTTCCCTAGATATGCTGTCCAAATCTCATGTTTAATTAATAAAGTTGTATTAGTGGTTATAATCACAAACAGAAATACCACTGTTGCACACCACTATAGAAAAAATTTTCCGATTAGCGCTTTCAATCTTCCCAGCTCATCATCAGATCGGAAATATTTCTGTTTGGAATCTCAAGGCTCTGAAAAAGAGGTGTGCATCAGAGACATGGACGCTACCTAGATCAGACGAGAGACAACTAAATATATTTGAAAGGAGGTTCCTCAGGTAAATTTTTGGTTCAGTGGAAGAGGGGGGAGCCTGGAGGTAAAGATATAACTTAGAGCTCTATAAATAATTTGTATGATGAACCTGATGTGGATACATTATGTGCATGGGAAAGCACAGTTATTAAGAAGATATTTGTTTAATACAAAGCCAGAAGGTAAAAGCAAAGTTGGAAGGCAAAAACTGTGATGGGGGGACGGGATGAGTCGAGATATCGATACTTTAGGAATTAGAAACTGGAAGAATATTGCTATGAATAGATAAGAATGGCGAAATCTTCTGAAGAAGGCCAGAGCCCACGAAGAGCTGTCGAGCCAATGATGATGATGATGATGAAAAAAGGTACTTACATCAACTTGATTCATTTATCTTGAAGAAAATAGGTGGGTACATGATTCCCCGAGAGTACGAAATCAGCAGCAAAACAAGGGTATAAGCAACTGCTGCAGACGAGCTGGAGTCTTATTTATTTAACTAAAGGACTGTGTAAAAATTATGTGTAGTCTGTTCAAGGTATAATTGATGAAGTAGAGAAGAGCCGCGACTGTAACGATACTTAAAATGTGAATTTTAAATCACGTTTTTCAGAAACTTGCTAGTTACAGTTTGTGTACGTATTTTGTAGTTTAAATTTGAAAGGTGTTACTTCTAATGGAAATTGAATCCAATCCAATTCGGTCAAATAAGTTATAAAATTCACAAAGTTTTTGTTAACTTATACCTCGGCTCAGTGGGTTTTAAGACTAATCCAGCTAAAAGTCAAGGCAAACATGCAGTTTTTCACATCAACATGTTAACTCATGAGTTATATGTTTTAATTCGGAATATGCAAATAAAATTGTTGTGATTATTTTTAAAACACAAATGTACGTATACAAATTTATATTAAAAGTTTTTTCATTTGTTGGATATTTGTAATTTATTCGTCAAGCGAACTGTTATATAAATCTAGTGCTCCAAACAGAGATTATTGATATAGTTGTTGACTGAAGCCGTTTCTTATTATTGCCCTCAAGAAAAGTACACGTATATGATTAGATCTAAACAACTGACGTTAACACGGTACCGCTGACATGAACTGTAAAAACAGTGCGATAAAGCATTTAACCACTGATTTGAACTCATGATTTTTTAGTCTATGTATGTCTTCACTATTCTCTAACGAATTGCCGTCGAAGGGTTAGGAAGACATTCTAATTTATCTACGTACTTCCTGCTGAAGCTCTGAATTTCGATGGTCTTCTTCGTTTCCACTTTATCGCCTTAGGCTGCACCGCCTGTTGCGGAAACCATCTTGTCCTCGGACGTCCCGCACTTCGCTGTCCTATGGACTTGTACTTCAGGGCGATTCGGAGAGGACTGTGTTGCCGCATTCTTTTTAAACGGTTCGCTGATTTTGTATTTGTTAATTTCATTTTCCAAACTGAAAATTTGCGATTCCTTTTCTTTTTTTTTGCGTATGAGCCACTGTGGTCTACGTTTGCATCAACTGGTTCCTCCCTTCTTCTTCTCCCTGTTCCTCCTCTCCCAAATCTTCTTCATTCTTGATTAATGTCTCTCCCTCCTTTCGTCAGTCCAGAAGGCACCTGTCCTCTTCTTGGGGTTTTCCTGAAAACCTTGGGCATTTTTTAATTTATTTTTGAGTAGCAAGCATTCTTCGATGTCTACTTGAGTAATCTGGAGTTCTTCTATGTCTTTTCCTGTTTCTTTGAACCACGTATTGGACATTTTGACCTTTCTGAAAGAGTTAAAAAGCTTCCCTTTTAGCCTGTCAGGATTCATTCTTTGGACATATCCTTAGAAAGTAATTCTTCCTTTTCTAATTAGCCTACGTCTGTGAATTTCTCAACACGTGTGTACAGCTCATTATTGTGGCACTTATGTACTTTATTGATCCCAAGATTTTTCTTAATATTTTCCTTTCTGTGACTTCCTGTTCTTCCATCATCATTTTCTTGTTCATATTCAGACACTCAGCTGGATAAAGTGCTTCCGGGCGAATTACTGTTGAATAATGCCCAAGTTTGGCATTAATGGATATTGATTTCTTGTTATATGTTGTGTCCTTGGTTAATAAATGGTAAGAGGAACTTTTATCTTCCTAACTCGTTTCATCTTATTCCTGTTTTATATTTTCGTTACTTATTTTGTCTCTTAGGTTTCAACCTTTTACAGCTCTGCGGATGAAATTTTTCTTTCGATGTTAGTAAGCTGTAAGCTATAAGTATTTGTTAATTGCAATTTTGTCAGTCTACTAAAATTTTCGATGTAACAATAATGATACTTATCGCCTTCATTTAACAACAAAAGATCAAAATGATTACGTGTTTCATCATCACAGATTTTTAGCGGATAATTGATCTACTGTGTTTCTCTACACCGTAAACGTTTATGGAAATATTATTCTTTTCAAAACATGTTATATCTCTTAATGATATAGGAAAATTAATATTAGTCAAATTAAATTTATTTTCAATGTGCTTATATCGAAAATTAGTTCTTTCTGGAAACGAGTCTCTTATATAGCGACAACATATTTATATAAATTAAATTAATATTTATAATTGTAATACGTCATTTAAGCAGAATTTAAATGTATGTATCTGTGTCTGTGTGTTGTTTACTCTACCTTCAACATTTGTTGGAGATATTATATAATAATTATAAACATAATCTTTTTAATTGCAAATGTTATGTGATAATTGTCTGACTAACGTCATACGAGAGTTTGTCCCGAACATAACAAAAAAAATCTTTTTATGAAACGCCTTAGGCAACGTAGTACCTACAATTGAAATTTCTGTTTTAATAATTGCTCTCTCTCTCTCTCACACACACACACACACACACACACACACACACACACACACACACACACACACACACAGTTGCACATTATTTTTGTAACAGGGCTGTGCGATTGGGGCGACGAAGGGCAGAAGAGACCCCGGGCGCCACAATTTATTTGGGTCAGTGCCTGAAACTGTATATAATTAGGGGAGATGGCAAATATATAATCGAAAATAATGGTTTCGTACAGTTTAAAATGGCGGGAAATATTTAGCAATTTATGTTTACTTTCAATTTCAACACGATGTGACGGATCATTAAGATTTATCAACGATTTTGCTTTTTAATAGCACGAAATGGTATGTTAGAATAGTTGTACATTGGCACTTTGATATAACTTGCTAGCCGTTTCCACTTTTACTTTTGATCAAGTTCAACCAGCGTTACTAAATATTTTGTATCAATTCTTTTTGTTAATATTGTTACTTTACGTCATGTTACATTATATTTTATTTTATATTTTTCTTTAGTTATATTTAACTTTATGCCTACGGTACTTAAAATTAAATCTTTTGTTGGATTTTTTAATGCGCGCTTTTCCTTGGAAATACATGGTAGTGTAGGCCTATACTAACGCTATCGAAATAACAATACCACATTTTCGATAGAGGCGTCAAATTATGACGTGGTCCATAAGAAATAATAAGAAATTTTCTTATAACGGCCGTTACGTTATAGGCCTCTATACTCTCTGTGTATATGTGTGTAACAGTAAGAAAGGTAACAATTTCACTAGTAATCTTAGTTATTGTTCTTAGAAATGGTCCTTCAGTGAAACGGCCTTTGGCGGCCCATTCAAAGTGGTTCGAGAATCGACTACTCCAGTCTTTCTCAGAACGGGTCCAGGACAAAAAAAAAACATACATGACGTGAGACTGGCCTACCTCAGTCGCTTGCCGCCGTTAGTAACAGAACCAGTTACCGACCGGTACTAGATAAATGTATAAAATACATCAGAACAAGCATTAATTTGTCATTGGTGGTCGATAATTGTGTGCGCGGGCGACCTAGCGCGTCGTTTGACTGCGTGTGAGAGAGTAAACGTTCACCGACTTGACCTATACGGCCGGTCGCTGCTCAGCCTTGGCTTTCAAAAGACACTACACAGCAGATCCGAGTCCAAGTCATTTTTAGCGTTATTTATATATATACGCCGTGTTGGTGGGTTTGTTTGTTGTTTTTATTAAGACAGCTCGCGTGTTATCTGCGTTCAGATTGTCCGCTAGCTCCCAGGTTAAGCTTTCTCTGCGTATTTTTTCTCTTTACTCCTTAAGCTTAAAAAAAATGCGTGAACATGTACACGTTATTCGGTTATATGGTTTACATAGTTTCACATTTAATTCACAATGCCCTTTAAACGGTTTTGTTGAACGAGCGAGCGTAGCCACCAATCAGTTTTCGTAAAACTTACCGTGCAGTTGACACATTGACCTCACAGACTCCTTTTGTTTTCGAGACTAATCCCAAAAAAACAAGAAGGGCGGAAGGCAAAAACGTATAAACGTGTGTGAGTATAAAATAAAAGAAAATCAAACAAAATCTTAATGTACCGGTACCATTCGGTTTTGGAAATTTACAAGTTTCTGAACACCAAGGGTCAAGAAAAGGACAGTCTTTTGGAAAAGGATATATGTCAAAAATTGTAATTTCCTATCAGACTGTAGGGGATTTTAACCCAAACCAACTGCAATGTTCGTTTGAAAATTTGTTGTAACCTAAGGGATACCCCCGGTCAAAAATGTGGCACAAAATTTGTTCAGTCTAGGACATTTATTCAGTTCATTATATCATAAGATTTGTTTTTACTTTATAGAATATACGTTCTGACGTAATGCTATATATTTTACAATTAAAATCACCGAATTTGCGTATTATAGGTATTGTTGGTCGGTTTCAGTTCGTATATGTCAGATCGGCGTGTTCGTTAATTATTTTGGAACTAGTTATATTTTATGTGGAGTATATCCATACTCCGCACTTTTGAAAACAGGATCAACGGAGTTGTCGAAACTAGAGAAAACCAGTTAATCGAGACCAGGGGTTTTCAAAAGTTGGTCGGTGGCCGCTTGCTAAGATTCGGAAATCGGATATGATTATCAAAAAAGTAAACTAGATTTAGATTTATAAGGCTGAATACAACACTTTCTGGTGGGGAGAGATGACGCCTGAAGAAGAAATGTTATAAGAATTTGTTTTATGCTATGAAAATAAGATTATTTCAAGAAGTAGTAAAAAACATTCTTAACATTTTCATCGTGTTCAAGTTTTTCAAATTAGAGTAAATCTAACTTTTTCTTCATAAAAAAGTAGTAAATAAAATACCACTATGCTTGTTTTAGAAAATAAGGAATAATGATGTACAGGATTTATATCAATTCGCTTTAAAGGAATGGATTAAAATTTTTCCCTTCTTAGACGCTTATATTTCCATAGCAGGGCCTATTTCACACCAAAGCGCATTCCCTCGCCGAAACAGTATGAAATAGTGTCAGAATGTCCCTGATAGAGGAGACTTTGGGTAATTGGTGATTAGGAAATATTGATCTAACCTATCATGAGACCGATGTATGTATGTGTGTATAACATATTAGTAGGTGTACAGGTTCCAGAGGATATAGTCAAAGTTATAAAGGTACAAAGGCCAAAGATAGACATGGTACGGACATGTAAATAGAAACAAAAAAGATTCGGCGTTAAAAAAGATTAAAGGAGTGGAAACGATAAGGCTGAACGAGGCAGGAAGATCACGCTGAACAGTGAGGCAGGTGATCAATCTGAACGGGTCAGATTCGCAAGTCCGCGAGGTTATGGGTTCGTTCTCTCAAAACGTTGTTTAAAGTTAATCAACTAACAACATAAAATCAAATTATATAAAAAATATATAACTCTACTGCGAAACACCGACTTAGATGCAAGTAAAAACTCCTAGTAATTACAAGCGGAAACTGTGAAAACAAAAAAATTTTATCAGACGGGAGGTGATTAACAAATTGCAGATCAGAGATATACAGACAACTCAAGATAACTGAGTACATTTTAATGGACGTTTTCCTTGTTTTCATATCTCTGTGGTTTACCGCACCGCATCAGCTAACAAAGTATCATAACCAAGATAGCATATATATATATATATATATATTGTAAGACGACCCTGTATGCCGGTCTTTACAAAAATAAAATAGTAGATGAAAATTTTATAAAAAAATAAAATTTTCAATAAAAAAAATTTTGTTTATGTTAATCAATGTTTGTAATTAAGAAATAATGCTGTTTTAAATGTTCTGTAAAAATTTTAAGAATTAGGAAGGTATTTATTAACTATCGAGCACTTCTGGAAGATCTGAACCAAGTCTGGAGTAGCCTATCTTCCCCATGTTAACATAATGTACCTTTTCTCAAAAACCCTGTACATTAGAGAGTTAATGTTTTCTTTATTTCAAATTATTATTCTTTGGACACATTTTAACGTAGGGGTTTTTTGAAAAAATAAGTTTTAAATTTTTTACAAATTTTTAAAAATATGTCTACAAAAAAACCTTTTTTGCTAGCCGTTTTTATAACAAAACTCGGATGATTTTTAAAATATTACAAAAAGGCTGTGTTAAAGTTTGAAGCAATTGTTGAATAATATGGATACCAAATTTCAGGCTTCTAACTAGTCGAGAAGATGAGAAAAGGTACATTTTATATTACAAAATGTATGTTTTCTGCAAAACGCATTTAAAGTTAAAAAATAAAATATTTTTAAAAAAAGTCTTGAAAACTACCTTAAAACAATCCAGCTCCATACTCTGGGTTATCTGGGTCTTCCATGCTATCTGCCAGTCTCTTCTTAGCTTGTCTTCTTGACTGCCTTGCCTTTTTCTCATACTCGGATACATTCCTTTCAGCATTCCTAAGTCGCTCTCTGTCAATCTGCAGCATTGCCTTCTTTGTGTTGATGCCGACACTCATCCCAAACTGTTTCAGTACCCTACACCGTGTAATGTTCCCCTCATTAAAACGTCCAACTGCATCGTACACTCCCACCATAAATGCAGATAATCCAACAAAAACTGTTTTGGGGAGCCTGGACCATACCACACTATTCACGCTCTCATTAGGATTTTGAGTCCTTCCGTGGGTGCATTTTTTCAGTAGCTCAGTATTAGCAAGATCTCTTATAACAGGTTTGATTGCAATCATAACAGCTGCAGGGACACTATGGTTATGATGGTAATGGTCACCTTTAGCTTCAGCTTTTCTGAATTTGCACCAGCTTTCTTCACCGGGTGGGCACAGACCATGTTGCGGTTCATCATCTGTTGAGCACATGTGAAAATACATTGCCCATACTGCCCTTTTCATGTTTTCTACATTGTTGGAATGTCTTCTGATTGCTAAGCCATAATAGTTTTGAATTTTGTCGATGATGGCATCAGTTAATCTGTTTTTTCCTGATAATGGCTTTCCGTCTGCTAGTTTTATGCCTTTTAGTGATGTTTTCAAACGCCTCAATCGAGTACCCATCCGTTTCTGTATATGTCCAATGCACTCTAATTTTCTGATTTCAATATCATTTCCATATACTTTTAATTCATTTACTTTAGAAAAGGCTTTAGAATCTCCATCTCCTAAATATTCTAAGTATCTCACATTATACTTTTCTTCTGAACGCTGATAGATTGATATAGCACCTGCCACCTCCATTCCGCCACTCACACCTTGATAATTAGCAGTACACATTTCGTCATGATTATCTTTACTTTTGCACCTGCAATGTTTTGTAAGGACTTGTATATCTAATATTTTACCAGTATATACACTTGTCGTACTGACGATGCCGTTTAGAGATGTGTGGCCTCTCTTCTGCCACGACCCGTCAAAAGCTACACGTAAATCACGGCTACCATCGTTTGCTTCTACAGATTCTTCAACAGCACGTCTCATACTTAATTCAGCAATGTCTTTTGTAGCTTGAGCTATGATTTTATTATATTTTGTAAATCTAGAAGGAGGAGTCGGTAAATTCAAAATTCCACATAATGATTGGGCAGCTGCGCTTCCCTTCCCTACTGCTCTCAATCCATATGCCAATCGCATATTACATTCAAATAGTACACCCTTCTCATTTAGTCCATGCTCAGAATCAGGGTCAACATGTTTATTACTTACAGCTTTTGAAGTAAAAAAGGCAACACTGTAATCACAAGTATCACAATATAAGATAATTTCAGTAGCCAACCCAATACGTTTTTGAGTCTTTAGTTGTAGTCCTACTTGACTACAATGTTTGCATGCGACATATACATTCAAAATATTATAAAGTATATTCAAATCAATCAGCTCATAACCTAACTTTTCAGTACAATCAACTTCATCATACAATTCATTCAACCCACTCAATTTCCTTGCAGATGCACTTTCCGCTCTTCCATCGCCACTTTCTGGTAAATCAACTGTTACTTTTCCTTCAATTTTGGATTTACACACATTCTTTCTCTTCTTAAAAACACTTGGCACATTTGGTCTTGGCATTATCACAAAATCGTGAAGACAACACAAGCACAAAACGTAAAAAGTGAGTACTTATAACCTATAGTCACAATATTAGTCACAATTCACAACTAAAGCAAACAAACAGCTACTTATATAGAATAAGCATATGTTTATAACCTGGAACATTAGCCACAACTCACAACAATACAATATATAACCATCTGACAGCAACAGCTGATGTTTCCAAGCTATTTCACAGCACACAGAGTGTGTAGGCACAGCTGTTGCAAAGAGATATAAAATACTAGCCAGAGTTTCACAAAAAAATTGTTTTCACCTTGAAAGAAAATTCAAACCATCATGTGTCATACATCATTTTAGAGAGAAAATTCCAGAGAATGTTTTAAAATTAAAAACAAAAATAATTTTTTTTTTCGATTTTTGCCCTACCGGGTCCCCTTAACTAGATTAACTCCAGTCAGCAATCGATTGATGATTTTTCTTGCTGGTCCAATATCTCACTCAAAAAAAAATATTTTCTTCTTCTTGAAGTCTCTTTGCCTTAATAAATAACCTTAAATTAGCCTGTGAAATAATAACAGATAAATACAATTGAAATAAATGGATTTATTAAACAATTTAAATAATAATCGATTTTTTATCGATTGAGAACAATTATCGACTCCGTCTCAGGGAATTATCGATTGTGCATACAGTATAAAAATTTATTATAAGTATTATAAAAGGACAGGTTCTTTGAGCGATTAAATTAATAGTCAGAGAAGGGTGACGAGAAAGTATAACATTAACAATTAAAGTAAATTCAATAATTATTATTTAACAGTATTTAAATAATTCTGATATGTAATGTTTAAGAAAGTTGTAGTCGAACCATATGTAGACTGACGTCACTGAATAAGGAAGGCCGGGCTTCGTAAAATTCAAAGATGGCCGCTACTAGATATGGCGAGTTTACTGGGATGTCGTTGTGTCAAAAAATCACAGCAAAATTACCTTCATGAATGTTTGAAATGTTCCCGCACTGGTGTAATCTGTCTATTAGGTTGTTTGGTGTGTTCTGAAGAAGTGTTCCGTGTAAACTTGTGTTAATTAGGTTATTTTGTATGTGTTCACTTCTGTGGGTTAAGTTTCTCAAAATGTGGTTATGATTTGTAACGTGAATTGGATCCAATATATTGTTTTATTGTTTTAGATCACTTGTATACTGAAGTTAGGTGTTAGTTTTCACTATTGTCGTTAATGTTTTGGTAGATTTAGTTAAAAAAGTGTTTATTTCATCTAACTCTCGATTCACTTATATGACTGGCGAACTGTAGTACCATTTTTCTACTCGGTTATAAGGAACGTTTTTTCACACAACTATTCAGCTTGATATTCAACAAAAGACTATTTTAACTTGGTCAAAATCTGGCCCAGTTAATCTTTGAAAAAGTATTGTTAACATATTTCGATTACCCATACACATGATACAAAATTACATTATATATGGAATTTATTTATTTTATTCATCACTTTCATGAATTATGAAACTTATCATTGGTTTAGTCATCTCATTCCTTTTAAATTTATGTATTATAGTCCATATCTGTGGACATTTTGTGGAAATTAACAAATTTCTTTTCCCTTTTGGAAATATAGGCTCAAAATCTGATTTCCGCCCTCATACAATTTTTCTTCCATTTTAATTGTTATTAATACTATTATAATAAATTTTAATTAGTCATATTTCTCTTCCTTTCCTTAAATACATATAAATTAAACCTTTGAACTGGTTTTTTGTGTTAGTTTCTGAATTTGACATTGCTCTTTAAAATTAATTAATTTATATATTTTGAAAATTTACAATATTTTAAGGTATACTGTATTTCCTTATTATCATTTTAACTCATAGGATCATTCTCAGTAGTGGTTAACTGATTTACCTTATCTAAATCTTGCTAGTTTACAGGATTTATAAGTGAATTATACTGGTTTATATGGTTTCTGTGAATTCACCAAATGGCCTAGAGTTTAGAATTTTACATTTCTGTCTTTCTCAAATAAATTTAATCCCACCACTCCTCTGACTTTACTTAGTTACTATTACATGAAAATAAAATGGTTTATAACTTATTGTTAGGTGTAGTATTTAATTAACACTACTGTTATAAAAAAATAATTGTGAACATGATTTAGCCATCAGTACAATTGAACATATTGCTGACATGGTTTGAACATATACTTTTAACTCTTTTTGAATTAACATAGCATACCTACTGAAACATTATTAATGGTATGTATGCTGTTATCTAGCAAACATAATTCATTTTAAACACATAATATAAATCTTACTTTCTAATAACTCTTACAAATACATTGATTTTATGGCTGTGAACAAACAGTCTATTTAAACATTTTAAACCTATGAATACTAAATTAATGCCAGTCCTTTCTGGTCTAAACCATTATTATTTATGATCACCTTCGTCAGTAAACATGACCACCCATACTCTAGTTATTAGCATTTTTTTACAAATGTCTTGTGAATAAAGAGTTACATTAAAATAATAAAATACTGGAAATCTTCCATTTTAGTATTTTATTATGCTGTTTATTATTGGATATTAAAGTTGTTATATAGCATATTGATAAGTCATAGTATCACTAACTTTAAGTTTATTGCATTTCCAAAAAACACTTACACAAATTCACTTTCACTGGTGGTTCTGATATTTTGAGTCTCACTATCTCAGACCAGACCTTTAGTATTCATGGACTGTTAAGACTTGTTTATTTTCTTATCACACAATAGCTTTAGTCTGTTCACTTCTTATAATACTATACAACACTTTAGTTTTCTAAATAATTACATTTTTATAGGATTTTGGTATGTTATACTTTCTTTTTAATCGTTTTTGTGGGTTTGGGGTTGATGGTAGTTAATAATAATAATAGGTTTTACAACGGTGTTTCTTTCATACTATTTCTTCCTCTCCTCCTGTCTTCTTTCTTGTCCTTCTTCTTATCTTCTTTCTTGTCCTTCTTCTTATCTTCTTTCTTGTCTTCATTCTTGTCCTTCTTCTAGTCTTCATTCTTCTGGTCTTCTTGTCTTCCTTCTTCATTCTTGAGTAAACCAAGGTACTTTGTGTTATCTCGACTGATGTTTACTTTGGAGCATCTAATTTATTTACTGACACGGACCTTGTTCTTCTCTAAAGGTTTCAGGGTATTGTTTTCTTCCTGATCAGAAACTTTATTCTTCCTTCTTCTTGTTTTTGGGGTATTTTGGTGTTCACCACTCTTAAACTGATTCTCTTTCTTCTTGATATGGTGTTATTTAATTTGTTTACTGCTCCTAGCTTCCTGGGTAGATTACTGATCTTATAATATGAGTTGCTTTCAATGCTTTCTTTGATATTTAAACAGTGGTTTTTATATAATGTAATGAGGATTTTTATTTTATCGTGGTTCATTCCTTTGATTTCATTAAATCTCATTCAATATTATTTTAACATATGTGGTGTAATTAATTTTTATGATTTTATATGACTTAACAAGTAGTGGATTTTCTGTCACGCTACAATATATATATAATATAGTTCTAGAGAATCGTTGTATTGGCCGAATTAATATCTAGTTCACTGTGCTTGTTGTTAACGGACAAATTAATTTCTGCCCTTCGTCAATTATACTGTAATGCAGCTATGTAGTGTTGTTCCTACATACTATCCTACAAAATGGATATCTAATTTTACCGTCTTCGAGTGTTTACTTAAAAAAAAAACCTTGTTTACTAAAAAGGTCAATGCCTGACCTTGACTCGATCCCAGGACTGCGGCACAGCCGATGAGATTATGAGTCTCGAACGTTATCACTGTGCCGGCCCGAACAATTTTTATTATAAATTGTATAATTTAACTGTAAAAATAGCGTCCTGCGTCCGTCATTTTGTGTTTTAAAACTGTTTATGCAGGCTATTGAGTAGATACTGCAAACAAAGACAAACACTTTCGTTAAAATTCATCAAACGGTTATAACATTTAGAGATTGAAACAAACACTCTAGACCAAAAAACATTATCCTCCTTTTTTGTGGGCAGCCTTGTTTATAAAGTAAAACTTGCTCCGTATTTTTTAACAATGTTTTCGCGTTCAGTTTTGTGCTTCGTTTTCGTCTTTGTTCGTATTGTGCCATAAATAAACGGTTAACACATTCACGTGAGTCTGTATGGTTGGAACCATGTGATTCGTGTTGAAACCAACATATTCAGATGACCATTATGTCCAAACCAACGTTTGTTTAGGTGAAAGTACGTGAGATTTTGCAGGTTTCTAGAGAAGAGCGAACCGAACACCGAGGCTGTGCATAAGATTTTTGGTACAGACGTACGAAACAAGACGTTTTGACTCAACGAACAATGCACGGTGAGGCGGGAACAGTCAGGTAGCGAGTATTTATATGTAGCGTCATTACATAAATCGTTAGCGCAGACTCCCCCACCCCTCGGCGTGTGTTTACGTCTGGCCAGTATCTGGGGTATTTTCGGACGCGCCTTTCGAGAAATCACCTCCCCGCACAGTCCGCAATTTCTTCACCTCATGGAGCCGCCGCTGTCTCGCATCTTTTTGTAAACAATCGGCCGTTTCCTTTCTTTCTCCAGATATATTTCTGTTATTTTTTTCTCAGCGTTTATTCGGATTTCCGTGCAGCCGCGAGATGACGCGTTTCCTGCACACTACCGTGTAATATTTCAAATGTATTTAGTGCATTTCATTAGAATACTGGTACGTAGAAGACGATGTTGTAATGATCGGTAGCGTAAAATTAGAAACAGCGGAGAGAGTTAAACGGAGAGAGACAGATAGGTACTAAAGACAGTTTAACCCTAGATTCATCTAAACAGAGGCAGTCAGGTACTAGACTGAGTAAACATTAGGTTCCGTTAAATACCGGAAACAGTTAAACACTAGATTCAGTGAAACACTAAGCGCATTTAAACACTAGATCCAGCAGCTAACAGTAGATTCAGTTAAGCACCAAAGCAGTTAAAACACTCGATTCATTTAAACCCTAGATTCAGCTGCACATGAGAGACAGGTACACAGAAGTGGTATGTTGAACATCAGATACTATTAAATACTGGTTTTAGTTTATTAAACACTAGGGACAGATGCCACATAACATTTGGGAATGTGTTAAACGAATGCGGTTGGTTTGAAATTTTTCCTGAAGAAAATGAATAATTTCTCGGAGTAAGTTTTTCAGTTTTATGGGACTTTTGCAAGAATAAAAAATGTTCAAATAAAACTATCATAATGTTTCCCTTTGCAAAAGGATTCTCTAGTGGTTTAAAACAGTGTTCTCATTCATTTGCTTCTATATAATCCGAACTCAAGCTATTTTCAATGTCTGTTAATAACTGTAGTTAACGTAAGCTTTCAAATTTTGTAACGGTGTGCTTAATTTTAATGGATATTTACCTGGTTGTAGTGTATCACGTTATGTTTGTACGTACTATATATATATATATATATATATATATATATATATATATATATATATATATATATTGCAACAGATCAAATTTTATTATACTAATAAGGATATAGTGGAGCGGTCGTGGCGTAGTGGCGTTGTCGGCGGGGGTGTAATTCCCGCCGGGGGCCATCTGATTTAGATACGACCGTTCCCCCTCGCAAGGCAATGGCAAACCAGCGAGAGGTATCCTGCTTAGTATAAACCTTCCCCAACTATGCCGTTCGGATCCGGCGTTAAACTGTAGGTCCCATATACCTGTGAGAGACTCAGTACCACACGCACCACGGGTATATGCGGGGAGGGTACTAACCAGTCGAAAGGCTGAAGGACTACGAACGAAGGATATAGTGAGTGTGTAAAAATCACAAACAAGTCTATTGTGGAGGAGATGAAAAATTATTTATTATACACACAAATATAGTTTTAAAGAGGTATATTGTATTATAAATTGTCATGTATTGTAATTTGCAATAATAGTTTATAATGTTCGATAATATATCGGTTTTACTTGATTGAGGCTACGACCTCAGTACGTGCAATCCTCCGCTTCCTACAGCCGCTCCCGTCCTGGCGTCCTCTTCGTCTTGTCGTCCTCTTCTCAAATATGTTAAACACACAATGCTTATTATTTTCCCTAGAATAGTTTATTATTAATTGATATGTAAATTTTATCAATCTCAGGGTGAATATGGGTATCAATTTAATAAGGTGTATTAGTCGTACACCGTCCACGCAATCTTGAAGTGTCTTTATAATCCCTAAGCGGATATCTTAAACTTACACGTAAAGCACTATACTAGATATATTATAATTCTATTTAAATAATTGACCCACTCGGCTCTGTACGCAGAACTTCGTACAGAATACCAAGGATTATGTTAAGTTATACTTTTCTATGTTCGCTCGAGAAAAACTCTCTCACGCACGAGCACAACTTCCCCTTGCAACTCTTACAGACGATCTTACTCTTACAGACGATCTTACTCTTACAGACGATCTGTGTCGATCTTTACTCTACAGAGAATGAATGTTACTGAATTTAGTGTTTTCCGATTGGCTAAACCCAGGTCACATGATTGATGCTTTCATCAGATAGCCTATAAACTTTTCCAGAAAGAGTTTGTATAAATATGCACTAACTTGCATTGAATTGTCTACAAATTTTTATGACCCTATTAATGATAAGTGTTTCAAATTGAGTTTTTCCTACTTAAAAAACCATATTTCTAAAATAGTTATGAACCATAGAGTAGGCCTACACATAAATTGAAGCTATTTACATACATAATTCATTGTCAATGTTTCACGTCGATCGGTTAATTACCGCGGAAGATATAGCGATCACACGTTACCATACCCGCACACGCGCACAAATTCACTCAAAAAATACATGACAATAAAGAACATCTTTTCACGAAGAATTTGGTATACCCTACATGGTTATCCATTTCTAAATACAAAACTTACTGCTAAAGGACAAAGTATTACATAAAACCAATTTAAACATGAAAATGCTCGTCATCCATGTGTTCTGATACAAACAACATAGCTTATCATCCTGTGTTCCGTTGCAATATATATTCAAACACTTTTGCTACAGTCCGTTTCCTGATGTATATATTATATTTAATTTTTATAATGAATTTACCTCAAGATATTTTTTTGTGTGCAGTCATATTTTTGTTGTTTGTGTTTATGTTAATGTAATTAAGTATCAATTGGTGTTTTTGGCATTGTCTATTGAAGTAGACTATATATTCATGTTTGTGTTCATTAGTTGTTTCTTTCGTGTTTGAAATTTATTTAATAATTTGGTAAATTAATAATCTTGAGGTAAATTCATTATAAAAATTAAATATATATATATATGAGTTGTGTGTGTGCGCGCGCGCGCGCAACTCAAAGTCTTTGGACGTGTTTCTTTGTATTGAATACAAATCCATACCGTTACACCGATTGCTACTAAATTTTGCACAAGTAACCTTTGACACAAGGCGAAAAACACTGTCTAACTTGGAATTTTATATTCTGCCCCGTTCGCACGATTATGCCTTTTTAATTATGTCCTTTTGTTGACGTGTATAAAGATGTCAACGTGTATAAAGATGTCAACAACACCGTGAAGACAGAATGAATTACCATAGTAACAAGTAAATAAACAAATGCTATTTAACGACATCGGAACTGTAGTACAGGTTTAACTTATCCGTTCCTGCAGTACATTTTCGATGTTTTTAATATGCGATTGTATCGATGTGTTACGATGTGGAAAAGAAGAAGTGTACTAATTGTAAATTGTCCTATTTCTTAATGCAAAGCGAAAATACTTGGTGTTTTTATTTGTGAAGTTAGATGACAACCGGTTTTGATTTTTAGTTGGTTTTTAGTTGAAATAAATAAAAGCCATGGTTGAGGAAAACATAACGTTTAATGTGTATAGGCCTATACAATGCTTATAACACAGTAACACTTAACATAAAGAACCTAACGTTTTTGAGTTAACGGTTACTTGTATACCATAATACTTACTTACTTACGGATATTCTTTATGTAAAGACATGATAGTGAGTCATCATTTCTACTGTATAACATGCTGCCTTCGTCTTATAAATGTTTAAATGGCTAAACTTGGAGTTATAAACGCACTTTTTAATAGAATTTCGAGTTGTAGAGGTCCGCGCATAAATTACATCCTAGTTATAGAGGTTCAGTGGCATGGCCGGAAAGTTAAAAATTTTCGAGTTATCGAGGTGCCTTTTCAAACATATTCGAATTAAAAAGGTAAAATAACATGGAGTTGTGAAGGGACGTTTATGGTTTATGTGTTTATGGTTGGGGTAAGTGAAGGGAAGTGAAAAAGGATTTGAGACATCAAGGATTCGGGTTATCGAGTTTCGTCTTGTACAAAGGAAGGTGTACATAAAACCTCCGTTTTTTTATGGATATTCCTGTTCGTATATGAAATCTTTGAGGTAACGTGTGCAGTATATTGTAATAAACAATAGTAGTTTATCGGTTGGGGCGCGTGCTCTGCGCTACGACACAGTGTAATTCATTTGTTTGGCCAGTCCAGCACACATCACGTCCGTCCATATAACACTGATGTAATACTCTATTTCCAGTGTGAAGGTTACGTTCTGCTGTTGCCTTGCCAAACGTGTATATAGGCCTAATACGGCTTATTGTATAGCAAGTTATAATACACGTTTTACACTCCACAATCATATGATATCAACGTTTGATGTGTGATTCCATGGACGCGGCTTTGGTCATAGAGATTTTTTCAAGGAAGACGATAGACTTTTCACAACTGGAACGTATTTTGTAGGCGAGAGCCTCCTGTGTATGGAGTGAAAGCAGTGGCGTAGCTAGGCTTTTTGGCGCCCGGGGCAAGGAGATCGTCGGCCGCCTCGCTTTCACAATTAAAAGGGGACAAAAGAGCATAAATGAAGGCTCATCCAGTGAACAAAGTACTTAATAAATGTAAATGTGTAGTTTTGTATGAAAGCACGTCCAGCAAACGTCTTAACAATATTTGTCAAGTCAAAATTAAGAAATTACATATTCTAATATTACGGGTATTCAGTTTGTATACATTTATTTGTAACAAATGTAGACTATAAAATAGTAGTAATATAAAAAATGTATAACATAAAAATGTCCTAATAAACATGCAAATTCCTTGGTGTAAAGCGCATCGTCAAAACAATATCCTAAAGCAACATAAAGTTAAACAAAGAACTACATTAAAAGTAATAAAATAAATAACTTACCATTACAGGTTAGTAGTTCCGACTTCTGTTAATAAACAATAAATACTTATTTTTAATATTTAATAAATATTTAAAACGAGACATTTTAAAATGTAACTTTCCTGGTCTTAATTACTTCAAAGTCGGTTATTAAATACACTATAATCCAAAGACGAAGCAGTGTTGTTTTCAGTTGAAAGTATCGCTAAATTTGATACCCTGTCTTGAGATATTATTGATCGTAGGTACAATTTAATCAGTTTAAGTTTACCAAACCATCTTTCACAAGAAGACACAGACACTGGTAAAGTAAGAAAACATTTGTAAAGCTGTTGCTAGTGTTTTGGAGGCTTCTAATCCCATTGAAGAAATGTATTGTAGCAGTCCCTGAGATGTAAAGTCCATGTGTTCTTCGTTAACTTTTTCCCTTTTTAATAAAAGTATGACGTCTTTTAAGTCACTGAACAATTCTTCACTAATGATAATGTGATGTATTTTATACTTACACTTATTGTTTTCTATAAATGGTACCTATAATTCAATTTTTTATTTTTGTATTCTTTTTATATAGCCTAAGGTACCATATAATGTTATTATTTATATTCTTAAAGCGATCGATTTCGGTCACAGACCATCATCAGGTTATATAGCACATTCGCAATATTATAAAACACTATTATTTTGTTTAGATAAATAATAGTGTTTTATAATATTGTGAATGTGCTATATAAACCTGATGATGGTCTGCGACCGAAATCGATCGCTTTAAGAATATAAATAATAACATTATATGGTACCTTTAGGCTATATAAAAAGAATTCGTAGTCCTTCAGCCTTTCGACTGGTTAGTACCCTCCCCGCATATACCCGTGGTGCGTGTGGCACTGAGTCTCTCACAGGTATATGGGACCTACAGTTTAACGCCGGATCCGAACGGCATAGTTGGGGAAGGTTTATACTAAGCAGGATACCTCTCGCTGGTTTGCCATTGCCTTGCGAGGGGGAATGGTCGTATCTAAATCAGATGGCCCCCGGCGGGAATTGAACCCGCGCCGACAGCGTAGCAGCGCCACACGCTAGCCACTACGCCACGACCGCTCCATAAAAAGAATACAAAAATAAAAAATTCTCCACTGTTTAGGTCATGTGGATACAGTTTTGCAAGCACTGTGCATTTAATATTGATTTAGGAAAGTTGTTCCTTAAAATGTGTATCCCCATCATTTACACCTCAAATTTACGTAGGAACCCAAAGCGTTTTTCTAACTCTTTTTCAACTGACAGTTTGTCCAAAATTTCTATTAGAGAACGTCGCATTTCTTGCCAAACGGTTAATGCAGAATCGTCTGGATACTCCATTGGCATTGTGCGCTTCCTTCTTATCCTTTCTGTGATACTGACACCCCATTCATTGCATACCTGCTCTGTGTTAGTAATGAGATTGTCACACAGCTCATTCCTGCAAACTTTTAATTTGTCCGATAGCGTCTCCAGAAGTGTCAATGCTTGAATAAACCTTATTCCATTGGTCTGCAAGATTTTTTGGATTTTGTTCATAGAAGAAAGAATATGTGTTCAGAAAAAAGAGCAGGATCACAAAGTTAAAGTTTTCTATTGCATTAATTATTTATTAATTCTGCATCTTCCCTTGTATCAATTGAACTTCATCGCATCTGCTTTTGAACTCCACCTGGTATCACAATGTCCTTTTAGAGTAATATTTATTAGACCGTAATTGTTTTTATAATGAACCGTAATTACGATGCTTAAAAAGAAATAGACTGTTTATCACAGAAGGTTTATGACAACAGACAAGCTGGCTGGTTATGCTTCTTTTATGAAAGGAATAGTCATATAAAAGAAACAAGTTGTTTGACGTTTTATAAGTCTATGCTCACTTTGCCGCCCTCCTGGCTATGGCGCCCGGGGCGGCTGCCCCCTTAGCCCCCCCTAGCTACGCCTCTGAGTGAAAGTATCTCTCTTCGTTAGCTGAATTCTTTGATTGAAACGAAATTTATCTAAACTTAGGGTTTTAGGTATTCTTTGGCCGTGATTTTCAATACTGGTTTAGTTTTTGATTGATTAATTTATTTCCTTAGTTCGTTTCATTTTAGCGTGTATCATGTGGTTTCGTATTTCATAATGAAAGTGGTAACATCGTGTTTCCGGAACGTCGGTACACGGAAACAACTCTCGGATTTCGTTGTCCATGACGTGTCCGTTACTTAACTAAATATAATTACGAGGGTAAGTCAAAAAGTGTAAAGGCAAATTTTTAAAAAGGAACTTTTTATTGTGAAAACAAGATGACAAGTAATATAATTTCTCTACATAATCTCCCTCAACTTCTATGCACTTGGTCCATGTCTTGACAAGCTTCGTAATTCCGTCCTGGAAGAAGATTTGTGACATCGTGCACTCGCGCACCGCCTCCACCGACCTCGTCATCCGACGAAAACTTGGATTCACGCAGGTGATCCTTCATCGGACCAAAAAGGTGAAAATCACTTGGAGCTAGGTCAGGACTGTACGGCGGATGCTCCAGCAGCTCAAAACCAAGATCTTGAATGCACTGGATCGTTTTCCCCGCAGTATGAGGACGGGCATTGTCCTGAAGCAAAAGCACACCTTTTGAAAGTTTTCCTCGCCTCTTTGTTTTGATTTTGGGTTTCAGATCTCGCAGTAGCTTACAGTAGCTGTCACTATTCACTGTTTGACCTTTAGGAGTGTAATGAATTAGAAGTGGATCTTTCATATCCCAAAACACTGTCATCATCAACTTTCCTGCAGAAACTTGTCTTTTGAACTTTTTTGCTGTACGCGAGGATGGGTGTTTCCACACCATACTCTAACACCATACTCTGCCGCTTACTCTGTGGTTCGAAGTGATGGACCCGCGTCTCATCAACGGTTACTATGCGACTGAGAAACTCTTCTCCTTCCTCTTATAAACGCCTTAAATGTGATTTCGAAATTTCCAAACGTTTCTGTTTGTGCTGGTCTGTCAGTCGATGTGGTACCCAACGAGCACACACTTTGCGATAATTTAGTGATTCGTGGATGATTGCAACTGCTGAACCGTGGCTAATGTTCAACGCATGCGCAATATCATCAATTTTGACACGACGATCATCATGAATCATTCGCTCAACTGTCTCGATGATCTTGTCCGTCTTCGAAGTGGATGGCCTACCTGAACGCTCTTCATCGCAGATAGATACACGACCATTTTTAAAGCGATTTATCCACTCATAAATTTTGCGTTCACTAAGACAGCTCTCACCGTACTGCTGCTGCATTCTGCGAATAATCTCCGCAGGTTTAGTCCCTTCAGAGTGCAGAAAACGTACCACTCCCCTCATTTCTTCCTTGGTGCACACGGACAACGGGGCACTCATAATAAAATGCCCTGAAATCACTACGAATGGAGCTGAGCACTGGAACAACACAGCTAAAGAACAAAAAAACTTTGAGGTTATGATATGTCATTGTTCAGTCAGTGCTGCCATCCATTGCAGCAGGGGAAATAAAATTTGCCTTTACTTTTTGACTTACCCTGTATTTCACTACGACTCGGAACACAAAACTTTTTATGGGTAAAAACGTAAAGTTTTACCTTATAACCTTGTAACAATCAAAAATTTAAAAAATTTTAGTGTGACTGAAAAGACGTTACATTCAGCATGACACACCTACTCAGCCCACGAGCAATAAATAAAGAAATGTGTGTAGAAGTGTCAAGTGAACGTTTACTTCAGACAATGCAAGTACGTTTCACATAGTTGTACAATAGGGCACAGGGTTGGCCGTGACAGACTCGACTAAAACACGAGATTTACAGCCTGCAAATGTCAGATAATGGAAATTGTGTCAAGTACCAATTTAGAGGAGAAACTGTGACGGACACACTGCCGGGTTAATTTGTAAGAGTACTAGTAAAGAATAAAAGAGTAAGTCACACAATAGTATATACCCTATACGAGGACGGACATCGATACCTAAAATAATAGAATCGAACTTGTAAACAGCAGGGGAACGACTTACTGGCGACAACGGATATTTACGACAGGCCGTAGGTGTGCCGTTTTGGAAACGACGTCACGCTGCGCCAGGATAGCGTTCAGAAAAAAAGGGTCAAACACAGCGAACAATAACAAGAGACGACACATTGTTTTCGTGAGAACTGCAGCGAGACCCGGAGTACGCTTAGACAATGGCATGATAGACGAGCATGAAATTTCTCCTGTTCTAGGAAAAGAGTACGGAGGCTTTCGACGCGAACCCATGGGGAGACAGGATATCCAATCACAACCCAGCATCTACCCAGAGACCTGGTGGAGAGGACCGTCGCCAGCATAGCAACGGGAACGTCGAATGGGAAGTGAAGAACGACACTCTGGCTTAAGGGTAGGAGATCTTCCGTCCTACCATGTTCAACTTGAGGCGTGTTTTCCAGTACGGTGCATTGTGGTACACGATGTTTGATAAAAACTGCTTGCAGAGCACGCGGGAGGACAGTCTCTCATAATTTTTCAACCATATACTTTGAACAGTCTTTATAATTTTCAACAGTCGGTCGTCAAAGTTCGATTAACATACGGACGGCAGTGGGACTTTGAAATTTTGCCACGCGTCATATAACTAAGAGACTTAGACATTTCGATATTGGCGCGTATCCGGTAATAGTGTAATTTCAGTGTCTAAAAACATGCGACATACGCCAGTGCTTAACAATTATAGAATTATTTATTATACTCTAATTCAGAATTGAACTAACCAGTCACACTTACATCAATAATCGACGAGTAGAACTTTCGTTGATGTAATACCGGACGGCGAAATAATAACATTATACAGTGTTGCGGTGCGATTCAATATCATGTGGAACAATTACACCGCAGCATCAAAACACTAACAGTAATGAACATATCAAACGTTGAACAATAGACAGACATATATATATACACCATAGTTAACGATGAACTTTAATACGAACACACAGCGCGAGTGAATCTGTTTCGCGTGTGTTAAGTGTCAGTCACAGCTCAGCACAGCTTCCCACACATGATCCAGCAGAGAGGAGTTACGCCGATGGGAATATCGGATAATTCACCTAAACAAGTAATCTTTATGCTATTCTTATCATAAGAAACTCTACTGTCCTGTCTCTTTTTCAAGAAACACCCCTGAGCATTTAAATTAAACATGATAAACATAATTTAACGCCATCCATCTGAGGCATACGATGAACGCATTAGTATAGGATTTATTGTTTGAATATTTGTGTTTCTATATATCGATTACATTATATATGTATGTGTATGTTTTTCAGCAAACAACGTATTGGATTTACCTTGTAATTTGACGTATAAACATGTGTTCTTTTATGTTCTTTTCATGAGTTTATGAATGTATGTATTTACAGGGAATCTTCCATATTTTATATATTGAATTTAATGAATGATATAATGTTAATAAATAAGTGTTTATTTTATCAATATGCGTTCATCATTGTCAAATTACCTCAGAACGAGAAAGTAATAGCATTTGAGTGATTTAAGGTAGTTTATTTTATTTTCTTTATTAATGCAACAACTAGAGTCTCCATGCAATAGTTATGCTAACGTAAAGTAATTAACGTGTTATTTATTGATTACACGAGCTCATTATGCAAATTAATATATTCAATAATTACTTAATCACAGATTAATTAATCCATTATTGTTAGCATTACAATTATCAAAAACTCCCAATACAAAGAAAATCTTGTATTTGGTTGCCCAACACGTGGCAGATTGTTGTATTTGGCTCTCAAAGAACGTAGGGCTCGGCAATCACAGATTAGTTAATTCAGTAGCGTAATAGCATAACACCCCACAAGTGTTGTATTTGGCGCCCAACGTGGGGCAAAGAGCAGGCAGTAGAGATAGGATAAGCGTATATATTAATATTTCATGTTAGTAGTTGTAAGAACAAATATTATTAGTGTGAAGCTAGTTGGACTGGGACTGAATGTTAACGCGTAGTAAAGCTGCAAAAATGACGACCAGTAGCACAGATTCCATGAATTTTGACATTAATAACCAACAGGGAGTACCTGGTGTCGAACGAGAGGAATCACCAACTTATTCACAAATGACCGAGGAGACGTCAGACGTCAGAGCGCGGGGACAGGAGTCCCAACAACAACCGCAGGAAGAGGTGACGTTGCGCGCATTAATGGATTTTATGAATGAAAAATTCGAAAAGCAAAAGGAAGAGATTAATGAAAATTTTAATAAAAAATTCGAGAAATTAGAAGAGAAGTTTGAGAAGCAAAAAGAAGAAATCAATGAAAAGTTCGAGAAGCAGAATGAAAATTTTACACAAATACGCGCGGAAGTGCGTGAATATATAAATAATTGTGATAAGAAGATAGACGAGGTTCAGAAGCAGCAGAACGAGATCATAAAAGAGTTAAGGGACGACACCGACAAGAAATTCGAAGAGGTGCGTGAAACAAGAGAATTAGACCGACAGGAACTAAAGAGTGTTGCCCAGAATACTCAAACGAGCATCAAAAAGATCCACAACAGAGTGGAGACACACGTAAAAGAAAATCACAAGAAACAAGAGGAATTGAGAGTCGAACTATTCCAAACAGTAAGACAATTACAACAGGAACAGGGAGACGTAAACAACACAATGCAACAGAAAATCAATGAGGTAGATGGAAGACAGAAGTCGGCGGAACAAAAACTAGACGAGAGCACCAGAGAAAAAACCACCCGTATTAACGAATTAAAATCCCAGATAGAACGACTACAGCGTCAGCTGATTGAAGGTGAGTCTGGAATAATCAGTAGAATTAACGGACACACGCATACAGAGTTAAAGTATAACGGCACTGACAGGTTCCCAATGGAGTTCCTGAAGGAATTGTCAGAGATCCAGGAACAGTACTACAGCAACGGTGACATTAAATGGATCGGAAGACACTTGGAGATGGACGCTGGAATATGGTGGCGCGTCATAAGGAATCAAATCTCCACGTACGAAGAATTTAAAGAAGCTTTCACCTTGAAGTACTGGGGTCAAGAACGCCAGGACAATATACGCGACAATCTGGAGTACGGCAGATATGAGTGGAATGGACCAATCACAGCTGTCCAGTATGTGGAACGGATTTTACTGGAAAGTCGGCAACTGTCACCAGCATTAACCGACACTCAGCTGATACGAAAACTAGCTCGCCACTTTGGTAAGGACTTGCAGCTCGCCGTGGTCACACGTGGTATCACGAGTATACCAAATTTCGAAGCGCTGATTACGGAATTCACAAGTATACAGTCGAGCGGAGATAACACTCGCAGACCACATTATAGACCTTACAACGAAGGGAGGAACAATCCGAGAGAAAGGGAAACGCAATACAATAAAAATGAAAGTGACCGACAGCCAACAAGGGGTCGGTATGACAACAAACACTACGTCAATACAGTACAGTTTACACCAGCTGAACCAGGACCCAGTGGCACGGTCGTTGGCACTACCCCAAGGGCGAACGGTAACAGCGACAACAATAACAAAAAAAAAAATACGTCGAACGAGGGGAGGAGATAGAATTTCTAAGCGACTCCTTTCCGAGTGAGAGTGTAAATATATTGTTACCTGATTTACGAAAGGACCTACTAAAAGAGGACGACGAGATTGTAAATAAACAAATATTGAAATGTCCCGAGATTACTATTAAATTTAATAATGATGTAACTGTCCAAGCCTTACTTGATACTGGTTGTATTGTTAACGGGTTATCGGAAACTTGGTTTAATAACCATAAGAAGAGTATAGAACCATATGAGACATTACCCGTAACGAATACATTTATAATAAGTGCTGTAGGAAGTAAATCCAAATTAGTTAAGAGACAAATATTGTGTGACATTGAGATTGATAGTATCCGATATGAATGTGTGTTTTTGGTAATACCAGAATTAGTGAAACCATGTATACTAGGAATTAGTTTTTTACAAGAAGTTGGGTGTCGCATCGACATCGGAAACAAAGTAGTTAGTTTAAAAAACGATACTGTTGATGAGGAGCACATTATACCAATCATGAATATTGACGTGATAAACAGTGAAGAAGAAAAGGAAGTACTGCGATGCATCGATGAGAAGATTGGGAGCATAGACTGCGTGGATAAAGGAATACTGCAACGCCTGAAGGAGATTTTGGTAAAGAACCGGAATGTTTTTAGGGAGTGCCCGGGAAGAATAGAGGGTTACACGCACGAGTTTCACGTCACGGACAGGACACCTTACTTTCAACGAGGGTGGCCTGTGCCGCTTGCCTACAGAGACAAGGTGAACGAGGAGATTAATCGGATGTTACGATATGGAGTAATCGAACGTTGCGCCAGCCCGTACGTCAACCCAATCGTGACAGTTATCAAGAAGGATGGGAGGGTTCGCCTATGCCTCGATGCAAGAAAAGTGAACAGCGTGACCGTGCCCGATTACGAAGGAGTGTCCCCGGTAAATGAGATATTGGCTAGATGTGGTGATATGCAGTACTTGTCGACAGTCGATTTATCCAGTAGCTTCTGGCAAGTCCCATTAAAACGAGAGTGTAGGGATTTCACTGCGTTTATGCATGAAGGGAAGTGCTACCGATTCACAGTGACGCCATTTGGACTCAGCACCAGCTCTGCAGCGTTGACACGTGGATTGGATGTGGCCCTCGAGGAGGAGGTCAAGAAGAACACGATCATCTACGTGGACGACTGCTTGTGCTACTCCAATAATATACAAACACATTTAAATCATTTAGAAGCGTTGCTAAACAACCTCAATAAAGCAAATATAACTGTCAACCTCACCAAGTCACAATTCTTCAGACGAGAAATCTCTTTCCTTGGTTATCGCCTTACAACAAAAGGGATACAAGCGAACGATGACAAGGTAAAGGCGATTATGGATTTCCCAGCACCGAAGAATACAAAACAACTCAAAGGTTTTCTTGGTCTTACCAATTTTTATAACAGATTCTCGAGTAAATACGCGGAAACAACGCAACCTTTACATGAACTGCTGAAAGGTGGACGAAAGTTTTCATGGACAAGGGAAGTGGACGAGTGTTTCCAGAGAGTCAAGAATTTATTTATCGACACAGTAACTCTACGGTTCCCACGGCCGAACCAAAGATACTATATTCAGTGTGACGCTAGTAATTTTGCGTATGGTGGCCAGCTTTACCAGATTGATGAAGATGGAGAAATCGGCGTCATCGCTTTTACAAGCAAGACATTTAAGGGAGCAGAACGCAATTACTTCACGACGGAGAAAGAGCTCCTGAGTATCGTTAGATGTCTGGATAAGTTTCGTATGTACATACTTGGCCAACCACTCACGATAATCACCGACAATAAAGCATTAACATTTATGCACAAGTGTCACTTAAATAATTCCAGAATTACAAGATGGATTCTCGCCATACAGGAGTACAATTTCGACATTATCCACTGCAAAGGAAAGGATAACGTCGTTGCGGACATACTGAGTAGATACCCGGCTGACACGGAACAACACGAGACAAACGAGGAGACGCACGAATATTTGATTAATCACCTAGTTATTAAAATGAGTCAACAATTAGGCAAAATAATTAGAGGTATCGGCAAATACCAAAATGAAGATGCCAAACTCGGAACGCTCATAGATAAGATTAAGAATAACGTTATAGATAGTAAATTAAGTAAATTTTATAAAATTGTTAATGATAAGTTGTACCGACGACGACGTGGCGAATGGAAACTATACATTCCTGACAGCGTGTCGAAGGATCTAATTGCAGAGATACACCAAATGTACGGACACCTAGGCCCGAAAAGGTGTATAAAAATGTTACAAGAGCACTTCACGATCGACAGCTTGATCAAGAAAGTGAAGGTATACACCCAAACTTGTGACTCTTGCCAACGGTACAAGGATACGAACAACAGGATGCTCTTTGGCGGAACAAAAGCCATGATACCATCAGCCAAAGGTGACATAGTAAGTGTTGATTACTATGGACCCTTACCAACAGGTATAGGAGGTGTCAAATACTTACTTGTCATGGTGGACAACTTCACAAAGTTTGTCAAACTATTTACACTAAGAAGAGCGACAACCACCACGACACTACGACGGATCAACGATTACTGTACGAAGTATGGACGACCGAGAGTCATTTTAACCGGCAACGGCACGCAATTTACCGCCGAAAGATGGGTTAAAGGTCTCGAGGAGCTGGGAATACAACCAAGATATACCGCGATAAGGAATCCCCGAGCGAACTTAGCGGAAAGGATTAACCGCCAATTGGGAAATCTATTCAGGATCCTGGTACACGACCAGCATAGCAAGTGGTCAAGATACGTCGGAGTAATTGAAACATGTATCAATGAAACGTACCACGAAACAATAGAAATAACACCCCACGAGGCACACTTAGGAAAGAAGCCGACCCGCGCATGGGAGAAGTGGCTGGACAAAGACGTCATCAACAATGAACACAATCCCAATATTAATGTGTTTGTAAAGATAAAAGACAAAAGAGAGAAATATGCTAAACGTATCAATGATGGTAAGAATATTACTAAATTTGCTACCGGCGATAAGGTGCTGTTGAGGAGCTACCATCAATCCGACGCCGCAATGAAGAGGATTGACAAGTTTTTCGAGTTATACACCGGACCATACAAGGTTAGTCGCGTCCTTGGTAACGCAACATACGAGCTCGCTGAGTGCGATAGCAATGGAAAACTGAGGGGTATTTTCAACGTACGATTGCTGAAGAGATACTTTGAGACGAAATCACAAGTCTCAAAGGAAAACGAAAGTGCATCGACAATCAGTTAGACTAGTGGATTCGGAGGCGGATCAACACATAAGGTGAATGTCCCGCGAAAACCGGTCCAACTAGCTAATCAGTATGATGTATATCTTATTAGTGTATAATGTAAAGATTTTGTACAAGGAGTTCTTAAGTCACAATGTGGCAACCTAACGACATTAATTACATGTGTATAGCCAGTGTTAGTGGAAATTTAAATAGAAAAGACAATTATGATGTGAAAAGTTCAATTGAATGTGCAGCAATAAATTGCGAAAAGACGTTATAACGAGTTTTATAGACACCCGATGATATTAGATTAATTAATCAAATCTGAGTGATATAAAACAAAGTTAGTTATGATCATAATGATCTCAAGTGAATTGTTAATTGTTCCTGAATAATGTATATAAATTTCTAATCAATATAATTAGTATAGATGATAGTAACACGTATTGTGAGTGATACTCAATAATAATTAGTGAATGTATCAATGTGTATTTACAGGTCGTAAATTGTATTTTAAATGGTCAAGATAGACAAAGAACATTAGATATCATAATGATATTTAAAAGATACATGAATAATTGTAATTCATGTCGAAAATCATTATTTCATGTGTTAGCTTATAAGCGGACGGCACAGCCATCCACAGCTATTATTATTGTACATAATCCCATATCTAATTAGATATGCAAATATGTAAAAAATGCGTTCATCTTTCCTCAGATGCACGGCAATAAATTCCCAGAGGTAGTTTACGACCAAATATAGGGAATATATATCCATATACCCCAAGCAGAGGAAAGTAGGTCATTGACCGCGACTTTATCAGAGGGGACTCCCACAACAAACTCAGAGCGCAGAAATCGGATTAGAGTGTCTTCCGCTAATCCAACATCAAATCCGATTTGGGGACCTATGTAACAACCAAAAATTTAAAAAATTTTAGTGTGACTGAAAAGACGTTACATTCAGCATGACACACCTACTCAGCCCACGAGCAATAAATAAAGAAATGTGTGTAGAAGTGTCAAGTGAACGTTTACTTCAGACAATGCAAGTACGTTTCACATAGTTGTACAATAGGGCACAGGGTTGGCCGTGACAGACTCGACTAAAACACGAGATTTACAGCCTGCAAATGTCAGATAATGGAAATTGTGTCAAGTACCAATTTAGAGGAGAAACTGTGACGGACACACTGCCGGGTTAATTTGTAAGAGTACTAGTAAAGAATAAAAGAGTAAGTCACACAATAGTATATACCCTATACGAGGACGGACATCGATACCTAAAATAATAGAATCGAACTTGTAAACAGCAGGGGAACGACTTACTGGCGACAACGGATATTTACGACAGGCCGTAGGTGTGCCGTTTTGGAAACGACGTCACGCTGCGCCAGGATAGCGTTCAGAAAAAAAGGGTCAAACACAGCGAACAATAACAAGAGACGACACATTGTTTTCGTGAGAACTGCAGCGAGACCCGGAGTACGCTTAGACAATGGCATGATAGACGAGCATGAAATTTCTCCTGTTCTAGGAAAAGAGTACGGAGGCTTTCGACGCGAACCCATGGGGAGACAGGATATCCAATCACAACCCAGCATCTACCCAGAGACCTGGTGGAGAGGACCGTCGCCAGCATAGCAACGGGAACGTCGAATGGGAAGTGAAGAACGACACTCTGGCTTAAGGGTAGGAGATCTTCCGTCCTACCATGTTCAACTTGAGGCGTGTTTTCCAGTACGGTGCATTGTGGTACACGATGTTTGATAAAAACTGCTTGCAGAGCACGCGGGAGGACAGTCTCTCATAATTTTTCAACCATATACTTTGAACAGTCTTTATAATTTTCAACAGTCGGTCGTCAAAGTTCGATTAACATACGGACGGCAGTGGGACTTTGAAATTTTGCCACGCGTCATATAACTAAGAGACTTAGACATTTCGATATTGGCGCGTATCCGGTAATAGTGTAATTTCAGTGTCTAAAAACATGCGACATACGCCAGTGCTTAACAATTATAGAATTATTTATTATACTCTAATTCAGAATTGAACTAACCAGTCACACTTACATCAATAATCGACGCGTAGAACTTTCGTTGATGTAATACCGGACGGCGAAATAATAACATTATACAGTGTTGCGGTGCGATTCAATATCATGTGGAACAATTACACCGCGGCATCAAAACACTAACAGTAATGAACATATCAAACGTTGAACAATAGACAGACATATATATATACACCATAGTTAACGATGAACTTTAATACGAACACACAGCGCGAGTGAATCTGTTTCGCGTGTGTTAAGTGTCAGTCACAGCTCAGCACAGCTTCCCACACATGATCGAGCAGAGAGGAGTTACGCCGATGGGAATATCGGATAATTCACCTAAACAAGTAATCTTTATGCTATTCTTATCATAAGAAACTCTACTGTCCTGTCTCTTTTTCAAGAAACACCCCTGAGCATTTAAATTAAACATGATAAACATAATTTAACGCCATCCATCTGAGGCATACGATGAACGCATTAGTATAGGATTTATTGTTTGAATATTTGTGTTTCTATATATCGATTACATTATATATGTATGTGTATGTTTTTCAGCAAACAACGTATTGGATTTACCTTGTAATTTGACGTATAAACATGTGTTCTTTTATGTTCTTTTCATGAGTTTATGAATGTATGTATTTACAGGGAATCTTCCATATTTTATATATTGAATTTAATGAATGATATAATGTTAATAAATAAGTGTTTATTTTATCAATATGCGTTCATCATTGTCAAATTACCTCAGAACGAGAAAGTAATAGCATTTGAGTGATTTAAGGTAGTTTATTTTATTTTCTTTATTAATGCAACAACTAGAGTCTCCATGCAATAGTTATGCTAACGTAAAGTAATTAACGTGTTATTTATTGATTACACGAGCTCATTATGCAAATTAATATATTCAATAATTACTTAATCACAGATTAATTAATCCATTATTGTTAGCATTACAATTATCAAAAACTCCCAATACAAAGAAAATCTTGTATTTGGTTGCCCAACACGTGGCAGATTGTTGTATTTGGCTCTCAAAGAACGTAGGGCTCGGCAATCACAGATTAGTTAATTCAGTAGCGTAATAGCATAACACCCCACAAGTGTTGTAACCTGAACCGGTTTTCACTTTTAAAAAGCTTCTTCAGAGCCGGTACCGGCTCAGGTTATAAGGTAAAACTTTTACTTTTTTACCCATAAAAAGTTTTGTGTTCCGAGTCGTAGTGAAATAATTATATTTGGAAACAACTCTGTTCAAGATCGGTGACGTTTCATTGAATTTTATTGTCAATTGTATTCTGTTCATGCGTGCTCACGTGCCTGTGTTCTGTAGCGTAATACGCTTCTGTAGTTACCTAGTGAATAACCCGTCTGCCATTTTTTACCGCCTTTTCGTGTAGACGTCGTCTGACATGAGTACGACAGCTCTACGACCCTGAGTGCCTTGCGGTATTTTTGTCTTTTGATTTTTCCAGTAGTACTAGGAAGTGCAGGTCAGAGGTGTTACTTTTTTCCAGTGTTCTAACGTAACTCATTCCATATTGTTATTGTTATTCCACTCCTTCTTGACTTAATTTTCTTTCCTTGGTTTCTCAGTTATTTTGCTCCGTAGTTGTAAACTGCAGCTTCACGCATCTCATCCGTGAAAATACTTTGCTTTTGACTATATGCTGCTTGTTACGTCGGTTAACCGTATACGTCTGGTCCGACATGACAAAACATTGCGTATTTTCAACTTTCGCTGTAGAATGTTACCCAAGACCTATTTGCATTCTCCTGTTAAATTCTTTGCGTTGTTTATTCTGTCCTTCACGCCGTCCTTGTTCTTGTCCAATCGCTTTGTTTTCTATCCAAATTCCCGCACTGTCTCCGTTCGTTTATGGTCTCATCGTCATTAACGGAGGGATCTTCGCTGTCTTCATTCTTTCTGGCCACAAATTTATCGTGTTTTCTGTTGGATAAGCGTTAAGTGTATATTCGCGCGCGCGCGTTTACTTAAATTGGTTTTCCAGTTACGTACTCAAAAGAGGTTGAGGCTTACGTTTTAAGCAATAACCATTTAGACGCCCTCTTAAGAGAACCTGCAGTGACCAGAGTGAGTTGTGCTAGTGAGTGGACGTGTTTTGTTTCTTATTACTCTTATGTAAAAGTTCTCCTGTATGTTCATTAATATTTGATAAATGAACGTAAGCTGTCATGGCTTTCATGTATTTACACTATCACAGTTTTCGGGGATGCTAGGCCATGGTCTTCATCAGTGGTTACCCACCGGTGGTACGCAAGAAGATCTAGACAGGTAAAAAAGTATTTACTTAAAAAAAAATAAATAAAAATTTATGTTCAAAATAACATTAAATTTTCATCGGACATGATTTAAATAAAACCATAACCCTTATAAAAAGACAACCTAAACACTTTGCGGTAATATTTCATTAGACTCTAACAGGATGTCTATTGAGTGTGATTTAAGGTTAAAAATAACATCAGTAAAACTTGTCATTAACTCTCTGGTACAAAATAAGCAGCAACAAGTTTCACATTAATTATTTTCTTTTTTTAATATGTTGTTCTTTTTCAGTACTAATAAGAAAATCTGTAGTGAAAGTAATCTTTTAAAAAACGTTATACATTATTTTAGTATAGAACCAACCGGAAATTAATTTCAAATATCAGTTCCCGTTTTGTAAATTCTATGTATTAGATTTAAATAATTATAAAATTACATAACTAGGAATAATAAGATATACTATTCATGTTGTATCAAGGTTTTTATTGAGAAACCCTCAATAACCTTTCTTTAAGCTCCAGTGGTACGAGAGTGTCCGGAAAGGTTGGGAACCACTGGTACCCTATAGGTTGTTTATGTTTACTTTCAGACGTTTCGTCCGTACCGGTGACGCACATCATCAGGTGCGCGGGAGCACAGACCACTACACCCGCGAACGAATATGAACAGTGGTACGGGAACACAGGTTACATAATATATTTTGTTACATTCGGTTCAGTTTTTTTTTCAGTATTGAGGGCAAAAAGACGATCAGCGAGGAATTTGTTTATTATTGGGGATAGCTGCACGGTGTAAACGAGAGATTCGTTCAGAGAACATCGGAATTATTTTTCAAACACACAATTCAGACGACATTCATTGACATTTTGTATTTTATTGTTCGTAATTTACGTGAAGTGTAAGTAACGAATAAATTGATGTATTAAGAATCGAGGACGACTGCACTGTACGGTGGCGAACGTACTGACAAATGTGTCTCGTTCGTACGGTACAATCTTATCTCGCTTACGAGACGTTATTAATTTCCGATAACTCGTGTCGGCGTGTAATCGCATTACCGTATCGAACGCTTAGGATTCCACTCGTGTTTGTTGTGGGCGTGCACGCTTCCTATCACGCGTTCGATAAAGGAAATCTGTAGCAGCGTCTGCGTGTCTCTTTCGGGTTGGTGCACGTATTTGTAGAAACGTAAACGAAAACCGCTGTCTCTCTGATAAGAAGACACCAGTTCCGCTAATTACTTGATAACTGCATCGTTGTCGGGTGTTTTTTAATTCATGAGGTGACGATGCGTAGCTTTCTCATTTAAACCTTAAACGTCGCCAATCATAGAAACTGATATCGTTCGTAACTAATTTTGCTTTTCCACAATGTAGTTACGTTGTTGACGTGTTTCTGCACATCACTTAATACAGGTGCTACACGACAGAAGCGACAACACGATAGGTCGGTTCCATTGAAGGTTGTGGCAACGCCGAGCCCACTTGGACTTGGTCGATCTGATGAGTCCACAGAGACAATGTCGAGACAACGGGCCGGTTTATAAACAAATTATTACTGAAAGACTTCCGATTGTTACCCTTTTGGGCGAGGCGATTATACCTCAGTTTCCTTATAAGACTCGAAGTTTGTAATCTGCTGACAGATTAAGGTACGTAATACATCCTATTCGCAATTAATTATTCTACCTACTATGGTCATAATGTCTGCTTCAGTTGAAAAGAGTGCCTTTTGTGAGTATGGATCCAGTGCCTCGTGATTCCGTGCTTCGAGGAACAAACGTAAACTACCGATGAAATAGTTGGGCATGAAACGTAACACGTGCAGATGGTAATGGAGGCAGGGAAGGCAGTGTAGGATGTGGGATGTGAGGCGACCAATCATAACACGCAATCATGTGGCACACTATCCATACACTTGTTTTGAACATACAATAATCGGTCCGAATTCAACGCGTCAAAGCTACGCATGCGCAATGAGATCTTTTGACACAGCGCAGCCAGACAGCCGTTTCATGTCTAATTATTTTAGCTGTACAATATTTAGGTGGTGAGGGGCTGTACAATAATTAGGTTATAACCGTTCGTGACGATAGCCGACTATACTGTTTTAATAAGAACAAAAATTTTTAAATGCGCTATAAACCATTAATCGCAACAAACATTGTTTTTCGTTCAACTAAGATATACCTTTTTAACTGATGATACCGACTGCTTAGAGTTCATTTGATCTTATTGCCGTTTTCTAAAACAAAATTGCACATCAAAAATCTTGATAAACGAGAGCGTTCTTACAGTGAGAGTATTAATCGTTTCAGTATTGAACACCCGGTGTGAGTTGGCTGTCCGAGTAATTGTCATGTCGACGAGTTGTCATGGACTGTCATGGTTTCAGCGTGTTTTTGTACGTGCATAAACTGCTGGCGACCTGTGCGCTGAGCAGTCGTCGGAGCTACCTGTCGCACAACCGTCCAGCACTTACCGTCAGTTAACGCGATGCGATGGCCAGTTTATATTCCGATCAGTTAGTGTCCGGTCACCCACTTTTTACAATATATAAAGCTGTTGCGAAAGCTGTTTTTTACTTCCATGTTCCGTAAGAAAAATGGAAGTATGGTGATCGCGGAAAAAATAGTGTTCGAGATAAGGGCTAATTCTGATTGTACTACTCTCAAAACATGAAGAAAAGTCATTTTCCGAAAAGTGTGTGTGTAAAATTTTTTTCTATGGCGAACGACAACTGCCGCAAATTCAAACAGAATCAAATATTTTTGTGCATATGTGCTTGAGTTGTAGAGGACTCAAGGCCTATTGATTTTGGTGAAGATCGGTTAAGGGAAGGGGCAGTTTACCTGCAACATTTTATGTTTTAACAAGAGTAAAGTACTTAATTTTGATATAAATAAAGTATCCTGAAAAGAAGGTCGTAAGAATCCACTGTAAAAAGGTAGATGAAATATCTATAAATGAAAAGGGTACTTGAAGGGGGAGGAGGTAATTTTCTACAAATGAAAATGATAGTTGTAGGGGGGGGGATAATTTTTTATATGTGTACTTCGTTTTCGGCAACAAAGAAGTAGTTTGTTGTTAAAATTCCTTCCCGGGGTGTTTGGCCGTGGTTCAATGTTTTCTGCAAAATCTGACGTTTTGCCAATTCCATCGACTGTCGCCATCAATGAAATTCGAGTGCGCTAACGTGAGGTGGTATACGTTAGTGACCACAGTACTGTGGTTAAGACTGAAGAAAGAAGTAGAAAAAAGTAGTTTTTATGGAAATATTTATTTCATTTCGAAAATGATTTTAAACATAAATCTTAGAACATAGATGTCGTGTATGGTTCTCCATACCGATATTTATTGTAAACTTGCAGTAAATGTTCAGACTTCCTTTCTTAAAAGCTTCTTCTGAGGTGGTCCAAGGTCTATAATTGGTGGCGAGTCGTTTTTAACAAATAGATCGTTTAATGTTTCCTTAAACTATTCGGTACTGTCTCATCGGTTTGTTTTCTGAACGAATATGGTAACAGAACGTTTATAAACTGACGAGGATCCACTGAGGAAGAAACGGCCATACAGTTCTAAATAGTAGCTCGTGGCATTATTTTTATTTGAAAGAGGTTAGGAAACAACGTTGGTTTTTGGTACAGGATGGCATGGGTTTTTGGCTATGCAGTCTCCTGTTAGCTCCGAGTTATTCAAAAAGGGTGAATCTGGTTGACCCTCGGCCGGTGTCGACGGTTCAAATCAGTAAAGCCAGATGGTTTCTGAGGTATTCGTCAGGCTATAGTCTAGTTAAAGGGCTTAAGAAATCCTCCACCTGAAACGAAATTCCAATCGCAACACATAGTTGCGTGTAGGGGCGGATTAGAAGCGCGTGGTGCCCTATGCTGCCATCAGACTGGTTCCCCGCCCCCGATTCAACACTCAACCTGTTATCCATTATTTACACTGATAAAAACAATTATTTTATTAAACTCTCAAATTACAACAATTATTTAGCTAAATAATGATTTCACTGAGCATAGTAGTACTTACACTTAGAAAATAGTAATCGATCCATTTTTTTCTTGATTTTTCACGTAACGAAGTCTTATATAATTTCTTGTAAATTGAGCGATTCAAGTTCTCGCTTTCAATATTCAACCTTGCTAACGAAGATAATGTCTCATCTCCCATAGTTGAACTCAACATATTTTTAATGCATTTTAATTCAGAAAATGGTTTTTCATATTCGCAGTTAACTATTGGAATCGTCAAAAGCAAACGATAAGCGATGTATATATACGGAAATGCGTAAATAATTTTACAATCAATAATCCAGTTTAATACTTTGAGCGGACAAACTGTAGTATCATGGAGTCTATCATCTTCATTCGAATTATTTGAAAAAACCCTCTTTCTTTCAATTTTACTCGTGGCATAAAGTGCTTCAATTCTATGAGAAGATCGTCGAAAATTGTGCACATACCTTTTTATGATTTTGGGTTGAGGACATTTTTTCACATTTATTATCTTCAAAATGTTTTTGTGATTTAGGGCTGGATGGTGCCCCCTAAGCGAAAGTTGAATCCCTGGTGGCAGTGCTGCAGCTTACCCTAACGTTATGGATAATCCGCCACTGGTTGCATGTCTCTACGCTGGTGTGTAACAAGCACTTCGACTGATGATTATAAACGGTGGTTCAGACCAGGGGCGGATACAGACTAACATTTTAGGGGGGGGTGGGGTCATAACTAGGTTTACCATAAATTTTCAGAGCCAACCCTGAACACATGTATCAGCAAAACTGTAGCAGGTATTTACACATTTGTGTGTGTGTTAATTTCGTGGAAAATACAAGAGTAATAATAATAACTGCCTTAGGTTTATTTCAATTTATTATTTATATAAATTAATTGTGCAAAACAATAAAATTGGAGAAAAAATTAACTACAAAGTAAAGAGTTTTACACAAATTTTCCAGAAAAGGTTATAGATTTTAAAAATACTCCAATTTCCTTAATTAAAAATATTCCTAAACAATAACATAATATGTTTCAAAAGAGATCTATGAACAATAATGTAAGGGACTTAAATTAAAACAACATGTCAGTGTACTTCTCTGTATTTAAGAAAGCAATCAGAAACAAGGAACAAAACAAAGAGTATAAACTCGGTAAGGATAATTATTTACAATAAAAAATTTTGGCGCCTCTTTGTCTTAGCGAATCTAAGAATAATGGCTTCTGGGTTCAGTGGAATTTCTCGATGGACCTACATGAGAGCAAGCCCAGTGAGTTTTTCTTCACCGATATTAGCCCGAAGCCAACTCTTCAGCCGACGCAGGGTAGAAAAACTGCGCTCCGCGGTCGCTGCACTGACTGGAAGTGTAGCCAGAATCCGCAGACGTTTATGGATGGTGTTTCCAAAACGGAATCTGGAAGTTTTTCTTCGTTTTTCACGACCCGCTTCCACTTTTGAACCCACAATGAGAACTCTTGCTTTACAGTTATAAAAGTAGCAGACTGTCCAATAAGATCCTCGTAAATATTTACAATTTCCCTTACAGCGGCTTCAACTTCTGGTTTTATTTCAGTTTTGGGCAAAATGCTCGAAGATTAAATAAACTCATAACTTCCGTTGAAAGTCTGTCTTCTAAGTCTGTGATGACGTTGTCCAAAACTGGTATATGAACAGATCTTCGGAAGTATTCCTCACACGACTTAGCAGCGTGGTTTTGACGGCTGGTTTGGAGGGAAACAAGTCGTGGTATCTTTAAATCAACATCCAACTTTTCAGCTATTTCCCGTACTTCATAATAGAGGCCACAAAAGATGGATTCAGCCTTTTCTCGCTTTTCTTGAAGTACACTTTTAGTGTCTTCTATTGCATCAGTACCCTTTTTTAAATCAAGGGTGTTTGAAGGAGGCGACTAAGTGACACAGTTACTCCTAAAATATCATTAAGACACACAACTGAGAGGAGAAATTCTGGGCTTCGGATAGCTTGCATAAGAGAAAACGCATCAGATGACGCTTCCTGTCCTGCCACGTAGAAATTTGTGCTAGAGCGTTGTAAATCTTAATAATCGATTCCCCTTGGAACTGAAGGTGCCCCACGTGCCTCTCGACCCAACGGGTTTCGCAAATACCTTTAACAGAAGCACCCATTTCCTTCTTAAAAACATCATGTCTCTTGGGAGAGGCGTCAGCAAAAGATACTATTTTCTTCATAGTTCCAAAGGCGTTTCTACATGAAACTACTTTTGAGGAATTTGCCAACGAATTATTCAAAATGTGGTTGTTGCACGGACAGCGCTGAGCGTGTGTGGTTATTTTCTTTAGTTCTTGAACGGCACCTTTTGTTTCAGATGCCATTACTGACTGTCGCGATTGATCAATAAATCGAATCAGCTAACTGACGCCTGTCCGCAGTGTTACCACCCTGTCCATGGATAATTTCCCGCGTTGACCGTTAACTTCAGTACCAACTTAACTATTCTAATGCAAATGTGAGTTGCAACTTCACTCGGATGTGCGAATGTGCGAGTTACTTGCAAGTGTGAGTCAAACGTTTTTCCGTGACTAAAAAAAAAATCGTCTAAGGTTTTGGGGGAGGTTATGACCCAATGACCTCCCCTTGTATCCGCCACTGGTTCAGACTCACCGAGCTGTCATATACAGAAGTGGAAGAACGTGCGTTGTCAACAGTCTGCTAATAGACTACTCTTGTTACGTTATTAGGACCATTTTGTTTCGAAAATCTGTTAAGAGTAAAATTAGGAAGTCGTAGTCGGGCGCTCGTTCAGTGGATTACATCGTAAGCTGACACAACAGACTTTTGTAAACGAACAAGCGAATTCATTATTTACAAACTTTTTGATTAGTTTCGTGGAGTCATAGTGTATTCATTTGCCAACTGACATGTAAATTATTGTAGGTCGAGTTTCATAATTAGGCGGCAAAGTATCATTTTTGTGAGCTTGAAATTAGCCTGATTAGCTACGGGAAATTGGTTAAAATAAGGTTAATTACAGAAAGCAAGTTAAAAATGCGGCAAACGAAAGTCGATGTTTTATTATTAAACTAACAGGTGGCGTGGTGTGAATGAAATTCGTAATCAGCCTTCGTTCTTGATATTCTGTAAATTTTACTTTTTGTGCATTTTTTTTGGCATGTTGTCCAGTTGTATAGGCCACGGCCTGTACAAAAGAGAACTATAGGCTGTAGTAGTAGGAAATTCTCGGTAGTCCATATCGCTCTTCTGTTGGACAATATATAAACAAAAATTCGTAAATCTTTCAGTAAACTTATCAGAATTACCTCCACACGTCTCTTTAAAAAATATAAATCTCCTCGGCGTTTGATATACAACTTCTCAATTTTCTACGCGCCCCAATGGCAAACGTTCGAACTCCCCCAGTACCATAAACATGTTGCATTTAAGAGTGACGTGTCGACACGTATCTGTAAGCGTGAACGCCGCCATTAATTTCCGGCTTATCTGCTATTTGTCATCTCCGCGATTCGTGTTTGTCGTGTATTACCTGTTTTTTTAGGTATTTTTATTATTTATGTTTTATCGCAAAGTTATTTCAGCGATCCGAGGAGATTTGCGCCACGACTGTCCTTGGGTGCGATTGGGTATTTGTGCGCGCGTATGACCTGTAGACGGAATTTTCCCTGTAATATTTTCGAACGAAAAATGTTTCGTGCAAGCGATATTCGATGTCAGATATCGATTGGAATCGTTGTGCAGTTACGCGTTTCTTTTTCCTTGTTTAATTCGTTTACCTGTTTTTTGAGAAATGCATTGATACGTGTACGTGCCTATAAGACGACGGTAATCGTATACAGTCAAAAATAGTTTATTTCTGTTCTTGTAAACGTGTTTGTATTACGTGTTTCAATAGTTTTTTTGTTACTTCAGTTTCTACTGCTGTTATAACAACAACAGTATTGTATTTTATTAAGAGACCTGTTCGTACGTCATTGACCTGCAACCATAAAATTAACTACACAAAATAACATTCTATTTTTAAAAATTCTTATTGCCAAATCATGATTGAAATATCGTACAGATTTATTTTCATGCCTTTCAACGTATTGTGAAAATCAACTGTTCGTAGGGAAATATGAAGCCGTCGTCGATGACATCGTGTTCGAATATTTTAAATACCTTTATACCTTACGGTATAATGGCTTCGGATTAAAGAAGTCGTGAAAATCGTCATAGGCTGTTTCGAGTCCCGAGGTCGTGCGTTCGGTAAATGGGATATTAATTAATCCTAATAATTACATATAAATAAAATGAATATTTCCTTAATTCCGTAGAGACCGTCAATCAATGAATTTTAACGATGAATATTTTGCGAGGATCGGTCAGAGAAGTGTATCACAAATTTTACATTATTTGTGTCGACGTTTCGACAATATTTATTATCATCATCAGGACAATTGTTGCTGAGTTGTTATGTTGCCACACAACTGTGATTTGTGTGTTGTGTGTTTGGCGTCGTAATTGTGAAGATACAGAATAATTTCTGTGAAACGTGCGTCAGGTGAAAATAAACCTACTTGCAGTGTATTTATTATTTATTGTATATAATTCGTACAGTAAAAATGGAATTTACAAAATAGAATGTCCTGATTACAATAAATTCTACCTAGGCCAGACGAAGAAAAAACTATTCGATAGATTCCTTCAACATCGCAATGCGTTTTTAAAACCTAATATTCACAAGTCTAATTTAGCCACACCCTGTTCAAATAATAAACATCAGTTTCCAGACATTCGTAATGTCAAGTTAATTAAAAACGTAAAAAAAGGTAACAAAATGAATATGTAGGAAAATCTTAATATTTACAAATCCAATTATAATAATTTACTAATTAAAGAAAAAAATTCAAATACAAACATTAAATGTTTAAAAAACAGCTCACTACGTAAACAAACATTACAACAATCGTAAATTTAAATCGAAACAAAATTGATTACTCGTTAATTTCGTATAACAACCTCTGAAGGTAAAGAATAATTCTGTGAAACGTGCGTCAGGTGAAAATACAATAATTTAATAAATTTTACTTGCCGAAGTATTTATCATTTGAAGACATATTCATTATATATATCGCAGATGTAGGTATTTCGCAGGCAGACAAGGCAATAAAATGGGAACCAAGCACTGAGAAAAATAGAACACAAGTATAAGATCTAAACAAACCTGGGTTAAAAGAAAAGCAAAAATGCCAGAGTATTTATCGGGACGAGTCAGTGGATGTGAAGAAACGGAGCGCTCGATCACCTTATTGAATGTCAGTTGATCGAGGAGACCGTTTCACTGTCTGTAATTTGACTGTGTTTTAAAGGAATTATTGTATCACTAGAATAATCGTCGTGAACGTGGATGTAGACTGTTTCATCTCGATAATTACACTGTAAAAAGGAAGTTGGTAAGTGAAGTGACTGGCAAAAAACAAAAACAAAAGACCAGAAAAGTAAAAATACTAGTGAAAATGTATCATTAGACCTGTTCCGGAACCCATCTCCTCTTCGGTCTACCGACATCTCTCTTCCCAGTATTGTGATAGACGGATATCGTCCAGGATATCAGGTAGCCACAGGTAGACGGATACCAGGCATGCGATTTAAGTGTTCACACCATCTCCTTCTGTGGTTTCATTCTTCTGGTGCATTGATACAATACAATACGCTATGGTGCTTCTGGTGAAATGATACGCGAACATATGCTTTCATTGAAGAGAAATGCACCAGCCTCTCCACCCCAACTCCACTCTCACGTACACGTTGGTGGGTCCTGTTACGCCGAGCAATCCACTCCAAAGTTGTGGTAGCCAATCCCTTCGGCGGAGTGGATCGGTAAGCAAACGAGATATGGGGGTTCTGTCAGGGGAGTCTGGGGGTATCCTGGGTCCTGGCCTGGCAGGATGGTGCACATCGGCAGCAGGGTGTGCATCCAGTGTGGAGGCGGAGGAGCCTACACTAGGCCAACGGCTGCACACATGGGCTAAGTTAGTCTACTGCGGCAGAGAGAGCTCGTCAGCTGAGATGAAGCAACTCTCTAGGGGAAGAGCAGCCCGAAATCAAAGGTCCTGGTCCTCCAAGTTGGGGGTTTTATAGCAGGCCAGTAACCTGCTTAAGTAAAAATATATGTACTTGCAGAACTTATACGGGCCTCGGAAATCGGTGAAAATGTGATTGTACGTCATTTTGTGGTTGTAACATTTGGACTTCATGTACACACACATACAACTGATACAAGTGAAAACGGTGTTCTTGTCGCTGTACGTAGTAAACTAACCGCAAGTATGGCAGTGAATGTCCGGTGGTGTCTGGCGACTGTCATGGTTATGGCTGTACGATAAAAACATACTGACGTTGGAACAGTTATTTTCATTTATATCAAACAGTCCCGCGTACACTCTTACCAGGAAAATCAAACAATAAATGGTTATTATTTTTAGAATAAGGAAATCTTTTTATTAATATCGTGTGTCAGTTTTGTGGCTAATTTAGTGCATAAAAACGATTTATTATCAAGCTGTTGACAGGATTTTCGTTAGAAAGTGTGTTGTCTGTTCGAATACGCACACACGCATATATTTTCTCTATTTTTTGTATATTTGCCTGGACATTTTTTGTGTGCTAAATGGCTTCTTTGTCCTGGCCGTCCATACTCACTTGCCGTTGGCGGAAACTCTTCGCACATCCTGCGAATCAGTGGCGTATCTAAAATTTGTCCTGTGGGGTGGGGTCTGGTCGAGTTGGCTTCATACAAAAGAAAAAACAAGATAAGAGTAATCAACATTACTATCTTTAAAGTGGTTTAAAACGTGTAGTGACATCCTTAAATCAATGTCATTAAAGTAAACGGTAAAAATACGTTATTGAAACACTTAGACCCTTACACTCGTGTAGAAGATACTTATTAACTGAATTGATTTCCCAATATTTCATATTTCAAGCGGATACGCAAATTACGTGTAATAAACCTGTTTGTATGTTTAGAAAAGTTTCACTAAGCGCATATTAGGGTACACAGCTGAAAAAAGTAATCAAATAGCCTAAAAATTAATATAATAGATATTTACCATATATCCGTCGTGCGACTTCGTTTTTCTCGTCTTATTTTGACTCGTTTCGGCAACGAATTGCCATCTTCAGAAATCTTAATCACTCATTAGAGATCGTTAAAAATTAAAAACACTAAAATCATTACAGTAAAAGTGCACTTTTACGACATTGGAAACTCACGGACGCGAACATGAAAGTTTATGTTTCTCGCGTGGACAATATCGATCGACTGATTCACTGTTTATATAGCCACTGATAAACCTGTTTTGCTTATTATAGCCCGTATGTACTGTGACATTCCATTTACCGGCGCCCGTGTGCAAGTATTGCCGTGTCGTACAATATGTTATGTGAAAATGTAAGTTTATCATTCAAGACATAATCACTGTTGATTTTGACGGCTTTATATATTTCATATTCCTCAAGCGCGTCCATGTATTTTCCTTTCCTGCAGCAATGCAAGGGCTGGAAATTTGTCTCAAAATCACTGTAGTTATGATTACATAGTATCAGGTGCCTGGCAAAATTAGATGTTGTTTTATGTAATTCCCTTCTGGGAAGATGTTCGTTATATCTTTCTTCAAACGGTCTGCCTGTTTGGCCTATGTAGAACATGTCGCATGAGCTCCAATTCATCTTGTATACGCCGGTTCTTTTTCTTTCTGGTATACTGTTTTTCCGGCTAAGAAGTCTCTGAATGTTGTTATTTGTACGGAAAGTTACAATTACATGGTGTTTCTTGAGTTCGTTAACTAGAATATTTGGTAAAATGTTTGTGTAATCTGCAGATATGTATTTATTAACCGGAAGTGTGTTATCATTGTTCGACTTTTTTAATTTCTTCTCTTTGTGTTTACTTATTAATTTATCCACTAATGAACTTTTATATCCGTTAGCCGCTGCTATGTGCTTGATGGTATTAACCTCTTCATTGTAATCTTTTTCACTTAACGGTATAGTTAGCAATCTATGCACAAAACTATTGTAAGCTGCCATTTTATGCGAGGTGGGATGATATGAATCGGCATGAATTGTGATGTCCGTTGTTGTGGCCTTTCTATAGATTTTAAATTGAAGTTTTCCTTCGTTTTTTAAAATGGTTAAATCTAAGAAATTTAATTGATTTTCTTCTTCTATTTCAGATGTGAATTTAATCTTATGGTGTATGCTGTTTATGTGACTATTTAAGTTTTGTATTTGTCTTTTTGTTCCATTAAATATCATAAACGTATCATCGACGTATCTACAATAAAAAATGATTTTATTCTTGTATAATTTATTCGATATTATGTTTATATTCTCATAATAATTTAAATATATATCAGCTAATAGTCCTGACAGTGGCGAACCCATCAGGGGGGATATTAGTGTACAAATTAGTTACGTCTAACGATACCAATTTATATTGTGGTAGTATTTCTATCTTTTTAAGTTTTTCAACAAACTCATAACTGTTCTTTATACTGTAATTATTTGCTATCCTGATATTATTCTTAATTAAAGTTACTAACAATTTAGCAGCTTTGTATCCGGGAGCTGTGGTGTAGTTTATTACTGGTCTGATTGGTGTACTTTCCTTGTGGATTTTAGGTAGTCCTGTGAATTTTGGTGCCGTGGCATTAATTGGTTTTAAATATCTGCGTGTTTTCTCATCTAACAAAAAATTACATTGATTAATGGTGTTATTCAAAGTTTTTACATAAGCCTTTGTGGGGTCCCGGTCTATTTTCTTAATATTATTATTATTTATGAAATCAAATACCTTTTGAGTATAATCTCTTTTCTGTATGACCACCAATGTGTCACCCTTATCTGCCTTACTTATAATTCCTTACTTATAATTGGTAAATATTTATTATATTAATATAAGCGACTTGGAGACAACTAACCTAAAATGTATTATACTAAAAATTAAGACATTCGTCAAGCTTTTTCGACCCTCTGGAGGGGGTCCGGTCCCTCTCCAGCAAATACACCCCTGGTGCGAAGAGATTGTGTTTCTTCAGAACTGCATTGATTGGTTTTTTTGAACTGGTACCAAAGAAAGGTAAGCGTTTAATAAACGTAAGGCATGCTGCTACTGAGATCACCATACTACGGGATCAATTGTTATTGATGAAAAGAAAAATGTAAATTTCCTGTTCATGAGATGGGTCGTGGGTTCCAAAAGACCGCGCAAGCCTAAGATTCAAGATGTGTAACAAAGTGACACAGAATATCAAGATGATCTGTCCCTTGCTTCCAATTGTTCGCTTCTTCTCTTTCTTGTATTGCAGGGGAGGGGTTATTTAATGGTTGGGGAGCCGGCGTACGGACATCCTAAAGAAACTTTTATCAGTAGATACGTAAATTGCGTGTCAATTTTGTTTACGCGTACGCATTTTGTGGTTCCATGAGAAGGAGAGAAAAGATGCCCAACTTGGAATATGTAGTGTGATGGCTCTGCCAGTTTGTCACAGTTACGAACAGTTACAAAATATGGAGAACAGTTACAAAACAGTTGAGAAAACTCGATTTACGAGGCATTGAAATTGTAAGTCTGAAAGATCTAAGGTCATCGAATCTTATGGCAAGGTTGTGCCATTGTGACAGATCTCGCACGTCATTCCCTTTCAGAAATCGACCACACAGTTGATCTGCATTTTCGTTCTCTTACCCTCGTACGCCGCACAACCAGCTCACACTATAATTCTTATATCTGTCTTCTTTTCTCATACCACGCCAATATCTCTTGATTTTCATTCTTGGAAATTTCGGTCACTTTAATTATTAGTTTTATTTAGTTTAAACAGGAAGTAGTTGAGAATGGAGGTGTAAGACTTTCAGGAGAAAATGGCGGCAGAGTCAGGTAGGCGAAAGATCCACCGAATACGTTAAATCTGTAATAACACAGGTAAAAATATGTTTGTCTAAAAATAAGATGCTTCTTGCCTGTCAACGTCGAGGTACATGGGATTATGAACTAGCGACCGCATTTGTGCATAAGTTGGAATGTTTTTACGTGTAAGTTATTACAGTAGTGATAAAACAGAATCAGGACATGGCAACAACACCAAATTTCAAACCACATAATGCCATTTGTAATGTAGCGCCTTGGACTCTTGTTTTATCCGTAAGGTTCTGAATTTTGAACCACTGTGGAGAGAGAGAGAGAGAGAGAGAGAGAGAGAGAGAGAGAGAGAGAGAGAGAGAGAGAGAGAGAGAGAGAGAGAGAGAGAGAGAGAGAGAGAGAGAGAGAGAGACACACACACACACACAGAGAGGACATCCTCGTCGTAAGGAAACAATCGCGATTTGGGTACTTAGTTAATACAGTGGCTGCGGTATTAGAAGTGAAGCGTGGTGGAAAAACGCCAGGTGAAGACCAAGACAGGTGTTCTTGGATCTACGTGGCCGCAGAAATTAGTTTGTGAGCGTACAGTGATTTAAAAAAAGGGTTGACCCTCCAAGATAGACAAAAAGCACAGGAAGTAGCTACGACTGGGGAAAACTGACCAGACAGGATTGTAGGAAGACTGCAGGGGTATAAGTTTGATGTAAAAATTTAATGAAGAAAGTTGTGTTAGTGGTTAAAATCACAAGCAGAATTATCACTGTTGCACACCACTATGTAAAAATTATTCCGATTAGCGCTTTCAAGCTTCACAGCTCATCGTCAGATCGGAAATGAACAAACAACCTGAAAACAAACCTTCACCACCACCCCACCCCACCTGCTCACACACAACAAGCTATAATTCAAATGTCCCTTCCCCACCCTCTAAGCCCTCCATCTGGGCAGTTACTTATTTTTCTAGCAAATTCCTTGTGTTTCATTGTGTGTGTGTGTGTGTGGGTGTGTGTGTGTGTGTGTGTGTGTGTGTGTGTGTGTGTGTGTGTGTGTGTGTGTGTGTGTGTGCATTCCTTTTAAACCTACCCGTCTTTATCATCCACACATGTGGGCCAGTCACACACCCTTATTTTAAAAACATCCAATTAGTCCTATGCAATTTAATTCTTAATCTTATCTATCTGTCCTCTATCATTTACTTCTTAATTATGTTATAAAATATTTCTTCGTTATCAAGTTTAATTTTAGTATTAATTAAATTGTCTAACCCTTTTTCTCTTTCTTTCAATATTTCTAACTCCTCCCTAAGCTTCCTTTCAACTGTGTTATTTACTACTTTTACAATTCGTAGTCTTCCAAAGGATTAACAAACTTATGTTGTCTTCTATGAAATGTCTTGCATATAACGAATTCGTTGTTCTATTACCTTCTCCACGTTTGTGGCCAGACAACCTGCATACGAATTTTCGTCCTGTCTCACTTAGGTACTTTGTTGCAGTCTTTACATTTTAATTTATAAATTCCGCTTTTCTGTAATACTGGGATTTTTTCTATATTTTTATTCCTTATCTTATCAAATACCGTTTCACATTTTTTTTAATAGCTATATCTACTCCGTATTTATTAAAACATTTTATAATTTTTCTAGTATGTGAACCTATGTATGTCAATGACCCTGCATAATTCTTTTGTTCTGGTTCTATTTTAGCTTTTTGTATGTTAACCCTTTTCATAACTTTATCCACAATGTTGGTGTTATAGTTATTATTCCTTACAATTCCCTTTATCGTTTTTAACTCCCTATCTTTTGATTCGGTCTCTTTTTAAACACTTCTGAGCTCTATAACAAAATGAATTGATTGCCGCCATTTTATATCTATAAGGGTGGTAAGACTCTCTTGGTATAATTATATCAGAATACGATTCTTTCCTAAATATCCCAAACTGTAGTTTCTCATTATCTTTAATTTCTGTGTTTAAATCTAAGTAATTTATTTTCTTACCTCCTATGACTTCTTTAAATTGTAAGTTTTTATCCTTATTATTTACCTCATTTATAAACTCATGCACTTCTTCTATGCTTCCTTCTCAAATTACTAATACATCGTCAACGTATCTAGTCCATAATTTTATATTGTCTTTATACTTTATTGGAACTTATTAATTGCTTTTCAAAATCATTCATGTATATTTCTGCAAGAATAGGGGATAATGAAGACCCCATAGGTATTCCTTTTTTCTGTATATAAAACTTGTTATTAAACCTAAAATAGTTCTGATTTACACATTCTTTAATTATTTTAATCAATTGGTTTTTATACCTGTATTCTCCCATATTATTATCGTTTATTAAATTAATAACTTTATTTACTGTAATATTGGTAAACATGTCCTTAACATCCAGTGATATCAGTTTTGTATTTTCATTAATTCTAATATTTTCTAATTTTTCTATCAATTTTACATTATTCTCTATGTTGTATTTTGTCCCAAATTCATATTTATCTTTCAGTACTCTGCTAACTTCCTTTGATAATTTATAAATAGGTACATTAATAAAAGAAACAATCGGTCTAATTGGTTTTCTTTCTTTATGTACTCGTATCTTAACCTGACTTTTAAAAGTTGGTGCTGTTGGATTACTTTCCAATAAATACTTTTTCTTATTTTCTTCTATAAATGTTATCTGTTTCATCATTTGTTTTATCCTTGACTGGTAATTACTTGTATAATCATACTTTATTTCTTCATATGGTCCTTCACTTATAAATTCTTCCGTTTTCTTTATGTATTCGTCCTTTCTCAGTAGAACCAATGTATTTCCTTTGTCTGTCTTCATAACTATAATATCATTCTTTTTTATTTTATTCTTTAGTTTAGTTACAGTTGATTTGATTTGTTGTTCATTTTTTGAATTTTACAAATTTTCATAAATATTTTATCTACTACATTCCCTACTTCCCACCTTATTCTTTTTTTATCATTTTCATTTCCTAGTTTTTGTATTATGGTTTCGCATTCAATAATCGTTTTTTCTTGAATTTTCGTTTAATTCTGGTGGCGGGACGTATTTTAAGCCTTTTGCTAACATTTCTTTTTCTTCTGTATTGAAAGTTGCCTCTGAAAGGTTTATTACTCTTTTTTCATAGTTATTCTTAGAGAGGTGTTCCTTTTTTACTTCGTTCTTTCTTATTAATTTATTTAACTTATCTACCATTTTTTTATTTTTATTTTCCAATTTCTTTTCTACGTACCCCAAACCAAAATTATATAATATTTCTTCTAACTCTACATACGAGTATATTCTTAACAATTCTATATGTCTGTCATATAATTCCCTAATATATCTATTGATTAACCCGTAAAGTGACCTTATTTCTAATTTTATCCACAACTTCTCGCTTTGTTCTTTTACTTTTTTAGCTACTGTGTTTTTATTTTTAATTTTAACTTGCGCGTATTTGGGGATGACATTATTATTCAGACATTGTTTATTAAACCATATTTTACTTAAAACCCTCTTCAATTTAACTTTTAACTTAAGATATTTAAAAACTTTACTTACCTTATTGTTGTTGTCCATTACCTGTCGTCGATTGCACATCTTAACAGAAGAAATATTTTATTACATAATTAAGAAGTAAATGATAGAGGACAGATAGATAAGATTAAGAATTAAATTGCATAGGACTAATTGGATGTTTTTAAAATAAGGGTGTGTGACTGGCCCACATGTGTGGATGAGAAAGACGGGTAGGTTTAAAAGGAATCTAGACACACACACACAACACTGAAACACAAGGAATTTGCTAGAAAAATAAGTAACTGTCCAGATGGAGGGCTTAGAGGGTGGGGAAGGGACATTTGAATTATAGCTTGTTGTGTGTGAGCAGGTGGGGTGGGGTGATGGTGAAGGTTTGTTTTCAGGTTATTTGTTTATTTCCGATCTGACGATGAGCTGTGAAGCTTGAAAGCGCTAATCGGAATAATTTTTATGTAGTGGTGTGCAACAGTGATAATTCTGCTTGTGATGTAGAAATGTTATATGGACAGAATACCTGACACTAATCGTCTGTTGGAGGATTTAAGTTATAAACCTGTTGGAAAAGCAGTTTACGTTCTCCGAAGGAAAGGTGGAAAGAAGCTAGATCAGTAGTAGGCCTACCGTCTAATAGGGGGCAAAGAAGTCGGTTTAATCTGTACGTATCACTGAACTACTGTGGTGAGTGCTTTCTCCAACTGAAGAGCGTAATTAAATAAACAACATTTCTCCGTCAGGTGTAATACGTACAAACCTCCGCCCCGCGCTGAAGTTGAAAAGAAACATTCTGTTGTCGAAGAATAGACAAAAAAGGATTACAGTTACATTGTCGAGTGAGTGGCGGAGAGAAAGGAATGGAAGCAAGCGATATTTGGCTACAGTACAGTACAATTAGAGTGAAGAGCCTCGCATGTCTTTTAAACGTGATATTGAGGCCAAGCCGATGCACTTTCTCACGGTACACTTCTCCTTGGCGGCGGCGCGCGCACATTCTGTGTCCTAGCTCACTGCTTGTCAACGTCGCCGTTTGTAACGTCGAGAATAAAAGCTATGTTCGTAAATTTTGTTAAAGCTATTTTGGTTGTAAACATACGTAATTCCTTTTGGTCATATAAACACTATACGGGCACCACTTTGCTTTTTTTTAATCGATAGCAAATTTGTGTACAAATAACATTTAGTTACTCAATAAAGTCACGTATTAATTCATATGGCCGATATTTGACATTGAAACTAAAGTTTGGTCGAAACGATCCGGGTCGCACAGATTCGGTTAAATAACTCTTCATGAAGTATTGGAATACCCCCTGTGAATTGTGTTGTATATCTTCTCCAAGCATCAGAACACAGACCTACTGCCTTCTTCCGCCTGTTTTTATTTCGTTTCACAAAGCTTCATCCAGTGAAGACTCGCCGACTGATAACAAACATTGCCAAGTATCACTGCTGTAGGGTAAATACGGCCGGCTTGGTTTTTCCGTTTTGAAAACAGAATCTCGTCGATTAATTGCGTCTTCTGAACCTGTTTTAGCTACCACATGTAAATGATCTGTCTTTATCAGCTTCAACACATGTCTCCCTAAAATAGTTGCCGTAGCCCACGATTGCGTATTTTGTACAACTGAAGATTTATAATTGTCTGATTAGCTAAACGTTCTGTTTCTTATCATGAACGATGGTTATTGTGTAAATATATGCTAATAATTTTAAATGATAGTAAAGTAAAATTAAAAAAATACGAAAATAATAGAGGCAAATTCACTATTCGACAAGTAATCTCCTAATATTTCTGGAAACTGGGTTTTGCATCTATAAATCAGAAATACTGTCTTTAATCAGGTAGGAGCATGGATCTTGTATCGTGATGTATATTGTATATGTATGTTGTAGTATGATGTGTACTGTGTTTCGTTATATTCTTCGAAGCATGTGTCAGTACTTACGGTACTGAACTCCTTGGGGCAGCTCGCCAACATAGACTTTATGGTAATCATATTTTATAATTGTTTTGTTTAATTTCTGTTCAGATTTGAGATTTGCGTGGTATATCAAATCGGGACGATGCCCGTCTGTCAGGCTATGTCAATTATAATATTGTGTTTATTATTTTTCACGCAGATAAATATTCCAACAAACACGAATTAAGTGGATTAAGTACAAACGAAAGCAGCAATAATATTTAAGGGAACCATATGCTACGAACTGTAGAAATTAGAAATCAGATGTCCGTGTGCATGCGGATTTCTCACAAAGTGCCTCACTGTATTAGTTAGATTATTAGAATGATTATCAGTAAAATACGTCCCAGATAAAACTGAATTGTGCGAGACTAAATTATCTTAAAATAAGATTTCAGGACCACAAGGCAAAACGACATTATAAGAAGTCTTTTGGGAAACCTGAATAATACTTGAAAACACGTGGTAAGAAGTTGTTCATTGTTTTCAAACGATTGGTAACATAGTTATTGGGGGGCCAGAATCGTTAGTAGCGACCCTACCACCGTAGATGGCAAGCTGCTGCTTTCGACTAAAGGTCTGCATTGCTCCCTGGTGGGCATTGATCTTGTTACAGTCTCTTGTAATCGATTCTTGCCAGTTTTCTTAGTTATTACGTAGTTCACTGCTTCAGTTTTGTTTGAAAAAATACACAGAGTATTTGGAGGTTTATTTCATAAAATTTAAGATCCTAAATTCTTTTAATCGGTTGTTTTCTTTGACAATGAGTGTATCACTCAGTTATTACTAGAACGTACTGTGATCGAATACTGATTTTTTTCCCTCTGAAGGCGTAATAAGGAATTATTACGCCGAATCGTTTAAAAACCGTGTTAAATCCATATAGTAATCTTCCTTTATAGTTTTCATTTCTGTTTCTGTATGGGAAATCCTTTTATTTCAATGTTTTCTGTACGTAAATTTGTTTGTTTTCGGGTCTTTTCCCCGACAGCGTCAGACAGTTCACTTTTGCGCACTTTTCGTTACTCAGTAACGTTGGATATCGCGTTGTCTGGGATGTATTTACGGGGAGGGGGGATAACGTGACCGGACTCCCCCTCCTCAGAAAGTCGAAAAAAGTTGACTAGAAATTCGTTAATCTCTTAAGGTTTAGGCTGTTTTGTTATTTTTTCAGCTGTGTATGTTAACATAGTAATAACTCCTTTATAAATATACAAACAAGTTTATTACGCAGCATTACCGTATACGTTTGAAACATGAAATGCGGTGAAAGAACAGAAAAGACCCTTCGTTTTCATAAAAAGCATTTTTACGCAAGCAAATAGGTAACCTATTACCCACATAGGCGTATACATGTCGTAAAACTTTCTGTATGTATGAGTTGTGACCCGAAGAAGGTAAACTCGTCTCGATGAACACTTGTAAAAAGTAAAACTCGTTCGTCCAGATAAAATGTCAACTGTGAAGAAGAAGAAGAAGAAGAAGAAGAAGAAGAAGAAGAAGAAGAAGAAGAAGAAGAAGAAGAAGAAGAAGAAGAAGAAGAAGAAGAAGAAGAAGAAGAAGAAGAAGAAGAAGAAGGAGGAGGAGGAGGAGGAGGAGGAGGAGGAGGAGGAGGAAAATTAAGTTTAAAAAATCTGTCCCGTCTTCGCGACTCTGGCGCGCGCTAAGTGTTGGAAACGCGTACTAGACGGTTTTTGGCACATTAATAAATAGCGGAGATTATTTCGAATTTATGTTTGCTTTTAACTTTCTCGCCGTGGAAAAAACAAATCGCGGCTCTCCCGCCGCGACCTTGGCAGTTGGAACACAAAGTAATTTCAAAGACGATTCCATACATACAAAGAAGAAGAACTGTGGATAAAAGAAGAAATCCCAGTTGGACTGAATGACGTTATATACAGCAGGCCTCGGTCGATGTCCGGCGTGACCTTGGTTGCGGCTGGCTGATTTCTGTCTAACCTTGGTGAGAACACTCCCCTTTCACGCTGTGCGACACACGGCTACTGTCGCGCGCGCGCGCGTGTGTGTGTGATGAAATTAATTAATTACTGTCATCCGGTCACTGTCACATCTGTCGAAAGTATTTTTTCCTTCACGTTGACCCGCAGAAATGTGATTTCACGTGATTCAGCTGGAAATACCTGGTTTTGTAATTTTTGCTTAGTAACAGCGCGCCAGACTTGAGCGGCTGTTTGTATCCTCGTGTTGTGCGTACCAAACGTATTGTACACACACGTGCGTTAGAGCGGCAGACGATTAATTACTGAAAGGTGAAATAAAACAATTACTGATTTTTTCGTCGGTAATTGCCCGCTAAGCAACATGACCTTGTCTGTCTAGCAATATTTCTTTATATTTATAGACGATGACTGCTTTCGCTTCTGTGTGTGTGTTGGCGTTTATTGATTGGCATGTTTCAAAAATAAATTATGCGGCCGTAACAATTCGTAGCGAATGAGCGAGCAGTCTGAAAGACGATTTTCTATAATCAATACTTTCGGTACGAACGGCGTATGTATAATCTGTTATTCTATACAAATTAAGAGAATTTCATTGAAACGTTGAATTACTGTTCTGAATATACTACAGCGTGTATTAATTACATATTATGTTATATGTATAGTTAATTATCCATCGTTATGTACATTGGGATGGGTCGAATCGTCTTTTACGGATGCGAAAGAATAATTGTCTTTTATGATGACGAATTCTTTCCAACCGTTTTGTTTCGTAGTCGAGGGATATCTTTTTTGTTGTGTCCGTCGTATCGCGATAGAATACATCACATCGTTATAGCTCTAATTTATCGTAGGCTAGTCACTAGCAAACAAGAGTCGTCTGTATAATACTCTTCCATTTGATCAGTGCAAGACGGTTCGCTTGTCCCGTTTTTCGCCATCACCATAGGGCACACAGCAGGATTTTTTCGTTCCCTCTGCTGCGTGGAAATCGGCAAACGTGGTTTTGTCGTCTACGATTGACTCTGTTGTTGTAGCTCGATGGCTCTGAATTAATGTAGTTTGTGATCTTCCTTCAGACTTGTTAACCGTATCTGATAACTTCAATAAAGGAAATTAAAAAATTGTAGGATTAGAAATGTTAAAATTTTCTGATATTTTGGCGATATTTTGTCTATTGAGCAGGTAGTCAGTTTAGAGCGAACTCTCTATGTACGTGTGTCCACGTGTACAGTGTTTTCATACATTTTTGGTTTTAGTTGTTCGGAAACAGGCGCGGATCCACGGGGGGGGGGATAGAGAAATTTCTCCCCCCAATGGTCACTTCAGACGGAATTTTTTCGTCGTCTTGTGATTGTAGAATGGGTTTGTGTGTATAAATATAATACAACATTCATATCACGTTCTGTATGTTCATGGTTTTACTCTAAAATTACTTTAAATCGTGTCTGTACCTTACCACCGTATTAAGTTTTGATTGATACATAAAGTTAAAAGAGTAGTATGTATTTTGAACTATAAGTGAATATTATTAAAGGAATAACGAACTGACAAACACAGATACGATATTGTATTTTTAAGTTAATTAATTGTGTCGATAATAACACACTGTATTTTTATCTTCACTCATTCCTACAATTTACTTTAGAATATTAATGAAATGGTCCAAATTTTCATATCCTCTCCCAAAAGGCAACTCCCCCCCCCAAATTGCTTACTGGATCCGCCCCTGTTCGCAATGGAATAAACAAGGAAGCACTAAGAGGTGCTTACAAGTTTTTACACATAACCTATTGATTTCTGTAAACACTTATTTTTTCAACCCGTAGTTCTTCTCTAAACTGTTCTAACCGAATTAACTTAACCTTTCTCCATTTTTAAAGGCATATTTTTTAACTTTTTTTTTTTAATGTCGAGTCCGCTACTAAACGTACGGACACATTCCTTTTTTTGACGGGGATATCCTCAACAAAAAGGAGTTATTACCGTAAGATCATTTATTAATGTCAGTGTAGGCTATATCGAATTAGGATAACCGAATGACACTGTAAGGTAGTTTTTAGTATATTCGGGATAATAAGTAAACCAATTTGAACATGTTTTTACCAACCAATTAACAAGCCCTTTAACGGACAAGCACACGAAGATCGTTTCAAATTGTGAAGAAGAGTACCGTCTTAGGTGTTTAAACTCGTTCTGAAAATTATAATAACAGATTCCAGTTCGAAGAACTTAAGGTTACTGGTTTAAAATAAAACGTTTTTGTAAGAGTTGGAAAAAAATAAAAGAACGCTGAGCGTAGAAGAAGGTTTGGTATGTGACACACATTGTTCAGTTTATTTCCGATGGCATTCGTTCGGTTCGTTGAAAGCGGTGTAGGTTTTTTAATCACCGTGCTGTTTTCATAACGTCGTCGTGTTCCAGTACTCCGCCCGCCACCGCAGTTCGTTGACTGGCCTCGTATTGTCGTCGTCGTCGTTGTATCTGTCGCCTGCGGCCTGCGCACTTGGCTTGCCCGCGAAACTACACCGCCGCCATCGATCTTCTCCAGTTGTGACCTGAATGTCACCTACACCAATTCTGGCTGGCTCCTCCCTTTGGATGAGGCTTGTTTTTGCAAAGGTAATAAAACAGGACGGATTCCAGTGTACTGAATCGGAAATCGTTTTCGGTTATGACACAAAAGTCGCGTAACATTTTAATTACGCAAGCCTCTGGTAACAAAATAGGCCGATGACCACTACCACTGCTTACATTAGAAATATGTTGTAAGACATGTAAAGTTACGTTTTTAATGGTTTTATTAGTTAATATTTTTTTTGTCGTCGGTTTCGTAAAACCAGTGCTCGTCTTTCGCCGGGGTCCTTGTCTTTGGAAGGGAGGGGGCTCATATTTCGGTCGTGAAAATTGATAGATTGTAGATTTCTCGATCATGTATAAATCTGCGTGAGAGTGTTTTTATAAACGATAATATTGTTACGACGGTCTAACTGATCGTCGTCTGGTACAGTGGAAAACAAAATACAATACACCAATCAAGTCACTAAAAACCAGCTTTAATTGTCACAATTAAACAGTTTGTAATCAACACGTTATTCAACAAGATTATACTCATACAATAATTCAAGTTAATCTGTCCACACAAATAATAATGTCAACTATAAAGAATTCCGCACTATAATCACTAATACACCACTTGAGACGCACTGTTTACATCGCCGACATAAAACTGAAACTAAGCGGCAGGTGTGTGCTATTTATAGGCTGCAGGGTTCCATAATATGCGTCCTTAACAAGCACTTGAAAATTCTAGAGGATACATCAGCGCGGCCTTGGCAGAAGCACGCACCGTTTGGCTAGTTGAGAAGCTTGTCGAACAACACTATCGAACGTACGAGAATGTTCCGTATTACGTAATACTGCCTCTTTGTTGACGGATGTTACCTGTCACGTACGCACACACATTACAGCCGGGCTCTGGTGGAATAGCCGAGAAACATGTAGAACGTTCTGTAATCGCATAACATTATCAAGTACATCATCCAAAGGATATTTTTCAAAACTGAAATATACGTAATGTGAATTCAGAACTGTTATGTTATAAACAAGACCGTCTGTATTGTCAAGCCTTTTAAGTACCGGTATTGGAAATATTTATTACGGAATTAAATTTCAATGCTTGATTGATGACATTTTTTCCAAAAATATTAGAAGGAAGTTCGTTTAAATGTGTTTTTTTTCACTACGATCAAAGCGTTTCATTGTGCTAAACTGGTATTAAATATTTTTGAATTGTCGACTCGGGCGATTGTTTGGCGTAGAATCTTAATGCAGATGAAGGATATGACCTGTGTCTTAAATTGTTTCCCTCTACGGATGCAGTTAAGATGCAAGATCCACGTAGGAATAGCATTCAGATTATATTATTCCTTAGCGTGTAAAAATTTAAAGAAAATATTTTAAAACAAAAAGAAATTAATTGTAGTTTTACTTTGGTAGATATATAAAATGTCATTATAAAAATGACGAACGTAAAATAATAATAATTCCTGTGAGGGAGGAGGAAAAATTATTATGCTTTCGTCGCAGAAAATTCTGCATTGGGTCCTTACTTCCAGGAACTCCCGCCGCCTCAAAAGTCTACAATACGATCCCTGCGTGAAGTTAGGCTACGCCGTTTGCCAGATTTGCAGCACTAAGGTAATTTCTTTCATCATAGTGTATCACGTCGCATTAGAGTTAACTTCAGGTCCGCCACCAGAGAGCACCCCCAAACACGATTTTGTGATTACGTAATAACTTAAATAAAACATTAATATTTTAATTTTTTTTGAATTATTATACTGTGCATATCACATTAAACTTTTCAACTAAATATTAAAGTAATCATATTTTACATTGAAAAAAATTATTTGTTGCATATTGTTCGTGTGTAGGAACGTGTGATATGAGTCATATAATGTTCATTACAAGTATGGATTTCTTACACGTAATACGTATACATATAATAAACACTACTATGCCCTCGTCTCATTTAATTATCCGTTGACTCTTATTTGAATCTTAATTCTTTATAGCAAATCTCTCTTGCTCCAAACAATGCGAGCAACCTGTTACACGTTGAGTCAGTTCACTCAACACTCCACACTGACGTTTTCTCTTCTGGCGTCTATCTCACGTCACACTCACGACACCCATTTTTTGTTATTGTACGCTCTTTCCAGACTCTTAACTCACTCATTCCTCACCAGATCATCCGCCCTCTCTTCATTCGTCTCACTCTCCTTTTGAGTGAACATATTACACTGCCGGTTTGCCGGGTGGTGCCCGTTCTACGAACATGTCCTAACCAGCTTATTCTTAGACATTCACTTTACTGTGCTGTGTCTTGATGTCCTGTCGTTACTTCAAACTCAGTGTTCTCTTCTTCTCTATTTATAGGTCTCTTTTATTGGCTCTCACATTCCCCGAGTACTTTTATTCAAATCTTGTACGCAGTTTTTTGTCACGATTATTTTATTAAATCAGTCACAGTATAGTCTCATCAGTAAGCCGGCGCGACAGAACATTGTCAGATGTTGCACAGTGTGTGGATATTGCGGTTAGTGTCCTCGCGCGCGCTCACGCGACTTATTAGAGCATATTGTGTACACCGCCCAGTAAAACTCGGATACATCGGTTTAATGAGAACGCGTTTGTTTTTCGGCTCGGTTCAGTTCCGTCTGTTATCGAACGCGTGGGTTTCCGTTCGCATTTAGAAACTCGTATGTTCGCTTAACGTTATCATAAATTAACAGCGTTCCATTACTGTTTTGTACGGAATTGAAAATCGCCAAACAGTAGAAATCGCAAACAAACTAGAAATGTCCGTCCTTAAACGGTCGGTTAATCATCCAGTTCCACAGAGAAACCGTCTAGGAAATGAAGTGATATTATAAGAATCGATGTAACTAGTCATCATTGATAATAGCGAATCAGTTTTATTATTCTTCACGGATGAGGTTTCCGAGGCAGATAATAGATGGTATGTGCAATTGAAGACGTAATGCTTTCCCGTGCGTTGTAACTAGCTTATCAGCGTAGAGAAGACTTCCTTTGGTGGCAAGAGTGACCATTTCAGTATCTATATTGCCGCCAGCATTACTGTGGCTGCCTCTGAACTATGAACCATCACATCATTGTACCCTTGGAAAGGCAACGTTTATCCTCCTCCAGGGAATTACGTTTACTTTCGATGTATGTACCTCGCCGACTGATTCCGTATAATTTGTATGATATGGGATTGTATAAGCGGAAACATGTAGGGACTAGACGAAATAGTCAGCGTTATACTGAGAAGAGACCTATCAAACAATGGAAAATTACAAAAAACAGGTCGACTCAGCGTGTTGAAAATGAGTACCTGGGATAACATCCTGGGGATAATAATGGGCGGCTGAAGCGTAGTGCTGGGCTCACATAAGGCAGCCTGCCCTGCCTTCTCCTAAGCTACTTCGGTGGTACACATGGGAACCATTATTATTAAAATGAGACTATTTAATGGTCACGAAGAGACACAGGGTCATTAATCAAAACAACAATGTTAGCTTATATTTTATCCGTTTTGTGATAGGGCATCCTCTGTGGCTAAACTGATATTGAATTGACAAAACGTTTTGTAATTTATTTTAAAGACCATGAGTTGAACCTAAAAGCAATACTGTTTCAAAGATCAAAACCTTGAAAGCTTTATAGTGCTCGTTTTTGTGGACTCCTTCCAGTCCTGCACAGCTGTTTGTGCGTCACTACTGTCCTCTCTGTGCTCTCCTCACCTCCTCTTGCGACTTCTGTTTTGTCTACTCTTTGTCACCTCTTGTTTCTTACATTCTTCCATCGTTATGTGCAGATGTCCATATAATATCGTTTGGACTTATTCAGTTTACTACATAATGTCTTTAGCTTTTGTTTGCATTTCTTATTTCACCTATGTTTGGTGTTTCGTAAATGTTTGTTAAAACGCATTATTCTACTTTTTTTTCTTATTTTCATAATTTCATAAGAACATAAAGTTCTTACTTTTTTCCCATTTAAGTCCAACTCTCTGAAGTGTGTATTATAAGACCTTACCGTTTACCACTTTACTAAATATGTCCACTTTCGTCTCTTTAGAAATTTCTTTCCGAGGAATGAGTTTTCAGTGCTACTAAATAGTTTTTTTTTTCCTGACGCTACAAAAGTATTTATCCATTCTTTCATCTTGTGTTATTTCTTCTTTGGTGACCAGTCGGAAAACTGACCGTTGGTTGGTAGCAGTTCTCCATTCTTCATATTTTTCCACCTTCTCTTCCATTACTTCATAGCTCTTACATCTCATACCTTTCACAGTATGGGAACATACTGTAGGCGTGATCTTCCCCTAGATCTTTTCCCGTTCACCATTATTGTTTTTAAGAGTCTCTCGTGTCTAAGTAAATACACACTAAACTTCAATCTTCTGTTACAGCGGATTTGCAGACTTTCCTTCTCACCCGTTCTTCTGAGGACTTCCTCTTTTGTAGTCTTATCCGCCCATTTAATTTTCAGAATAAGCCTGTAGCACCATAGGCCTATCTGAAATGATTCAGCTTCCTCTCTTCGTCAGTCCGCAGAGTCCATGTTTCACAATCACATAAGTCTACATTCCATATGTGTACGCTTTAAGAAATCTCAAGACTTAGTTTTGATGGTTAAGATCAACTTTTTTTGTTGAAGGCGCTTTCTGCTCTGGAAATTCTGCTTCCTTCTTCTACTTTACTTCGACCATTTCTAGTGATCTTACTTCCTAGATAAGTAAATGAATCCACTTGGTCAAATAGTTCGTCGCCCAGACTAATTCGTATTTTAACTTTGTCCTTCTTTGTTGCAGGCCATTTACCCACTTGAGTTACTATTGACCGCAAATAGTCAAACTTCTATATCTGCTGTAATATTCCTCCTAACAGTTTTACCGTGCGTTATAGTGTTTTTGAGAGCATTTGATTCGGATTAATATTACAATGATTTGCTTTTTGATTCTTTCCCATAAATCTTCATCGACCGGTGTAGTACACAGGGCTAGAGTCAAATCGTGGGAATGGTATCGTAGTTTAATTGGTAGCTGACGTGGCCAGCAGCAGCAGCAGCGGCAGGGATTGTTGCCAACCGGAATACACTCCCCTGTGGAAATGCAAAGTGTAAACTGCGTTTGCCAACAAAGTGTGTGAAGTGAGTCAAGTCGTAATGGCTCACGTAACCGTGCACGTCCATTAAATATTCTAACGTTGGCACCCGCCGCCACCGACGAGGACATTATTTCGCAAGGATGATTTAGAACTTAAAAAAATCCAAGGATGTGTGTCAAGAATGTGAACAAGGCGGATGAATGACTTCAGCAAAATAAGGACGATGTACTAATTGTTGAACTGTTAGCGATCCTGGAACACTGCCTCAGCCAGAAGGATAACATTCGGAGGTATTTTAATGTAATAATGTGTTGTAAATTGCGGTATGGAGCGAGGGAAGATAGATGTTGATGAAACGGTGGTGGGCGGGGAAGGGGAGGTATTCGTTATTCTTGAACGACGTAATTAGCGTGAGAAATAGTGATGATGGAACACAGGGCAATATTTCTTTATGTTATCGTCTGCATATTCTGTCTAGAATGTAGTTTTACCAGTTATTTCAATTATTTAAATGCAGTTACTTCCTCTGAATCCTCCACGGTAAAAAAGAGACAGTATTTTACGTTAGGGCTCGTACATTTTCCCACAGTGTATAAAACAACGCGCACGCGCGCGCGCACATACACATCATAAATAATGGTAAAACGTTTAATTCTTTTTCACTCGTTTTACTTTCGTCAGAGAGCAACAATATTTAACCGACAGACAGAGCGGCGGAATGGAACAGAACGGTCGGTCGGAATACTAATCGAGTTCTCACGGTTCCCACAACAAACTATGCGAAAACGTTGTGGCAGCTTTCGACGATATATTAAATTTAGCTAACGAAATCGTACGTGTTACGCGCTGTGTAACGTACGACGGAAAAAACGTTATTTTTCTGTCAGTTTCGCGATAGCTGGGAATCGCGGTAAGCAAAATGTGTTTACGACAAGCAGCGGTTTTGAATATGATTTTTAAGTTGTGCAAACTGTTGGTGGTTACTGTTGTCCACAGAAATCATGAGAGAGAGAGAGAGAGAGAGAGAGAGAGAGAGAGAGAGAGAGGACAGACAGACCGACATGATGATGAACTACAGGCATGTCGGCTGACGAGAAACAGTTTTGGAGACGAGAAGAAACGAAGAAGCACGTTCCCTCCCTAACACTGTAGTTACAGCTCCCTCGGCTAGAAGGATTACAGCCGGATGCCTTTGATGTAATAACGTGTTCTTAATTGCGCGGCACTTACCATCATGTATCGAAATCGGTTACAGAATTAATAGGTTCATCATCTGAAGCCATTCCTACTAAGCTTCAGAACTCTTTATTTTATAGAATTCAGAGACTTGTAATCGATTACAGTAGTATAAGATAAAAGAAACAAGAATTTATAGGCTCATCGTCTGACGCCATTCGGCTTTAGGTCCCTCTGTTTTATGGGCTACGTTCCGCATGAAACGGTTAACACTGCCTCGGTCAATAGGATGGCAGTCGGAAACCTTTGATGTAACAACGTGTTCTTAATTGCGCGGCACGTACCGTTACTGTCTCCATGCAGCCATCAGATTGCACGATGGCATTAACGTTTTGTGCCCACGTTGCCGCAATTATTATTTATGAACTGCAGCTTATAATCTTCAATGGAGCCGACGCGTCGAGTCGCCGTCATTCTTCTTCTGGTGTAGCCGTTGGTTAGCGATGTGCAGCAACATGTCAACAATGTAAATACAGTGATAAAAGATTGATTACCATTGATAACACTTTACGACTGTTACCCTTCTGATCGAGGGAACTATACGAGATTTTGTCTAAACTTGTACGGGCAATATAGAACGTGTGGAAAAACTAAAGTGATGTAAAACTTGTAAAAGAAATTTTTTGTTAATGTTTGAACGTTTGAGAGTGGTCGTCATTTGTAAGGAAGCTGTAAGGAAATACCTGACGAAAACTTGATTTGTAGTAGGCCTATACAAAAATTTGTATACCAGATCATCACTTCTTTGTCAATTTTGTATGCTTCACTGGTCTCGGATACTGTTTTCTGTTCAGTAATAATCGACTTGTGTATGCATTGTCTTGAGTACCCCTTTTCCATCGGTAGGTATTTACTAGGCCTCGTTTATAAAGAGACAGACATACATGACTAACACAAGAAAGAGAGATGGAGACACGTCATTAACTGACGGGCCGTGTTTCTTGCTGTGCGGTGAACAAATTACAACGCTATATAACATGAGCAAACTAATACAACGCTATATAACATGAGCAAATTAATACAACGCTATATAACATGAGCAAATTAATACAACGCTATATAACATGAGCAAATTAATACAACGCTATATAACATGAGCAAATTAATACAACGCTATATAACATGAGCAAATTAATACAACGCTATATAACATGAGCAAATTAATACAACGCTATATAACATGAGCAAATTAATACAACGCTATATAACATGAGCAAATTAATACAACGCTATATAACATGAGCAAATTAATACAACGCTATATAACATGAGCAAATTAATACAACGCTATATAACATGAGCAAATTAATACAACGCTATATAACATGAGCAAATTAATACAACGCTATATAACATGAGCAAATTAATACAACGCTATATAACATGAGCAAATTAATACAACGCTATATAACATGAGCAAATTAACAGAAATCAGTTGCAAGTGTGTGTTTGTGTGTGTGTGAGAGAGAGAGAGCGAGAGAGAGAGAGAGAGAGAGAGAGACGCGCCGTATAATAACACGGAGTAACCGGCGGTTTAACACTTCGCACTTGCTAATAAAAACTAAGTACGGTTGTTAAGCCGCGATCATCCGACGTTTGCCACTAACGTCGACGCTTAGAGCACGCGATATCGATGAGTCGATCGATTCCAAAAACGGTTGTCTATAATTCTCGGCCGCGATTGCAAAAGCCGTCTTGTAGCGTTAAGTCACGACTCCCGACACAACGAGAGAGACGCGAAGCGCTCCTTGCATCAGCATGTACACGGTTTTATATCTAATCGTCCGCGTTTGTTTTTTTAAATTGCAAATACCAAGGAGAACGCAGGCTCCGAGTGCAGCCTCTGTATGACGCATGCGCATGGCACGACAGCTATGCGACCGACAGTGAACAACGCCTGTTGGATGATTACCGTCCCCTCCTCCTGCGATCATTTTCTGAATCATCGTGTGTGTAACTGCTCATTGTAAAAATTCTATTTATCATTGTTCGTTTTTTCAGATTCTCGTGTACTGAGTGGTGTACAGGACAGCACTTTCTGGGTTTCAGTCTGTCACCGATCTTGTAAACAAGCGCAAAATTATCATATTATTAAATTTTAACTCCGCCGGCACAAAGAGTTCCCTAACCTGATTTTGTTTACGCTTCTTCTTCAGTACTACAGCCCAACGTGAGTCCTGGCCATCAACATTAATCTTCTCCAATCTGAAGGGGTTTTAGTTCTTCAGTGAAATAATACTTTAAGATTAATTTTTAATTTTATGGACGTCATAGCTGAAACATCAAAACGGGATGTGTGCGTGTTTGGCGTGTGAGTGAGTGGAAGATGAGAAAATGAGAATGAATGCAAAGTGAAATGTAAACGATAAACGAAAGTATAAATGAAAGGGGAAGGGATAAAGCTACATAAAACTAACGTGAAGTGCAAAGGAAGGGTTGATAGCCAGGGGGGGAGCAGAAGGTGGATAAAGTTGGGAAGGATCGAGAACAGGTTGCGTTCGAGTTAGAGAGGTTGGTTATTGAAAGGGCTATAGATTGGGATTAGAAATGGAAGCGCGAGCGAAACATCCTACTCCCTAAACCCTTTTCGACTTTCCCTTTCACCCTTTACCCTTCACCCTTCCTCACGCCTTACTACTCTCAACTCTCGTCAAGTCCCTGCTCTCAGTCCGATACGGGGGTAGGGACACATCCGCGCTTCAATTATGACACCATATTAATACAAATTTATTCTTACCTTAAGTATTATGTAACGTGAATTTAAAGCACCAGTTGATTTATTAGTGGAGACATTCATCATCAGCTGTTTAAGTTGTGTAATAGACATTACAGCGATACATACGTGCCGCTTACGTATTCAAATTAAACTGAATAATTTTTCAATTTTCAGTTGTTTCCTGGAACAATTTTTTTCGATTTTTGTCAACAATCACAAAATGTATGTTTTGTTTCTAAATTAATTATTCATAAGTTGAATAAATAAATGATTTTTAATAGGTTTTCTATTCAGTGTAAATACATTGGAAAGATGGTTTTATTACTATTGTTAGGTCATTCGTTTACAATGTGACCGCTCCTGTCATTTTTCAGACATTGTCCTGCCATGGATCCGGCAGATCACTACGACGGATTTCTAGACTGCTTTCTTAATTACATAAATGTTAACGCGTTTCTGCTAAATTCATTACGTTGTTGGACTTCCGAGCTTCTACATTCTCCCGCATCTGAACCTCCCATCTAACTTGGGTCTTTGTTCCGCCTAGCAATCTTGGTTTTTATACTCCGTCATTTTCCGTACAAACAAATCGTATTATTTCGATTGTTGTCATTCGTTTTTTTCAATGATCTGATTTCATCCATTATTGATTTTGGTCTGTTTTTTTATATTTTTATCGTTTCGTGATTTTTAATTTCGCAATGAGAAGTAACTCATTTTGATCTTACGATGATATGAGACGAAGCTCCGATTTTGAAACATTTTCGAATTTACTGTATGTAAAAATGGAACACACACACACACACACACACACGTACGCGCTAACGGACTTCATATAATTCGTGTAGTGTGGATCTGTCGTTTAGAGGAACGTATAATGGACCAAGTTGTTCTCGGATAGCAGTTAGTGCGAACACCAACCAATCGGCTGGCGTCGATTGTAGTGTTAAATTGTATCGATGTTTATTAAAGGAAGGGATAAGAGCCAGCCCCGGCACATGTCGGAATATAGATTAACTCTGGCGCCGCTGTCTGCGCTCCTGTTTTATAAAGAACAGAACAAGGGAAAAAGAGGCGAAGTCAAGAAAAGAAAAGAGCAAAGCAGTGTTACCTATTAAAACAGAGTTTGCGCCGGCTGCCGAAAGAGTTCGCGCCACACCGCTGCTCTGCACTTAGTCATCGGAGGAGGCCTTAGGTTAGACATTATTAGGTGTGCCCCGGTGAACAACGGAACTTTGGAATGTTGTTTGTTGGACTCGGGCCAAACCGCACACTGGACCGGACACGAAAATATTTTACAAACCCGCTCTAATTGATTTCCGTGAAGGCATTTAAAGAAAGCGGCTTGTGAAATGTATTTGTGTGTGTATACTGTACACATCCTTCGCTCACGTAACCCGATTTACCGTGCGCCCGTGGTAATGCTTGCGAAAAGTCGTGACGAATTTGTAACGTGGCGATTAACTATTCTGCAAAATACTTTTTCACGCGCGCGCGTGTGTGTGTGTGTGTGTGTGTGTGTTATTGCTTCACAAGCTTTCTTAAATGGAGTCTAAAAATAATAATAATAATATAATTTTCAACCAGTCATTGATCGGATTGTTTGATTCAGAAAAAATACAAGTTTTTATAAAGCAGTATCAATCTTGTAATCCATGCGACCATATGCTCACGCGTTGGTAAAATTAAGAGAAGAGAAAGAAATTAGAATCCTGTAAGAACGAAGATAGTCATGAATAATCGGATTTTGGATCAGGTTAGTCATTTTAATTACCTGGATTGTGATATCTCATATGGAACCGATTATTGATTGGGATAGTAAGCTAGCGAAATTTTGATGCATCTGTGGAACGATTCATAGGTAGCTGAAAAATAAAACACGGAAGGGTACCCGAATGAACTTTTTACAAAACTGTGGCTGTCCCCACATTCCTGTGTGCTAGTGAGACATGCTAGATGGACTTTTGGTAAAAAGGACACACAGAGGATTCAGGCAGCTGAAATTCAATTTGTAAGAGGGACGCAAGGTTGTTCTCTTCTGGATCGGAAAAGGAACGAGGATATTAGACGCGAATTAAACATTGTATCGTTGTACCAGAAGACTGAAGTCCACAGAGCGAGATGGTGTGAACACTTGAACCGCACACTTACCTGATATCCGTCTACCCGTGGCTGCCTTGAGTTATCACCCTACTGGGAAGAGAGGTGTCACGTGTCGGTAGACCGAGAAGGAGATGGGTTCCGGAATATGTCTAGAGCCTAATCCTTGCAGCGGTGATGATGGTGATGAGAAAGAAAATTAATAACTAATTAGTTGTTTTCCAACTGAAGTAGTAATTAAAGACAGATGGAGGGACACAGCATAGGTTTTTGTTAATTCCGTATAAGTTTTTGGTATTGAACAGTACAGTAGTAATGAGGAGATATTCGCATTACAGAAAACGCTGCAGAGAGAAAATCTCACACAAAGAGCTTAAACTCAACAGATTATTTCCACAAGAAAGTTATAATGCACGCAGTTACATGGCCAGAGACGGTAATACAAGTAGTTGATGTACATTCCGTGTAAGGCCTATACGTTTATCAAAAATTTGTTTATAATTTGTGTCCAGTAACGTTCCCTTTGGCGATACTTGGATTATACTGTCAGTCGCCAAATTTAGGATGAACGCGAAATCGCTGACACACCGATTCAGCGTTACTCTTATGTCGATAATTCTTTTTGCGTGTGTACACCGTTAACGTACGATGTGGTGTACATTATATTTTCACAAAGTTTTTAATTTTCGGGAACTTTTACTGGTCAGTACCAGATACGTGTAGGTCTTCCTTTTTTGTATTTTTCATAATTCTTGCTTCCCGAAGTCGTCTGACGGTATTTATTTAAAATCTATACACTCGATAAATACCCCAGTCATTCAAACCTCCGCTCAGTGGCTATCTAGAATTGGCCTCGCGGGGGTCCGGTCGAGTCGGCTTCATAAAAAAAGGAAAAACAAGTTAAGACTAATTAACATTACTTACCTTTTAAGTGGCTGAAAAACGTGATATAACATACTGAACCAATCCCATTAATTTAAACGGTAATAAAACAATAAAAATAAGCGTTGGCGAAACATTGTTTAGAAGATACTTACTGACTGAATTGATTTTCCTGTATTATATATTTCAAACGTATACGCAAATAGGCCTACTGTGTAATAAACTTGTTTGTATATTTAAAAAAGAGTTGCTAGCTGAAAAACAGCTGGAGAAGTAGTAAAAGAGCAACATTTAAGAGAGTAACAAAATTCGTCAACTTGTTTTGACCCTCCGGGGGGGGGGGGTCCCGTTCGTGGAATATAGTGTACAGTGTCATGAACGTTCAAAGTGACTGATTAAATTTAAGTAAATAATTTAAAAATAAAAATACTTTAGCAACTGAATATTGTAACATGACATAAGGTAGCACAAGATTTGCAAGTTTAAATGAATGAAGAAAAGCTGTACGCTGAAAAGCTAATAAACAGAATTGATAGAACAAGACCAATAAACTAAATCTGACACAGACAAAGACAATGTATGACAATATCCAATAGATTGGAAAAGTGATAAAGGAATATAGTTAACATAATGAGTCCGAATGCCCTATTTTAGAAAGAATTATAACAAATATTACCCATAATAAAAGTACAAAGTTGAGTTATGAAATAAAAATAGTAAGTAAACATTAGATAATTTAATGTGAAAATCAAAGATAAGAACAAATATAATAATAATAATAATAACGGAATAGTGTTGATAAAATAAAGGTACAATGTTACAAAGTGAAATAAACTAGTGATAATCGAGAAAGAAAAGTGATGTGAGCATTAATGACTTGAAAGTAGAAAAAAAAGTAAACCTGTGAGTATTATAATAGCTAATAAACAATGAATAGGACCAGAGATAATAAACAAACTATATGTTACCAGAATTAATTATAGTTAGGAGTAATTGAATAGTTTTATAAAAAATAAATTGTTTATCATTAGTATAAAAAAATGTTTGTTAAATATAAAATACTGATACTTCCTTAAATGTTTAAAGGAAGACTTATGTTGTGTTATAAGGATAGTAAATAATCCAATGTTATATTTCAGTTGTTTGTATTAAGTGATTTAGATTTAAAACTATTAAGATTAATGGCAAACACATAATCTGTTATACTAAGCATAGGTAAAGGGAATTATGTACTGTATACTGTAAGTATATTCAATAGGTAATACTAATACTCACCTAATGTTCAATTTATATTATGTTTTGTTATGATTATAATTAATCATATGTAGTATTACAACTAATGAGTAACATGACCAGGGAAAAGATATGTTCAATATTGGATACTGGCATTGGCCTAAAATGTTTTTTAAAAAAGAGTTATGTTATATTGTATAATGATTATAGCTAATCAAATGTTATAGTTTAGTTAATTGTATTATAGTAATAATGTTTAAAACACTTAAAATTAACAATATTAACATATTTGGGAACATGAAAGTTGTAAAATTTAATACAAAAACAATAACAATTAATGGAATAATGCATGTAATCCTGTTAGGTTTAACAGTAAGAGTATGGAAAACTAAAATAGATATAAAATAATTAGTTTAGAGTTAATTTACAAAAGAAAACCAAATGTTAAATGTATGGATTTGTTATTATTTGAAGAAAAGTAGTCATGATGGATATCAAATTAATGTGTAAGGGAAAAGCAATACAATGATGTTATTATATTTAGTATTACAGTTAGTATAATGAAATTATGTTAATTTAAAAGATTTTGGTAATTTTGTATAGAAGAACTATAGCCATATTTAACAATAGTCCCAAATTGTCGACCAATGAGAATGAGTGTTTGAACCTTAGCAAACAAGATCTCTAGTAAATAAAATAATTAGTCCATTATTAACTTTTGATGAGTACAGATTAAAAAGCTGCAGACCATAGGAGAGAAGAAAAAATGTCTAATATATAAATGATTGATGGAATGCTGGACCAGAATGAGGAACAATAAATAATAACCACATTGATTAAATTCCAAAAGAATAAATTCATTAATCCATTATTAATTTCTGAGGAGTACAGATTAGAAAAACTGCAGACCATTGGAGAGAAGAAAAAATATCTAATATATAAATGATAGATGGAATACTGGACCAGAATGATGAACAATAAATAATAACCACATTGAAAATTTTAAATACCAAAAGGAGATAGGAGTATCTGATTGATCGAAGGAAACGAGCAGTAACTAAAGTAATCCTATCCAGACTGAAAATAAAGAGAATTGGTAAGTATACCTTAAATACAACTGTAACAGTAACACGAAAAGATAATAAGTGAACTACACTGTTAGTACTAGTTATCACTCACTGATCAAACACTTGAACTTCTTATTATTTAATGAACACTTAGAACTGAAAGGTAATCTCACTGTTATAATAATTACTTATGTGAAGAAACTTTAAGATTAAGTATTAGTTAAAATCAGTTAACCTACAAACACGTTATCATCAAATATAGGTTATAACTATAATTGTAATTATTTCACAACTTGTATAATATTTGTGTGTTGATTGTAAAATTTTGTACTTTTATTAGTAGACTATATTTAATGACATTTTCTGTAGCCTCAATATCTTCACGACCTGAGATATTTATACAAAATAAACAAGAGAATCCCATATTGGAAACAGAATAGCCAACCGCGAATAATTAAACTGTCGGCACACATTTCGTTATATGATTTGGAAGGATTTGTAATATATTAAGGAACATAAGAATTGAAAATAAAAACATTATATAACTTCTCACTGTATGTTTGATTTTTTATAATCTTTACTATAATTTTGGTTTCATTTCTAACATAATAAACATTAAAAATTTTGGATGACCAAGAAGGGTTGGTAATACCTGTTTAGCAGAGAATTCAAATTTGAACGTTAGAACGGGCGAGTTTAACTCTATGATTATTACGACAGCAATAACGAAAATTTAATTTCGTTATAAATTGAAGCAAACCAACGGAGGACATTGATTAATTAATATACCAGAGATTATATCTTGTTACAAATTGGCACCGCAACTTGGGGCTTTCACGGGAGAAATTTAGATAGTGTTACAATATGAGTTTACATCGTCCCAACAACTTCAGTTCTTTTCATTCTACGAATTAAAGCGTTGATTGCTATTTCTCATTGTGTCTGTCTGTGAATATTTGCGGATAATCTCGCCTTGATGAAAGTTGGTCTTTGTGATGCCATATGATAGGTGAGGGAACAGAGTACAAGGTAGTTTCATACACCGTCTTGAAAACTGGTCTCTTAGTTATTGCTCCTGCATTGAATTACTTTATTTGTATTTTTCTACGTCAACGTTTCTATTTCAAGCCTGTACTAGCATATTCATTCAAATGTAAAGACGTATTGTTGCTTTGTTTTGTTATCACGAAGATTAGAATTTAGTGTGTGTGCGCGCCCGCGCGTAGAGATAGATAGATGTGTATATATATATATATATATATATATATATATAGAGAGAGAGAGAGAGAGAGAGAGAGAGAGAGAGAGAGACAGACAGACAGACAGACAGACTATCTATACGTTAATTATTATTGTCTTCTAAAATAGTTTCAAAATGTCCTAGTTTGATGTCTTCGATGTCGGTGGTAGCACATTTCTGAGGCTCAGTGTTATGTTCGTGTACTGAACTTTATCTCTGTAACCTGTAGTCTGGTTTCTCGTTTTCCACTCAAAACACATAGGCTATCTGTCTTTCTTTCTAGCCACATTAAAACGTATCGTGATTTAAAGTAGTGTTGGTTAGTGTTGGATTTAAAATACTGTACAGTCGGGTAGTATTGACTGTACCCGTCATTAATTAATACTGTAGTTTAATTTTAATAAATTAAAATTAAGCCGTGCGGGTCACACCCTTACCGATAGGTATGTAAGGGTTGTAGTCTACCTGGCGGGGGGTTGTCTCGGGTTAAAGGGTTGAGAACCGTTCGCTTAAATAGATTCTAGAGCAGCGATCGGAGTTCATTACGTGGCCAGACAGTTCGGAGCCCGGCGGGTAATGCGATCTCACCAGGTGGGCTGTAGCCGGCAAGTAAGCCGTTAGTAGGCCTTATAGTCGGCTATACTATATAGTCCACTAGTGTGCTATTGCTGGTTTCTCTAACCTACGTTGTTGTGTGCACCATAATTGTTACAACGTAACTATACGTGCAAGTTCTTGTCTTTTGTTCACATGATTTGTGTATTTTTTCTGTCGACTGGACTATCCTTGGCATATGGAGTTCTTTTGTTGTTTTGGTTGTTAAATGTTAACGATTTTAACGCGGAAAACGGAGTGTGGATTGTAAAGGTTGTCTTTAAACGTGTAGTTAATTTTACATCCAGCCAATTAATTGTATACCCATTTTCTGAAGGCATATTAATTCTGTCTTCTTTTTTGTCGTCCAGTTTCCTCACTCCGCCCATCCTCCTAACATTCTCGTTCCTCTCTCTGCCTCTTCTCACATTCATTCTTATCCTCCTGTACAGCCTCATTCCTGTACCCCAGTTTGCTGTCTTCCCTTCACTTCCTCAGTCCTTGTTTGTGCAGAATGTAATATTGTCGGCTTTATTAATGATTTATTATATTCTTACCTTTGTTTCTTGTCCGAGGTGTTACGCCAAATAGTACGAGCCGGGTACCCAGCTGATAGCCTTCTCTGTGTGACCTACGCACTTTTAAGAATCACTCTGTGGTATTTTATTCCATTACCGGCTCAACTGGTTCGTTGTTCGCAACTGACTTGTACCAAAGTGGTTAGAAAGATATTCTCACTAGGTTAGGACTACATTCTGATTCCTGCTGATATGGCAAGTTCGGTCCTCACCCAATTTGGTATCCTACTAGTTACTTCTTCCTCTTCTTCACTACGTGGCTTGGGCTAAAGCCCGTTCCGGCTTCAGAGTCTCGGACCATTTTTTTCCAGGGTCATCTTACTAGTTAAGATTATTAAATAAATTTTGTTACTACTCTAGTTTGCTAAAAGAAATTAAAAATTTGCCACCGTACTGGGGTTTTGTGGAAGCTTCACGAGAGCCTTTCACAAAACAACACAGTTCGATTATACGTATGTGTAACAGTCTCAGTACATGACGAAAAGAAAACAGATTATAGGGTTAGGCGTAGTTAACGTCAAGAACAACGCGTCTTGTTCGCCTGATGTTTAATCAGCTGACGAGTTTTGGCAAACGGCCGAGTCCACCACGTACAATCTCGTTTCGATTGGCGCACCTCTATGTTCCTGCCAGCTGGTTAACGGTATTATCCGCGAAGGCTTTAGTGGCTAGTGACGATTCCCACCGCAGACTGCCGCCTGCTCGTAGATCGTTTCTTGTCAAAAACCATAGGAAACCGGTAGGTCGCGTTCTTGCTTATCAGAAATCTCTCGGTCGTCCTTTCGGAATTGCCGCTACTCTCATGCACACTAAAGAATCTGTATATTTTTAGTTGGAACGAATCTACATATCTATTTTTAATGGCACATTTGGAATCATACTTGATATCTAACGTCAAGGTGACGTCAGAGAAGAGTTTCATGTCAGCCACTACTTTAAGCATGAAGAGAAACCCCTGAACTATTTTACAAACCACTAAGGAGATATTTATTTTATTTAAAACAAGATTATAAACACGCACAGACATACACGTGTAGTTTTTCTCACGTTTATATTTGTATGTTTAAATTACATTATTGGACTGTAATGTTGTCCAACACACGGGTATGTCATTAAATTGGCATATCCGAGTATATGACGCACATTCCGTGCCATTAAATTGTGAACAGCGTGGGCAGGGAAGTTTTAGTTAGAAAGAATTAGTTCAATGAACCGATAATTTAAGAAACTGTCCTCCCCAGCGTCTTCATTAAATTTAAAAAAACATATCCATGAAAGAAGTACACTAAACGCATGCGCCTCCCCCCCCACACACAATGAATAGCGTTTAAAATAAAAAACTTCATAAAGTATCTAAACTACTTAACCACACAAATAAAATAGTTTACACTATGAAAAGATGAAAGTAGTCGGTTTCTAGTTGTCAAAGGTGTTGGGAGCAGGTACTTGAATTCCAGTAAACACCAATGTACGCAATTCTTGATTTGCCAACCGCGAATTACTTATTAGGACCAGCGACGAGGGTAACGAGTGATGGACTACAAAATCACGATATTCAAGAGTACCGCCAAATTGATTTTTTTTTTAACTGTCTTGTGCCGAACATACAGCGTTATTCTTCGGACGTTTCTGAAGGAAACGAATCCTCTCAACCTTAACGAGAGAATTCAAGACAAGTCAAACGAGATGCTCGGCTTGAGGCGTACAAATCTAAATCATTTAAATAAATATCCGTGGAAAATAATCACAATAAAATCGTTAGAAGAATTGAAATGGATAGGAATAAAAAATAAAAATAATTTGGGCCCGAAACATTAAGATACTGTCTGCAAAATATGATACAAATAGGCTATTACTGGGTAAAAGTACTTTTAATTCGACAAGAAGTGACGGTTGTGCATGCGCATCGAAGTCAGTGTGTACTCGCTCACCTATAAAATCGCTTTAAGCCTGAAATTCCCAGTTCTAAAATTATGTTGGCCGAAAGTATAACTGTAGTAACAAATGGCCGATCAGTTTTCAGGCAAGTATGAAAATTAACAAGTAGTTAATCGGTTACACACAATTCCGCGGAGCTTATCTATACTGGGGTTTCACTAATTGTTGATAGCACCCTAACTCATGAACAGTGTGGTCTCTCCATTCATCAAGCCATTAAAAAAAAAGATGACTAACGCCTGTGTTTAAAAAATTGTATAAATATTTCTGTTCTGTGCGAGTCTGTACTTGGTCCTATTCAGCTCCTGACACCAGCGCGACAGATCGATCTTGTTAAGACGACTGAACAAGTGTTTATAACATAATATTTATTCTGCGTATTGATAGCATAATAAATTAATTATTAAATATATAAATTTAACGATCACTGACAAGTATGTGTATAATTTAATCTTAATGATGATTCTAACTATCTACGTTCATCAACACATAAGTGATATCATTTATTTAATTGAACATAAGAAACTCTTAAAATCTATTTGCATTCTTTCAAACTTTAAGTCAATATTCGGGTTGCATTGGTAATAATGAACGCATGTTTCTGGTTAACTAAAATACTAGTTTAATTTTCGTTTATGACATATTATAATAGTACATAGAATACGTCGCTGTACCTGAAATACATACATATTTATAATAAACAAAGATATATCTCAATATATGCTGAAATAAAGAAAACATACATACATATATAAATCAAATGATGTTACAATTCAATATTTTACTTATTTAATGCGTTCATTAAATCCCAAATAAGCTTTTGTTTATACGTTCATTAACTACTTATTTCAATTTTACTCATTACTTTTCTTAATAAATTCTCAGGTGTGAATTCTTTGAAAGAAACCAGGTCAGTAGAAGTTACAAATTAGAAGTAATTATAATAATGGTTACTTGGTTAGTGAATATCCATTAGTTGTTGACGTAGTCTCGTTCTGGTGATGGAAATGGCTCGTAGATACATTCCGTCGTTAGTTGTTTTATCACTGCCACTTATCACTTTATTCTTCCGGTCACTCGCGTAGGTGTTTGTATATGTGTGGGTAATTGAAGTTCAGTGTTCAATCAATGTTCTATCTTACTGTGTTTGCTGTGTGTTCGTTTTTAAAGTCAATAAACATGTCTAGTTTCATTTGTCGCTGCTTCCACAAACGATCCTATAATTGGTTAGTTTGTTTAATGTTTCGTGTTCATTATGTTGATGATACACAATATTAAGTTCCACTAAGTTGTATATCGTTTAGTGATGCTGTCTGTTAGTGTAACGGTCTGATTGTTCACTTGGTGTAATTTTCACTAAGTCCGTTAATGCGCACGTCGGTAAAGTTCACTACCGCGATATGAATGTATTATTACGTTTTAAGTTCCTTGTTATTTATCTAACTTCCGAATGATTCGAGTAAACAATGGAAAGTTTATGATGTACCGTCTCTCGCACTTGAAGTTAAACTACTTGATAATTGAAATGTAAACTGTCTGAAAATTCTGTATGACTGACTAAAAATTTGAGTATAACTGCCCAAAAATTGAGTACCACTGACGCTCCGTCTTCCTGGACAGCTAGTTTTATTAATTCGTCCCTACTCAAAATTTTGTCTCTGGCGCGCTTCACGCCCACTTCTTTTCGAGATTGGTCAGTTTTTGATTTTCTCGGAAAATACTGTCCCACTCTGTCAAAATCCGACGTCATAGTTCTTTCGATAGGTTCTTCGTCTCAGTTGCTATGGAAACATCCCTCACCATCAAATTTCTCGCTGGCTGAAGGTCTCTGATAGGTCCTTAGGTCTCCCTGCTCTCCGGCTAGACGATCGTTGACCCGCTTCGAAGAAACTATGGCTATAAACAATTTGTCTAACAGCCTATTGTCTGAGTAAACTCTGCGTTTCTATAGATTCCCATTATCTGTACTTACAGTCTTCCTGGCGTATTGTTCTATGCTCTTACCCCTTTTTTCTGGCTATTACTAATTTCGAACATCTGCTGGTCGTTGAAGTCACTCTAACTTTCCCTTCGTAAATTCTTGTCTGTCAATTAGACGATACCTCCAGCTGTGTAACATGACTTTAGTTTTTGTCAGCCTATCTTCCAGTATTGTTACTTAAGGTGCAGCGTATCCGTTTCATTGTAGTATGGAACATTACTTGTTTTTGTCGCTTATCGTCTACTGACGTAATACGGCCACATCTGCTACAATTCTTGGTACGGGTGTGAATGTCCTCCTTACTTTGTTACAGCTGCGGAGAGCAATAATTCTGGACGAAACTTTCCCTGTCATCTTACGCCACCAAATTCTATAGTTGGATAGAACTTAATGCGTTTCTATTGTCAAGTCAGCAACGCTTCACTGACACCTTCTCATTACTCCTTATTTATTGCTCCACCATAAGTCGTTGACACTTGCCTCGTGTGAACGTACTCTGCCGAGGTGAGAATTTAAAAATTTTTAAAATTTTCTGCTCGTTACAGTGTCCTCAATTTCGATTTGACGATGTGACCTCTGGGAACAACTCAAATCTAAATTCTGCGCCCTGTACGTCGCCTCGCCGTGTCCATCTTCTTCGGGGAAGGTATACACAATAACCTACTTTCAAAAGCTTATATGACCAGTGGTACACCCCCTTTTGGTTTTAATTAGTTCTCTGAATTTATTGCCAGCTATTTGGGATAGCTGAACGCATTTCACATTGTCGAATTGACATATAAATATCTTATCTTTATAATTTATAAGATAAGTCATAAATTCCATAAGCAATTAAATAATTTCATCAATTGAATAAGATCTTACCTTCTAAAATATCATATTCACAAGATATTATCAAACAGTTAAGCGGTTCAATGTAACCTTTACATGATATCAAAGAAAATCTCCTATACATATACACCTTTGTGCACTATTAATGATCTTACCAATAAAATCTTTTAAACTATTATTTTAAAATTAGATTGTTAATTGACACAATCGCTACGTTAACTGTAATTATCTTAATAATTTACATACACGTATAACATTTAGTTTCAATGATTGACCTACTTCATGATACATCATTTATAATCCTAACCTACTAATTACATATATTCACATTAATAGAGTTCATTCACTATCTAGTTCGTTAAATATTATCACTTATCTGATTTAAGTGTCCATTTTTCTCACTTTGTCCTTTTAACTTATTACCATATAAATCAATTAATAGCAATTAAATGTCCTTTACATTCACTGCAATAATTTTATAAAATGTCACACTAAATGTTAATTTATCTTATTATCTAACATTTAATTAGTGCTTAATTGACTAAATACAATTTTGATGTTATGTTTCAACAATTAAAGTACATAACTTTCTTGGATAAGCCAGCTTGAATGATATCACCGCGTCAATTACCCTAACGCAGTTGATTCATCAGCATCGGCTAGCTTCTTAAGACATCTTCTTCTACTTCTTCCTCTTCCTTCATCTTCAATTCTCTGGTTCATAGTATTTTTTCAATTGTCTGGCATTAAATTTTCCACGGAGTTTCTTGTCATCATCGCAATCAACGAGTAGATAAGTAGCTTCTCCGAGAATTTGATGCACTTTATATGGTCCGCAGTACAGTTCGCAAAATTTTTCAATTCTTTTCTGGACCGCGTCCGATTGATGATATGTTCTGATTAACACTTTCTCACCAATGTTGAATCTTGTAATGGTTTTAGTCTCATTACATAATTTTGCTTGTTTTTCTCTCTTCTCCTTCATTTTGATATATATTTGTTTATGATCTACCCCTTTAACTAGGAGCATATCCTTGTTGATGTATTTTTCCCACGCTCTGGGAGGTTTTCTTCCGAGCTGAGCTTCGTACGGTGTTACTTCTATCGTCTCGTGGTACGTTTCGTTAATACAACTCTCGACGATTGGTACATAACGCGACCACTTCGTATGTTGATCACCAACAAAGATCCTAAATAAGTTCCCAAGCTGTCTGTTGATTCTTTCAGCCAGATTCGCACAAGGGTTCCTTATTGCGGTAAATCGTGGTTGGATATTTAGTTCAGTTAATCCATCTAACCATTTTTTAGATGAAAATTGCGTTCCGTTGTCTGTGAGAATCACTCTAGGAGATCCTAGTTCTTCACAATATTGGTGTACTCTCCTCAGTGTAGCGACGGTCGTTGCCCTTCGAAGTGTGAAAAGTCGTACGTATTTGGTAAAATTGTCAACCATTATAAACAGATACCTCACCCCACTAGACGAAGCAGGTAACGGTCCGTAAAAGTCCGCGCTCACAAGGTCACCCTTGCATAACGGTATTATGGCTCTTGTTCCTCCAAACAAATTTCTGTTGCCGGAATCCTTTTTTTTCTGACAAGTGTCGCAAGTCCGTACGTAATTTTTCACCCTCTTTAACATTCCGTCCATGGTAAAGTACTCCTGCAATAATTTGATACATCTCTTCGCACCGGGATGCCCATACATACGGTGTATTTCTGCAATTATTTCGCCAGACACACTGTTCGGTACGTATAGTTTCCACTCTCCTTTGCGTAATCTGTACAATTTCTCATCGACGAATCTATAAAATTTATTTAATTTCTTATCTATACAATTTTCCCTAATCTTATCAATAATATACTTAAGCTTATGATCTTGAATTTGGTGCCTTCCAATATCCATTAGGATCTTGCTTACCTTCTTATCCATTTTGATTGTCAGGTGGTTAATTAAATATTCGGAAATATTGTCACTAATTACTTCTGGTGTGGCATCTTCTGGATTTCTACTCAGAAGATCGGCAATAATATTGTCCTTACCTCTACAATGGACAATGTCAAATTTGTACTCCTGAATACTTAAGATCCAGCGTGTAATACGCGAGTTGTTTAAATGACATTTATTCATAAAAGTCAGTGCTTTATTATCAGTAATGATGGTTAACGGTTGTCCTAGTATGTATATACGGAACCGTTCAAGACATCTTACAATACACAAAAGCTCCTTCTCCGTAGTGTAATAATTTATTTCCGCACCCTTGAATGTCCTGCTGGTAAAAGCTATTACTCCAATTCTTCCTTCTTCATCCAATTGATATAGTTGTCCGCCGTATGCAAAGTTGCTGGCGTCACATTGCATATAATATCTTTGGTTTATTCGGGGAAACTTTAAGATGACTGTTTCTACGAATAACCTTTTAACCTGTTGAAAACACTCATTTAATTCCTGTGTCCAGGTGAATTTCTGTCCTTTCCGTAGCAACTCGAGTAATGGTTTAGTAGTTTCAGCGTATTTGTCTGTAAAACGATTATAGAAATTTGTCAACCCCAGGAAACCTTTTAATTGTTTTTGGTTCCGAGGTGCAGGGAACTTCATAATGGCGTCTATCTTCTCGTCCGTTGCTCGTATTCCTTGCGTTGTTAGTTGATAACCGAGGTACGCGATTTCTTGTCTGAAGAACTGCGACTTCTCCAAATTGATGGTTAAATTTGCCCTTCTTAAATTAGATAATAATAAGTCTAAATGTAACAAGTGCGTTTCTAAATCTTCTGAATAACACAGGCAATCGTCGACATAAATAATGGTATTTTCTTTTACTTCTTCGTCCAATACTGTGTCCAATCCCCTGGTCAGTGCGGCAGAACTGGTACTCAGGCCAAATGGTGTAACTGTAAAACGATAACACTTGCCGTCATACATAAAAGCGGTGAAGTTCCGGCATTCCGATTTCAGTGGTACTTGCCAGAAACTGCTAGTTAGATCTACGGTAGATAGGTACTTCATCTCTCCACATCTCGCCAAAATGTCGTTTATTGGAGGTGCACCCTCGTAGTCCGGGATAGTCACACTGTTCACCTTCCTCGCATCCAAACACAATCGTACGCTACCGTCCTTCTTGATTACCGTAACTAGTGGGTTGATATATGCGCTGTTGCATCTCTCAATGACCCCATACCGTAACATTTTCCGAATCTCCTCATCTACCTTCCCTTTATAGGCTAATGGGACAGGCCATCCTCTCTGGAAGTACGGTGTCTGGTCGGTGACTCGGAACTCGTGGACATACCCATCGATTCTTCCGGGGCATTCTCTGAATAAACTACAATTTCTTATTAGAATCTCCCTTAATCTTTCCAACGTTCCTCTATCTCCGCATTCTATACTTTCCATCTTCTTGTTAATGTTTCTGATGATCTCTTCTTCTTCTTCTACGTCCACCACTTCTATATGCATCATAGGCACCGTGTACGTCGCTTCGTTATCCTCTCTTCTTATCTCGACGATTCTTCTTCCTATGTCAATGAGACACCCTGTTTCTTGAAGAAAATTGGTTCCTAATATGCATGGTTTTATCAAATCTGGTATTATTAGGAAAACACATTCATATTTAATTTCTTCAATATAGATATCACATAATATTTGTTTTCTGATTAGCTTTGATTTATTACCAACTGCGCTAACTATTAATGTGTTAGACATCGGTAATATTTCATAAGGTGTAATGTCATGTTTGTTTTGGTGAAACCACGACTCAGACAACCCAGCTATTACAGATCCAGTATCGATTAACGCTTGCACACTAACATTATTATTGAACTTGATATTTATCTCTGGACACTTGATTATTCGTTGAGAAATTTCTTCATCATCATTACACAATAAATCGCTCCGTAAGTCCGGTAGGATAATATTCGTCTGGTAGTCATTTGTTTTGATGGCTATCTTCGTTAATGGGTGGAGGGATTTTTTTTTTCCTCTTCTTGTTGACGATTTCTCTTAGGTTGAGTGCCCGATGCACCAGCTGTCGTGTTTGTAAACTCTATTGTGTTGACAGCGCGCCGGTCCGTGTTACGGGGCGGGTGATTTATGGCAGGTCTGTCACCCCAGGTTTTCTTCTGTATTCCGCCTCCTTTGTTCAAGTTACTATCACCTTCCTTATACGCATTTCTGCCCTCGTTCGCCGCATAGTTCGCTTCTCTGTTAATTCTTGGTTGAATCTGTGAATACTCGATGATCAGAGACTCGAAGTTTGGTATCGTCACAATTCCTCTTGTAACCACCGCAAGCTGGATGTCACGCCCAAAGTGACGAGAGATCTTACGTATTAACTGATAATCAGATAAAGTAGGTGTTAACTGCTTACTTTCCAATAAAATCCGTTCAATATATTGAATAGCAGTAACTGGTCCGCGCCAATCAAATCTGCCAAACTCCAAATGGTCCCGAATACTGTCCTGTCGTTCCTGGCCCCAATATTTTAGAGAGAACGCTTCCTTGAATTCTGCGAAGTTTGATATCTGGTCACGTATCACTCGCCACCAAATTCCTGCGTCTAACTCCAGATGTTTGCCAATCCACTTGATATTGTCAGCGGGATAATATAACTCTTGAACTTCGGACAATTCTTTGAGGAATTCCATAGGGAATCTGTCTGTGCCATTATATTTGAGATCATTGTGGTTAGGTCCGTTAAATCGATTTAATATTCCACAATCACCTTCCATCAGTTGTCGCTGTAACCTCTCTTGGTTTTCTCTTACCTTATTTAAATGTCCCTTTAATTCTTCGATCCTAGTTGTCTTTTCTTTCGTAGTCTCGTCCAACTTCTGTTCTGTTGAACGTTGTCTACCGTCTACGTCTTCTAATTTTTGTATAATATTACTATTTGTTCCTTCTTGCTCCTGTTGTCTCTGCAGTATGGTATTGTGCATCTCGGTCTTGAGTTCCTCGTGCTTCTTATTGTAATCCTTAACGTGAACATCGAACTTGTGATTAATCTTTTTAACGGTCGTCTGGGTAGAGTGTACCGCCGCCATCCATTCTTGTCGATCGTTATCTTGTTTCTCTTGTATTTCTACGTACTTCTTGTCGGCTTCTTCTCTCAAGTCCCTCACGAGATCATCTTGCTTTTTCTGTAATTCATCGACCTTTCTTTCCCAAGTCTGCTGGCTTTCACGTATCTCCGACCTTATTTGTGTAATCTCTTCCTTATGCTGGTCGAGTTTTTCATTAATTAATCTACTGTTTTCTTCTTGTTTTTCTAATTTTTCATTAATTAACCTATTACTCTCTTCAAATTTTCTGTTAATATTCTCTTCTTGTTTTCTGTTACTTTCTTCGCTAATTAATTTAATATTTTCTTCTAATTTCCTGCTTCGTTCCTCTTGTTTCTTGTCTCGTTCTTCTTGTTTCTTTTCTTGTTGACGCATGAACTCCATTAACATTTGTAGAGTCCCATCTTCTGGTTTCGATGTCTGTCCTCGCGCCCTATCTTCTGGACTCTCCACCACACTACTTGGTTCACTAGGTGTAGTATTGTCCTCGGTATTTACTACGCCTAATTGGTTATTAATGTCATATTCTACACTGTCTGAATTGCTCGCCATTTTAGCCCTACTGCGCGTAATCATTCAAACTGACTTACACTAATAACCCTTATCTTACTTCTACTTCTATAACACTACTTTTCTACTACTTCTACTGCCTGTTCTTTACCTAAGCCGTACGTGTTAACAATCTGTGTTAATACGTATCATGCCGTGCGAATGGGCGCCATTTTATAACATAATATTTATTCTGCGTATTGATAGCATAATAAATTAATTATTAAATATATAAATTTAACGATCACTGACAAGTATGTGTATAATTTAATCTTAATGATGATTCTAACTATCTACGTTCATCAACACATAAGTGATATCATTTATTTAATTGAACATAAGAAACTCTTAAAATCTATTTGCATTCTTTCAAACTTTAAGTCAATATTCGGGTTGCATTGGTAATAATGAACGCATGTTTCTGGTTAACTAAAATACTAGTTTAATTTTCGTTTATGACATATTATAATAGTACATAGAATACGTCGCTGTACCTGAAATACATACATATTTATAATAAACAAAGATATATCTCAATATATGCTGAAATAAAGAAAACATACATACATATATAAATCAAATGATGTTACAATTCAATATTTTACTTATTTAATGCGTTCATTAAATCCCAAATAAGCTTTTGTTTATACGTTCATTAACTACTTATTTCAATTTTACTCATTACTTTTCTTAATAAATTCTCAGGTGTGAATTCTTTGAAAGAAACCAGGTCAGTAGAAGTTACAAATTAGAAGTAATTATAATAATGGTTACTTGGTTAGTGAATATCCATTAGTTGTTGACGTAGTCTCGTTCTGGTGATGGAAATGGCTCGTAGATACATTCCGTCGTTAGTTGTTTTATCACTGCCACTTATCACTTTATTCTTCCGGTCACTCGCGTAGGTGTTTGTATATGTGTGGGTAATTGAAGTTCAGTGTTCAATCAATGTTCTATCTTACTGTGTTTGCTGTGTGTTCGTTTTTAAAGTCAATAAACATGTCTAGTTTCATTTGTCGCTGCTTCCACAAACGATCCTATAATTGGTTAGTTTGTTTAATGTTTCGTGTTCATTATGTTGATGATACACAATATTAAGTTCCACTAAGTTGTATATCGTTTAGTGATGCTGTCTGTTAGTGTAACGGTCTGATTGTTCACTTGGTGTAATTTTCACTAAGTCCGTTAATGCGCACGTCGGTAAAGTTCACTACCGCGATATGAATGTATTATTACGTTTTAAGTTCCTTGTTATTTATCTAACTTCCGAATGATTCGAGTAAACAATGGAAAGTTTATGATGTACCGTCTCTCGCACTTGAAGTTAAACTACTTGATAATTGAAATGTAAACTGTCTGAAAATTCTGTATGACTGACTAAAAATTTGAGTATAACTGCCCAAAAATTGAGTACCACTGACGCTCCGTCTTCCTGGACAGCTAGTTTTATTAATTCGTCCCTACTCAAAATTTTGTCTCTGGCGCGCTTCACGCCCACTTCTTTTCGAGATTGGTCAGTTTTTGATTTTCTCGGAAAATACTGTCCCACTCTGTCAAAATCCGACGTCATAGTTCTTTCGATAGGTTCTTCGTCTCAGTTGCTATGGAAACATCCCTCACCATCAAATTTCTCGCTGGCTGAAGGTCTCTGATAGGTCCTTAGGTCTCCCTGCTCTCCGGCTAGACGATCGTTGACCCGCTTCGAAGAAACTATGGCTATAAACAATTTGTCTAACAGCCTATTGTCTGAGTAAACTCTGCGTTTCTATAGATTCCCATTATCTGTACTTACAGTCTTCCTGGCGTATTGTTCTATGCTCTTACCCCTTTTTTCTGGCTATTACTAATTTCGAACATCTGCTGGTCGTTGAAGTCACTCTAACTTTCCCTTCGTAAATTCTTGTCTGTCAATTAGACGATACCTCCAGCTGTGTAACATGACTTTAGTTTTTGTCAGCCTATCTTCCAGTATTGTTACTTAAGGTGCAGCGTATCCGTTTCATTGTAGTATGGAACATTACTTGTTTTTGTCGCTTATCGTCTACTGACGTAATACGGCCACATCTGCTACAATTCTTGGTACGGGTGTGAATGTCCTCCTTACTTTGTTACAGCTGCGGAGAGCAATAATTCTGGACGAAACTTTCCCTGTCATCTTACGCCACCAAATTCTATAGTTGGATAGAACTTAATGCGTTTCTATTGTCAAGTCAGCAACGCTTCACTGACACCTTCTCATTACTCCTTATTTATTGCTCCACCATAAGTCGTTGACACTTGCCTCGTGTGAACGTACTCTGCCGAGGTGAGAATTTAAACATTTTTAAAATTTTCTGCTCGTTACAGTGTCCTCAATTTCGATTTGACGATGTGACCTCTGGGAACAACTCAAATCTAAATTCTGCGCCCTGTACGTCGCCTCGCCGTGTCCATCTTCTTCGGGGAAGGTATACACAATAACCTACTTTCAAAAGCTTATATGACCAGTGGTACACCCCCTTTTGGTTTTAATTAGTTCTCTGAATTTATTGCCAGCTATTTGGGATAGCTGAACGCATTTCACATTGTCGAATTGACATATAAATATCTTATCTTTATAATTTATAAGATAAGTCATAAATTCCATAAGCAATTAAATAATTTCATCAATTGAATAAGATCTTACCTTCTAAAATATCATATTCACAAGATATTATCAAACAGTTAAGCGGTTCAATGTAACCTTTACATGATATCAAAGAAAATCTCCTATACATATACACCTTTGTGCACTATTAATGATCTTACCAATAAAATCTTTTAAACTATTATTTTAAAATTAGATTGTTAATTGACACAATCGCTACGTTAACTGTAATTATCTTAATAATTTACATACACGTATAACATTTAGTTTCAATGATTGACCTACTTCATGATACATCATTTATAATCCTAACCTACTAATTACATATATTCACATTAATAGAGTTCATTCACTATCTAGTTCGTTAAATATTATCACTTATCTGATTTAAGTGTCCATTTTTCTCACTTTGTCCTTTTAACTTATTACCATATAAATCAATTAATAGCAATTAAATGTCCTTTACATTCACTGCAATAATTTTATAAAATGTCACACTAAATGTTAATTTATCTTATTATCTAACATTTAATTAGTGCTTAATTGACTAAATACAATTTTGATGTTATGTTTCAACAATTAAAGTACATAACTTTCTTGGATAAGCCAGCTTGAATGATATCACCGCGTCAATTACCCTAACGCAGTTGATTCATCAGCATCGGCTAGCTTCTTAAGACATCTTCTTCTACTTCTTCCTCTTCCTTCATCTTCAATTCTCTGGTTCATAGTATTTTTTCAATTGTCTGGCATTAAATTTTCCACGGAGTTTCTTGTCATCATCGCAATCAACGAGTAGATAAGTAGCTTCTCCGAGAATTTGATGCACTTTATATGGTCCGCAGTACAGTTCGCAAAATTTTTCAATTCTTTTCTGGACCGCGTCCGATTGATGATATGTTCTGATTAACACTTTCTCACCAATGTTGAATCTTGTAATGGTTTTAGTCTCATTACATAATTTTGCTTGTTTTTCTCTCTTCTCCTTCATTTTGATATATATTTGTTTATGATCTACCCCTTTAACTAGGAGCATATCCTTGTTGATGTATTTTTCCCACGCTCTGGGAGGTTTTCTTCCGAGCTGAGCTTCGTACGGTGTTACTTCTATCGTCTCGTGGTACGTTTCGTTAATACAACTCTCGACGATTGGTACATAACGCGACCACTTCGTATGTTGATCACCAACAAAGATCCTAAATAAGTTCCCAAGCTGTCTGTTGATTCTTTCAGCCAGATTCGCACAAGGGTTCCTTATTGCGGTAAATCGTGGTTGGATATTTAGTTCAGTTAATCCATCTAACCATTTTTTAGATGAAAATTGCGTTCCGTTGTCTGTGAGAATCACTCTAGGAGATCCTAGTTCTTCACAATATTGGTGTACTCTCCTCAGTGTAGCGACGGTCGTTGCCCTTCGAAGTGTGAAAAGTCGTACGTATTTGGTAAAATTGTCAACCATTATAAACAGATACCTCACCCCACTAGACGAAGCAGGTAACGGTCCGTAAAAGTCCGCGCTCACAAGGTCACCCTTGCATAACGGTATTATGGCTCTTGTTCCTCCAAACAAATTTCTGTTGCCGGAATCCTTTTTTTTCTGACAAGTGTCGCAAGTCCGTACGTAATTTTTCACCCTCTTTAACATTCCGTCCATGGTAAAGTACTCCTGCAATAATTTGATACATCTCTTCGCACCGGGATGCCCATACATACGGTGTATTTCTGCAATTATTTCGCCAGACACACTGTTCGGTACGTATAGTTTCCACTCTCCTTTGCGTAATCTGTACAATTTCTCATCGACGAATCTATAAAATTTATTTAATTTCTTATCTATACAATTTTCCCTAATCTTATCAATAATATACTTAAGCTTATGATCTTGAATTTGGTGCCTTCCAATATCCATTAGGATCTTGCTTACCTTCTTATCCATTTTGATTGTCAGGTGGTTAATTAAATATTCGGAAATATTGTCACTAATTACTTCTGGTGTGGCATCTTCTGGATTTCTACTCAGAAGATCGGCAATAATATTGTCCTTACCTCTACAATGGACAATGTCAAATTTGTACTCCTGAATACTTAAGATCCAGCGTGTAATACGCGAGTTGTTTAAATGACATTTATTCATAAAAGTCAGTGCTTTATTATCAGTAATGATGGTTAACGGTTGTCCTAGTATGTATATACGGAACCGTTCAAGACATCTTACAATACACAAAAGCTCCTTCTCCGTAGTGTAATAATTTATTTCCGCACCCTTGAATGTCCTGCTGGTAAAAGCTATTACTCCAATTCTTCCTTCTTCATCCAATTGATATAGTTGTCCGCCGTATGCAAAGTTGCTGGCGTCACATTGCATATAATATCTTTGGTTTATTCGGGGAAACTTTAAGATGACTGTTTCTACGAATAACCTTTTAACCTGTTGAAAACACTCATTTAATTCCTGTGTCCAGGTGAATTTCTGTCCTTTCCGTAGCAACTCGAGTAATGGTTTAGTAGTTTCAGCGTATTTGTCTGTAAAACGATTATAGAAATTTGTCAACCCCAGGAAACCTTTTAATTGTTTTTGGTTCCGAGGTGCAGGGAACTTCATAATGGCGTCTATCTTCTCGTCCGTTGCTCGTATTCCTTGCGTTGTTAGTTGATAACCGAGGTACGCGATTTCTTGTCTGAAGAACTGCGACTTCTCCAAATTGATGGTTAAATTTGCCCTTCTTAAATTAGATAATAATAAGTCTAAATGTAACAAGTGCGTTTCTAAATCTTCTGAATAACACAGGCAATCGTCGACATAAATAATGGTATTTTCTTTTACTTCTTCGTCCAATACTGTGTCCAATCCCCTGGTCAGTGCGGCAGAACTGGTACTCAGGCCAAATGGTGTAACTGTAAAACGATAACACTTGCCGTCATACATAAAAGCGGTGAAGTTCCGGCATTCCGATTTCAGTGGTACTTGCCAGAAACTGCTAGTTAGATCTACGGTAGATAGGTACTTCATCTCTCCACATCTCGCCAAAATGTCGTTTATTGGAGGTGCACCCTCGTAGTCCGGGATAGTCACACTGTTCACCTTCCTCGCATCCAAACACAATCGTACGCTACCGTCCTTCTTGATTACCGTAACTAGTGGGTTGATATATGCGCTGTTGCATCTCTCAATGACCCCATACCGTAACATTTTCCGAATCTCCTCATCTACCTTCCCTTTATAGGCTAATGGGACAGGCCATCCTCTCTGGAAGTACGGTGTCTGGTCGGTGACTCGGAACTCGTGGACATACCCATCGATTCTTCCGGGGCATTCTCTGAATAAACTACAATTTCTTATTAGAATCTCCCTTAATCTTTCCAACGTTCCTCTATCTCCGCATTCTATACTTTCCATCTTCTTGTTAATGTTTCTGATGATCTCTTCTTCTTCTTCTACGTCCACCACTTCTATATGCATCATAGGCACCGTGTACGTCGCTTCGTTATCCTCTCTTCTTATCTCGACGATTCTTCTTCCCATGTCAATGAGACACCCTGTTTCTTGAAGAAAATTGGTTCCTAATATGCATGGTTTTATCAAATCTGGTATTATTAGGAAAACACATTCATATTTAATTTCTTCAATATAGATATCACATAATATTTGTTTTCTGATTAGCTTTGATTTATTACCAACTGCGCTAACTATTAATGTGTTAGACATCGGTAATATTTCATAAGGTGTAATGTCATGTTTGTTTTGGTGAAACCACGACTCAGACAACCCAGCTATTACAGATCCAGTATCGATTAACGCTTGCACACTAACATTATTATTGAACTTGATATTTATCTCTGGACACTTGATTATTCGTTGAGAAATTTCTTCATCATCATTACACAATAAATCGCTCCGTAAGTCCGGTAGGATAATATTCGTCTGGTAGTCATTTGTTTTGATGGCTATCTTCGTTAATGGGTGGAGGGATTTTTTTTTTCCTCTTCTTGTTGACGATTTCTCTTAGGTTGAATGCCCGATGCACCAGCTGTCGTGTTTGTAAACTCTATTGTGTTGACAGCGCGCCGGTCCGTGTTACGGGGCGGGTGATTTATGGCAGGTCTGTCACCCCAGGTTTTCTTCTGTATTCCGCCTCCTTTGTTCAAGTTACTTTCACCTTCCTTATACGCATTTCTGCCCTCGTTCGCCGCATAGTTCGCTTCTCTGTTAATTCTTGGTTGAATCTGTGAATACTCGATGATCAGAGACTCGAAGTTTGGTATCGTCACAATTCCTCTTGTAACCACCGCAAGCTGGATGTCACGCCCAAAGTGACGAGAGATCTTACGTATTAACTGATAATCAGATAAAGTAGGTGTTAACTGCTTACTTTCCAATAAAATCCGTTCAATATATTGAATAGCAGTAACTGGTCCGCGCCAATCAAATCTGCCAAACTCCAAATGGTCCCGAATACTGTCCTGTCGTTCCTGGCCCCAATATTTTAGAGAGAACGCTTCCTTGAATTCTGCGAAGTTTGATATCTGGTCACGTATCACTCGCCACCAAATTCCTGCGTCTAACTCCAGATGTTTGCCAATCCACTTGATATTGTCAGCGGGATAATATAACTCTTGAACTTCGGACAATTCTTTGAGGAATTCCATAGGGAATCTGTCTGTGCCATTATATTTGAGATCATTGTGGTTAGGTCCGTTAAATCGATTTAATATTCCACAATCACCTTCCATCAGTTGTCGCTGTAACCTCTCTTGGTTTTCTCTTACCTTATTTAAATGTCCCTTTAATTCTTCGATCCTAGTTGTCTTTTCTTTCGTAGTCTCGTCCAACTTCTGTTCTGTTGAACGTTGTCTACCGTCTACGTCTTCTAATTTTTGTATAATATTACTATTTGTTCCTTCTTGCTCCTGTTGTCTCTGCAGTATGGTATTGTGCATCTCGGTCTTGAGTTCCTCGTGCTTCTTATTGTAATCCTTAACGTGAACATCGAACTTGTGATTAATCTTTTTAACGGTCGTCTGGGTAGAGTGTACCGCCGCCATCCATTCTTGTCGATCGTTATCTTGTTTCTCTTGTATTTCTACGTACTTCTTGTCGGCTTCTTCTCTCAAGTCCCTCACGAGATCATCTTGCTTTTTCTGTAATTCATCGACCTTTCTTTCCCAAGTCTGCTGGCTTTCACGTATCTCCGACCTTATTTGTGTAATCTCTTCCTTATGCTGGTCGAGTTTTTCATTAATTAATCTACTGTTTTCTTCTTGTTTTTCTAATTTTTCATTAATTAACCTATTACTCTCTTCAAATTTTCTGTTAATATTCTCTTCTTGTTTTCTGTTACTTTCTTCGCTAATTAATTTAATATTTTCTTCTAATTTCCTGCTTCGTTCCTCTTGTTTCTTGTCTCGTTCTTCTTGTTTCTTTTCTTGTTGACGCATGAACTCCATTAACATTTGTAGAGTCCCATCTTCTGGTTTCGATGTCTGTCCTCGCGCCCTATCTTCTGGACTCTCCACCACACTACTTGGTTCACTAGGTGTAGTATTGTCCTCGGTATTTACTACGCCTAATTGGTTATTAATGTCATATTCTACACTGTCTGAATTGCTCGCCATTTTAGCCCTACTGCGCGTAATCATTCAAACTGACTTACACTAATAACCCTTATCTTACTTCTACTTCTATAACACTACTTTTCTACTACTTCTACTGCCTGTTCTTTACCTAAGCCGTACGTGTTAACAATCTGTGTTAATACGTATCATGCCGTGCGAATGGGCGCCATTTTATAACATAATATTTATTCTGCGTATTGATAGCATAATAAATTAATTATTAAATATATAAATTTAACGATCACTGACAAGTATGTGTATAATTTAATCTTAATGATGATTCTAACTATCTACGTTCATCAACACATAAGTGATATCATTTATTTAATTGAACATAAGAAACTCTTAAAATCTATTTGCATTCTTTCAAACTTTAAGTCAATATTCGGGTTGCATTGGTAATAATGAACGCATGTTTCTGGTTAACTAAAATACTAGTTTAATTTTCGTTTATGACATATTATAATAGTACATAGAATACGTCGCTGTACCTGAAATACATACATATTTATAATAAACAAAGATATATCTCAATATATGCTGAAATAAAGAAAACATACATACATATATAAATCAAATGATGTTACAATTCAATATTTTACTTATTTAATGCGTTCATTAAATCCCAAATAAGCTTTTGTTTATGCGTTCATTAACTACTTATTTCAATTTTACTCATTACTTTTCTTAATAAATTCTCAGGTGTGAATTCTTTGAAAGAAACCAGGTCAGTAGAAGTTACAAATTAGAAGTAATTATAATAATGGTTACTTGGTTAGTGAATATCCATTAGTTGTTGACGTAGTCTCGTTCTGGTGATGGAAATGGCTCGTAGATACATTCCGTCGTTAGTTGTTTTATCACTGCCACTTATCACTTTATTCTTCCGGTCACTCGCGTAGGTGTTTGTATATGTGTGGGTAATTGAAGTTCAGTGTTCAATCAATGTTCTATCTTACTGTGTTTGCTGTGTGTTCGTTTTTAAAGTCAATAAACATGTCTAGTTTCATTTGTCGCTGCTTCCACAAACGATCCTATAATTGGTTAGTTTGTTTAATGTTTCGTGTTCATTATGTTGATGATACACAATATTAAGTTCCACTAAGTTGTATATCGTTTAGTGATGCTGTCTGTTAGTGTAACGGTCTGATTGTTCACTTGGTGTAATTTTCACTAAGTCCGTTAATGCGCACGTCGGTAAAGTTCACTACCGCGATATGAATGTATTATTACGTTTTAAGTTCCTTGTTATTTATCTAACTTCCGAATGATTCGAGTAAACAATGGAAAGTTTATGATGTACCGTCTCTCGCACTTGAAGTTAAACTACTTGATAATTGAAATGTAAACTGTCTGAAAATTCTGTATGACTGACTAAAAATTTGAGTATAACTGCCCAAAAATTGAGTACCACTGACGCTCCGTCTTCCTGGACAGCTAGTTTTATTAATTCGTCCCTACTCAAAATTTTGTCTCTGGCGCGCTTCACGCCCACTTCTTTTCGAGATTGGTCAGTTTTTGATTTTCTCGGAAAATACTGTCCCACTCTGTCAAAATCCGACGTCATAGTTCTTTCGATAGGTTCTTCGTCTCAGTTGCTATGGAAACATCCCTCACCATCAAATTTCTCGCTGGCTGAAGGTCTCTGATAGGTCCTTAGGTCTCCCTGCTCTCCGGCTAGACGATCGTTGACCCGCTTCGAAGAAACTATGGCTATAAACAATTTGTCTAACAGCCTATTGTCTGAGTAAACTCTGCGTTTCTATAGATTCCCATTATCTGTACTTACAGTCTTCCTGGCGTATTGTTCTATGCTCTTACCCCTTTTTTCTGGCTATTACTAATTTCGAACATCTGCTGGTCGTTGAAGTCACTCTAACTTTCCCTTCGTAAATTCTTGTCTGTCAATTAGACGATACCTCCAGCTGTGTAACATGACTTTAGTTTTTGTCAGCCTATCTTCCAGTATTGTTACTTAAGGTGCAGCGTATCCGTTTCATTGTAGTATGGAACATTACTTGTTTTTGTCGCTTATCGTCTACTGACGTAATACGGCCACATCTGCTACAATTCTTGGTACGGGTGTGAATGTCCTCCTTACTTTGTTACAGCTGCGGAGAGCAATAATTCTGGACGAAACTTTCCCTGTCATCTTACGCCACCAAATTCTATAGTTGGATAGAACTTAATGCGTTTCTATTGTCAAGTCAGCAACGCTTCACTGACACCTTCTCATTACTCCTTATTTATTGGTCCACCATAAGTCGTTGACACTTGCCTCGTGTGAACGTACTCTGCCGAGGTGAGAATTTAAAAATTTTTAAAATTTTCTGCTCGTTACATGTTGATCCAAGTGATTAGTCTGCAGTCTTATTTGTGATCTTCTTTGTTAGTATTCGCCGAGTGTGGAATCTATTTAAATCTTTACCAAGTTTCGCTGCGCATATTTGTTAAACCTGAGGGCCTTTTACAGATGTTACGCGTATTATGATAGATTAGGCGTATTACCGAGAAGGTCATATAGTCCTGCCGCTCTATGTACCGTTTCGTTATTGGTCTGCCTTTTCCTCGTCGGTGGACATATCCAAGGATCATGGCAGTATCTATTATATTGTTACGCTGAGGAGATAGGAAGTGTGTGGATTACGCAGTCCTCTCGCACGTTCTCGACCTTTCCAGTTTCAGTCGTTCCGGTAAATCAATCGTTCGTCGATTAATGTACCGGCATACGGGTCAGTTTGGTTACGTAGTACGGGCAAACAGGGTGAGTATGAAACAGAGTTTCGGAAGAGGCCGGGTAGTCAGTTTGGGATCGAGAAGCAAGTCAGAATCTGTGATTCAGTGCGCGTTATCCGAGAGTTGTTGCGACGACGACTTCAGTCGGTGCGCGCGTGTGTTTACAACGGTTTAGTGTCGAGTGATTATTGTGTGCGGACACCTGTAATGGTGACGTGTGTATTGTTTACTGGGACTGTGTTAATTAGGGGCGACATTTTGTTGTGTTGTCGCGTGTTACATTAGTGGGTGGTGGACAATCATAAACTTGAAGATTTGTTGAATACGAGTGTTCTTGTTTATTAAAACTGTTGCTAAAGTTGTAATTAACTTTTTCTCTGGTGTTAAATTATTTATTACTCACTTTAACCACGACGATCCGTGAGACTGTCGTAGCGATATACATTCTGCGCAGGGCAGTTTTAAAAACTAGCTTTAGGCGCTGGTGCTCTCAGTATCGCTTCCCGTGCGCGAAAGATCGTAAAGGGTTTGCGTTTGGTAAAACCAATCGAGTATTCACGCGCGATTGTAAAACTAAAAAGTGCACTGACGCTCTTTCGCTCAATAAATCGCCCCAACTTATAAGTACACGCGAAACAATGTGTGTGTAAACGACAATTGTGCATGGTTTACTTGGAGAAAGCTAATCCCGTTAAGAAGCTACCCTTCTTAGAGACTTTGAGTGAAAGTCATCGAATAACAAAACAACTAACTGTTATACAAAGCGAACGATCGACAACAAACTTGTAACATACAAAATTATACAAGCGAACGAACGACTACAACACACTAGATACTAGGTAAAGCGTTTGATAAAGCGCACTGTTAAACTCTACCTCTCCAGGACGTGTGCGTACGTGATTACCGACACGTTTTCATTCTTCCCTTACACCCCTTCACACACACACACACACACACACACACACACACACACACACACACATTCTTCACGTGTGAAAGCTCTTACTGCACCCAATCACGCAAGATAGAGTTTGTTGCGTAAAGTCAGCTAAAGAAAAGTTAATCTCCTTCTCACATCGTAAATTGTTTAATGGTATATCCATTCGTTTTTTTACACTTTTCAGTGAAATTCCCGTTATTTATATTTCCGTAGTTATTTGAGCTATATATAATTTTGTTGGTATATATTCTAAAAGGGTCCAATTTTAACTCCGTGTGGGATAAAAAAAAGAGGATACAGGACAGATATTTTGATCTTAAATTTTGCATCATGTTCTTGAGCATGAGAGTTAGAGGTGCAGAGTTATTTCGTGTTGCAGATGGAGCGTGACGAGTTTGTACGCTCTTACATTACGGAGGCTGCGGTGGCCGGATCATGGCCTGAAAGTGGCTGCTAACCGGAAACTATACAAGAGCAGAAGAGTCGAAAATGATGTACAGAGCACCCTAAGGGCAGATCTCTTGAGTGATTTCAACCAGCTGATTGTGATGCTGTACCCAGTTGGCAATATTGGAGGACGTAAACGGAAGCTTTGAGTACCTGATACGTAAGCGATGAATCGCGCAGTCCTCATAAATTGGTTGTAAATTGATACGAAAATAATTCTGCGAAAATACCGACGGCTCGTGTTGTGTGTGCAATATCGCGTATATGTAGTGATGCGGTTTCCGTCAGTAATAATTAACGCGAAACAGACAGTTATTCTCGGTACCGTCACGTTTAATAATTTCAGTTTGAACAACTAATTACAATGAACGATCCTAATTTTTTTTACGGGACGATGCGGCAATTAATACGCTGGCCGGTAATTGTATTATTTTCGGGCTTAGCGAAGCAGTTAATAATCGTAATGAGCACCACCCTCCCACGCCGCCCTCGCCGCTGCCTCGTTGAAACGCATATCGTCACACATTCTGCGGGCCGCAGTTGATTGATGAAAAACACTATAGGCCTACACCAGAGCCGGTCGAATTTATACCGTAAATAGCTCTGTCGTAAAGCTCTGCTACACGTTATACAATTACATTGGATTAATACCGTTAATGATATGTCATTTTTGTTGTTCAACGCTGTTGACTAAAATTGGTCATGTGTTAGAGTAAAATAGCTTCGTGGAAATTTAGAACCCAAGCGTTTTTGCGTAGAATCACATATTATTGATACAAACGTAGCGTAGGTAGCAATCTGTACTATAGCGGAATAAATTATATTAAACAAAACAGAGAACGTAAGTGATCACAGTTTTTATTGACTCTTAATAAGCGGTCACAGTAACCTAGGTAGGACATGTAGAGAGAATGGATGACCAAAGGCTCCCCAAAAGGATAATGAATGGGCACATAGATGGGCGCAGAAGACGTGGAAGAAGACCTGACTAGGATGGGTGCCGGCTCGCGGAAGACAATTCAAGGCACATGATCAGACTATCTGGAGGCGGATAATTAGGGAGGCCAAGGTCCATCCTGGACTGTAGTGCTGGAAATAATATAATAATAATAATAATAATAATCTGTCACAGTTGGAAATTAAGAAGTAAAGATGAAATATATCAAAGTATAGAAAATATAACAGAAACAATGAGAAAAAGAAGACTATTATTTTTTGGACATTTATATAGAATGGACGACAATAGGTTGACAAAGCAAATCTTCAGATATATGTGGGGGAAGAAGTCAACATCAAGTTGGATTAAAGAAGTCCAAAAGGATTTAGTAAAAAAATAATGTACATGCAGAAGAAGCAATTGACAGAGAAGTTTTTCGGGGAAAAGTGTTGAAAATGGAAGGAGTCCAGGGTAGGAGAGATAAAAACGCAGGTTCAAAGTGGACTGAAGACAGGAAGAAGAGACAGTGAGAAGATGAAAGAATATTGGAAAAAAGAAAAGAACAAGGAGTAAAGAATTGAAATTGGCATGTGGTCCTTAGATGGCTGAGAAAAAAAAAAGCTGTTACAATCACATGTTATCCAGGTAACAAACATCAAATTCAGACCCACCCTGAAGTCGATAAACTTAATAATCGCAATTTCAACAAAATAAACGCTTTGTAACACTCGCTAAATACGAAGCCCACTAACTGTTGCAAACTACTCGCCCCCCCCCCTCTGTAGTTTACAAACAACGTATTTTTCTTGCAATTAAATGTTACAGAGTTTTAGACATAATTCTGGGTGTTCCCCAACGTTGGGAGCGTGCTCTCTCGTATTAGAAGGTGCTCGAATCTGTTTTGTGTTCGCACATTGTTAGGAGATGAGGAATTATGTTTTTATATCAACACTAAACTAGAACTAATTGCGTGCTTATGTGCTTCAGCTGTAACAATATTTACAATTAATATTCAAATTCGTTAATACAATATATAGCAATCGCTTACCTAAAAATACTTGTTTTCTATTTGGTGCATTCTAAAAGTTACATGTGCAATACGATTTTAAATTATATTTTTTTTCCTTACGTTTCTGAGTATAACCTAGTTAATTTTTATGAGTGTATACAGTGTTTAGTTATTGTTAGGTTATGTAAGGTTTTTATAGGATTTTAAATAATTGATAAACAAACTAATTGTACGTGTTTGTACACGTAAAAATTATAAATTCGATGTCCAAAAATCAATTGCAGTCGAGTATTTCTAACATTATATGGAAATAATAATGTTTTTTTGTGAGGAAAATCGAAAATCCCAGACTTCAAGCTGTTTAGATGCATCCCACCCTCAGATGCAAATCCTGGTTACGCCACTGGTGTATAGAATAATATATAATAGGCCATGTAAGCCGATAGATTGGACCTAAAACTTTCTTCCTCTCTTCTTGTTTCTTCTTTTCTGAATGGACATGTTTTATGATCGATTGCGATTTATTTTCGTGTTACAACTAAGAAACGCTCATGATTCAGTAATTTCCAGCGCTCAGTAGTAACATTCAGTGGCTGTAGTGAGCGCGCGTGTGAACCTGTGTGTCGTGAAATTACGACACGCCGATTTAGTGTCATAAAATGAGTCGTGATAAAAGAATAAAAGTTATTTTTACCGCCGAAGAGAAACGTCGTAATATTAAACCAATGTATACGAGGTAGGTTTAATCGACTAAAAAATTATGCTTAGAATTTTTTTAACCTCAGAAAAGCACGCAACAGATTGGGGAAACCGTTGCCAAACATTTGGGCATAATAAAACACTTTCAAACCTCAGTTGTCCAAACACAGCCTTTCTACTACAGTACTCTACAGACCAATAATTATATAGGTTTGTTTAATTTATAATTTAATTTTTATAATTTACGAGTATTCAGAAATGTAATAAATATTTACTGATTGTTATTTGTGTACTCCGGATTTTTTGTATCCTTCTTATCCGGCATCACCACGTTAGTTTGGACAATCGGGGTCCGCTATAGAATGACTCTTGTATTTCAGATTTAACACATTGTTTTAATTGTTCTGTTATGTTGAGGATGATGGCGCACGCTTTTATTGAAATAGTGACTAACACTGTATTGTTTGTTGTCTGTTGCAGGGCCGGTGACCGTACCCATGGTGTCGACCAACTCCTCGCCGCCAATCGCCATGCCGGTGCAGGTGCCACACGGCCACGTAGTCCAGCAGATCGTCGACGAGAGCGGCACTCTGAGACATGTGATCCTGTCACCACAGCATCCGCCTATGGTGCCGATGCCAACCCACTTTGTAAGTACCGTCTGATTCTTATTTAATTTTCTGCGATTGCGCGTTTGGCTTTAGAGTTCTGGTTCCGCGTGTGGACTTTAGACCCTGATGGGCGTTGTGGGTACCTGACCTAATCCGATAGAGCATCAAACTATTTATAAGTAGTTTGATTATGTAGCGTGAGAAATACAGTACCATTACTGAAAATGTCTGTTCAGTTCAATTTGTGGATTTTTTAAAAGTATTTCATATTATAAAGAATTCTACATAAAATTAATATGACCTCAAGCCCTTATGGGCCATTGGCCGCTGGTGTTAAGATTGCATTATTGTACAACCACCAAAATTTGAACTGTGTGCTAGAGACACAGGAAGCTTTTAATGAACATCATATATTTTTAGGTACCATATCCGATACTTTTTCTACCGCTGGGAAGTAATGTTGAAAAAGTCTAAATGTGGCGCGAAACTGTCTTGGTCACAGATCCAAACGTAACTGCATACATAATATATTAACAGGTTATCTGTTTGAAAACCGGTGACTGTTTGAGCTTTTGTAACCAGTAAATTCAAGCTTCCTAGCAGGTTTATAACACTGCACGGAAAACATAATGTTTGGTAGGGTAAAACAGATGACGGCTGCTGGTGCACTCGAGTTCCACAAACCGCCACATCAACCGCTGCTTTGGACAGCTGTTTGCACAATACCGCTTTTCTCCCGCCTCAACTAATAACAAATTTTGTCTTCTGTCGATTGCGTTTTTGCATTCGTGTATGTGATGTTAGTTTTCATATTTAACAATTTAAAAAAATTCTTAAAAAACGTATATGATATTTCATTTCTAGGGCAGTATGTTATTTGCCCATTATGAATAGGCTATAATTTCAACTTTACTCCTATTCCGGATGTATATTTATGATGGCGATGGGAAGAGAGGAGTATTTTGGGAATAATTTTTAGTTGACATGTGGAAGTTCATCAGAAAGCCTGAAAAATGTAGTATTGCCACATTTCTGGATTATTAATTATTAAAGACTGGAATTGGGGGGTTTTCTTGTATCCTCCTTAGAGTTGCCTCTGTGTGTACTTAGATCTGTTTTTTTCTATTTATTGTTTAACGATTACGACTACAACTACCACTTTTTATGCTGGTGTTGTAAAAGAAAAACAAGTGGTGAATAGGTGTGTGGAATTTATTTTCCGCATAAATTTTATCGAATAATTAGTCTCGCATTTCCCGAACAATAGAAGAACACGCAAATTAGAAACTGCGCGTGTGAGAGATCCGTTGAATAAGGTGGTGGCATACATTTTCCGTGAAACTAACACGTCTTCGCGACTTCCCTGATCGCAACACAAAATAATCTCGGTCGCACCAAATGAAACTATTTCCGCGAAACGGGACATAGAAACGGGACGGGATATAGAATGCGAAACTTATTTTCCGCGAAATGAAAATATATCCGTTAGAAGAGAGTAATTTTCTAGTTGCGCCGAGTACAATGGTTGTGTGTACGTACGAATGAATGAATGAATGACTGACTGCACATTACGAATACAGATTATTTACTACAGTACAGTACTGGCAGCAGTTTTAAATTGGATGACTCACGTCCAAGCGGAAATGTACGGTGACCACATTTTCTCTGCAGCCGCCTCTTGCCTACAAACGAGTGTTAATGCAATCATCAGAAAATAACCGTCCACATGTCACGCTCGCACACACACGACTCTCGTTCACCGTTTTTCCATCGATTTCTGCCAGTTTTTGGTCAAATTCCTGACAGACACTACACGTGTGTCTACTGTGATAGGTTAATCGAGATTGGCGACTGTAACAGCCGGTGGCGAATCTAGAATTTTGCCTGAGAAGGGTCCAGTAGTGTCGGCTTTACACGAAAGAAAAGACAAGTTAAGACTAATCAATATGACAATCTTTAAAGTGGGTGAAAAACGTATGATAACATCCTAAAACCAATCCCATTAAAGTAAACGGTGATAACACAATTCTACTGAATACTGTTTACAACAGTCACAGGCAACCTTTGAAATTATGGGGGGGCGCATATATAACTGAGGACCGGTTCCGATGGGCGCCCCCCCTCGCCAACCCGTCAATGTAAAATAGAAAGGTATGGGGCTGGACGTTGGACATCAATGGTCAATAGCTGGACGTTACAAATATTAACTGTTGTGGAAAATTACAAAAATTAGTGACGTGGATCACCGAATCAAAAAAAGCTTTGCAGTATTTTTCATACAAATTTGTGAAAATTTTTCACATTAGGAGCAGGTCATCAACGAACATCCACACGCACGTTAAAACTAACAAAACTTTAAACGGAAAAAATGGTTAACAGGAACTCATTTTAATAAAAATAAATTAAAAAACTTACCACAATAACACTATTTATTTTTATAAAGTGCACAGAAATGTAAAACTTGAAAAATCACATTTAAAAAAATAATTGAAGGTTTCAGTTCCTTTTCTTGGAAAAACTAACAGTAATTATTGTATTAGAAAAAAGTGAAATTTGAAACGGCTTGTACTATTTTATAATAAAGTACTTCGAAGCAGGTACAATGCTGGTGCGTTCCTTCCTTCAAAACAAAATAAAATTACAAATTTTAGACATAAAGTGTAAAAGCATTTGACAAAGACATAGTACATAAAGATAATAATTACATTCTGTATTAACTAGGGGCGGACCAGCAAGTAATTTGTTTTAGGGGTTATATGAAAAGTTCGACCATTCTTTATTGGTCTGGAGTATAAATAATAGAAATGAGTGAAGATACAAATACAGTGTGTTATTATCAACAATAGACGTTTATTAACTGACAAGTATAAAATCACGTCTGTGTTTGTCAGTTCAGTTCATCGTTCATTTACAGTTTAAAATACCCACTACTCATTTAAGTTATGTATCAAACAAAAATTTAACATGGTGGTAAGGTGCGGTTACAATTTATAGTAAGTTTTGTGTAAAACCATGACCGTGATATGTGCAAAACCATGAACCTACATAACGTAATTTGAATGTTGTATCATATTCACGATTTACAAAATCATTCTACAATCACAAGACGACTACTAACATTCGTCTGAAGTACCAAATTCCCCCCTCCCCTGGACCTCCTGCCTGATATTAACAGAATCAGTCAGTCAAAATACAAACATTACATTCAGCTTTCGAATCAGTGATATCCTTTAAATTCTTTTTCATTTTAAAGTAGTCGAATCTGCCCGCAGACTTTCGTGTGAAGGTTTGAGCCCATCAGATCTCACTCGTGGTTGCGTTTTAAAATTATTGTGCTGTTACCAAGGGCGTATTTACGGGGTGGAGTGGGGGGTAGGACCAAAAGTTTGCGAGGAATTTTGTTAATCCCTTAGTTTTTGGGCTGTTTCATTATTTTCCCCGTTGTGTACGTTAATATAGTAGTAACTCTTTTTAAAACATACAAACAGGTTTATTACACAGCATTAGCGTATACGTTTGAAATATGATAGGGTCTATAGTAAAATCAATTTAGGCCACATGCATCTTGTAAACCAGCAGTCGGCAACCCTACGCCCGCGGGCGCAAGTGCCCCGTCGATAAGGTTAGATCCCCCCAATTTGTAATTTTATTTTGTTTTGAAGGAAGGAACGCACCAGCATTGTACCTGCTTCGAAGTACTTTATTATAAAATAGTACAAGCCGTTTCAAATTTCACTTTTTTCTAATACAATAATTACTGTTAGTTTTTCCAAGAAAAGGAACTGAAACCTTCAATTATTTTTTTAAATGTGATTTTTCAAGTTTTACATTTCTGTGCACTTTATAAAAATAAATAGTGTTATTGTGGTAAGTTTTTTAATTTATTTTTATTAAAATGAGTTCCTGTTAACCATTTTTTCCGTTTAAAGTTTTGTTAGTTTTAACGTGCGTGTGGATGTTCGTTGATGACCTGCTCCTAATGTGAAAAATTTTCACAAATTTGTATGAAAAATACTGCAAAGCTTTTTTTGATTCGGTGATCCACGTCACTAATTTTTATAATTTTCCACAACAGTTAATATTTGTAACGTCCAGCTATTGACCATTGATGTCCAACGTCCAGCCCCATACCTTTCTATTTTACATTGACGGGTTGGCGAGGGGGGCGCCCATCGGAACCGGTCCTCAGTTATATATGCGCCCCCCCATAATTTCAAAGGTTGCCTGTGACTGTTGTAAACAGTATTCAGTAGAATTGTGTTATCACCGTTTACTTTAATGGGATTGGTTTTAGGATGTTATCATACGTTTTTCACCCACTTTAAAGATTGTCATATTGATTAGTCTTAACTTGTCTTTTCTTTCGTGTGAAGCCGACACTACTGGACCCTTCTCAGGCAAAATTCTAGATTCGCCACCGGCTGTTACAGTCGCCAATCTCGATTAACCTATCACAGACACACGTGTAGTGTCTGTCAGGAATTTGACCAAAAACTGGCAGAAATCGATGGAAAAAGAGAAACGGTGAACGAGAGTCGTGTGTGTGCGAGCGTGACATGTGGACGGTTATTTTCTGATGATTGCATTAACACTCGTTTGTAGGCAAGAGGCGGCTGCAGAGAAAATGTGGTCACCGTACATTTCCGCTTGGACGTGAGTCATCCAATTTAAAACTGCTGCCAGTACTGTACTGTAGTAAATAATCTGTATTCGTAATGTGCAGTCAGTCATTCATTCATTCATTCGTACGTACACACAACCATTGTACTCGGCGCAACTAGAAAATTACTCTCTTCTAACGGATGTATTTTCATTTCGCGGAAAATAAGTTTCGCATTCTATATACTGTCCCGTTTCGCGGAAATAGTTTCATTTGGTGCGACCGAGATTATTTTGTGTTGCGATCAGGGAAGTCGCGAAGACGTGTTAGTTTCACGGAAAATGTATGCCACCACCTTATTCAACGGATCTCTCACACGCGCAGTTTCTAATTTGCGTGTTCTTCTATTGTTCGGGAAATGCGAGACTAATTATTCGATAAAATTTATGCGGAAAATAAATTCCACACACCTATTCACCATTTGTTTTTCCTGTTTAACCCTGAAATAATTTTCTTCTTGTTTTGCGGCAGTTTTTCCATCTGAAAAGTTATCGGTAACGGTTGATCTTCAAGTTGAAAGATTTCAACTTCCATAACGGTTGATCTTCACAGTCTCCAGTTAATGGTACTGCGGTATTGTCATGTTCACCTCTCATATGTATCTCAGTATCTCACTCGTCCTCCGCTTTTTCTGTTTTTGGGTGGTTGTCATAATAATACTTTCTTGACCACCTATGTTCTGACGTCCGTTAAATATGCCATTGGGACTGTCAGGCTCTGTTTTCCGTGTTTATTTTTTTAGTAGAACAAGTTAGTCATATGCCTCTCCGCATTTTCATTGTTACACGGTTCCTTTGTGTCTGCTGGAATTATCTTCACTTCTTCTTCTTCTTCTTCTTCTTCTTCTTCTTCTTCTTCTTCTTCTTCTTCTTCTTCTTCTTCTTCTTCTTCTTCTTCTTCCTCTTCCTCTTCCTCTTCCTCTTCCTCTTCCTCTTCCTCTTCCTCTTCCTCCTCCTCCTCCTCCTCCTCTTCCTCCTCCTCCTCCTCCTCCTCCTCCTCCTCCTCCTCCTCCTCCTCCTCCTCCTCCCTCTTTTCAAGGACTAGATTATATAAACCTGTTCTCAGTACCCATTTCATCCTCGGACGATTCATGTCTCTTCTACCAGTGGCTTCATATATAATGTCTCTTCCTCTATATGTATGCATACATATAATAAATAAACAAATATAAATGTAATGTGCTTTAAATGCGTTTAAAAGACAGTTTATAGGCTAACGTAATCTTCAATAAAATAAACACAGCAAGATCTTGACCTCAGTTTTATTTTTAGATAGACTACAGACACATGTTTCAGGCTGATGGCTCAAGCCTGACAGTTGTGGAAATTCGTGATTCAGATGCCACCCAATGGTCAGGTTTTAAGCCATCGAATTGTATGTACCGAAAAACTAAAAACTGAATTTTTCTAAAAATTACTCCGAATTTTCATTTTGTATGAGGCACAAATAATACAGCATATTACAATCTGAAGAAATATCAGACACAGTTACAAAGTTTATCCATGCCAGGATATTGTTACTAGACAGTTATCGTGAGTGTGGTGCAATTAAATATCCACCAGAGACGGGTAAAACAATCGTATTTCTTAACAATCCTACAAAAAAAAAACACAGACCATTTAAAAAAAACGAGTAACAGTCGCTGCAGACATTAAGTTTACAATAAGGCAACTTACAAATAAGTACTGTAAAATTAAACAGACACGAAGCAGCGCGCAGGTTGTAGTGGGGGGAGAAGTCGGGAGCAGTGGAAGCCACGAGAGAGGAAAATGTCTACTAACGCAGTTAAAAATATTGGCCTACTCTCTTGAACTGTGAATGAGACGCACGTATGAGATGAGTAATCTATTTTGAGACGGATTAACTTTTTATACCTGATGTGCCGAAGTTACGCTTCTTTAATTAAAGATGAAAGAAAATAGTACAATTTACGTTTTTCCCTGTAAAAGTACTGAAACTTAAAACTTGACATCGCTTATAATGACAGCTAAAATAAAGCAGTTATACTGCCTTCTCGATTCACAATTATTTTCTTTTTATTATTTTTATAACTTTATTTACTTCATTTTCTATTGTCTATGCATTCTTATAATGTTTTCAATTGCTTATTTTTAATTTTTAACGTTTTTATATATTTATTGTTTTCTACATTTCATTAGCTACATTTTTAACTATATTACTAAATACTTTACCAAACTAAATTTTACAGCCCTTCCAACACACACACACACACACGCGCGCGCAACTTACTTTTTACTGACTTATCTAACTTTTTATTAACCAATTATTCTTATAATTTTAAAATTGTTTTGTTTTTCTTTTAAGGTTTTTTTGCAGTTTAGTACGTTCTATATTTAATTCACTACTTTTGTACTAAGTTACTAAATACTGAAAATTTGGTTGTAGGTAAGTTTTGATTTCGATTACGACACGACCAGACAGTAAACGTGGATATTTTGTAAGACGAAACAAGCGTCAGACACAACAGAAAGAGACAATGTAATAAAGATTTCACAGAGTTATAAAATGTTAACTACTACCATTATTTTGTAAAAGTCGAGCCTAGACATCAACATCGTTGTACAATTTGGAATGTGTAGGCCTACACTTTGTGTACACGTTACGATTCACAAAAATCGTAGTAATATATGATCCACATTGCTCTGGCATCTTAATTTGTTTGAGTAAGTAACATTAATAACAGCCTCGCACGCCAAATGATTGTGTGTGTGTGTGTGTGTGTGTGTTTAAAAAACAAGCAATGTAAATTGCCCATAAAGAACAGGAGGGACAATATTAATGCAACAATTAGACTGAAACTATTTAAGTAGTATAGAGCACATTTACTTACATGCAATTACAAATATTTAGGTAAGTTCTTCACCCTACTAATATTTCCGTCACTATTATCACTAGCCACTTAAATTGCCTTCACTGCTGCTATCCCGGCTTATATTACTTTCTAAACGATCTGTTACAGTATCCATTATTTGGTCCGATCTCACGTAGCAATTTTCAATTTTCATGACGTCACATTTTGATCTCCAGTCTGGGGGAAAATAGAATAAAATTCCTTTTTCGCTAAGTTTATAACACTGTCTACAGAAAAATGCACGTTTTTTCTTTAAACACGCTCCTTCACAGTTGCCCAAATCAGTTCCATAGGATTAAATCCGGCTCGTAGGGTGGAAGTCGTAAAACGGAATGTCCATGGTTTGCCAAAATAGCATCTATTTTAAAAGTTTTGTATGTTGGTTTATTTTGTTTAATTAGTGCATAGAGCTCAGGTTTTAACATAGATGGACCACAAGGAATGTCACGGTTCTCTAACCAGTTAATCATGTCTGCCTTTTTTGTTAATGATGTTGGAGGTGGATTTATTTATAGATTGTGGCAGGAGGCATTTGTATATTACAATTACGCTGTTCTTATTCAAGTGAAATGAAACTAAACGCTTCACTTTTGATGAATACTGACGTTTTTTGAAAAGTACTCACACAATAATCTCCACAGCGTCTAGGAGAAAACTGATTTTTGTTTATCTGTTGACGCAGGCGCATTACATAACCTGCGCCGTTAGCACGAAAACGGTTTATTCATGTCTAGTGAATCTTATTGTAATTACAGCACACTTCATATTAATAGCGGTGGACAACCATGTCGGTATAAAACAACTTACAGACTGACTGACCGTTACCGCTGTCTCAGTTAAGATCGCAGTCACGGTCAGAGTCGGCCGTTACTAGACTCGTCTTGATCACAGTAGACACTTGGGGGAGTGTTCTAGTGTAGGTCAGTACGCATATATTTTTTACTTGATGAGTCATCACATTCATTACGCACGACCTTAATTTCTTTCCGTTTCCTACGACAGTATTTTCTCCAGCGTGTTATCGATGGAGACCGTGAGCGGTAAAGTATCAGTTAATGACACGATTGCTCGGAGGGAAGACGTAATCGTGTAACATTACGTTGGCGCGACACACCTCCTGACACATAAAATAACGAGAAAACATGCAAGCGTATAGTTTTAAATGAATTGTAGGAAGTGGCCTTGTACGGAAGTCTGGTCCGGCCCCCGTTTGTTATTTTTGTGTGTTGGTGTCCGGGGGTATGGGGTGCTGACCGGACAGTTTATGAAGTCGTTTCGATGGCGGGTAGTGGTGGATTGTTTGAGAGCGCGCGCTGTGGACTGGACGGCATTGTGAGACCTCCCTCAGGAGTATTAACTCCCACTCCGCACGAATAGTTACATAATTTATGTTCCCCCCCCCGACCAACTCCCTAGTTTTTTTTTATAGCAGTTTATAAAACTTGAAGTGTTTCAACCCTCTGCTACAGCAGAATATATGACGATCGGTCCAGTAAAGCGCTCGTTAAACGTGTTTTACAACATCCGTTTACGTAAGCGCCCCCGTTTTGTAGTCCAAACTAGGCCGCGTTGTGATAATTTTGTATAAATGCGATTGTACTGGTTTCTGTTAGATTTTAGGTGAGTAACACGCCAGACGTGAGCTCTGTCGAGCTCGTGAAACGATAAACAGTCTGTAATAGACATTGGTTATTCAAGATTCTCTGATATGCTTTTCATTCAGTTCTACTGATAAAGGCGAACTGACCGTTTGACGTTGTGTATAATTTCATTTTCGTCAACGATCGCACAGCGACGTTTGGTAAATTACCGGTCAGAATTAATTTGTTTTAAAAAGAATTTTGCTAAAAAGCTTTAAAACGGTGATGAAATTTCTTTCGGAAATTCGTTGTACAATAATCGGAAGAAAAATTTTTATTTATTCATTTATTAGCAATCATAAAAATACATTCTTTAAGCTAATCTGCTGATTAGTGTACACACGTAAGAAATGTACTACAACTAGATGGCGTGTAGAGGTGTTCCATCCAGCGATATCACCTCGTCGTCGTCCTTAAAGGTCGGCTGGCCAAAGTCTGCTCAATCTTCTGTCGATTGCAGGCTGCAGAAGTGGCATGATCCGCGGGTTACGACGGTCGTAAAGTCTTGTATGGTCCCTAGTGCCACGTTCATGAAAGACTTCACGGACGTATGGAATATGGAAGTCCGTGTCCAAAGTGTGGTTGGACCACGGGGCATCCGCGATAGCTCGTAGGATCTTTGATTGGAATCGCTGTATGATTGCTACCTTAAATTTGGTGTCGCAGCTCCAAACCACGATTCCGTAAGTCCATATTGGAACGAAAACGAGGTAGTAGAGTATTCGTGAAAACTTGTGGTTGATGAATACATTATTAATCCATTTTACTTCAGGCATTCAATCAGTTTAAAGTGTAACTTAAGCTTCTGTCTTATCATAATATCCCTTGTGCTCTCGCTCCTCAAGTCTCGCCTGTGAAGTGGTTAACATGTTTGTGACCCGTCCTTTGGTCCCGGTCCCATACAGGAGACTGTGAACAGTTTAATATGCTCTTTCTGCGTCTGGTACTTCAACAGACTGTTGTAATTCAAACTACGGTTGAAATTTATTTACCACTGAGAGTCACAGCAGCAAACGTACATTCAGTTTTTAAATTTATGCTCAGCGGTCTTAGTACTCGACACGATATGTATTACTAAGGTGGATTGAATGCCCAGATCATAATACTACATTAATATTTCAAAGGATATGAATATTGAATTAAGAAAGTTGTGTTAGTGGTTATAGCCTAATCACAAACAGAATTATCACTGTTGCACACCACTATAGAAAAATTATTCCGATTAGCGCTTTCTTCAAGCTTCTCAGCTCATCGTCAGATCGGAAGTAACCTTTTTTTGTTTTATCCTTGACTGGTACTTACTTGTACGTATAATCATACTGTATTTCTTCATATGGTACTTCACTTATAAATGCTTTCGTTTTCTTTATGTAGGCCTATTCGTCCTTTTTCAGTAGCACCATTGTGTTTCCTTTGTCTGCCTTCGTAACTATAATATCATTCTTTTTTTATTTTATTTTTTAGTTTATTTACAGTTGATCTGATTTTTTGTTCGTTTTTTGAGTTATACAAATTTTTCTTAAATATTTTATCTACTACATTACCTGCTTCCCACCTTATTCGTTTTTTATCATTTTCAAGTTTTTGTATTATGCTTTCGCATTCAGTAATGGGTTTTTCTTTATTTAATTCTGGTGGCGGCGCGTATTTTAAACCTTTTGCTAACATTTCTTTTTCTTCTGTATTGAAAGTTACCTCTGTAAGGTTTATTACTCTTTTTTCATAGTTATTTTTAGAGAGGTGTTCCTTTTTTATTTCGTTCTTTCTTATTAATTTATTCAACTTATCTACCATCTTTTTATTTTTATTTTCTAATTTCTTTTCTACGTACCCCAAACCAAAATTATATAATATCTCTTCTAACTCTACATACGAGTATATTCTTAACAACTCTATATTATGTCTGTCGTATAATTCCCTATTATATTTATTAATTAAGCCGTAAAGTGACCTTATTTCTAATTTTATCCACAACTTCTCGCTTTGTTCTTTTACTTTTTAGCTACCGCGTTCTTATTTTTAATTTTAACTTGCTCGTATTTCGGAATGACATTATTAGCCAGACATGAACTGAGAAGCGTCAAGTATGCAAAAAGTCGTGGGGAGTCTGACTAACGAGATGTAGCGTTATCATTGTCAGCAACGTGGTTCTATTGTCAGATGTTTGTTGTGTTGTTACAGAAAAAAAATATTTCGATTGTCGTATACTTTCGCCGAGAAATTGCACAAAACGTTGAAAACACACGTTCCTGTTGTTACCGTTTGGAATTCGTCAGCAAACGGAAGAATTCGCACCAACTCGAGTGCGCGCGCGCTCGTGCGTTTCTAACTGCCGCCGGTTTTGTTGTGTCGGGTAGAAATCACCGTACTTCCTCATACGATACAGGAACAAAGAATTAAGGAGGGTGAGCGAGCGGTGACTGTGTTTTGAAGAAAGGGGAGAGCCGAAGCTTTCTATATACGTATACTGCGGCCGACAGATTCACGGAAAACAATGGGGCGGGCGGAAACGACGGCATTCCTAAATTTGTTATCAAGCCGGTGTAACGGTTCATGAGATGCCAGGAGCCAGTTCGTCCTAGGTGGTCCACACTCGAGCGTGTGTTACTGTGCGTAACGTATATGGGTTCTGTGTTCTCACGTCACTGCGAAATAGGCTACCATCCGCATTGGAAGTATTAACGCAGCCATTGTCTTATATGAGCCAACGATTTGTATTTGTTAGGGTTGTCGTCGTTCATGCGATAGGGGGATCGTCTGAGGGTCGGGGGATTTTTATCTACTTCCGGGATTTTACCAGTCCTTAAACGAGGATTAGTATCGGTGACTTTAAGGAGCATATTACCTCGGTTAAGTATCAGTTATATTTTAACTGATAAATGTGTTATATATAATACTTATTTCACAATACATATGTATAATACTTATATACAATGTAACAACTTATTTCACAAGTGTTTATATTATGTATATTACGTTGCGGTTTTGCATTTAAATTAAAGCAATTTCATGTTCTTTTACTTTCAGCGTTGAAGTGGTTCTTTATTGTAATGTAACAGAATTAGTAGGTCCAAGGTACAGTATAACAACATTAATGAGATGATATCAGTAACCTTAACAGACACCAAACAAACAATTATAAAAACCAAGGAAGAAACAAGAAGTACAATACAATGTCTAGAATAATTGATCTACTTTATGTAATAAGGAAATAAATATAAATGATAAGTTAAATGAAGTTAATACAATCAGTGTTAAAATGGAAAAAAGTGAGTAACCGTAATAAGTGTTAATCACACAGACAGGACTGTGGGGATTAATACCAGTTTTGAGTGAATATTAGCCATTACAATAAACACCAAACCAATGTTTTAGACAAATCAAACCAACAAACAAAGTGGTTCAGTGATAATAATAGTTATTATAAGGTAGATTTTAATGTTAAGAGAGTATTTGTTAGTTTAAATATAGTTGCTAATTTTCCCTATTCTTTTTCATTAATGATTGTCATTCAAGGGAAAAAACCAGCAGTTATGTCAATACCAGTAGTACAGTACATAACAGCTTGTTCATACTACTAAAGAGTTATGTGAGTTTGAGTGAAAATAGTAAGTAAAGACGGACCATAATGGACTGAGAAAAAATATTGTTTATAAGTTAAACAGTTTTGTTAGGTTTATGAAAGTTAGTTTATTTGTTTAGTGTTTATTGGAGTATTAGCCAAGAAGGCATGACATTAAGTTAATATGTTTGTATTTTTTATTAATGTAATGATGTTATAATAATGATGAGTATGTTAATCTCATGTAATAACATACAAGAGAACAATTGTAATTAATAAGAAGGGTTCAAACCAACAGGTCAAATAATAAATACAAAATGAAACAGGGTGCTAAAATAAACACGATGACATAGGCCAATGTTAAAATAAGAAAATTATTGTCAGAATAGCGAGTAAAGTATCAAACCAATGTAAATTAATAAGAAATAGTAAAATTCATAAGATAGGCATTATTTCTATAATAGTAACCACATTTTTAGAGTAGGCCTACATTAATGAATTAGAAAATGATTTTGTAAATGTCAAACTGTATAAAGACCCATAAAACTGAATTTTGTAAAGATGATAAAACATCTAGTAGGAAACTCACACATATCAAGTGAGATACCAAAATCCTTCTCTTTTTACAAGGATGATCACTGTGTAAACCAATTTTAGTACAATTAAGTATTAGTTAGAGAGTAATTTGGAGTGGAAAATGTAAAAACAATATATTCTAAATAATAAGTGTCACATGACCCTTAAGTTCAACTGTATTGGCCAATGGGAATTTAGCAAATTTTGGTCAAGCTAGTTGAAAGAAAAAGAAAAACTCTACATTCTGTTGTTAGACATAAAAGTGTACAAGTCAGCTCTGTGTAGCCAAGAGCTAAAAAGTATAGCAAAGGATCAAATCTGAGTTGAAGAAAAGAAGCAAACTTATTGTAAAAAACCAGAATAAAACATAAATGGAAGCAAAATGAAGATAATATAAATTAATACAAATAAATCAAAAAGAAGAACAAGTAAAAAGAATATCTTAAAAAATACAAAGTGAATAAGTATCTCTACTTTTGGTGAGAAAATAACCTTATTATAAATCACAGTTTACAACTACACAACCAAGATTAACTGAACTAACACTTTAAACAAAACACTAGTGAAAAAAGAAAACTAATATATACACAGTGGACATATTATATAAATAGTTTTATTTGAAAGAAACTGATGGAAGAACTTTTCACATCAAGTTAGGTGAGTAACAAGCGGCCATCTTGTTCTTTTGTTTGGAACTCTGGGTAAAGACGCCATGATACTTTACAGTGATAATTTAAATTAAATTATTATTTTTGTCATACTTAATAAAATTAATTCTGTTTTGTATTAGTAAATAAGATTTAAAAGATTGTGATGTATTGTACTTCATGTATGCATTTCTGAACTTTTCAATAGAAGTCAACCAAGAACCCAAGAATTAATATTATAAAATAAAAATATTATTTCACAATCGAACTGAGTGAAGTAGTCGATACGGGAAATAAGCTATTTCGACCTAAGAGTCGTCAAACCGAATTTAAATAAAATAAAAGTTATGAATATAATCAATTGGTTTTAAATGAGTTTTACTTATAAAATAAATTAAGATTAAAAGATTTTTGAGTAATAAAAGAAGAGTGAACCCACATTGGCGATTGGAACTTCAATGTAAACAAGGAATTAAGCAGATAGCCTAACCTATATTAGCCAATTCGATATTACGATCGAACCAAACATAAATAAACTTTTCTTGTAGGAATTTTTTTATTATTATCAAACCAACGAAAGTAAATAATAATTAATATTTTTTTTAATCAATAATTTGTAACAACAAAATCAAATCAAAACAAATCAGCATAAACAAATTAAATTAAATCGGATAAAACCCTACACAAAAGAGAATAATACACTTCTTCATAAATAAATCGTCACACCCCAGCTCTACAAAAGCGGGGAATTAAACTATATTGTAAAAGGAGCAATATTTGAAATAAATATTACAAACAATTTCTACAATCTATGAATTAAGATAAACTTAAAACAGTAAATAATATTCAAATACTAGAAGGAAAGAGTCACTTTCGTTTTCAACGTTACACAATGGCGCTTCCAACTCGGGTGATTCTTTTCTGAACGTAGCCATCGTGCGATGTCACGGCCTCGATTTGAGACTTTGGAAGAATTTAGGACTTTGGGGATCGGTCACTGAATCCTACACCCGGCCAAATACCACCACGGGGAAGTGTCAAAAGCTAAACAGAGCACATAACAGATACATAATTGTTTTTATTGCTATTAAGTGCCGTCTTCTGCTATAACGCCTCTCGTGGGTTCTATTTTTTTGTATAATTTGGAGTTTAGCAAGACGGTGTGTGTTGCTACGTGCGATCAGGTCACCCCAGGCCACGCGGAGCGCACCAGTGTTGTTTACACTAAACTACAACACACGATACCCGTACATTGTCGTACAAGTTCGGCGAACATCAATTTACTGAGATCAACAGAACCGACATTTGGGGTCACTGAAATTTATTAAAAACTACGTTTTGCCTGTACGAAGTTAACCTGCAACCGTCGGTAATTTAAACTATAATCGTGCTTAAAACTAACGGTGACGAACGTAGAGCCACCCTTCAGCAACCCTGAACGCGAGTCGAACTTTGCCAATACGTAACCATCCCGTGTTTGAAGTCTACAGAAAGCCTTCCAAATTCTTTACAAAGTTCTTCTTGAATTAAAGTAGCACAGTAAATAAACAGATCGCAGTAAGCACGTCGATTTAGGCTTTTTTATATCAAAAATGTCCGAGTTGTATAACCCGTTAACAGTATTGTCTTCTCTATAATAGTAACCTCCTGTTTCCTGGCCCGTCATTGTACTTTACGGTCATAATATATTTACGACAGAATCGAGCATGCAGTGACTTACACATATGTAGAAATAACACAGCAGGAAGATTGTGAAACAAATGACACACGGTATAAGAACGGTTAGCTGATTGAAAGTGGAAAATGTAGCCAAGAAAGTGGAAGACAAAGAAATGGAACAACCAACCATGAAACTCTTGCCAGAAGTAGTTTATTGTACGGAGCGAAGACTTTCTGTAAATCACAGAAAGTAAGAGAATGTAACACGAATCAGTAGAATTCACAGTAGAATTCAGTGATGTAACTTTTTTTCTGGGCCTCCTCCGCAGCAATACTTTGTGGACTCTTCCCCCGCAAATACTAAAATTAGATAACAGAATACGTTTTCCTCAAAACTGTTTACAATCTCTTCTCCTAAGCCTAGGCCAGTTTCATCGGCTATTTCTATAAATCCTATAAAGCTTTCATTCACGTTTAAGTTGGTGGGCCTTCCTGCTTCATTTTCAGAAATTGAGACATATCTGATTATCTGACTCAGTTTATATTTTCCGTTAATGTCTTGTGTGGTATCCATTATTACAGAGAAAACCCTGAAAAGATTCAGTTTGTTTCAAAATAATATCTTCAACTTTTTGAGGTAACAGCTGAATGAATTTATTTTGAATTTGAGCCTCATATACTTCTCCCTGTTCTTCGGACCAGTGATTATTTCTTGCAACAATGGATGGTATTTACACAAAAGATCGATAGTTGCAAAAACGTTTCCGTTATTTGGATTGCCTGTTTCTCTTTGTGGTTTCTAAAGGCTAAGTTTGAAGTTGCCAATGTCAGAGTAACATTTACAACACGATTAGGTGTACTTTTGGCCATTTGTTAGTTTCCTTTCTAACGAATAACGATGCAGGGCTGGCCGGTTACTTCGTGCTTTCTTAACTTGAATTTCACCGTGTTGTGCATTTAACGAATAATGTATGCTTTCAAAGTACATCACTAGGTACTGGTAAAATAACATAAGAAAATAAATGTATTCGTTGTTGGTGTTAAATTCATACGGAGAAATTTGGTTTTACTTAAGTTCAGTGGTTTATACCCATTCTTAAAAATTAAGGGGTAATGTTTGAGCGGGCCCCCCGCATTACGGGCTCGTCTATTTCACCACTGATAGAATGTATTTAGAAGACTGGTGGGAATATCTCGTAGATGACGGAATGAAGACCAAAGGAGTAAATTCGAGTGGATGGTACTTTAGTGACTGATATTGAGGGAAGATAGCTGGAATGGTTATGTTGAAAAGATTTCCGAATACAAGACTGCCGAATAAGATCATGCAGTGGGACCTTTCAAACCGCCGTAGTGTGGAAGACCCAAAAAGACCTGGAAAGATGGTGTGACAAATGTAATGAGCTCAAGAGACCTGAGAGATCGCCGACGGGATGACAGACCGAAATGAAAGTTAAGACATCGGACAAAGTAGTCGGATGATTGGAAACTTGTATGTATTTACTGTCGTACACTATAAGGGTGTGTCGTACTTACAGCCGGAAGGAAACGAGCCTCTCCTTTATATTGTCCTTCCTCTAAAATCTCCATATCGTTTCGAAACTAAAACCTCTAGAACTTGGTTTTCCTGGTCTTCCCCCTCCGTCTGCCTTTTCCCTCTGATAACATAGTCAGCTATCTGTATATATAATTACGTCCCCTACCCATTGCCATTTTATTGTAATGAACCTTTTCCAACACACTTGTTTTTCCCGCGTATTCTCTTAGGGGACCTCAACATTACGCACTCTGTTCCTCCATGAAATCCTTTTCACTCCCCTTCAGCACCATATCTCAAAGCCCCAAATCGTTCTATTCCCTGTCCTCCATTATCCAAAACCATAAAGGCCACACGTACCACGTAATAAGGTGTACGAGATTTTTTCGTGTCCCACGTTTTGTATCTACGCTTTGAATGCGTTTGTTTTTATGTCTGCAAGTATCTATGCTTGGAGTTTTCTTCATCTGAGAACCATTTATTTATCCGAAACGGAAGAGGAATCGTGTAAATTCTTCACATTGTCTTATTACGTGAAAAGTAGTGGCAGCTAGCCAGTCCGTTCGCATTTTTGTTTGTAGTGTAAGCTATTTACTTGTATAAATGGTTTTACAGGAAATATATGATTACAATTCCGTATGCATTGAAGGGTTTTAATCGCACGTAAAGTGTACATCACTCGCTCTTCCGTTTTTTGAGTAATTACAAGATCTTCAGCAAATTACCATATCAAACCGAGTAAATTACACTGTTGATTCGCATGATTTATGCGTCTCCTTGAACGCCGCAACACGTTTATTGGAAATAGACTGCAGCTGTATCCAATTCACTTCCAAAGTTTGGTCCTTCATAATTTGTTATTGTTTTTATAATCCACCCTTCTACCTTCAACAACAGACTGACATCTCTCTTCGCCAATTTACACAAATTTTGACCAACGTTTCTTCTGCTGGCTAAAACACTCGCCTTTGATATAAGTTATTCTCTTTTGTAATATTATTTTTGCGAATATCCCATACTAATCTTCCCCAAGACTTCCCCTACCTCACTCCCCATATATATATTCTTTATTGTTGTATTTTATTTTATTCTTTATACATGTCCATTAATGCTGCTAGTGTTCTTTAATATATTTGGTTTAATCTTGAGCTTCTCTCTCTCCTCAGTATTTCTTTTTCATTCCCTCATGGTTACCTCTTTTACTGTTCGTAAACACCTATTTAATTTCAGGAGCAGGAGCTTGTGTTTCGCTTTATATCAATCCTGAACACTCATCATTATGTAAAAACACTGGTCTGTATACTGTCTTTTGTCGTGTTTTGTAATAAAAGGTTTGTAATCCAAGAAGCAATTATCCCGTGTACCAAAGCGTGATTCTGTTTCTTCATCGTCTTCTAAAAGGATCAGACTTGTTTACAGTTTATTATTTACAACAAATTTTTCCGTCATAGTGATGATGACTAATGAAATATGGTGACTATATAACAGTGTCGTCATTCCATTCGGGTAACAATGGTAGATCGTAGGTCGCTAGGAGTGAATCATCAAAGGAACGTTGTGGCTGGTGATTATGTTGGTATTTGTATACGGAGAGAGAGTGAGTGAGTGAGAGAGACCTTCGCGTGTGGTGCTGTGGAATGTCTTGTTACTGCCGGCGAAGGTTGTCCTCAAAGCGGCGTTATGTCTCAGAATAGAGGGCCAAGTATGCAGATTGTTCTGCACGTGACGGAAGTTTTTTTCGCGTTTTGCAAACGCCAGAACGTACCCTTTCTAATACAGAACCTGTCGATTTGAGCGTGATCTTTTGTATAATATAGTATTACTGTTTCCGAAACACTTGAATGTGCACCAAGTAATTCTGTACAATCGTTTTTGTCACTCTTTACGTCATTTTATCTTGTTCGAAGCGATCTTCAGTATATCTTTCTGTGTCCTTCCTTCGTTAACGTTTTTCGAAGTAGTTATATTTCCCTGTTCCTGTCATCCGCGTGACACGTATGATAGGCCTATATTAAAATCTTGGCGAATCACTGGCCGCCATGACGAGGTAAACACCACTATTATATTGCGTGATTCATATATTATTTCCGTTTACGGATAAACAGAACCGATAACGAGTAACTGATTCTTCGACATTGGTTGGTAGCATTTATCCGAAGTCTTCATAACCCACAGACGTTCCAAAGAGAGGATTCCAGGTATGTTTTCTCTGTGAATCGTTTACTGAGCTAATCGTTGTTGTTCAAGTGGTTTGTATAGAAAAACGTTGAACACAGTGGTAATGAAATGGTGTTTGCCCGAAGTAAAATTTTAATTATTTGGTTACACGTTACATACAAATTTGTATTAACATTGAATTTTTTTCGGTGAAGGGTTTGTGTGGATCGGTCAAAAATTATAACACAAATTTTAAATTATTTGTGTCGACGTTTCGACAATGTTTATTGTCATCAACAATGTCGAAACGTCGACATAAATAATTTAAAATTTGTGTTATAATTTATGACCGATCCTCACAAACCCTTCACCGGAAAAATTTCATTGATTGACGGTCACTACGAATTTAAGGATGTATTAACATTAGTAGACATGCTGCTTTGCATTTACGAGGTCGTTTAACATTTTATATACCCCAGGTTCAAAAAATGTTTAGCTTCTGGGATCTTGTCTTCAGTGCTGTCATCGTGATCTAAAGACTACGTCTTGCGGCTGCTCCGACAACTTGTTTCTTATTCCTTCTGCTCTTTTATTCTGCCATCCCATCCTTTCGTTCCTGATATTTTCCCGATACGTTTTTTTAGGTTTCCCAAGTGCTTTTGTTGGTAGGGTGTTACTTTCTAGGTCGTCCATGAAAAAATCATCGTGACTTATATTTCGTATAAATTTAATCTTTTTATGACCGTTTCTAATAGTAGTAACTCCCGTTTTTCTCCTTAATTTCCTTTAATATCTCTAAATTTGTTTTCTTTCCCTCTAACAGGTTCTTGCCATTTTCCCCCAAGGACGAGACAGATCTTCTGCTCCTTCGAGACGGGTCTTCTTCTGTTTTCCAACGTTCTCACTTCATTAAAGCAACGTGCGCCGTGTCAAAGATTTTGCAAAAACTATCCTTAAGTCTGTGTTCAAAGCTTATTTGATAACAAATTGTTTCTGCCCATAAATGCTTGTTTTGCAAAGGCCGTTTCTTTTTCATTTCTATCATAAATGTTGTGTGACCGTCTTCGTCGCCGACATCGTGAGTTTCAAGGATTTCGTCAGAGGCGTGGGCCGGACTCATGAAAACTTGATTCGTCTAACGCTTTCGAGATCGTCCTGCACTCCATCTCCCGAGCGGTGTGACCCGCTTACGATGTCATCCATCCGGTCCTCCTCTTGGTTTCTACTGGGACCTGTGTTCACAGATCTCATTTAAACTGAAGATAACTGATACATCTCGAATCTGTTTCACACGTAAGTCCATTTTCCGATGCCAGTCCCTCTCCCTAGAAGGGAGGCCCATCGCCTGGAAAGAGATGGTGACGTAGGCCTATCTAGGCATTCAGCTTGACCGGCGCCTACCGGCTTCAACGCCCACGTCACCGAAACCTTACACAAAGCTCGCGGCGTCCGAGCCTAATTATTCCTATTTTTCTCGTGCCGCAGTCGCCTGGCTCTGCGCACAAAAGTTACAATTTTTTTGTTTTTGTTTTTGTTTCTCAGGTCTGTACTGACCTGTGTGGTTCCGCATGGTGGTCACATCTGTCAACCACCAACAGGTGTAGACTGGAAAGGTTCCAGTCGAAAATCCTCCATTCCTTTTGGGGGTCTCCTTGGTTTGTCAGAAATGATGTAATTCCAGGAGGTCTTCGAGTTTCTACCCTGTCTGCTTTTGTCCGGTCGTTAGCTGTAACTATCTGTGCTGAAGCTGCGACCTCATCCTTCCTTTACCTACGGACTATCAGCACAACAGAATCTCCACCCCCCGATCCGGGTCGCACGCCCTCAGGCGATTCTTGATGATCCGCCATAAAGGCATCCTCGTTTGTGACTTCTCATCCCAGACCTGGAGCTAACCACTGAAAACTGTCATTTCTTCCTTCCTCGTACGCTGCTTGCTGCTGTTATCCCTGTCACCGGCACGGAGGCTCTCTGCCTCGCGGAGAGCGACCGACGCCTCACGATTTCTGCTTGCTGACATTGAGACAGGAGGCACACGTCGCCTGAATCGTTTCCAGCAGCAGTGATACACTAAAGTCTTCTTCCTCCGCCACGTAGTGATGTAACCCCTCCTTAATTTTTTTTTTTTTTTTTTGAGAGGCTACGAGTTAATTAAAACTAGGCAGAAGGCCTAGAGAAGCAAAATAACAAAATAAAGCCCTGGGTCCAGTGAGACGGGACTTGCAATAAAACTCGCTATTAACAACCAATAACATTTTTTTTTTTTTATATCTTGAAAACATTTCCTTTTACATAATTTGAGAAAATTTCTGAGATCATATTTTGTATGCATACATATATATCAATTCCACTTCAAATATTCCCCATCACAATTCGACATTCAATATATATAAAACCTATAAGTCATAACATCATCTATTATTTAACCCGCACCCTCAATTTTTCAAATATCCTTTTCTTTACCTGATTCAACATAAATACACATAAACAAGTATACATATATCACAGACAATTCACCAATATCACAAATATAAATAACAAACAACCTTATAACATGAAAGCCTTGTGGCCCGCCTATATATATATTTTTTTATATATCGCCCCATCATATAAAACTGTCAACCTACCATATATATATATCTGTATACATACATGTAGTGCACCCACAAGAATCTGGGTTGGCCAGAATACAAGTTACAACTCTAAATGCCCATGAACAGTCTGTATAAAATTAGTGAAATTATAATTTACAAGTTTTCCAGAAATTCTGGTTTGGCTATGATAATTAAAAAAGCACAAGTTACAACCTTTATGTGACATGAACAGCCGGTATGAATTTTGTGACATTATAATTTATAAATGTTTAAGAAAATCTGGTTTGACAATAATAATTTAAAAAATACAAGTTACAACCTTTATGTGACATGAATAGCCTGTATGAATTTTGTGACATTATAATTTATAAATTTTTAAGAAAATCGGGTTTGACCCGGCAGCCGACATGTTCCTAAGCATGACCGGACATACATTAACATGTGCATGGGGCCTGCATATATCTGCACGCTAAACCTGCCTACCCAAGGTCTAATGAGGGGACCGGACTGAAACTGAATAAAAAGAACTTCCAACCCTTATATGACCCAAAGCATAATTTTAAATGTGTTTTAAAACCATAATTACAATAAATAACAGAACAGGAATTATAACTGAACCAGACCAGCCGGTCGGGTTCATCCTGTCACCAACAGCACCCACCTACATGTCTGAAATTCCGGCCCCCAAATACTTAAACAACCCCCCTTACAGTACCGAGTAAGAAAATGTGGAGCATGAAATTTAATGCCTCGGACACATGCCACCCCCCGGGCTTACACTTAATGTCGAATGTAAGTACACTCTATACATAAAGTCCCCAAAATCCGCGCACAACTTATGTCCCGTTGGACCAGGGCCCAATTAAAACGTCATGAAGATGAAAAGATGTCATGGTGTGTCACAAAATACAATGAGTCTTATTGATTGTTAACTGCACACATAGGTGGTTTCTATGTGGGCCAAAATATAATAAACTGGTTGGATATCACCTTATTTAAATGAAGCCGATTTCCAGGAGTTCAGTGGTCAGTGACTCCAACGTCTAGGTTATGGGGTTTTGCTGAGGCATGGTGATCTTGCCGTTCCTTCCGACAGGTGAAGTCGAGAGCCTTTTAATAAGTTCAGGAGCAGATGGACATGCCTGGGCCGGATCCTCGACTGGCGCAGGGGCCCTAAGCATAAATGATAATTAGATAGATGACCAAACACTTATTTTCACAGCATAACTCACACACGCACCCTCGATTGAACCAGTCCAGAACAAATTTGAACAGGCCCCCCTGACGATTTAAACAATGCTCGTTTTAATTAAAATATAACGTCTTCTCTTTTGACATTTATAAAATTCTCACAGACGCCCATAAAATCAATTTATAAGTTTCAATTTACTAATTATGCCTACGTGAGAAAAAAGTTTGACATACCATAACCTGTTCAGTTTTGTACACCGCCACGTGCTAATGCATTAGAAAACCTTGTAAGTTTCCCGAAATTACACAATTTACTCCCCTAATGTGATGGGCAATTGCTGTATCTTAATTACAATATAAATTAATTAAATAAGAGATTAAATAAATTATAATTCTATGACACTGAATACTTTAAGTTCACGCCACATGGTGTGCATATTCAAAAGCTATCCATTTCCATCCATTCTGTAGCGTGACAGATGTATGCATAATATTGAATGGCAATTGATCATTAGAATAATGAAGTTATAATATTTAAATTTAAAAGAAAGCATTAAGTTTAATATAAATAGATTAATTCATAGCAACTGTGGAAAGAAATCATTATTATAAAGAAAATACAAGTTCAAATAAAAGGAGTTACTAGTGATGAGTCATCCAAGACCAGTCTCATAACCAAAGGTTTTCAAGGTATAACCCAGGAAGGTAAAAAAGTAAATAACAAAGCAGTACTGAATATGACCAAACCCACAACGAGGACGAATAAATAGAATAGAAACCCTAAAATAAGCCAAGATCAAACAACACAGGTGGTGTATTTCTAAAATAAAGAAGAAGATGGAGAAAATCCCAAGAAACCTGATGGCATCAAGAAGAAGATGGAGAAGATACCAGTCCCAGAAGGCAGGAGAAAAGAAGACTGATGAAAGAAGAAGAAGGCAGCATCCTGAAGAAGATGTCATGCTCTTATAAAAGACACCCAAATCCCTATATCCCCAAAATAAATATTTAAAAATAAAAGTATAACGAAATAAAAACCACATGTATATAAATTTAAGAGAGAGAAGTGTATAAAGTAAAAGTTGCCTGTGAACTAAGATGAAACAATAATATAGTACCCATGGAACAAATCTCCATTGAAAAAACGCTAACCAATTTATTATGTTGGTAAGACTATACGACCATTTAGCATTAACATAATATATAAGTGCAAAGTGAACCAGTGATAGTTTTGGGTATTATAAAAAATGAACCTTGTGTTTCATTCTTGGCAATCACAAACATTGAATGCAATGAAATATGCATTTTTCAATGACTTGAAATGTGTACTGTGACAATATGTTGTTCATAAGACATGAATCTGTTTAAAATAACATTTTGTTTTACATGAAAAAAGAAAAACAGATTTCATAATACTTTTTGAACAATTCATACTATTTATTTATTAATGACAGGGTACAATTCCCCAAAGACAATGTATAAAAGACGGTATAAAAACTGTAGAATCCTACTTATAATAATAGTTAGAAATAAGAATATAAATATAAGGTTTTTATGTATATAATATAAGAATGTTTAAAAATGTTTTAGATATAAGGCCATTTGTTTGGGTCTGATACAACTAACATCAGAACTATAAAAATAGTTACTACTTGTAAATAGTAGAGAGTAATTAGGATGTTAGTTAGTAAAAAACCTTTTTTGTAAGCCATATTTCCATGTTTAGAAATAAGGATTTTGTTGTAAGATGTCTGACTTGAAGACAACCATTTATTTAAAAAAAAAAAAATTCTTTATTTGGTTTAACTGTTATTTGTATTGTAACCAATACTAATTGTTATTGTGTAATTTGAAAACATGTTTAATTTATAATACTATATGTAAAAGTCAGAGAGGGTATCACACATCATATATTGTTTGTAAAGTTTTTGTAAGGAAAAAATGTTAAAAAATCTAGGCCAGAGAATGGAAACTAAACTTCATCAAAACAGAGAAATTGCTCAATTAAATGCAAATAAACAAAAGGGGTTTAGACAAAATAAACTTGAGATCATGCCATATAATTGCACATACCATTTAGAGAGATTTTAATAAATTATATTCAGAATTATAAATAAAAATGAAAATGACTAAACTCAGAAATTTGGACATGGGAGTCATATATTCCGGAATAATGTTTCAGAAAACAACTAATTCAATTAATTACCAGAAAATAAGGGAATATGAACCTTTTAATACAATATAGGATTATTAATATTAAATATAACTGATAAAATGGCTGAATTTATATAATGACAGGAAGTAAATTTTGATGTTTTGACTTTTCAGAGTATACCAAACTGAAAGTAAAATTACTATTTTTTGGACAGAAAACACTATAAAACGGCATTATTTAATCTGAAAATAAGCTGAATGAACTGAAAGATTAATTTAAATAACATCTAGTGAATAAAATTGATAAATAACCCAAGTTTAGGTATTTATATAGTGAAATATTAAAGTGTGCACAGGATATGAAAATATATTTGAACAATATAAAGAATAATATTATATTGGCTAAGAGTTTAATTGAAACTGGAGGAAACAGTTAGTTAATTATTGGTATTTGAACGGTTAACATGACAAACGTTTTGTAACGTGCCTAACCTAACTTATAATAGTCATATAAAGCGAGTGTATAGTACGTTATTGTGAAATCGCGAGTGACTTGTAAAATACTTCTAAAACTCTCATATTATAACAGAAACAATCAAGAAACACTAAAAAACACTGAACAATACAAATCTACTCCGAAAAACACCACAAAACACCAGAAAACTGTATAACACATTAACCAAATTAGTGTCGGAATAGGGAAAAGTGTTTTAACTTATAATTACACGGATACACTAAATACAACCCAGAAACAGTACACTAGGCACTACACAACATTTAACAAGAGATTCGCAGACACCAGAACAGGAATACTACAGGAAAATCTTTTATTTGGAACGTCGAATATACGAATGACATTTTACTAACTTCACGGCAGCCATTTGCAATATTGGTCGTCATTGCCAGGGCAACGCCTCCTAGTTCAACCCAGCTGTCGGTGAAAACAATTATTTTATTTTCAAATTATTATTCAATGTTTGTGTTTAGTAATAATTATTAATTTGTTGTAACGTTATACTTTTTAAATATTAGCCCGATTTCTCTGACTTTGATAATAATTGGCTGTTTAAAGAACCCTGTATAATTTTTATATAATACTTTGAAACTTTTTCGATATCCTGAGAGTCGATAATAATCGATAAGAGTCAAATTGCTATTAATTAATAAAACATTAATATTCTTCAACACTAAATAGTTCTTCATTTCATAAATATTACTAGTTATCATTAATATAATTATAATTAATAATCTGTCAGGACTTTGCCACCTATAAGTGAAGATAACCTAAAAAATAAAAAGGTAAACAAGTATCGATTGGTTTGAAGACAATCTTATGAGTGGTGATAGTTTATTTAAAATATACCAAAACTTTAATAAAAATTTTCAGAAGAGCATTACACTTTTTAAAACTTCACAGCCCTATATTAATTAATTGATTATAATTAATTAATTAATAAAATTAAATTTTTTTTTTAATTATTTTTTTTATAAAAATAATTTTTTTTTAAATTTTCTTCAAAACAATAATTTTTGTTTTGAAACTTTCGGTGAAGCTGAACATACATTTCTTCATCAACATTACGCTACTCGACCAGTCTTGCTACCATTGGGACTCGACCAGCTGGGAAACTTAAGGAAGTGTTTCAGGCCAGTAAGACGTCGAGAGGCACACCAATTACACACCAATTTAAGAACTCACAATTCAATCACATTTGTATTATTATTACAACTCACATAACACTCAAATTCACATTTTATTTTACGCAAACCATTATATACATTCTAAATGTACTCACCGCAGACCTGGGCGAGATTATCTAGCCATAGCGAGAGCGTTGTCTGTTTCCAGTCCAGTATTAGGCACCCGTCTGCTGTACCGGCACCATGTTTATCATCTGGCAGCCATTGGGCTCGACCCAGATGCTGGAATCCTGCCACGGGTGCATAGACACCTCGCTACAATGACGCAACGCAACGAATGCGTCTCGAATAACGCGGCGAGAGCTCTACTGAACCGCGGGACGCGGCGTCAGGTACAGTCCCGAATCGTCGTCGTCTCGGATATCCTTGTTCTTTCCCAGTACAGTAAGGTGTACCGGCAACCCGGTATAGAAATTTCATTGCCGTCGCTTCAACTTTCTGTTGTTGTTCCAACATTCAGAAGCGTTGCACAATATTGAGAATCGCCGAAAAGTTATAGAATTTTAATTCGGTACCCCATCGAGTGTCTTTGTGCTTCATTTAATTGTTCTGCACATTTGTTAAATTTATTTATTTAGTCATAAACGTTCCGCTGATATCACGTACACAAAATCTTAAATCCAAGGTATCGGTTTGCTCAATAGAGCGAACATTAATCGCTAAATTTGCTCGAACAATGTTTCGTCCACGGAAAGTTTTGCAGTCTGATTAAGTAGTCAGGTTATACACGCAAGATCTTTTCCGTAACTCGTATTAAATTCGTGGTTTTTCTTCAAAATTAACAAATACTGCACGACTGTCTTTATAAAACTGTGTTTAGAATAGTGTTATCAAATGTAAAACAAATTGTATTCTGTTTTTTTCCCACATGTATATCGTTAGTGTATGAATTAAAAGTCAGGTTATAATGGATACCCTTGTCTAACACCACTATGCCTGACGATGATCGCTTTTGTTATGATTGTTAACAAGAAAAGCTATATATAAACAAATTCGTATTCATTACATGTTGACATTTCAGTTTCCTGTGAGGTTACTAGATATGGAACTGTCGTGATCCAGTTGTATGTTGCGTTATTAAGGAAATCCTGTCTCTTAATTAGTAGCATTGCGGTGCATGCAGACTGATAACGTAGTGCCTCGCGTGAGCGTGTTTTTCTTTTACGTCTTTGTTGGAATTTTCCACCTCGGCTGTTGGATTGTCTTGATCCAATTACACGGTCTATTATCTTCCGACGCATTAAGGAAACCGTAAACCAGTATTAGTCGAGCGTGGCTGACGTCTGGAGTATGTGTTTGTTTACCCATGGGCCTCTGGTTATTGAAGTCTGTAAAAAAAAACATAAAATACTGTTGTTTCTACAGATCTGATAAAGAATGGTCGTTGATGTATTGCCTACAGTCTCAGGCGCAGAGACCCGGTCGTTGAAAAATTAATTTCTTTTATTAATTTATTTTTTGTTTTTAAATTAATCTTCACGCCTTCCTCTTTAAAATAATCTGTAATTTATAGGTATTTTCTTCTTTTTTAACTATACAACGAATTTTTGAAATTATCTCACGCACTTCAAGGAAGATTTTTTTGGCATTTGGCGATTACATTTTGGATTGTATTTTTAATTATTTTTTATTTGCTTTTATATACTGAGGTAATTTTTAAAAATACAATGTACTCTCCCCTCTTGCCTTGGCAGCACCGATTCCATACTTCTGTCAGCTGTTTGTAACGATTATTTTTTATTGTTACCGAAGAGGTTATGTTTACGTTTTGAATACATACTAGTAGGGTTTTCCGATGCATTCCGAAAATTCATGTTTTAGGCCTCAAGGAACGTTTTGTCAAAAACCGTTATAGATTTAATGAAATTTTCAGGGTGTGTGATTCTTATAAAATTACAACACAAGACCAAGTTCATTTTGTGATAAATTGATATGTTATGGTTTTGAAGTATAAATATTTGAAGTGTTGGAACATACAACAAACATTTGTTTTACCAATTTATGTTCTCAGATATTTCAATATCCTTTGGTTGCGTTATTTATAATAAGGTAATAAAGCGACAATACAAATTTTACAATACAGTAAATATAGGCTGAGTGAATGTTCCGTACATTAGCATGGGTAAGCATGCAAGGACCGAGTCCGCTCAAGGTTTCTGGTATGAAGAAAAGAGTGCGGAACTGTGCGCAGTGGTCCAGAAAACATTTTCGTTCAGATTCACCAGATCCTGCAGTTCTCAAAGGTTCCGAACATTTTTTTTTTAATATTCACCAATAATTTTCTAAAACACTTTTTGAATTTCGACCTCAAAACATTTTTATTATACTATACGCACGTATAACAATTTCAAAAAATTAAACTAGATTATGAGTGCTAGTAAATACAGTCACATTACACAAACTTATTAAAGTAACCTGAAAGTAAGATAAGAAGGATTGTTGCGACGCCAAAGGAAAAGATGGGAGGTTATTATCGTAAATTCGAGAGAGATGCTGTGAGTATGAGGACGGAAATATTCGGTACTGACAGAATAAAGAAATGTATCAACATAGAAGAGGCCAAGCCCGATTTTATGCTGCATCGCCTAAGCGAATGCGATAAGGAGGAAGACTTCTTGTAACCGTGGACTAAGGATCTGAAGTTATAACTGCGAATTTACAAGTGGTGACGCCCCCATTCAGTGCAACTTTTGATTTTTTTTTTTAATTTATGACTCAAACGGTATGAAATATCTGTATGATAAAATTCTGACGTGAGGAACTACGAATCTCCAAATCATAAATTCAGAACCGCTTTTCGAGACTTTTTTTGTTAGCAGAAATTTATTTGTGACAATTAAAAAAAGAAGTATTATTGGAATACGTTAAGAATTAAGGGCTCTGAGGAATTCTGACCAATAGTGTGGACCGTTGTGCGGCGGATCTTCGGACTTGATACACCCGTTAAAAAAAATAAGAAGTGTAATACAATTTAAATGAACTCTTTCAAGAAATGAATTTTCATGCAAGAAACCATGATTCTGACATTCGTGCACATAGCTCGTATTTTACCAAATGAAATGCTTTATGTTTACGAAATGACTTTTGTTAGTCGATTTTCTGTTGTAAAATTGCGAAGAAATACCAACATGGTGATCAAAATTGCCAGCCTTCTTTTGTATATTATATTATCAACAAACAGCGAGATACACCATCGTGAATGAGTGGAACAAAAATTTTATTGTATTTCATTCCCCATAATTCATTTATCGCCATTGATATTTTTATCTAAAAAAAAAAATAATAATAATATGACGGTATAAAATTCGATATGAATATACCTTGAAACACATACTTTTTTTTGTATCGTTTGAAAACCGCCTGAAGTCACCTTTTCGAAAGTCGAATATGTGAAACTTATGGAGTATAGTTGGTGGAATAGTTGGGTGGAGTGTAGACCTATGCGTGGAAATGTCGCAAACAACTCCACGCACTCCTGACCGGTATCTGGCACCAGGAATAGCTGACCGTATACGTTGAGTGAGCGGACAAATGGAGGGTCTCCATTAAGCGGCCAAGAGCACAGCTGTAGTCTTCTTCAGGCGTAGAAAGCTCGCTCCCAGACTCAGGTCTGGGATACCCAACTCACCTGGTCTCTGGTGCGCCTTTAATTTGATACCCCATGTGGACGTTTGGATTTTATCAAAATTTTACTCTTTCATATTTTTGCCTCATGCCCCTATCTTTTGAGGGTATCTAGCGCTTGACCTCGTTAGACGTCTCAACTCGCGGACGCATTCCGAACAAGTAACCCGGAAAACAGCCATTTGTCTATATCAGCTCTGTTCTCTGCTCTGCAGCAATGCAATGTTCCGCCGTCCAGGCAGGCTCATCGTGACCACATACGCGATACCGATGGCTATCTACGCGATCCCAGTATGGGGCTGCTTGGCAAAGACTCCGCTATCTCATGGACCAAGGTTCGCGCTGGGCCTGTACCCTACTCCGAACCAGACCAATGTCCGTTTCCAGCGTCCCACCATACGGACACTTTGCCGCAAGTTCTACCGTCGCTCTAGGGCAACAACCTCATCAGCGCCTTCAGCAAACACCCATCTGTACCGAGTGAATCTTGGAGCCGCCCTCGACGAACGGTCACCCTGAATTGAAACGGTCACTGTCTAATTGAAATCTCACGGTCGATAGCAGGCGACACCTAAACATCACCATTTTATCCTTGTCCTCGGGACGCGGCGTATTCACGGGCGAGAGGCTTGGCCTGGTCTCTCCCATTAGCTTAATGGATAATTGGTTTATTCAGGGCTTAGACTACTATCTGCACGTATAAAATTACTTCCAATCCAACCCATAGGGTATTCGTGGAACCGACCTCGGTGTATACTGCGCTAGTGTAGACTAGCACAAACAGCCGATGTAAGGCCCTGCTAAAGTGTAAAATCACCCTACTTGGGCAGGGCTATGAGGCAGGGGCTTCAGAAGGTAGCTCGGAACTTAGATTCCCGAGTGGTACGTCTCTGAGACGCACAATCGCAGAGCCCAGTCAGTCAGTCAGCCGATAAGGTATAAGGATCTAGCGTACGTCAGATTTGTGAGTGCTCGCAGTTATGTAATTCCGATAGCTTGTGTACAGTTTAATTTTTCCTTTTTTCGTAATTACAGCTTGCGATCCCCACAACTTTGCTTCCCGCATGTCCCCGAGAGCATGTTCGTAGTTACCGTTCGCCACGAGCCCAATTGTCGAAAGTACGTAAAGGAAATACTATGGCGCGTGTAACGTCAGATTTACAATGTTGACAGTTCACTAATAGGAAGAGAGAGGGGAGTTATTGGTCTCGGCGTCATAGTTTGTGGTTTTGTGCGTGATCGGACCGCATTATCGGCGCGAACAGGAAATGGCGTAATACGGCCTCTGCCTGCATAAGCTTAATATTATTAGAGATCGGCGCAGAACTGTGTAAATAATGAATGCTGTTGCTGCACCCTGGTCGGCTAAAGAAACATTTCGTAACAAATACCTTGTTGTGGTAATGACGTTAGTTGTCTGCGACAACAAAAGTTTCACTCCCGGCTCGTCGTTGTTCTCTTAAAACGGCTGCGTTTTCTTTGCAGTTTTTTTTCTCTTTTGCCGCTAAACAGTATAAAATAAACGCGTTAGAAAAACACTGCCGGCTGGAAGGAAACTGCTTGTTTCTTTGTAAACTGCAGCAGCAGATTCTTTTACTTGAAATAAATATGGTTTATAATAACACGGCGTTGTCGCTGGTTGCGACACAGTGAGAGACTCGTTTAATTGAGAAGTAACGAAGTTACAAGACCGCGACCAACGAGCCAGAGAATTCCAGTAAAAATTTCTCTTTGTTTGTGCATCGTTGTTCGTGTTATGTGTCAGCCTCCTTTTACGTTGGAAATTAATTGTGTTTTTCTCCGTGTTGTCTGGCTTGTCACTGTCATTTGATACATAACCTTCTAGAGATGTAAAAATATAAACAAAAAAATTAACTTGTACATTTTTCGTTTCCGTACGTGATAATGTTGGTTAACATATTAATGAATTCACGATTTAGGCCTAGTAGGTGACAGAAGAGTATAAGGAAAAATATTAAGAGAAAGGTAGTGATTTGTTTTTGTTTTTGTAACTCCATTCAAAACAGGGTATGGCAACAGTAGGCAATTGGAGGACAGCATATGTGCTTTAGAATATGGCCACCCTTATCTCGAGTTTGTAGGATATACTTTAACGTCATTTTGAAAACAGTGACCCCACAGCGTCCGGCCAAATAGTGGATACGCTCCAACTGTCCAAGGGTACGAAGCTTCTTCCTGTCAAACCTCCTAAAAGCCAGAACCTTAGACCCACGGTTGTGACTATCGTTCGGTAATATTTTTCTTAAGGTTTTTCGTTTATTCGAATTTTTATTTGTTTGTTTATCAGAACCGTTTGACAAACGACAAATGTGATGTTTGACGTAAGAGTCTGTTGAGTAATGCCGAACCGGTCCACTGTGTGGATGAAGTCGATGAATACAATCATACAATCACTCCCCCCCCCCCACACACACACAAGATATGTATGATATTTAGTGTAATATTGGGTAATGTTTTAATGATAAAGCCTTCTATTAATGGCATTTGAAAAATCAAACGTCTTTTGACCTTCACGGTGTGGATGACGTGTTACATTGCAGTAAAAGCTACTACAGACAGAAACGTCTGCTATATATTATATGCTCACTGACAGTAATAATAGAAGGTAAAAATAGAAGAGAAGCGAGATTAAACAACATACAGCAGATACGTAAAGGCGAAATAATAGATATTATTTCGAAGCGGAAGTTTGTGTTTAAATTAAAAACATGGTTGTTGGAACGTGCGAACGAGCGAGGATATTGGGAAAGTATGTTGTTTGTTATTGTTGTTGGGAACGTCGAAGGCGAGAGAGACTCACAGGAAAGCGACCGTACGTGTTGCAATATCACCGTGTATTGTTTGTTTGTTTGTGATACAATAATGTGAAATTGGCCGGCTTTTCGTCGAAATATTGTGGCGTTCTGCAAGTTTTACTTGAAACGTCGGTTTGTATCGCTGACCTAGCGCCGTTCTGAAAGTCCAAACAACAGACTCAGAGGTGGGCCGATATACCTGTAACAGGTATTTTGGAACGATATTTTTGTGGAACGGATGTAACAGTGACTGAAAAGTTGAAATTACCTGTTATTCGCGGCGACGCTGTTCCGAGTCGAGATACGCCGCCCTCGCTGTTCGAGTTGAGGCACGCCCCCTACGCTCCTATACAGACACACACACACAAAAAGTACGCAAGTATCACGTAAACGAATACGCGAAGGCCAAATACTAGGCGTACAAAAATATCGCTGGTACGCAAGGAACAACCAGTATTTCAAATACTAGTGGTATCACCGATACACAAAATACTAAGCGTATCAGAGGAACAGTAGTATTTTTGGAACACCTAGTATTTTAGGAACAGGTAGTATCAAGGGTATTTCGATACTTCATTCTGCGCAAAGAGACTAAGCTGTTTTTAATAAAGGAAAAAATTCATCCTGATGTTACATTTATTCTCGTGTGATATGCAGATATATAATACAGATTATATGCTAAGAAATTATATATTATACTAGTCACCAACTTGTAACTAAAACCAGTTCAGGTTGTAAGGTAAAACTTTATGTTTTTACTCATAAAAAACTTTGTGTTCCGAGTCGTTAGTGAAATAGTTGTATTTAATTATATTGCGTTATAACTATAGGTTATATCTATAGAGTGGCTGATGTTGAAAAGCTATATTATACTTTTTATTAATGGGATTTTAACTTCACGGAATTTTAATTTAATGGGATTTCGTTCCTTAAATATCAGAACGAAGAACACGAACACGATTATCATCAAGGAAAATGCAACAGTTGATATTTTTGAATCCAAATTTAAAATAGTGTTTGAATAACTGAAATCCCAGTATTTTAAAAACAATTCAATTGTTTAATTTTATTTATAATGTGTTAAGTGAAGCAGATTGTAATGTAAATAGGTGTGACATTTCATAACTTGTATATTCCGTGTACATTAGTGAATGAATCTGAAGATTATCGAGGTATGTAATGCATTTAATTTACTTTTGTTGTTGCTTATTATTTATAAGTTTTTATTTATTTATTTATATTTATTTTATTACAGTTGTTTTTATTATTTTTATTTGTAAAATTTTAAATATCACTATAATATTGACGACTCGGAACACAATGTTTTTTATAAGTAAAAACGTAAAGTTTTACCTTACAGCCTAAACCGGCTTTCACCTATAGAAGGCTTCATCAGAGGCTGTCGTTAGTAGCGCTGCTCGTCTTGTTGTTGGCGACGAGAAAGTGTTTCGAAAGATTGAAGCTGTGTGTGTGTGGTGAGATGTGTTCGAATAATGCGTGCGATTTGAATTGTGTCTGTTCGTTTAGGATGTCGTTTTTATTTGTTTTTGTGTGTTTGTATATTTCTAATTGTTCTAGAGTGTCTAGTTTTCGGCCTTTTGTGTGTACGTGTAGTATGTTCATGTTATTGTCGATCGACAATAACATGAACATACTACACGTACACACAAAAGGCCGAAAACTAGACACTCTAGAACAATTAGAAATATACAAACACACAAAAACAAATAAAAACGACATCCTAAACGAACAGACACAATTCAAATCGCACGCATTATTCGAACACATCTCACCACACACACACAGCTTCAATCTTTCGAAACACTTTCTCGTCGCCAAATCGACAATAACATGAACATACTACACGTACACACAAAAGGCCGAAAACTAGACACTCTAGAACAATTAGAAATATACAAACACACAAAAACAAATAAAAACGACATCCTAAACGAACAGACACAATTCAAATCGCACGCATTATTCGAACACATCTCACCACACACACACAGCTTCAATCTTTCGAAACACTTTCTCGTCGCCAACAACAAGACGAGCAGCGCTACTAACGACAGCCTCTGATGAAGCCTTCTATAGGTGAAAGCCGGTTTAGGCTGTAAGGTAAAACTTTACGTTTTTACTTATAAAAAACATTGTGTTCCGAGTCGTCAATATTATAGTGATATTTAGTTAAGTAACGGACACGTCATGGACAACGAAATCCAAGAATGTAAAATTTTGTTTATTCTCGTTCACTCTTGTGGCTTACAGTTATGTTTTTATTATATGTTTCTGATGTTTTTATCACATTATTTGTTGTGGTATTACGTGTACTCTAAATTATTTCATTGCCCCGAGTTTCGCAACTGATTTGTCTAAAGTCTAAACCAATGTTAGTTTTGCTCCTAGTGAAAACTTAAATTGGTATTTCCAAAGGGAGATAGGCCTATAAATTCTCTTGTTTGTTATTTTCTTTGAAATAGTAATAGTTTAATAAAGTCACAGTGTAAAGTAACACTGTTAATACTTTTAGTTTCAATTTATTTCTTATAACAAATTGTATAGTATAGGTTATATAATATTTTCAAATAAATACACTGCAAGTAGGTTTATTAATATATTAATAGGTTTATCTAGGTGAAAATAAACCTACTTGCAGTGTACCGTATTTATTTGAAGATATTACATAGGAGACCTGCAGGAAACTCAAAACGAGTTACTTACAAAGGATAATATAGGTTATGTATATATAGTATATAATAACAGGTATTTGTACCTGTTATTTTTTTGGAACGGTATTTTCATACCTAGTATTTTAAAATAACAGTTTAGCACACCTCTACAACAGAGTAAGCGTTCCGATAGAAGTCGACCACTTCTTCTTCTTTAACACTACAGCCCAACGTGATCCTTGGCTACCAATCTTCTCCAATCCCTCCTATCCTGTTCCCTCTCAGTGTAACCCCTCACGTTTATTCTTCTTAGATCTTCCAACACGTCATCCAACCATCTTATCCTATTTCGGCCCCTCTTTCTGCTTTGATAGTCTTGCACCCTCAGGATTTTTTTTTGACATACGCTGATCATTCATCCGCAAGAGGTGTAAGATGTGTCAGTGATAGTAGTGGATTCGTCAGTTACAGCCCACCCTGTATTACTCCCTCGCTCAAACTGTTAACGATGGCAGTTGAAACAACCGATACCAGTCGTAATACTATTTTTCTTCACCAGTGTAGTTACGTTGTTGACATGTTTCTGCATATCACTTAAGCAACAGCTCCACCGACAGCAGAATGACAACGATACGGCGAGACGGCTTCATTAAAGGTGACAAACGGCAGTTGTTGAATATTGATAATTGTGAGAACGCCGAGCCTGTTTGGACACGATAAAGTCGTTTTACTAACGGGGCAATCTGATTGGTGAACAGAGGCAGTGTCGAGATAGTGCCACCGTTTTAAGGACATATCATTACATCAAGGCTTACGACTGTCATCCCTTTGTCTGAGACAGTAATTTGTTAAATCACAGTCACTAATAAGCCGGAATTCTTTCCTGCAGATTTAATCTATAAGATACCGTAACATCATAACGATACCGCAGCCATTGTTTTCGCCAGATACAGCTCCACTGACATTTCTTCTTCTCAAGAATTAAAAAATAAAAACTAATAAGTGACAGCGTTTATAAGATAAAATACGATAATGAGCGAGTTCAAGGCTGAACTGGAATGTACATTCCAGAAATGTTGTGAAGACTGGTTAGTGAAATACTAGCACAATTCTGCGTTATATCCGATACAGATTGTATTGAAGGTACCAGTATAAAGATGAATAAACATTTACTTTTCCAGAGAAACAGAATTTGACGACCTGTTGATCAAGCCTAGTTTATCTTAAACGCCTTTAAACACACATTTAAGTGTATACGCAATCTGGCTCGACGAGAATCTGTGATATGATATAGGTGTACGTATAATCCGGATTCAACCAAGCTATCTGGAATGTACAGCACTATTAGTGTAGTAGTTTTATGTGTGTAAGAATTACTTTCATTATCTGCCTTCACTCGTTCAGTTTAATTTTTATAGATAAACGGAAAATCGTAAAATTTAATACGTTGCTAGATTTTGTAAGTGAATATCTATTCATTCAGACACGTATACGTAACTAGATAATTTCGTGAGTTGACTTTTTTTATAACAATCTCAACAGTTTAGCGGAAATATTGAGATCCTTATTACCGATTTGCTATTTCGTATATCGTAAACTGGCCCGTGCTTCCAAATTGTTTCTTCTTCTTCTTCTTCTTCTTCTTCTTCTTCTTCTTCTTCTTCTTCTTCTTCTTCTTCTTCTTCTTCTTCTTCTTCTTCTTTAACTTCCTTGTTAGGAATCTGTCCTGTTGTATGACAACGGTCCTGCATGCTGTCACTCCACCTCTTCCTTGGCGGACCAATGCTCCTCTTGGCGTTTGGTTGGCTTTCCCTTGCCTTTTTCACTAGCCTTGTGTCATCCATTCTTGATATGTGTTCATTCCATATCCGCAATCAAAGAATTAATATCTGAAATTGTTTATTGAAACTGGTAATTTTCATATCCAATACGGTCCCAAATTATAATCTTGGCGAAACTAAGCCTAAGTCCTATAAAATGATTGTGCATCTAATTACAACATATTCTTCAGAGTTGAAAAGTAGTAAAGAAAGAATACATCGGTTTTAAATTGGATTATTTTACATGATCTTGTGTAGAGCATTCTCCGGCAGGATTACATAAGAAATGAACTATAAGAGAGCGAACGAATGTCGAGGAAAGTATTGAGCTCCTTCGATTAAAACGGTATGGGACGCACTGCGGATGAACGACACACGGAGTAAAAGAAGACTACAGTGTCATCCGACAAGCCGTTTGAAAGGATTCAGGCCTTGTGAAGACTAGGAGAGTAGTGATTTGCATGAGAATGACTTGGAAAAACAGAGAGTTTATGGCGGTTGAGATACAACGAGGTGCAACGAAGCCCTGCGGAAAACAAACCCAGTCCTACACGCCAGATTGTGTTACGGGTCACAGTGTATTGAGGCCTCTGTTCGATGTACGGAGTAAAAGTTTTGCTTTGCGAGTTCCAACGAATTTCAGAAATATTAATGAAACAAGTTTTAATTAAAAATTATTTTAACAATCCAAATATACGTCTGATCAGCCGTGCGTGTCTGCTGGTACTGATTGGCCGCCAATCGGTATCAGTGAGTACTACAGTAAGAAATTTTTGAAGTTTATTTTTAGAAGTTCTGTTTACTGTTACTCAGATTCGAGTACAGTGAGTTCAAGTCTGTACGTTTCAGATGTAAGAGTTTCCCCCAGCGTGTAGCTTTATAATTTTGTTACGAATTTTGGTCTTAAAGTCGTCTTCCTGTGTAGTGTGCCCTAGGTCATTTGATCACAACTTGGAGTATGTCTTCGGTGAAGACACAGTGATTTAGCTTGTTGAAAACTGATAAGATTTTAAGGAATTCCCAAGGTGTTCCAGTGGGAGAGTAGCCATTTTTATGATATTAACTAAGTAAGTAATGGAAGTACCAAAGGAATATAGGAGATTGGAGGCGTTTTAAATGTTATGTTACTGAAGTTGAAGAGAATTAAGTGCAACCATAAAGTGGGAAATGGAGATGTTATGTCAAGAATGGAGAAAAGATCAGGTTTGTGGAGAAACATCACCGAGAGAATGACAGACTTGTAGGTTGTGTCTTGATACCCACAGGATTGTGCATACGGTGGTTAAAAGGGCCGACGAGGGGGAACTGACAAAACTGGAATACTCGAAATAAGTCGCTTTGGTTGCAGAGTGTGGAAGCTGTGCAGAGGCGAAGATGTTGGGGAAGGACGCTTCAAAGCAGTCTGGAGACTGAAGACCAGAGAAGAAGAAGAAAGTCTAATTTTGTTTGCTGGTAATAGAGTTGTAGTGTCGCTTGCACGACTAAGACCTGTCCTGATTTCACTTTGTGACTTCATTATAACTCATCCTCGACTCTGATACTAAGCCCCATACGATCCGACTAGAGTATGCGGTAGATGCTCGAAAGCGCTTGTATCAGTGAATACCACCGTTAAACTTGGAATATACAAATCTGCACCCACTGTCAGTAGTTGTGTATATCGTTATTTGAACGACTATACTAACTTGAAACCGCTTTTCATCCTCCACTGCTTTTAGTACGGGGAAGACGGTAACACACATTGAAAAGACCGCTTTGTATAATTGAAAGCGCCCAAATCCAAAGTAGTTATTTTTAGTTGTGGCTACCGATTAGTTCAGCGATCTTGACTGTGTTCATTTATAGCCATTGTATATGATTACATTTATATTTAAGCATATTCGTACAGTAGGCTTTGGTACGAACTCACCATCACAATACGGCATAGGCAAGGCGCTGCCCGTTCCTCCTCCAGCCATCTCTTCCTGGGTCAACCCACACACCTGTGTCCTATAGGATTGTATTTCTATACTTGTTTGGCCAGTCTGGAATCTGATATTCTTTCTAAGTTTTCTTTCCACCGTCGTTTGTAATCTTTTAATTTTTCCATTCAAGTTAAAAACTTGTAATTCTTCTCTTAAACGGTCAAGTTTACAACACCTTTTAACTCCTCTTAAGCAGGGCCGGATTATCTTGGCGCCCTAGGCTAATTATAGTTTAGCGCTCCCCTCACGTCCCATGGGCTACTCTTACGTTTATTTTCAAGGGGCTGAACGAAGCTTTAAACACCCTACAATATATTTCTTAGTTAGGAATATTTCAAATATCTTACAGTTTTTGGAAATAGTCTCAAGAATTGAAAACTGAGGCTATTTTTCAGAGATTGTTTTAGAGTTACACCTTCAACCATTTGTAGTTTGCATGGATTTTATAAGGAAAAAATTAACTAAGTAGGCCTAGTTACAGAATTATAACAGTTTTATTAAGGGTATATTTAACATCATTTGCACGAAGAAGACAATCAGTTGAATATCTTGTGGATTTGTTAAAACTCATGTAAAGTTCAAGCTAGATTCTTTTTTCTCGCTTTAGCATGTGCAAACGTTTTAATCACCTCACTGAAATTAAGTCCTTGCAGAAAGTCACTTTCAGGGAACAAGAGGGCTACACTAGTCAGTTTATCCTGGCGCAGATTTGAGCGTAAATAATTCTTCACCCTCTTCAAAGCTGAAAAAGATCTTTCGCCACTGTATTTAGTGACGGGCATAGTAAGGAATAGATAACGTGGTCGGCAATTCCACGAAATTCGGGCGGCGGCATACTTCTATGAGCGCCGTCCGCTGATGACTCATAACAGGAGAAAACAGTTTGGAAAGCACTTCTATTATTTATGTATAGTTTTACCATAATTTCTCGCAAACAGGCGCCTGTGTTCAAAATAAACTCAAATATTATCCTTGGAATTTATTACTAATTTTACATTTAGCTGTAAAATTTTATTATTTTTTAGCTAAACTTTTGCGCCCCCCAAAGTGCCGCGCCCTAGGCTACAGCCTAGTCAGCCTAATGGTTAATCCGCCCCTGCTCTTAAGAATACCATTGTTATGACTCGTGTTCGCTATAAGAAGCAGATACGGAGTTCATACTGTTCTCTCAAGAGCTGTTGAAGTCTTTCAAGACACCAAAAATGTGTTGTAATATACTTCATTTTGTTAAATGGCTTCAAAGCGGAATGAAAATCCTATGATAAATATGAAACTGACAAATTAAAAAAAAAATTAGCAGCCCTTTCAATTTGTCTCTTTTTCTCCTCGGCCGTGCGTCTGTTGTTTGTCCGAGGGCACTCCCTTGTTACCATAAATATATAAAACAACATCCGTCCGGAGGAAACGCTATATAAATGACTGTATTTTACGCGTACAAGAACTATAATTGCGTTAAAGAATGCCGAGGAAAAACAATAATCGCGTTAATCTCATTACCCACACCCGTCTTGTTTCTGTCCGCTCGCCGCCGGAGGGAATCTTTTCTTTCTGCTGAAACAATATTTGAACTTTCTCTGTCTTAATTAAACGCATTAAAGCTCTCTTTGAAGAAAAGGAAAAACGTAATCCGCTCCGATGCGACCGAGTGTTTTGGGGACGTCCGCGGCCGCGTTATCGCTATGACAACGGCGCAGAGATGACCTCACTTCCCAGCCCCGTATAATGATGCCCCTTATCCTTTTACCCACTATCTGTACCTTGAGCTGTAAATTTTAATTTTGAGTACTTACGTAATGGTTTCGTTATCGCCACAACCCAAGCGAAACACGGCTTAATGTTATAAGTACCTTAGAACCTTGATAATCCGAAATGATTGAGGTTGGGAACGGTTCAGACACATGGAATTGTCGCATCTGAATCGTGTAAAATATATATTAAAGTAGGTCTACTGTTATGTACTGAATTGAGGTTAAAAGAAATGGAATTCCACGGTAAAATAACCAATGGAACTTTCACTCCCCCAAGACCCCAACTCTAATGGCTCATGGGGCCCGGAAAAGTCTCAGGGAATGATTTATTTGAGACTAAATCAAGAGTTGTGTAAGTGAGAAAATCTCTACCACGATCAAGAAAAGACGAATGGGTTTCTCTGGACGAATTACGAGAAAAGCTAACAATATCATCACCTTCCAGGAGAATAGAAAGACTAAGTTTCAAACAGTAACAAATTAATAAAAGAAAAACAAAAACAAAGAGGTTCCTAAACAATAACAGATTTATTTCATTGTTATTGTTCGAAAAACAATTTATGTTTTTCTGACAACACATTGTAGCAGAATCCAAGTCCATGGTGATTTGTACTGCAAAACAAGAAGATGTATAACGAAGAAGGAGGAGGAGGAGAAGGAGAAGAAGAAGAAGAAATAAATTTCAGTAATAAATTAATGAACCAGGCGATTGTGTTAGTCAGTAAAATGAATATCTGTTATCGTAAACACAAGAATAACAGTGACGTAACCTGCGAAAAGGAAACAATTCAAAAATTTAGAGGGAAACTTTTATTTTTCAAGCATTCTCTATTGAGGGAGACCAATAGCCGTGGTTGAACATTCCATCCCTGCATTTGCATTGTACGGGCTTGTGAAATTTTAGTAGCGAGCGTGAGAGGAAAACGGTAGCAACAGTCAAGCCGGGGTAGTGGGGGAGTGAAAGTTCAAGAAAAATAAGCCTGACTCGTGGAAGGAATAAACAGTTATGTTGTTGGCTAACAAAAAATATTGTTCTCCTTGACTGCGCTGACTAGAATGTCAGCTGAAGGCCATCCGTCTGCGTACGTGCATTGCCCGTCTCACCTTCCAGCCGTCCCAGACCTTTTATATATAGATATTTATATAATATAATCTGTGTGTGTATGTGTGTTTCTATCTGCTCCCGTACAAAAGATAGGGCCTCCACGAAGGCGGGGCTCCATTCCTGCTTGTTTTGGCTAGTCCGATCACTGCTTCCACGTTATCTTAACCTTCTTTAACTCCCTTCAGGGGCATAACTAGGAGCTGCTTCTGGGGAGGATGACACTAGCTTCTGGAAGACAGGGGACAACACTAGCTTCTGGAGGGCAGGGGATGAAACTAGCTTCAAAGTTGGACGTCCCATTTTCTTAACGAAAATATCGGGATTATTCCCACATAATTTTATAAATACGTTTTAAAAATTCTGTGCGTCTCAAAGTTTTTTGTGAACCAACGCGAAGTATAAGAGTTAAAAAAAATATGGAAAAGCGCTGATTTCAAAATCTTCTATATACATTAATTGTTATTCAGATTAAAGGTACTATATCTCATATCACTGAGAATCACTTAGTTCTTAGTCTGTGAGCTTTTTGTGAGAATTGGGTTTCCTGAAAACCCAAATTGGGTTTGGTAAAACCCGATTTTATTACCCCTGCGGACTTTAAGGATGTTCTTCTAAGAATATTTCAAGTAACTTGTAGTAGTTCCTTTTTTTGTACCCTATTTTTTTATGTAAAACCCTGTAACAAACGCCTACATAGTTTGTAAACGCTGCACGAAAGTTGTGAAACCGCCGTAGTGCAAGTCAGTACCCACGTTCAGTTGACGTATTCTACAGATATCCGCAGTTGTGAAACCACCGTAGTGTAAGTCAGTATCCACGTTCAGTTGACGTATTCTACAGGTGTCCGCAGTTGTGAAACCGCCGTAGTGTAAGTCAGTACCCACGTTCAGTTGACGTATTCTACAGGTGTCCGCAGTTGTGAAACCACCGTAGTGTAAGTCAGTACCCACGTCCAGTTGACGTATTCTACAGATGTCCGCAGTTGTGGAACCGCCGTAGTGTAAGTCAGTACCCACGTTCAGTTGACGTATTCTACAGGTGTCCGCAGTTGTGGAACCGCCGTAGTGTAAGTCAGTACCCACGTTCAGTTGACGTATTCTACAGGTGTCCGCATTTCTTCAATCTTCTGCTTCCATTCCATTGCGTGTGCACTACACGAGTGTAGGCTTTCCCATGAACGGTCAGGCTGTGCTGGTTTGGCTAGACTTGTTGCGCGGGTTTGTCTCGAACAGGTCTGCTACTACAAACACGTTTATCCATTTCGAATCGTACGCTTCCATTTATTGTAAACAACCAGTATTCCAGTTTGAGTGAAACGTTTTAACTGGACGTGTTATTCAGGGAGCCACGTTTTGCTGAAGCACTGCTGCGCCGTGCTTCTGGTACGCCGTATCTCCGACTGTGCGATCAGAACACTGGACACGTAGGGAGTGATAGGGAGAGTGCCGGACGTAGCCCGTCGTAGCACTTTTTCGCATAAAATATTGATAATATTCACAAGTAAAACTTTAAAAGAAATTTTGGCCTCACCATCAGAGATCATCTTCGTTGTCAAAAAGTGTCTGTGGTGAATTGGCCTCAGTACTGAGGTGAATTGGCGAACAGCTGCCAGACACTTTTTAACACTGAAGATGGCCTCCGATGGTTGTGCCGAAACGTCTGTCACACACAGTAAAAGTCGACCACGGCCTACTAACTCGGCCAGTAATAATGATAATTTTATCAAATTTTTTACAATTAATTAACCATGAAACCACTGTTTTGAGTTGATTGGTCTTTTTTTCTTGAGATGATAGAGTGGGCTAAAATACGGTATTATTCAGCTTTTAGTTTTGATGAATGTTAAATCATTAGGTAGTACTGGCAAATTATGAAGTACTTAGGGCACAGTGCATAACACTGGACGAAATTGAAGGCAGATCGTTCAAAGCAAAGCAGATTGAATGGTGACTAGAGGTGGATCGCCGGTACGATTTATCGACCGAGTTAAAATACTGATTGATAAATTTGCCAATGAAGGGTATTGTGAGAACAAAGGCGTGCGGAAAGAATTACCTTCTCAATAGATACAATGAATAACGATGTTCGGAATCGAACATTAACGAAGAAGAAAGGAAGACCTCGGCGAATATTTTATAGATTACGAAATATATAAATTGATCCTAAGAAATAAAGTGCGATTACTAAAAACGGAGGATTCTCGTGTTGCAGATGTTTGAGAAAGAGACTGTGTCGCGTAATAAAGAACTGCGGTATAAGGTTAGAAAAATGTATTCTTCTGGCAAAAGATCGTGGGAAACACCCATGGCCGAAACGTGTGAAAGATCTAATGTGGCTAAACGATGAGATTCACGTTCGGTAAAGTGTCGATAATACGGAATGATCGATCCGAGTAATCGAATTTTCCCGATAATGGAACGGCCCCATTATAAAAGGTTTATTTCTGAAAAATTTTCAGAAACGATCATAGTAGCCACATATAAAGTCATTGGAAACAGAGAGCCCAGACGAGCTGACGCTGAAGCGTGTCTGGGCATGAGCACACCAGGTGATCAAGGTGGACACCGAGGTACTTGACTTCCCCGACCAGGGCAGATACGTCCTACAGAGTCTCACTCGTCCTCGCGGTTCCTGCCGGCGCTTAAAGAATACCACTGAGGTCTCGTTGACGGAAATCAGAAGGCATGAAACCTGTAAAGATTAATCGTTGATCGTAGAATCCAATGGCAACATGAATAGACTCGTTTGAGTAGCAGAAAGATCTGCTAGTCGATTGGTTGCTGTAAAATTGGCAGAATTTCTCTCATCGATGAACGACAGAAAGTTAAGCCTTCCACTTCAAACAACAATGACAGTATCCAAGCAGAAAAACAATGTTCACATCCGAAGGCGAAATAATAACCAGTAAAATCTACTTTGGGGTACTGCAAATACTGAAGCCAAATATCAAGGGCAAAAACGCGGTAAATTTTCAAAAGATGGGATTTTGGTCTGGAAAATGCTCGACCTCATACGGACAACAAAACAACACTTTATCTTCAAGATCTTGGGTCTCAACTGAGGCCTGACCTGACTCAAAGAGGTCTTCATCTTTTGGTATGTTGGAAGAACTGCCAGGAAAGCATGTTTGTTCAGGTGGAAAAGTTATAGAAGCGGTGCAAAATTGTCTGCACACGATCGAAAAGTTCCTTCCTGGAAGGAATTCAGAAGCTCGTTAAGAGATGAATCAGGCGCATAGTCGTACCAGGCGGATTATGTTAACATGCAACAGGAGTTTTGTATATGTAAGTGCAACAAAAAATAATTTTTAAAGTACCTTTTACTTTTTGACTTGCCCTCATAATATTTATTGATCCTCATAATATTTAACCATCATCGTATATCCTAACCGATATAACCATACGTAATTTTTAAGTACCCTAAACGATCACATAGTAGTAATGTGACGTGGTAAGGGGACGTCCATTAATTACGTGAGCTCAAAATGGGGGGGGAGGGGTCCGGCAAAATCTCACCAAATCTCATTTAAAGGGAGGGGGGCCAATGAAAATCTCAAGTCAACTTTTTAATTTAGAGAATATACATTATTATAACGCACCTTAAACGTAGTTATCATTTTCACCTCTAATATCACAGAAAAAATGTAGTAATAGAAGATATGCTTTAGGTATTTTTAGTGGTATGAAGCAAAAACATGAACATATCAAATAAATTTAATTATTTAAAAATTATAGGGTAAACCTCACGTGAGGGGGAGGGGGGTCCCACCACATCTCACCAAATCTCACCAAGGGGGGGAGGGGTCCAAATTAAAAAAAAAAACCTCACGTAATTAATGGACGTCCCCTAATATATACCGTGCAGCGCAGCAATAATAAACGCGATATGTATAGGTTTTAAGTCGTGAGCCGTGTTGAATCATTGCACATTCCAATCTCAAATGAAGTATTCAATATATATTAATAATAATTTCAAGTGCGTAATGGACAGTCGAGATTGAATGAAAGGATATAACTGGTATTTTAATTTTTGGCGACAGTTGAAACGTGGAACATTCCTTCATGAAATCTGTTTTGTACTATTATTGTTGATCACGTGATTGGATGAATAGTACTGAATAGTAATTCGTGTATCGGAAACGACATCCAGGTTGTACCTAAATTTGTAAAATTTATTAAAACACATTGTTAAAGATATTTTTAAACTTAAAAATAAAACAGTGCCAAATGCGATGTGCGTACGTCAGATATACATTGTATGTTTTTGTTATGTGATATTCATTTCAGTGACTTTACAGATAATTAAATTTCTTATTACAACTTATCAGTTAATTTTAATGGAAATATTTTCGTTTAAATTGAATACTTTCTGATATGCAGTATTTTTAAACAGATATTAATTTACATAGTTGTTGTAGCACCACACAAGATTATTAAAACAATTTCTGTGTAATCAAATATATAAAAAATTATCTCTAATATTACTACAGCGCTATTGAAAGCGGCGTGGCAAGTATGTGGAACTAACTAGTTTACACGTCAGCTGATATTTAGTGTGTCAGTTCCACGTTATGTATATGGCCTTGGTTGTAACACCAAGTATGCGTCCAGCCTGCGACGCTGTAGAGACAAACCGTGTTTTATCTTTTTCTTTTTTTTAATAGATGTATTGAATTTTATGTCATTTATTAGAATTAAAGAATGTCAGAAGATGATAGTGAGAAGGAAGAGGTAATGAAACAGTATTTATTTTGTTTGTTTTTAAATTATCGGTTTGTTTTTGTTTTTAATTGAGTCGATTGTTGTCACAAGTTTTGGTTATGTTGACATTTTTTTTAGTCAATGTAAATTTAAATACAGGCTAGTATAATTTACCATCATAAAAGACTACGTGCAAGGGTTTTGTTTCTAGTTTTTAAGGAACGTTGAAGTTATAAATTCGAGAATTATAAACTAATTATTCCTAAATATTATTCTGATTACGTGGCGTAGGATGCTGGCAAGCCAACGTTACAGTTACAGACTGAAGCTGTTAAAAGACTAGTGAATATACTTCATTTGTTCATACTACGATGTTTTTATTGTTCAGAATTTGATTTGTTTTTATTGTTTAAGTAAAATAAATTTTACGGTAGCAGTACTTTTAAAAAACATCAAGTATTTTTCTCCAATAAGTGAAACATACGGGTCCATATATTGTCAGAGTAGGCGTACAAGTGCTAATTGTTTTTTTCTTATAATCAAATATTTTAAGAATTTTTGTTTCCAGTTTTGAGTCACAGCAAACACACATAAATCATTTTTAAGTTTTTTGATAATTTGTGATTTTGCAAATGTGTGGATGCGCGATATATTTCTAACAGCTTTGTAATCTATTTTAAGCGAATTTAGGCGAATGATTGTTCAGTTTGTAGTCGTTACTAAAAACTGTAAAATCAGAAAATTTATTGTCCACAATATATCCCAGTATGCTGACAGTATCAACCAGAATATGATCCAAAGAAATACTTATAACATGCTTTTACTCGGACTGATGCTTTAAACGAAAAAATGTTTAAAATATGTACAAGTTCATTTATTAATTTTTTTTAGAATGTGGAAATGACATTGTATTTTTAAATACAATTTTTAAATATATTTTACGTATATGGGCGAATTAGATGAGTTAGGTTAGACGTTCAGATAGGTTGTTTTCTGTTTAGTTCAGGGGCACATTTTTCTATTCAGGGACTCAACCTGTTCTAGACAAATATCTGGCGCTACAGTAGGCTACAGGTCGAATACAGTATGTTAAATTAAGTCACGATTTCCCCTTCATAAAGTAGTCATATTTTCAGAACATGTACCCTAGGGTGAAAAAAGTGAAATAGTCAACTTGGGGCGTAAATTTTGCATATGTATACCAGCTTTATAACAGTTGTTTTTTAATTTTTTAGTGTGAATTATTTGGACATTCATATATGACGAACGTACAATTTAATAATTTCTCAAAAAATATTTTTTTGAAGTGCCGTGAACCTGCATTGTTGTATAGCTCACACACATTATATCTTTATTTGTTTCAAATAAAAAGTGAATTTTTAGTTTTCTGATTCTTTAAAGTTCCTTGCATAACCTAGAGATATTAACCTTTTCCGTTAACCAGTAGCAGAAAATTCTGAATTTGGGGTAATTTTTACAGATGTTCAATGTTATTCATTAAAATGGCCCAAACCGTGAGGATTTTTTAAAAATTATTAAATAGAAAGATTCCGGTCGTCTTATCAAATTTCTTACTGTTATAAAAAAATCAAGTAATTAATTTTGTCATAATAATAGTAGACCTATACATGTACAAAATTTGTATACTAAGTTAGGCTTTTACATTAAAATTTGGGCGACATCTTAGAGGCCGTAATTTTAAGAAACGAAGCGTTCCCAGAACTATGTTTATATGAACTAGTATTTCCCTCTAGCATAAGGCCTCAAAATATTTCCGTTACGTCGTAATATGAATATGATGATATGGTATATGAATATTATACGTATTCTGAAAATGAGAAAATGGAAATTTATATTATGTAGACCTTTAATTGTAATATCGAAACGTCGACTTTCTGCATGTTACTTTCATGCAGAGTTTCTTTTTTAGGTTTTTCGTGATTCATTTTTCATGTGAAAAGAAATTAAAATAATACTGTTGAACAATATTCGTTCAATAACTGCGTGCTTATTGATGAAATGAATTGTTTGAAGTGTAACAATGAAGGTAACTTTTTGTTTTCGGAAAAACTGTATAAAGGAGTGACGTGCTGTTGGGGACCGGACCAAATGTATTTTGCAAAATCCACGGCACTTTGGTAGTGGGTACGACTCTGTCGGTAGATGGAGACGCAATAAAGTACAATTGGAATCCAAGTAGGAAAAATGGAGGGGGTTTCCGTAACTGCCAGTTACGGAATGGCTGGAATAAAAGTCTTCTTTCAAAATTTCGAAATAGAAATTCTGACTATTCTTAAACGGCCTTTTTCGAATATTTCAAAAAATAAGTTATTAACGAAAATATCATAGCGTCCGGTAGGGAAGAGGAATTTCCCTGATTCCCGCCTCGATTAACCGCCGCCCCTGATAGAACGAAAATTAGTCCTTGCAAAAGTTCTCAGCAAACGGTGAACTGATAAGTCGGCAACGTTTCGAATCCCACTGCTAAAAGCGACTTAGTTGTAAAGTTGCCGGGTGTCGTTCGGCAAGATCCGCCGTAACCGTTCCAACAAACTGTAAACGTTGTCGGCGATGTCGCCGTTATGCAGCAACCCACCACGGCTTAACGGCCCGGTTTTTAATCGTATTGATAATACTGACACCGCCCGTCTTACGACAAAAATTATGATCAGTAAACTGTTTTGTTAACACATAACCCTCGTTTTTTTCCGGTTGTTAGTTGATTATGAGACTTTGTGACGGACTCTCTCCGTATTTTGGGACTGAACTATATTGATACATTTGCATTTTTTTTTTTTTGCGAGGAAGTAACAGAAGTAACCGCAATTGTCTGAAATACGGTAGACGTCACCAGATGTTCTGACTGTAGTAGTCATTATTAGACGTTTGTTCCAGCGACTGTTATTTCGAGCATAGCAGACATTTTTCTCTTCTTCTTCTTCTTCTATCAGAGACTAGGCGATTCACCTGTTCCGGTCCCAAAGGAATATACACTGCACCAACGCTTCCTATGCTTCGTTGTCCAACAGGCTTGTGTTGCCAAACTTCCTTAGGCAACCTTTTTCAGATCATCAGTCCATCTCTCTTTGTTCTCTGCAGTACTGTCTTGGCTATTAAAAATGTCCAACTCTTTGCGAATGGTTTCATTGTAGATACTATCCCTTCGTACGCAACCTTTAACAAATCGCAAACATTTCATCTGCGACGCCTGTATTCTACTCGGATGTTTTTTTCGCCGGAACTCAAGTTTCGGAACCGTACAATAACACTGGCACAGCCGTTACCTTTCAGATTTTTTATTGAGTCTTGTGCCTTGTTTTCCGTGTCATAAGTGATGTCACAACCAAGATAGCAGAAATGACGGACATTTTATGGACTTTATAATGACTGGAACAACACGGTTTATGGAAAAAAATCTCTACAGCGAAGAATTATTTCCAGTCTTGTATGTGTATTTTAGGATGCTCAAGGTGAACTGATAATCGCAAATTTTTTTTTTTTTTTCCATATGTACCACCGAAGCAGCTTAGGAGTCAGGCAGGGTAGGCTGCCTTATGCGAGCCGTACGGCATACAAGGAAGGCAGTGTGGCCAGCACTACGCTTCAGCCGCCCATTTTTATCCGCAGGATGTTATCCCAGGTACTCGTTTTCGACAGACTGAGTCGACCTGGGGGCCCGGACCTTGATTTTATGGGGCGGGCCCGGGAATCGAACCCGCGACCTCTAGATTAGTAGCCAGGTGCCATACCCACTGGTCTGCTGAGCCGCCATTTTACGTTTTTCAACTCTTCAGTATAAATCAGTTCCGGAGGAGGATCGAAAACTTGGTAAGGCGGAGGAACTGTTGCATACAAATCACGAAGTTGGTTCCAGAGAAGGTTACAGCTTCGCGTTTTTTTACCTCTTTTTCTCGCATATCACGAAGCGTTTTTGAACATGCTTAACAGTTCTTTTTTTAAGTCGTATAGTGTTCAGAAATCGTCTGCTGAATGAAGAAGCTGCGGCTTCCTCGCTCGGTAGGCCCCCCCCTACTGTACAATTGGTGTATTTTTTCGGTGCCTATACACAGGGCCTGACTTAAAGGTTTTAGCGCCCTATGTTGAAGAATTTTTTGTGCACCCCCCCCATTCCACCTTGCAACCTCTCAGACTTGAGTATTACGTACAATTTACTCATACATTATAGCCTAGTTATTATTTAAGAACATATGGGTTGTATAAACAAAAATTCGTCTTGTTTCCATTTTGATCACGTAAATTTATTAGAATAGCATGAGCACATTGTCAAGTTATAAGTAAAGAGAATATTATGAAAGTTCCGTACTTTAGTTGACCTTTACACAAAGTAAATCAAAACGCTAAGAACAAAAGTTTTTTCAAATAATTTTAATGTTAATTGCTAAAAATGTTTGTTTACCCAAAGCTTACTTTTCTGGATTTTAAGTTGGAAATCTGTGAACTATTTCATAAAATTCTTGGCCCAAGTTAGACTTTAAATAATATTTGTCGGGGTTAGGGGTGAAAACTATCTTTCTCCGCTACAATTTGTGACTGCCATCCTAAAAAAAATTCGTAGGGCGACTTCAACGGTCGGGAATATTGATTCATGTAAAGCTTTATATTTAAGACCTTTAAGAGTCTACATGTATCAGACTGCTTCTTTTTCTTTTGTTTTGGTTTCTTAGATTAGGTTTCTTCTATTTCATAAAATTTATTCTCATTCAAAAATGGTTTTAAATTAACACAATCTGCAGGAAACGACTGGTCCAAGCTGAAGTATACATTTTCACAAGTTGCTATCTTTTTCTTCTACATCGGATTTTTTTTTGTACATTGACAACATGAATTTTTTATTGTTTCTTGCCTTAAATTTTTGCGTTCCCCAAAACCTTGCGCCCTAGGGTACAGCCTACTCGGCATAAAGCCTAGTTTACACCTGACGAATATTCGGCCGAGACAGTGAACTCACCCGAGTACTTAACCAATGTGAACGCTAAGTACAGTACTCGGCTGTGTGATCTGACGAGTAAAATGACCGAGCGAGTGAATAGAAATCGTTTCTGCAGTATTTTCTCGGGCGAGTGAAAACTCCCACCACCTGTAGAAGTGGACTCTTCGGCGTTTTGTCCTGTCTGAACAGTTGATTCTCGCTGATTGCCGAGTGCGTATGCAGTTTAAAGTGTTCTCGTGCAAAATCTCATAATATTTTCAAATTGTGCGCTTACAATGGCATCAAAGTGGGATAGTTGCCTTCATACAAGAGTACGAAGCACATGGGTGCTTGTGGAACTTCAAGTCAAAGTTACATAAAAACAATGTTCTTTAAGAAGTCGGACTGATGCTTCGTGTGTACCCCTTCTTAATATCCATGTACTAGTCCACATCCGCTTCTTTTTACTTGCTAACTCATTTTCCAATAGTTCTATCAATGTATTAATAATACGGTTGGTATAATCCTTGAAAATGTTCTTCATTCTCTTCAATTTATTACGTCCACCACTCTTTGTTTACATTCTTGACTACGCATCTGAGCGAACTGACGCTCAAAATCTTGTACGCGTGTCGACCGAGGATCGGTCAAGCCTGATCCTCGGTCGAGTAGCATAGCGAGAGTGTCGGCGAATGCTCGTCAGGTGTAAACCAGGCTTAATGGTAAAGCAGTCCCCACCCCCAACCCATTATCATTCATTCATCGAGTAGTAAATAGGTACGTAATTTATGTGCATAAAATATTCGCCTATCACAACGCGGACATCGTCGTGTATTGAATTCTCGTCTTCATCGTGACGAGTGACCGCCAACTAGGATCTCCCCACACTGTGAAACAGTATTGTTGCTACCGGGTCATGAATAACGTCATTACAGAAAACGCATATGCCAGTTTATGATCGATGTCTTCCGTTGACATTTTTTGCGTTGCGTTCAGAAATAATTATTCTAAGGAGTGTGAATTAATTGCGACTAGTTTGCGCAATACGGTCGGCAGTGGTAGTAAATAAGAGTTCCTCGTTCGTTGCGTGTATAATCTCGTACAGCGGTCGACATAATTTCCGTGTCCACTTTACTGCCAGAATAGCTTTAATTTTGGACAGCGCGCGTCTGCCTGAGTATTGAACTGAATTCAAATATGCGGTATTTACCAAAAATAATTTAATGAAGTCGCTACGATTGCGGCAAGTATAAACTCTGATTATGTTGTTACACGGAAATAAATCGCGAGCTTCTTGCTTGCTGTTTCTGTACTCACGTTTTACCGGAGAAGTGCTCAAAGCACACCTCCGTCGTCCCCCACCAGCGAGAATATATTTTGTAATGTGTCCCGTGCGCAGTAACTACAAAACAGGAAATATATAGTATTTCTATTTTATCCATAATTTCTTTATGAGTAACTCGATGAGTTTCTTGCAGTATTATTGTATAATATAATATATTATCAACTTATTTCTGCAATTAGTTGATCTTATTTTTTTATCGTTTTAACTGTCCTTAACGATAATTAAAATAAGATCTACTACTTGCAATTAGATAATATTTAATATTTTTTTATTACTATTTAATATCTTCAATTTGATACACTGCAAGAAAGTTTATTTTCACCTGACGCACGTTTCACAGAAATTATTCTGTATCTTCAGAGGTTTGTTTGAATTGTAATTGAATATTTCGCTTACAATATGGTTAAATTATTGTAAATAGATTAAATAGATTTAACCATATTGTAAGCGAAACATTCAATTACAATTTAAACAAACTTCTAAAGTTACAGAATAATTTTTGTGAAACGTGTGTCAGGTGAAAATAAACCTACTTGCAGTGTATTAAATTGAAGATATTACATGGGAGACCTGCATGAAACTCAACGAGTCACTTACAAAGGAATATTTTCCTATTGTACGACTTGTATGGCCCAGAAAAAGGTATATAGTATATTTTTTATGGGATAATGTTGATAAATAATGATGTAAATCATTAAACGTGGCTTCTCATATTATTTAAACGTTTTTGTGTACATTTCATTGATGGATCTTCCCATATATTACCATTGTTACAGTACTCAGATGTGTAGTTATTTAACACTTTAATCTCTCAAGTGCTCGACTTTTTTTAGTAGTGTAGACGTTTTTGGACGGTAAACAAATGTCGTAGTGACTTTCATCCCATTTTCCTCTGTCACAGACGTCCTAGGACGTCCAAGGATTGGTGCATTGGCCACTGAACCTGTTGCATCAAAGGTAGTCAGGCGATTTGGTGAGGGGAGTATTACCCATGCCGTGAGCACAGGCTCAGAATTTTCAGTTTTTCAATACCCCTTCAAAATCCACTTTTTGGTCCCTGCCATAATGTACCTGTAAAGGGAAAAATGTCACAGTGGCTCATCACAGTTTCCTCTGTTGGAGATGCCCTAGGACGTCAAGATTTTGGTGTATTTGCCACTGAACCTGTTCCATCAGATTTGTCTATGATGCGATAAATTATGGCGGAGAAGTATTAAACGCTTCTACAACATGCCGTGCGCACGGGCTCGGCATTTTCAGATTTTCAGTACTGCTTCAAAATCCATTTCACTGTTCTTTACTTAAGTTTCCTCCCGTCATTCACAATGCCTGTAAAGAAAAAAAAAAAAAATTATTGCATTACCTATACTGACTTCGGTCGTATCCGGCATAAACGTGCATGAACTCTCATTACAGGCCTACAATATTCAGTGAACCTGAATCGTTTTACTTATTTATTTTTATTCTTGATTTACTTCTTTCTGTAGTTTTGGAGTCGAGCAAAATTTTCAAAATAGCAAGGTGTCCATTTTTAATAATTTGGTTTTTACTCAAAGCGAGTTATTACCGAAGTCGCTTTCAGTAGAGGAGTGCTGGGAGATCGAGAGTGAAGCCAGACCAAGCAAGCATGCCTAATTTTGGAAGGGCTTAAGAAGAGGAAGGATTTAATAACTAGGGAAGATTTACAGTTGATAACTTCTTTCGGTTATTTCTATTTGCTTATTCAGTTTAACGAACCGTATTCTCGTACTTAGGCTATTGTATGTGGGATGCTGTTAAGATTTCGGTGTATAAGGGATATTTATGAAAATAGCGTTACATGTGTAAGAATAGAAGACGTGAGACAAAATTATTGCAAATACGGTGGATGTCCGTCATAGTAGAATTATTATTGTTTAACTATTATAAATTCCATAACAGTAGTCATGTGAATATATTTTAGTACATTTTTGACTAGTTAGTAACTAGTAGCTAGTAAATGTTTTATTAAAAATAAAATATTCAGATCAGTGAAGCCAGATAAAACATGTTTTCCATTCGTTGCCTGGCCACTGTTATATTGCTGTCTACTGAACACAGTTTCTTCGTCGGAAGTAGTCTCCTTGTAACTTGCTTGTACGAAGACGAAAACTGCTTTTAATAGTTGACACGTTGATTTCATACGGTGACTCCTTTTGTGTAATGCCAACAATAGACGTGTGTTGAAAAAATTGTGCCTTTTTAATTAGTTTATTACACAGTGGCACGAGCTGGATTTCACCAGTCTGGTTGTGGTCAGGGAGGCAACACCAAACATGCTGTTCATCCTTGAGTTAAAATTAAGTGCAAGCGTGATTTCGTATGTAGGCCTACTTTTGTAACTGAAATGTAACAATATTTTTAATTTACTTGTAATTCTGTGCGTAGGTAATAAGTGGCTTGTGGGAAGGATTTTTTAAAATTCTTTTTATGAATACTACCGATGTATTTTGTATTCTTTGTCGCATATTGGGGGGGGGGGGCAAATAACACCTTCCTCTTACCGCTTCTTAATCACGCCTGTGGTAGCAACTACCGTACCGCCTACCACCTACGAGTGACCAATTAGTCGTTTTTTAAGTGCGTTCAGTGGCGGTTCCACGGTCGACTCAGCAAAAGCCCTTTCCCTTCGGAAATAGTGGAGAAAAGTGACATACAAACGAGACAGAAAACCTCTAGCGTCCACGACGAAAGACGGTAGTGGCTGTAGGGCTACAGGCGCTCGCTCATTGACGGACTCTTATGGTATGTAAGTGACAGTGGTTTTTGACGTAATAACGTCTTATAATTCGGTCCAGGTATAGAGGTGCATGTAGCGCGAAGCGGTATGACTCGAAATTGTGAGATTTCAAATCATTCATAACTTTATAACAAATGATTACAGATAAACTATCTTGTTATCGTTGTAGCCGCCAAATACGCCAATGCAAAAAAAGGCATGACTTGTGACCGCCGTGCATGCAGGGTACGAGGGGGAGGGCGCGCGCAAAACAGGTAGTTTGCGGGACTCAGACCGCTCGTCGAACATAACGTTTTGGCAAAATATCGATTCGCTTTTGATTTGGTTTCCGGATTCATTGTTTTCTTCCTTGTTAGGAGTTGTGTTGACCTCAGGGGCGTATTTGGGGGGGGGGGGGCGAACAGGACCCGCCCCCAAAGAGTCGAAAAAAGTTGGCGAATTTCGTTAATCTCTTAATTTTCAAGTTATTTTATTATTTTTTTCAGCTGTGTACGCTAATATAATAGTAACTCTTTTTTGTTTGTAAAATATGCAAACATGTTTTTTACACATCATTTGCGTATACTTGTCAAATATGTATCTTCTAAACAATGTTTCCATTTCAGTAACGTGTATCCTTATTGTGCTATTACCGTATACTTTAATGGGATTGATTTCAGGATGCTATCACACGGTTTTTAACCACCTTAAAGATAGTATTGTTGATTACTCTTAATTTGTTTCTTATTTTGTATGAAGCCGACTCGACCGGACCCCCCTCCCGGGCCAAATACTAGATACGCCACTAGTTGACCTTGTGAGTGATGGCGAATTTATTTCGTATGAACCGACTCGCTGTGGTCGATCGAAAAGAACGACACCGAAGATTGAACAAGAAACCGACCGTGAAAACAAGGAAAATATTCAATGTTTTACAGCTGGGATTAGATAGCTTTTCCGAGACCAAAATGAATCAATTTTATGCAACAGTTGCGGTTTAACGGGTAATTTCGCGTAGTGGGTAAACTATTCGTCATATGTATAGTGGAATGCAATGGATAAGGTTTAAAAGCGGTCGCAAGCGTATTGTGTGCCGCGCTGCTACGCCTTACTGTAACCCCAAAACGCTGTTATGTGTAAAATGTAGGCCAGCTTTAACCGTTTAATGGACTCTCCTGGTATTGTTATTCAGTGTGTGTGTGTGTGTGTGTGTGTGTGTGTGTGTGTGTGTGTGTGTGTGTGTGTGTGTGTGTGTGTGTGCGTGTCCCTGTTTTACAGCGGACACCGTCACCTCTTTGTACTCTGGACAAAGTGAAAGGCAGCACACGCTCGTCAGTAGTATTCAGTTCTGTAGTGAATTTTGAATTTGCATGTACATGCACATTAATACGTGTGTTTGTCGAATATTACGTGAAATTAATTTATTCTACGAACAGATTATTACCGACATGGGGAATAATGCCGGTAAAGTCAGTCAGCATTTCCTTCGCTTTCGCCTCATCTCACCTCATGTCGAGAAATGCCGTACTTTTAAGAACACGTCTTCCGATAGTCATCCTTTTGGGCGACGCAGTATTACTTGCCTTCCACAAAATAATGAATGTTATTACGCGGGATTAGGACTTAGATGCGTAAGCCTTTGTTGATAGCGGAAAATCCAAACGAGTGGTAAACAAAATCACAGGCTTTATCACTTATCCCAAACAGATATGCTGTATCAGCAAATCTGCTTACGAATATAACAATCCATTACGTACAACTCAAACGTTCACAGTAATAATGAAATATGATTAAAGTCATTAAATCAAAGTCCTCCTCCTCCTCCTTCTTTTTTTTTTCTTTTAACTGAACGAGCGAAGGGAGTTCACAGTTTCGATTCGACCATTTGGCATCTGTCTGTTTATCTGTCTGTTCAGGGTATGTCTCACGAAAAACAACCGATTTTCGTCAAAACTTGGGATGCGTGTCCATACTTCTGCCCTACAGAACTATATTGTTTTTGAGATTTATTCCCCCAAAAATGGGTGAACATTTTTATCATCACCATCAGACCAAGGATTAGGCCCTTAGACCTGTTCCGGAACCCACCTCCTCCTCGGTCTACCGACATCTCTCTTCTCAGTAGGGTGGTAACCCAAGGGAGCCACGGGTAGACGGATATCAGACATGCGGTTTAAGTGTTCACACCATCTCCTTCTGTGGTCTTCAATCTTCTGGTGCAACGATACAATGTTCCACCAGATTTATCGTATGTTGACGAAAATTTTGAAAAAATCGCGAAAATTCACGTAGGCTATTAAAGGAAATTTTAACGGAAATATAGTGTATAGTTTTAGAAATCTCGAAGTTTTTGGGACCCACGGCTCAAAATAGGGATCAAAATTTTGAAAAAAGTTGTACAAATGCAGCTGGATGTCAGACTAAGTGACTAAATTTTAAAAGATATCCGAATGTTTGACATTTTAAATGTTTTGTGCTCTACAATATTGTTATTTTACTAAACAAAAAAAATTAGTGTAATCGGGGATTTCGTAACTTTTCTGATAACTGAAAAATTATGTAATGTCGAAATTTATCTAATAATACATGAGGCCTACTTCGTTCAAAATAGTGAGCGAGTTCTGCAGCTCAGGGAGTTTACTAGTCATATTCGTCCATGGGTGGGCAAAGATCTCCCTCTAAATCATCCGCCCGTCTCATCTGCGATCTTCCTATCATCTCCGCCGTAACAGTGCACAGTCTGTTTGTTCTCCCCGCGTCGTCTTGTATAACGTTATTTCATTCGTCGTTTCTTCTTATCCAGTATCGTTTCTTCTTGAACGTCTTTCGTCATAGTTTTGCAACTCATCCACTTACTTCCTCTCCTGTCTGACAGTTGTTAACTGTCCACGCTTGCGAACCACAGGTGCGCACTGATTAAGTACTTCGGTTTTAAGATACCGTGGATATGCTTTGTTTGTTAGAATGTAAACCCAGTTTTACCAAATAGCGCCCGGGTTAGTCCAAATCTCCTTTTATTACCTGTAACTGATTCTCCTTTTTTCTTCTTAAGTCGCCCCAAATATAAACGTACAGTAGGACTACTTGACTTAAGTCCTTAAATTCCTAGGTGGAACATAGGGCCTCGACGAAATTTCTCCAGCGTGTTCTGTCCATTGCCAGGGCCTTCACCTCCCTTCATGTCTTGTTGACACCAGCCAGCTCTCTTTCCATAGTCCTCTTCCAGGTGTTTCTCGGTCTTCCACGTCTGCGGCTACCTTGTGGATTCCAATTCAGTGTCTGTCTAGCTGTATTTTCTGGTGGTCTTCACAGGGTGTGACCGATCCACCTCCGTAGACTTGTGGCCTTTTCTAAGTTTGTCGTGACGTTAGTGCAGTTCATATTTAGAACAGTCTGTATATCAGAACGTTCTAGGACAAAATTAAAGCACAGCATAGTCGACACACGTGGTGTGTTTATTACCCAGAAGGACGCGATGTATAATACATGTGTAATACATTATTATTATTATTGCTGCAGTTAGTACGAGCGTTTATCGACCAATAAGCAGCCCGACACGTTGCTTCTGTTTTACGTAGTGCTGTGATTTTTATTTTATTTTTTTAATAATAAAAGTGTTGACGTGTTCTGCTGTTATTATGAAAGCTTTTATCAGCGGCGGTAAATAAATACGTTTAATGTTATCGTCACAGCTGTGTCGGTGTGGCCAGCCGTTAATGTCGGTTCGCCTCAAAAGGATTTGTTATCCGTGGTCTTTGTTTAGAGATTAACACGTGCACGTACTGTTTGAAAATACGGCTTGCGACTTCTTTTGTTGTCACGTCCGATTGGATATAACAGAGAGCCGTAAGGGGGGGGGGGTGCTCGAAATTCGCGAGATGTAAACGACGAGATGTCGGCGTGCCTGCACAACTTAAAACAACGACAATTGACTACGCCTTGGAGTTTTGGATTCTTGAAAAAGAAAAAGAACAAGGCTTATTTACTTTTAACGGCAATAGGCGTAGGGTATTACTGCCTCCACACGTGAAAGTACTGCCGTGAGTACTGTTCTTCTTTTTCTTCTTGTTTATCTGGCCCTTCTGCCTCTCAGCGTCGGAGCGTCTCCGTCCATCGTCTCCATCTGTTCCTGTCCATGGACATAGCCTTAAATTTCCTGTAAACTCTTCCCACGGTCCTGTCCCAGTGTATTAGTGACTCATATGTTTTTTGCTTTGTTTGAGCGGGGTGCCTTTGCACCTGTGGCAGGATTGCAGCATCTGGATCGAGCCCAATGGTGGCTGGCAGAAGATAGACTAGTGCTGGTACAATCGATGGGTGGTCTTAATACTGGAATGGAGACCGCCAACACGATTATTCGCTGGAGAGAAAGGAAACTTGTCTTTGTGGGACTGCTGCTGCTGCGACCGTTTCAGGCAACACATGCTCGTGTTTAAGCTCAGCAAGCAGACGCTGTGGGCAGAGAGCCTCCGTGCTGGTGACCACGTGCACAGCGTACTAGGATGTAACAGTCCAAGACCGATATGTCACAGACAGAGGATGCACGGGCGTCTTGCGCCCTGATTTCTGCGCGTTGTCTAGGCCTAGGCCTGATGAACGCCAGGTGCAAACAGGTCGGGACGGTCGTTTGCTCGGCACAAGGTGTTAGGGTGCGGTCCGCGAGTACATGATATTGCATGTACATCACGAGAGCAAGCTAAGGCTTTCTTGCTTCAGCCAATAGTTACGCCGAGGCGCGTTACCATGGTCCCCTAGGGCTTCGCCCGCGGGAACGTAGTGACCCGCTGGCGGGGACAAGAGGCTCGAACGCCCGAGGGCGTCGGCCGAAACGAAGGGGAGCGGCGCCAGGGCAGTCAGATCTCGCAAGGAAGGCGTTGCACAACCTCGCGGGAGCCCATGTCCCGGGTCGCTGCCCTGCCGAGTGGGCAAAGCAGGTGCTGACAGGAGGAACACTGAAGGTTACTAGTTTCAGCCATATGCCACGCCTGGACGCGACTCCATGCTCCCCTAAGGCATCGCCCGCAGGAACGTAGAGACGTGTCATTTTATTTACGTGTTTGTCAAGTAAAGTCCAACTTTCTGTTCCGTACATTATTGTTGGTAGGTATACAGATATAAGTCTCTGAAGTTTTGAATTCCTACCTAGCTTCCTTTTTTCCTATTCGTGTGTTGTTTATTGTATAACACATAGGGTTTGTTTCTTCACACGATCTGATAATTCCTTATAATGCCATAGTGACAAATTTTTTTATAAAAATGCGAATGATTGCGCGTTCGCAACACAGTAAGTATCTTGTGGATTATATAAAGCTATGCTGCTTGATCTCCGTGTGGAGAAGCTATCGTTCGCCGTTGCCACACTATCGATTGTCGATACTGTCCAGACTAAATCGGAACGCCCGCCGCCGAGAAGGTCAAGTGGCGGTCTAGTAGTAGTAGTAGTAGTAGTAGTAGTAGTAGTAGACGATAACACGGTTTACTTTATTCACTTGTACACCGCTGGCAGTTTGAATTAAACTGACCCATCTATTGTGTATCGATTGCTTTGCTTTATGCGACCGACCGGTTGCCATAACGATGGCTGCTGGCAGGGTGAGAGAGCACTGACGACCCGCACAAACAAACGTACCGTAATCGTCCCAGTGCGGTTCGGTGTTATTTATTAAATTTTGTGTCGCCTCGCCGCTGTGATTTATATAAAGCTGTAACGATTTATTTTCAAGCGTAAATTTGAGTAGATGTAGTTAGTCCTGTGTACGCTATTATATAAATGCGAAATACCACTGGATCACTGGATCTCCGGAACCTCGCAACCTTTTCACCTAAGAAATCAAGATTCTATTGTGACCGTGCTCTGAGATCTCATAGTGTGGTAGCTAAGAAAATCGTTTGAAAAATCCTTCCTGTATTTGGTAAATACTGATTGAGCCCAAAAATAATAAACTCCCAGAGAAATCTAAAAATACTGACGACTTTGGGGGATGTACAAGCTCCGCAGCGTCCCGAGCATAAAAAGAGATTCCGTCGCGCGGATAATGATGTATGAGGGGTTCATAGGTGTGGCCTGGTGTCAGCCGTGGGCCTGCTAAACATACCATATGAAGTATCAAGTTAAAAAGGAAATGTCAACCTGGACGTGGCCGTGTTGTATGTGGTATAAACAAATTCTGAACCTGATTTCAGCGGGTGTCAAAAACCGTTTCGAAAGAAAATTGAGATTTAATGGGCTTTCAAATCCCTTGAAGTGATTGTTATTTTACAACACATTGTAGTGACCTATATTCACTTCAAAGAGCTGCGTAATATTGAGCAGTGGGGTAGTTATGCTAATTACTTCCATGTTCCATAAGGAAATGGAAGTATGGTCATGACGAAAAAAATCGTGTTCGAGATAATGGCTGATTCCGATTGTACTACCCTCAAAACGTGAAGAAAAGTCATTTTTCGAAAAGTCTCTGTGGTAGTGTCTGTCTGTCTTGTGTAGAATTTTTTCTATGGCAAACGATAACAGCCGCAAATTCAAACAGAATCAAATAATTTTTTGCATGCAGCCCTGAATTGCAGAGTACTCAAGGCCTATTGATTTTGGTGAAGATCGGTTAAGAGAAAGGGGTAGTTTACCTGCAACGTTTTATGTTTTAACAAGGGTAATTTTTTCTATGACGAACGATAACTGCCGCACATTCAAACATAATCAAATAATTTTTTGTATACGTTTCGGCCTTTTGATTTTGGTGAAGATCGGTTATGGGAAAGTGGTAGTTTACCTGCAACGTTTTATGTTTTAACAAGGGTAATTTTTTCTATGACGAACGATAACTGCCGCACATTCAAACAAAATCAAATAATTTCTTGCATACGTTCCTGAATTATAGAGGACTCAGGGCCTTTTGATTTTGGTGAAGATGGGGGTAAGAGAAAGGGGTAGTTTACCTGCAACATTTTATGCTTTAACAAGAGTAATTTTTTCATTACGAACGGTAACTGCCGTAAATTAAAACAGAATAAAATAATTTTTTACATATCTGTCTGAGTTGTAGAGGACTCAGAGGCCTTTTGATTTTGGTGAAGATCGGTTACGGGGAAAGGGTAGTTTACCTGCAACGTTTTATGTTTTAAAAAGAGTAAGGTACTTAATTTTGATAAATAAAGTATCCTGATAAGAAGGTCATAATAATCCACTGTAGAAACGTAGATGAAATATCTATAAATGAAAAGGGTAGTTGAAGGGGGGAGGGTGTAATTTTTTTTATAAATTAAAATTGTAGTTGATGATGGAGGAAGTAAATTTTATAAGTTTTATATGTGTAACACGTTATTGACAACAAAGAAACATTTCATTTCACTTTAAACAAATCTATATTTTAACATTGAAAATGTTTATAAGGACGTGTCGCACATTTGCGGTCGATCGCTGGTGCGTGATTGAAAATGGGAACCGGTGAGTTTCCATAGAAACTACTTTGTTGTCCGTAGCGTAGTACACATATAAAACTTCGCTTATGAATGCGACTACATTTAACTTATAATCTGTACATTGGTAAATGAAGAATGAATTCATTGATTGGTGAATGAACATAAATATATATATTTTTTAGATTTATTGAAGCATTTTCAATGCCCTTCTCTGTGCATTGCATTGTGCAATGCATGTACATTTTTTCGTTTTAGTTTAAATCATGTATAAGAGAAAATATATCGTTCGTGGCAGGCAAGCATATCTCAATTATGTAGTGTTTACGTTTCCATTTTGTTATTATGATTACCGCAATAAAAAGGCAGGCAAGACACACACACAATTCGCGTTATTTTTGGCCTAACTCATGTTTATTTTCTTACATTTGCACGCTTTTTAAATGGAAAGTGCCGAAACCCACACCAACACAACGCGTGCAAGCCGAAAAAGTGTCCAGCGTGGGTAGCGATTTGCTTCCTGTGGATTGCTGGGCAGTGTAACTGCACGTGTTTACAGAGGAACGGTTCATAGACAGACTTTTCGTCTTTAGGGAATGAACCCTCTGCAAGATGCTCAGGGTCCATGAGTGACTTCGGAGCGCTTCGTGGGAGGGATGATTATCTGCGTAGTTCGGTTTCTTTATAAGAATAAAGTAAGCCTACCTAATTTTTATGTACAAAGTGAATAAATAACAATTACTGAAAATAACATTATATTAAACGACTACCCCATAATAACAAAAATATCTATAAATAGTGAAATTAGTTTGAGGGTGGGCGATATTTTTTTAGAAATTACCGAACCGAATTCAAGTCAATTATTTTAAACATAAATCTTACAACATGGAAGTCATGTATGGTTCTCCGTACCGATTTTTTATATGTGTACTACGTTATCGGCAACAAAGAAGTGGTTTGGTGTTAAAATTCCTTCCTGGGCTGTTTGGCCGTAGTCCAATGTTTTCTGCAAAACCAGACGTTTCGGCAGTGCCATCGACTTCCAACATCAGTGAAAATAGAGTGCGATAACGTGTGGTGGTATACGTTAGTGACCACAGTACTGTGTTTAAGGCTGAAACAATAAGTAGAGAGAAGTAGTTTCTATTGAAATATTTCATTTCGAAAATGATTTTAAATATAAATCTTAGAACATGGAAGTCATGTATGGTCTCCATACCGATATTTTTAAATAGTTCATTGCGATCAAAGTATCTTTATGGAAGCAAACGTGAATTTAATGCGTAAGTGCCGTAGAGAAGCACCGATATCAAGATGTCACAATTTATTTTGTAGCGGTAATTTGCGCGAATGTAATTAACAATCGATTAACGAAACGTATCTCATGTGACGACCACGTTTGATTGTCCAATACGTGTAGCACGGAACGTTTCTGCTATGAATCATTGTTGTTTGTTCAACGGTATGATTGTCAAATGAAAAGTTAATGTTTCCGATACTCTTCAGCTATGGAGCTCCAGAAGGAAGGTCAGTACTCGACTGCCATTGGGGATTGTCGTCTCGACGTACAGCCCTCAATTGTTGCTCGGCAGTACCTCTCAAACGAGTTACATAATCTTGGAGAAAGATTGTGAATATTTCGAGAAATTGTGACCGTGGAGAAATATCAAGGAGCGCAGAATATTGTGAAATATAATCATTATTTATAATTTTTATATTGTAAGTAACTCTTAAATATTTCTTGCAGCTTCCTATAGTATGAAATTTATTATGAATTTAATTATTTAATTATGAATTCGTTTATAATCCTCTGATGATACTGATGTGATCAGTGAAACGTGCGTCAGGAGAAAATACAATAATAACTTTACTTGCAGAAGTAGTTAATATTTGAAGAACACTTCTTCTTCTTCTTCTTCTTCTTCTTCTTCTTCTTCTTCTTCTTCTTCTTCTTCTTCTTCTTCTTCTTCTTCTTCTCCTCCTCCTCCTCCTCCTCCTCCTCCTTCTTCTTCTTCTTCTTCTTCTTCTTCTTCTTCTTCTTCTTCCTACATCTCTTGTACCAAAGTTTCTATATTGAAACGCAACCTTAGGTAGTCGTCCATCCTCCATTCTGTCCAGATGGGGTACCTGTATCACTTCTGTAATATCCTTATTGCGCAAACGATCCTGTCTCGTGCAACCCTTCGTTCTTCTCAGAAACTTAATTTCAGAAGTTTGAATCTGGTTTTTAATCTTCTTTATAGAAACCCATTTGTAGGAACCCTATTATAATTTATAATTAACCCGTATTTATAATTTATATAAATATATACTCATAATATAAAGCTTTTCAAAGTGAAAGTCACTTAGTCTCTCTGCTTCATGACTCAGACGTACGCGATGATTAAACCATTTCTGAAGTTACGATAACTATTCTTTTAGACCGATGGGGGGCAGACGAGAGACGAGGGATTTGCCGAGGAGACGTCTGGTTGAGCACTGGTCCGCGAGGACGGTATATATCGGCATCGTGTATGTCGGTTGCATATTTTGTACAGGTAAAAGAGATTACGAAGTCAGCGGGGTGTTCTGTTTGGGTCACTTTGTGGGTTCTCTACTCGTCGTTGTAAGTAGAGGCCAACATTGCATAGAGTATATAACCAAGGAAACTCAAAGATCTTCCTTCTCTATTAACCGCATACTGGCTATCCCCACCAAACCACCAATCAGAAATAGAAATAGAAATAACCAATTAACACCAACTCTCCTACTGACCAGCACCGATCCCCTAATTCTATAACTCCTCATTACTACACACCTAATTTTATTCCCTCTTAAAAGAGTCCCCTGCCATCCCTTGAGGCCACTCTGACGCTACCCCCATATTTAGCGTCCTACACTACTCGGCCCCGCTGTTGCTGGTTTTTTCTATTTTTCTAGTTTGGCACACACTAATACCAATCCCTCCTGATATCCAGTATGGCTGTCCACACTTCATTCACACACATCCACACATGTACTCTTTATTTCAGTTTGGTTTTTCCACTTTCACCGCTACCGGCCTGCACTAGCGTGCGTCTCCACAATCCACATTCCAAACCGGCTGAAGGGAGTTCGTCCCCAAAACACCCCGAGACGTGTCCATTCGGACAACACTAAAATAACTCGAAAAAATGTATAGGGTACGAAAAAATTAAAGTTCGTCAACCTTCAACTTGGGGGCTGAACAGTAACATTTAACCATGCAACGAGAGAGGGAGAAGAATAAGAATGAGTGAGTGAGAGAAAGAGAGAAGGGGAGAGATAGAGAGAGAGAGAGAGAGAGAGAGAGAGAGAGAGAGAGAGAGAGAGAGAGAGAGAGAGAGAGAGAGAGCGAGAGAGATGTTTCCGATTGATAAAATATTTGAAAGTCTTTGTTTGTTTATATGGTTATTAATAAAAATACGATAAAAGGTCAACGAACGGCATGGTTAGAAAATTGATTAAATCTGGATTTATCGGTAGACTGCGATCCCGTAAACACGCAACATATACAGGAAACGCTGGAGGCGAACTGATGAAAAATAGTTGGAAGTTTGTAATCTCGTTTCTAATTTAACGTTAAAATATTTATAACGCCGGCGCTTCGATGCTCATCATATCGCGTCGTCATGAAAACGCTTGATTCCAGTAAACATTCTGTAAAAAAAGCGACTTATTTATTTATTTTTTTAGAAGCTGCGAATGCTTTGTTGTTGCCCGGCGACTGTTACAATGGGAATACGGGTTAAACAGTTATATTAAGTATTCATGGGCTTCTGTTATGTCCTGACCATGCTAAAACTGATAATACGAGTATTATTAGTTTTATCGTATTCATTACTTGTAACGTACTGTCCTACTCAGAGTCTACGGTTATCCGCTGCTTTTATTATTTCTTATTTTGTCGCGTGCCTGGATTAAGTCTTGAATCCGTTTTTACTCGTATCTAACGATACCTCCAAGTCATTCGATTATTATTTGGAAAAGAGTGTAAGCACACCCTTATTCGCTACTTTTCTTTAACAGAAGAAAATAAGAGTAGGTTTGTCAGTCGAGGGTATTACCCAGTTTTCCAGTGGGTAATTTGGGTACTGCATGGGTATTTTAGAATAATTTATCGCCTCCGTTTATTTATCTGTTGTATATGTAAACGTGTTTTATTTTATTAGAAACGTCGTTAGTTAGATATCAAATTGTTAATTAGTTTTGATACGTGAGTCAAAAAGGGCAACTTGCTGTTTTGTTAAAAATCTTACTAGATTAGAGCAATAAGAAAATGTAATTAAGTATCTGTCAGTGAATATGGTTAGAGCTGCAGATGTAAGCAAATTTATTAATTTGATATCAGAACACTAGTTTGGATATATTATTATACGCTGACAATGCAGTCTTAATACAACAAAAGGAGGACGATTTGCATTTATATTAACATCGTTTAAAGCACATTTGCAATCAGTACGATTTCAGAATATCAAAGGAGAAACAAAGATCATGGCTTTCTGGGGAAAGGATCCAGTCAGATCAGAAATTGTTCTTGAAGTAACAGTTTTGGAACAAGTTAACAATTCTGAGATTAATTGTCTAGGTTGTGGTATCAGTATTGGGTATGAAACAAGAAGAGATGTCACGATGAATTTATCGAAGTTTCAGATTATGTGTGGAATAATACATAGCACACTAAATAATAAAACAAGGAAAGAAACAAGGATTGAATTTTACAAATCAATGACTGTACCTCTGTTAATGTATAGGTGTGAATCATGGGAAGATTGTAAACCAAATTCAAAGATCAGAAATGAGCTTTGTGAGACGAACAAAGGGTTGTACAAGGAGAGATCGTTGCTTAATGAGGACTTTAGGAATGAGCTACAGTTACTGTCCGTAAACGATACAATTCAGAAATAACGCCTGGAATGGTCGCAACAACTGAACAGATTAGAGGACAGACGGCTACCTAAAGTAGCGTATAGCTACAGACCCTTTGGAAGGAGGAATGCAGGCAGACCAAGAGCAAGATGGCGAGATGTAGTGTGGAGACGGAACAGGCAATGTGCCTAATCCGTGAAGTGAAGAAGAAGAAGAAGAATATTAATTTATTTTGCAAGTAGTATAATTACACTAACTAATGTTTCACAAGATCAATGTCGTTACTGTACTGTTGAGCTTCTGTGGCACATACGTTTCAATAGTTGCTAAAGAAAATAATTATTTTCATCATCTTAACGGTTTTAGGCTTTAGTGGCTTGTCCCCAGTCCACATTCTTAAGTCTACCAGCTTTTCTTTTTCCTCTAGGGTTGTAATCTTTCGCCATCTTCGGTATTCTACTTTCGTCCATTCTGTTGATGCGTTGAATCCATTTTATTCTGTATTTTTTAATCCTTTCATTAACTGCAAACATATCTAAATCACTTCTTATCTCTTAATTTCTTATATGATCTCGTCTATTACACCTTTTAATTATCTCAGAAATTTCATTTCTGCTGTTTGTGTCTTCTGTTCATCTTTTTTCTTTATGACCCAAGTTTCGGAACCATACAGTAGTGTAGGTATTGCCATTGTTTTATAAAATTTTATGTGGGTTTCTTTTCTACATTTATTTCCCAACCTTCTCCAAATCGTTCCACACACTTTTATGAAATTCGTCACTTTATTTTCTATATCTCTATTTTGATCATAAGTAAAGATCGCTACTTCCATAACATATTATTATAATTGCAAAAAACTAACGAATGACAATAACAACAGCTCTATGTTTACCTATACAGGAATTTTGTTTAGACAAACAGTTCCATACTCCTCCCTAACACTGTACGCGCATCCGAGCCGCCACGTCTGGCCAAAAGTGGTGTACGTATTCTACGTTTTTGATACTTTCTAAAGCTAAAGTTGATACTTACGGAAAGTCTGCGGGTATTGCGTGTGCGATAGGTACTTTTCGGAGAAACTAGAGAATCTAAGTAATCTGAAGAGATAATTTTATCGACAGCCTTGGGAGGCTACACTGTACGGCTGTACTTTCACCACAGAAGGAACGTTCCCCGACGAGGGACCAGAAAGATCGTATCCCCTTTCCGGAAGTGAATAACATATACGGGAAAGGGAAAAGAAAATTCAGGGAGAAACTAAAATACATAAGAAATTTAGTGGAGTCAATACATAAAACTCAGATTTTCAGAACTATAATTTGTACATATATTATATCCTTGTTCTTCGGTCAAAAAGTACCCAAGGTGCGCGCGCATAATCTCTCACGAGTGTACTGGTACAGTGTAAGGCAGCTCTTAAAAGTAAGTAGAGAGTAGTAGCGTAGCGTCCATGTAACCGCTGTTGCTGGCGGCAACAGTACTGGAAATAAGAGAAAATAATATTAATATTATATTACAAAATGAATACTTTGGTTATTGAATAATTTGAAACCCGAACAATATTAGTAGGGAAACTTGAAGAAAAACATAGCATTGCTTTAGAACTGCTGGGCACTTGCACCGTCTTGTGTTGCCGTCTCGGACATCGGCAGTGCTTTACTGCGTACGGTCATTGACCTCGTAGTAGTTGCCACTGTACTGACTGTGTGGGTGGGGAGGTACACATTCGTCCATGTAACCGCTGTTGCTGGCGGCAACAGTACTGGAAATAAGAGAAAATAATATTAATATTATATTACAAAATGAATACTTTGGTTATTGAATAATTTGAAACCCGAACAATATTAGTAGGGAAACTTGAAGAAAAACATAGCATTGCTTTAGAACTGCTGGGCACTTGCACCGTCTTGTGTTGCCGGCTCGGACATCGGCAGTGCTTTACTGCGTACGGTCATTGACCTCGTAGTAGTTGCCACTGTACTGACTGTGTGGGTGGGGAGATACACATTCGTCCACCCAATGTGGTGCCGCTGTATAAACCGGCAAAACACTCAGTTAGCAGCTATGTTCGTTTTCAGAACCGACGTGCAGCAGTTAGTGCTTTGTTCGTATAGTCATGTGTTTCTCTGTTTGTCTTTATTATTTTTAATTCGATTATTTATGTCCTGATTTGTTCTGTGTAAGTGTAATGGAGTCAGATACCGTTGAACCCGGGGCCTTCTTCTTCTGCCAGCGAATGATAGAAATACTCTAAAAAAATATTTTGGCCCTAAAAAGTATATTTTTACTCTAAAAAGAACACTTGGTACTAGAAAAAATTTGAATTAATTTTTAGGCTAAGTTTTAGGCCTATCACAACCGGCAACAGCTGTTATGTACCCACGCCACGCCACTGGTAAAGAGGTAACTTATGCTGGGCAACTTTGCGAGTGTAGCAGTCTACCACACTAATCGTTATAACAAAATCACGGCCACAGTCGCTCTTATATTTGTTGTTATCGTAAGAATTTAATTTCGGAGTGATTTAAGTGATCGTAGAGAAAATTTGTTAAAATTAACATTAACATTTGAATCAGAATGATAATATTGCACACCACTATATAAAAATTATATAGTGGTGTGCAATATTGATCATTCTGATTGTGATTTCAACCACTAACACAAATTTCTTCATTAAACGTCTATTAACATTTGACTGTAGTTTTGACCCTTTTGTCGGAACCGATTGATGGATGGTAGTTGAACTTTTTGCCGCTAATAAAAATTTACATAAATAGACGGTGCGCGTAATAGAAGTTCACTTTTTTTTTACCCTGTGTATAGAAGGTGCAGTAGCGCGGGACACACGTTAAGAAGGATGCAGTGGAATGGGCGGTGAATCGAAGCGCGTTGATGCGAGCGGTGTAACGCGCAACGCATCATTTAATCTTTTGCTTTTATAGAAGATACATTATTGTCAACCCTTCCTTGCCACCCGCTCGGTGCGTGCGCGGACTGACGACGACGACAGCGCCGTCTCTGTAATCAGGTTTCCTGCGTTGATAAGTAAACTCGGAGGTTTTATCTTATCTGCGCGGCCCGCGCCATACGATGTTCTCTTTATGTGTGTATGTTTTCTTTAGTCAGTGTACGCAATGATACAAACGCGCCCGTTTGCCAGCTTCCCCGTCGTGCCCGACTCCGTTTGATCACCTGGATCTGAAGAAACGTAAGATTACTGTAGTCACCTACTTTTCCTGACGCTCAGGTCGTGGGGAGACGCGTGCAGGATAGAAGGGTGGAGAAACGAGTATAACAAGTTTTCTACATAGAAATTACGTTGTATACTGCTGTTGCAGAATAAACAGAATACGCAGAAAACGCCGAAATCTCTTTTGTTATCATGAGGTCTTAAAACGACCTGCCATACTTATCTTCTCTGTTCCAGCTGATCTCATCCTACGTATGTAGCATTCGTATCAAAGGTGTAACTAGGCTCTTCGGGGCCCCGGGGCAGAAACCTACCCCCCCCAAAGATCTACCTCCCCCCACCAAATATGAGACCTTTCACATCTCTTTGAATCCTTAAATTCTTTTCTACTTATAAAATTTTCGTTACATTGGAGACAGCAGAATAAGTTTATAATTGACTTTCTAGGAATTTGGTATGGAAGAATCAAAAGGATCAAAAAGCACAATATAAGCCGATTTCAAATAAAATAATTTATATATGATGATGATAATTTGACCGTATAAGGAATGAGGCCATATGTGAAGAGTTACAAGTTTTTAACTTGAATGAAAAATTAAAACATTACAAACAACGGTGGAAAGAACTGTTATATATATAACTGGAATGTCAGATTCCAGACTGGTCGAACAAGTCTAGAAACACAAACCTACAGGACACAGGTGTATGGGTGGACCCAGGAAGAGATGGCTGGATGATTTTTGAAAGCGGAAGCACCTTCAGACAAGCACCTTGCCTACGCCGTGTTGTGAAGAAGAAGAAGATGATGATGATTAAAATACAGTATTTTACAGCGACTAAGTTTTTAGTAGGGCTACAAATATTATAAGTCATACAAAAAAATATTAGTTTGTAAACATAACGAGTATACGTATAAGATAACAAGAGTTTTACTTGGATGGCAAACTTATTTATTACTTTAAGATATTATTAGTTATCTTTAAAATGGGAGCTGATCATTCGTTCAAGATGTTTACAGTATTGCTACTTAAAAAATAATAGCTTCATTAACAGAAATTGAAAATTGCAAATTTTTTGTAACATTTTACAAAAAAGTAAAATATATGACTCTACCATTAAAGAAAATTGCAATTAGAATTTGGTGTGTGTAAATAATTATTTTAGTCATCATCATCATCATCAACCTCAAGGACTAGGCTCATCCTGAACCTGTTCCGGGACCCACTTCGCGCTCGGCCGTCCTACATCTCTCTTCCCCACCGTCTATATTCCATTGCTAGCACTGGAATCCTGTCACCCACCATTCTTCCAAAATGTTCACACCAACTTCTTTTGTTGGTCCTTAGCCGTTCCGACAATGGGTCGACCCCCAGTTCCATCCTTATATCCACATTCTTCTTTCTATCGAGAATGGTACAGCCCAGAGTAGTCCTCGTAAACTTCATCTCCGCTGCCTGAATCTTTGCTTTGTCTCTTTCTGTCATAACTCCGGCCTCATCTCCATACATCAAAACTGGTACCGCTACAGTGTTAAAAAACACTAATTTTTAAGTTATCTGTGAATTGTTCCACAGGTATTCCTAAAATATCTGTTTCAGATTGTTCCAGATGTTCATTTTAGTCATTATTTAATAGCTGTTTTTCTACTTTTAATATCAGCAAAAATACCAATGTTGTCGAGCTCTTTCGTTTTCGACTGACAACAGTACCCAGCCGCTCAAGCACTACTGGCTTATGGTACTCCTTAAATAAGTTTTAATAAGTTTTAGTTTTGAAAACCGTCTTTCTGTCTTTACTATCGTGACAGGCACGGTAAGATACATGAAGCCTATCGTACACACACATCAGGGTAGCTAGAAACTATATTTTTATTATATATAAAAAGGAAAATCTAAATAATGCGATAAGTTCCGGTTCAAGGTTATAGCGGCACAGATAATCGGACGTTTGTAGGATATTCCATCGCCAAAAGGTTCCGTCCCATATTTCAACCGATAACATCGAATCTTTGGGGTTTAGGCCCAGAGGAAGACCGAGAAAGGGGTGGATGGAGTGTGTTGAGGAGGACCTGCGAACCATGGGATCAGAGGATGGAAGATTGTTCCTGAGAACGGAAGGGAATGGTGCAGGATCGTTGAGGATGTCAAATCTAATAGAGCGATGTAGAGCCAGAGGAAGAACTTCGTTTCTACACACCTGATTTTTTTTCGGATATCTTATAAGACGTCTTTATCGATCTTTATATAGGCGTCGTAGAGTGAGGCTCGATTATAGAAATATAGCTACTCTTCTGTTACGACCTGTCGATTTCTTATTGGTCCTACGGTGCTAAGATTGTTTTAGTAATAAATACACTAATACGTTTTGTATCGCTGCTCTATTCAACCAGTTTCTAAGTGTGTTTCATTAGAGATTTGTTATTATAGTACGAAACACTTTGTTAATTCTGAAAAACGTAAGAATTTTCGTTGGTAATATTGCCGGTGTCGTTAAATTTACAAAATCATGAGTTCTGTATTTTTGTAAAAATAGATAGATCGCTTCAGCTTTGCAATATATATTATGATATTATTCAATATAGTTTCTTCTGCAGGTAGAAGTATTTTAAGTTTTTTTCGTTTCAAAACCTGACGTACGTTTCACTGAAACACATCACCATCAACGGAGGTTTGTAAGTCAAAATTATTTCCCACTTACAAACCTCTGATGATACTGATGTGTTTTAGTGAAAAGTGCGCCAGGTATTAAAACGAAAAAAAAAACGTAATACTCTACTTGCAGAAGGAACTATATTGAATAATATCATAATACGTATTATATAATTGGTGCAAGAAAATTTAAGTTACGTATTTAGAAAGTTATATATATATATTGCAACGATACTAATTATGACTGCATAGATAGGTCAATTTGAAATTACTACAACAGAGAGTCTATATCTGGAGGTTGGCAAATTTTATTCATTAACACATTAAATTTACTCTTGTCTTATGGCTTTATAATATAAAATTGTTTAGTAAAGAATTGTCTTTCAGCAAATGAGTCTATTGGGTTGTTTTACATATAAGTTACTTGTACGTAGAATTCCAACTGTTCGCGTAGACACCAGGCTCTCCGCTCGCTGCTCCGCTGTACGTCGACCTACCGAAGATCACCCCGTTGAATATCTACGTCTCGACATACACACTGCGATATGAAACTGTTATTGTGTATAACTTAAATAATCTTAATCTCAGGGATCAAAACTGGGTATAAATAGATCGTGTATTAGGCTTACTTGAGGCTTCTTGAAGTGTTCTCGCGTTAATAATCAGAATAGCACGGTAGGTTATTCTTCCCTAATCCGGAAATCTTCCACTCTTCATAATGTGGCAATGGTTACGAACAACTCGTACCGTTAACCCACTACAAAGTTTTCTGGAAATCGACTTGTCTTGTCACGAAAATCTCGTGACAGCGAGTACGCCTTTCTATGGCAAGACTTCGGAACCGACTGACTGATCCGTCCGCTGTAAGCGACCGACTCAAATAATTTTTAGACCTTTTGATTGGTGGAAAATCTAGCAACGTCATAGATATTCTTACTGATAGCCAGTCATCAGGTTAAATCCTCAAATCAGGAGTCATCAGGTTTCCTCAGGATCAGGTCCGATCCTGCAAAGGCCTGTCTAGATTTAATCTACAAATTTTATTACTTTCTAGGAGATAACGAAAATAAAGAACTAATTTCATAAAAAAAAAACCATATAAAAATTATAATTGTGAAGAATTGAGTATATATGGAAAATGTAGCTTATAACCATGAGAATACCCTGTCCGAGTTTCAAAACGAAATGTTAATTTTCAACGAAGTTATTAAATAAAATGTGAATCACACCGCACCCGCGCACTTACACACAAATATTTCACATAGCATAAAAGAGTACAAACTTATGAACATTTTGACATAAGATACTTTTTTAAACATAGCTTGGTTCAAAACTTATGAACAAAATCAATTTTTAACATGTCTATAGCCGTCGGAAAATGTGTTACAGCAACAGTATTCCAACTATATGAAATTTACATCCTGTTCTGTTGCAATATATATATAACGCGAAACGCGTTGAAAATTTCACCAACATTGAGATCCATTTTTAAATGGCATAATTACAGTATCGTTTGTTTTTAATTAAACGTATAATTTGAAACCGTATGCGCTGTAGGGCACAACGAAGTGGCCGGATCTTCCTGTTCATCAGACGAACGGAAAATTAAATGTATAAAAATAAGGAAAGACATTATTGACGCGAACACCGTTACTGTTTCACATTTAATGTCAAACACGGTTGTTGAACGCAACGGCGACGTTTGAAAAGTACATTATTTATAAATTGCCGCGTATAAAAACGTACGTAATGGTTTGTTGGCTTTGCTGGGCTATATATAAGCAAAGATATTTATATGTTGGCCAGACATAGCCTTAAAGGAAACGGCAAGGTCACCCGCGCACACGGTGGTGGACACAAACGTTCTTGTTCACATAATACTGTAAAATTAAACAAGATTTTGACAAGACTACGTTGGCACAGTTTTTGCAATACGGTGTAGTTTGTTTCATGCGCTTATTTATCTCCTTCATTATTGTTAGTTTACTACTGTTATTGAAAATTTATATTAATTTTAACTACAGCGTATGAAGCATCCGTAATTGCGCTATAAGGAACGATGTCATTTGTTTCATTCTGATTGTAACCGATAGATCTGACATTCGTGAATGTTCACATGGTCGTCATTATTGGATTTGCAAATGTAGCGGCGCTACTAAGATTCAGGGGCGCGTGGTGCCCTATGCTGCCATCAGACTAGTGCCCGCTCCCCCAATTCAAAATTCAACCTTTTACTCATTATTTAAATGGCATACATAATTTCAAAAGTTAACAATTATTTTATTAAACTCTTCAAATTATAGCAAATATTTAGCTAAATAGTGATTACAATGAGCAGTAGTATTATAGCTTAGAAAATACTAATCGATCCATTTTACCTTAACAAAGTCTTGTATAATTTCTTCTAAATCGAGCGATTCAAGTATCTTGCTTTCAATATTCAACCTTGCTAACGAACATAATCTCTCATCTCTCATAGTTGAACTCAACATATCTTTTAATGCGTTTTAATACAGAAAATGATCTTTTCAGATTCGCAGTTAGCTATTAGAATTGTCAAAAGCAGACGATAAGCAATGTAATACGACATATTATTTTACAATCAATAATTCAGTTTATTTATACTGTACTTTGAGCGGACAAACTAGTATCATGGAACCTGTTACCTTCATTCGAACAATTTGAAAAAACCTCTTTCTTGCAGTTTTACTCGTGGGAAAAAATGCTTCAATTCTATTAGAAGATCGTTATTCAAATCTATCGAGTCAACTTGTTTAAGACCTTCTACATACTTCTGTTTACTTTGAGTAATCTTCTATATGTTTAAAAAACATAACGGCGAACTCGTCAAAAAGTGTGCACACATCATTTTATGATTTTGGATTGAGGATATTTGTTTTTTTCACATTTATTATCTTCAAAATTTTTTTGTGATTTAGGGTTGGATGGTGCCCCCTCTGACAGCTGAGGCACTAAGGTTATGGATAATCCGACACTGCTAAGATTTCGTAATGTAATTAATTGATATTCTAATTAGTCTTGGTACAATAATTGAAAATTCGATGAAAGGTGAATCACAATTTACTGGACAACGTTCTTGCTTCGCGGTTAGACTGTTCAGTGTCAACGCGAGGCCTACTGAACAGTTGCCGTATCCAGCGCTTCCTGAAAGATAAGAGCAGAAATTCCGCTAAGCCGCGGGCTTTCGCAATGCCCTCCCATGTACTTAGGTCCGCAATGGTTTATCGCGCTTGAGCTTAATCAATACGACGTAAAAGTCTAGACATCTGCTTGCACGTATATCCACAGAACTGCTAAAATATGTCTTAAAACTAGCAAAATATGCCCTATGGAAATAAGAAATATATGTAAGGCAATACTGGATATCCTAGATTGTATATAAATTTTCCGACTCATAGCTTACTGCACATCCGAGATATTTAAAACGGCTCACTTGTTGTAAAGTGCTGTTGTTTATAACTATCTTAGTCCTCACTAGATATTTATCTTTAAAGACTTTAGGTTTAAAGTGAGTAAGTGAGTACTCTCTTGCCACTTCTTGTAATTGAAACATAGCTCTTTGGAAATCTTCCTCATCTTCTTGAATAATAGCTATGTCATTTGCATGTAACAGGGAACCTATACAAACATATACAGGGTCCTTTCGACTAAGGTATGGTAACCCTGACAGAGGAGTTTGGTCCTCCTGGTTGTGCAACAGGCCAGTAACCTGTTCATGTAAAACTGTATAATACTTGTAATACCCAAAGCAGCCTCGGATAAAACGTTTTTATAAAAACAAAATATCTAATGGAAGACGGATAATAGCTTATCAGACTGACGAAACAGATCTTCATGTAATAGACAGAAGTATAATAGTTAACACGTACACACTGTGTTGACATAACCTTTCTCTTTTTTTAGATTATAAATATGGAAAGTTGTTTGAATTCACAAGGCAGTCTTCTGTTCTTAGTAAACGGGCTTAGATTTTCCAAAGTATTTTATTACGTTTTCGCTGTCGTTTCTGTCGACTGAACGGTCAGTGGTGTCTGTATTAACCGAGTATTGTGGAAAATACATTTGGATACAGAACCATACTTTGCGTACAGGTCTCAGAAATCTGAGAACAGTGCACAGCTTTCTTTTGCACCTTTTATTTTCCGAACAAACCGTTTATCCACAATAAACTTCAGTGCCCTGTATGATTTCACATTCCTTATCTTCGCTTCGTTAAAAAATAAATCAATAATAACGTAAAAAAATTGGGTGGAATGAAGCGAAAGACTGTCACAGCGTAGAAGGTTTATTGTAGAAACACAACTCGAACCACTTAACAGGATTGGAATAAAAATCATAGCTAAAAGAATACGAATTAGAAATTTCAATTTTTGACGTATAGTCCTATTTATGAAAACTCTTCTTGAACGTGTAACTTAACTTTAAAACATATTACGTGTTTAAGTATAAATCAAACAGAATGAGAGTTCAGTGAAATACAGCAGAAATTTCAGTTGTTGTACTTTCGGTTTATATATTGAGTCCAAACTTATTCACAAAAATTAATTAATTCATTGGGTGTTAAAGAGATAAAAAAGAGTACGCGCCTAATTTACATAGCGATATTGAAAATTAAAAGGCACAGATTTGACTCTGTAATTGTAACATTAATGTGAATATGTATAAGAGCGCATACATTTGCATACAATTTGCACCGTATTTCCTTGTTTTGCACCACGGCAGACTAGACCGGGTTATCCCTTTCCTGTTGTTCGTGTAGTTCTATATTGTTTTTCAAGAACAAATTGGGTTCAGTTGGTGGCAATGTTCTTGATGTCCCAGGGGGAGCGTATGTATCCGATAGTTTGTTCCAGAGCGAGCTGTCACTGTTGGCCTCAGATTGTCCGTCGCGTAGTTATTGCGAACGTCAAAAAGTTGTTATTATAGATTTATTATTATGTGCCATTAACGTGTGTGAAATTATTAAGTTATTATCCGGGCTGTAATGCCGTGGTATTCTGAAAGTTTCATGCAGGTTGATGTTGGTAATGTAATCAGACGTTTCGGCCTCAACTCTGTAGGCCATCTTCAGTGAAAGGTTTTCGAAACTACTGACAAGGCTACCGTAGCCTTTGCCACAGTACTGTGGTGTACTTATGCACATCTTGTCAGTAGTTTCGGAAACCTCTCACTGAAGATGGCCTCCAGAGGGAGGCCGAAACGTCTGATTACATTACCAACCTCAGTCAGCATGATAACGATCTTACAGCCCGGATAATAAATAATTTAAATGATTATGACGACGGCCGTGAAAGCGTATGAAATTAATTGTTGAACGTAAAATTGAAGTAAAAATAACGAGTAAAGCGGATGTAGTTGCATCGTGTTAACCATTAACGTCGGGAATCAAAGCAAGTATTAGCGGTCGAAGTTAATTTTTATATTTCCACCAGAACCCGTTTCTGCACCTCACTTAAACTAAGCCCTTCGCCGACAGCAGAATGACGACGACACGGTGGGTCGGCTCCGTTGAAGGTGAAAACTGTGGTAGATGAAAACTGATTGTGACAGGACCACGTCCACGTGGACTAAACACGATAATATTATTTTACTGAAGGAATAATCTGATTGGTGCACAGAAACAGTGTCGGGACAGTGTCACTTTTGTAAAAACAGATTATCACATCAAAGGCTTCCGACTGTTAACCTTTTGGCTGACGCAGTTTTAACAAGGAGTGTCGAAGCGAGAAGTTATGTTGAACAGGGCGTATTTACGGGGGCTTGAACGAGACCGGCCCCCTCCCCCAGAGAGTCGGAAAAAATGAATTTTGTTAATCTCTTAATTTTTAGGCTCTTATTATTTTTTCAGTTAGTAACTCTTTTTTTAAATATACAAACAGGTTTATAACACAGCATTTTCGTATACATTTAATGTATGAAAAATAGGAAAATCAATTCAGTAAGTATCTTCTCAACAATATTTCAGTAACGCGTATTTTTATTGTATTATTACCATTTACTTTAAAGGGATTGATTTCAGTTATATCACATTTTCAGCCGCTTTAAATATAGTAATGTTGATTAGTCTAAACTTGTTTTTTTTTTTTTTGTATGAATCTGACTCGACCTGGACCCCCAAGGCCAAATTTTGGATACGCCACTGATGTTAAAGCGAAAACCGCGAAGAATAAGAGTAATTTCAAACATATTCGCCGTTGGGAATCAGAATAATGATTGACGGGTACGGTAAGGAGCGCTACCGTACGATTCGGATGCGTAGAAATTACGCGCGTTCCCTGTTGTTTCGCTCCACTGCCTCCCGGCGAACGGAGTAAAATTAAAATTTCCCCAATTGATTTGTTTTCGTTTTCTTTTCCTGTTATCAGTAAACAACGTGGTTCGTACGTTTATACGCCCCCCACCCGAGTTTCCAGGTTACTTTCACACACGTGTGTAAGTAATGCAAATAGTGTGTTTAATTGCAACAAACAATACACCATTGTTGTTTCAACACTTTATTACCTCTACTTCCCGTTTTGATAAGCGGCAGCGTACTTATATAGCACTTCCTTGACGATACCTACGTTCGTGTACATAGTCATCATCAGCATGACTTTCTTGTCTGCCTGCGCCAGGACAACACCAGTCCAACTTCTCCCTTTCGAATTTACGAACGTGTGTATCTGAAAGGTAGGCTACGTACAAGTAGTCTGTCAGAAGACCTTTAGTCGGCTATGTCCAGTCTGAACGAAAAACCCTCCAACCTTCTCGTTATCAGTAGTAAATAATATTCAACTGAATTATTACTTGCCTGGCTGTTAGGCCGTGGTCTACTACTTATGTTCAAGACAGACGTTTCGCCCCCATCACCGGATGACATCTTCAGCGTCAGAAATGATTGAAACAATCGGCACGGTGTCCGCCAATTCACCCCAGTACTAAAGCAGAGACGATCCTCTACTGAGGTAGAGTTGAAGATGGCCTCCGATGGCGGAGCCGAAACGCTTATCTTGAACATAAGCATTAGAAATGCATATTAGTTCTGGTATCCAAGTCACGTATGAACAGTAAATTATTATAAATAAATCACCTTATATCCGTCGTGTGACTTCGTTACGTCGATTAAAATGACGCGTTTCGGAACATCTGTTCCATCATCAGATAAAATCGCTCTATTGAGATCGTTAAACGTTAAAAACACATGTTACACATAATTGTCCACTACGTAATTCACTTGCTTCTTAAATGGTGCGCACCACGACGAAGCCGATCGGACACTGAACTATTATCTGAGTGATTACGCCTAAGCAGGTTCAAAGCTGTATCGTATAGCGGGTTGGATTTAAAATTTAAGTGGTCATTCAATATGAAGTCTCGGCTGTTTATGTTATTATATGCTTTGTATATTTCGAACTCCTCTATTGCGTCCATGTAACGGCCTTTGTTGCACACATGTAGGGGTATTAAATTAGATTTAAAATCAGTATAATTATGATTGTGTAAGATTAAGTGGCGGGCAAAGTTGGACTTGATATTATTTAACAAAGTGAGATTATTTAGGTGACGTTTTGGTGTGTGTTCCTTAAATCGTTTGAGGAAACCTCTCCCCGTTTGACCAATGTAAAAACTGTTGCAGCCGTTACATGATAATTTATATATGCCGGATTTCTTTTCTAAAGGTATGGGTTTTCTATGACGTAGTATTTTTAATAGACTATTGTTTGTTTTGAAGGTAGCAGTAATATTCAATTTATTAAATGTGGAGGTTAGAATCTTTGGCATTATATTTGTGTATGCGGTAGAAATAAAAGTTATTTTTGTATCCTTATCTATTGGGGGCTTGGATTTTCGAATTTTATGTTTCTTGATGAGATTATCAATCAACGTGTTTTGGTAACCATTAGCTAAAGCTATATGTTTAATGGTATTCACCTCCTCACGGTAATCATCATCACTGAGAGGTACTGCCAACAATCTGCGGATAAAGTAATTATAAGCTGCCAACTTTTGCGAAAATGGATGATAAGAGTCAGCATGTATTGTCACATCAGTGATAGTCGATTTTCTATAAATATTAAATTTCAATTTATTTACGTGTTTAGTGACAGACAAATCTAAAAAATTCAATTTATTTTCCACTTCAGTTTCCAACGTGAATTGAATGTTTTTATTAATATTATTCATATAATGTTTTAGGTTTTCGATCTGTCGTACAGTACCATTGAAAATTAGAAAGGTATCGTCTACATAACGTCCATAAAATATTATATCATTTTTGTATTTGTTATGTGAGAGCAAATGAGAGTTTTCATAAAAATTCAAGTAAACGTCAGCCAATAGACCATTAGATAAAGGAAATAAGCATTAGACCATGGCTTAACAGCCCGGCAAATAATATTTCCAACAATGAATTTTTCAGTGAAGGGTTTGTGAGGATCGGTCAAAAATATAACACAAATTTTAAGTGAGTTGTGTGTTGGCGTCAGCAACAACTGTCCTGATGATGACAATAAACATTGTCGAAACGTCGACACAAATAAGTTAAAGTTTGTGTTATATTTTTGACCGATCCTCACAAACCCGTCACTGAAAAATTCATTGATTGACGGTCACTACGAATTTAAGGATTTAATTTCCAACAATGTTGACGCCGCGTCCACCGTGAAAGGCTAAGGAATTGTATAGTATTCAGCTGATTATCTCAGTGCAATGAATTTTGTCCGATTAATGCAGTCATTTAACAATGAACAGTACGCAATAACCGTTTTTCAAAGTAAACGAATTATACATAACCCATGAATGTGTATAAACGGTCACGTTATAAAAATGTTGCCCCCCCCCCCCCCGCAAACAACCAACACTGGATTTGTAGTATAAAGCGTTATCATTAATGTTACTGTATGAGCCAGGATACTTTTGTAACCGGTTACGAAATTTTTATTAAATAAAAAATAATATTGTTACTTCCATTGGTATAAAGAACTGATTATAATTAAATTTGTGAGCAAGAACTAGAAGTGAACCATAACTCTGGAGTCGATTGAGCAGACTGTAAGCTAAGAGCGAAGTGTGCGTCATGAGTACATGCCAGGCGCGAGCGGGGGCACCGGACCCCCCAGAGGGTCGAAAAAAGTTGATGAGAATTGTGATAATCTTTTAACCTTTAGGATGTTTTATTATTATTTTTACAGCTGTGTACGCTAATATAGTAATAAATTACTATATACTTTTTTAAATTATACAAACAGGTTTATAACACTACAATTGACTATACGTTTGAAATGTGAAATACATGAATCAATTCAGTGGCCCCTGAAGAAAATGAAATGACCAAAAAATTAAGACGGATATACATTAAATTCTAAAACATTTTGGAACGATGCATCTTTTTTGATGTATAAAATTTTCTTGGCTTACCCACCTTTAAAAAAAAATTAAAACTCTAGTTACCATTTTTAAATGTAAAGTGTCGATAAATATCTTATAAACAATTTTTCAATAGCAAATATTTTAATTGTGTTATTACAGTTTGTTTTAATGGGAGTGATTTCATGAAACGTTTTTCTGGCACTTTGAGGATTGTAATGTTTATTAGTATTAACTTGTTTTTTCCTTTGTATGAATCCGACACGACCGGACCCCCCTCCCCCAAGACTAAATTCTAGATACGCTACTGGTACGTGCATGTTAATATTGAAAGCAAATTGATTTCAAACACTGGCGTAGGTAGAGGGAGGGTTTTGGGGGTGTAACCCCCCCATATCTCGCTTAACCGAAAAGTGTAACTTTTGCCCTTAAAAGTACGTTTAAATATTGTTAAAATTCATTCCCGGGCTGTTTGGCCGTAGTCCATTGTTTTAACCAAAAACAGACGTTTAGGCAGTGCCATCAACTGCCATCATCAGTGTAAAATTCGAAGTTTCGCTAACGTAAGGTGGTAGACAATGTAACTTCGAATTTTACACTGATGATGACAATCGATGGCACTGCCGAAACGTCTGTTTTGGTGAAAACAATGGACCTCGGCCAAACAGCCCGCGAATGAATTTTAACAACATTGACTCCGGCTGTGTAAGCGTACGAAGTATAATACGTTTAAATATTATTTTTAATAAGTAATAATAATTAATTCTGTGTATTTACAGAAATGTTATTTCGGGCGTGTGGGTGGTCAAAATGTTTATTCCGTCACTTTTGGTTGACCCCCAAATTTAATTCTGCAAAGTTCATGTTTTCAAATACTTACACTACATCAGTCACACTGTCGTTTTCCACCGCTTGCAAGATTAGAGAAAGAAACAAAACAGTGTTATCGTGTAATAACGGAAAAGATGCATCCTCCCACTCCTGAGGGATTGCTGTTGTCCATAGAGTTCCCTGCTGAGCAGTACGTCTACGTACGTAGTTTGTTCAAAAAAAGATCGGACTTTTGTCATACAAACTTTATTACTGTAATTACAACATTACAAATGTTTGTCCCTTTCAAAGTACTCCCCCCTGCTTGCAACACACCGCTCCCATCGTTTTTACCACTGTTGGAATGCTCCCTGGAACTCGTTTTGTGAGATGGTGCGTAGTTGTCTCTGCGAATTCTGTTGAATCTCGTCAACACTTTGAAAACGACGTCCTTTCAGGGTGGTTTTCAATTTTGGAAACAGGAAAAAGTCCGCGGGGGCCAAGTCTGGAGAGTACGGAGGGTGAGGAAGGACGGCTATTTCGTTACCGGCCAAAAATTGGCTGACTAGCAGAGACGAGTGGCTTGGCGCGTTGTCGTGATGCAACACCCAGCTCTTGTTTTTCCACAGCTCAGGCCTCTTCCGGCGCACATCTTCCTTCAAACGCCTTAAAACTTGTACGTAGAACTCCTTGTTAACAGTCTGACCCTGTGGCACGAATTCGTGGTGGACTACTCCTCGATAATAAAAAAAAATAATCAACATCAACTTCAAGTTTGACCGACTCATGCGTGCTTTTTTCGGTCGGGGCGACATTTTTCCAGTCCATTGTGACGATTGCGCCTTGGTTTCGATGTCGTAGCCATAAACCCATGTTTCGTCTCCTGTTATGATGGTTTTTATGAAGTTTTTGTCGGTACTGGCACGATCAAGCAGCTCTTGGCTGATCTTGACACGGTTCTCCTTCTGGTCGTCGGTCAACAGACGTGGCACGAGTTTTGCAGAGACGCGATGCATGCCAAGTTTTACGGTCAAAATTTCGTGGCACGATCCGATACTGATGCCGACTTCCTCAGCAACATCTCGCACAGTCAAACGACGATTTGCACGAATCACGGAACGAACAGCATCAATGTTTTCATCGTTTGTTGACGTCGAAGGTCGTCCCGATCTTGACTCTTCCTCAATCGATGTTCTGCCCGATTTAAAACGTTTAAACCACTCGTGACACTGCGAACGGCTCATACAGTCTTCCTTATAGGTTTGCTGAAGCAAAGCCCACGTTTCAGTAAACGTTTTGTCGGTCTTGCAGCAAAATTTCACACAAACGCGCTGCTCCATAAAATCTTTCATCTTTACTTCGCAGAACGGTGAATGCACGTGTTTACTTAGACAGTTTTATACCGCCAACTAATACGAGTAGAACGACGCAACAATCGGGGTTAAGTTGCCGAAGGTGGCCGCTAGGCGGCACCACATGTCGGAACACGCTCCGTACACTGATCGGAGCGCTATTTCAATAGTCCCGTCTTTATTTGAACAAACCTCGTACTTGTGGTGAGCTGTAGCACAGTCCCTCCGCCTTGCAAAGAGCTCCGTCCTGGCCTCCAAAATTCTCTCGCCTATCCAAATGTCCTGTCGTGTCAGTCCACCGAAATTTAATTTCTCATTTCTTTAAACGTTATATATTTTGCTGTAGTTTTGTTTCCTATTTATTTACTCGTATTTTCCCGTCTTACGTTGCAGTTTCTAGCGTAGTCCTTTCAGTGCTTTCCCATGTATTATATGGTCGCAAAAATAATTCGGGAGAAACAGAAGTCACGTGACCGTAAACAGATTACTTTCTAACCTACAAACATTAGTTTGTTCAACTTTGTTCCGTAATACTGACAGCTGCTATTTTTTTTCATCACAATAAAAGTGAAATGACCGTGTTTATTTTGAAAGGTAAAATTAGTTTTTCAATTTATGAAAAATTTGGATTAACACCACGTGGTCTAAGCACTAAATGTTTTCGTGTTTGGAATAATGACTGGCGCATGCGCAGAACGTATGTAAAGCTGTTTTCATGTGAGAATTCTGTGCGCCACCACACTTTAGTCTCTAGTCTTTGTACCATTGCACACCGTTCTGACGAAAGCTCTTGCAACTGGCCAACAAAAGTGTGTGTTATTCTTCACTTGTGTATTCGCGTTACAATATGTTTTTTCTCTTACCTTTAACACGTAAGAGTAGATCATCACGCAGTACGCTCACGTAGATCATGTTGATCTACCGTCTCCACGGATGCGGAGAATTAACATGGCCAACGTTGATGGATACTCGAACAAAAGATTGCCTGTAATAAAGGATTATTTTGATAGTAGATTTATTTAGATAATATTATTTTATTACCGGTATACGTCGAGAAAAGAACTGTACCATGTTGTGTGTGTGTGTAAATATTATTAATGTACAGATAAAATTGTTATTGTTATAATTTAGCTTATCAGTATACCGATTGTTTACTGAAATAATAGTAAAATCGCGCGAGAGGAGGGCCAGCAAACAGCATGGTCACAGCGTGTTTGCCGGAGTTGTTTATCAGTATGTGACGATAACAGCGCCCTCAGTATATACCGGCAGTTTCGGTAACTACAAATTTGTGAATCCCGATGTAACTACCGGCAGTTGTGTTACTGTTTGTAAATCCAGTTATTAATAGTGTCAAAATTCGTGCAAGTTAGATCACGAGTTTGTCGTGCCTGCGTGTGCGCGCGCGTGCGCTCCTAAAATGAATATTTTTTTTTATTTGGATACACAGTTGTATCATGTGTGCTGTTGGAAAGGGAACTAATGCAAAAGGGACATTTGTATTTAAAATTGCCAATATTGCAAGCAGAGATAAGAAGTCTTCAGATAAATAACAATAGACCAATTGTGATTAAATTAGAAACAATACTAACTTCATTTATTACGTTTGCCATGTTCGTTCGGTCGTTTCTACTTTATGAAACAATAGACTTGTGCTATCTCAAACAATATCAGTATACGCGTATGCAATCTACATTAAGTCTTAACTAAAATAAAGCTTTGTCAGAATTTTATAATTTAGTTTTTCCACTCAAAATGTAAATTTTGTTTATTAGCCTACTACTAGACTAATAATAACGAATATTACCTATCGTTATGTCAACTAAAATATGACATCATTATGGGGCAGTAATACTAAGAGTGACAGCCTGTTTAATCCGAAATGTTATTTGTCAGATTGTAACAACAACATGGTGTTTCAGGGTCCTGGTCCTGCGGGAGGATCTAACCAGCCTCCGCAGCCGTTCTTCACACCACAGGGTCTTCCACCTGGTTATCCACCATTTGGACATGGTACTCCGTTGCAGCCAGGAATGCTAGGGCATGTTCCTCCATCACAACAAGGTTAGAAAAATGTATAGTTGAATACAAAGAAAAACCAGACTTTGGCTATATATATATATATATATATATATATATATATATATATATTCAGTTGTACCGTAGATAATTAAAAGACGCACATGTATTTTAGTAACCAATATTCAACAACTTATGTGCACTAAATGTTTTTTAAGAAGAAAATTTATTATAAATTTTTATTCAAATATGTTATATTTTTGTTCGAAGGGTTTCATGGCCAGTTCAGTCAAGGCTTTCGTGTCAGTTGAAATTAAACTATCTGCTGGGGCGTTTGGCCGTGGTTCTAGGTTTTCAAGGGTCTACTCTTCATCACAGTACTGTAGGCCTAACGTACAACACTCTGCGTTAGTTTGAATTGATACATCCACTGAAGAGGCAGCCAGTGGTGCTATTGATACGTTTGGTTTTAATGAAAACCTAGGACCATGGCCAAACAGCCCGGCAGATAGTTTAATTTCAAATGTAAGGTGTTGATTCGTTGATCAGTTAGCTATCTTTTCATTAAATAAATTCCTGCCTCGTTTTCTTGTGTGTGCGTTTCAAACTGAGTATCACATAGAATTGTGCTGGTTTTTCAGAAAGGAGTTTTGTTTGAAATTTTGGCGGAGTTATTTGTACAGCCTTCGGCCTTGTTAACTGGACTATCAGCTTGTTTTCAGAGCAATCTGGATACTTACGTTGTCATGAAAGTGTAATCATTTGTAGGTTTACTATCATCATATGTCTAATTGTTGGCTCACATGTTACTTCTATACTGTACATTGCAAATTCTAGTTTTCCATGCTGAGAAGTTGTGTATAAAAATCATCTGTCCATTTGTTAATCACATGTCAGATCTTTTTTTCCCAGTTGTGTTGATTTCCATAATGTTTGTTTCTGCGTGGGCTTTGTATTGTGGCCAGTAGTGTGGTACCTCTTATAGTATATGTTTTGAAGTCAAGTCCTGGCTGCATGCTGGAATAATACTGATGTTTAGGGGCATATCTCAACCATAATCATGTTCTGTGATCCCACTCACACTGGGTTATGTGACACTGTGGGCGATTTGTATAAATAAAAGTCAGTTACATAATTTTTTTGTAGATGTTGCAGAGAAACAAAGAAACTTAGGTTCAGCATACAGAAGTTTTTGTCAGACTTGGCAGTCATCAACTCAGTACTTCTCTCCCTAACACTGTTCATGCATCCAAGTCACCGTGTCTGATTAAAACTCCTGTAATTTATGTTATGCCATGCCATGGTCCAGGAAGAAAAATAGTTACATCTGATCTTATATTAGATGTATGTATTGTATAACTCAGCTGTCAGCAGTATATGCCTGTATCAGCAATTAGAATAATATAAATGATGGATTAAAAAGTAGTAAAATGAAGTTTCTGTAACAACATGCTTTACATTTTTTTAATTATACAGCTTATGACAATGAAAATTATATAATAGTAGATATTTTATTTTAAATCGTTTTTAATTGTAAATTTAAAAGCAAATTACATAACAACATTTTTAGAAGGCATTAAAATTAATGGTGTCGTGAACGATAAGGGATATTTTAGGCTAGTGAAAATCAAGTCTAGCCTGATGTGTGTTTTATGTGTATTTGACACTGTTAAACCCTAGTTTGGTACAAGTGCTGTATTAAAAATTATGAAAATGAAATATTTAATTTTGGTCAATAAAGTTGCCATAATGATGCTCAAAAATATTATTGTAATGTTTGTGTTCATAAAATCAGTTAACATCTACGTATTATTTAATTATTATGATTAATAACAGTTAACAAAAATTTAATTTTGAATTCTACATGTTTAATTTTAAAATTTGTTTATTTTTCAATTGTAACTTGTATGTGGTCACTGTACAAACCGTATTGGGGCCTTGTTAAAAATGAATAAAGGCCTTGCTCAAAGAAACTGATAGAAAGGTAGACACAAACAAAGTCCATTGTGTCACAGAATAAATTGTGATGAAGCTGATTTTCTTCATAAATTTGTATATTTATAAAACGTAAGAAATTAAATAAAAAATATGTACAAACTTGCTAGTTAACCATCCAGAGATACTACAGCAGAATGTGCCTTTATGTGTATTGTTGTATAGTAAATAAAAATATATACAAAAATATTTTAAAATGCTAATCTAAAATCTACCTTATGAATAGATAAAATACTGTTTGAAAAACTTAAACTGTAGTATGTATTACCCCCTCACTGTAAAGAATGACTAGATCGCATTAAATTTTGTGTATAATAAATGTTATACCAGCAAAATCAAGTAAAGTTAAAGGTTTTTGTCTGTAACAGCCACTCATTTGAAAAGCCAGGTTATAAAAAAGTAAACAATAACTATGCGTTCACACAGTACGTTACGGAATCGCAAACTACAAACAGTACCCATAAATGGCTGTGAAAATACTGAAATATTCGAACTTGATTTTGACAGGCAAATAAATAAACGGTATATAAAATAGGCAAATTAAATTTTTACCAGCTTAAAAGTATTTCTAAATTTTACTACATTTCTATATTTCCTTATTTCTATACTGTATCCTATACTGGTATATACTGCCATGTCTCCTTCACAGTGATGTATACTGAAAGCATATTTAGAAAAGAGTAGGAGCTTTTTTACATGATATTTATTATGTTTGTGAATCCTTATGATATCATGTTTATGTTTTAGTATTGTGCGAAATTTTGGTTAGACATTTTTTTCACTTTTAAGATACCTTAATCATTAACATAGTAGTAGTAGTAGTAGCAGTAGTAGTAATAGTAGCAGTAGTAGTGGTAGTAGTAGTAGTAGTAGTAGTAGCAGTAGTAGTAGCACCAGCAGCAGCAGCAGCAGCAGTTAGGCATTTTGCCTGTTCTCCTCATTGTTATGCCTCTGAAGAGGAAATTTTCTCTTTCCCTTCAGTGTTGTGAGTAGTACCATAAGATTCATAAGTTATAAGAGTGGGGATACGCCACCATGACAGATGTATAGCGAGGCATGTGAGTCAGTCACAGGGCGATCTCCATAAGAGCAACGCTCACAATGTACTCATTATTATAGCTGTTTAATAAATCTTTTATTTTATTTAATAACCATCTAACTGTACATTTATTCACACATATAACATTCAATTTTAACTTTATACAATTTTGGATAGACTTGTTTCATGCATCCCCTATATGATAATAATAATGGTTTATTTTTCTTCTATCAAATTAACTTAGGAGGGTTGTGCAGTGCAGGGTACTGTAATAACACAAAATACGGGTTAAAAGCCACACGTTGGTTGCGTCAATTTGTAATAAGCCGTTTATCACGTCTTGTATTTACGTTTGAATAAATACTTATGTTTGTTAACGATTTACGAATGTCTACTCACCAGTTCGGCCGTTCAATTCGAATTTACTGCCTCTCCGTCTGGTTGACCAACACTGCTTAGTAAATCGACTTCGTCAAATTTATTATTCGATATTTTATTTGCTTTATCTAATTTTATCTTGTGTTGTATAAAATCAAACATACAGTTTAACGTGTGTATAAAGTTTTATTAACTGTTCTGGATATGGTTGATAATTACAATTTCTTCAAATTAATCTTGCGCCGGCATGTTTACTTTTTCACTGTTGGCTATTCTGTTTGCTACGTCCGTATGTAGACACTGCGATGGCGTTTAGTTTTCTTCGTTTATTTAAATCTCAGGGGAAAGTTCTTTTGACTACAGAAAATGTTGTTTTACAGATTAATAAAAGTACAAAATCTTACAATATACCTTATAACTATTATTGAACAGGTGATATACTTAAATAATAATAGTAAATTACCGCTGTGGGAATTTAGTTCCTTATAGGTTATTGATGCTTAGCAAACCTTCCGTGTTTAAAACAGATTCAGAAAAAATTCAAATTGGAGTGATATATTAATTCTAGTAGAGGTGTTTGTGAAATAAAATTAAGTTCCAAAAGTTTATTAAAGTGATTAGTGAAGTGAAAAGTTTTATTCAATTATTGTGGATTGTCTGGTGTTTTTTCAGTGAAGTATTTAAAATATACTTAACGCTCCTTCGTCTCTGCTTATCATGGGTAACAGTTCTCTGGAATACTGCTGCTTGTCCCTTCTGGTGTAGTTCCGTGAATTCCAGGTTCAATTTGCATTAATGGTCCAGTTATGGTGTTTAAAATTCCCTCAGTCCTACTGGCGGATGTTAGTTTCAAGGTTCAGTTAGGTGTTCTTCTATTCTTCCTTCTGTAGGTTGTTAATTCTTCACTGGGTCTCTTCAGCAATTTTTACAGATTATTTCTTATTTCCTGGGTTGAATTGATTTAATTCTCACTATTAGTTTATTATGGTTATTTATTGTCTCTTCTTAATCAATGTTTTAGATAAAATAGGCTGATTTGCTTCTTTTTATATCTTAGTGGGCTTCATACATCCACCCTACTCAAACTTCAATAATGAAATGATGATTTATTAACGGGTTCCTATGTAACAAGGTTTTGTTGTCATGGCAACTCTCTGTAAAAAACTAATTCCCATTGGCTGATAATTTATAACATTGTTATATTAAACTAACGTTTTTCTATTCAAAATTATTAATATCTTTTAAAGTATTATAACTTCCTTATACAATTTGTAATATTAAATACAATAACACCATTATTTTGCTTTTTGTTTACAGATTAATTTGATACCACTCAGAGTCACCTTTGGTCAATTTATAACAGATTACTAATTTTTCAGTTTGGTATTTCTTTAGTTAATTACATGTAAACTAATTATTATCTATCCAGTTTTGTACCCTATACTTTTACTTTGATACCTAAACAAATTATACACTTTATTTTATTATTGGCTATTGTTTTATCTTAAAATTCACAAAATTCTGTTCGTCAGTTCTAAGCCTAATGCCTAGATTTCATAATTCACCTACCCTATACTTTTAACAATTGTTTATAGTTATTTGTGTTAATTTATTAGGTTACTAAACATTATTAATGAAATAAACTAACTTAACTCATAACATTTGATTGTTTTTTAATCATCACATAACATTATATAATTATTTAATACCTATTTATAGGTCCATGCCTGTATCTGAATTTTTTACATGTTTTAATGGTTTTGTTTTAACATAATTTGGTATCTAACAATACTTTGGTTATTTACCATCAAAGAACTCTATAACAAACTTTGAACATTAACTGTACACTATTATTCCCTTATAAACTCATTTAAGAGAATATAGTGTCTAACTCCCCTCTGTTTTCACTCTAACATATTACTTTTTTATATTTATTTTCTATGTGTTTTTTTGTATAACTTTATAACACTCCTTAACAATAACACAATATATCTTTTATCCTACTTATACTATACTAACAAATTATTATAACTGGGTTGCTATATTACTTATAGTCTGTTATTACCAGTTTATTATTTTATAGTTAATTTCACTGCACTTTCTTTAACTAGTGTTTATTCTACTATCACTGGGTCCTATACTGGTTTTTTATTGATTATCACTTTTATTTACTTGTCACCTCTTTACTAATAACTATTGTTAATCAGGTTCGTTTTATTTTAGTGGCTTTTGATAGATTCTTATTTAACATTGTATATTTTATTCATATCTTGGATTTTACATTTCCCTTTCTTTTATCTTTTCTATAGATTACATATTATTTATTGCCCTATCTAATTTTGTACCTTTATTTAATATACATATTTTAGTTAATAGTTGGGCTCTCATAATTGTGGTTTGAATTATTGTTTTTGTCTCACCTTATCCAATCTATTGGGTTTAGTCCTTGTCATTGTCTAAGTCAAAATTTAGTTAGTAGTGTTGTGCTATCATTCTTCATGTTATAACCTTTTATTTTCCTTCAGTTTTCAGCCTTTCTTCCATTAATTATACTAGTGAGTTTTGTGCTATATTATGTCACGTTACAGTACTCATGTGAGTCAAATGGAATGTAAGGAAATTAATTTATTTTTGTCGAAGTCATCATCGTTGTCATCATTCTCCTCCTCACATCACCATCATCATCATCATCATCATCATCATCAGTTAAAAATAAAATGAGTTTTTCACTTCAGATGCAAATAGTCCACTTCAAAGCTGTTTTATTTATTGTAGTGTATTTGAGATTACATTTTAACTGTTGTTAAAATTACATTTGTTTAACATTCGTGTGTTCATCTAGTTATGTATTCATCCATGAGCAGTACATTTGTTATACAATTGTTTAACATTATGCAGCATGCGTTTGGTCATATTCAGTCCAACAAATTGGTTTTTCCATAGAAATTCTGCAAATTAATTTTGCTTCTTGTCCTAATTTCTCTATCTTGTGTCTGTCTGTCAGATTCAATAGTCTGGAAATCCAATAATTCATGTGAAACAAGGAAACATTAGCTGGTTTTATAACAGTTTCTAACCATTATTTTTGATGTATGATTCGTGTTGATTAATAGAAGCAGCTGTTTCAGTTCTGGCAAATGGACTCATAACTTTGGCTACTCAGATTATGACAGTACAATTAGTTTTACAACTGTAAGGTCAGTTGTCTGTGGACATGAATTGTGTGTGTGTGTGTGTGTGTGTGTGTGTGTGTGTGTGTGTGTGTGTGTGTGTGTGTGTTCAATTGAATCATTGTGTGTGGCTGATGTATTGGGCTGGTTGCGATTCCTTTAAGTTATCATAGCAGACTGCAACAACACAGTGGAGTGTACACAAACAGCTGTGGAAAAGAAACAGACGGAGACTGTAACAAGGGTCGTTGTACTGCAGATCAGATTGTTGTAAATTATGCCATTAAAATTTTCTCAATTCATTTAGCAACAACACAGCTCTATTTACATTCACAGAACCTATATTCGTGTATGTATATTAGCGTACACTTCACATGTGTGTATGTTCCCTGTCAAAACATTCAGTGTTCTCAAGTACTGCAAACTCTTATGGTTGTTTACAAAGTTTTTAAGATTTGTTTTTTGAAGCTGTTATGTAAACCTGTTTTGCTTCATCTTGGTAGCAAATTTATGTGGTTATCAGTATGGATCGTATGCATATGATCAGTTCCTTAGCTTCTTGGAAGGTAACAGATAATCTTAACAAGAACAAGTGATATTTTCACCATCTAACTAGCATTTGGGAATTGTTTGTTTAATGTAAAATGACACTTTTTAATTATAATATCTGTCTGATATCTTAGAATTCGTTGTATTTAGAAACAACGATGAAGTGGTTATTCACTGAAGGTATGTCCTCAGTTTAATCATTTGTAGCGACAAATTCTTGAAGCTATGTACTTGTCTTTCAGACAGTGTATTTTAAAGGCAGGCAATATAGTGTCCAGACAGTATAATCAAAATAATAACAACACACATCTTTTTATTACTTTTAGCACCAAATGTTTCGACCGTACTTCAATGAGGCATCCTCATTGGCTCGAATGAGACAGAGCCCAAAGTGACCCACCCCTGTTTATTCAGTAAGACACAATGTTACAAACAATTATCCTTACAAACAATATAATTACAACAAAGTATCCTCATCCAATAACCTCCAAAAAAGTGGCAATAAATTGTTATTTTAAAAATTAAAACAAAACAATAGAAATATTTAATGACAATAACATTTTACCATTTATACAACACAAATATTCCATTTTGTTTGTTTTTATGATCCTGTTGCCTTATTTATTGTAATATTTTATTTTATTGTTTTAGTATCAATAACAATAGTTACTTGAATGATTCCTGCCCCAAAAGCCAGTCAAATCATCTTTAAAAAAAAAATTTTTTTGTAGGACACTCACCACCACCATCGCACAATTTTCATAAAGATGAACGCACACAGAGACAATATATTAAGCTCAAGAAGAAGTTGGAACAGAAGCAGATGAGAACAGAACTGATGAGCCAGCCAACACCTCCTGTTTCACCTAGAAAAGGTAAATTACTGCTGATAAGATAAAAAAATGTCACTAATAAAAGTATGTAGACAGATTCTTTGTGTTTCTTTATAAGTCAGTACATATAGTGATCAGTTGGTAAGCCTAAAAAGGTTGCTGAAATGGCAGCTACTATTAGGAGAAAACAGTGGAAGTGTCCAGGTAAAAGCAGATGTCAGCTAGGCAGAATTAACCTGCTGAGCGAACTCTTGAAATTAACAAACAATGAATGAAGGAAGGGTATTTTAACAGAATGTAAAAAACACTTTTTTTACTCATTGTTCTGTGTAGTAGGTTCTACATACAATTTGTAATGAACTTTGTCCAACACTCAGTTGGGCAATCAAAGCTACCCCTGGTGTGGGATGGGGTGATCACATCACCTAATGACTTTAGTGATGTCAGACACAGAGAACTGTACATCCACAAGGCATGCTTTGAATGTAGAACCAAAATGTCCATAGTGTCTACAATTTAGGAGTCTGTATTATTTGCAGAGAATTTTTTTCCCGAAAAATAACTACCACAGTGAATAAGGTTTGAAATATTTAAAACTCTGGAGCAGGGAACAAAGCTGCATCGAGAAGTATTGGGGATTTAAAAACTGATAGAAACGGCCGCGTGTATTGTGTTTTCGTTCTGTTTTGTCTCGGTTTTAATATGTGTTAAATTATTTAAGTATTTTTGCTGTTATGTTTGTGTTGTTTTTATTATCTGACGGGATGTGCATACATCAACAAATGTATTTTTAACCTATATTCATCGAGGATCTGAAGATGACACTTAATGTGTCGAAACTCGAGTAATCCTGTTTTCGGATTTCAAAAAGCGTGATGGAAGGTAATTAACCTGGTTTATAGTCTTAAAACGCTTTTGGAGGCAAATACAATGTTTAAACTGATAGAAAGACAAATAAATGAAAATTTGAATACTGAATTACATTATCATTTTGCGCTTTACTGAAGTAATTATATCATATTTTTTTTCAGAATTGGTGAATGGTCTTAGAGGACGTAAAGGGATGAGCAGTGTAGGGACATCAGAAGATGGCGAAGAAAGCAGTAGTGTACAAGATGAAGATGATGATGCCACACTTATAGCAGACTTGCTTTCAAACATCAAAGCACCTCAGGTATATTAAATGTATATAAATATCACTATTACATTAATGACTCAGAACACTAGGTTTTTTATAAGTAAAAGCATAAAGTACGGAGGCTTTCATGGCCGGTGTCACTATAATTACTTAAAACTTCCGGGCTGAAAGGCCGTGGTCGAATGCTTGATGTAGTATAGCTAGACGTTTCGGCCACACCACCGGTGGCCATCTTCAGTAGCAAAAATGTTCGTAATAGGTGGTATGCCGAACAAGTCGCCTAGTGAACTGGGAACAAGCAACAGTGAGAGAAGGCTATGCTGTTTCTATTCATAACTTTTTGGCCGCTTAAGGTGTATAACGTGAACCAATGAGAAGCCAGTTCATCATTCCCCACTCTGATTGGCCGTGGAAAATAAACCATGCCAGACACTATTTAAGGAGATGCTTTCACCTCGGCGCTATGAACCGCCGAGGAAGCCTTTTAAAGGAGAAAACCGGTTCAGGCTGTAAGGTAAAACTTTATGCTTTTACTTATAAAAAACCTAGTGTTCCGAGTCGTTAATGTAATAGTGATATTTAGTTAAGTAATGGACACGTCATGGACAACGAAATCCAATAAATGTATATATACAAGGGTTAGTTGGCAATTTTGCTGAGCGGCGTCTATAGTTTAGGTCTAGAACTGAAATATTTAGTGTGTTGTAACGGTCATATTTCACAAAAACTTCTGTTAATTTCCAAATCTGTCTGTCCATTCATCCATTGTTTACCACTTGTTTGAAATTTATGTGTCACAAGTGATTTGAAAAATGGGCATAATAGCCAAAATCAAGTATTGTACTGTGATTGAATCCTTTATTAAAAAGGTCCACTAGTACCAATGGAAATTCACAATGAAATGGTAAATGTGTTAGAAGATGCTGCTTCTTCAAGAACAATGGTTTGTGGTGAGCACTCAAGGGTAAACGTGGTCATACGAATATTGAAGATGATCTCCCCAGTGGATGCTCAAAAGTGCAGCAACTCCAAACAGGGCACCCACCTTGCACAAAGCTTTTCATACCAAGTTATTGAGTTAAAATATGATACACACGTTCATGTGAGATACTTATGACCTCAACAGTGGCATCCACTCTTAATTGCTAGTCTTCTAACACCATATATGAAATTTTTTAAATATCCGGAGTTGTTGCACTTTTTGGGTGTGGGGGGCATCTTCAGTGCTTGTATGACCATGTTCAAACTCGAGTGCCCACTTGCTATAAACAGTCGTTTTTGAAAGCATAGCATCTTTTAACACGTTTACAGTTTCTTTTTGTGAATTTCCATCGGTGCTATGTCTTTTTTAACAAAGAACTCAATCACAGCACTACCTTGATTTTGTTCATTTTTCAATACATGCATGATACATAAATTTCGAACAACTACTAAAACAATGAATAAATAGATACTAAAACAATGAATAAATAGATAGATTTTAAAATTAACAGGTGTTTACAAGAAATATGAACCTTACAATGCACTAAATTGTCAGTTCTACTGCTAACCTTCAGATATCACTCTGCGAACTTTTTAACTTGCCTTTAACTTACTTTTCATGTTAAAATTATATATTGTAACATCTAATTACTTTTCAAAACACTTTATTATTTTCAACTTTGTTTACAAAACTCAGTTGTGACTATTTGTAGCCGCCATCTTTAATTACTACCAACTATGAAAATTTCACTTACCAATATCCAGGATTCAGATGGACGAGCTGAAAAGCAAAGATGGTTGTTTGAAATAAATAATAATTCATTTACTTCAATCAAATTTATCTTATTTTATTAAATCAGAATTCAATTAATTTCATCTTTTCCATAAAAGAAAACACTATACATTCCTTTGCATAAAATACCAACGAAACAATTACTCTTCCCTCCTTTACACATTTAGTTTTAGTAATATTCTCATACATTGGTTAACAAAATAAAGAAACTAGCTACAAACTTAAATTTATTTTTTCGCAAACCAGCGCCTCTATAATATTAATTATAGACATTCTTACACACTCACACTTTCACACGTTATTTTTTTTATTCTGACCCCCTTTTTTAATTCATATTTCCTTTAATATATATATATATATTGTAACAATTAATAACAGGCTGTGTGTTCTTCCTTAAAACCCCTCGTTGGGTTCGTCAATATGTAACAATAAATAACATCCGCCTGGTTTAAGCCCCGCGATGGAAGCCAATATGTAACAATTAAATGAGGTCGTACCTGTTAAAATGTCTCACACTTGTTTATTTTGTGTATTAGTGTGATTGTAGTGTGTTTGCCTCACACTGGTTGTTACATAAATCGACGTCACTACTGGAGTCCGTAGCGTTGTCAATGTCACCAGTACAACCTACCTGTTAATTCATAGGGATTACGATTCCCGGGTGGCGCCAAATTGTTTTGTTAAAACAATTAAAACATTTAGTTTTTAAAGTAATATGTGGTATTAGCATGGACAGCTGTGGCGTTCGAATTATTCCCGCTGCTACACAGGTTGTCGACTCGGCCACTCGTGACAAGCGCTAGTTGTCTATGACTTAAACTTCGCTAACACACATATATTTACAATAAAAATCCTATGAAATAACAAGATAGTATTGTTCTGTACTGCGTTTTTTAATACACATTTAATTATTAATAAACATGACAATTGAATAATAAACAAATTTATAATATTATGCTCCGGCTTAGAGCTTGAAACACAAAACACCTCAGGTTGGCAAAATTGATTGAAAATGCTATCATTCAGTTGCTTCTAACAAATTAATATGTTTTTACAATCCGGGGTTCTTTTGACCATGAAAATAGACATAAACGTTGATTACATGAAAAGAAAGTACACTATTATACCTTATAGGTACTTAGGATTTATAATGTGTTTGTACAATTTGTTCTGTAGTGTCGTATTTCTGTTACAGTAGTTATGTTCACAAATAAGGTTATCTTGATAAATGTTTTTTAATATAAGTAAGTAACTTATGCCTTTACCTTTGAAAGAAAATACTATTTTTTAAATAGTGAGAAATTTTATCATTTGAAAATAATTTAAGTGATTTGGGGTTTTTTAGGAGTAATAAATTATTCGGTACTTATCAGTTCGTCTCACGTTGAAGGGTCATCATGGGTAGGCGTGTAGTTTTCGAATATGGGCTGGTTGTAGGCTTCCAGCATCTTCTTCAAACTGGTCTGGGTTTTTTCTTTAATTAGTTTGTTTAATTTTATCCCTGGTCATCACGAATTCTGTACAGATTGACGTCTCTTCACATTGGATTATTTCGGTTCACTATTCGACTTGTTGTAACTGTTTAAATTAAAGTTTTAGTTTGTCCAATTTCTTGCGTGGCGTACCCACGCTTCGTTTCTTCAGCGTCTATTTAATTTAATGGAAAAATAAGCCTCAAACGACTCGTTGTCATAGTAACTAATAATTCAATGCTGGTTTAATTACTCCTTACTTACATTGTTAGAGATATTTGAATTTTTATTCAAATTTATTAAGTATTTTTCTAATGATTTTATTCCCTTATAATTCCTTTGGGATAATAAATGACATCACTATTATTTTTCTTTCCTTTCAAAGTTTACCATGATACCTCATAAGGTCATATTCTGTTACACTTTAACTATAGTCTAATTAGTTGACATTTAATAAATAACATATCTTTCTTGAATTAAATTATTATAATAATATTTCTGTGTTGAAATAACTGATATACAATTATTGTCCATTTACTCTTCTTAAATTAGTAAGATTTTTTGTGAAATTGATACAATTTGCATTTGAATGTTCTTGGCAGTTAACTGTTTTCATAGTTACAAACAGCCATGATTGTTTTCTAGTGTATTTCCTTTTTAAATTACATTCTGAATTCAGCCTGATGGGCTTCACTTATTTGTTTGTGTTTTAATTATTATTCAACATACATTTTCATTACTTTTCATTTAAAATATAATAGTTAGGTTTATGGACCGTAAGTCCTCCTTCAGTCATATTCCCTCTTTAACATTGAATCAACTATTCTTTATTAGTCATAAATTATTCTTAGTACTAACATTGATTTCTTTCTTGTCTTATAAACTAGGGTGATAAACATTATTACTTTCTTTAATATTATGAAGGTTGATTCCCCTTTCAACATGGGGTGTTGTATTCTTTATAATTTTAATCTTTAATAACAAACTTTACTTCCATCCTATCATGCCATGTTAACACAAGTTATGGTACTGGGCTTTCTCCCTGATATGTCACATGCTTCCCTTATATTAATTTTAAATACTATTTTTAATTACATCTAGGTATTCAACTAATTATAATTCCACTCCACTCATTGGTGATTTATCAATGTTTTAAAGAGTGTCTATTTCCTTAGCATTCTAATTTGAATGTTTCACATTCACTTTCACTATTTTTAGGGCGTTAACACTTCACTAAAACACTTCACTTTGGTTCACTGTTTTGTAATTAGTGTTATTTAATGGGTAACCCCTATACCTACTCCTAACATTTCTCACTATTTTTGTTTTAGTATTATTTTTACTATAAACAATATTAGGCTAGTTGTGTTTTGGGTTGAATCTAACCTTTCTGACAGGGTTAGTGTACCCTTCCTATACTACATTGTTTTACAATTGTATTGTCTCAAAAATTGGATACATATGTTAAATTAATGCTAATAATAACATTGGTTTTATCAACATATAATTATTTAAGGTTTATTGACCGTATTCTATCTTTAACATAGAATCTCTCCCTTTTATATATGTGTGTTAGTTTCCCTTGGGTTTTATCTGTCTCCTCTTCATTCTTCCTCTTCTTCTTCTTCAATAATCTTCATCTTCATTCTTCATCTTGGTTTGGTTCTCCTTTAGTTCTGAGTCCATCATTGTTTTGTCAATCACATTTTCTTAAGTATGTTTGGGTTGTCGGCTTAATCATGTCAAAATATTTACATTTTAATAAGTATGTTACGTGGTTCCCTTCTTTATGTTTATGTTTTTTGGCTCAATCACTTGGGTTGGGTAGTATCGTTGTACGTCATGTCAAAGTATTTACATTTTAATCATTTTTTACACATTTTATTTCATATGAAGTAACTTTTATATTAAGAATTATCTTTTTTATTACTGGTACGAGATTTGGCTTAATTGTATCGTTACAATATATATATATATATATATATATATATATATATATTGTAATATATCAGTGTATTTACGAGTGTTGATAAGATGAGAAAAATTGTGTGCTCGTCTTATTTAATTACGCCCCACTGTTGTAAGCGCCGTCTGTAATGTAACAGTTTTTGTTGTGCGAGTGTAATACGGTTGCGGGTTTATTTTGTTCAGTCCCACATTGTTGACGTTATCCTGTAGTTTATCAGTGTATTGTGGGTTTTATTTTATGTGTTTTGAGTTTTGAAGAGTTTTATTTAGTGTAAATTGCCTCCACTTATGTCAGATACGGATCGGCTGCTGCAATCGATTGTCCTCGAGCGCCCCGTTCTTTTCCCAAATGCTTCGGTCCGTTCGCTGCTCACTCTCCTGTTGAATTACCTGTAATTGTCCTGTAAACCTTCAAATTATCTACAATGACAACTCCTTTGATTCCAAATAACAATATTTATTTTCAGTAAAGTTGTTCAAAGAAACGAACAGTCGACTTGTGTCGAAAACAAATATGGGTCGGGTTGACTCTAGCGCTCAATTTGACTTTTACGCTAACAAGTTCCAAATAACAAATTGTTTATAATCATATATTAATTCTCAGGGTTTAAGGGTTCTTTTAGACTGTAATTGAATTCAGCAAATACATACAAAAATACAATACATTACAAAGGTAAGTAAAATTTTAAAATCTTAATACTATATGTCGTTATTATTGGTTGCTAAGGCAACCAGACTATCGGCAAAATGGCCGCCGAAAACATTTGGCCACGTGCTGTCACAAGTTATTTTAAATTAAATGTTTCAGTGTTCACTGTTTTAGTTTTTAAGATTTTTCTTCAATAAATGATCCCTGGTGTTATTCTGTAAGTGTAGATAGTGTCTACGGTAGTGTTGTGTAATCGTACCTGTAGTGTGGTTAATGGTTACAGTTGACGTCACTCACAGGCGTTATAAAAGTGTGTTCATGGTGGGCAATCAGGATTTTCAAAGGTTCTGCATTTATTTGTTGGTTTGATTTAAATATTTTCGTCTTCTAATCTTCCACAGTATTTGTAGCTTCTATTAGTTATAATTTTTCATCGCCAACGGTCCAAAAGACATTACTTTGGTTTAATTAAAACTTCTTCATAGGAGCTCATCTGTTCACTGCAATAGTTAACAATACAATACTATATATTATAACACTATATTTGTAATTACTGTTATATTATCTATTTAATGTCCCGCGTGTGGGAGCCAAATATAATACTACAACGAGTTTATGAACGCCAAATATATTAATAATACTGCGCTTAGCGTTCTGGAGCGCTAAATATAAAGATACTTTATGCTGCTTATTGTATTAGCATAAGTTGATTGACATATTTAATTTATTTGTATTTATTTTAATTATTTATGTCTCGCATGTTTTGTGGTGCCAAATATAACGATTTGAATTATACCACAAAAGTTGCAGCGTCAAATAACTTTAACTTAGATTGCCCGACGTCGTGTGCGTCTTATATAATAATACAACTACTGTTTTGATATATCTCAGGGTAAAATTTAATAAAATGCATTCTTCGTTACTCTCTATTAGTTAATTTATTAACTAAACATCATTATATCATATTTCCTGTTACACTTAATTCTTGCTATAAATATTAATAAATAGATACAATTAACAAATAGCACATTTAACAAAGTTAATACTTCTTCAATCTTTACGAATTTACTTACAGTCGACTCCCTCTCGTTCGGACTCCGATGGTTCGGACGCCGGATGGTCCGGACTACTTCTTGGAAATGAGTCATCAGCGCGCGCCGGGTTTCTCACGGCCGAAAACGACAGGATTGAGCGTGTCTGTTTATTTCCGGCCTACATGTAAACAAAGATCCTCAGTTCGGCTTACGATTGCGTTTACTCCGGATCGTCATACAGTGTACTGTAGCTGTTTTTACTAATTACTACTGATATTGTTGTGTGTTTTAATAATTTTCAATGTGAGTTACATATGTTATTATAAGTGAGTTTATTTGTTAGGTGAAATTGTAGTTTCAGTAACTCTGATTATTTGACAGTAAAATTCTCAAAAATGAGTGAAAAACGGAAGCATAATACGGTTAAAATGCAAGACAGACTTAATATTTTACAACGTTTAGATAAGGGTGAATCAGTGCAAAGTATTTGTACGGAGTTTAATGTAGGGAAAAGCACAGTTTATGATTGGCGGAAAAACAGAAAATCGATCGAGGATTTTTGTATGCAAATTGAAGTCGAATCCGTCCTTTCTACTCGATCTACCTTGAAAAAACTACACCATGAACTTGTTGATGACGCATTATGGTTGTGGTTCATGCAGGAACGTAGAAGAGGGACTCCTATAAATGGGCCGATTTTGAAAGAAAAAGCCGTCATTCTTCATTCAAAACTTGGGGAAAAAGGAAACTTCTCGGCAAGCAATGGGTGGCTAACGAGATGGAAAAAACGGCATGGAGTGCATTTCCTTGGAGTTTGCGGGGAGAAGCTTTCAGCAGACCAACCGGCAGCTAATGATTTTTCTGAAAAATTGAAGCGTATCATTGAGCGTGAAAAACTAACCCCAGAACAAGTGTACAATATCGATGAGACCGGGCTTAACTATAAACTTTTGCCTAATAAAACCTTTGCCACTCCTCAAGAAAAGTCTGCTTCGGGCTTTAAAGTAAATAAAGAAAGGATCACTGTTGCACTATGCTCAAATGCAACTGGGACACACAAGATGCCGCTATTTGTGATTGGAAAGTCGGCCAAACCCAGAGTATTCAAAAACTTAACCATGTCTTCCCTTCCAGTGTATTACAGGTCACAAAAGTCTGCCTGGACGGATTCTTATTTGTTTAAGGAGTGGTTCGTGGCTCAATTTGTTCCGTCTGTAAAAGAACATTTGACATCCTTGAAATTGCCAGTAAAAGCAGTTCTTGTGCTTGATAATGCCCGTACGCATCCAGAGGAAGGTCTCGAATGTGATAGTTACAGTGAAATCAAGCTTTTATATATGCCTCCAAATGTAACAAGTATCGCACAGCCCATGGACCAGGGTGTAATCGAATGCTTTAAGAGAAAATACCGGAGGAAGCTTCTTTCAGAAATTTTGGATAAGATGGATGGTAATGACAATGCAGGTCTCATCCAGACGCTCAAGACAATTAACATTAAGGACGTCATTTATATCGCTGCTAAATCGTATGATGAAATCCCATCATCTACGTTTACCAAATCCTGGAGAAAATTGTGGCCAGATGTTGAAACTCTCGTTGAGAATAGACAAGAAGACAACCCAAATACAATAGGGTTAAATATTCATGCAACTGAACCTGATGACAACCACTCAATTTTAAAGGATTTACAACGGTTGCCTGATTCTGCTAGTATTAATGAGAATGACGTTGTGGAATGGATTTCGCGAGCTGATGATGAACTGGCTAATGAAATCCTGAATGATGACGAAATCGTTGATGTAGTCCTTCGTCAAGAGGAAGAAAAAGAAGAAGACGACGATGAAGGTGATAGTGAAGCGGGAAATGGCGTGGGAATTTTGACTCATGCAGAGGGTAGGGCAGCACTGGAACTGGCAACTACCTACGTCGAACAACAGCCTGGCGCATCAGCTGTGGATGTTATGTTTCTAAGGAAGTGGCGTGATTATGCCTTCAAGAAAACAGTTGAAGTAAAGAAGCAGAAGAAAATAACAGATTTCTTTTAATATTGCAAAGCCAAGTTTTTCATTAGTTTTAGGTTTAAGTTTATTCGTTTGGGACAATTTTATGAACCTAAAATTGTGTTCCGTACACTTGAAAATTGTCTTAAAATGTGATTTATAAATATAGATACGCTATTACAGGTTGTAATTTACATAAGTAAAAAACCGCCGGATGGTCCGGAAATTTTTTAATCCGGACAGGGATCCGGTCCCGAGGTGTCCGGATTAGAGGGAGTCGACTGTATTACTATAATTCATTGTTTTTTTATTAGTTTATAATTGATCAACTTAAGTTTAGTACAAAATTTATATATAAACGGATTCATTTAAATCAAACGATTGTGAAATGTGGTATAGATATTTTATGAATATTAGATTCTCCACGATTTCTCTAATGGTTCAATATGACCTAACTTAAGATCAAGTCTCTAAATTATTACTTTAAATTAATTTCTTTCGTGAGTTCTTTTAGTGAACAGACAGTGGGTGTAACATTTAATTAGTACATATAAAATTTACTTGAGGTTCGATTATCCAATTCTTGTAGAGGTCACCAGTGTAGAAAGCGATGCTCCTTAATCAGCATTGGAGTTTTTTGAAGATCAGTCATCTGATGGATCTCGAGTGGCATGCTTAAACTTCACAGTTGCACTTCACTTATACGCGTATATAGCACTTTTCACAACGCGTGTTCGGATCGGCTTTATTTCGAGTCTAAATTATTACTGCGATAGCTTCAGTTATTCACTGACATTTTGTAACGGTGTCATTAAATCTACTCGTGATATTGTTACAGACGTATATTACACTCGGTTTATGTTGTTAACCGATACACTTGTCGGTAAATTACTGATATTTGTTCAACACTAATTATTGTACAACATTCTTAGCATTTGAGTACCGCCGTTATATCACGTATCACTACCGTTTACTATTATATGATCGCAAACTCGAACGCTAGGTTCGCAAATGTCATACAGTTCATATCATAGCAATATTTTTCTAAGTCGTTTTACGAACTCCGTAACACTTTCGTTCCGTCTCTTACTTCCGATACTCTCGAAAATTTAATAAAGACTCCCCCCGCGTCTCTGTCGCTTGCCTATATCAAACATGAGGATTTTCCCCACTAGACTTCTGGTTTTCGGCAATGCCGTTTCCTAATTGGTTCCTTTCTGTACAACCTACCCCAGAGACCACCTATTTTTTCCAAAGTAAGTTCTGATAGGCCTACCGCTTTCCCCCAAACTCCTCTCCTGGATACTTTACCCTTCGGTCAACGGCATTTCCGAATACTCTAGTAATAAATCTAGTTGTCGTATTTCTTATTCTTCACAAAGGACAACCGTTCGATTTCTCTTCCAACATCTGCCTGTCCAATTAGTTGCGCCTATGGTATTATCTTTTATTGTATAGAGGCCTTGCCAACTCTCTCCGTAAGTATTTCCTTTTTTTTGTCTGGTTCTCAACAAAACCCATCCTTTTAGTTCCTTCGTTCCTCGGGTACGATTTCTTTCCTGGTATCTGAGTATTGTTTAGGCGTATCCTCTGTTTACGCGTCTCAGTCAAGACCCTTCATTGTCTTCTGTCTGTTGTTGTCGTGTCGTGTAACCTTCCATCCTTTGTCCGGACGAAACATTTCTCATTTGATGAGTTTATTCACTCCCTCGTGCCTTTCATCGGATTGTAAACTATTAACCACTAGCGTCATTTCCAGAGATACCCATCACAATAACCTTGTCCATCTAATATGTGGCCACTCGTTACACTAGATTTATGGCGTGTCAATTAGGCTTGCGTAGGCGAAAGCGGATGCCTTCACCTTTTTTTTTGTTCGCCACCCCTACAACTAACTCATACATCACTTGCCACAACGTCCAAATGACATTTAACTTAACTAAAAGAAAATTTATTTGATTCTATATATATTTATATTTTTTATTTTATTTATTTATTTTTTTTGAAATTAGATATTATAATTTCTATATTCCTGCCTTTCCATCAACGGTTTCGTGCCCTCGCAATACTGGCCTGTGATTGGTCAAAATAGAGAGTTCATAAGGTCACGTGGTCAGTTTACAAGATCTCAATGTTCATCTGCCTATAAGAAAAATACTCCTTTTTCAGCTTTAAGTTTTCTTAAATTTAAATTACATCATTGTTTTCTTTATGTCATTATGAAAATTTTGCTACCTCATTTACTTACATTGGTTAATTATAAAGGGTGGTTTTTCACCTTACAAAAATTCTAATGTTGGGCCTATACTTTAATTACACATTTGTTATATCACTTTACAATTCCTTAAATTAATCTAATATGTAATATTACTGTTAAAACAATTAGCTTCATCATGTAAATTTTGTCCCTTTCCTGTTTTATCACATTGGTTTACTAATCTACTCATTTCTGACATTATTTCCTTTGTATGGAACTTGTGGCCTAGGCCATCAATAGCATTTCATTAATTTATTCTAAATAATGTTTATTATTACCTAGGTTTTTGGTTTTGAACCCTTTTTCCTGAGTTACATTTTATTACCTGAGTCTTGACCCTTAACATGTTTTCACAATAGTTAAAAATGAAATCTTTTGACTTATTACATAAAGTAGTGTTTACATGGACAAGTTTACAATCATAATTTAACAAATAATATAATCAGAACAAAATCTTTTAATATGTTACCTTCGAGGTATTGCCTTCACGGCCAGATTCTACATTTATAAGTTGACAAATAATTTTAAACTACTTGGTGTACCATACTTCCATCCCATCAATCTTATCAAGCATTACTGGCTAATGAATAGATTATTGTTCATAGGTCCTGGTTTCTAATACACATTTTCTTATTTTTCCAGTAGGCTCACACAAACTTATAATGTAGTTTATAAATGTTAATAACTATAGGCTTTGGTGTAGAACACAAATACAACTACTTACCCCAAAGCCTTCACTAACATCTCAATCTGAGATGAAACCCTTCACCACCATTCACTATTGGTGTTATTTATGGGTTTTCCTTTTTTTATAAAAGTAATTAACTCGCACTTATGCTGTCACCACTTCACTGACACTTATTGTACAAAGGTTTGTATGTATATTTTATACTTACTTTAACACATTTTAATTAGTTATTTTATATTATTTGCATTGTATTTTTTCTTTATTATTTATATTGTACAGTCTTTTTTCTGTAACTAAGGGTTGTTCATCTTTATTTGGTTTATTTGGGTAGTACTGGTGATTCTACCTACTGAATTGAGCGGTTTTAGGTTTTGGGATGGGGCTACTATTCTGTCGCATTACAATAAATATATATATATATATATATATATATATATATATATTGTAAGAAGACCCTGTATGCCGGTCGTTACAAAAGAATAAAATGTATACGGAAAATTCAATAAAAATAGAATTTTCAAATAATAAAATAATTTTGTTTATGTTTATAGAGGTATGTATAAGAGATAAATCTGTTTTTCAGAAGGTTCTGGTAAAATCTTAATAACAGGTAGGTATTTATTGACCGTCGAGCACTTCTTGAAGATTTGAACCAAGTCTGGAGTTAAATAGATTAACTCCAGTTAATAATCGATTGGTGACCTTTCTGACTGGTCCAATATCTTGTTCAAATAGAATATATTCTTCTTACTTAAGTCCTTCAGCCTTATAAATACCCTTAAATTACCTGTGAAATAAGTAACAGATACGAAATAATGAAAATATAAAGATTTATTGACAATTTAAAATAATAATCGATATTTTATCGATGGAGAGCAATTATCGACTCTGTCTCGGGAATTATCGATTGTGTCATACAGAACAAATTTATGATATATTATATTACAAGACAGGTTCTTTGAGCGATTAGAATTAATAGTCAGAGAAGGGTGACGAGAAAGTATAACATTAACAATTAAAAATAAATACAATAATTACTATTCAATAGTATTTAAATAATTCCAGTATATAATATTTGAATATAAATGTTTTGTCAAACCAATGAAGACTGACGTCACTGCGATATGGTTAGCAGACTCCGTTTTCAAGATGGCCGCTACTCGAGTTGGACTAAGTTACAGCATATGCGTCGTGTCGGAAAATCACAATAAAATTCCCTTTATGAAGGTTTAAAATGTCCCCGCACTGGTGTAATATGTCTGTTAATCTATTTGGTGTATTCTGGTGAAGTGTTCTGTGTAAACTGGTGTTAGTTAGTTTATTTTCTATGTGTTCAACTTCTGCGGTTAAGTTTTCAAGTTATTGGTTAGGAATTGCAGAATAAATCAGTTGAGATATAGTGTTTTACTTGTTTCTATCACTCGTATTATGGAGTTAATTGTTTGTTTTCACTATTGTCGTGAATGTATTAACAGCTTTAGCTTTAAAAAGTGTCTAAACCGTCTAACTCTCGTTCACTTATTTCAATGGCTAAACGCTAGTACCATTTTTCTCGATTTAAAGAAACGTTCTTTACACAACTGTCCACCTTAATATTCAACAAAAGACTAATTAACTTGGTCATAAATCTGGCCCAGTTAATCTTTGAAAAAGTATTGTTAACATATTTCGACTTCCCATACATATGATAAAATATTACATTATGTATGGAATTTATCTATTTTATTCCTTACTTTTATGAATTATTAACCTTATTATTGGTTTAATCATCTCATTCCCTTTAAATTGATGTATTATAGTCCATATCTGTAGACATTTTGTGGAAATTAACAAATTTCTTTACTTTATGGAAATATAGGCTCAAAATTGGATTTCCGTCTTTATACAAAATTCCCTCCATTTTAAATATTATTAATACTATTATAATAAATTTTAATTATTCATATTCCTCTTCCTTTCCTTAAATACATATAAATTACACCTTTGAACTGGTTTTTTGTGTTAATCTGTAAATTTGACATTGCTCTTTAAAACTAATTGATTTATATATTTTGAAAATTTACAAAATGTTAAGGTATATTTCCTTATTATCATTTTAACTCATAGGATCATTCCTAGTAGTGGTTAATTGAGTTATCTAATATAAATCTTGGTAGTTTACAGGATTTATTAGTGAATTATACTAGTTTATATTGGTTCTGTGATTTCACCAAATGGCCTAGATTTTAGAATTTTATATTTCTTTCTTTCTCAAATAATTTAAACTTAATTCCTCCTCTGACTTTAGATAATTACAATTATATGAAAATAACATGGTTTATAACTTATTGTGTGCTGTAGTAGTTAATTAACACTACAGTTATTAAAATAATTAATTATGAACATTGTTTAGCAATCTGCACAATTTAACATATTGTAGATATGCTTTGAACATATATCCTTTAACCATTTTTGAGCTAACATAGCATACCTATTAGAACATTATTAATGGTATGTTGGCTATTATTTATCAAACATAATTCTTTTTAAAACACATAACATAAATCTTATTTTCTAATCAACCTTACTAATACATTTATCAACACATTGGTTTTAGGACTGTGAATAAACAGTCTATTTAAACATTTTACACTTATTAATACTATATTAATACCAGTCCTTTCTGGTTTAAACCATTATTATTGTGATCCCCTACATCAGTAAACATTAACTCCCATACTCTATTTATTATCATTTTTTACAAATGTCTTGTAAATAAAGATTTACATTAAAATAATAAAATACTGGAAATCTTCCATTTTATTATTTTATTGTGCAGTTTATTATCAGATATTAAAGTTGTGATATAGCATACTGATAAGTTATAGTATCACCAACTTTAAGTTTATTGCATTTTTAAAAAACACTTACACAAATTCACTTTCACTGTTGGTTCTGATATTTTGAGTCTTATTATCTCAGACCAGACCTTTAGTAATCATGGACCGTTAAGACTAGTTTATTTTCTTTATTACACAATAGCTTTAGTCGGTTCACTTCGTATAACGCTATACAGCACTTTAGTTTTCTCAATAATTACATTTTTATAGGATTTTGGGTATGTTATACTTTCTTTTGCTTAGTTTTTGTGGGTTTGGGGTTGATAGTAGTTTATATAATAATAGGTTTTACTACGGTGTTTCTTTCATACTATTTCTTCCTCTCCTCCTGTCTTCTTTCTTGTCCTTCTTCATATCTTCCTTCTGGTCTTCATTCTTGTCCCTCTTCTAGTCTTCATTCTTGTCCCTCGTCTAGTCTTCACTCTTCTGTTCTTCCTTCCTCATTCTTGGGTAAACCAAGGTACTTGGTGTTATCTCGACTGAGGTTTAGTTTGGAGTATTTAATTTATTCACTGAACTGACTTTATTCTTCTATACAGGTTTCAGGGTATTGTTTTCTTCCTGATCACAAACTTTATTCTTCCCTCTTATTGTTTTTGGGGTATTTTGGTATTCACCACTCTTTAATTGAGTCTCTTTTTTCTAGATATGGTCTTATATAACTGGTTTACTGCTCTGAGCTTCCTGGGTAACTTACTGATATTATACTATGAGTTGATGAGTTGCTTCGATACTTTCTTTGGTTTTTAATACAGTGGTTTTTATATATGATGTAGTGAGGATTTTTATTTTATTGTGGTTCATTCCTCTGATTTATTTAAATGTCATTCAATATTATTATAACATTTGTTGGTGTAATTAAACTTTATGATTTCACATGACTTAAAATGTAGTGGATTTTCTGTCACGCTACAGAATGCCCTTCTCCAGAAGTAATTTTTTTCAGACTATACTTGCTTTGTCTGAAACAATTGCTTATGATAATTATTCAAGGTTTGTTATTATTTTGGACTTCCTTCCATTTGAAAATTTTCTTATTTATATTTGAATTTATATCATTCTCACTTGATCTTCCTTGATAGTAATAGTCATCTGAGTTTCATATTTATTATTTCATTTTTATATTTCTTCTTAGTATTTTCTCCTTGGGATATTTCCTCCCTATCGTTCCCTACTTTGTGAGCTGGTTCAGTTCAGAGAGGCACTGTACGCTACTTTCCTCTGCTGTCCAATACTTCACACATATTTGAGTACAGAGGCAAATCATCTCTGCTCAAAAAACATATTAATCCTGCTGGAATTATCTTCAGACAGATTAAAAAAATTATTCAGAATAGTACACATTTGTTACTATTTAAAAAATATCTTTGGGATACTTCACTTATTACTTATTATACTTCTCAGAGATTTTAATATTCCTATCTCAGTTGTTCTTCTGACTCATTAACTGGATGTTTCTTTCATTTGATATTATGGTAGGAAGCTCTTCTATTATTACATTATTCAACTTTTCTTATCATATAAATCTTTTGGTTATAATTCTTTATTACCTTCTGGTTTTTTTATTATAATCTGCATTATTTATTGTAGCATATCTTTATGACATTTTTAGACTGTTTCTTTGTTCTTAAATCTCCACTTGTTCTATTTTCTAGAATTTTGATAACTGTCATTATCATAATTGTCATTTAATTCATAAATCATTTTATATTAATTCGTTTAATTACATAAATCTTTGACATTATTTTCACATTATTCCTGTCATTGTTATTATACTTGCGAATGATGGTTTTTTATTAATTTCATAATGAGGTCATAATTTCTCCTCATATCACTTCAGAGTTTCATTCTCTCATAATTCCAAAGAAGTTTTTGTACTTTATTGTATTCAATCACTCAAATCGTATTAAAGAATTTTTTCTTTTTTATTTCCTTTAACATCATTTTATGGAAAGGTTTTTACTCTTCATATTGAACTTAGACATGATTATATTGTCCAGAATTATTTGTTTTAATTCTAAATCTGTTTCCTTTCTTCATCCCATTATGATCCTTTGTTACCATGGTAATTACCTTCTATGCTTACCATAAATATGGTATGAAATCTCTTCAGTTTATCTCACCAAAGTGTTTTATTTATAATTGGTTGGTAAGTTGTACTTATACTTGGTTTGGGAAACTTGATTTATACATAATTCAAAATTCACTCTTCTTATATTATTTCATAAAGTTTTCTTAAATAATTAGTATGTAAGGTGGGCTTACATGTGTTTTGGCTGGTTTTATTTCTCTAAACTCTCTTGGTATTATTTTCAAAATGTTTCTCTTCAAATAAATATTTAGTAAGCTGTCCTCACTTGTTTTTGGCTTTAGATGGTTTTATTTCTAAATTCTCTCCTTCTTTATTATTATATTATAGCCATAAAGTTTTTCTTCAAATATTTGTTATGTAATGGGCTTACATTATGTTTAGAATTTTGGGGATTTTAAATTCTATCTTATATATCTTCTAGCCCTAAAATTTTCTAATACTTGTAGATAATATGTGCTTATATTTCTTTTTAGAATTTGGCTGGTTTTATTTTTAAACTTCTTCTCTTCTATTCTTGCCATAAAGTTTTTCTTAAATAATTGGTATGTAAGGTGATCTTACGTATGTTTTAGAATTTGGTTGTTTATTCTAACTTCTTCTCTTCTATTCTTGCCATAAAGTTTTTCTTAAATAATTGGTATGTAAGGTGATCTTACGTATGTTTTTAGAATTTGGTTGATTAAGTCCAAACTCTTCTTATATTATTCTTCTTTTCAAATAATTTCCTTCAAATAAATTGTATATAATTGGCTTATATTGTGTTTAGAATTTAGAGGTATTTAATCATAAAATTTCTTCATGGATGCCTGGTTAAAGACACCCTTGACTTTATTTGAACTCATTTCCTTGATTTCGTAGGTGTTGTTGTTATTGTCCTTTGAGACGATATAGGGACCAGTATACAGGAGCAATAACTTTTTTGTTATCCCCTCTAAGGAACTGGGTAATTCCCTATTCTTCAACAACACCTTCTCTCCAACGGTATAATGACTAACCTTACCCATGCATTTATTGTATTTATTCCGCCGTTTCTCCTGATCTTCGGCCACCTTATTACAAAATTGAATTCTATCGAATCTATATTTATGTTCTCTGGGGAACTCCAAGATATTTGCAATCTCTCTAGGGGGTTGTCTCTCGTACATTGCGGAGTATGGGGTTATTCCTATGGCTGGATGGTAGGCCAGGTTGATGAATTCTTCAGTGGCCTCCAAGTATTCTTGCCACCTTCTCTGCTGATCATGGCAATATGTTCTTAATATGCGCCCCACATCTCGCAAGACTCTTTCGGCCGGGTTACTGCTTGGGTGGTATACGGATGTCTTGTATGTGTGAACCCCCATTGACAGCAGTGTATCCCGCCATTTCTTCCCCTTGAATTGCGTTCCGTGGTCGGTTATGATCGATACCGGTTTTCCGACGGTTGGGAAGTACTGGTCGATCAGGATATTAAGAACTTTATTCGTAGTCGCCCGATTCGCTGGGTATAGCTTAACGAACTTGGTGTAATGGTCCATAATGATGACGATATATTTGTATCGGTGGCGGCCTCCACTGCGGGGAAATGGCCCGCAGATATCCAGGAATACCTTCTCAAGTTTAGACTGCGATGTTATTGGAATCATCTGCCCTTCTCTTTTCTCGTTATTAGTTTTTACGAGTTGGCAAATGCGACAGTTTCTAATATACCTCCGTACCTTCCGATTGATGTCTTTGATATAGCAGTTTTCTTCCAGGGCCTTTACCACCTTTAAAGCGCCCATATGCCCATATCGAACATGATAACTGATCACTATCTCTTTCTCGATATGGGTCGGAATTATTACCTTCCACTCCTCCTTATATAATGATGGTTTGGAAAACAGGATTCCCTTATGTATAGTGTAATATTGGGAGATGGTCTCATCTCCTGCTTCCAATCTTGAGATAATAGTAATTAATTTCGGGTCAGCTTGTTGGTGTGTGCTTAGTTGTTCTAGAACTGATTGTAGACCGGCGCTGCTGCTGAGAATATGGTACACCTTCAGAATACTCTCCTTCTCCCCCTCGAACGTCTGCTTGTCAATGTCAACTCTAGACAATACGTCCGCGACGACATTCTTCCTTCCGGGGATATACTCCCACTTAAGGTCGTATTCTTGCAGCAATAGTATCCACCGCGTTAACCTTCCATGGCTCAGCTTACATCTCTTAAGGAACGAGATAGATTTATGGTCTGTCCGGACGGTAACGGGATAACCAAGAATATATGTACGGAACTTTCCGCACGCGAACACGACACTCAATAACTCCTTTTCTGTCACATGATAGTTTTTCTCACTCTGGTTCAGAGCTCTGCTGGCAAAGCAGATTACAAGATGCTCGCCCTCCTCATCCTCTTGATATAAAGTAGTGCCGAGGCTGATGTCACTGGCATCACAATTAAGAAAGAAAGGCTTGTTAAAATCTGGATGGCGGAGTATAATATGTTTAAGGAATTTTTGTTTTATAAGATTCAATATGTTTTGTTGTTCATTACCCCAGATCCATTTATTTTTAGATGACAGTTGCGGCTGAAATCTGGCAGTCAGTTCGGAGTACTTTTCCTGGAACTTGCGGTAATAGTTACAGAGTCCCAGGAACGACTGTAACTGCCTTCGATTCTTTGGTGTAGGAAAGTTCTGAATTGCTTCGACCTTTTCAGCCGACGGTGAGATTCCCTTATCATTTAATATGAAGCCCAAGATTTGTATCTCTTTAGCAATAAAATGAGACTTTGCTAACTTCAGAGTAATATTGTTTGCTGCTAGCTTCTGTAAGACGTGTTCCACATGGTAGCAGTGTTCCTCCCAAGTTTCTGAGGACACTAGCAAGTCATCGACGTATACGGTGGTGAATTTTAGTGCTTCTTGGCCAAGTATTTGATCCATGCAGTGCACAAAGACTGCGACTGAGTTTACCAGTCCGAAGGGCAACCTCTTAAACTGGTAGTTCCGCCCTTCGAATATAAAGGCCAGATACTGGCGACTCTGTGGATGTAATTCCACCTGCCAGTATCCGCACACCGTATCCCAGGTAGTGAAGTATTTGGTACCGTGGAATCGTTTTAAGATCTCCTCAACCTCACCGGGCGAAGTCCTGTCATTTATGATCATCTTATTTATTTCGCGCGCATCTAAACATAAACGGACTTGTCCGTTTTTCTTAGGAATAGCCACGATAGGACTTGTGTAAGGGGAATGGCTACTCTCTATAATGTCACGGTTAATCATTTGCTCTATTTCAGCTCTTGCTGCTTGCTTTCGTGATTGCGCAATGGGGTAAGACTTCCGGTTAAAGTCCACAGTGTCTCGGAATTGTAGAGTACACTGGAAATTCTTCACTTTACCGGGCTCATCAGAAAAGACTGATTTATATTTATTGTAGATGTCTATTAATTTGTTCGCTTGGTTTGTTGTTAAACCTTCGCCAGTTATACCGCTCCGGAAATCCCTGATCTCCTGGATTTTTTGCGACCATAAATCTTCATTGGAGGTGTCGTCTATTCTCTGTTCAATTATGGATGTTGGATGGATGTAATTAATTTTTCGGATTTGCTGATGGATACTATCGGGAACGACTTGGTCACTACCCACCAAGTTCGCCGTCCAAGTATGTCCGTTAGAAAACAGCGACAATGTTTCAGTTCTTAGATCAATGATGGCGGAATTTCTCCTAAGCACATCACACCCGACCAGTATATTAAATGGCAGACCGCTCGCCACCAAGAATTCCATGTCAATCGCTATACCACAGCTCATCACACTGGCGGAAACTTGTCTACGTATAGTTTTGTTTTGTCGGCCGGTTGCTCCCAACAAAACAATATTATTCAACGGCAATGTTGGTAAAGTTCTCCCGCACTCTTGCTGTATCCTCTCCAGTTCCGTCGTACTTATTATTGATACGTTTGACCCAGTATCGATCATTAACTTGGCTGGGATGCCTTCTACCTTGGCGTCAACATGTATAATTTCATTATTGAAGTTATTGGTGGGACTCCTGTTATCCTCTTCCAATAACTCCTGTCTGATGTCTTTCAGGTAGTTGCACCCGATGATTGTAATACGATTGTGATTATTCTCAAAATTGCACTCATTATCATTATTATACCCAGTAGTCAGAAGCAGTAATGGGTTCTGGCGATTTCTTACTGCCTGTGCCCGTTTAAAGGCTCGGCATCATTGTTCCTTTGAGCCATATTATTCGATGCCTCATTCGGGATGCTCAGAGTGGTTACCTGCCGATCTGTCCTATGGTCTTCCGGTCGTTCATGGTGCGACCTCTGTTCAGTGTTGTCCAAACTATTGCTCCTACGCGCCGGATAGTACCTCGGTTGGTCCCGTTCTAGGCTCCTCCGCCTTTCTTCGTATCTTCGGTAACTGCTTCGTCGATTGTGGTTGAATCCTCGCTGTCTTCCTTCTGTGGCTCGTATGAAGTTCACTCTAGGGCGAGGAAACCTATTATTATTAAAATTACCATTATTGGGACCCGTACGATTGGTATTATTATGGTAAGGACTATTACCATAATGGGGGCTTCTCTGACTATTTACGTTATTAGGGTAGGGATTGTGGTTACCCTGATAACCATTAGAGGGTCGATTCAGGTTTTGCTGGTTGGGACCCGTATTATTATTATCATTGTAATTAGTATTATTTACATTATTTCCATTATTCGAATTGCTATTTCGCGGGTATGCCCGACCTCCTTGGTACCCAGTATTTATGTGGTTCGTACTCTGGTTATTGTTCTGGTACGTCCTTGGTTCGGGCCCATCACTTCTTCTACGACTCTGCCGGTAGTAATCTTCATTTTCATAATTCTCTAGGAGTTCTGTCATTGCCTGGATGGTTTTTATCTGGCTGCCCCTCCTAGCACGAATCACCTCCTCATCATAATGGTAAGACAGCTTGTTTATTAGGCATTCCTCCGGTATGGCTGGTTCTAAGTGCTTGGCCATACACACCTTGCCGAGGAAATAAGCTGTCATTGAGCTGCCGACTTGTGGTTTGTAGCGGCCGTGGCATATATTATCTCTTATGAGATTTTGCGTGGTCTCTGACCAGTACTTGGCTTTGAACAGGCTCTTGAATTGTTCATAATTGTCGATGTCGCTCCGGTTGGCCATCCACCAATGGTCATTCACCTCCCGAAACGACTCGTCAAGGATCTCTCTGTTCTGGACCCATCTGTTCCCTCGGTGTTTCTCGAGGTACTCCTCTATTCGTGCCAAGAACTCCATAGGCTTCCATTTGTATTGCCGGAAATTGAGCCATTCTCTGTTCTCTGACATGGGGAAATTGTGATATCCCGATGGTCTGTTTCTTATTAACTCTATCTCCTCCTGGCTCTGACGCACCTGTCCGGTTATGTTCACCATAGCGGCTTCCACGCTGTCGCATCTTTCTGTTACTTGGGTCCTCACTTTATTTACTTCCTCCAAGGCAAACTTCTTGGTCTCCTCCAATTTAGTTTTCTGTTGTTCTTGGACCTGAGAAATCTCCTTTGTTATTACTTCCCGGACTTCCAGCACTTCGTTTTCTGTTTGACGACATCTTTCGTCTACTTCTCGGATCTGCTGGTTAACAACCACGACTTCCTGTTCTAATTTCTTTACAATGGACTTCTTCGTCTCAGTTATCTTTTTATTTATCTCCTCTTTGGCTAACTCAATCCTCTCGTCTAACTTATTCATGTTCTCTTGGTTAACTTCCCTCAGTTCTTCTCTTAACCTTTGATTATTCTCATCCATTTTCTCCTCCATTTTCTGATTATTTTCCTCCAACTGTTCCCTCAGTTGCTGATTGTCGCTTTCCATTTTCCTACTTGTTTCCTCCATTTTCTTCTCCATCTTCTTACTCAAAGATTGATTGTCTTCTTTCAGATCTTCCATCTTCTTATTCAAATTTTTACTGGTTTCCTCAATCCTTTTATTAGTATTTTCTATCTTACGGCCCAATTCTTCCTTTGTGGATCGGTTATCTTCCTTCAGATCCTCTAGTTTTTTATTATTTTCCCTTAATTCTTCTTTCGTGGATTCTATGTTTTTATTTATTCCCCCCAAATCTTCTTTCAAGGATTGTTTGTCTTCTTTCCTGTTCTCGTCCATTTTCTTGTCCATTCCTTCCATCTTTTGTAAAAACATTTCCATGAATCTGTCCATTTTATCCTCTTCCGTTACTTTGGATTTCCCCATCTGTCTTTCCTGGACATTGACTTCCCCTGTCTGCGTTGTTACTTCAGATTTTTCCTCTGGTGGTGCTGGTTGTTTTGGTTCCACCTGGAGTAGTAACACTTCCGGATCTTCAACAGGTGTTGCCTCCTTATCCCCCATGTCCATCTCTTTTTCGGCCTCTGCTGCCCTCTTTTTCGATGTAGCTCGTCTTTGCATCTTTCTCTGTCTCTATTTATTAATCGCTGCCAAGCTTAGATTATTAAGCCCTCTAAGTTGGACGCCACTTTGTAAGAAGACCCTGTATGCCGGTCGTTACAAAAGAATAAAATGTATACGGAAAATTCAATAAAAATAGAATTTTCAAATAATAAAATAATTTTGTTTATGTTTATAGAGGTATGTATAAGAGATAAATCTGTTTTTCAGAAGGTTCTGGTAAAATCTTAATAACAGGTAGGTATTTATTGACCGTCGAGCACTTCTTGAAGATTTGAACCAAGTCTGGAGTTAAATAGATTAACTCCAGTTAATAATCGATTGGTGACCTTTCTGACTGGTCCAATATCTTGTTCAAATAGAATATATTCTTCTTACTTAAGTCCTTCAGCCTTATAAATACCCTTAAATTACCTGTGAAATAAGTAACAGATACGAAATAATGAAAATATAAAGATTTATTGACAATTTAAAATAATAATCGATATTTTATCGATGGAGAGCAATTATCGACTCTGTCTCGGGAATTATCGATTGTGTCATACAGAACAAATTTATGATATATTATATTACAAGACAGGTTCTTTGAGCGATTAGAATTAATAGTCAGAGAAGGGTGACGAGAAAGTATAACATTAACAATTAAAAATAAATACAATAATTACTATTCAATAGTATTTAAATAATTCCAGTATATAATATTTGAATATAAATGTTTTGTCAAACCAATGAAGACTGACGTCACTGCGATATGGTTAGCAGACTCCGTTTTCAAGATGGCCGCTACTCGAGTTGGACTAAGTTACAGCATATGCGTCGTGTCGGAAAATCACAATAAAATTCCCTTTATGAAGGTTTAAAATGTCCCCGCACTGGTGTAATATGTCTGTTAATCTATTTGGTGTATTCTGGTGAAGTGTTCTGTGTAAACTGGTGTTAGTTAGTTTATTTTCTATGTGTTCAACTTCTGCGGTTAAGTTTTCAAGTTATTGGTTAGGAATTGCAGAATAAATCAGTTGAGATATAGTGTTTTACTTGTTTCTATCACTCGTATTATGGAGTTAATTGTTTGTTTTCACTATTGTCGTGAATGTATTAACAGCTTTAGCTTTAAAAAGTGTCTAAACCGTCTAACTCTCGTTCACTTATTTCAATGGCTAAACGCTAGTACCATTTTTCTCGATTTAAAGAAACGTTCTTTACACAACTGTCCACCTTGATATTCAACAAAAGACTAATTAACTTGGTCATAAATCTGGCCCAGTTAATCTTTGAAAAAGTATTGTTAACATATTTCGACTTCCCATACATATGATAAAATATTACATTATGTATGGAATTTATCTATTTTATTCCTTACTTTTATGAATTATTAACCTTATTATTGGTTTAATCATCTCATTCCCTTTAAATTGATGTATTATAGTCCATATCTGTAGACATTTTGTGGAAATTAACAAATTTCTTTACTTTATGGAAATATAGGCTCAAAATTGGATTTCCGTCTTTATACAAAATTCCCTCCATTTTAAATATTATTAATACTATTATAATAAATTTTAATTATTCATATTCCTCTTCCTTTCCTTAAATACATATAAATTACACCTTTGAACTGGTTTTTTGTGTTAATCTGTAAATTTGACATTGCTCTTTAAAACTAATTGATTTATATATTTTGAAAATTTACAAAATGTTAAGGTATATTTCCTTATTATCATTTTAACTCATAGGATCATTCCTAGTAGTGGTTAATTGAGTTATCTAATATAAATCTTGGTAGTTTACAGGATTTATTAGTGAATTATACTAGTTTATATTGGTTCTGTGATTTCACCAAATGGCCTAGATTTTAGAATTTTATATTTCTTTCTTTCTCAAATAATTTAAACTTAATTCCTCCTCTGACTTTACATAATTACAATTATATGAAAATAACATGGTTTATAACTTATTGTGTGCTGTAGTAGTTAATTAACACTACAGTTATTAAAATAATTAATTATGAACATTGTTTAGCAATCTGCACAATTTAACATATTGTAGATATGGTTTGAACATATATCCTTTAACCATTTTTGAGCTAACATAGCATACCTATTAGAACATTATTAATGGTATGTTGGCTATTATTTATCAAACATAATTCTTTTTAAAACACATAACATAAATCTTATTTTCTAATCAACCTTACTAATACATTTATCAACACATTGGTTTTAGGACTGTGAGTAAACAGTCTATTTAAACATTTTACACTTATTAATACTATATTAATACCAGTCCTTTCTGGTTTAAACCATTATTATTGTGATCCCCTACATCAGTAAACATTAACTCCCATACTCTATTTATTATCATTTTTTACAAATGTCTTGTAAATAAAGATTTACATTAAAATAATAAAATACTGGAAATCTTCCATTTTATTATTTTATTGTGCAGTTTATTATCAGATATTAAAGTTGTGATATAGCATACTGATAAGTTATAGTATCACCAACTTTAAGTTTATTGCATTTTTAAAAAACACTTACACAAATTCACTTTCACTGTTGGTTCTGATATTTTGAGTCTTATTATCTCAGACCAGACCTTTAGTAATCATGGACCGTTAAGACTAGTTTATTTTCTTTATTACACAATAGCTTTAGTCGGTTCACTTCGTATAACGCTATACAGCACTTTAGTTTTCTCAATAATTACATTTTTATAGGATTTTGGGTATGTTATACTTTCTTTTGCTTAGTTTTTGTGGGTTTGGGGTTGATAGTAGTTTATATAATAATAGGTTTTACTACGGTGTTTCTTTCATACTATTTCTTCCTCTCCTCCTGTCTTCTTTCTTGTCCTTCTTCATATCTTCCTTCTGGTCTTCATTCTTGTCCTTCTTCTAGTCTTCATTCTTGTCCCTCGTCTAGTCTTCACTCTTCTGTTATTCCTTCCTCATTCTTGGGTAAACCAAGGTACTTGGTGTTATCTCGACTGAGGTTTAGTTTGGAGTATTTAATTTATTCACTGAACTGACTTTATTCTTCTATACAGGTTTCAGGGTATTGTTTTCTTCCTGATCACAAACTTTATTCTTCCCTCTTATTGTTTTTGGGGTATTTTGGTATTCACCACTCTTTAATTGAGTCTCTTTTTTCTAGATATGGTCTTATATAACTGGTTTACTGCTCTGAGCTTCCTGGGTAACTTACTGATATTATACTATGAGTTGATGAGTTGCTTCGATACTTTCTTTGGTTTTTAATACAGTGGTTTTTATATATAATGTAGTGAGGATTTTTATTTTATTGTGGTTCATTCCTCTGATTTATTTAAATGTCATTCAATATTATTATAACATTTGTTGGTGTAATTAAACTTTATGATTTCATATGACTTAAAATGTAGTGGATTTTCTGTCAAGCTACAATATATATATATATATATTGTAACGCAACAGAAATGCTAGCATTCATGTTACATAAAAATAAGGTTCACAGAATAATAAATAAGTCAATGTTTAACCCCATAATAGAACAAAGATCCAATAATTACAATTATAATCATAGATAAAATTAAATAAGGATGCAAGGTAGTGTTAACAAGAATAAACGAACCTGTAAGTTAAATAATAGCTGATGATATATGTTTAATGAAAAGCAAACAAAAAAAATGAAACAATGATTTACTTTATAGTAATAACAAATAAGAATTTTGAGTTAAGAAGTATTATTTTGTGACAACAAATGTTATGGTAAAGTTTATGTTATGTTATACCAAATATGTGTTGAGTTAATGAAAGATAATGAAACGAGTTGTATTATTCAATGACTGTTGTAGAATGAAGTGTGAAGCAGCGAATCAATGTTCATAGATTTGAATTTTGTTATATGTGATCAATAGGTCAAGATAAAATTGTTATTAGATATAGAAAAATAATTGTTTATGTAAATGTTAATAGTTAAGATTTGATTGTATGTATGAATTTATGTAAAAGGGGCTATAGATGTTTACCAGTTATAAACACAGGTAGATCCGTTTACAATAAAAGGCCTAACAGCCAAAACTACTATATAAACACTCATAACATAAAGGTTAGGTACATAAATTAATAATAATTAATAAATATGATTTGAAGAGCTAGAAAAAACATTAAATTAATAATGATATATAATAAAATTTATACAAATTATGATAATACCATAATGGCATGATATCGATTAATAACATATAATATCGAAAGTGGATTAAATATAAAAAAGGAAAAAAACCGGCTTATATAAAAAAACCAGCAGAATATGTGTAGAAAATAATAAACCAACTATCGGTAAAGTTACATTCCGATAGGATAGCAAATTGATAAAGAATAGACAAAAAATATATGAAATAAACACTATATATTTAAAACATGTGGTAGGAAGGAATTAGGCGTTGCTAGGGACGACAAAAGGAGAAGAAGTTGTTGATTTGGACAAGAATTGCTTGGATGAACTGAATGTGATGAGATTAAAAAACCCAAGAATAATCTATTTAATCGTAATATTCGAAATTACCAGATACGATTATAAAAATACAAAATTCTAATGACAATATTTACGTCTATCACCAATACAGATTAACCAAATAACACTACAATATGAAATCATAATAGAGAGTAAATAACTGAAGTCTACAAGAAAGAACTTGAACTGTCCCATATCCGAAGGGAATTGATGAGATATTAAATCAAATAGAAATAATTAACAATATCACAATTAATAATATTCACTACACCAGAAAATTATAACCTTTCAAATACACGGAACAACACTAATTGCTTCAACCGAAAGAAGAACTTATTTGGATCCTGGCGTTGCAGAAGAAACATCAATCGGCTGTAAAACAATCCAGGGAGCTGTAATTCCGAAGTGGGCAGGACAAGAATTACTTTTATTAAACCGAAGAAAGAAAACCGTACTGCATAATCGTCCAGAACAGTAAATTTAGCGATCAACCGCCGACACGATTTGCTTCGTTCGAGTCTGGTAAATTATATTATAATAATCATACTAACTACACAACACTTCAAATTTGTAAATCTTGCATTCTTATCTATATATTTTTAATCTTCCCCACAGTTACAAGAACCTTCACACCCTGAATTAAATTAATTACAAATAAAAACACACTATATAACTAAATTGAAATAAAGGATTAGAATATTCAACAATCGATTCATGAAGTCTATAGCCCAAGCATATGTTAATTAGAACATATCTTATTCAATGTGAATTAAGTAAACAAATAAAGAACCTTTATATATTTGTAAAATCTTGTTATTTGGAGTATGGTTTAATGAGCTGGGAACAAAAAGGTAACTGAATAAGTATAGAATAATTGGTTAACATAAACATCGAAATAACCTATAAGTTTCATTGAGCCGATACTACAGCGCTTATAGCGGAATTATCTGACACCAAAGAGGGAGCGTAAAAATACAAAATTAGATATAACTCTCTTCAAGGTATAATAGGGTTGGATGAAATTGTAGAATAACGCTTAAGTTGTTTAAGTTTTAGGCACACTAACACTGATATTTCTTAAAGAGCTAAGTTAATATTAATTAATTACATCAATATATCCCACAAATCCAAATATCTCCGAGATTTACATAATTAAAGTAATTCAAAACAAATTGACAAACCCAACAGTGGGGTTTAAAAGGAGAAGGACTCCGAACTGTAACAAATTGGCGCTCAACTAGTGTAGGGCTTAGGTTAAGTAAAACCATAAGTATATTAATATTACTTAACCAGAGCAGGCAACTGTGGGAGACTGGGAGAGTAGAAATGCAATAGAGAAAGATGATACAAAAGGAAACGAAAATGCAAGAACAAGAGAGACGATTAAGTTACGCAGGATGGACGACAGTACTATTTAAGAAATTCAGCAAAGAGATGGGATACATAGAAAAGAATACCAATGATCACGAAAGAGCACAAATGAGTCGCTCGAATGCAAGGGTAACACCAGACGACAAAATGACATTGAGAGAGATTTATGATGAATTGTGGGAGTTAGATGCCAGGTGTAATAAAGAAAAGACTATTGGGATGACTAACGAAAAAGACGAGAACAAGGTGGAAAGAATGACGGAAGAAGATTGGGAAAGATGGGACGATAATGAAGAAAAAATGAAAACCGAAAGAATAGGAGTATACGCCCAGGTGACAGAACAATATACTCAGGAAGATTATGAACAATGGAAAAGAGAAATAAGACCACCGGAAAACCCAATACAAACAGAAAACAAAGAATTAAGAGAATGGATTAGGGTGATGTTTGAACTATCCCGAGAAGATATGTGTCACTGGAGGAAGGAACACAATCAAATATATGAATTTATAAAAATGCCAAATAATAAAAAGCTAGAACAATCCAGTGTACAAAAAGAAATAAAAATAGTCAAAGTAAAGCAACAGAAGAAAACGACAGAACAACCAAAGAAGTGACCCGTCAGGACGTAATGGATTTTATGGTCGAACAATTTATGAAACAGCAGGAAGAATTAAGGAAAATAATGGATGAAGGTTTCAAAAGGGTAGAGGAAGCAATGGATAGATGTTTAAAGAATATGAATAAAACATTAGAAACCTCTTCTGAAGGGAGAAAGGAAACAGAAATTAGAGAAGACCAAAATGCAGAGCCATCTGAAAATAAGAATAGAAAGGACATGGAGGAGATCCAAACCATAGAAGAGAATAGCCAGAAAATAAGAAAAACATGCAGAAGGAAAATAGTCAATACGAAAGAAGAAATGGACATGAGGAAAGGCGGGTAATTGATTGACATTAAATGTTAATTAGTACATTTAACATCCCAATTAATGAAAGAAGGGAGTTATGTAAGGGTATGAAATATAGAAGAAACTTCATGAAAATGACCAAAATAACCCACCATAGAACAATCACAAAAACTTTAAATAAATTTAAATATTATTTGAAAATATCAACGGTTAGAGAATATTTGACCAAGTCAATTATATCGTTAATACGGAAAATACCCGTAAAACAGTTGGTAAATAGGCCAGATGTCCAAGGGAATGGAAAGATAGAATATACCAGTGATTATGCTAGAATAGAGGAGATACGATACTTGATAATTCAAAAGGAGCTAAATATAACTGAATACCCTGACTTAAATGAAGATTTTACATCAGCCAAGTTGCGGTACCAGATACACGAAAGATATTTATCAAGTATAAAAATTGGTATGAACACTGCAGTGATCCGGACAACGGGTGCAGTCGAATTAATGGAACATGGTTAGAAAAAGAAACAGTCAACCAGAAAAATGGGACTGATGTTATGAAAACTGACCAGGCAACCAATTGACAAGATACGGAAATATTATATAATGAATAAATTCTAAAAATAATAAGAACAACTTATTACCAGTCTTGAAGAAAATTACTTGGAATTTAAAAAAGAATTTGAGTTGAATACTACCACTAAATTCTAAAATACAATAAGAACAACTTATTATAGATTACAGAAGAAAGCGATAATTATTATTAAATGTTTATAAAGAAATAGTGTGAATAATGAATAACAAACCCCAAGATTACAGAAGAAAGCGATAATTATTATTAAATGTTTATAAAGAAATAGTGTGAATAATGAATAACAAACCCCAAGATTACAGAAGAAAGCGATAATTATTATTAAATGTTTATAAAGAAATAGTGTGAATAATGAATAACAAACCCCAAGATTACAGAAGAAAGCGATAATTATTATTAAATGTTTATAAAGAAATAGTGTGAATAATGAATAACAAACCCCAAGATAAAAGTTATTACCTCAAATCTACCTATGCAAAATAAAGAAAGAAAAAAAAATCATATGACCTAAAATACATACTACATTGCCACATGATGGAACAATTTCAGTAAACGATTGAATGTAACCAATATAATGTTAAAGAAGGCAAGAAAGAAAGAGTATTTATGAACATAATTCATTGAAAAATAAACAGCCAAAATAGTGAAATACGATAAGAAGAAGAATAGTTGGGGCTAAGGAATGTATTTAGTCAAAAATACAATTATAATGATCATCACACAACAACTATTTAGAAAATATTGTGATCAGAGAAAAAACAAACGAAGAAGATACTTAGCATTACAGTCTCAACAAAAATGAAAACAAAAATGACTACAAATGATAACTGTCAAAGTCAATATCAACGAATGTTTAAGGAATTAAAATGGAATTACGAAATATGAAGAATAGTAATGAAGAAATATAAATGCAACAAAGAAAAAATCTTTTCCCAAATATTTATTATTAAATAATTAAAGAGATTATTAGGAGATTATTATTATATTTTATAGCTGACTGTAGATGAATTCCAGCAGTACTATATTAAAATGTGGTGTGGGCAGCAGAGTATGAAGCCAAACAGTGCCTCTCTGAACTGTACCAACGCATGTGTTAGGGATTGTTAGGGAAATTAAATATTTAAGGAATATTAGAATAGTTGCAAGAATAAATTCAGTTTCCAAAGGAGTAGGACGAAGAAAACAGAAAGAAATGAGTTGACAGAAGAATAATTGAGAAATACAGTGATTATAGTAATTATAAGTAGAAGAGATGTAAAACTAATGTATCATTGAATAGTGTAGCCAACTACCAACAAATAATGTTTACAGAAATAAAAATGATCAAGAATGTTAATTAAAATGATGAAATGTTATTAAATAAAAAAAGTATTAATACTAGTCTAATGAAATTACATTGAAAATCCCGTCAACCATTAACAATGAAATGAAGAAAAGGCATGTGAAAAAGACAAGTTTATTTGACCTAAACTTCATTCAGGTAAACTAAACTTTTTTAGGAGGGGGAGCATATGTAACGCAACAGAAATGCTAGCATTCATGTTACATAAAAATAAGGTTCACAGAATAATAAATAAGTCAATGTTTAACCCCATAATAGAACAAAGATCCAATAATTACAATTATAATCATAGATAAAATTAAATAAGGATGCAAGGTAGTGTTAACAAGAATAAACGAACCTGTAAGTTAAATAATAGCTGATGATATATGTTTAATGAAAAGCAAACAAAAAAAATGAAACAATGATTTACTTTATAGTAATAACAAATAAGAATTTTGAGTTAAGAAGTATTATTTTGTGACAACAAATGTTATGGTAAAGTTTATGTTATGTTATACCAAATATGTGTTGAGTTAATGAAAGATAATGAAACGAGTTGTATTATTCAATGACTGTTGTAGAATGAAGTGTGAAGCAGCGAATCAATGTTCATAGATTTGAATTTTGTTATATGTGATCAATAGGTCAAGATAAAATTGTTATTAGATATAGAAAAATAATTGTTTATGTAAATGTTAATAGTTAAGATTTGATTGTATGTATGAATTTATGTAAAAGGGGCTATAGATGTTTACCAGTTATAAACACAGGTAGATCCGTTTACAATAAAAGGCCTAACAGCCAAAACTACTATATAAACACTCATAACATAAAGGTTAGGTACATCAATTAATAATAATTAATAAATATGATTTGAAGAGCTAGAAAAAACATTAAATTAATAATGATATATAATAAAATTTATACAAATTATGATAATACCATAATGGCATGATATCGATTAATAACATATAATATCGAAAGTGGATTAAATATAAAAAAGGAAAAAAACCGGCTTATATAAAAAAACCAGCAGAATATGTGTAGAAAATAATAAACCAACTATCGGTAAAGTTACATTCCGATAGGATAGCAAATTGATAAAGAATAGACAAAAAATATATGAAATAAACACTATATATTTAAAACATGTGGAAGGAAGGAATTAGGCGTTGCTAGGGACGACAAAAGGAGAAGAAGTTGTTGATTTGGACAAGAATTGCTTGGATGAACTGAATGTGATGAGATTAAAAAACCCAAGAATAATCTATTTAATCGTAATATTCGAAATTACCAGATACGATTATAAAAATACAAAATTCTAATGACAATATTTACGTCTATCACCAATACAGATTAACCAAATAACACTACAATATGAAATCATAATAGAGAGTAAATAACTGAAGTCTACAAGAAAGAACTTGAACTGTCCCATATCCGAAGGGAATTGATGAGATATTAAATCAAATAGAAAGAATTAACAATATCACAATTAATAATATTCACTACACCAGAAAATTATAACCTTTCAAATACACGGAACAACACTAATTGCTTCAACCGAAAGAAGAACTTATTTGGATCCTGGCGTTGCAGAAGAAACATCAATCGGCTGTAAAACAATCAGGGAGCTGTAATTCCGAAGTGGGCAGGACAAGAATTACTTTTATTAAACCGAAGAAAGAAAACCGTACTGCATAATCGTCCAGAACAGTAAATTTAGCGATCAACCGCTGACACGATTTGCTTCGTTCGAGTCTGGTAAATTATATTATAATAATCATACTAACTACACAACACTTCAAATTTGTAAATCTTGCATTCTTATCTATATATTTTTAATCTTCCCCACAGTTACAAGAACCTTCACACCCTGAATTAAATTAATTACAAATAAAAACACTATATAACTAAATTTAAATAAAGGATTAGAATATTCAACAATCGATTCATGAAGTCTATAGCCCAAGCATATGTTAATTAGAACATATCTTATTCAATGTGAATTAAGTAAACAAATAAAGAACCTTTATATATTTGTAAAATCTTGTTATTTGGAGTATGGTTTAATGAGCTGGGAACAAAAAGGTAACTGAATAAGTATAGAATAATTGGTTAACATAAACATCGAAATAACCTATAAGTTTCGTTGAGCCGATACTACAGCGCTTATAGCGGAATTATCTGACACCAAAGAGGGAGCGTAAAAATACAAAATTAGATATAACTCTCTTCAAGGTATAATAGGGTTGGATGAAATTGTAGAATAACGCTTAAGTTGTTTAAGTTTTAGGCACACTAACACTGATATTTCTTAAAGAGCTAAGTTAATATTAATTAATTACATCAATATATCCCACAAAACCAAATATCTCGGAGATTTACATAATTAAAGTAATTCAAAACAAATTGACAAACCCAACAGTGGGGTTTAAAAGGAGAAGGACTCCGAACTGTAACAATATATATATATATATATATATATATATATATATATATATATATATATATATATAGTAACAAATTAAATAAATTTGTTATAAATGTTTGTTTGTAAAAAAAAAATTTTTGTTTATTATTTACATATTTTGTGTGTGTGTTAAATTAATTTAATATTAATTATTTTAAAATGTTTCGTGGTGTTCCACACTTCTTATTATTTGTTTTAAAAGAATTATCTTCTTTTCTGTATTTAAAATTCCTTTACCAGTTAATAGGATTGTCTCCAAGAACAATCGATTGGTGAACTTTCCTTATTTGTAGGTTATCTTCCTTCTAAGTGGTGAAATTCTGGTAGTTAAGTCTCTATTAAAATGATATATTATGCTGGTTATATTTTAGGAATAAATAGTATTTAATTTTATAGCAATTAAGGAATTTTATTAACAAATAATAATATAATCGATTTTCTATCGATTGATTAATCGACTCTCTCAGGGTATATCAATAGTTTGTACAATTATTTATTATCGGGTTCTTTAAACAGTTATTTATATATAGTCAGAGAAAAAGGGCAAAGTATTGAAAGTATATCATTACAATATATCAGCTTATTAATTAAAATACATATATAACATTCAATATATAATAGTAAGTAAAGAAATGTTCGAACCATGCAGATTTACAGGCAGTGTCGCTTGGGATTGTGGGAAGTCAAAAATGGCCGCTCCGTGTTCAGATGTATGACGAATGCACCTCGCAGATTCTGCTTCCAATAAAGGCTGCTTTCCCAATGATTTCTCGTTCCTGAAGCTACGATTATTCCTTTGGGTGTTAGTGGAGTGTTCCTGGTTAAGTGTTGTGGTTCACTTCGATAAAATGTGTTGTGTTAAGTTATATTTCACTTTAGTCTATTAGGTCGATAATTGCACTGTTCGTTTCGTTATGTGGAATTAATGTTTTAATCGTTTAAATTGTGTATTCACTGGTTTTCTGTTCTGTTTTATATTAATTTAATGTTTGTAGGTGTTCGTTTCACTGAAGTTAAGGTTTAAATGTAATTTTACTAAACTCGCGTTTTTCGCAGTTGACTAGGCTTGTCGAAAGAACGCCATTTATGTCTTAGCTATTAGGTTAATATCTTAGCAAGAGCTCGTCTTAAGTGTACTTCACAACGTCTAATAATGAATTAACTCATTTCCTTCGTCTTCTACTAAAGTCTTAGCCAATTTAATATTAGCAATCCATTGTTTCAAAACTTCCTAGCTTCCGCTACATTTAAAATTTTTACATTATATTACTGAATATATTTTTGCTATTATTTAATAAATTTATTAAATATTAAATACATAATCTTCTTCTTCAGTTCATTCTGCTTGATTTGATACCAAATACGATAGTTTTACTAAGGTTTTGATCTAAAATGCTATATTTACTTCATTTTGAAAATTGTAAGTTTTAATTTTGACTTCCTGTCGTTTTCAAAATGTTTGCCATTTTATATGTTATATTAATGATTGTATTAAATCTCAGATTGACATAAAAGGTGCATCTTCCCTTAATTTCTTGTAATTTGATTAATTGGTAGTCTTTTTAAATATTATGCATTAATAGGTGACTCCCCTCTTGGATTTTTCAGTTTTTACATTTGCATTTTTAACAATAATTCTTACTATCTTTTTATAATATCTTTCTTAATTATAGTTCCAGTTATATGACTCTATGACTGATTTACCTTATATAAATTCCATCAGTTTAACTATTTTTCTATACTTAATTCATCAATTATAATGCTGTTTAGATTTACCATCTGGCCTAGATTTTAACTGTTTTTACATACATAGTTTTTAAATAATACATCTTGTTTATACCCTTTCTGACTTTCTATTCTAATATAATATTGATTAACATTTCTTTATTTTAACAAAAGAACATTTAGTATACTATTCATACTATTAATTCATAACACATAATTGAAATTAACAATGGTATTTAATCTCAGACATTTTAATCTGGATTAACTATTCTTAAAACATAATAAACATTTTCATAATAAAAGAATGGTGTTTAACTCTGATATTTCAGTATTGAGTTATCTGAACTTATTCTAAACAAAACATATCTGTCCTTCCATCATTTACACTATTTCTTATACTAGTTTCATTTTCAGTCTTAGCTGTTTTTGTTTGATTTTTGGGGTAATGATTCTTGGTCACTTCACTTTTTTACTGGCCTGCTCTTGTTTTATTTACTGTCATTCTAATGAATGTTGTATATAAAGAGTGTCAGTTATTATTTAGAAACACTTGTATTATTTGTCATTATAATACTCTATTTAATATTATTCATTGACATAATATAAACACTCTAAAGTTTGTATAATTTCACAATTTACTCAGTTTATGAATTCCAATATTGACACATTAGGTTTATTTAATATAACATAAAAACTTGCACTGATCCCCTTTTTATTCTTTGATTTTATTTCTAATTAGTTTTATAGTCTTTTTAAAATCAAGAAATCTATTTATAGAGGATAATGAAGGTTTGTTTTTTTTGCATTATATAATTAATTCACATTGGTTCACTTTCAATTCTACTTTATACACTTTTGGTTTATATCTATTTTACATGGTTTTCTAAATTTGAGATTTTGCTATACTTTCATTTGTTATTATTTTTATTACTTTCTTTTGGGGTTTTGTTTTGGGTTTCTTATAAAAGCACTCCTTCTTCTTGTGGATGTTGTCTTTTTCTGGTTTCTTCTTTAATTTCTCCTATTCTCCTTGTTCCTTATAAAAGTATTCCTTTCATTGTGGATTTGTCTTGTTCTGGGTTTCTTCCTTACTTACTCCTATCTTACCTGGGTATTACCTTTTTTTATTTTTAGTTTTGAAGTTTATTTTGATTACTCATCACTCATTGTAATATTGGTTTTAATGAAACTCTTCCTTCAATCTGTGATTGTGCTTTACGGTGGTTCTTAATTAATTTTTAATGTTGCTTTCGGATTTAAAATGTTTTAATTTTATTTTATGATCTTTCTCTCCATTCAGAACTATGGGCATTATCTGTCATGCTACTATATATATATATTATAACAGCACCAAATATTAATTATTTGGGATTATATGTCACCTGCATACTAAAATCATGTTTAAATAAATTGTAACAGTCAAAACGCCATTTGTAGGTAGTAGCGATGAAAATAATGCTTTATAAAGCGACGCACATGTGGCCGTTATGTAATCAGCTCGCTGTACAAGGAAGGGCCACACCCAAACTGTTAAGTATTAATATCTCAGAAACTAATAAATTAAGGCGAAATCCAAGATAGCCAAAATGTTTGCCGAAATATTAATAATGACGTGTGCAAATTTTACGCAATATAATTAACAAATAAAAGAGTTAATTAATTTAATTGAATAACTTCTGTAAAAATAGAGCTACATTAATGAGATTTTAATATGTTATAAAGATAATAATTTCCAACAGATTGTATATTTTAGATTTCGCACAACTTGGTTTGCAACCAAGATATTGCAAAATTAAATAATCACAGGAAATCCAGAGCGACAAATTGGTTCCGCTGGAATAATAATATTAGTAATAATATTAATTCTCCGTCTGTGGGAATCTAACTTCATTCTCACGGACCAAGGGAATTCAAATTTTATGTAGTAGGGAGAGTGTGTCAGCCAATCAAATCATTTGATGAAAATCCCGACCAGCGCGGTGTTTTCGGGCTGAAACATCACTCTTCTGCCAGTACTTGCGAAGTAAAGACGTAATTCTTCGATCGTCTCGTAACCATAGTTGTGATGATTCATCAGAAGACTCTACGTGGTCAACACACGCAATTACGAACACAGTAAATACAGATCAACTGTACAGCTCGTAATTATTGCGTAAAGGCGAGATACTCTTCATTACATCAACCAAGCTTATTGTGTACTGCAAGCTGTGGTCATAAGCATGCAAGAGATCCACCAGACTTCAAGACCAGACTTCAAGAATACAGCAGAGAGGCCGTCTCAATCATTGGTGAACAGCTGACGAGCAGAGCTACCACTCGAACGAAACACACACACACACACAACGCTGACGTGCGACGTGCGAATCGACGAGGGACAGAAACCAGTTCCAGCAGAGAGCCGTAGACGGTAAAATATACAACGAACAGCAGGACAGCAGAGTGTTACCGAATTCTGAACTCAACGACCGAATCCAGGAGCTCTAAGCAGATTACTTTCTCTAGCGACCGGACCGGAATCAACGAGGGATAATTGGGAGCAACTCTACCATCCTCTTCAATAACAGGAAAGCAAAATCAACTTATTTATTTTTCAGCATCAAATTTTCTATTTTTCATTTAAAAGCATTGTAATTTGAACAATTCAGGTGCCATACAAAAAAATCAAAGACTCTAGTAATTAAGAATAAATTCATTGTGATAATCTGTATAGCAGTCTAAGTTATTAGTAAGCTGTAGTTAAGCAAATAGAAATAATATAAAAGCGCTATACAAATCTTAACTAACAATCTAATTATTAGCTCATACTGCAATATAACAGAAGTCAAATCACTAGAAATGAAATGACGTGAACTAGACTGTCACGCCTAATTTATTTTTGAAAATTATTCTAATTAACTTCAGAGTTGTTATATTTTATTTTTATTAACATTTAAATTCAATTTAATAAAAGCAATTTAATTAAATTAAATCAATTAATTAATTAAATTTTCAATTGCAATTAACTCGTCAAATAACGAGTTTAGTTTCTTTTCAATTATTAACCAATTGAAAAACATTAGTCAACATAGATTCATTGTTTAGACAGTAAGATAATTGATAATATAATAACCATTTTATTCTTGTGTGTTATTGGAGTAATAAACAACATTTTATTACCCCATATTTCATTGTTTTATTGTTGTACGACAAAGCCTACCAGTCTCACAAAACTCTCCCCCTTTAAAGTAACTTATTTTGTGTGTTGTTGCAATAAATTTGAGATTACCAACTTGCGAAATTCAAATCCAAAATCCACACGCCCTAGTCGGAAGAATCCGCAAGATCGGACAGCAGGTAGGTACTCATACACAACACAACACAACAACAACGCATATAAGTAGAGTTGCAATATATATATTGTTACAACACAAATAAGCCACCCCAATACCAGGGATGAAAAAGATGATTCTGAATATAAAATAATACTTCATATAAAATAAAATGTTTAATATAAAGAAAAAAAAAACAATGACACGACAAACGACGACATGACCTAACGCAAGTGATTGACCCAACAAAAGGAAACAAAAGAAGGGAACCACAAAAAGCAAACGAGAATAAAACCAAATAAGAAAGTGATTACCCAAACCAAATGAAGAAGGGAAAAAACCAAAACCAAACAAAAATGAAACAAATTAAAGGAATTGAATGACTGAATGCAACATATTGAAATGAACCCAAAGGAGAAGGTGGAAAACCAAGGTATTAACCAAATACAATGAAAATGAAGAAGGAGGGAAATGAAAAAGAAACAAACCCAATATGAAGGGAAATAAATACAAATGAAAACAAATGATAATACACAAACAAGTAATAAAGAATATGAGCAGGAGAAATGATACACTCACATGTAATACTGGAAAAAAGACCAATGATTAACCTATGAAAAAAGTAAATATTATTATCAATTAATGGATAAAAAGGTAAATGACAATTGAAAGAAACCCAATTAAACAATGTTAAATATAAAAAAACAAACTAACCCACAAATTAGAGTTAGATGTAATGATAAAATATAAAGACATAAAATTGTTAATATTATTAATGATATTTGTAATGAAAGAGATAGTACGGTAGTGAGATAGTAATTAGAGGGATTACCCATTTAGAAACACTTAAAAAAAAAAACATTTGTGAAGTGCAAAATGAAAGTGTAAAAACCCCAAAGTATAGTGATGAAGAAAAAAACACTAAATAAATTATAATAAACTATAAATAATTTAATAGTGAAGGTGATGATTAAATGAGAATAGTGTAATATAAAGAATGTTAATATTGTGAAAAATAGTGAATGATAAAAGCATACACACTTAATAAATCCAAAGAAAACACTAAATGATAAAAAGTGAAGAATAGTAGTAATTAAGAATAGTAGTAAGTATAAACAGTTAATTAAGGTATAATGAACGCTGAAAAGTGATGAAGACAGTATTTAGTTAAGAAAGATTATTATTGTTAAATTTAATGGAATGCAGTTATAAATAATAGGGAGAATACCCTGAAAGAGAAAACAGATAGTGTTAACATGGAGGGAAGTAAAGATTGTTTAAAAATTAAGGAGTTAAAACCAATCAATAAACACCCATGTTATAAGGGATCAGTATTAAAGTAAGTTCATAAAAAGTGATGTTGTTTATCACACAAAAAATGATATAAAATGAGATGAATTGTAAACAAATATTAGCAATAATAGTTAAATAATTATTTAAGCAAGTTTATGAATAGGATATGGCTGGAAGAATTATACAGACCATAGGCCTAGATGTTGTATTTAATGTGATAAAAAAAAAGTAAATAATAGCCACATTGTTATTATTGGCAAATTAAATAAGTAAAAAAGTTAAGAAATGTATGACTTAGAAAATGAGGAAACCAGATAGTAAACAATTATGTATAAAACAATAGTGAAATAATAATAACCAATAGACAGACTCAAAACACAACAATAAATAACACAACCAATTATAATAACAAAATAAAGCCCATTAGGCTAAAATGAGATGTAATTTGAATGAAATAAGTCAAATACCATAATGGCTACTTAGGCCTATGAAAATGTCTAACTGTAAAAAACAAACAACTACAAATTATGACAAATTAACAAAGAAATTACCGTAGCAAATCCGAGGCGAATGACTCACCAAGGATAAACTGTAAGTCATTTTTAAGACAAAATATTATAATAAGTATTTGAATTCAAAAAGAAATGTAATTAACAAGTATTAAAATAATTGTAAAAACATAAAACCTAAAATAACCCAAACTTGTGGGGTATCAAATTAATCTATGAAAGGAAATACATACTATAGTGACAATATTTAATACTTAGGAAGGAAGATAGAGGAATAACAGCAATCAGAAGATATACTAGGATTTTGAAAAGAATTCAAATTTTGATAACAATGGATTTATATCAATCTAAGCCAATCAGAATTCATTGGTAACCATAGAAACGAACGTTGGTGGCAAAATTACTGTTGAATATCGTTACTCGTAAAGCGTCACTCTGACAGAACAGAAGCCGAATTTTGGAAGACCAATTTTTAATTAAAAAATGTAAAAACAGTGAACAAAATTCAAAACCATGATTGAATAAGAAGCAGACGAACCATTGGAGCAGTTAACCAAAGGCCAAGGACCATATTACCAGGAAAATAAAAGAAAAATATGACCCCATCCTATACGAAAAGGACGTCAGACCTACTTAAGTCCAAAGGTTAATGAAAATAGAACTTATTTCAGCCCAATCCTCTTCCGACCCAATGAATAATAACACCAAGTCATCTGATGTGTTAAGTACCCTTGAATTACCTTATTTCCAAAAATAAAATCACTTTAAATTTTACACAAAGTAATTTGATCTCTCACTATAATCCGAATATTCTCTTTCAAAGATTAATTAAGAAAAATAAAAACACTGAAAATTTGTTAACAGAAAATATAACCTATTGTTTAAATACGAACTTTCGAAACACATTTAACGGCACTACAGAACAGATTGTAACCACACACCTTATTATTTATGTACACTTAGAGTAAGGTAAAGTATTTTTATTGTAATCATAGGAATTCTTTGTCTTGTAATCAAAAGAATCCCCGATTTTGGAACGAAAGTAATTATAATAACTAAAACGTTCCGCAGCCATGCTGATGTGAACACATCGTTTCCATAATTGATTTCGTCATCCTGAGAAATATTGTTTCATGTAAAAAGTCGGTGCAAATTTGTTAATCAACCAATATAATTTAATTGTCAAATTGAAAATTTTACTTATCAAACATTAAAATAACTAGTTCAGGGAGTAACCGTTGTTATTATTTCATAGGGAGTGTATTGTATTACTTGTGTTTGTTTATGAAAGCTAGATTTGACGAGCAGCGCTCAAGTTGCAATTCGTACAACTACCTACTCGATTCAGAAGGCTGAACGAGCGGGAATTATTTGAACGCCCCGACCGTCATAGCTGAGAACACCCTATTAATAAGTTTAATTGTTTTAATAAACAATTTGGCGCCACCCGGGATTAACACACCCCTATATAAGAACAGGTAAGGTTATCGCTCTGTTGTACTGGTAATCATAACAACGCTACAGACATCGTTAGCACAAAATAGATGTAACGACCCCAGTGCGAGACGAACACACTAACACAGACAATACCATATACACGTCTACACGTTTTTCAGAGACACACCACACATCTCGTTACAGATTTGGCTTTCATCGTGGGGCTTAAACAAAGACGGACGTCTTATTACACTCTCGTTACAATATATATATATATATATGTTACACACACACTAGTGATTTAGACGACCAATTTAATTGTTTGTATAATTTGGAATTTATTCATGTTGTCTGTTACTTATCTGACCATCCTCCAAATGGCTCCTCTTGTCTCACGCACTCCCGATTACTCCTTACATTTCACTTTCTTTCACCTTCTGTTTATTCACGGTATTCCAAAATTGTTAGTTCATTTTGTAATACCTATATATTATTAAATTAACTGCTTTCTCTTACTTCACATTTTTTACATTTTTACTTATTCAGGTGCCCGAAATTCGTCCGCGGAACTTTTTACGGCTGTACAGCACGAAGGTTTAATTCTTACTAGGGCGATTCGAAAAGATGACGCTTCTTAGCTGGACGAACGGTCACGTGATCTCGCTTTATTGTTCTATTCGTGTTATTTAGCCAGATGTTAAGGCGTTGTTTAATTCGCTCGACATTCCAAAGTGACGTAAACAAAGGTTTGGCCCTTGACGTCATCTGGCGTGACTTTTACAGTGCATAGTTCAGAGTTCATGCTGTTAAAAATAACTGTTTCCAGCTGCTTGACTCACTCGACCTTGACACTAATACGTTCACATATGTTGTTTCTTCATAACATTCTCGTATACAATTTATTATTTTAAATTTCCCAAAATATCCCTGGGTGGGTCTATAACTGTACTGTTACAATACCCCCTCAATGAGAGGTTTTATGCCGAAACATAAAAACTGTTATTGACACTCACATACTTCCTAAAGGGATCAGTCTGGATATGTCGCCACAACCCCCTTTACATTCTACTAAAATTCATGGGTAACTTACCCCCCTGGTCCAGTGACGGTGGCCGCACCTGATGACCTTACTGGACTTCCCTGTCGAGATCCCAACACGGCAAGGCCAGACAGGCAGTTGACGCCCCTGCTCTGATGTGCAGGCCAGCACAGGACTGCCGCCACAACATCACCAGACACTGAAACATGAAATCAGAAACATCAAATAGTGGGCTTATATAATACCATATCCGTAACTGATCTGGTTCTCCTTAGCTGTGCTGGTTTGCGTTAAGAAGCACTGGTTTTTCCTAACTTCTAACATATACATATATATTATAAAGAAACTCATCTCCCCTTTACAAGCCCCGCGATGGAGCGCCAATTTATAAAGAAACTAAGTCTCTTTATAAAGTTTTCTTCCTTCTATCGCTGACGATGACTATCGCGAACGCACTAATAACCAATACCGAATGTGTATCGTTCTTCTCCTTACCTGTCCTTATTTAAATGTACCATACCTTATTTCCCGATAGGCGCCAAATTGTTAAAAAAAAAAACAATTAAAAGTTTCTACCTGCGTCGTCTTCTTTTCCTTCGATAATAATTTAAACTTACTCAAGCGGACTGGCGCGAATTCAAATCTCACGTGGAGTCTGACGTGTTGCCAACCTAATTCTGGTAAAATATTTTCTTCACTGCTAAAGTATACAAATATTAAGACATATATCAAATAAAACAAAGAACGGTGATTAATGTTCAGTACTAATTTATTAGTGTCCAGATTTGCTGATTATTTATAATTTAAGTACAAAATATTGTTATTATAAAAAAAGTTTGCTCCGGCTATAAATAAATTACAACTCAGCGATTGGCTATGTTGATTGGGCCGTTTGACTAAACTAGCGTGTGCTGACATCAATTTTTTCACAATTTATTCAGTCAAAGAGTTCTTTTGATTACAAAAAAATAAACAAGATGTTTATGAAAGTACACAACCTTACATCAATGTTAATTAAATACTATACAGATTTGCTTACAACTCTGTTCTTAGTGTCTAAAAAGTGTGTCGACCTTTAGGCATCGCACATAGGTTAAGTTACAGTTCACATACAGTTTTATTGTATAATTTCAATTAATCCTTGAAAGAATTTATTATTCCAAGTTCGGAGTGAGAGTTATTGTGTTGTGGAAAAGTTAATTAATTTTATTTGCAATTATAGAATTCATTTATACTTAACGAATTCTTGTGTTTTCTTCTGATGAGTCCCAGGTAGTTCTTCTAAATTGTGTTGATATAGTAATTAGTTCTTCATCATTCGGGTTTTCTCTTTTTTCTATTTTCTATTTTATTTATTCAAGGTTTTTTTTTAATTTTAATTATTGAATTTTGTTTTGTGGTTTCATTCTGTGTTTAATGGATCCAGATTCAACTTCTGTTATTCATATTCGTTTATTTTGAGTACATTTCCTTCTTTTTAATTTTTTATTGGAGCGGATTCAGTTTGGCATCTGCATACCTCGAGCGTTAATAATGGACTAACTAAAAATTCTAACGGTTTTCTCAATCCCAAGCATAATTCCCTACTTCTGATTGGTTAAGAATTTTGTTTACATTGTTATGAAAGCTTGGGCTTATGGTCCCAAATTGACCTAATATTTTATAATTGCTATTATTCATTGGTGTTATTACCAATGTGTGAGATATTAACATCAATGTCTCTATTTTCTTTCAAAGATTAATTTGATATCCCATAATGCTAGGCTTGGTACTGTATTAACCTTTTGACCATTTTGCTAATGTTATTTTATTACATATTTCACTTACTTTTTATGTTTTACTCTATTTCTGACATACCTACTATTATGGATAGATAATTGAAATTAACAAGTTACTTTGTCTTAATTCTCAAATACAATGGTTAATTGCTTACAAATTGCTTTTTCTGAATTTTGACTGTTAGGCATTTTATAGGCCTAAGCTATAAAGGTCTAGAATTTCTTAGTTTACACATTTTAAACATTACCTATTACTTTCATAGGTTCTGCTTGCTATCACTTAGTCATATTGTTTACTTTTGAATTACTTTGGGCCATTTTACAATAAATAAATATTATTATAATTTTAAAAAAATCATTCCTTGTCTAACATTCTTTTTCCTATCTTTACAATGATGAGTATTATTGTGATTATTAAACTTATACAATTGCTTGCTTATATTTTATAATATTTCTTATACACACTTTTTATCCCTTAATCTTTCTATGGTAACATATAACATTAAAATGGTTTATGGTCTGTTCATGATCCAGCCCCATTCCTTCTTTTTAAAATACAACTCTTTTAGATAAACTAACAATAACTTTTGGTGCATGGTGTTGTGACACCATTTACAATATTGTGATCACCATCCTTGTGACTATTTTGTAACATAGGATGTTTTCCTCTTATCGAACTCATAATTAATTTGTTTCTTAGTTATTAACATAATGAACGTGGTTGACATTCTAACTTTGTTGTCTACCATTTGTATGAACATTTAATCTCATTTTTTAATTGAATGAAAGAATTCCTTGACTTAACTCTAACAATATTGTTTTTAAATTGATCTTATTTCCTAATAAAACTTATCTTTTAATCTTATACCTTTTATCTTATAAACTTATTTAACATAATCCTTATACCCTAGGTTCTAGACACTACTAATGTTTCTTATTGTTTATCTATCAGCATTTTTATCATTGTTTATGGTTTATTACCACTGTTCCTTTCTTTTATTAATATTATTAATTGTTTATATTAATTCATCCCTATCCTATCTATCACTTTCACTGATTACACTGGTTGTCATTAACACTCCCTACCTACCTCTCACTCTTGGTTTAAATTAGTTTTTTAAAACCTAATTTTAAAGTAAGTTTTTTACAATCTCATGTTTGCTTTTTATATCAATAAGGTTATTTTAAAATACATCATATTCTAACTCACAAAGTTAGTGCTACAACTTTGTATGAAGTTAGTTTTTTGGGCTATTGACATTAGTCCCTTCAATTCCTTCATCAAGTCTTTACACTTCGAGTCTATCCTACCCTTTCTTGGTAGTATTTTTATCGTCATTTTATAATAACAATGGGTTTAACTGTTTATTATTGGTGGTGTACTTTCTTTTACATAACTTGGGTAATACATGTTACTAAATTTGATATATTAGTTGGGTGTTTATTAGTCTAGATTTTATTTTATAGCCTTTATCTGGCCAATCACTGGGGTTGGGTCATAGTCATTTGTCTGTCAGTCTAGTCTATTCACTCATTTATTATCTTTGTTTACTATTTTCTTTTTTTTCTCATTACCTTTATATATTTATTGATCATTAGGCTCTAAATTAGTTTACTTTTCGTACAGCTATATTATATTTGTGGATCCCCTATAGGGTCTGAGTTCTGCAACGTTATAATATATATTTAACATAATATGAAACATTTCAAATTTTACTATCAACATTCTGTATGCCCCTCTCTCGTTAATTCTTATCCCAAATTCAAAATATTTCCCTGATTCCAATCAGAATTTAAATAACCACTTCCCATTACCTCATTACACATATCTTTCATTTCCCAAATTACATCGCAAAATATTTAAATTCATTATTAAAATTCTCTTAAACACATTTAAATCAACTACATAATAACACATTATTTACTTATATCTTTCTCAAAATCTGTTAATCATCTTCATAATACTCCTCAAATCAATACAAGAATCATTTAATTACATCATAAGATAACTCCATTTAACAGGGTCACTCACCCCAGTTACTATAATCAACTTCCTCCTTTACACATCATCTTCTAACAGTGGCGGCTGGTGGTTCCACATTTTGGTGGTTGCAGAAGTCGGTTGAGTGCGGGGGGGGGAGAGGTTAAAAACACATTAAACAAAAGGCAGACCTACTACATATTTATGTGCATCATACATAGTGCTTCCGTATAGGGGAAAATAGAAAATTACTCTTTTCCAATTGTTTGAGCAATTAATTTGTAGGAAATTCCAAGTAAGTTGTGATGAGACAGTTCATCTAACAAGCATGATGCAAGCGACTGAGCATTCTGTTTAGGAGGAGCAATGAAACCCAAGACTCTTCAACCGGTTTACCTTTTATTATATAACGATACACTATGACCATTTGAAAAACATTAGCAATCAACATCAGTGGTCTCATCAACAATTACAGCCAAATAATCCGCTCAAGCTCAGAACTGAAACCAATTAAGCCTCGAAATACACCAGGATCTGATAAAGATTCAGTCTCATCATGACCCCGCAAAGCTAATTCAGAAGCTCCACAGAAGCGGATACAATTTATTATTATATTTAAGACGTAACGTTTATTGCGTACTCTTTTGTTATGTAAAACAATATTTCGTCTATATTCACTGCCCAGCTGCTGTGCTATATTAACTGTACCAAAAAGAGAACACTGAAAATAATTCTTTATAATTATGTAGGCTACACTTGACGCCTGATGATTTCGTATTTTTTCTGCTAGATGGTTAATATCTTTCTTTTAGAATTTTGTCCAGGGGTCCTCTCCTCCAAACAATAAACATGCAAAACAAAATAACGAATTTCTTTCGTCACAACCACACAACTAGTCGCTATTTTCAATATATTCTAGTTTAAATGATCGATTAAATTGTTGACCTCCTGATTTTACAATTTGATTTATTGTTAAGGGAGGCTTTTGGGGTCCTAGTCTATTGGTTCTTAACGCTATTCATTTTGAACTAATAAAAAACATGTTGTTTAAAAGCACGCAGAATCACTAATCCAAAAAGCACCAACACAAAAGCACACAGTGGCACTAAACAAAGAAAAAATAATACTTAACACGCAACTTAATTAATATAAAGTCGATTGACACTTTATTATCACAATCGCAGTTATACAAAATTATTACTATAATTTTATAAATTCAAACATTCGGTAACGTCTACTGGTATCTCTGATATGCATGTGCTGTACTGCACAGGAGCGCTTGCGGTGGCGGTTTGCAGTACTCCAATGCACCACCTGAACGTATTCGCAACCGCCGTGTATTTTATCCCACCCGTTTTTGTCACTGTGCTGTGTTCAAGTCGTATCACAACGATCGCGTTTGCTGGTTTGCAGAGCTCAAGCAACCACCCGCGTACAAACCAACTACCGGCAGCGCGCGTAACTTACTCGTCTGTAATGTGCTGCGTTAAACATTATATTTTGACATTTTCCGAGCTGTAGCTAAATAGGTTCGTTTGAAAAATAACTGAAAAATAAGATTGTTTCAACATAAAAAATTGTGTTGTATCACTTAGTCTATATATACAGTATATATACATTGTTATGTTAGACCTATAAATACTGGTGGTTGTGCAACCTTACAACCTTAACACCAGCCGCCACTGTCTTCTAATATCCCCTCCTTTAACCCAGTTACAGCTAGGTAAATCACCTACCGGGTAAACCAGACGAGGCATTTACCTTGTTACATAAATACTGTATTTATGCCCCTGGCTTGTAACGGCCAGCTCCTTTCCACACACTCTATTGCTTTGTGATGTTGGACTGTAGCGCCCATTTGCGTCCACAAGAACTGAAGTTTATTAGGATGCAAATGCTGCTTACACCGTTCTTGCTTCGGCGTTATATAAAAATTTGGCATTAATTCAGTCCATTTCAAAACCCACTACTCACATAGTTAAATGTTCATGAACAATAAATATTTACCCCCCCGTCATCAAACAATAATCTTGTCTTACGTCTACACAATTCATTTTTAATTAAATACATTTTGTTATTATTATTATAATAACTATTTAATATTTTAACTTGTTCCATTACCCCAGAATAATAATCCTCTGGATTAATCCATATTATTCTATCATAAAACCTGTCTACATCAGTATTTTTGGTTAAGTATCCTTTGTTATCTCTTGACGCAATTAAATAGGTAATTAATTCATCATGACTCTCACCTGCTGTTATAACTGTTTCATCTCCAGGTAAGTGCATATTATCTTCGATATCAAATTCAGCTACTACTACGGTATTCATTTCTACATAAGGTAAGTTTTTCATATAATCTACTCCTTCAAATTTTAACTTCTTAACTAACCTCAAACAACTCTATCACCCTCTCTCTCTCTCTCAAAATCGCTTACACAACCCCATTTCACACTTTCTCTCTCTATCCATGCAAAGGGTACTAAATCATAAAAACACCTCCTGGCTCTTCCAGGAACATCACCAAAACTCCAGGGACAATTATTTGTAGAACTTTCATCTACTAAATACACTCATGAAGCCTTTTCTTCACCCCCAACAACATACGGGAAAATTTTACCCTCTGCAACCCCTCTACCTGTAAACTCTCTTTCCACTCTTTCTCTAACTCATCAACACTCACTAACACTCCATCACCACTATCATTATTCACAACCTTACTCTCTAACACCACATTTTTAATTATATCACCATTATTCTCACCCCTAATTACCTTATTATATGTTACGTGATCGTCTTTATTCTCGTTTAATTGATCAGTCTCTTCACCACTTTCTACCCCCCCCACTATACTCTCATAATTATAATTAACACCATTACAACCACTTACCTGTTTTGATTCACCTTCTGTATCCTCCTTTAATCTACGTCTATCTCCTTCCCAACTTCTCGTCTCGTTTTTTCATTTTATTAATCAAGTCATCTACACTTTTATTAAAATTTTCCCCCCCTTTCACTTATTTTGTCCTCTAATTTTTTAAAATTACTTTCAATCATCTCATCGGCTTTCTCAAAACATTTATTAATTTCATTGACATTGTTTTTTAAATCATTATTTTGCTCTTTTAACTTGTTAAAATTACTCTTTAATTCATTATTCTGTTCTTTCAATTCATTGAATCTACTTTCGTTTTTAATGTCTTGTTCTTTGAACTTTTCATTGAAATTACTCTTTATCTCATTTATTTCATTCTTTTGTTCATTCATGTTAGTGTTTACTTCATCAAATTTGTTATTTAGCATTATGTTTTTCTTTTCTATAAGTAATTTCATCATATTTATTATGTCACTACTATCATCTTTCTTAACTGGGATCGGCGTCGATTGATTCGCCATGCCTTCCATTATTATCGACTCTGTTTCGCTTACTTCAATATTTAATTGACTTTCTGTAAGTGAAGCTGACTTCATCATTATTATTTTCACTCGTACTCATTTTGATTATTTAATTCTAACAGTACACATAAACAGATCATATCATATTATAACATAACCTTATACATATATTTATATTTCATTTATTTACCTCAAACAATCATTCTGCTCCCCAAAACAGGCCCACATTTGCATAAATAATATTTATGCAAACGTCCCTGTTCGGGCGCCATTGTAACATCTAATTACTTTTCAAAACACTTTATTATTTTCAACTTTGTTTACAAAACTCAATTGTGACTATTTGTAGCCGCCATCTTTAATTACTATCAACTATGAAAATTTCACTTACCAATATCCAGGATTCGGTTGGACGAGCTGAAAAGCAAAGATGGTTGTTTGAAATAAATAATAATTCATTTACTTCAATCAAATTTATCTTATTTTATTAAATCAGAATTCAATTAATTTCATCTTTTCCATAAAAGAAAACACTATACATTCCTTTGCATACCATCATAAAATACCAACAAAACAATTACTCCTCCCTCCTTTACACATTTGGTTTTAGTAATATTCTCATACATTGGTTAATAAAATAAAGAAACTAGCTACAAACTTAAATTTATTTTTTCGCAAACCAGCGCCTCTATAATATTAATTATAGACATTCTTACACACTCACACTTTCGCACATTACATTTTTTTTTATTCTGACCCCCTTTTTTAATTCATATTTCCTTTAGTATATATATTACAACAGTATAAAATTGCAGATTTAATATAATTTAAATTTGTGGAGCCCCACGATCTTGGAGCGCCATTTACTACAACGGTAGAACGTTATTAAATGTAAGCGTGTCATGCCACACGTTGACGGGCAACAAAATTATAACAATACAAATAACGTGTATGTGTAATTGGGGTTCAGGTGTAATTATAATAAGAGTATTATATTTATGAGTATTTAAAATTCATATTTATTGTTTACTCAATCTTATAAATAATAAACATCATTAATAATCTTCGGTCACGATATTGCTCATTATTAAATGTTTCTCTCTTATACTATGCAGTGTTACACATATTTAAAAACCCTCTTACATCTAGACATGTTGATAATCTTAATCTAGACATGTTAATAATTTGATTTACTAATAAATATAAAATTAAAATGTAATTTGAATTGAATTCTTTTAATTCAGATCTGACCTCAACTTGCTCATCCTATACCAATGTTTCAAATTAAATTTAAATTTATTAATTACTTTTAGACTGGCATTTGTTTTATATTCACATTTAAATTATTCTTTTCTATAATGCAAATATCAAATTAATTTAACTATTTACTTTGATAAACAAAATCTACTCTCTCTATACTTTAAATTCATTTTTTTTAAAATTATTTCTTTATATGCGATCGCTCATTCTTACGACTAAACATTTATCTACATTTCTAAAATATTATTTCTAATTATAATTTTTTCTTTGTTTTAATTTATTGTCTTTATGAGCTCTTTTAAAAATGCATTATGCATGTCACCTCAAGTTCTGATGATCTTACGACTTATTGGCGGGGTCCAGCGTTGTCCAGAGTTAGTTTTCCATTCCTCCTGGCCTGGCGTGATCCTGGATACGTCTAAGAGTCCAGCGTTGTTCTCCAGCAGTGTGTGGTCCTGGTTACATCTAGAGTCCAGTGTCGTTCTCCAGCAGTGTGTGGTCCTGGTTACATCTAGAGTCCAGCGTCGTTCTCCAGCAGTGTGTGGTCCGCTTCAGAGAGTTGTTATCTGCTGGAAGGTAGATCTTAAACATTGTCTAACGTCCAGCATCCCTCGTCGCTCTGGTAGCTTCTCCGTAGATACTCTTGGTAGACTTAAAAGGTCCCGATACTTTACGTTTTCCGGAATATTGTCAATTAACGAACGTTTTATTCTTTCGTTAATGAGACTTGTAATAAAAATAAAACTGTTCTGCTGATGGACAGCATGTCCGACTGCAACTGTGTCTTGAAATGAAGAGAAGGGTTTTTGGTCGAACCCTCAGTTTATACCCTCTCGAGATTCCACACCAGTTGGCTCCAAAATCGTCCTGTCGATACCTGCAGATCGCCTGATACTCCCGAACCATTTCATCTATTTGCAGTTATTAGCAAATGGCAATGTTTTGCACGGAATCGAGATAGCACAAATCATAGCTAATTCAATTAAGCACTCACTGTATTAATTTGAGCGTCATAGGGTAATTTGCATATTTCTTGGCACATTTATTTCCCACTGACTTCGCGTAGCATGTCCTATTAACGTAATTTTTTCACTGGGGATAACTATAAAATTTACACACACTTTGGTGCCTTTGGTTTGTTTCTACACTAATTAGTTTTCGCACAGTGAAATAAAATAATTATTTTATTAATTACTTGGGGCGGGTAGCTGAGATTCCTGTCTGTACATGCATCACTAACACACACAAGATACACGTGTAACACACATACAATTGAGCAGATGTTCTCTGCTTGTCGGAACAGGTTAATTTCTCCCCTAATCTAACAATGAAATATTTTTACAATCTCAGACCTGTCCATTTACCCTTAACTTATAATAATTCTACAAATTTTATATTTATTCAAATTAATGCCTAATACAGCATATGGCTGTATCGTTGCAATATATATATATATATACACGATTTAGACGACCAATTTAATTGTTTGTATAATTTGGAATTTATTCATGTTGTCTGTTACTTATCTGACCATCCTCCAAACGGCTCCTCTTGTCTCACGCACTCCTGATTACTTCTTACATTTCACTTTCTTTCACCTTCTGTTTATTCACGGTATTCCAAAATTGTTAGTTCATTTTGTAATACCTATATATTATTAAATTAACTGCTTTCTCTTACTTCACATTTTTTACATTTTTACTTATTCGGGCGGCCGAAATTCGTCCGCAGAACTTTTTACGGCTGTACAGCACGAAGGTGTAATTCTTACTGGGGCGATTCAAAAAGATGACGCTTCTTAGCTGGACAAACGGTCACGTGATCTTGCTTTATTGTTCTATTCGTGTTATTTAGCCAGATGTTAAGGCGTTGTTTAATTCGCTCGACATTCCAAAGTGACGTAAACAAAGGTTTGGCCCTTGACGTCATCTGGCATGACTTTTACAGTGCATAGTTCAGAGTTCATGCTGTTAAAAATAACTGTTTCCAGCAGCTTGACTCACTCAACCCTGACACTAATACGTTCACATATGTTGTTTCTTCACAACATTCTCATATACAATTTATTATTTTAAATTTCCCAAAATATCCCTGGGTGGGTCTAACTGTACTGTTACAATATAACTTATTTAAAACATTTGAAAAATAATAATGTAAATTGTATTATGTGTAGTACTGTCTAATCTTTTTTTTTTTTTTTCAAAAAAGTGAGATATTTTATCTTTGTTTTTGTATTTTAAAGGTTGCAGAATTAAGTTCTCGAAGTGCTCTGTTACAATGGTGGCCACCTGACCATAAAAGCAGTACTGAACTAGAAATTTCTGAATCGGGGCTTAGCTACGAGGTGCTGCTTAGTGACAAAGGGAAGGAAGGAAAATACAAATCCATTTATAGCGGTGCTGCACTCTCATGCAGGTAACATAATGAATTCACATTATCATCTGATCTTCCATTACTTTGAACTTTTTCTGTGTATTTATAAGTGTTGTGTGTGTTTTTGAAGAAAGTAAAAAAATACTTTATACAACCACAGGAAGCCTATACTTCTTGACAATGTGGCACTTCCAGGTTATCTGTCTACCCACTGAAAACTTCCTCCTTAATCACAGACACTAATTATGCTAACCCTGCAGGACACATTACTAGACATTACTTTGTGGGGGTAAGTCTCATCCAAAGCTCTTAACTGCGGTTTGACAGGAGTTTCAAGAGTCACATGTAGCATCTCAAAGTAATGCCACTGGCTTTGCTATTTGTTACTTTGTAGCCTTTCTGGCCATGCTGGAGCACCTTAACCACAGTTGCAGCATCACATACTGCATTCCATGTATCTTTAGTTGACAGCTTACATCTCACAATATTCTCAGGACTGAACAGCACGCTGCCTGAACTCTTCCTTGTGCCTTATTGAAGCAGCAAAGGTAGAGGAACATGTGTTCGACTTTCTCCATCACATCTCGATAGTATGGGTAACTTAAATTCAAATTCTGCTCATGTCTGAATTTCTTCAGATACACTCAGAAGCATCCATGCTCCAACAAAAGCTTATTAGTTAAAAGTTAACCACTCCCTGGGATCTGTTTACCCATATTTATATGAGGTGATTTGATATATGAGAGGATGAGTCCACCTATCCTGACACATGTTGTTTCAGTGTATTTACCACTGTTTAAGGTTATGCTAACTCTCCTGAAAAGACACAGCACTTGTAGGTGAATGTGTTCTTGAGGGCTTCTCATATATCCTTTCCTCCTCTGCTACTAAGAAGTCAATAGGTAGCATTGCTATGGTAATGTAGACTAACCAGATCGTCTGGAAAAACGCAGGCGATACATTTTACTACTGAGGCAAGCAGCAGTTTCCTGTTTTGTCTTGGTACACCAACATTGAGCATTTGGGCATTATTAGCTGCAGCCTTGTTGCAAGTGTGCAGAAACTAACTCTTAATGTTACTCTTTAGAGTCAAGAGAGTGTGTGTGAGAGAGAGTGAGACAGAGTCCATCCAAATTGTATATAAAATAATCCTTTGTCTTTCAGAAGTAATGACATCTGGTCCACTCTGTATACGTACAGTGGTAGTGTATATCGTTAATAATTTCTGTGTTTCTTCCACCACAGATTCAGTGTTTTCATAGTTCACATTATCAAGCAGTTCTTTGATGCATCTGAAATTACTGAATAAATAAACAATTATGTATTGCCACATATTGATTTAAATACGGCAGTAATGTTTGCTGCAGATAAACATGTTGACCCTGAATAAATAGCATTGACTGTACTTCGCTGAGCATGAATTATGTATGGTATAATTTGATTTAAATTATTATTGTACAGTATTATTTGCAGACATTATAGAGTAATCACAGTTAATTGTTAATTTCTGTTGTACAGTTTCATTTTACAAGTTCTTAAACAGTTCTTTGCTTGTTTTTGATGTCGCACAAGATTCACTATAAAAAGTCGTTTGATTTTTGCAGAATTCAAGACTTGAGGCCAGGAACTGAGTACTGTGTGTGCGTAACAGCATGGTTAGAAGGAGTCGCCGGCAACGCTAGCGAGCCTACCCTCATAAGGACACCACCCTGCGAACCAGATCCTCCGGCAATGCCCAAACTGATAACCCGTACTCGTACAGCCTTACAGTTACGGTGGGTTGCCACTACAGATAATGGAGCTGCCATCACTCATTATGTATTGGAATGTGAGCAACCGACTGGTACTTGGGCTGAAATGTACCGAGGAAAAGGCAAACAAAGCAACTTATCAAAACTGCAGCCAGCGACTTGCTACAAGTTCAGATTGTGTGCCATCAATGAATGTGGCAAGAGGTGAGTAAATTAATATAGACTTGTACAATAAAATGGTCTAATGGCCAAAACCAAAGTATATGACTAATAGCCTTTCAAGATAAACATGTTTGTATACTCTTTCATTTGCGCGTGCGTGCGTGCACACACACACACACACATTTAACAATTTGTGGCCCTAAAGTGTTGGTGTGTATCTGTAAGCTTCAAAATCAGTATAGAGTTTATATTTTATATACAGTATAATCAAATTGTGATAAATGTATTGCCAATTAAAGAGTAACTAAATTCAAGAATCAAAAGTGAAGAATTTAATGTTTTGAAAGTAACTGTAAAGTGGATTGCTGTTGCTTGTGAGTTATAACAGATTGCCTATTCAGGAGTTTGCCAATCTAAGGGGTCGTCATTGCTCTTCTAATGGGAAGGGTATGAAAAATCTTAAAGATGTCACTGTAGGTATGCTTAAACACCTCAGAAGATTATATATATAACCAGAGGGAAATTATATCTTAATACTGCCTTTACTGATGCCCAGATTATATCATCATTGTGTATGTAGCAAATTGTACCACTCTTGATAGAAAAGCTTCCCCTATGTTTTACATATAGACCTACTATACCAATTTTCAGGCTGGTAGCGCCACGTAATATTTTCATCCAATTCAATATTTGGCCCAGTTGTCATGTTTATGATAATTATCACTTTTGGGCACAGTAATGTTTGCTGATGGCATTGCATGTGGCATACATGCGGCTCCTATTTTGACTCTCAACAAGTTAAAAATGATCTGATTTGTTTCAGTTGCTGAAAATTGTAAATAAAACAGCTGTGCCTAACAAAGTTAATTGCATGTGTAGTGTAACAAAATCACTTGTGTTGGTTATGATAATTCAATCTATAAATGAGTGAATGGCTGTTACAAGAGAAAACACAATCTTAAATCAAATCCAACCACATTATAATATATGGTGCTTAATTGAACCATACTGAAAGCTAATTATGTACTTAGTTTTTATATACAAAAACATCTAAAGAAATTATATTGTATTAAATTATGTACCCGGGCCTGCACCATAAAATCAAAGTGCGTTTTTCAGCCCCCAGGTCGACTCAGCCTGTTGAAAATGAGTACCTGGGGATAATAATGGGCGACTGAAGTGTAGTGCTGGCCACACTGCCTTCTTTGTATGCCGTACGGCTCACATAAGGCAGCATACCCTGCCTTCTCCTAGGCTACTTTTGTGGTACACATGGGTGCCATTATTATTATTATTATTAAATTATGATACTTGCTGTCATGTTAGAATTCACTTGCCATGTACTATTTTGCTTAAAAACATCATATATTAGTACATTTACCACCATATGCTAAGTGAACAGGTAGTGAATCAAATAAGTCAGCCTAAATGATTTGTTTGCTAAATTTTTCTTCAAGCAATGACTATATAGCCAATGATATAATGGTTTCAGAATTGGGCAGTGCTTACACATTGTGTTGTGTAACATGCTGTTAAGGTTGCTTTTGTAACTAAGGATGTAGGCCTGTATGGTAATTTACGTTATGTTCTGTTGCAGCGAGTATTCTGAAGAAGTAGTGTATTGTACAAGTGATAGTCCGCCAGCACAACCAGCTGCACCTGTCCTGTGTGAGACTGGGATCAATGTACTTCATCTGGGCTGGGAAAAGCGACCAACTGACGATGAATTTACATTACAGATGGATGACCGTGAATCCGGTCATGGTTACCTAGCTATTTACTTTGGTAAAGATAATTCCTACATTTGTAATGGACTGCGTAGGTACTCCTTTTACAAATTCAGAGTAAGTTGAAATTTTGAATTAATATTTATATTTAAATTGTAGATTTAATTCAAACATTAAATAGAAAAGTGTTTTATTAAAAAACAACTATTACAATTTTTTCATGGGTTGTGACAATTTGTGCAAGTTTGGGGGCAGAATTACTATTTTTTATTAATTTTTGTCCAGTAAAACTCTGTACTTTGTATAGCATTACAAAATTTTGTTAAGAAGAATTAACAGTGGACAAAATGCCTGAAACTAGAAGTGTTTCTAAGAGTTCATCTCAACCTAGGCATCACTGAATTTCACAATACCTGGAAAAAAAGAGTATTCTTATTTTCTATAGACCAAATATTTCATATTTTAAATTTGACTACCCGCTTTAGAAAGTGGTTTATTTTCTCATGAGCATTTACATAAGGTTTTTAAAATTAAAAATTTTTAATTTTAATTTGTGCATGATTTGATGCAGTTGCGAGCGCACAACGAAGAGGGGGCCTCGCAGTGGTCAGAGGAAGTTACATACAGAACATTACCTTCAAGACCAGCACCTCCATGTCGTCTATCAGTTGGTGGGCGCGTCCATTCTCATGCATTTAAAGCCAAGTGGGACCCACCTTCAGACAGAGGTGGTGTTGACATCTCTTCTTATACCTTGCAGTTAAAGAAAAATGGAGGTAACTAATTTGCACATGTTTGAAATATAACTGATTATGAAGACAGTATGGTTCTGTATTCTCAGGTTTTAATACTGTGGTTATTTAGTTCATAATGTGGCCTTTGAATTTGCACATTTTTTAATAGTTTTTATAAAAAACTTGCTGCAAGTTGACCACAACTGATCTAGATAGTTATAGCAAAATATATGTTATTTTGATTAGTGTTGTAAGAATTCTTGTGGTGGTAATGCCAATTTCTCGTGCATTTTTAGTAAAGTTATTTTCTAATGTGTTTAGTATAACTAGAACGAGAAGCTAATTGAAAGTAATATAGGTGGCAAAGAAGTGAATATTATAATTATACCATATGTTACAAATATCTTATTTTGGAATCAGAATCATTGGTCCGGAAGTATGAGATCAAATTTGTACTAAAGAAAAATATTTTTTTGATTACTAAAGAGGCGAGGACATTTTTTTAGAGGAATTTGTCATGTCTTCTGAAATTTTGTAAAAATGGATGTTTGGATGTAAATACAGTTAGCTAGTCATTATTTATATTTACAGTAGACGCCCTCTTAACCGGCCTCGGATCAACCGGCCGCCGCTTTAACCGTCCAGACTCGTCTGTTTCCCACGCTTTCGATATCCGTTAATTAAACGGATGTACTGTACCTACATTTTCTATTTGTTTTTAGTAGTCAAGCGGCTTTTGATTACCGCTTTAACCAGCCGACCCTCAGACTCGTCTGTTTCCCACGCTTTCGATATCCGTTACTTCAACGGATGTTTATACATTATCTACACTATGTTTTTAGTAATCAAGCGGCTTTCGATTGTATCGCATAAACATAAATGTGAAATTACACCGACACAGCTCACCGGCATGTCAAAAGTTTCATGATTTGCACTTGTTTATTTTACTGAACGTCTTTAGTCAGTTTAGTGGTTGATTTGTCAATGTGAAGACGTGTCGATTATTACTGTACTGGGTACTACTGTAAGTACAGTTTCATTATTTTTTTCGTGTGCTACAAACATGAGTGACAAAAAACGGAAACGTGTAGTAATCAGTATCGCGCAAAAACTTAACGCCTTAGAACGTTTGGACAAAGGTGAATCGGTACAATTAATATGTAACGAATTAGGCGTGGGAAAAAGTACTGTCAACGACTGGCGGAGAAACAGAAATTCACTTCAGGATTACTGTATGCAAGTTGAATCACAAAAAGTACTCGAGTCCCGTTGCACAATTAGAAAACCAACCAACGAGATTGTTGATGATGCCCTTTGGGTATGGTTTGTCCAACAACGTCGAAAAGGTACGCCGATTAGTGGGCCAATATTAAAAGAAAAGGCCTTATGTTTTCACAAAAAACTCGAAAACCAGGCCGAATTTGTTGCTAGTGATGGGTGGTTATCGAGGTGGAAAAAACGGCATGGAACACATGTGCTTGATGTGTGTGGGGAAAAGCTGTCCGCTAATCCAGGAGCAGTAGATGAATTTACAAAGGAACTCGTAAAAATCATAAACGAAAAAGAACTTAAACCAGAGCAGATATATAACCTAGATGAAACGGGCTTAAATTTCAAACTTCTACCAAAACAAACTTTCGCTATGGCAGATGAAAAATCAGCACCGGGAATGAAAATTAACAAAGAAAGATTGACTGTTGCTCTCTGTAGCAATGCCGCGGGTACACATAAGATTCCTCTTTTTGTGATTGGTAAATCGAAGAAACCGCGTGTGTTTAAACATGTTAATATGGAAGCCCTCCCGGTTTACTATAGATCTCAAAAATCTGCGTGGATGGACTCCCATCTTTTCAAAGAATGGTTTACAACGCAATTCATACCAAAAGTTAAAAGCCATTTAATCAATCTAAAATTGCCTGTAAAAGCTCTACTTGTCATTGACAATGCACCGACCCACCCCAGTGCTGATCAATTAGTATGTGAGGAAGACATCAGCGTTTTATTTTTGCCTCCTAACGTAACTAGTCTCATACAACCTATGGACCAGGGAGTTATTGCAAGTTTCAAAAGACGGTATAGGCGAAAATTGTTATCTGAAATTTTGGGTAAAATGGAAGATGAAAACTCAGGACTTGTAGACGCTGTAAAGACTATAAACATCAAAGATGTGGTGTACATGATAGCAGCTGCGTTTGAAGAAATTCCCCACACTGCTTTTATAAAATCATGGAGGAAAGCTTGGCCAGGCATTGAGAATTACGTTGACCAGATAACGGAAGAAAATACACGTGTCCCAGATAACGACAATCAAAGTTTACTCTGTGATCTGCAAAAAATAATGGCAGAATGCGAAGAAAGAGATGTCGAAGAATGGATAAATGGTGATCAAGAGCTTGAAAACGAAATTTTGGCTGATGAGGAAATCATAAGTGTTGTCTGCCAGCAAACTGATATTGACGAAGATGGGCTCATAGAAGAAAAAGAAGAAGACAGCGAGGGAAAAGTCAGTCACAAAGACGCATTGGAAGCATTACAGCTGGCAGTGCGATACGTCGAACAACAAGGTGAGGCGTCTGGTGTCGATGTCATGTTTATGCGAAAGTGGCGTGACCACGCTTTTAAAAATTCATTCAAACTTAAAAAGCAAAAAACAATCACGGATTTTTTTAAAGTGTAACTGAAATGTGTACTGTATACAGTGTTAATGTTATGTCTGTAAAATAAACAACTTTTAACGATACAGTACGCGATGTACAGTAACGATGTTTAGATATCGCGTGTGTCTCAAATTTGGGTATTTTATGTGTTTTTTATGTTTATATTATATTTATTGTTATGTGTAAAATTGTATATACAGTGTTTTTAATATTTTAACGATCGACGAACTTCAACAATGGATATTCCTGATGATGGGGCATATGTCCTGAAACGCGTTGAATTAAATATAGAGAAAAGGCCACCAGACGGACAAGAAAAAGGTACGTAAACTATTTTACTACAGTAATTAGTACAAGTGTTTGATTTTGTTCGGTTTAACCGGCCATTTTGTTAACCGGCCGACCCCCTGGTCCCAAGCTGACCGGTTAAGAGGGCGTCTACTGTAACTCAAAAATATTACTTAAGAAATCTGGCTTCCATATAATAAAAGGAGTGTGAGTAAACAAATTTATGAACGTATGTTGAAATTATTTTTTTCTGAACATGTAAATTATGAACTGAGTGTGTGAATTATACTGCATCATGTTATGAGTATAATTAAATAAATAAAATGTGTAATTGATGTAAAGAACTTATAATTATAATAACTCCATCATACATACCAGTATTTTGTAACAGTACAATTCTGGCCCTGTTATATTTTGGGGAATAATCGATATAAAGTGTATTTTATTTTAAAGTCCCATATAAAAAAATTGGTAAAGTTGTATTGAGAGTTTGCAACTGCGCAATTTTGAGTGAACAGGATTGCGTCAAGGTCAGGGATAGACGTCCAGAAACAGCAGAAACAGTCGTCATACAAATGTGTCACAAGCTGCGCACATGATTACGTCAGCCAAAAAACTATGCAATGCATATTACAACTGGAGTTGGGCTCTATACAAAGGAATGACGACGTAGTTTGTCCCCCACCTCTGAATTGCTGCGTAACGAACAAAGACACCTCACTCTTGTTTCATCAGTGAAGTGTGCCGGCCGGCAAATTCACTAAAAGCTATTTACAGCTAAATTCTTACACAACCAAGTTTTGTCATATAATATAAAAGTGCAGTAATTAAATAAGATGCAGTAACAGTGTAACGTAACTTTAACAAAAGTTTTTTGTTAAAGTTTTAACATCTCTTAGTGCGCGTGTAATGATGCGACGTCTTCGGGACAGATTTGCAGCTAAGTAGCAAACTTATAAAGCCAAAATTGTTAATATTTTATGTAGATTCAAATAAAATGAGCTCAATTTGGAAATAAAAATTAAAAGGACTTTGTACTAAGAATGTGAGCGTGAGCGAATGAGAGAATGTATAATTAACAAGTGCTGGGTTGTGAAATTATTTATAATTATGATATCATAAAAAATATAATTGAGTATGTTATTTTGGAGGGTTTATGAAATGTTTAAGGGAAATTTTTAAACTTATACAGTAGAACTGCGTCTCATGACGTAACGCCAAAAGGCATATAATAGCGTGCTTATTTCGCACGGTAGAGTCACATGTTTTGTAGTAAGATGTTATTAAAAAGTAATGTCATTTGGTAAACATTTCAAGCAAGAGTTATTATTTCAAATAACACATTCCGCTACTTCGAGTTTCGCTTAACCGAATTCTGCCCTTAAGGTAAGTTAAATATAATCTTCTCGTAGATATCACAAGATGGCGCCCGGAACAAAAGTTGAATAAAATTATTGAGTAATTATTAAGTAAGTTTATGGCAGTAATAAAAATAGTATAACATTGGCGCCCGAACAGGGACACGTCTAAATTATCAGTTTAGACGACTACCATTTGGGCTAAATACCAGCGTAGCTAGTTTCATTAAATGTTTAGACAGAATTTTGAGACCAAAAGATTTAGATTTCCTCACAGTGTACGTGGACGACATTTTGATAGCATCCCGGACTTTTGAAGAACATTTAAAGTATGTGTTAGAAAAATTAGAAGCGGGAGGATTAACAGTAAATTGGGACAAGTCCAAATTTTTACAAACAAAGATTAATTTTTTAGGATTCATTATTACGTCGGAAGGAATTTCAGCCAACCCGGACAAGGTCGAATCTATTATGCGCTTCCCTGAACCGCGGAACATCAAGCAACTTCAGAGTTTTCTTGGGCTGCGCAACTTTTACAGAAAATTTCAAAGGAACTACGCACACATCACAGCAAAGTTAAGTGCTGTATTGCAAAAGAACAGGCAATGGAAATGGGGAGATGTGGAGCGTGGAGCTTTCGAAGAAATAAAGAGAAAATTTAGTAAAATGATTATGATGAACCATCCGGATTTTGATAAAGTGTTTTATTTGCAGACGGACGCCAGCAATGTAGCAGTAGGTGCTGAACTGTATCAGGAGGATGATGAGAGGGAACATCTAACCATTGCATTCGCCAGCTGATCATTGCTGCCAGCAGAAAAGAACTATACCACAACGGAAAAAGAATTACTCAGTATTGTGTTCGCAGTCGGCAAATTCAGAACGTACATCTTAGGCAACAAAACAATTATTCGAACAGATCATAAGGCGTTGTCGTTCCTCAACACTTGTAAGCTTGCTCACAGCCGTTTAACCAGGTGGGTACTTGTTTTGCAGGAGTACAACTTCGAGTGGGAGTATATCAAAGGAACAGAGAACAAGGTACCTGACACTCTTTCCAGAGTAGATTGCGAGGACAACAAAACAGGTAGGGATTTAAAGGAAATTGAAAATTTTCAGATTAGCAGAGAAGACAGGATCTTTGGAGAAGAGTTGAAGGATATCAGAACCATGCAGAGAGCAGATGGTAGGTCGGGGAAAATAATAAACAGCTTGGAGATGGAATTGGATGAATCAGAGTACAATCTATATTTTCAAATTTACAAATGTTCAAGAGGGTAGTAGGGGGTGAGCATGACTGGAGATTAGTAGTGCCAGTAGATTGGAAGTGAAAATTATTTGGGATTGTCATATAAGATATGGTCATTTTGGGGCTAAAAAGTGTATGAATGTTTTAAAAGAATCATGTATTTTCAGGAATATGGAGAGACGAGTGAGACAGCTGCTGAGGAGTTGTGATTTGTATCAAAAGTCGAAGGTGGTAAATTACAGAGTGAAAGGTGAGTTGAATTATGTTAAGGTAGAAAGACCTTTCGATTTAGTTGCTGTGGATTTGTTTGGACCATTGCCGAAGGGTAGAGGCGGAGTAGTTTATATATTTGTATTGCTTGACACTTTCTCAAAATATGTAAAATTGTATAGCGTGAAAAGAGCTACCAGTAAGGTATTGAGTGAAAAGGTGACAAAGGATTATATGATTAACGTGGGTAAGCCAAAGGCGATTTTGTCAGACCATGGGCCACAGTTCGTCAGTGGAAGATGGTGCCAGACCTTAGGATGGGAAGGAATCCTCACGAAGCATACGGCTGTGTATCGTCCCCAGTCCGACCAGGCTGAGCGTGTAATGAGAGAAATAGGCAGGATCTTCAGAGCCTATTGTCACGCTAAACACAGCGAGTGGCCGTTGTATGTACGAAAGGTAGAAACTTGGCTAAACAGTACCACCCACGAGTCCACCGGCTATACACCTCATGAGTTGGTGAGAGGAACACGCCCCCCAAGAATTTTAGAACAACTGTTCGATTATCCACCTGAGAGCAAGACAACTGATGTGAGCATTAAAATCCGGTTGGCTAACGAAAACTTAGTAAGCAAAGGCGAGCAGAGAAAGCGTAGACACGACGCAAGAGGTAAGTGGGTTAAATATAATATAGGACAAATGGTATTAGTAAGAAGGCATGACCTATCGAGCGCACAAGACAAAGAAATTAAGAAGTTCTTCCTGCTCTACGAAGGACCGTATGAGGTAGTAGAGATTAAAATGCAAAATTCATATGTGTTGCAGAACCGGGAGACTGGAGAGATAGTAGGAACACACAATGCTACAAATTTAAAATTGTACTGGTCATCTTAGGGATTATAAATAGTTTTGTTTTTGCTTTTGATATTAGCGAATGTATGAGTTTCAATTTGATTTTATTTTATAAAAGGGACTCTCCCCCATTTTCGGGCGGTCACAGATTCATCACCTCTGATCGTGGTTTTTGGCATTCTGGAGGCAGGCCATGGTTGACGGTAGCCCCGCAAAAGGCGAAATCAACGATGGTCCTAATCCACAAATTGGTGTAAACTAGAAATTTAATTATGTTGTTGAACGGGGAGGGGGACCCCTAGTTTCGTGGAAAGTTAAAAAAAAAAAAAAAACTGATTGGCAATCTTTTCCATAGAATAAAATAAAATAGAATAAAACATTCTAGGAATTATAGCATAAAACAGCCAAAATTTTTGTAACATAAATCATTAACTCATTAAGGAGTTACTTTTTTTTCTGTACAACATAGAAATTTAAGATGATCCATTGTTGTACTTGTTATCTTGTAGTGAGAAGGTATTGTTGAAAAGTGAAAGCTGGAACTTGCAAAAGAGTCTATATTCAAATTTGGTTATGTAAAATAAATAAGAAATTAAACCGTTTTTGGAGAAAATAAAAGACAAAATTTAAAATTTTGAAAATTATATCTATATTATTAAAGTGATAAAATGACACCTTCAGTGGTTGTATATGGAAGAAGAACATAGTGATACTATGGTGATGCCTTAAGACTGCTTTATGAACAGTGATAATATGATTATTAATGTTTATATATTTTTGTGTGTGTATTAATGTCAATGTATTTGTGTATTCTTGATGTTGTGTATTACAGGTAATGTTATGCAAACCATGTATGTAACAAGAAGTTATAGTTTAATTGATTTAATAATAACAATTAACATTTTTGACTAAACAAGTGATCAATGATGAAATTTTAAATAATTGAATTAAATAATTGAAGATTAATTACTTAATTAATGTTGTACAAAATAAAGTTTGATAATGAAGTTAAATGATTTTATGAGATTTCTGATGAATAATAAATGATTAAGCATGTAATATATATTTGAATATTGAGATGTAAATCTGGTTGTTAGTAGGAAGAAAGGGAGTAAGATTATAAATGTTAGTGCCTATATAATAAGTCAAATTATAGTGATTACAGGAGTCGCCCAGACTAATCAATGATAAAAATGTGAAGGGTTAAGTAGAAAATTCATAGTAGAAAGGTAATAAGAGATGAAATAATAATAATGTAATATGAATATTGTAACCAAATAATGTAGGGTGTGTTTGTTTTTGTACACACGGTGTATGCGTTATCTTGTAATAAAATAAAAGTGTTGCTGCTGTTATTTAAAATTATGTTTACGTTTAAAATATTAAAGGTCTTGTTTAAACAAAGTTCAATTATGTGTGAAGTATTCTTTTGAGATAAATCAAAGTTTGAAATAGTTGTTTCTAATTGAAGGTTGCTAATGTAGTAAAGTAATCTATAATGTAACATTCGAGGTTACTCCCAGTGTGTTTACAACGGTTTAATTATACTTGTTTGAAAAGAATTCCCTTATATTAAACAAATAAAATAGTTAGGTTGATAATAATTAAATGCTAAATTAGCTTAAGTTGAAACGTAAAGTACAACAGTTGGTTGCTTGATAATGATGATCGTCTGGTTGAAACTGGCTGTAAAACTTCTTCTCCAGATTGCAGGTAGTCTAAGTACGTTACGTCTCGTAATGTCTGGACAATATCATAAACAAAAATATACTTTTACGTACCTGGTCGTGTTTACTAGAAGTTCACTAAGCTGTCAACTCAGTTTACAAACACCAACTCACTTTGGTAGCAAGGTTAGATTGCCTTGTTTGTTAGTTAGTGGGCGCCACACGGATTTATTTTAGGGAAAATCCCGTGTAAAACCCACAAATAGAATTACTGAATGATTAAAAATTTTAAAATAATTGTGTAACACCTTTTGGCAATGCTATTCCAAAACATTAAAACACAACTGAAGGTTGTTTAAGTTTTCTAAATAAAATATTTAATTATCCTATAGAAATAAATCAAATCAAGTGATGCTGTTAATAATGGGTTTTATTTACACCCTTATAGAGAATTCAAAAACAAATATAATGAAAATACACAAAGTTGTACAATTATAAATCAGTTATTATATGCCTTATACGGCTTGCTCAGAACATGAATTATAAATCTGGCTAAGTCCAGATGTTATCTATTTTTAACATTAAAAATATGAAAATCTCAGATGTGAATTCTTTGAAACACGAAAAAGAAAATTATGCCTACACAATATCCAATAATCTTTTTGATATAAAATTGATCAACAACGTTTTTTGAGGTTACTTTCATAAAGTAAACAAAGTAAAAATGACCTGTTGCTGGCCTTGCGTTCGTCAACGCTTGCTTTTTGATTTACAAAAATTATCATGCGAGAACACTTACAACTATCATACAGCTTATTTCCTAATAACAAATTCATATAATAAATTGAGACATGGTGTAATCTTGAAATGTTTCTGTGTTTTGCGTCAGTACAGATCAGTGTAGAAAATGTACAGGTTATGGCGCTCAGATAAAAATTGAATAATGATTGCACTGTTACCTTTTGGGTTTTAATTATTTAATTAAAACTCATTAATCACTTCAGTAATCGGATTATAATGATTACTGGGTTTTACACAACACACGCACAATAACAGAATATTGCGATCCTCTTCTGACTAAATGGATCATGAATGGTAATAATTAATTATTTTCTGTTCATTCTTTCCTGCACTAAATTGAAATGATACTGCACATAATCACTGTTGTTTGCTGTAGATTAACTTGAAGTAGTTGTTTCTTGGTGTTGAACTAGTTGTTTCGATGTATTATGTAGATGACGCTAATAGTTAATAAAAATGCAGAGATAACAAGCACAGGTCTTGTGCTGTATGAAGTCGGTCAGTGTCTGTTGAGAAACGCTCGCGTCTCCCTTATATACTCTCCTTGTCCATCGGTCTTAGGTAAAAATGTTAATTACTAACTAATTTTCTGATTGGTTCTTGCAGGTGTGAAGGGTATGACATATTATTATTTTGGCCGTTGATAACGGTTTTTTTAACCGTCAAACGCTGATGTGACAGATAGCTTTCATTGTTGTTGTTATTCATAAACAAATCTCTGGTGCATATTTTGCGAATGATGCTAACATCTCTCCCGCACTAAATACAGTTGCGATTGGGTCGATATCATTATCAAATTAAAGATCATTTTTTCTTCTTTAATTTGATATCACTCGATATCGAATTACTTTCACTTTGACCGACATTGTTATAAAATCAATGTTCGGGTACACCATTTTCACTGTCGTCTGCTTTTTCTGAACCGCCGATTTTACACTTTGGGTTAATATTGTTTGTGTTCACATATCATTTTATTATTCAAACGTTTATGTGGGAACACCATTAATTCTGTACTGACATTTTTACTGAACATTTTGAGTACACCTAAACTTTATACATTGTAATGAATGATCCTAATTACTATGACATTTCGTTTTATGCTAACACGTTCTAGTCTACTACTTAACAATTGAATTATGATTAAATACATCATTTTAATAATGTTTTTTGTTACGTCAGAGCATAACAATTGTTGTGTGTATTTTAATTTACACTTATGTTAACTCCCAATAAACAATTCACTGACTAATGCCTGGTCTAGGCGTTGTTAAGATATATCGCTCATATTGGAATTTTGCCTTAACAACGTCCATTGGTTCTCAATTCGGTAATTTGTGGAGGTACCTTATTTGTATAAGATTCCCTCTTATAAATAGTTTTTCTTTCTCACAAGTATATTTGATATTGAAATACATCTTTGTTCTCACTATGTAGCCATTGCTAATTTTAGTTTTGGCATTCATAATTTACTAGTCATGGTCAAATTTATTATCAGCAAAATGCTAATTCTGCTTTCACAGTATTTAGATGCTTATTGATTCATTTTTTATTTACATATAATATTCGGTTTACATTAATTACTGACTTGATTGACAGCTGAATGTACGTTTACTCTGTCCATCAGTTTGTGTGAGTCTTTGTATGGTTGTAGTGTCAAACAGTCTTTGGGTTACTGTTTCATGTGGCACTTCTGCTTCATTCTTCTTTCTTGATTTCTCCTTTCTTGGTTATTCTTAATACTATATCCCTATTTACATTGTTGTTTTGTCCTTATAAAGTCTGATAACATACATTTAGGTTAGGTAACATTTTGTTATGTTACAATATTAATAATAAATTTGAAATTGTGAAGAATTAAATGGTAGTAAATGATAAATAATTGATGGCTAATTAATAAAAGTTTAATAATTAAAAGTATTAATTAATTAAAATGTAATGTTTATAATTTTTATACGCAAATTTAAAGATGTAGGGTGTGTAAATTTTGATCAAAGTTAAATGTGAATTGTTTTTTTGTTTTTTTTATGTGATAATCGTTAATGATGAGTATATTATTATGTATTATGTTTATTATGTATTAGTGTAGGAATTTGTATGTATGTATAAATGTATGATTTTGGGGGTAGTTACAAATGTAACTATATATGACACAATGTGTCAAACTATTGCTATTCCCTACATTTCGGGCGATCTCGGCCTTACCATCCCAGATCGTGGTTTTGGACGACAACCAGCTGTGGGCAGCAATTGTCAAACCTGACCATAGTTGGTTGCCTTTGAAATTGGTTAAATTTAGAAATTTAATGGGGTTTTTAAAAAGGGAATCTAAGATTGTTTTTAAGCATAGGCTATTTCACCTCGGTAGGGGTGGTAGACCTTAGGGGCATGTCATAAGAATAAAAGTAGGGGTACTTACCTCGAAGTTTTTGTAAAGCTAAAGCAAGGATGGGAGAGAGAGAAAAGAAAAAAGTGCTCACTCCTTCTGCCTCAGTCCTTGTGGAGGCAACTGAACGCAACAGTTCGGGGGGGGGGAATAGTGTGTGTGGAGGAGAAAGAGGGGATAAGTATTATTAACAGTGCCGGATCACTTACTGTTAATAATAATAATAATAATAATAATAAGAAAATGTTTCAGAATTGTAGAAAGAGGGAGAAATAGATGATTTTATTTGAGTAAATTTTGATTATGTGTTTGAATATTTTAGAAAGTATTATTGCACTAGTATAAAGATTTGTGTTTCTTCTTGTTAATGGGAAAGGATTAATTATTATCGATTGGAATCGAAAAAATTTTGTAATGTTAAGAGTAGTGAATTAAGAGAATGGAACTTCTGTATAATTCTTGTGGAGTTAAAGTAAACCCAGTGCTTCTTAACACAAACCAGCACGTAGCTAAGGGGAAACAGATCAGTAATACAGATCAGTGATATGGTATTATACCAAGCCACTATTTTGATATTTTTGATTTATTGTTTCAGTGTTTGGTGATGTTGTGACGGCGGTCCTGAGCTGGCCTGCGCGTCAGAGCAGGAGCGTAAAGCGCCTGATTGGCCTTATGGTGTTGGGATCTCTCCGGAGAAGTCCAGTAAGGTCATGCAGGTACTGTCACCATCATCAGACCAAGGGTGAGTAATTATATTTTTTTGATAAATAGTAAGGGGGTTGTGGCGACATATCCTAGCTGATCCCTTTAGGAAGTATGAGTGTGTCAATGAGAGTTTTTATGCTTCGGCATAAAATCTTTCATTGAGGGGTTTTGTAACAGTACAATTCTGGCCCTGTTATATTTTGGGGAATAATCGATATAAAGTGTATTTTATTTTGAAGTCCCATATAAAAAAATTGGTAAAGTTGTATTGAGAGTTTGCAACTGCGCAATTTTGAGTGAACAGGATTGCGTCAAGGTCAGGGATAGATGTCCAGAAACAGCAAAAACAGTCGTCATACAAATGTATCACAAGCTGCGCACATGATTACGTCAGCCAAAAAACTATGCAATGCGTATTACAACTGGAGTTGGGCTCTATACAAAGGAATGACGACGTAGTTTGTCCCCCACCTCTGAATTGCTGCGTAACGAACAAAGACACCTCACTTTTGTTTCATCAGTGAAGTGTGCCGGCCGGCAAATTCGCTAAAAGCTATTTACAGCTAAATTCTTACACAACCAAGTTTTGTCATATAATATAAAAGTGCAGTAATTAAATAAGATGCAGTAACAGTGTAACATAACTTTAACAAAAGTTTTTTGTTAAAGTTTTAACATCTCTTAGTGCGCGTGTAACGATGCGACGTCTTCGGGACAGATTTGCAGCTAAGTAGCAAACTTATAAAGCCAAAATTGTTAATATTTTATGTAGATTCAAATAAAATGAGCTCAATTTGGAAATAAAAATTAAAAGGACTTTGTACTAAGAATGCGAGCGTGAGCGAATGAGAGAATGTATAATTAACAAGTGCTGGGTTGTGAAATTATTTGTAATTATGATATCATAAAAAATATAATTGAGTATGTTATTTTGGAGGGTTTATGAAACGTTTAAGGGAAATTTTTAAACTTATACAGTAGAACTGCGTCTCATGACGCAACGCCAAAAGGCATATAATAGCGTGCTTATTTCGCACGGTAGAGTCACATGTTTTGTAGTAATATGTTATTAAAACATACAAAATATAATTGAATGTTATTTTGGAGGGCCTATTGAAATGTTTAAGGGGATTTTTGACTTAAATAATGTAACTGCGTCTCATGACGTAACACCTAAGGGTGTATAGCTGCGTGCTTATTTCGCACGGTAGAGTCACATGTTTTGTAGTAATATGTTATTAAAACATACAAAATATAATTGAATGTTATTTTGGAGGGCCTATTGAAATGTTTAAGGGGATTTTTGACTTAAATAATGTAACTGCGTCTCATGACGTAACACCTAAGGGCAGGGGCGTAGCCAAGGGGGGGCAGGGAGGGGCAGCTGCCCCCCCTAGATCAAGTTACAAAGTAAAAACTATAAAATAAAAGTAGATAAAAAACGCATGCGAGGAGTGCTAGAACAGGAGCAGTGATGGACAGTTATCCTTACTTTACTTTAAAGAATTAAAGAAACATATATAGTTAATTTACAGTTTTGAACTTCCCGCTTTTGTAAGTCCCTAGTTTTAAAGCATCCGCCATTTTCCTGGTGAACAGACCAGTCGCGTTATAGTTCAACTCGGCTTTGCAAGCTTCTTTTTAGTTTCCGTCTTTATTTAAATATAGTCTAACCTCATCAGAGACCTCACTTCATCCACAGTACCTACAGGACACATCAATAGTTAGTAGTAAAATGGATATACGAAAGTTTTTTAAAGATAAATTAGCCATTAATTTTTTATGTCGATTTCTAAAATTTCAGGATATTTCTACAACGTTGAATAGTATTAAAATATATTGGTCACGTAATAGTATTTATAATTATACCTATAGTGGTTACGTTATTTTGTTTGTCTCAAAAAAGTCAAGACTACAGAACTCTCCCTGAGTGAAGAAAGTTAGGTTAAGTTTCGATTATTCGGACGCTTCCAATTTCCAAAACTAAAATTTCGGATACACTAATTACAAGCAGATGTGTATTTTATGATTTCAAAATACCTCTCGCAATAACAAGATATAAAAAAAGAAAAAAAAATTACATTTTAATCGGCCATTTCGTCTCGTTCCACTTTGCGAATATTCACTTACTTGACGTAATAACCAGGGTTGTGAAATTTTTGAAAACAGATGGTGGATATAATTTTTTTACAACGCTTGTGATCAGGGTTGTAGCAGAGTAAGCATGAGAGTATAAGTCTAGTCTAGGGAGTCTAGGGATAGTAGTGCTGATGCCTTAAGATTGCTGATAGGGATGGGTATCGATATATATATATATATATATATCAAAATATCGATATTGTCCCTTCAGTTATCGATGTTTTTCTTATTTTATGATAATGTTTTCTTATTTTCTTGTTTATGTCCTTGACAGCTGAATACGAGAATAGTTGACTTCTATATTTACTATTCATAATAACAATTGGTCTAAGTGATGTTTGTTTTTTACATTATATCTATCCAAGTCACATAAAAGATAAACAGAATCAAAGACGGAACAGACTCACTTGGGGGAAATTATAAATCTCTGTACTTCCAACTTGAACTTAAATCATGACCGATATATCGATGGTTTTCCTTCGATAATATTTATATATCGATGTTAATGACTCGATATTTTATCGATATCAAATATTAATAAGTTGGCGATCGATACCCATCCCTACTTGCTGATTGGTTTCCGCCATATTCAAAACTGCTATGTTAATTGAGCCGGTGAGAATGAAAGTGGCATAAGTCATAAAATTTGAATATATAAAGTATATAAAAACATGCAGAATACATATTTATAAATCAGATTAATCACTTACATGTAGACAGTGATCAGTTTTTAGTATTACAGTATCTTTTTATTTGATTTTTCAATAACAATTTTAACAAACCATTAAATTTCTCCAATTAGCCATAAAGCATTCTCACCGGCTCAATTATATTCGCCTTGTTTCGGCATCAGCAGCGCCACCCTAGCGACTTCTTGATGAAATGTCTAAACGCTGAAAAATTATATTTATATAGAAAAAATGTAAAGTTATTTCATTTAATAAAAAATTAAAAGAAAAGTAACAAACTAAAAGAAATTTGGACACACCTTCCTGTATGCGGTAATGTAAAAATAAATTTTTTTAATTTTTCCTGCATAATCTTCTTTATTTGGGAATTCTCATCTTTATTTTAGGGAGCAAAAAAAGGGATTTAGATGACAGTGATAAACGTGAAAGCGAGAAGAAAGTTAAAACCTCACCAGCACCTTGCCCTGTTGAGCTTCAACCAGGGCCTTCTTCCATTCCAACACTCAGTGAGTCACCTAAACCTGATGTTGAAGACTGCTGTGAGTGTGAGAATGATTTGGGTCGGTGGATCGGACGGACGTCTCAGATGACAGCGCCAAAAAAAAAAGGAACTGTTGACAAACTGTTGGGTTCCACCCACTACTTATGACTTTGCTAAAGATGTCGGCCTCTCAAGCAGGAAGTTTAATCACGGTTGGCTTCAAACTTACTCCCCTTGGTTAGCATATTCGAAGGGGTCGAAAGGCGCACTCTGCAAATTCTGTGTGCTGTTCCCACCCCTTCTTGGTACAGTGAAGGGTGTTTTAGGATCGTTCATTGTAACTCCTTTTATACGTTACAAACATTTACATGAAAATTGTAAAAGTCATGCTTCCACCCACTGGCACAAAGCTGCAGTCAGTGCAGCCAAAACCTTTATGGACGAAATTCCTGTCGACGTTCAGGTGATATCGGGCCACAAGATACTAATAGAAGAAAACAAAAAAATCTTAGCATCGATAATTTCTACAATCGTATTTTGTGGTACCCATGATTTGCCTCTGAGGGAAATGAGCAGTATGAAGGTGTATTTCAAGACCTGATCCACTTCTGAATCGATGCTGGTGACCAAGAACTAAAACGTCACTGTGATATCCTTAATATGAGAAAAAATGCAACATATATGTCCCCTCAGATCCAGAATGAAATTGTTGATCTCTGCTGAGCTGTTATCAAAGATGACATTATAGAACAAGCAAAGAAGGCATTTGCCTTTAGCGTGCTGGCAGATGAGACTGCTGATATATCAGGGAAAGAGCAGCTGTCTATCGGTTTGCGCTTCTTCGATGAAAAAGAAATGCAAGTTCGGGAAGAGTTTGTGGGTTTTGTGGAACTTCCTGCCCTCAATGCCACCACGATTGCAACAGCGATAGACAAGTTTCTGGAAAAAGAAGGACTTGACCCGAAGAAATGTGTAGGTCAGGGTTATGATGGATGTTCAGCTATGGCTGGCAAGTATGGAGGTGTACAATCAATTATAAGAAATAAGTATGAGAAAGCATTGTGCATCACACAAATTAAATCTTGTTGTAAATGACTTGAATAGTGTTCCACAAATACGCAACACCATCGCCACTATCAAAGACATTATAAGGTTCTTCAGAGAGTCAGTGTTGAGAAGACGCTACGCCCCGAACATTCCAATGCTCTGTGAGTTGCGATGGTCCCAAAAATGCAAGAATATTTCAGTTTTTAACGAGCATTTCATAAAAATTGTTGAAGGGTTGAAGAGATTATCACTGGAAGAAGGAAATTCGAACACGAGGAATCAGGCATTTCAATTACATTCTGCAGCCACAAAACCTGAACTTATTGTTGCTGTTGCCTTGATAGCCAAATATTCTGCCTTATTGGAACCTGTTGTAAATGTTCTTCAATTTAAAACCCTGGACCTGGTCCAATGCTCAAAACACATCAAACGGATCCTTGGAGTGATAACAACTCATCGTAGTGATGCAGAGAAAGTTACTACAGAGCTTGTAAATAGTGTCGACGAGATTACCAAAGATGTTAGAGTGGAATTGACAGTCCCAAGATCTATTCAAAAACAAAAACATCGCTCCAATCCTCCAGCTTCCAGTCCTTTAGAGTACTGGAACAGATCCTTGGTAATTCCTTACTTCGATTCATTAGTTTCTTCACTGGAGGCACGTTTTTCAGATGAACACTCACCTGCCTTTTCAATTTTGTCTCTACATCTGTTAGATGATATCCATGATAACCATGAAAGACTTTAAAATAAAAGGCAAGGAGTTCTCAGATTTTTATAACTTAAAAGATGTTGCCTCCGAAGTTGAATTATGGTACACTATGTGGGAGAAGAAGAAACTCAATAAAGAGCAGCTAAAAAAACTGACAATAGCAGATCTAGTAAAAGAGGCTGAAATCTTTTACCCGCCCACAAAAAAAGCGCTGCTTATCTCTATTACTCTGCCTTGCACCACTTGTACTGTAGAGCGGTCGTTTAGTACGTTGCGGAGAGTAAAGACCTGGCTTAGGTCGACGATGACAGGGGAGCGTCTCAATGGACTATGCTTAATGAGTGTCCACAGAAAAACTGCTTTAGAAAAAAAGGAGCAATTGGAGAAGGAAGTGCTGAAAAGGTTTTCTGAAAATCCAAGAAAACTTATTTTAGTTTAACATTTTTTAGTTATTTGATTTAGTTTTTATTTTAGTTTAACTTATTTTAGTAAGTTATTTTAGTAACATGTTTTAGTTTAATACTTTGTGATAATATATCCTTTGCTAGTTTGCATACGAAAAACTAATATTGTTTTAAAAATATATAATTGTATAAAATTATACTGTACTATACTAATTTTATATCATACCGTACTATAAAACTTTAATTTTGTCATTCATCACGGTATTTGTAAGTAATTCTGTTTTTTCATTGTTGCCACGTTTTAATTAAAATCACATTATTATTTGTGACTTTTGGTGATTATTTAACCCTTAAAGCATCTTGGGGTCTCAGACACCCCAGAACATCTTTTCTTGGATCAAGTGTTCCAATCTTTAATTTCACCCCTTGAATTAAAATATTTTTGGACTTCTTGCAGTATATATTGACAATCTAGGGTACCCTCTTAACGACCAAATAGAAGTAATCGCCCAAGAATATAACAGTGCCTAGTACAGCCACGAAAGTAAAATATATCAAATCTAAGTGTGCACTACTATGGTTAAATCTGAAACATTAGTTTTTAAATAAAGGAATATTTTAATTTTTAACTCGATAACGGTGCGTGTTACTAAAAAGTAGCTAATAAAAAAAAATTTCATGTGAGAGGTAACTCACAAATAAAGTAACATAAAAGTCTTTTAAATAGATCCGACAATCACTGCTTTGGATCAATAGAGTAAAACTTTTTTAAATTCCCTTTTGGATTAATTTTAAAAATTTCTTTTTAGCTTAGATTCCTATAATAGGTATGCGATAGTTATACTGACAAGCCTTAATAACATACCGAGACGAAACAATTTGCTTATCCCCCCCCCCCGGCGCTTTTTAGGTAACCCTTTAGTCCTCTGCCCCCCTATCCAAAATCCTGGCTACGTCCATGCCTAAGGGTGTATAGCTGCGTGCTTATTTCGCACGGTAGAGTCACATGTTTTGTAGTAAGATGTTATTAAAAGTTAATGTCATTTGGTAAACATTTCAAGCAAGAGTTATTATTTCAAATAACACATTCCGCTACTTCGAGTTTCGCTTAACCGAATTCTGCCCTTAAGGTAAGTTAAATATAATCTTCTCGTAGATATCACAAGATAGCGCCCGGAACAAAAGTTGAATAAAATTATTGAGTAATTATTAAGTAAGTTTATGGCAGTAATAAAAATAGTATAACAATATTTATCAATTTTTGTTGCACCTGTTTCAGTTGCCGAGTTCACTACTGTGTATACGGGCAAAGAGACTGAATGTGTGTTGGATCATTTAAATCCCGGCACAACATATGAAGTGCGAGTAGGCTGTGAAGCATTAGGGGGACGCAGTGAGTTCACAGAACCTCTGGTTGTTACGACAGAGGCTGTGTGTCCGGGTCGTTGTGCTCCTCCAAGATTACACGGCAAATCAAGGCCATATAGTGTGGCTGTTAAATGGCGTATGTATTCATTACTTTTGTTTGTGTGTGTGTGGGGAGGGAGTCATGAACTGGAATAGTACGAGGAACATCTGGAATGTGGCTTACTTATGGCATATCTCTAATACTAGTAGGGGGTGTGAGTTTCTATTCCTTTTTTTTCTATTTTAATCGCTGTATATAGTGGTAGATTGTTTGTGCCATATTGTGGTTAGATTTTTCTGGTACAAATATATGATCACCTTCTGATTCTGATGTCAGGGACTGCATGTTACAATGTAAATTCAAGTAAATAAACTGTGTGTATTGATGTGCAGTTTTCACCGTTTTTTCTGCTCTTTCATGAAATCTTAAAAGACATAAGATTGTTTTTGTATAAGTTTCTGTTAGGGAACTGAGGAAGTTAAATCTGTCCCTTAGATGAAATTGCTAATGTTCTTTATTTTCCAATTTAGGTTATATATCTATATATACTTTAACACTTACCTGGCAGAAGACGTACATGTATGGCTTATGGAACTTCCGAGCTTTGACGAGAGACGTAAGTGTATGTCTATCAGTATAGCACTGTTCTACACGATGAAAGCCGCTGATTTACGCTTTTCGACCACATATAATCGTGTAACTAAAAAGACTGACATTAGTAGTTCACAATTCTGCACCTAGATTGCAGGAGTGTATATTTCTATTCACGTGTTATTTTGTATATGTCTTTTTTTGAAGATATACCGTACCAAAAAAAAAATTAGTGAATGTAAGTAAACCTGTGTTTATGTTGTATACTAACAATATTAGTGGATATTCAGAAGACAAGTCTTAGTACAGCTAACAGAGAATGAAACTGCACTCGGCCTTGTGTGCGCGGTGACAAATTTTTGTTAGAGCTAGAGTGGGGGAAACATGAACCGCACTTGAGTTGTGTTGCCGTGGTGTGTGTTTCAGTGGATGTTTAGTCGTATCAAAATTTAAGTGGGGGTTAGAAATATAATTTGCATAGTTTTCTTCCTTATTGTGTTATATATATTTACTTACTTACTTACACTTACTCGTAAGTGTTTAGATACTGTATATGCTTGAGATACTGTATATCTGAAGTATATCGTTATTTACTTCATAGATAACGTATAAAATTGATGCTAACGTGAAATTCAGAAGTAAAGTGAAACACAAAACGTTGAGTGGACAAAGCCGGGAAATTATTAGTTGTGTATTGCAGTTTATGCAAAACGAGGCAAAAAAAGGTGTGCCAGTTATACCTTTAGCTAAAGTGGAGGAACGCGTTGCAGCAGCTACTGGTGTAAGTTTACGGACTGTGAAAACAATTGCCGGTGAGTTGCGAAAAATTGAGTGGGGTGGGTCGACATCTTTTTCAACACCTAAAAAGAAATTGAAAAATAGAAATAAAAAAAATTGTGCTGGATGACTTCGATCGATGTGTTCTACGTAGACTAGTTTTAAATTTTCATATAAATGAAAAGAAGGTGCCAACGATTAAGGCAATCCACAAACAATTTTGCAGTGATACGGAATATAGAGGTTGTGTAGACACATTACGAAAAGAATTACACACAATGGGATTTAAGTGGGTGAAAACAAAATCAGACCGGAAACTTCTCATGGAACGACATGACATAAGACAGATGAGACTGAACTATTTACGCACAATACTGAGGTACAGAGAGGAAAACAGAAACATTGTTTATATGGATGAGACATATTTACATTCTACGTATACACAAGTAAAGAGCTGGACCAACGATTCAAATTAAGGACTAAAGAAGAAAGTTACAAAAGGCCAGAAACTAATAATAATCCATGCTGGCGGAGAAAATGGTTTTGTTATTGGTGCTAATTTAACTTGGAAGTCGACATTATCAACAGGAGATTATCATGATGAGATGAATTACTCTAATTTCAGGAAGTGGGTAGAACAAAAGCTACTAAATGGACTGCCACCAAACAGTGTTCTTGTCATGGATAACACTCCCTACCACAACAAACAAACTGAAAAATGTCCGACTTCTAATTCCAGGAAAGACGACATGAAAGACTGGCTTACAAAGAAAAACATACAATTTGAAAATTCAATGTTGAAACCCGATTTGTACACATTAATCAAATTGTATAAACCAAAATATAAAACTTATGAAATCGACGAGTTATTACACAATCATGGACATTCTGTTCTACGTTTGCCTCCTTACCATCCAGATCTAAACCCCATTGAACTCATATGGGCTTCTTTAAAAGAATATGTTGCAAAGAGAAATGTTACTTTCAATTTTAATGATGTTAATAATTTTACTGTAATGATTTTTTCGAAAGTTTTTCAAAAGACGATTGGCTATCTAGGTCCAGGCACGTAATTAAAATAGAAAGAGAATACTGGGAAAAAGAACAACTCTTCGATACTGTAGTGGACGATATTATAATAAATCCAGGTGAAGACAGTGAAGAAGAATTGGAAGGAGAGAATTCAGATACTGACAGTGATATTTCGGGAGTTCATTTGGCATTTTAATACTTAAAATTGGTGTATTAATTGATTATTAATTATTAATATTATTATTAATGAAAGAGTGAATTGAACTATAACTTCTTTTTTTTTATTTAGTAATGTGGACATATGAAACGGTTTATAGTGTTTAAAATTTTTAATTGTTTGATATGGCGAAAGAAAAACAATACACTTCAGCTGGAGGTAAGAACATTTTTATTTTCCTCATGTTGAGTAAAATTTACTTGTGTTTCACTTAAAATTAGAAATTGTATTTCGCTGTATAATTTCCTAAAACTTTACAAGCTCCTACACTATAAAGACATTACATTCAGCACGGGATAAATAAACTCTGAACACAGTAAATTTTGTACATTGTCAACATGAAACAAGTGTACGTAGATGACGTAGTTCGTAAACTTCGTCCGCCTCACTCACATACTACTACCGTCTCACTCACTCCCATCTGCGCAGCTCACGGGCAATTTCGATTCAGTTTAGCTGTAGTTTTGTGTCAATATGTTGTGTTATAGCATAATTGTAACATATTTCAACTTTTTTATTTGTAAAAACATGGCAAATTTATAATTCTACAGAAAAATGTTATTTAAAATACAAGTTTCACTTTTATATAGTTTTTTAGGCAATATTTGAATTCACAAAATAAAATAAAGCTTGAATTACTTATAAGTATATTGTTGATTATGTACTATGTCGAAAAGTGTGAAAAATGGCCAGGTATGATGGATGGGCAGACCCAGAATCGCTCAGCCAGATAAGTGTTAAACAATCAGAATAAGTGGCCATTCTTCCTTGATATGCAGCTTGTTTTGCTCTTTGAATGTGGAGAAAGAATAGTAGTGTATGTAATTCTCTAATTTTCGAACCATGTTTCCATCCACATATTCACACCGACTCATCACAGTTTCTTATATCTGCAATTCATCCAATATGAGCATTGCAGTGGCGTAGCTAGGCTTTTTGGTGCTCAGGGCAAGGAGATCGTCGGCCACCTCACTTTACAATTAAAAGGGGACAAAAGAGCAAAAATTAAGGCCCATCCAGTGAACAAAGTGCTTAATAAATGCAGATGTGTAGATTTTTGTATGAAAGCACATTCAGCAAACGTGTTAAGAATATTTTTTAAGTCAAAATTAAGAAATTACATATTATAATATTACCGGTATTCTGTTTGTACACATTTATTAACAACAAATGTAGACTATCAAAAATGTAGTAAAATAAAAAAGTTTTGACATAAAAATGTTCTAATAAACATGCAAATTCCTTTTAGGTCTAAAGTGCATCGTCAAAATAATATCCTAAAGCAATGTAAAGTTACACAAAGAACTATATTAAAAATAATAAATTTAATAACTTACCATTACAGGTTAATGATTGTCATTACAGGTTGATTGACTGTCATACGACTGACCTCTGCAATTGCTAAGATTCAATCCATGTCTCTCAAGAATGTTGTGTCAAATTTAATACTCAAGTACTTCCCCTTCTTACATGCAGTAATAATATATTTGCACACTCCTTCTCCTAACAGGCTTATTATTTCATTTTGAATGGCTGGCGAAAGATACGATATACACTCAGATTTACAAGAGACTGAATCCAAATGAGATCTCATGACCCGGTCAAATTTAGCCAAGTATTTTAGCAAAACCAGAAAGTGTCCGGGATTTGAATCATTAGTAATTGATTCTCGATGTCCTCTCAGTGCCAGATTTTGTTATGCAAGAATTTGTACTGTGGAAATGACCCGTTCAAGGATTTCTTTCCATGAATCAGCTGCTTTACTCATTTGTTCCTAAAGTAGATCATAATAAGTTCCCCATTGTTTAAAGAACGTTCCAATTCCTTCCATTTCAAAAATGCAGAGCGATGAGCAGGACTATTTTCATGATCCTGAATACGGGGATTTAACTTTTGCCACGACAAAAAACCATTTTCACTATTGAAATGGCTTCTTTGATAGATTTTTTGTGGAAATATAGTGCAACAAAATCAAAATAGAGATTTTTTAGTTGGAGAAAAATACATCCAAGTGCTATTTACCTTATCATAATGAACAGTAATTATGATGCTTGAGTATAAATAGACTAATACTGTTTATCACGCGAGGTTTATGACAACAAACAAGCTGGCTGGTTATGCTTTGTTTATGAAAGGAATAGTCATATCAAAGAAATAGTTGTTTGTATTTTTATAAACTGAAAACAATTTTTTCAAGTCTGTGATCACTTTGCCGCCCTGCTGGCTATGCCGCCCGGGGCAGCTGCCCCCTTGGTTCCCCTAGCTACGCCTCTGCATTGAAGTAATTTCATAAAGTGTAACAGTTAAAAAAAAAAATAGAAACACAATGGTTCTTGGTTAACAGCTGATTGCAGGTACCAAAAACATTGGCAAACTATTAATGCAAAAGTATCATAACTTCACAGTTTTCAACTATGTCAGAATTCACTTATAGAATTGTAACTCAGATTTGTTAAGTAAATTTATATAGCTATATTAATTGGTCATTGTTTATGTGTGCAGAATATCCAGAAATCGATGGAGGCTCACCAGTCACAGAATGTGAATTGTTAGTCAGAGGTGGAGTAGGTCAGAATGAAGATGACTTGGGAGGAGAACGCACTGCGTACCGAGGCAAGGACACGGAGTGCACAGTCAATGCATTGACACCAGGCCGAAAATATGTTTTCCTTGTTAGAGCAAGTAATAGAGTAGGGGTAAGTTTCTCATTTGTAGTATTTGGTAGTATAAAAGTTTGTATATTTTCTGGAAAGCACTTGATGTTAAGGATCAGCTTTAATCTATTCTAAAGCATAACTAAGTGTGTAGTGTAAATGAATATAATTAAATTTAGAGATATTTAAAATAAAATTAAACTATTGTTTTATGTGAGCCACTTTCTTCATTTACATATAACTTGTGGTTAAAATTCTCTTAAATTTGATAATCACCATGGATTTTAGCAATTTTTTTCAAACTTTTGCCCTCACATTTTTGCCCTCTGCCACCCTATTTTTGAAGGGTAAAAAACAATAGGGTCTGTAGGTTAATCAAATTGACACGCTTGCCAAGTTTTACAAAAATGGGGTGATGCATTCAAAAGTATCTTAAAACATATCCCAAACAAATAGACAGACAAATGCCAAATGATCGAGTTAAAATTGATAACTCATTTCACTTGTTCATTTAATTTTGAGATATATGTATGATATGGAATCTAGCCATAATTAATACCTAAACAGGTAAACATGAAATTCAAAAATATATAAGAATAAGAAAATATGGTAGTTATTGAATATTGTATATAAACTGGATTTTCGTCTTTTATTAGTTAATTGGTAATCCAATTTACTATCTCGTTACTGTTAATTCGGTTTACTATATATTTTTGTAAATGAGTATAGCTGTTGGTGTTTATTCCTCGTATATGTTAATGATATTTATTTGTTGGTTTGTGTAGGTTTTTGATTTCTTTCATTGATTTTTCTATGATTCGGCGAATAAAATTATTCGCTATCTGCCTCACGCTTGAATAACACGGTTGTAATGTAGAAACAATTCTTTAATAAGTACCTTCGATTACCATCTCGATTGAGGTTATTTCTATTTTCGTAGTTATCTTCAGAATTACCACACGCTGAGGTCTTCTTGGTCTTCGCTCGTTCAGTGAGAATCCTATTAATTTAATACCTTCGAGAAATAAAACACATGGAATTGTATTTGATAATAATAAAGTTCAATATTTATTTTATTCACGTTTTTGGAAAATTATGTATTCGATATTAACAATAGTATAGATCGATTCTGTCTCAGTATTCGATTTCTTAATTTTTTAAATTAATATTATAATGTCAAGTTCTTGTGACTACTATGCAAGGTTCATTTACATTAAAAGAAAAACAAGGAGTACATTACAGTACAAATATAGTAATACTTATCATCTAACACAACAGAAATAATAGTAATTCAAATTTAAAATACGTTACTAGAAATCCTTTAATTTAGTCTAATGCCGCAAAGCATCATGGGCTTGAAGAATTGACGAAGGCAATATGGCGTCTATTTGGTCTGCTGTTAATCGTGTGAAATGTTTACCCACTGTTTTTATTAATAAAATAAATGTCACTAAGTGTTCACTGTTTATTACTTATATTTTCTTTGTGCAATAATGTTTTTATCGGTTGCAAATGTTGTTGGGTCGTTCTTAGTGTTGATAGTGATAAATCGTAGATTGGATATTACCTGTAGGTTAGTTGAACTTGTAGAGATATTCACTGGTTATTATTTAGTTTTATTTTATTCTTCTTTCTTGTTAGTTGTTCTGTGCTTAGTTATATCTTCCTTTTTTAATATTATTTTCAATTTATTTTGGATATTGTAACTAAACGTATTAATAGTGTTGTATTGTGTTACAAAATATATTTTTATGTGTTCGTGTAAAAATAAAAATGTTTGTTAAAAAATTTTTTTTTAATTAAAATTTTTTTCTTTTATTAATCAATTAATTAATAACAATTAATTAATTAAGTTTCGTGATGTTCCAAAACGTTTATCACTTAATTCGAATGTTTTATAAGCTTTTGGGTATTTGTTAAAGAACTCCAGCCACTGACAGGATTGTCTCCAATAGCAATCGATCCTTGTTTATTTTCGGTTTGGAGGTTATCTTCCTTCTGGTGGTGATGTTAAATGGCTATATTTAGAAATGAAAAAACTTTTAATATGAAAGGTATTAATTATTTTATTAACAATTATTTATTTGGACTCTTGTCGATATGTAAATCGATTCTCAGGGTATCGATTTGTTATTAAAAATTTTTTATATAAAGGTTCTTTGAACAGCTATGTTAGGGAAAGTCAGAGAAATAGGGCAAAGATTGAAAAGTATAACATTACAAGATAAATTCTTAAAATTAACAGTACATATATTCAATTTAAAGTGTAGAAATAATTAAATAGGTTGCGAACCGTCCAGCAGACAGGCAGAAGGCTGTGTTCAGTTGAGTGTTGTCTACTCAGCAATGGCCGCCATCGAAGTTAGAAATCGTCACCTCGCAGTTTTGGTGTTCAAATAAAGATGTTTTCCTGTTGAATTTACATCCTGGTGTCTGCAAATCTTCCTTCTGATGTTGGTGTAGTGTCTGGTTCAGTTTCGGTGTTGTATTTGGAAAATTGGTGTATTTATAAGTCAGGTTCACTTTTGTCGGTTATGCACTATTTTTGGTTAAGTTATATTACTGTTTTATTGGGTTTAAATGTTATTTCCACTGTTGTTGTGTGCTGTATAATGTTAGTTCGGTGTTTGTATGTGTTTATTTCACTGTGTCGAACTTGTAAAATGTTTTTTACCGCAACTCGCGATATTTAATTTCGGATCGTACAATTATTCGCCATTACGGTATTTGTAACTAGGTTAATACGTTTAAATTGCTCGTGTCAAGTGTCCCATACAACGTTCAATAATTAACTAACTAACTTCCTTCACCTCCGACTAAAACCTTAGCCAAAGCAATATTATTCCTTCCATTGTTCGAATTTTATTTTGCATCCTGTGCATGTAATAAAGTTACATTATATAACTGATTATACTTTGGTTATTCTTCAAATTTATTAGCTAGTTGGTACTTAATTTTATCCTTCAGTTCATTCGGCGTATTCTGATACCAAATAATGCCGTTTTATTAAGTTTTTGATCTAAAATTGATAATTTTCCCTTCATTTTGTATATTGTAAATTTTAAGGTCTAGCTTCCTGTTGTTATCCAAATTCTGCCATTATCAAGTTATATTTATGATTATTAAATCTCATATTGTAATAAAAGGTTTATATTCCCTTAATTTCTTGCAATTAGATGAATTGGTTAAGTTTTAAAATATTATGTTGGAATCTATGACTCCCCTCTCCAAATTTTTGAGTTGTGTCATTTCCATTTTTATCAATAATCCTGGCCATAATTTTACAAAATCTTTCTTAGTTATATTTCTAATTACATGGCTTTGTTTTTGGTTTACCTTATCTAAATCCCTTTAGTTTAAATGTATTTAAGTACTTAGTTTCTCAGTTTTAATGATGTTCAGTTTTTAACATTTGGCCTAGATTCCTAACAGTTTTTACATACAAATTTTTATATAAATAATACATATTGAGTTATACCCTCTCTGACTTTTTGACATTGTAACATAAATTAAACATTTTCTTATATTAAACAAAATAACAATTAGTATCTGTTTCATACTATTAACATATAACAAATAATTCCAAATAATAGTTGTCTTCAACAGATCAGACATTTTTTATACTCAAAGCTTAATACTAATACATAACAAATATTATTTATAAAGAATGTTTTTCCATTCTAACATCTTACTTAATTATTAACAATGATACCAGTAACAAATATTTTACAATTAAAGGATGTTAGTGGTTCTGAACTGTTTAAATTTTCTTATTCCTAATACATTTTTTAAATATCTTATTCTATATAAACAAAACCTTATTTCTATACTTTTATTCTCTATATTCCTTATACTAAGTTTATTTAGCAGTTTTTATCTGTTTTTAGTAGGGTTTTGGGTAATTGTACCCTGTCACTTCACTTTTTATTCTGCATCTGCTTTTGTTTTATTAATCAATGTCATTTAAACAGATTGGCAGTTCTTTGTTAACACATGTATTATATTACCTCTGTACAGAAATTAAGTCACTCAAAAGTTGTATTATTTCATCATTTACTTAGTTTGTGAATGCCAATAATGAAACATAAGGTTCATTTTTTATAATACTAAAACTTGCACTGGTTCTCTTTACATTCCTTGATTCTATTTCTAAATTGTTATATAGTCTTATTAAAATCAAGAGATCTATTCGTGAGTTACACTGAAGATTTGTTCTTTGGTATTATATTATTATTTCACCTTGGTCCACTTTCAACTCTTACTCTATACACTTTTAGTCTTATTTCTATTGTACATATGGGTTTTCGCATGAATACTTTGTTATACTTTTTATTATTATTATTATTTTTATTTATTTTGGGATATGGGTGTTTTTTACAAGAGCATTCCTTCTTCTTGTGGATGCTGTCTTCTTGTTTCTTCATCGATGTCTTCTTTTCTTCTGGTTTCTTATAGTCGTATTTTCTTCATCTTCTTGTGGATGTCATCGTGTTTTTGGGTTACTTCTTCACCTACTCTTCTTGTTTCTTCAAATGCATCACCTTTTATGGTGGATCTTGCCTTGTTCTGGGTTTCTTCCTTATCTACTCCTTACCTTCGTTGTGGGTTTAGTAATGTTCTGGGTTTCTTCCTTATCTACTCCTTACCTTCGTTGTGGGTTTAGTAATGTTCTGGGTTTCTTCCTTATCTACTCCTTACCTTCCTGGGTTATATTTTTTCACCTTTAGTTATTAAAATTGGTTTTGATGATTCATCACTTGTAACATTTATTTTATACGAACTTATACTTTTAATCAATGATTGTACTGCACGGTTGTTCTGAATTAATTCTTTATTATATTGCTTTCTTCGGATTTAAACATGTTATTATATTATTTTAATGATCAATTCACCATTCATTTTTATGGGCTTATCTGTCATGCTACAATATTATTTTTCATTAATTCAGTAAATTTTCTTCCTTCTCAGATTAGATTCCCTTATATAAATTTTGTCATTTTTGTATGTGCACTGAACTCAACCGAACTCTCTCGTATCTAACAATAAAGTGTTTTTAATTTCTTCTTATTTCACTGAGTTGACCAAAAATTACTATGATCCTTATTGGTCCATTTTGTGAGGTTTAGGTGTCACATGACACTGGTTATAAAAAATACATTATTTTTATATTTTACACTCAAATTACTCCTTAATTATTACATAATCAGGCTTAATATAATACATGTTGTTTTTCCTGGTAAAATTATGAACAATTTGGTACCACTCATGACCTGTATTGGTAACTTAACTAGTTTTGGGGATTTTACTTTTACAAAACAGAACATTTTAGAATTATGGATGACTGATTGATATGAAATTTTGGGGAAATTATTATTTGAACTTGTTTATTCCTTGCTTTCTAGTAATATTAACTCCTTCAAAACTAAACAAAACTCTTAACTAAAAATCATGTCTTTAATGACTACAACTACACCTAATGCTAAATAACAACACACTTTTAAACAATTGTCTGTGTGATTAACAAATAACAATATTATATCTGTGTTTACAGTCCATTTTGGATCTGTCTTTATTCGTCTTTGATCTTCATCCTTATTATATTATCTGTGGGATGGTTATTGATAATTTTTACTGTTTTTTACTTTGACACTGTTGTATTTTTTTATTTTACCTCGAATCACTTTACCTCTTATTCTTAATTAGATATAGTGAACTAGTTACTATACATTTGTTACCTATTATTTACTCTAAAGTTGTACTGTACTCTTTGTTTTATTATTATTTTCTTTATTTACTGCTCCTAATCTATCTGGGTATTGTCTAACTAGTATAGTTGTTGGTCATAGTCATGTCAGTTATTGGGTTTGGTGTGTTAATTTGGTCTACACCTTCCTTTCTATTTGGGACTTCAATTTTACTTGATAGTAATAATACTGCTTGTTTCTATATGTGTGCTACTCTTCATGGTTTATTATTTGTCTTTAAAAGTACAGATTTTGGTCTTGTTACAATATTAATAATACTATTAGTAATGTTAAAGTATAGAATATGTGTTCTTAATGATACAGTTCTTTTTAAATAATGGACTTGTTCATTTTTTTATAATCATAGGCTGGACCGTGGTCAGACCCTCTAGAAGTTCGTAGTGGGAGCGCCCCTCCAGAACCACCTGCTGCTCTACAGGTAACACCTCGCGTTGGCCACAGCGTGGGATGTACTTGGACAGAGCCAATAAACAATGGGGCGCCCATCACAGAATATAGACTGGAACTAGCTCATGGGAATAGTCAGGAGTTTGTTACTGCATACCAAGGGCCTAATACGAGTTATGATATTAAGTCTGTACCTCCAGCATCACTTTGCCACTTTAGATTACAGGTATTCGAAACTCTGTAATATTTATACAACCATGTTTAATCTTTGTGGTGTTTTTTTTTCAGTTAAACTTCAGTTTTTGATCCATAGGGAACCATGTGCTTTGAAAAAGGAGGCGTTTACTTGATAATAACCACAAATGATTAGGATTTAAGTCTATAATAGTTTCAGTAATTCTGTGTGTTGTGAAAATAGAAGCCTGGAACTTTGTGTTATAGAAGATGCTCAGTGAAACTTTATGGAACATTAGGACGTAGGCACATTGTATAATTGAAGACTACCGTAATAGCTTTTGTTTAATTTTATATACTGGTGATTATATAGATGTTGAGCATATACAGATTGTTAAAGCAGACAACTATAATATTATAAATACTTTAAGCAGATGTACGAGGGTCATTCAATAAGTAAACAGACAAACAGCTGTGGAGCAAAAACTTTTGATTCAATCAATACAATTTTTTTTTTTACTTTTCAACGTAACCTACAGCAATGTCTATGCACTTGTCCCATCTCTTTACAAACTTTTTTATTCCCTCAGCAAAGAATTCTTTACCTTGATGTCGAAGCCAGTTTTGGACATTTTCCTTCACTTCTTCATTGCTGTTGAACTTGACACCACGCAGTCTCCTTGAGTGGGCCAAACAAGAAAAAGTCAGATTGGGTAAGGTCAGGGCTATAAGGGGGATGAGGCAGGATCTCCCAACCTACTTTTTTTATTGTTTCGAGCGTCAGTTTTGCCGTGTGTGGGCGGGCATTATCGTGAAGAAGAATCACACCTTTCCTCTGCCATCCCGGACATTTCTTCTTCAATGCAGGCTTAACTTTGTTCACAATCATGTCAGAATAGTACTGACTATTGATGGTACGCTGGTCTTGTAGGTAATCACAGAAAATTGGGCCTTGGAAGCTCCAAAAGATGGTTAACATCACCTTACCAGCCGATGGCTGGGTTTTGAATTTGTTTTTGGCTGGTGAACTGGGATGCTTCCACTCCATGCTTTGTCGCTTTGACTCAGGTTCAAAATAGTGAATCCAAGTTTCATCACACGTTAAAATTCTTTTCAAAAATTTATCACCTTCAGCCATAAAGCGATTTTTAAGCTCAGTGCATATGCAAAGTCTATTCGCTTTGTGGTTATCGGTAAGCTCCCTAGGAACCCACCTTGCACTAGTTTTACGGTAATTTAGCCTGTTTTGAATGATGGAATGAATTGTACCAACACTCACTTGACATTCTTCAGCAATTTATTCAACTGTAATTCGTCGATCTTCTTGGATAAATAAATTGATGCGACTTTCAAGTGCAGAAGTTGAAACTTCCACTGGTCGTCCGGAACGGTGTTCGTCTGCCACGCACGTTCGGCCATTTTTAAACTTTTCAACCCAAGCATAGAAACTCGCACGATTCATACAACTTTTACCGTATTGTTTATTCATACGAGAGAATATTTCCAACGGTTTTACACTTTCCGAAAGCAAAAATCTTATAACAGAACGCTGTTCTTCGAAAGTACTGTCCTCAAGAGGACACGCCATCATAAATAAAACTGTATTGGTTATGTTTATGCAATATATTATTGAACAGCTGATCAAAACTCACAACGACGTTGCCAGGTAACACTCCTGAAAGTTTCAATCAGCTGCTACAATTAATTTCTTTTCTACAGCTGTTTGTCTGTTTACTTATTGAATGACCCTCGTATAAACCACCATATTTTTGTGTTTAATGTAAACACGTATTCAGGGGTATATTTACAGGAGGGGACGAATGGGACCAGACCCCTCCCCCCCCGATAGGGTCAAAAAAAGTTGACGAATTTTGTTAATCTCTTAATTTTTAGGTTATTTTATTAGCTTTTTTCAGGTGTTGATTCTAATGTAGTAGGAACTCTTTTTTAAATATGCAAACTGGTTTCTTACACAGAATTTACATATACATTTGGAATATGAAATGTAGGAAAATCAATTCAGTCAATAAGTATCTTGTAAACACCATTTCAATAACGCATATTTTTTGAGAGAGAGAGAGAGAGAGAGAGAGAGAGAGAGAGTGAGGGGGAGAGACAGACAGATAGACAGAGAGTGAGAGAGAGGAGAGGAGAATGGTGTAAAGCTACAGTAGTAAAAACCATGGGATTTTTATTGGAGGTGGCTACTGATAATATACTTGAAAGTAATGAACGAGTATACTCACGTAGACAAAGTAACCTTTTTCAATCCGCCTTGTGACTTCTTTTTTATAGTTGTCTTGATTGTTCATGATCATCTTTCACAGCACTACACTTTATCTAAAAATGAAACTTTTACTTGTGAACTTACTGTTTTTTCTTCTTGTCGAACGCGTTTCGGCGTCGTATTCGCCTTCTTCAGCTTAGAGACAGACTGCCAGTATTTAGTAACGGTTGTTGTATGGAAGGTGTAGTGGGGGTGGTGCGTGGAGGAATCTTTTTTATATATAGATGACGCGTTTCAAAGCATATGCTTCAACATCAGATCATAAAATATCACTCGTAGGTTGCCATCAGTTAACAATCCTTTGCACTGTATACGCATCAGTAGGTGCGCACCTATTCACGTTTGGTCGACCACATTGAGTATAATCATTATTACATAGCCAGTTTAATGAAAGATGATTAAAATGTGTAAATTTAGTGTAAAAACGCCTGAAATTGTTTAGCAAAAACTATTCTACTTTTCATGTCTGCTATGTCTACACTAATTTTTACATTATAGCAGCCCTAGGCACTCATTCTGTACTTTACAGTTAAAACTCTGCTACTCATTCATACATTTATTTGAGGATATGTGACTGCATAGTAATGTGTTTTGATGTTTAGTGTCTCAGCAATAAATTCAACCCTGGTTGTATTTGCCTAATGTAAAAATACTCAGGTTGGAAAGTTTTACTACTTTGAGTACCACGCTCAAAACAACAAAGCATGTGTGTGCACCGTGAGCGCAACATGCGTGCGGGCGTGTCAGAGTGTGTGCGGGAGTCAATGCAAGCTGCGCGCAGTGGCACTGACCCCCAACATGCAGACTGCAATGCAGGCCGTGTGTCCACCAAACGGGTGTGTGTGAGCGTGATGCCCATGCCCTAATCGTAGCAATCAAAACAGCAAAAAACCCTGTATACCTCGAGTATTTCACAATGGATAAACATTCCACCAGATGGATTTATTTGCAGAGATACCAACGGAATACATCTGTAATCGACAATTTGAATTAAAGTAAATACATTCATTAGTTTCGTTCAATTGCTTAGAAATAGACAATTTATTGTTAACAAATACAAAATATAAATTTGTAAGTAGTAAAAGTCAAAAATTCGTTTTAAATACTCTCATTTTAAAGAAAACAAGAGGTAAAATTTATTTTATCTAAAATTCTACTTTCTGTTAGACTTATCAAAAATATTGGAATGTCTTTGCCTGCACAGCGTCAAATATGCCTTAGTTGTATCTCCAGCTCCCAATTATTTTTTCAAGTCAACTTGTAGATTATAAAAGTAATCAATAGAGTAGCCTAATTATTGTCTGTTCTATTAAGTCATGTAATACTACATTGCCCTGCAGGCACAGTACAATTTCATTAGGCAGTACTGTGAACTGAAAAATCCAATAGACAAATGATATTTAATTACCTGCTGCAATTAAAAATAATGTTAATATAATTTAATATTTAAAATAAAATTGTCACTTTAATCAGTTACTTTTTGCACCCAACTTTAACTTTAACTCAGTTAATTTTGGGGGGCACTAACTTTAACTTTAATCAGTTAAACATTTTTATTAAGTTTCCCAAGTCTGGTTATCACATGTTTTAAAGATAGTAAAGATATCACTTTAAAGATAGTAAATGGTATCTTTGATTAGTACAAATTAGTCTTACCTTGATTTTTCTTTTGTATGAAGTCGACTTGACCAGCCCCCCCCCTCTCGGCCAAATTCTAGATATGCCATTGCACATATTAATTGTATAATTAATTTAATGTTATGTTCAGTACATATATTATTTTAACAAGGATTGTAGAGTACATATAGGCTTAACAAGGAGTATGAGTATTAACCATTCATTGTCTGTTTTTAGGCTTACAACAATACAGGATGGAGTGAATATTCGCCAGTAGCAACAATAGTCTCACCTCCTGGAGTACCGGGTGTGGTGTCCTCACCACGTGTCACTGCCACACCTACCAGTTTTAGCATAAGCTGGAGTCCCCCTCCAGACCATGGAGATCCTGTCACTCACTACTGTGTAGAGGTTGGGGAGAGAAGTCTTACCACTGATCAGACGAGCTGTGATGTTGAAGGACTTTCACCGCATACAACATACAAGTAAGTGGCATTTATTTTGTTTGTGACTCACATTATTTTTTAACCTGATTTTTGTACTTTTTAAATTGGTTTTGTAATATCACTTTTAATGTTCAAGACTGGATATACAGTTAAACCTTGTGCAACACAGTTGTTAGGTACTTACATGAATGCTGTAGTGCAAGAATTATTTTGTTTTTATGAAAGAAAAATCTATTACAAAAGAAGGTTATGGTTCAAAGATGTAAAATGTATTTACTAAATATTAACAGTAATTTAACTATATACCAACTATTGCCTCAAACCATATTGTACAATACGTAATCAAAAAACTACAGTAAATTTACTGTTGAAACTCAAACCTACAATAACAGTATCGTCAAAGTATGGTCCAATAATTATACTCGAGCCATTGTGTAAGCGACTTTGACACTTTGCTGCAACATTGCCAGCTGTACACGGAAAGCTTTACATTTACTGAGCGCTGCTCGGTCGACAGAAACTGACCACTTGTTTTTATGGGTAAGAACATGGCAACACAGTAACATTACAGGCCGTTACTATGGTGAATGAATTCCTGTAATATGATTGGCAGAGATTCTTAGACATGCTTTTTTTACTGCCACTACATATATCAAACATTGCTTACTCAGCGATTCGAGTAAGGCAGCAACATGCCTATTAGTGATACATACTTGTACATATAGAATATTTTATGCCATGTATTTTAAATCCCATAAATTAAAACCTTCATCATGGATTCAAAATTTACTGGACTTCTGTACGTGTTACGTCAGTGAATGCCAATTTTATAGTATACAAACTTTTTTACATTATTCTGACAAGCACATGGTTTGCTGGAATAAAAAGTGCCAGTGTATACAGAGGTACTTGCTTTTAAAAATTCACTGTGCTGTTTTAATATGACTATTGTGTTAAAAGTGTATTTCTGTACCACAAAATCTCCACAGTTATATGATTAGGGCTATGATTAGAGACTATTGACAATATTTCTTTGACTCCAACCACCCTTATTGATTTTGGTATACAGGGCCTTTGAAGTGGTCAAATTTGTAGTGAAGTGTTTAGTTGTAGATTTCCATTTCTTACACATATTGTAAGTTTTGTTTTAGCAGTATTTATGATAATATGGTTTTGTGCCACCAACGCAGCAGCATCAGCAAAATGGTGCTTGTTTATTTTTGTTATTCTTGAGGTGTTCATCGAATAAGGTGAAGAGGTGCTGTTTTAAGGTTTATTTGTAGATACACGTGTAGAACATATGAATTATGCTGGTATTTTGTAGAGATTACAATCATATTCTAGATTACATGATTTGCCAAAAAGTTTGAAAAATCTAGGCCTTATTGTTAGCCGCCCCAGATTGTTCACCCTTGTAAATGTTAAGAAAAAATGTTTAAAATATAGCTTATTTAATTTGATACAAAAGATTTTATATATATTTATTCTAGATATCAACTTTGTATGATAGAAATAAAACTAAATGTAGGCTGTAACCAGTAAGTATACATTAAAAATGTGTATCTGTACTCTCGAAGTATCGAGAATGTGACCCTAATAATAATAATCAATATCATCTTCATTGTCATCATTTTCATTATTTCAGAATTTGACATGTAAAAATTATTGTAGCAAAAGTAACCAAATTTCAAATTTTTTTAGTAAACATATATTTACATATGCTTGTGTGTTGCGACAAAACATAAATTAGGCATAGTATATTAGAAATAATATAGTCTGTTATCTGGAGTAAGGTTGTATATTTTAAACAAATTTAAATATGGTCTGTAATTTTACAAATACTTTATTTTAATTGAATAATGTCTATGAATTGATCTGAACTGTTTTGTTTTAAAATGTCTATTGTTACTTGTTGATGATATCCTTTGTACGGTCGCTTCGTAATACTTCTGCTGTCCTGTGGTCCGTTGAATCTGCACCCACGCCGCCAGCCATTCTCAGCAACACTGACGATCCGTTGGACACCCCTCTCCCACGCACGCACGCCAACACACCGAAAGTGATTATTTCTTTAACTCAGGGTTTGGAATTAGGCTGTACTTATACTTATTTTAATATGGTGTATTGAGCGTACACCTTCTCGCGTCTTGAAGTGTCCTCGCATTAACACAGGCGTATCCCGGTGGATAAACCTCCCCTAAACGGATATCTTGCCTCTTGTGATACTAGCACTGTTTTAATAATTATTTTATATTGTATTAAATTGAGTTTGTACACCAATATAAGGTATTAGCAAACGGGTAATTCGTCGCTATGATTCCCTTAATGACCCCTACATATGAACGTCTTCTGCTCGAAAAACTCGCACAGGGAGCACATTTGTAATAGTCGAGCTGGTAGATGGAACTGCCTGAAACATCACGGACGGAAACCCAATCTTAATGAATATTGGGGCCGCTGATTGGTCGAAACCCTTGACACGTGATCGATGGGTGGAACTGATAGAAGTCCTGAATAAATCGGTAAAAGTCTGTAGAAGCAGGTATAGATTTTATCTATAAATTTTATTACTTTTAGAAGATAAGGAATCTATAGAAAGATGATTTTTGCTAAAAAAATACCTATTTAAATAGTCTGTTTCGAGTCTTTTACACCAAGAAAATATAGTGTTAATTTGGATGCATGCACTATCCATGTCTCGATTCAATCCATTAATTATTACCAGAGTTATTCCATAAATACGAATAACCCGCGCACTCGCACACTAACTCCACACATGACACGATAGTAAATAAAATTATGGGCATTTTGACATATTCGTACCCATAATGATTTTTACCCAATTCTTAATTCAAAACTTATCTCTACTTAACACAATTTAACAAAAATCAAATTCTAACATGTCTACAACATCATAAAATGATATAGAAGCATGTAGTCCTGGCTACAGATTCCCTTACTGCAATGTTCTATTGCAGGAATTCCCCTCCACGTATAAAAAAAATTTGTTTACACAATCAGATTTTTGTTTCTTAATTCTTTTAAACTTAAAATAATATCATTTACCTTTTCTAAACATATAACCAAACTCAAAATAAATAAATAATTCTTATTAAACTAAAATCTTTCTTTCCCAATAAATTTTGACATCTTTCATTTGATGTAAATAAACAAAACACGTGGCTGATAATCTCTGTTATCTTGGGCCTAGATAGATAGATTAGCTAGTATAAACAGTTCATGACGTCATACTACCTACTGTCCAGTCGAACACTTCTCAACACATTTACTAACATGGTTCAAACGTACATGAATTTACACAATTTATTTAATTTAACAATTACCTTATGACATTCATTCTTTATATACCCATATATACATGAACAATTAATTTTTGACATAATATTTGCGTAATGATGACGCATGGAATTTCCCAATAGTTTTGTTTGTATTTGAATTCGTAACAATGTAGGTATGTTTTCCCACCTGTTCAGATAACATGAATATGGATTCCATAACATTATAAAGTCTATGGAATTTAGCTGTGGTATTATCAATACTACTACTCACGTTCAAAGCTTTGAGTAAAATTAATTCACCTACTCTGAAAGATGCAGCTTATGTTCAGAATTAAATTTTTCTGTTCGCTGTTCAGCAAACTTCCTTATCCTCTCCTTCGCATCCAAACACTTAACCTCGTTTGGCATCGGCATATTCTGAGTAGCTACCCTTTTTATGTATTCACTCCAGACACGCTTTGGTTGGACATCTGACTGCAGTTCTAATGGTGTATATCCAGTCGTAATATTGTAACTACCATTTATGGCGTTCTCGAAAAACTCAAGATACTCTGGCCACTTGCTTTGATTAGTGTTACAATAAGTTCTGAATAAACGACCGAGCTCTCTATTTACTCTCTCGGCAAGATTTCCTTGAGGTCTTCTAATGGCTGTCAGTACCGCTTGAATGTCCCTCTTCTCCAATTCAGCTTTCCATTTTTTATTCTGGAATTGCGTGCCTTGATCGGACAGGATCTTCTTTACATGACCATACTTTAGGATATACTTTTCTAAAATTATTCCAAGTACCGCATCTGTTGTGGGTCTACCTATAGCATAAAGACTTACATTCTTTGTGAAGGCATCCGATTACACACAACCAGATTTCTCATACCCCGAGCCGCGCGTGGTAATGGACCAAGGAAATCGATACACAGTAACTCATTTTTCCCATGCATAACGATGTTTCCCATTTCCACATATGTGTGTTGGTTTGGGTATTTGGCTGTCTGGCAGGTGTGGCAGGTACGAAGTACTGATTTGACTTTACTGGCCATGTTCAACCATATAAAATCTTCCCGCAGTGTCAAGTAGCATTTGTAGGCACCAGCATGAGCAAAACTTTCATGGCATGCCCATGTTAGGTCCTCTATGAGATGGTCGGGAACCATTATTTTCCATTGTCCGTCGATCAGCTTGTACAAAATATTGTTAGCAATCTGAAACTTGGGATTTTCTGTTACTTGTATTTCATTTATTATTTTTTTAATTTTGTCGTCATGTTGTTGCTCAATATTATGTTTTTTAATAAAGCTTTAAGCTCATTAGGTAATGCATATTTTATCGCTAAGATTTGGATTTCATTTTTATCCACCGAATGAGTTTTGTGAATGTATTTTGCTGCTGATTGCTTATCAATGTCACTATTTCCTAATACTATACTATGCTGCTTATTATTAACAGTACATTTTAATTTTTATTACTCAAATCAATAATGGCATTTATTTTTTTTAGAGTGTCTGACCCTATAATGACGTAAATTAAATTCTTAACAATTAATACGGGTGTTTCAAGCTCCATACCTTGAGATGAAATTGTTATGTATGCTTGTTTATTTACCTTCTGTACCTCGTTAGTGGCTGTTTTAATAGTTGTATTGTTAATAGGTTGTAACGGGGCAAAAGGGAGGGGTTTTATTTTATTAAATATTTGCAACAATTTATTTCATATGCGTGGCCAGTCGCAGGTTGAATCAAAATCGTCGCAAACAAAGAACGGTGATGAAACAATTACAATGGAATGTGCGTGTCGCACACAGCTTCGTAATTCTCAGAACGGCAAAACAGTGTAATGCGCCCAAACGCACTAACATCGGCGGAGCGCCTAACCCACGCTAAGCGAAAGGCGCACAAGATGGCTTGAAGATGAATATTTTTCGCCACGTACATCAGAGGTGACGGAAACGAAACTTAGTCACGCCTACTACAGTGACGTAAACCACTGGACAACAGATATTGTCAACGTCCAACACACGAAAATCCCATGTGTCGTGTGTGCAACTAATGAGACTTTGAAAACGAAGGCTGTGTGCAGCGACAAAATTTGTTCGCAGGCATGGCAGTGATGTCCGCCCGCAAGTAACGTCAGTCAGTTGGCAGGATACGTTCAACCTAGTCAGACGTGATAATCGTAGCCTCGGAATTTCGGTAGGCCGAAGCGAGTAAAGTAGCTGAAGCCTACCGAAACTTAGCGATGTGTACTAAAGAAGATTAATACGAAGGAAGAGATAGATACGGTGGGCGCATGAGTTAATCGATTCCCAGAAGGACAGTTCGCGGGGAGACGGAAAAGTGAAAGTGAACTACGAGTAATGGCGGAACCAGGGGAATAGCACGTGCAGTTAAGTACAGTGACAAATTTAGTCGTGGGCCAAACGTTTCAAATAAACTTGAATTGATGCTAAAGAGATCTCTTTAAAATGGGGTTGTCAATTGTATGCAAGAGAGTATGAATGCGCAAATACTGGGTTGTAGTTAATAAATATGTAATTAAGTTAACTAACACGTAGGTAGAAGTGTAGGGGTTTCTATTAAATTTTAAACATTAATTTGTTCATGAAAAGGAATGTAGAGAAAGACGTAGGTAATGATTCATAAATGAAAAAGATTTAATAAATAAGGCTTGTTTTACGTAATATAACCATGTGGTAGTTTAGTTATTTCGTCATTACCACTTCCTAATGTTCTGTGCTAAAAGATTCGTCTAACGTTCCGGGTTCTTCTGAATTATTATGGGGAGGTAGTCAGATTGCAAAATTTATCCCGTTTTAATTAAGGTAGAGTATAAAGGTTTCCATATCTGTCCTTCAAAGATATTGGTGGCGACTCTGGACTTCTGATTGGTGTTTTATAAAAAGGTAAGTAAGTGAAAACAGATCGCAGGTAAGTTTCTGGCAGTATTTCTATCTATTTATTTCGATTAAGTTTGTTTCTCAACAATTGGCGACTAAGCTGCAAGGATCCTGATATAATTTTATACCAGGTAGACCTATTTTAAAGCACAGAAAGTAGGATTTGGTAACGGCGTATGTGTAAAAAAATAATCGTATATATTTACGTTAAAGGTTATGTTTGGGTTATTGTGTTTATGATTGTGTTAGGTGTTTTGATTTTATATGTGGAGTTTTATAATAATAGTGGTTTTTATATATAAAGGGTGTTGCATAAATAAATTTTGAAGTACGAGTATAAATATGGGCGAAATACGAGGTAATGATATTGGTTTCGCGTGGGACGAGTGGGAAAGCGAATTTAGAGGGGTTGTAGGTGAAATGACAGACGAGGAGTGGGGTAAGTTAGATGATAATTTAACACGGATGGAAGAACAAGAAGAGGGAATATTCGCAGAAATTAAGAAACATAGTGAGATGACAAATAATAAAGGTAAGACAGTTGAAGTAACAGTGGTAGAAAATAAGACAGTGAATAGGCCTAAGGTTAAGGATGATAGTATAATGGGAGTAGAAAGTGGTGAAGAGATAGACCAATTTAACAATAAGCAAGACGATCAGGTGGGAGATAATGAGGTAAGTAATGAGATGAGTGAATCTGATTATAAAATTATAATGGATATGTTGCGAATGATTGATAAAAAATTTGATGAAAGGGTGGAAATGATGAACAAACATTTTGATAGGATGGATAAACATTTTGATAATATGAATAAGGGTTTTGATGAGTTACACACAAAATTAGATGAAACAAAGGAAGTAATGGATAAGGCTTTTGCTATGATGAAGAAACATTTGAACGAGATAGACAAAAAGTGGGGAGGAGATGGATGTCAATTAAAGGCAAATACAGGTGAATCAAAACAGGTTAGTGTTTGTGGTGGTAGTAATATAACGAAAAATAACGGAGGAATAGTAGACAAGGTAAGTGGCGGTAGTAATATAAGTAATTATAATGGTGGAATAACGTTAAATAAGAATAATGAGTATATAGCTGAAAATGGGGTATCAAAAAGTGATACAGTAGACAATAGTGAAAATGAGAGTAGAATGAGAGTTGAGGTTGATCAGGGATTGCTAGTTAGTGCTTATGATTTAGAAAGGGAGTACAGTGGACGCCCTCTTAACCGGTCAGCTCGGGACCGGGCGGGTCTGGCGGTTAACAAAATGGCCGGTTAAACCGAATTTTCATCCAAACTGAGTTTTAACTCTGATTAAAATGTTTTAATACTGTTTACGTATGTGAAAAAGAATAATATTAAATGGCAATCTATGTATTGTTCAGCAAAATACTGTAAAAAGTTAAGAGTAGCTCAACGTTAATAAAATCCAAACACAACATTAATCTAATAAAACACATGGCGAAATAAAATAATAATTACTGCATTTATGACATCGAACAATACTGTACATTTCAGTCACAATTTTAAAATTCGTGATTGTTTTTTACTTCTTAGTTTCAATGAATTTTTAAAAGCGTAGTCACGCCACTCTCTCAGAAACATGACACCTCGTTGTTCGACGCATCGCACTGCAAGCTGTGCTTGCAACGCGTCTTTGTGACTGCCTTTTCTCTCATAGTCCTCTTCTTCTTTTTCTTCTTCGATCTCATCTACGTCAATATCAGTTTGTTGGCAGACAACACTTATAATTTCCTCGTCAGCCAAAGTTACATTTTCAAGCTCTTGATCAATTCTTCGGCTTCTCAAATAGGATCAGCAAACTCACGAAATCACTTATAGTAGTAACAATCGACATACGTCTTCACTTTGATAAATCGACCACTAAACTGACTGAAACGTAAAATAAACGCGTGCAAACAATGCAAGTATTGACATGTCGGTGAGCCGCTGGGTACCGTATGAGTCGTTGTTTATCTCACAACCAGGCGGCCGGTTAAACCGAGGCCGGTTAAGAGGGCGCCCACTGTATAGTGATAGTTTAAATGTAGAAGGTGAACAGAGGGCAAAATTTTATGGGGTTAAATGTGAAGCAGAGACTTCACAAGTGTTGATGGAGGACAAGAGTTCCTCAATAGTTTTTGTAGAAGACAAAAGGTCTTCAGAATGTCATATAAGTTGTTTGTGTTTATCTGGTAGGGCCAGATGGTATTTAAAGAATTTTGTGGTATTGCCCTGTGCATGGAGTGAGAGAGAAAATGGGATATGGTGTTGTGATGAAAGAGAGAAAGAGTTAGAGTGGTTCAAGATAAATTGAGGTTATGGAGAATTGATGGAGAAGATGAATATTAAGAGAATTATGATAAATAATGTAGACATACCTTGTACAGTAGTAGACAATGATTATATTGATGACAAATATGTACCTGTAGGAAGAATTAGTGTACTGGTAGTGGAGGAATATGATGAGAAAATAATTTACCTGGGTGTAACAACAAATACTTACGGAGACTGGAGAAAAATAAATAATAGTGACAAGTTTTATGAAATAATAAAAGGGAAGATGAATGACGTAGAGGTAATGGTTTATAATAAGAATAATAATAATAAGTTGGATATAAATAAAAATGGTTTATGCTATAAATATGTTAGGTATATATACGACGATGGAGGTTGAACATACACGTAATAAATGGACATTCTAAATAGTTTAAGTTGTAGTTATGACCTGGCTGATTTTGGAAATGAAGTGTGGTAAAATTGAATAATAATGACGAATAATTTGTAAATAACTGATAGTGAAATTAATTGTGTGTATTGTAAAATGTTAGGTAAACAATGTGTGTATGTAGTAGAATTGTTGTGATAATAATAATAATATTTTTGCAGTCTAAATAAATAACAAAAATAATTTTGAAGAGGATACAAAGGAATTGTAATTATTGTAATTGGTGAAAGTAATTAAAAATGATGTGTTTCCCATAATTGATTTAATTAAAATAATTTGAGATGTTTAAATATTTTGATTGATTTAAGATGTTATATAATGATGGTTTTAAATTATTTTATGAGATGTGAATGTGATAATACTTAATAAATAAATAAATGTTAAATTGTTTAGTATGGAATAACATTGTTGTTAAAATGTTGCAGAAGATACAGGGTGTTTGATGTTTATATTTGTGTATTTAAGACAGTGTACGAGAGATATACTGTAAGTATCAATTTTCTAATACAATTTATGTAAAGTAAAACTTGATATAATTTTGAAATGTGTTTATAGTAAGGTCATTCACCTTGCCTAGAAAATCAGCTGATCCGCTGTAGAATGTCACTTATAAATTGTTTGCAAGTTTCCAATGTAATTAATGTTTGAATATAATGATTTTAATGTGTTAAAAGATTTTGATTTAAATGATGGAAGTAATTTGATATAGTTAAGAATTTTAAATGATTTGTAAAAGATAGTAGATGGGAGATTTTGGGTGATTAATATTTTGTTAGGACATGTAAATCAGTCCAAGTTGAGTTTAAATGGGTGCTAGAGAGAATAATATTGTTGTGGATTAAAGTAATGTAGAATTTGAGATGCAGTGTTGACACAGTAGCTATGGGGAAAATATGTAGAGTATTGATTGATATATTGATGTAATAAGTAAATGGAGATATTTTGTTGTAGTTGAAGTGATGTATTGGGAGAGTAATTAGAGTTGATGGGAATTTTGTAAGGGGAGTGGTGTGATGAGGAGTCCGCAACGAAAGGTGTTGGGACGGGAAGGGACCGTTGAGCGCCGGAAAGGGTTGCCTAGGGAAAGTCCAGGAACCAGATAAGGGAATGAGCTTTGGGAGGGAAACACACATCCTGAGTACAAAGGGGTAGAGAGTATTTTTTTTTATAAGGGTAGAATGATGCAAATTGAGTTGAGTAGTAAGTTGGGTTTAGAGAATGTTTGATAGATGTTTTTGATAGAGATGGGTGTCATGTTAATTAAAGCTGTTAATGAGTATTAAAGTCAGAAGGAGATTAAGAGTATATATAAATGCCAAGTGGTAAATCAAGTTAGTATGAATAATTAAGTCACCCAAATTTATTGAGAATGTTAAAGAAAGAGAGTCATGGTAAAAATATAAAATTAATGGAAACAAGTGATAGATTTTAATAGAAGTTGAACTAATTAAAGCAATAAATGTGTAATTTTAATTAATTTAAATGTCAATTTTATTGTTAATTGTAATAATAACCATGTTAATTTTGAATGTCTTATTATATTATGTTTGAAGATAAAAGTTTTAAAGATGTTTAATGTATTTTATGATGTAGCCTATGTATAACCTATGTAGGTCAAGGTTGTTGACTTGACCCAGTTTGATCAGCTGATGGTTGATGTTGAAATGTTATTAGCTTTAATTAATTAATTAAATTGTTGACATACTGAAGAAACTGTCACTTACCAGTTGCAAATATATACAAGGGTTTACCAGGATGTCGTCTGATGTACTCAGGCAGAGAAACACGACAGGCATTGCAATGACAAACATCTATTTTGTAGGCACAAATAAATGTTGCTTTATTTTTTATAGCATGACAAATTTACTTTTCAGTTTATTCTTAGAATATCATTCTGAACAACAGTTTTATTAATTTGTATTTAGATATAAGCTTACGACTAATTAATATAAGTTAAACGGAAACCAGCGCTTTCACACACCCACACATACTATTACTTAAACTTTTAGAGATCTCATTTTATAATTTATAGTATTTTAGTAATTTGTATTGGATTTCAAATATATGGTGGTATTCAGCAGAATACTTAGCTGTTCGAAGAGTTGATCCGAAATCGTCCCCTCCGCATTGTTGTCTCGCACTTTTTGTTTTACACAGTTATTATTGCCGAACAGTTATTACATTTTGGTTGGTCACCACACAGTCTGTTTATATTATGAATCATTTTTTATCTATTTTAAATCATTTGAAGTTTTTTTAAAACACATGTTGCACTGCGGTATTTATATTTTAGGTTGCGGGCGCCCGCGATTTATGTTTCGAAACTTTTATGTATATATTGCTCGCGCGAGCGTTGAAATGAGACTGTCTAAATTCTGAACTGTACACAAATTCACATTTTGGTTTTTCTGCGGGCCAAAACGGTACGCAGTCGGCGGCGACCGGAACTGCCCACGTCTGTCTGGTGTTGAAATTAATTGCCGACTGGCTTTGTTCACTGGGTGCCACAACGCTGTTGGCGTCGACACACCTACATTCTTGTTATGCAACGCTCTGACGTCAGATGTTATGATGACTCGTTACACAACTTGTTAATTGGTTTTGTATGCGTTATTGTCTGACCTTGGTACAAATTGCTGGTTGTTGACAATGTCTTTTAAAATATTACTGGCTATTCGTCACGTATGCAGTTACAGCAGTGTTGCCACGGTTAATTCTGTTGCTAAAAATAAATATACCTTTGTTCATAAATTCCGTCCCTACTATTTGAAAAACATTATCGGTTTTATAAAAAAAATACAACTTTCCTTGTTACCCCAAGTAGGCCAAAATGCCACGTTACAATACCCCCCTCAATGAGATATTTTATGCCGAAACATAAAAAGTCTCATTGATACATTCGTACTTGCTAGAGGGATCAGCTAGGATATGTCGCCACAACCCCCCGTATAGTTTACAAAAATATAATCAACTCACCCTTGGTCCGGTGACTGTGACCGCATCTGCATGACAATACTGGACTTCTCTCTCGAGATCCCAACACCGTAGAGTCAGACAGATACTTAACGCCCCTGCTCTGACGCGCAGGCCAGCTCAGGTCCGCCGCCACAGCATCACCAAACTCTGAAACAACAAATCAAAGTATCAAATAGTGGCCTTATACAAACACCATATCCCCAACTGATCTGTTTCCCCCTAACGGTGCTGGTTTGCGCTGAGAAACGCTGGTTTCGTCTATTACTTATTTCTAACATATCAGATACCTATTAACAACATGAAAACCCCTTTTAAAATTCCATCTCCTTTCTCTTATTAACTTTATACCAAAATTCAAAATCATTGCCCTGATTCCCATCAGAATTTAATTAAACATTTCCCATTACCATATTACGTTTCTCTCATCCCCAATTTGGAATGCATTTAAAATATAGCTAAATTCATAAAATTCTCTAGTACTAATAAACACAATATAACGTACGAAACATAGTACATTAATAATCCACATTGTTATTATCATCTTAAAATAAACAATTTATATTTAAAACTCACACACTTTACATCATTGAATTTGCGTATAAAATCATAAAATTATCTTTTAAACTCACTTTCTTGTTGTTACTTCGTTTCTCCATTTTTTTTTTTTTTTTTTTTTTTTTTTACTCATCGAAAAATTTATTTTATTTTTAGCAAAAATCTTTAAACACAGAAAACTTATTATTATATTTTTATAATCCTTATTCCTAACATACTACATACAATCAACACAATAAAACATAATAAACACAATATATAGAATATCTAGTGCATCTATTTTTTCAAATTTTAATAAAAGTATTCAATAGCGAGTCATCATTACTAAAATGCAACAAAAAATTTTTAAATCGTTACCCAATTTGGGCAACCTCCCAGCCACACACACTATTTCACATTATGTAAGACTGTGGCGCCTTTTCGCTTCCACAGAGACTGTATATTTTGGAGCAGGTTTTACCTCTCCGTGTCTCTGCTTCCGCTATTAAGTTTTAAAATTAATGAACATCATTATGTTCTTGTTAAATAATCACACACCCTTCATACGGATCTACCACCTGGCTCTGCTGTTCCTCCTCGAACAGAGTGGCAGCCGCTGTTCCATAGTTTGGTGATTCCCCTTTTATTACCCCCCATCAATTTCAAAATACACCTTTACAACGATAACAGCTATGGCCAGTTATGGTCAGCGCGTAATCGTAATGTGCCCCAACCATAGCTGTTAAAGCTAAACCAATTCCACGGTCAAGGTTCGGTGAGGCCGTGACCGCCCGAAAAGTTGGGGAATCACAAGTATAATATTTTTTTTAAAAATTAAAAATGAAAATTAAAATTAACAATTTATATTACATGACATTTCTAGTCTTGGTGGTGTTTTAACATCATACATTTCTTTCTTAACTTTCCCTATCTTAATGTACATTTACATAAAATACATAATGTGTGTATAAACAATAGTAACAATTTATAATAATAGAATATAAAAATGTCTGTTTATTTATGATAATTTTAATATGTACAAATACATCCATCATCACTCAGCTAGATAATACTTTTTTAATTGGGTCACATTATAAGTTCCTTTTATTTCTCGAGTTTGCAAATCTATTAAAATATAAGCATTCTCCATTTTCACTTGGCTAACCTCATATGGACCGTCATACAATAGGAAGAATTTCTTAAAATTTCAAAATTATTATTAACATTAAAAAATTCAATCATACAACATTAAATCACAACATTTAACCATCTCAAATTATTCACTTCAATTGATTATTAAACACAACATATTTCAATTATTATCAAAATTTACAAAGCATCAATTATTGTCTTCTTAATTATTTATGTAAACTGCAAAATATTAATAATATATATACACAAATGAATTCACAAATTATTTACAAATCATTCGTCAAGAACTGTTCAATTGTTTCACACTGCATACGTCCAAATCTGCAAGGTCGTTACCAAAATTTACAATATTTACCAATGTCTATACACCGATATTTTAGTTCAACCTCCATCATTATATATATATCTAATGTATTTGTAACATGCATCATTGTTATACACACTCAATTTATTATTACTATCATTATGGTAATCATCCATTACCTTTATTCCATTCATTATGTCATTATACTTGATAGGGTTATTCCCTATTAATATTTCATACAACTTGTCAACATAAGTTATTATTGTCCAGTCTCCATCGGTAAATACATTCATGATCGGGTTAATTACTTTTGTCAGATCATTATATTCATTATTCGTCAAGTATACTTTTAAACTTTCTCTCCATTCGTCATGCTTTCGATTCACATTATATAATTCTGTTACTTTATTAACATACCATTCTCCACTTATATCTCTCTCACCACAATACCAAATCATACTTTCAACATCATTATTACAGACAGAAGGTACAACATTATACAACATCAATACGGGACTCTTCCCCTTCTTAAACAACACTTGTGAACACCTTGGTTCAGAAAAATTAATAGGAAAATTTACCCCCTGCCCCGCATACTCTATTCTCTCTTTCCACTTTCTCTCTAACTCATAATAATTTCTCTTTAACTTGTATAATTCTATTTCTCTATTTGCATACAACTCTCTATATAAATCTCTCTCACTCACATTAGTTAACATCTGATTAATGGATACATTTAAGTCTTTTCTGACTTTAATTATTTCACGCTCATTTTCTGCTTGTTTATTCTTTAAGCTAGTTACATTAATGTTAATTGCATCAACTTGTTCACAATTACTTCTGAATGCATCATTTATATTTTCTTGTATTTCACTTTGCTCACACTCATTAATTAAACATTGAACATTACAGTCCATTTTGTCATTTGGCTTTTTGATTTTATCATTACATTTACTTGTCAATGTGTCAAATTCTTGATTTGTCTCTAACATTATTTTTCTATCGTTTCTCATTTCGTCTTGTACATTATTTATAACGCTAGTCAGTTCATCTCTCACTCCAACAATAACCTCATTCATACTTTCCAAACGGTTGTTCATATTTATTGCACTCGCTCTCAATTCGCTCCTCACATTTATAAACTCGTTATTTAAATCAGTTAGTTTAACATTTATAGAATTTACTCCTGATTTAATCTCAGTTTTCATTCCTGACATTTCATTTTTCACTCCTGACATCATCTCCATCATCAATGCTAATTGGTTAAATATATTTATATTATCGCTTACTTTTGCGTCTACTGTCTCAATCGTTAATTCGTGTGTTGTATTGTCTATACTTTCGTCAATATTTGTCGATATTAAATCGTCTTGCGTAACATTGAGAATTGACCCCTCCCCAACATCTTCACATAAATTTACACTCTCGCTTTTCTCTGCCATTTTTCGATCAGTTTGTAAATTTGTATTATACTAATTTACAAAGTCACTGTCAAAGGGCGCCATTGAAATGTTATTAGGTTTAATTAATTAATTAAATTGTTGACATACTGAAGAAACTGTCACTTACCAGTTGCAAATATATACAAGGGTTTACCAGGATGTCGTCTGATGTACTCAGGCAGAGAAACACGACAGGCATTGCAATGACAAACATCTATTTTGTAGGCACAAATAAATGTTGCTTTATTTTTTATAGCATGACAAATTTACTTTTCAGTTTATTCTTAGAATATCATTCTGAACAACAGTTTTATTAATTTGTATTTAGATATAAGCTTACGACTAATTAATATAAGTTAAACGGAAACCAGCGCTTTCACACACCCACACATACTATTACTTAAACTTTTAGAGATCTCATTTTATAATTTATAGTATTTTAGTAATTTGTATTGGATTTCAAATATATGGTGGTATTCAGCAGAATACTTAGCTGTTCGAAGAGTTGATCCGAAATCGTCCCCCCCGCATTGTTGTCTCGCACTTTTTGTTTTACACAGTTATTATTGCCGAACAGTTATTTCATTTTGGTTGGTCACCACACAGTCTGTTTATATTATGAATCATTTTTTATCTATTTTAAATCATTTGAAGTTTTTTTAAAACACATGTTGCACTGCGGTATTTATATTTTAGGTTGCGGGCGCCCGCGATTTATGTTTCGAAACTTTTATGTATATATTGCTCGCGCGAGCGTTGAAATGAGACTGTCTAAATTCTGAACTGTACACAAATTCACATTTTGGTTTTTCTGCGGGCCAAAACGGTACGCAGTCGGCGGCGACCGGAACTGCCCACGTCTGTCTGGTGTTGAAATTAATTGCCGACTGGCTTTGTTCACTGGGTGCCACAACGCTGTTGGCGTCGACACACCTACATTCTTGTTATGCAACGCTCTGACGTCAGATGTTATGATGACTCGTTACACAACTTGTTAATTGGTTTTGTATGCGTTATTGTCTGACCTTGGTACAAATTGCTGGTTGTTGACAATGTCTTTTAAAATATTACTGGCTATTCGTCACGTATGCAGTTACAGCAGTGTTGCCACGGTTAATTCTGTTGCTAAAAATAAATATACCTTTGTTCATAAATTCCGTCCCTACTATTTGAAAAACATTATCGGTTTTATAAAAAAAATACAACTTTCCTTGTTACCCCAAGTAGGCCAAAATGCCACGTTACAATGTTATAAACTAGACCAGTTTTGGCAATGAAGTGATGCAAATGTTGTTGTTTAATTGATTTAAATAATTTTAAATTTTCTGAATATTGAGAAAAGTATATTTTAATAAATTTAAATTTTTTTGAAAAAAAAAAAAATTGAAATTTTTGATTTTGTGCCTGCCATCTAATTGATGTTTTGAGTTTTAAGTGCATTATTGTTTATGTGTATTGCGAGGGTTTTATTGACTTATATTGTTTAGAATATGTGTGTAAACAAATGTTAGAGTAAGGGAATTCGTGTTTAATAAGGTATTCAATTTGTTTTCTTTAGAATTGTTAGTAGTAGTGAAGAGAATTAGGATTAAGGTAAAAGATTTTTTATTGTGATTTTGTTTTGAAATTTTAAAGGAGCATTTTGTTTAATGAGTAGTTATGAATGTGTGTACGAGCCCAGTAACTGCTAAAGGCAACCCAGTGTGCATGGTAAGGGGGAACATATCGGTAGAGGATTTGGCAGGGAGTAAGGCCAGGGATTTGGATTTTGGGGCGGTATGTTAGAAGGTTAGGTGCGCTGTGGTGCGTGTCTGTTCGATTTTATGGTGTTGGGATCTCGTACAGAGAAGTCCAGTAATATCGTTCAGGTGCAGCCATGGTCGCCGAGCCAGGGGGGTAGTTTACCCATGAGGTGTAAGAACTAATGGGGGGTTGTTGGCACCATATCCTCACCGATCCTCTTAGGGGTTTAGCAATGAGATTTCTTCTGTTTTGACAGATCTCTCATTGGGGGGGGGTATTGTAAAGGGGAAAAAGGGAGGGGTTTTATTTTATTAAATATTTGCAACAATTTATTTCATATGCATGGCCAGTCGCAGGTTGAATCTAAATCGTCGCAAACAAAGAACGGTGATGAAACAATTACAATGGAATGTGTGTGTCGCACACAGCTTCGTAATTCTCAGAACGGCAAAACAGTGTAATGCGCCCAAACGCACTAACATCGGCGGAGCGCCTAACCCACGCTAAGCGAAAGGCGCACAAGATGGCTTGAAGATGAATATTTTTCGCCACGTGCATCAGAGGTGACGGAAACGAAACTTAGTCACGCCTACTACAGTGATGTAAACCACTGGACAACAAATATCGTCAACATCCAACACACGAAAATCCCATGTGTCGTGTGTGCAACTAATGAGACTTTGACAATGAAGGCTGTGTGCAGCGACGAAATTTGTTCGCAGGCATGGCAGTGATGTCCGCCCGCAAGTAGCGTCAGTCGGTCGGCAGCATACGTTCAACCTAGTCAGACGTGATAATCGTAGCCTCGGAATTTCGGTAGGCCGAAGCGAGTAAAGTAGCTGAAGCCTACCGAAACTTAGTGATGTGTACTAAAGAAGATTAATACGAAGGAAGAGATAGATACGGTGGGCGCATGAGTTAATTGATTCCCAGAAGGACAGTTCGCGGGGAGACGGAAAAGTGAAAGTGAACTACGAGTAATGGCGGAACCCGGGGAATAGCACGTGCAGTTAAGTACAGTGACAAATTTAGTCGTGGGCCAAACGTTTCAATTAAACTTGAATTGATGCTAAAGAGATCTCTTTAAAATGGGGTTGTCAATTGTATGCAAGAGAGTATGAATGCGCAAATACTGGGTTGTAGTTAATAAATATGTAATTAAGTTAACTAACACGTAGGTAGAAGTGTAGGGGTTTCTATTAAATTTTAAACATTAATTTGTTCATGAAAAGGAATGTAGAGAAAGACGTAGGTAATGATTCATAAATGAAAAAGATTTAATAAATAAGGCTTGTTTTACGTAATATAACCATGTGGTAGTTTAGTTATTTCGTCATTACCACTTCCTAATGTTCTGTGCTAAAAGATTCGTCTAACGTTCCGGGTTCTTCTGAATTATTATGGGGAGGTAGTCAGATTGCAAAATTTATCCCGTTTTAATTAAGGTAGAGTATAAAGGTTTCCATATCTGTCCTTCAAAGATATTGGTGGCGACTCTGGACTTCTGATTGGTGTTTTATAAAAAGGTAAGTAAGTGAAAACAGATCGCAGGTAAGTTTCTGGCAGTATTTCTATCTATTTATTTCGATTAAGTTTGTTTCTCAACAAGGTAATATTGGTACCTTTCTAAATTCCACTATGTTCTTGTTTACAAAATTTTCACTAATCAACAGTATCTGGGCACCACTGTCTATTAATACATTCCCCTTACAATTATTTGTTCTTGCTTTTAACACATTATATCTACTATCTATTCTATCACTATTTCTAGGTATATTAGCTACATCGTCATTACTGTCATTCATAAGTTCACTGCGTATATCATCAGGGTATACACCAGGTACGCAGTAGGTCATAATTGTGTTATTACTTTCTGTTTTCATTGAATTTCTGATTCTGACTGGTACTTTTTTTATTATTTGTGTTATCTTTGGCTATAGTCGTGACCTTATGATAACCTAATTTGAAAGAATTGTGTTCGCAATCCGGCTTTTTCCATTGTTTATTTTTGTATTCATTTTGTTTAGGCGTGTTATTTATGTTTACTTTTGTATGTGCACTGTATGTTTTGGGATTCCCGTCGACATTTTCCTATTTTGTCAGCAGCAGCAGCAGTTCTTCTAACATTTTAATTCCCTGTGTGATTACTGCTACTTGTACTCCCCTGTTAAAATGATGGGCTAGCTTGTTCACAATGTCTGCTTCTGATATCTCAGGCTCCAGATGTTTCGCCTTGGCTACAAGGTGGATCAAGTATTTCTCCTTAGTCCATTTACTTGGAGTATAATTACCAAACTCCAGCTGCATGCGTACTTTCCGCTGGATTTTGTTGTTCCAATATCTTGCCTTAACAAGATCTTCATACACAACGATTTTATTTTGCACGATCGAAAACCATTCAGCCGCTGTGGCCTTTAGCTGACGCACCACCCAGTTTATGTTGTCAACATCTCTAAGATTGTCAGCAATATTTTCCATATTCCATATTACGTTGGCATTACTTAAGGAACTGTACAGGATTCTCATGTTCGAGGCCATAAAATTTCATGTATGTGTTGATGTCGTCCTGTGTTTTATATATATATATATATATATATATATGTGTGTGACCTGGTTTGCGAGTGGAGTAGTTTGATGTACTTGTTTCATTTTTTGTTCTAACACCTCTAATTTGTTTTCGTGTGTGTTTATGCTGTCATTTATCACAGTCGTCTGCTCTCGCAGATGTTCTTCTATCGCTAGCACACGCGTCTCACATTCCGTTACATGTGTGTTATTTAATTCTATTGCGGTCTCAAACTCCACGCGGATAAATTCAACTTTTTCTGTTATTTTGCTCTCGGCAGCTTCGGCGATAGCTTTATTTTGTTTTGCTTGCTCGTGAATGGCAGCGAATATTTTTTTATTTTGATTTTTATTATCGTCACGTACAGATTTTAAGTTTTCTTGTACTGGTTGGTTATTTTTATTACTGTCGTCACGTACGGATTGTATATTCATTAAAATTGCATTTAGTGTAGCTTGCAAATCAGCTGATAGACCTTCCGCCATCTTTAACAACGATAACAAAACACAACAAAGTTTATCTTAATGTCTTTACTTACGTATGGCACACTTATACTTATTGTTTACGTTTAATGTTCAACTATTCTAAAATATTATCGCAATGCACAGTAATCAGTCAGAAATCATTCAACACAATGTCCACACAAAACCTTAACCTATACATGCACAAATTAGATAACTCACCCCAGATAATATCACTATACCATACTACAATTCTAACCTAAAACACAGTCTTTCTGAGTATATGCAATATATTATCATTAATACACACACTAAAGACAAAATGTAACAGTTCAAAAATAATACAAAGTTTTATAATATACTATTTTCTCGTGCCAAGCACGTTGGGCGCCATATATACTATGCGACAAAACATAAATTAGGCATAGTATATTAGAATAGTCTGTTATCTGGAGTGAGGTGTATATTTTAAACAAATTTAAATATGGTCTGTAATTTTACAAATACTTTATTTTAATTGAATAATGTCTATGAATTGATCTGAACTATTTTGTTTTAAAATGTCTATTGTTATTTGTTGATGATATCCTTTGTACGGTCGCTTCATAATACTTCTGCTGTCCTGTGGTCCGTTGAATCTGCACCCACGCCGCCAGCCGTTCTCAGCAACACTGACGATCCGTTGGACACTCCTCTCCCACGCACGCATGCCGTCACACTGAAAGTGATTATTTCTTTAATTCAGGGTTTGGAACTAGGCTGTACTTATACTTATTTTAATATGGTGTATTGAGCGTACACCTTCCCGCGCCTTGAAGTGTCCTCGCGTTAACACAGGCGTATCCCGGTGGATAAACCTCCCCTAAACGGATATCTTGCCTCTCGTGATACTAGCACTGTTTTAATAATTATTTTATATTGTATTAAATTGAGTTTGTACACCAATATAAGGTATTAGCAAACGGGTAATTCGTCGCTATGATTCCCTTAATGACCCCTACATATGAACGTCTTCTGCACGAAAAACTTGCACAGAGAGCACATTTGTAATAGTCGAGCTGGTAGATGGAACTGCCTGAAACATCACGGACGGAAACCCAATCTTAATGAATATTGGGGCCGCTGATTGGTCGAAACCCTTGACACGTGATCGATGGGTAGAACTGATAGACAGCAGTCCTGAATAAATCGGTAAAAGTCTGTAGAAGCAGGTATAGATTTTATCTATAAATTTTATTACTTTTAGAAGATAAGGAATCTATAGAAAGATGATTTTTGCTAAAAAATACCTATTTAAATAGTCTGTTTCGAGTCTTTTACACCAAGAAAATATAGCGTTAATTTGGATGCATGCACAATCCATGTCTCGATTCAATCCGTTAATTATTACCAGAGTTATTCCATAAATACGAATAACCCGCGCACTCGCACACTAACTCCGCACATGACATGATAGTAAATAAAATTATGGACTTTTTGACATATAATAGTTTTTTTACCCAATTCTTAATTCAAAACTTATCTCTACTTAACACAATTTAACAAAAATAAAATTCTAACATGTCTACGTCATAAAATGATATAGAAGCATGTAGTCCTGGCTACAGATTCCCTTACTGCAATGTTCTATTGCAGTGTGTGTGTGTGGGGGGGGGGAGTTAAAATATTTCATTGACACAAACAGCTTCACGAGGCACTGAGAAATAAACACAATGCAAAGAAAAAAGGTGGTACCCACTTAAAAAAAAAAAATTTGTTTATCTTTTCACAATATTTCAAACCAGTGTTTTTCTTTATATGTGCATGCTTATTGGATAACAGTGATTTGTAGGTTTGCAGACTTTCTGTGTAATACTTTTTAAACATATCAACATATCATAAGTATAACCTATCAGATTAACCCCCCCCCCAAGTACAAATTATTTTGAAAAATTTGCTTTTAATTATTCTGCTCATTGGTGTGTATATATTGCTTTTTGATAAGTGTGAGCTAAAAATATTTTTATTTGTTAGTTGGCATTATGAAATTTTTCAAAAGAATAATATCTCTTCATCCCAAAATAATAGTGTTGATGTATTATTCTTTGTAAAATACTATACCTTTGCATAAAGTCACCACGAACTTAAGTAATTCCTGTGAAGAGATTGCCTTAAATAGTTGTGAAAATTGTTTTACATATTTCTCATTAATCAATCCATCCATCCATCCATTGCTAGTCTTCTATAGCTACTACCGTTTCCTGTATCCTGTACTCCAGAGGTTGTGTAGTACCAGTCATCATGTTGCAAGCCTGTTTTCCTGATCGAGTATGTCTTCTCTCCATGCTGTCCTTGGTATACCTCATTTCTATTGGCTAGGAGGAAGCCAGTATAGAAACTTTTTGGACCAACGATCAGGCATCTGTGCCATGTGGCCACACCATATGAGGCGCTTATCTTTATAGTGTCTAAAATTGTTGTGCCTCCTTGTATCCTCATTTCTAATACACCGGAGTCTGGGCACCCCACAAGACCTACTCCAGAAGTCCATTTTCACTCTTTGGAGCCTTAATAAGTTCTTTGATTTGTCACTCAAGTTTCTGAACCATAGGTGAGTTATATTTTCTGAGATAACAGAGTAAATCAATTTTTTGGTAATGGGTTATTTTCCCACTCCAGAGCACAAAATTCAGCTTGTCATTATTCCCTGCCTCAAAAATAAGTGTATCACAAATTTAGGATTAATGATGTTCTCTTGAACAAAACAAATTAGTAAATGCTTTGTTTTCAGAATTCGAGTGAGAGCTGTAAACAGTGTTGGTGCTGGGCCATTCTCACAAAGTATGCGAACAAACACGTTACACCTGCCTCCTCCACCACCTGTACTAACGTGTCCGAATGTAGGTCACAACTACCTGAAGCTCAAGTGGGGAGATGGAAAGAATCCTCAGTTTACACAGTACACTCTCCACATGGAAAACCCGAGGACTCCAGAGTATGTTGAATAAAAGAATTAAGTTGAACTTAATTGCTATTTTAACTCAATGCAATCCTTTATTACAAAAATAATGTTTGTTTCTTGCATTCTACTTTTTCCTGCTAATTGCACAACTGATAAATAACTTATAAAGGATGTCAGTGTTGTATTGTTGTTAGTATTCTAAATTGTCTTTTTTGCAGTTTATAAACTAACATTTCATTTTTAGTAATTTAGTGTTATAAATTGTCTATTAAATTATTTTACAAATTATTAAATAGTCTTAAAAACAATCCCATGTTTTGTGTAGGAGTCATCCACATTTGGTTTACCAAGGAACGAATCATAGTTGTAAAGTAAATAGATTACAAGAGCAGACTACGTACAGGTTTTCTATTGCAGCAGCCAATGATTCTGGACAAGGACTGCCATCACCTTTGTACGAGTTCTCAACAGCTGTCGCACCTCCACCACCCCTGAAAGGTATGTATTCTTTAAGGGACAGAACACCTGATTTTTTGATAAGCTGGTTCAGTGGATAAATGTGATGCAGACATGTTAGCAGCCTGCAGTAGGGTGCGCACATTCCATGTACCAAATTGTAAAACCAAATTCATGTCATTCAGGTTGTTTCCATGAGGCCAGTCGGGATAAATTTATTGAATTCTTCACAATGGTATAATTTTTACAAGACAAGGTTGTCAGCCCTGCATTCACTCCCCAACCTGGAGGGCCAGGAATTTTGATTTCAGTCTGTTCTTCTCCTAGGGAGTTGCCTTCACCTTGGCTCATCAGCTTTCCCTGCCCGCTCTCAGGAGGCTATCTAACTAAGCCCTTGTGTGTAGCCATTGACCCGCTAGTGGCTCCTTCACCCCCACACTACATATACATCCCGCACATGACCTACCAAGGCAGTACACAAGATTACCTCCAGGCTGCCTCGGCAAAACCCCCACCTCTCATCTGAATACTGACTCACTCCGCCAAAGAAGTGGGTTACTACAACCTTGGAATGGTTTACTGGGTGTACCAGTGCCACCTCGTGTAGGTGAGTGACAAAGACAGTTCTGTAGAGTCTAAATCATGTTTGTTGAATATGGATGAAAAGTTTAAGTTATCTGCTACAATAGACAGTCAAACCCATTAATTCTTGAGGATTTGTGAGGCACAGTATCAAACAGTATTTAATGTGGCCAGCATGTTGTGTGTCATTCCATCCTCATTTGCATCAGTCATTTTTATCGTCAGTTATTATAAAAGTTGGATTCAAAAAAGTCTTGTAACTAAAAATTTAGACAATCCGGTGTAATCTAAAAATCAGCTCTAGAATAGAATTGTGTGTCATTATTTTGTAATGTCTTCAATACTGTGTGTGTGTGTGTGTGAAGCTTGAAGCTGTAACGTTTATTTTGAAAATATTTATAAAATTGTACAAGTAGTAAATAATAGCTAAAAATAATGTGTACTAGCAGTTATATTTGACAAAGAAGTATGTGAGGGTGTGTGAAGGGAAAGTTTGTAAGACTGTCCTTTTGGCATTGTAACCTACAGACAGCTTGATGTGTTACGGCTGTAAAGTTAATTGTTTGACAAAGGAGTAACACTTACTAGATGTATGTGAGACGTTGTATTTCGCATCAGGCAGCTGCTCTGAGTGAAGAAAGGCATAACCCCCAATAAACCAATCTACCCTTTTTAAAAACTTTGACACAGACTGAAAGCAAAGAGTTTGTCAATTCGATACGGTACAACATTAGATGCCAGAACAATTGCAACGTAGAAATTTGACGAAAGTCGTGATTACAAAGGAAGATTCGTTCCAGACTCAAAACAAAGCCAGAGTGCAACTTGAAGATAAACAATGGTGCAGCAGATCGAACAATACCAGTATTGTATCTATGTCAAAGCGTAACAGAAATTGGACACTAGGAGACGGCCACGAGATACAAAGAAATGTCGCCTGATTTACAAGGGGAAAGTGAAACTCACGAATTCTGGAGTGCTTGAATGAGATTCCTAGTAAATAGAGAAAACGGCTGTAGAAACAATCAGGACGAATGGTAGTTCAACAAGAGAATCACGTGTAAAGCAGAGATACTCGAAAACCAATGACGAATATACAATTTGTCACACTGGCTAAAGAACCAATAAGAGTATCCAAGCAGATGGAAGATTCAGCAGAGGTAGGAGGGAGGAGAGTTTACTTGGTAGATCTCAGAACAGAAAAACGGCAGTCTAGTACTCATCTACAAAGTGATCACCACGAGTCATCTTAACTCGGTAACAATGTTTAGTCATCGATTCATTACATAAGCGTGAACAACTACAAGTGTTCGACACAATTTCAGAAGTGCGCATATCTAGAGTCTTGAGAACGGTTACTTCAGTGCGAACATTCAATTTCTCAAAGTGAACAATGAAGTGAATACGACAAATCGTACGAAACTCGTTGTTATAATTCTCACTAAATTCTAAACTCATAGCAAGAGAGTTGAACAGTTAATCGCGTTCGACAGACTATTAGTATAAAGTAATATCACGCGAAGTCAACATGTAAAACAGACTTTACAATTAATTAACTTCACCGTAATTTAAACAAAGTGTCGGAGAATACGGATACACAGTACAATACTAAGTGAAGACAAATTCAATTAACAGACATTCTACAATTACAAATAATTCACAAGAAACTATAAACATTACAGCAGCTTTTATATAATACAGAACACATCAACAGAGAGACTCAGTGCATATTCTACAACAGAGACATTAGACATAAAATCAGCAATCTAAACAACTACTTTAAAAAAACATTATACATGAACTTTACCAACATCAATTAAGGACACTCATATTCAACACAATACGAGTGCCGTGAAAAGTGAACAGTTCGAGAATTCTTCAATAATTAAACAGTGATCGTGAGGTGCAATGACCGCGAAGGGATACGTAATCTACAACGACTACGGAGACCAGCAACTACTAAACACAGAGGACCACATGATGTCACCGAGAGTATGAACTACGAATAATCAACGCTCTCAAACTAATGGTACTTTAGAGTTAAGTCAATAAACTCAATTCATTCAAGTCAAAGAACTCACACTAATAATTAATTAACCTTGAGAACTGCCTCTCAGTGTTCTGCATTCGACTGAAGCGAAATAAAACGTCAATTAGTAAATTCTTAAAAAAAATCATATCTAAACAGTAATCTAAATTTGCCAAATACAATTGTAGATTATAATTTACAATTATAAGTGTTAGAAAATTATTAAATGTTAATTAATCGCGATTTCAGAGATACTCATTGTTAAGATAAGAGAAGTGATTCTACTTAAGGAAATATCCATACAGAGTGTTATATTTGTAATTTGCTACAACTTAATTAATTAAATAAGCATTAGACATAATATTGTTGTTGTGTGTTTGGCAAATGTATCCGTTATATCCACATCCTTGTAGATATGAGGTGGCGCCCGGGAAATTGAAACATTTTGGCAGTAAGTGATTTTTTAATTATTAATTTATTACTTGTTTAACCACCCCAAGTAAGAATTCTTTATATTTGGCGCCCAACGTGGGGCAAAATCTAAATTTAGATTTGTCAAAAAGGCGGATGAATGAATTGAGTTAAATAAGTTAACTAAACTGAGAATTAGAAATAAAATATAAGTATTAATAAATAGAGTAGACATTAAGAACATAGGGCTAGTAATTGTAACTACAGTTGCTTAGTCACGGTTCGAATATATACGGTATATGTTGACGCGAAGTAAGGCACGCAAAATGGAAAAAGAAACACCTTATACGACAGTGGCCAGTGAAGAAGAAACACAAGCACCAAGGAGAGCTGAGGAGAGCGAAGAGATGGAGATATATAACCAAATGGGAGATCCTCAAGTCATAGCAATGATGGAGGAAGAAATCAGAACGGATATTGAAAATATAAGGCCAGAAGGACCACAGCCAAAAAGTGAGCTGCAAATGCTATACGAATTGATGAAAGAAGATAACAAGAAATTACAGAATAAATTAGAAATAAGTCTGAATAAATTACAAGAAGACAATAAGAAGATACGAGAAGACATTCAAGATGTTAAAGTAAATCAGAAGAAATTAGAAGAAAAGTTGAAGTAAATCAGAATAAATTAGAAGTAGCTATTAAGAATATTACAGTAAAGCACACTAAGTTAAGAGAGGAGATAAAAAACGATATGAACACGTTGCATGACAAATTAGTTGGTGATATTCAAATAGTGAATAAAACATGGCGTGAAGCATTGAATAAGACTGAGCATAATTTTGGCGAGGTGGTACAGCAACAAAGTGAAAAATTTAAGTGTGAATTACAAAAAACTACTAAAAACTTAAGTGAAAATTTAAATCGAATCAATCAGGAAGTGAGAAGAGAAATAAAAACAACGAAAGAGGTCGTCCGAGAAGAAGTCAGAAATATTTCTACCGTAAACAAAGAAGAAATGGAAGAACAGTTAAGAAAATTAGCTGAAGAAAAGGGTCGACGCATTGACGAGATAAAAGAAGATCAAGAGCAATTAAAACGAAAATTAACAGAGTTGGACGAAAATTAACAGAGTTGGAGTCAAGACCAATGGTAAACAACCAAAATACTATTGTGGCTAACCAAGAACAGTTAAAGGAGGTACGGTACAACGGACGAGACGCCTACCCCATGGAATTTCTAAAAGAATTAAAAGAGGTTAAAGAAATATATTACCCCAGCGGAGGTATTAAGTGGATTAGCAGGCATCTAGAGGGTGAAGCAACAGTATGGTGGAGAATTGTACAATCCCAAATACATACGTTTGAACAATTCGAGGAGGCGTTTACCAAGAAATTCTGGAGTCAACAAATTCAAGAAAACATCCGGGACAGCTTGGAGTACGGATGTTATTATCCGAATGGTAAACTCACTATGGTGCAATACCTCGAGAATAAAATTCTACAGTGCAGACAACTGATCCCACCAATCTCGGACCAGCATCTAATTCGCAAACTTGCACGCCACTATGGTAAGGAAATAGAAGTTGCCATCATAACTAGAGGCGTCCAACAAGTAGATCAATTTGAAAGCTTATTAAATGAGTTTACTACCATTCAACAACGAGAAATGAGAGGATCGTATTGGCAGCCACAACAGACAACGGTTGACAACGGTGGAAGACATATTAACAATGGCTATCATAAAACGAAGGGTATGAAAGTGGAGACTGAACACGAGGGTCACAGACCTGGGTGGCGCAATAAACAAACGTTTGGTACAGAGGATAGGGGAACAAAACAGCCCATTGTCAACACAGTAACAATTGAGCATCAACAACCTGGCCCTTCACAAGAATCACGTACAAAAAACGACCAGCCAACCCACTGTCGCGGCAACAATACTTAGCTAGTAGAAAAATAAATAACCAGTTAGACGTAGCATTAGATTATATTGATATTCGTGAAGAATTGGATAAAATGGATGAAGAAGAAGAAACCACTAATTTCTCGTACAATAAATGTCCGGAAATAAAAATAAAATTAAATAATGTAGAAGTAACTGCACTAATTGATTCGGGGAGTCAATTAAACGGCATTGCCGAAACGTGGTTCAACCATAATAAAGATAAATTAGGTAGAATCGAGCTATTAAACTTATCGAATACCAATATAAAAGGTGCATTCGGACATAAATCAAAATTAATACGAAAACAATTACTTTTAGAAGCTGAGATTGATAATTATAAATTTGACTTAGTATTTTTTATCATCCCTGGACTGAATAAAGACTGTATACTAGGAATAAAGATGTTGAAGGAAGGTGAGTGTACTATAGATTTCCAGCAAAATGTAATGCATATTAAAAATAGAAATTATAAGAAAAATGTAGAGGATCCTAATGAAATTGTACATATACATCAGATCGCTTTGGATAAAGAAACGGCCGATGAGGAATTTATTAACTTTCAAGAAGCTGTCGAAGAGTTAACTAATATAAATACAGAAACGAAGAAAAAATTAACTAAAATATTAATGAAAAATGGAAATCTATTCTGAGAAGAACCAGGCCGAATTCATGGATATGAACATGAACTACGTATCACGGACAACACCCCCTTCTTCCAAAAGGGATGGCCTATACCAATTGCCTATCAAGACAAAGTCGAAGAGGAGATCCAGAAAATGTTAAGATACGGAGTGATCGAGCGAGCGAGCAGCCAATATATCAATCCCATGGTGACAGTTATAAAAAAGGACCAGAGCGTAAGATTGTGTTCGGACGCCAGGAAGTTAAACAAGGTGATGATACCTGACTTCGAAGGGGCACAACCAATCAACGAGCTCATTGCTAATTGCGGAGGAGTAAAATATATGTCATTGATCGATCTACGCTCCAGCTTCTGGCAGGTACCACTTAAGCGAGAATGCAGGGACTTCACCGGGTTTCTATATAAAGGAAAGACCTACCGCTTCACAGTCACACCGTTTGGATTAAAGACAAGTCTGGCCAGCCTGACGAGAGGATTGGATACTCTGTTGTCAGATGCAGTCAAGAAATTTACGATAATATATGTAGACGACTGCCTATGTCTATCTAACAGTCTGGAGGAACACCTCACACATTTAGATCTATTATTGACCAATTTATACGAAGCAAACATCACAGTGAACTTCAAAAAATCACAGTTTTTCCGTAGAGAAATTAATTATCTTGGTTACTGTTTATCAGTAGAAGGCCTTAGTCCTATGACAGATAAGGTAAAGGCAATCCAAAATTTTCCATGTCCAAGAAATCAAAAGCAACTAAAAGGGTTTGTAGGACTTACAAATTTTTATAACAGATTTACCAGTCGATATGCTGAAACAACATCTTTATTAATACAATTGTTAAAGAAGGAGCGCAACTTCAAGTGGACGGAGCAGCACGACCGACAATTTAAATTAGTCAAAGAATTATTTATAGATACTGTAATTTTAAAACACCCAGATCTCAAGAAGCAATATTATTTACAAACGGATGCCAGCAACTACGCACTAGGAGGGCAATTGTTTCAATATGATGACGAAGGACGCATCGCCGTCGTAGCTTTTACTAGCAGAACTTTCAAAGGTGCTGAATTAAACTATCACACAACCGAGAAGGAACTGCTGAGTATCATACATTGTTTGAAGAAATTTCGGATATACTTATTAGGACATAGATTCACAATCATAACAGATAATAAAGCTCTCACATTCCTACACAAATGTCACCTATCAAATGCTAGAATTACCCGCTGGATACTGAGCATCAAAGAATACGATTTCGACATTGTGCATTGTAAAGGCAAAGAAAATATTGTAGCCGACATACTAAGCCGAAACCCAGAGGACGCTATGGACAGCAGTGATGTCAGTTTTAGTGAAGAGATGGAAATTAATCGTATTACCTTGAAATTGGATAAGAAAATAATGAAGGATATAAAAAATATTGAGAAATTGCAGTGCCAAGATCCTAAATTGAACAAAATTATTTGTGAATTAGAAAGTAAGGAAGACTCTAAATTAAGTAATAAATATCAATATGTTAAAAAAATCCTATACCGACAAGACAAGAAGTCATGGAAAATATATGTACCGAATAACATGAAAGAAAATTTAATTCAAGAATTACACGTTGTATATGGACACTGCGGCATACAAAAAACCGAAAGACTTTTTCGAGAGTACTTTACTGGAGACAGAATAAACAAAACGATACATCAAATCATTACTAAGTGCGATACATGTCAGCGATGTAAGGATCATCATAAGAATAATGTAGGAGAAACCATACCGATGCTGCCAAAGAAGAAAGGGGAGTTAATCAGTATGGACTACTATGGACCCCTAATTACATCAACTGGAGGTGTTAAATACATTCTTGTTATCATCGATAATTTCACAAAGTACGTCAAACTTTATGCGTTGAAAAGAGCTACAACTCGTGCTACCATAAATAGACTCAAACAATATATAGCGTCATGGGGAAAACCGTTATCAATTGTCACTGATAATGGGACCCAATTCACTACTAATATATGGACAAGGAGTTTACGAGAACTAGGAATTAAACCGAAGTTTACCGCTATTCGGAACCCTTGTACAAATATAGCCGAGAGAACTAACAGACAACTAGGCAACTTATTTCGAGTATTTGTCAAAGAGAAACACTCAAATTGGGCCAAGTATATCCAAGCCATTGAAATTTGTTTAAATGAGACACACCATAGTACCATTGAGATGAGTCCAATCGAGGCACACTTTGGAAAGAAACCAACCAGAGAGTGGACCAAATTTATTGACAGAAGTGTGATTTCCGAACCAACTACTTATAAGCCGGAAGACATTTATTTAAGGATTAAAGAAAAGAGAGAGCGACATGCAAATAAGATGAACCAAGGAGAACTAACAACATTCGCCATCGGTGACCTGGTATTAGTTAAAACATGTCCAATATCCGATGCAATGAATAAGATAATAGCGAAATTTTGCGACCTGTACGAAGGACCATATAGGGTTGCGAAGCAAATAAGTAAAGCTACTTATACGTTAGAATATTTGGACGAGAAGAAAGGAACAAGAGGAAATTTCAATGTCCGACAGCTAAAGCAATATATTACCTATAACGTAGCAGGCCTCCAAGAGGTGCACCCTGGGTAACGCTAAATCTGCTACAGCGACCGCCGTTTTCTCGAGCCTCAGCCATCATGGCACATGCGATCGCCACTAGAAATCCAACCCGCCCTTATGAGGGCGCGGACAATCACCTCCGCATACTGTATTGGAATGCGGGTGGACTGAGCAATGCAAAACACTCTGAGTTAAAAACTAACATTTCAAAATTTGACGCTGACATCATTGTTATTGTCGAAGCTGGCGCTTCTACCGAAGCCACACATTTTTATGAAATACCCGACTTTTCGCTCTATGTTTTAAAGAGATCAAGACAAGTTGCCTCTGGCATCATCGTATTTGTTCACAACTCTATGGCAAGTAAAGAAACTATCGTCCATGAAATGGATGACAACGACAAACTAGAAGCCATATGTATCGACGCCTGGAAAAATGGAGTCCACTTCAAAGTTGTTGGCCTCTACAACCCGCCCAGCAACGTACCAAACCTGGAACCAATAGCCAACCTATGCCAGTACCGCAACACCATCATTTTGGGAGACTTCAACGCTCACTCAGCCCGATGGGACTACTCAACTACTAGTGCAACTGGAAAGGCAGTAGAAGACCTTATAGACCACTCTGCTATTATTAGAATTCAATCTGCACCTACATTCCTATCTTACGCTGGCCACACAAGCACTCCAGACCTTGCACTGGTTCATGCAAACCTTACCTCCAGATCGGAACTGTCCCTGGAAGACCCCATGGATGGTTGTGGACATCGTCTAATGTACCTACGGGTTCAAATGAAATGTCAACATCCCCGTTTCCATAAAGTAACCCGGTGGAATTTCAAGAAAGCCTGCTGGGACAAGTTCTCTGAACTATCCGATTTGTATGTCACTGAAGACATGGTGCAAGATAACCCTGACGCCTCAGTCAAACTTATCGTGGAAGGCATACTACGTGCAGCTAACGAGAGCATTCCAAAAGGACAAGTTAAGAAATACTCACCTATCTGGAGTAAATCGCTGGACGCCCTTAAGAAAGAGCGGAATACTGCTAGACGCCGAGCAGAAAAGTCCCATAGCTTGGAACACTGCATCATGTTAAGGAAAGCTCAGGCCAAACTGAAACGTGCTGTTATACAATCAAAAAGATCTGTCTATAGATCCTTCGTATCCAAACTGGACTTCCGGAAAGATCGGATCAAAGCTCACAAGTTTATATCCAGCTTGAACAATGAAAAATCTTCTCGTCACTGGCAACCCATTAAAGTGAATGACAAACTACTCACCAGCTCCAGAGATATTGCTAAGGCATTAAGTAAAAATTACGCTACAATAAGCAGACTCCGTGTAAACGCGAATGAGCGGAAATCTATCTCCGACATTAAAGTTTCCTCTTGTCAAACCGAACAAGACTTCCTCATCTTCAACAAGGACTTTTCCCCAGATGAGCTCTCTCTTGCCATCAACTCGCTAAAAAAAGGAAAATCTGCCGGACCAGACGAGGTCTTCCCGCCTTTCATTAAGAATCTTGGCAAGAAAGCACTAAAGACTCTCTTAAAACTAATCAACCTAACATGGAATGCACGTGTGCCCCAGCAATGGAGAAAAGCCGAAGTATTATCAATACTGAAAAAAGGCAAGCCTGCGAACAACCTAAATAACTACCGCCCTATTTCACTAACTAGTGTCTGCTCTAAAGTTACTGAAAAAATGGTCGAACACAGACTCCGGGAATTTCTAGAGTCTAAAGGAGCCATTAGCGACTGCCAAGCAGGATTCCGTAAGCACAGAGCAACCATGGACCAAGTTGTAAAGTTTACTCAGTCGGTAAAGGACGGTTTCCACAGAAAACAATCCACTGTAGCCGTCTTAGTGGACTTTAAAGCTGCATATGACAAAATCTGGCGCGGTATGCTTGTTCACAAACTTAAGAAACTAGGAGTAAACGGGAACATGCTAAAGTGGATACAAAGCTTCCTCTCGCAACGCTACATACGATGCAAATTCTTTAACGCAACTTCCCCATACAAACTACTACGTCAAGGTTTGCCGCAAGGGGCGGTACTAAGCTGTCTCCTTTTCAACGTAATGATAGACGACCTTAAGAATGCATTTCAAAAAATTCCAGGAATCTCATTCCTCTTCTTTGCTGACGATGTCCTGTTGTGGGCTACTGGAAGCAACGTAAATGCCCTCGTAGAAGCTCTAAACAAGGCTCTTTTTAACCTCGAAGTATGGTCAAGCCTCAACAAAATGGAAGTTAGTACCGATAAGACAGTGTCTCAACTCTTCACCATGTCCACTAGGGCCCCGGTAATCAATTTAAAATTCATGGGATCACCTCTAAGACAAGTATCGCTGTCCAAGTATCTGGGAATCAACCTCGACAAGAAACTATCTTTCAGAACCCATGTCACAAGTACGGCCGAGAAGGGTCAGAAACGTATCAATCTTCTCAAGAGACTAACTGCTACCAAGTGGGGAGCCACTCAAGATGTTCTATCCACGGCCTACAAAACATACGTCCGTCCAGTACTTGAATATGGCTCGGAAGTCACCTCACTTGCTAGTAAAACCAACCTAAATAAATACGACGTTGTCCAGAATAACGCTCTAAGAATTATAACCGGAGGAGCAAAATCAACCCCAATAGCGGCCATGCAACTTCAAACTGCCATCGAGCCTCTAGATAGCCGGAGGGATAAATGCACGCTTAAGTTTTGGGAAAGGGCTAAGAGAGTGGATGGGAATCACTGGAATGGATACAGAAGTGCAACCCAACGACTCAAAACCCAAACTTCGCCTCTAACTCACGCTGAAGCTCTTATAAGCAAGTACCAACTATCATTGGACCGTCGGGCTCCCATACAGTACTACAATGCAGTGGCAAACGCTTTACCTGCAAAGCGGCTTGACCTAATCAGCCTAACAACCAACAAGGCCGAAGCCAACCCTATCGAGCTCAAGTCGTACGCCATAGAAACCATCAACCTTAGGTACCCTGCGAATGATTGGCTCCACATATACACTGACGGCTCATTCCTACCTGAAACGAGGGGAGCAGGCGCGGGATGGTTTTGTAGCCTCTTTGAGAATTCAACAGCTGTGGGAAGAAACGCTAGTAACTTCGATGGTGAGGTGTGCGCAGTCTACGAAGCTTCCAACCAGCTACTAGCCAAGACCTTAGCACCAGGAAAAGTGGTATTTTTAATCGACTCCCAGTCCACAATTCTTGCGCTCACCAGCAACGCTCCCACCGACTGCCTGAGAACAATTCAGTGCCGCGCGAAACTTGCAGAGCTGATGTCAACCGGATGGAAACCCATCCGGTGGGTGCCAAGCCATGTAGGAATTCCTGGCAACGAAAGAGCCGACGTCAAAGCCAAAGAAGGAGCAGAATCGGAGCAGCCGGACGTGCCGCTTACTCTTAGTAGAGCCAATAACCTCATCACCTCAGTTATAAACACCTCCACACAAAGAACTCTAAAAACCCTGGGTACTGGTAAAAAGTGGGAAAGTCTTGCCACCGTAGGACCAATACCGAGACACCTGGACAGAGCTGAGGCCGTCGCCCGTTTCCGCCTTACTACCGGACATGACTACTTGCAAGGTCATCTACACCGCATCGGCCTAGCTGAGAACGAAACCTGTCCGCTTTGCAACTCCGGAAGAATGGACGGAGAACACTTACGGGACTGCCAAGCACTCACATACCCGACCGACGACATAACCAATCGCTACTGGGAGGCTCGACGTCGAATGGTTGAAGAACCACGTACGGGCGTTGGCTAAAGTAAAGTAAGTAAGTAATATATTACCTGACAAGAAGAGCAGTAAAAGGAAATAATGCGTTAGTAACGATCGGTTACGTGAGTAAGCAAATTGTAGCACTCATATAATAAATATGATATAATAAAGTTATGTATAATAATTGTAAAATTTTAAAGTAATAATCGAAGTAAGGTTATCAACTGACGATGTATATCAGAGTAAAGATTTATATTTTGTATATTATGTATAAGAATAAAAGTATATCTAAGAAAAACAAAACAAAGACATTGAACAATGACTAACAATGAAAGTAATGATAAGAACTAAGTGATAATTAATATGATATTATGAATTTTTTGTTGTTGTATGCATTTGCAAGTAGAAAATTATTGACAAATGAAAAATATATATAAGTGGATATTTAACTAATAGAAAGTAAGAAAGAACAGTAATAGTATCTAGGTGAATAATTATATGTAAACAGATGTACATAATGAATTAGATAGTTGTTAATTCTATATTATGATATGTTAGGAAGATAAGTGGTCTGAATGGATGGTAGTGCGTAGGATTGTAAACAATTGTATAGGTTAGAATAGCAAACAGAAAAAGTGAAACCGCTAGTAGGACCCTTTGCCAAGTAACAAGGTGTGAATGAGAGAGTGACAGGGGATGAATGGGAGAGGTCATAAATCTCAGCCCAGACACAAGGGTACACTGTAGACAGTTTCGAACGTAAACAAACCAAGTTGAACGTACTCGAACCCGTTAAAGGGATTACATCACTAGCAATAAATGTAACTCATTAGATATTTATACTTAATTAATTAAAATTTACATAATTAATTAAAATTTACATAATTAATTAGAAAAAAGGGCACATATTTTATTATTTGATTTTGTTCCACGCCATCAAGTAATAAAAATTTAAGGACAATGTAACGTTTATTTTGAAAATATTTATAAAATTGTACAAGTAGTAAATAATAGCTAAAAATAATGTGTACTAGCAGTTATATTTGACAAAGAAGTATGTGAGGGTGTGTGAAGGGAAAGTTTGTAAGACTGTCCTTTTGGCATTGTAACCTACAGACAGCTTGATGTGTTACGGCTGTAAAGTTAATTGTTTGACAAAGGAGTGACACTTACTAGATGTATGTGAGACGTTGTATTTCGCATCAGGCAGCTGCTCTGAGTGAAGAAAGGCATAACCCCCAATAAACCAATCTACCCTTTTTAAAAACTTTGACACAGACTGAAAGCAAAGAGTTTGTCAGTTTGATACGGTACAACATTAGATGCCAGAACAATTGCAACGTAGAAATTTGACGAAAGTTGTGATTACAAAGGAAGATTCGTTCCAGACTCAAAACAAAGCCAGAGTGCAACTTGAAGATAAACAATGGTGCAGCAGATCGAACAATACCAGTATTGTATCTATGTCAAAGCGTAACAGAAATTGGACACTAGGAGACGGCCACGAGATACAAAGAAATGTCGCCTGATTTACAAGGGGAAAGTGAAACTCACGAATTCTGAAGTGCTTGAATGAGATTCCTAGTAAATAGAGAAAACGGCTGTAGGAACAATCAGGACGAATGGTAGTTCGACAAGAGACTCACGTGTAAAGCAGAGATACTCGAAAACCAATGACGAATATACAATTTGTCACACTGGCTAAAGAACCAATAAGAGTATCCAAGCAGATGGAAGATTCAGCAGAGGTAGGAGGGAGGAGAGTTTACTTGGTAGATCTCAGAACAGAAAAACGGCAGTCTAGTACTCATCTACAAAGTGATCACCACGAGTCATCTTAACTCGGTAACAATGTTTAGTCATCAATTCATTACATAAGCGTGAACAACTACAAGCGTTCGACACAATTTCAGAAGTGCGCATATCTAGAGTCTTGAGAACGGTTACTTCAGTGCGAACATTCAATTTCTCAAAGTGAACAATGAAGTGAATACGACAAATCGTACGAAACTCGTTGTTATAATTCTCACTAAATTCTAAATTCATAGCAAGAGAGTTGAACAGTTAATCGCGTTCGACAGACTATTAGTATAAAGTAATATCACGCGAAGTCAACATGTAAAACAGACTTTACAATTAATTAACTTCACCGTAATTTAAACAAAGTGTCGGAGAATACGGATACACAGTACAGTACTAAGTGAAGACAAATTCAATTAACAGACATTCTACAATTACAAATAATTCACAAGAAACTATAAACATTACAGCAGCTTTTATATAATACAGAACACATCAACAGAGAGACTCAGTGCATATTCTACAACAGAGACACAAGACATAAAATCAGCAATCTAAACAACTACTTTAAAAAAACATTATACATGAACTTTACCAACATCAATTAAGGACACTCATATTCAACACAATACGAGTGCTGTGAAAAGTGAACAGTTCGAGAATTCTTCAATAATTAAACAGTGATCGTGAGGTGCAGTGACCGCGAAGGGATACGTAATCTACAACGACTACGGAGACCAGCAACTACTAAACACAGAGGACCACATGATGTCACCGAGAGTATGAACTACGAATAATCAACGCTCTCAAACTAATGGTACTTTAGAGTTAAGTCAATAAACTCAATTCATTCAAGTCAAAGAACTCACACTAATAATTAATTAACCTTGAGAACTGCCTCTCAGTGTTCTGCATTCGACTGAAGCGAAATAAAACGTCAATTAGTAAATTCTTAAAAAAAATCATATCTAAACAGTAATCTAAATTTGCCAAATACAATTGTAGATTATAATTTACAATTATAAGTGTTAGAAAATTATTAAATGTTAATTAATCGCGATTTCAGAGATACTCTTTGTTAAGATAAGAGAAGTGATTCTACTTAAGGAAATATCCATACAGAGTGTTATATTTGTAATTTGCTACAACTTAATTAATTAAATAAGCATTAGACATAATATTGTTGTTATGTGTTTGGCAAATGAATCCGTTATATCCACATCCTTGTAGATATGAGGTGGCGCCCGGGAAATTGAAACATTTTGGCAGTAAGTGATTTTTTAATTATTAATTTATTACTTGTTTAACCACCCCAAGTAAGAATTCTTTATAAAGCTTTTTCAAGGCAGGTATTGTACTGTTTCAGCTCCAAGAGCATATGATGTAAGCAACCGAACGTGTACTGTAGAGTGGTTAAGTAGCAAGCCTATGGGTACAGATCCTGTTATATATAGTTTGCAACTCTCCAGGCTTCGTGACCAGGAATATAAACAGGTATAATATTGTTTTAAGACATAGCATAGTGGTAAAGTTATATATCAGAAACTCATATGTGTAGCATTTATTATAGAAACGGTTTTAAAACAACCAGAATACTTCACCAGTATTATAAGTAACCCTTTTGCCATGTAAGTTGACTATACTCGATCTGGGTTTTTACCTTTCGCTGCTGTAATCAACTTCCGTCACACAATCATATGGCAGCATTAGAATTGCCTTCTGATTAGTGTCATGATCTATGGAAGCCTTAAGATCTAGATATTAACAGCTGATAATGGCTGTCATTGTTCTTACTATAGAAGTGTACTTTGTTTATTTACGTAATGCTGTGTGTAAACATTCTACAGCCCTTTGTTCCTTTTATTCTTATGTTTAATGTACTTTTACAGTTTTTAAATGTATATTTAATTTTATGGTTTTATGATTTGTATACATAGTTCTCATCAGTGTAATAGTGTTTTCAGAATTTAGTACACATATATTGGGCGTTAGGTTATACTTCATATTTTATTTTTACTTTTATTTATTAGTTTCACACCTGATATATTACAGACAACTTTATACAAACTGATAAATACAATTGCCAGTTAACTAAACATTTTCAACATAGCGATAATAGCAAAATAATAATTTTAGTCCTACAATTTGTTTTAAGAAAATGGGATAAACTAACCATATTTTGAAGATAAGATATGATCAATCATTCCATGAACTGTTAAAAAAAAATCAGGTTTCTTTTTTGCTCCTTTTATACAATTTATTGGGTAACTAGCTGATTGAGTAGAGCAAAAGTGTTAAATTATTTTAGAGACTATGTATATTAAAGTATTATGCTCTAGTGAACATAAAATGAAACATTTGCAGTGCAGATAATCTTTTATGATGTTTGTAATTTCAAGTCTCTTTTGTGTAAAATAATATACTTAATCCAGAAAGGGACCAGTTATTTTTATAAAATTGCTAACAAATTATTTGCATAATATATTATAATTTGAGTAAATTCAGTTATTAATATACCCCCTGGATATGTTACTAGCATATTGCAGGGTAAGACAGTGGTGGGGCTGCCATCTTTGGGCTTAATGTCCAGCCTGATTTTCTGTCTGGGTTGTCTTTCATAAACTGGCTGTCTTACCAGGCTAAAGAGACCAGTTTACCCTGTTTGAGATATCGTTAACAGTCTTTAATATATTGGTTTCTCCTTGCCTCCCACATCCTATGCCGTACACCAACAAAGGGTCATCTGTGTATAAAGGGTAGTTTCTTACCCTAAGAACATGAGGGTGCCCTAACCTCTACTTGTTGACAAATAGAGGAGTGACATCTTATATCAGCCATCACTCTGTCTTCTGAACCGCATTAGTCACCTATAGTTGTTTCTTGTCACCACCACTTGAAGCTGCGGCTGGATAGGAAGAAACAGAATTTGCAGACATCAGTGAATGCAGGTTTCCCAGCCAGATACTGTATTTTCCATTATATAGTATCTACTGTAATGAAATAAAATTAGTTTAGTGTTATTGTCTTCATTGTCTAGAATATTGTTTTATAAAGTTTTTACCCACTAACTTTAACTAGGGTAAGCCTTGTAACAAATGCATAAATAAAATACTCTATAAATCTTCTTCATAAATAAAATGTAATTGTAACTGGATGCTAATTTTGTAACTGAAATGTGCTAGCAGAATGTGAATATAGTTGGGTAATACATATTGAGAATTTATCAGTTTGAATAATGTTGTTGTTTTCAGGTTTACAGAGGGCCAGAGACAAAAACACATTTGTCTGACCTGGAGCCAGGAGCAGAGTATTCAGTTCGAGTTTGTCCTATAAGACAAACTTCAAGCGGAGATTTGCCTGGTGCGGTTTCACCAGCGACAACTTTCTCTACAATACCGTTTGCTGAGCAGGCAACACCAACACACACTGCCAAAACACACAACACACATGTACGTATTATTATGTCTTTGTTGTTTAGTTGCAGATGGTGCATTCTATTAATCTCTGTTAAGTTTTTCTCTGTTGTGTAAACATATTTTATGTAATAAGTCAAGTCTTGGTTATATAGAAAAATCATTGGAATTGCAGTAAATTAAAGTCACATATTATTGTTTTATATATCATGAAATATTTGGATGAAAACTACCGTTTTGGTACATTGTGATAGGTTTTTTACATTGACAATTTTTTTTACACTGTCCAGTTTTTTTGCATTCTTTGTGACCATTGTCACATATGGTAGCTACCCAACCTCTTTTGCTTCCTGTTGATGTTGAAGTTCTCATGTCTCAGTTCCTGATTTTACAGCTTTCCAACCTCCTATCGCTATCCACTCTGAACAATCCCAGTAAGATGTTGATGGCTTGACTGATATGTTTTGTTGTTTTTGCAGACTGCCGCGCACAAACCACTAACAGACCAGCAGTTGTCAGTCATACTAGTTGGCATATTTGGTTTAGTTGCAATTTTAACAGCTGCAATAATGCAACATTTCATATACTAAACGAACTCGGGTCGGCCTACCTACTGACTACAGCAACTATCACACTGCTACTGATTGATACAAGTACTATTACTGCTACTATTACTGTTACTACTACTCTACTATACTACATTACAAAACGTAATTGTTTAGTAAGACACGTTGTCTGTGTTTGTATTATTAATATTATAATTAATTATTATATCATTCGTCTTAATGTAAACCTTATTTTAAGGTAGAAAGAGATGGATTGATTATAAATATAGATATATGAATAATGCCGACTGAAAAAAAACCAAGTGAAAAAATAATCTCTTATGTGTATTGGTACAGTTTAATATAGATCGGGATCTATGCATGTTGATGATCGAGTCTATTGTTGTAATATTGAATGTTACAGAGAATATATGTATAATTTATTGAGTGGTTATGTAATAAAATTAGAAAAAAGTTATGATGTCTCATAAACATTTTTTAAAGCATGTTTTTTATTATTACTATTATTATTTTGATTAGAAGACATAGATATAAAGTTCATTAACATTTTTTAAAGATTTTATATCATGTGTTAGAGGTAATTAACAGAATATTAAATGAAAACAATAAATACAGAAAAAACTATATAAAAATCTTATTTTCCTAACAAGTCTTCCACAGTTGCTTTCATATATAGGGACACGGTCTCTCACTAACAATGTTTGGAATTTTTATTATTTCAGTCAGTTCAGAGGTGTTACACAAATAATTTGTATATTTGTTTTTATATATTCCCAGAAACAGAACGTTTATTATTTTAAAAATAAATTGTCTTTTCAAAACAGTTGTATGCACGTAACTTCTGGTTTGATTACTTTTTAATTACTGATAAAAACGGCAGCTTCAATGGGTCAACAACTTGGCAGCACAAATATTGGGAAAATACCTGACAGTTAATTTAGTTTTTCACCTTCTAGAGTACGATACAGATGGTTGTGTTTATCGTGAAAGACATTAGTGCACCGAATGTGTCAAACCATTAATAGCATATTAAAAATAATAGAACTCATTTTTTCGTACTCTTGATCGTATATCTTTATTGCTTTTCTGTAAAAGGACTTTTGTATCTTAATTTAAACTTTTAGAAAATAACTTTAATATAGGAAATATTATTTTGTGTAATCATGAATACAGTGTCCACCATAATAAAACAGATATAAAATATCTGACACACACATATTCATACACACATATATCACAAATGATGTATAACTGTGTTTCTTTCCCAATATATAAACATGTTTTCATTTTGTCTGTGTGTTTAACGCATCAATGTGAGTAAATTTGTTCAAGATGTAATAAATGTGACACACCTGGCAAAAATAACTGGTGTCTGTTGTAATTTATGCACCATTTAATCGGTACACAAAGATCTGCTGTTCGGCCAGGTGCATTGCAGTCAGTGTTAACTGATACAACATTTGTATTCCTACATTAGTAAAGAAAAAAAAGAGGACCATTAGAAGCGTATTGCTTGCGTTTTGTTTTCCTTGTATTAATCGTGTCTGTGTATTGGTGCTATATATTGTATATAAGTGTTTTTTGTTGCAAATGTTTTCCCACTGGCAGTTCTGAACATTGCTCGTGAGTAAGTGACATGTATTGGTAACTAAAAACAAAATAAAATTGGTTTATATATTTATTTTTATAGGCAATAAATATTTTCATATTACCTTAATCTGTTACTGCCACTGTTATTACTCTACTAAGGCAGTATAATAGGCTATGTTTATGTTTACTGATGAATTGTTTATTATTATAATTGTTACTGGTGTTTTTGGGCCTAACATGTATGTTTCACTGTTTAGAACAGGTATTTTTTATAGACATATTATATACTTATACAAAACATTTTTAAAAGTGGTTGCAACGATTTTTTTCACCTTAATTAGGTTTTTAAAAACTATTGCTTTATGAAGTCTTTCTAGTGTTATTATATGGCTTAGAACTGGTGAAGATTATATTGTTTTATGTCAATAGGGTTACTAATTTTATGGCATTTTCCACTTCCACGTTTGTCTTTCTTGTAAATGAAATTGGTAGTATAATTATTCTGTATATACAGTAAAAATACTAGTCTTTATTTATTTATGTTTTGTTTTTAAATTTTAATTGATAATTTTTAATAAATCAAATTGTAGAAAAAGCTTGTGTGATTTCTTTTTGTAGATTTCTTTGTAATATTTGTAGTTGTTTATCACACTGTAAAAGTGTAATTAACAAATATCTGGGTTTTGGGGTGTTTAATGTATTAAATAAACTTGTTTATTTAACAATTAATGTGCGATATGTCATTATCTATTACTCATTGCTGAGTTAAAAAGTGTTGATGTTACACATCACGTATAGTAAGTTCCAAGTAAAGCCTGATCTATAAGCAACATGCAGCATTTCTGATATTGTATTTGTTGGTTTCGAAAAATTTTTAAGAACTACCCTGACCGTATAGTTATGTGTACACGTAGGTTTAGAATATGAACTCAAACAATTCTAAGGAATCTTGAAGAGTGAAACCAGGCCTAGGTAGAAATAGGTATGCTTTTTGTTTCCAAGTCCAGTTGTTTCTGTAGCCAATAAGTTTAACCAAGCAGTATTGTCATTTAATCAAAGCGTACCTTATTTCTGCTGCAGTGAATATGTTAATATCTTATAAAAATGATAGCGTATTTAGTTTCTACAAAAAAGATAGATTCTTAAAGAATTTATATAATGAAATATAATGGTAAAATATATAAAAATATTACACTAAAAGACACTGAAAAAGAATTAACAAAGAAAGGATACTTTATAATCACCTTTTATTATACCTTAATGTAAAATTAAGATTGACAGCATTTAATGTTTGGAAGACAAAATTTCCAGTTTAGAAAAACTTTGTATTTCCTTTTTAAAATGCAAATGATTAAAAAAAGGTATGCTTAGGAATGGATAAGTATGATCGAAACTTTTTTTCAGCATTCTGATGTCTTAATTGCCACCTTATGTTCAAAACCTACAAATGTTCCTTTGTGTATGTATTTTTATTATTATTATTAATGTGTTGACAAATTGATGTCAGGACATACTACTCCCACAAGTTAGTATAACTTACAGAAAACTGGCTTTCAGCAATATGTACCTACAAGTTATGTGATATTTGTAATATATAATATTATATTTGAGTATATATGTTAAAGTGTTATCATTAATTATTATAAAATTGTTATTGCATTTTTGTGAGCGGTAATGTTATGAAAACATGTAAATGTGGAGAATATTGCAGTGAAGATGAAGTAGCTAAGAGCTAAGAGTTGTGTGAAGTTTAGAGAGTCAAGAGTTTGAAGAAAGATTTTCAAGTATGTATATTTATTAGAAAATTTTGCCATTTTTATATGTATAAAAGTAACAAATATTAAATTTACTGTGTAAAAATTTATTTCTTTTGGTTTCATAAATAAAACAGCTTTTTTATAAATTTTCTTTGAATTGTGTATATAATTAATATAACTTAATAGAAACACACACACACACACACACACACACACACACACACACACACACACACACACACACACACACACACACACACACACACACACACACACACACAAAAGACATACGTGCATCATTGTCATTTATAAATATTGTTAATTGTAAGTAAATGTATATTATGCTCAGATAATTAAGTAAAATTATAAATAGTCCAATATTTGACAAAAAACTAAAATTTTTACAATAAATAGGGTGCTAACTATTGGCCTAATTGTGTACTAACTACTTAGTAAACAGTTGAAATGAATGTTCAGAGCTGCCTTTATATAAATATATATACATATTTGTGCATTATATGTTTTATATATATAAATATAAATAAATAAATATATGTTGAATGTGGGTATATTCGCGTGATGGAAAGTCTGCCTTATTACCTAAGGTGCAATACTGATTATAGTTACCGACCTTCCTTGACGCAAAACTCTCAATATTTAAATTATTATATTATATTATATATAATTATTATTTTATTATTATTATATTATTATTATTATCATTATATTATTATTATTTTAATATCAAGAACTGTATATGTGTGATGGGATATGGAACATATTTTTTTATGCAGAGAATTAAGTGTAATAAAACTAAAAAAGAGTGTAAATGTATATGTGCATATAATGTGGATTGATTATATATACAATATGGTGAAAGAAATTTTTTTACTATACATGTAACAAGAGGTATTTTTATTGTTGTTTGTCTTCAGATTAAAGTTAGATGTATTTCAAAATGTGGCTATGTCGTGGTTCTAAAAATAAACACATAAAACTTTTTATGTGCCGTGTTTGAAAAGTAACATAACGTGTGTAGATTAGTCAGGAATGAATCTGAAAAATTTGTTTTACTGATTGTGTGATATAAGATCAATAAAATGGGGATGGACATAGTAGTGTACTTTAAACAGAACTACTGAGGCTCAGGCTTGTACGAGGAGCCCCATGTAATTCACTTATTTTTGTAGGTGTCTCGCTATTTCTCTGTCTGCAGTGTAGGATAAAAAGAGATACATTGGCCACTTCGTTATGTTTTTAAACTGGCTCTTAATTTTGTAGAGTTTAGAGACTGTTAGGCAACAAAAAGGAATAGTAAATTATTTATATTATTAAACTAACATAAAGGTGTTTAGTATTATCATTACCAAAGTAAGATGAAGCTGTGGAATTGGAGTGTGAGTTATGCAGTTTGTACATACTAATTTCTGTATGTGAGTGCAGTCAAGAGTCTCAGCTGGATGTGTTGTGTTTTGAATAATTAAATATAGATATAGTACTGTAATACGGTATATTTTAACAAGCGTTAGCCTACATGTATACAGTTAAAAATGTGGCCAATTATCATTACAGATAGTTTATTTCATGGAAATTTAAAAATATATTGTAAATTGTGGCAGTGTGATTTTTAATGGAAGTCGGGGGAATTTGCTATACACCAAGTCACAGATCAGTCAGTTTTGAAATCGCGTTCATATCGTGTTAATCTTTATTCAAAATACCAGTGGCTTCAGTATGTAGAACTTGGAAAATTTCATGTTACAGTCTGTCTCTTGTATAATTAAAAATCAATAATGCTAAAGGAAAGCACATTACACATTAGAGAACAGTGACAGATGTTTCACTGATATAGTGATAAAAATCTATATGAGATATAATAATTGTAATAAAAAACTGTTATTAGTTCCAATTCTGGGCAAGTTTTGCGTAAGAAGATAAAATTGTTTTTTTAAATTCTTTGCACTTTCATGTCTCCTATGTAAAGTGGGGTGGAATTATTTTCATATATTTTAAATACTTGTAAATTGATGACTAAAAAGACTAACATCTTTTAAATAATTAATATTATTCTGGCTAATTGTTGAAATGTTGTTTCTGTGTAAGCTGTAAAAAGGAAAAAGAACATATACATGAATAAATGATATGTAAGGGTTGTTGTTAAGGGCAGAACAGTATTTGTAGAAATTGTACAGTCAATTAATATGCCCATATCAGATTTCTTAATATAAGGTTACAATAAAAAAACATAAAAAGTGATTTATATTACATTTCAGATGAAACAATTCAAATATTTGGATGTTATGTGTTCAAAACTTATGTGCAACTACAATAACATAATGTCTGCGAGTCTGCTGTTCAAATAATTTCTACGTTTGTATTTTTTGTGCACATACGATCAGTTAACTTGGACACAATAACTGTTTAACATTTAAGTTAATGTCAAATCAACAAAATGACAAAATAAGGTAATTCCAGTTAATTAATAATGCTTTTTTCATTCACCATTTTGTATTTTTAAGAAAATCTGTGACGAGGTTAAGTCACATGGTTTTGTTTAGAAAATGAAGCCATTGTTAATCTCTACTTATAAAAAAAATTCATTCCTTGTTTTTAAATAAAAATATTTTTTTAAAGTTTATAAATATATGTATAAATAAATCTTCCGTAACCTACCTGTTTTGACTATTTGTTATTGGTAATTTTTGTTTTATTTTTTCCAGGTAACAGTGTGAATTATTGTTATTGTTATATATATTATATATATAAATATATTTGATAATGATAATTATAATAATAAATATATTTATTGATAATATATTATTATTGTTATTATTACAAACGCAGATAAATGACAAGATATAAATATATATATATTACATTATAATTATTATTGTACTAGGTATATATTAAAAAAATAAAATTATATATATACAAAAATAGTGACATGTTATATTTTATGTATGTGGAACATCACTATAATTAAAAATTTCCACTAAATTTGTAGTATTTTAAGTTTTATTTTCCCTTTAAAATAATTGTTTCCAGTATTTATTGCATACCAACATAATACCAACCAAAATTATTGTAGACACCTTACTTCATAAGTTAGACTAGAAAGAATTTTATATATGAAACCAGTAAACATACCAAATCACTGTTTTCAAAAGAAAAGAGCTTCAATAGTTTCAGCAGTCTCAGAAATACAAAACACAATCAGTTGTGGGTTTTTCTTTATGTTGTGTGTGTCTCCATGTCTGATGAAGCTGTTTGTAATAGTGAAGTATTTGGGTTTTGGAAATCTAACAGGGCCATCTATCAGATTACCTGCCTACTACATTAAAAACCTTTGAAACGGTCACCTATTGTTTACTTTCATTGCACCCAAGCAAGTCGTCTATTCATACATATTTAAGGAATCTCTAACCAACGTGGTTCCATCTAGTTTCTTGAAGGCCATTTTATTTAGATGGCGTACAGTGTTTTGTCAACATCGTGTTCTTTTGAAGCGTAGAGGATTAACACTACAGTGTGTAATCCACTGCCAGTGCATTTTGTTACACCACATTTTAAGCGGTAAACTAAACAGCGAGATGGATAAATCATTTAAACACCAATAGTATAGATTCATTTAAAAATTATATACTAAAGAGAGGCCTTAAAAACTGTGCTGAAGACTGGAAGCTTGTGAAAAAATCAACTGACTGTGTAAAGTGTGGAGGAAACGTGCATATTAATTACAGGCAAAATGGAACTTGATTTACAGATATGGGCCAAAAAACTGTAGAGTGACAAAACATGTACGGGAGAGTACTATCTTTGGACTTCCCACGAATTCATCCCGTCACCTTGTCCGTTTTAATTGCATGGATTTTGAAGTATCCTTTTTCTGTCACTGTGAGAGAGACTGGTTTGTCACAGCCAACAGCAAGAAAATTAATACATTCTTTTGGAGAAATTCTTGTTGTGTGACTGACTGAAAATTCTTGTAAAATTGGGGACGTAGGACAAACTGTCGAAGTTGATGAAAGTGCATTCGGTAGACGGAAATACAATCGCGGGCAACTAAGTAAGATTCGTTGGGTGTTGGTGGAACCCAAAAATAATCAGTATCTTTCCATGTTATCTTAAGCAGTTAGAGATACATTCTACGGAAGCGGAAAAGAAAAATATATGGTAAGTACTTAAAGTCATTAGTCTTATTTTTTAGGACGAACAGTAACAGAATAGTTACTGTTCAATCTGAGTACGCTCATTTTATTTTAAAACAATTTCACGGGGGCATCCTAAATTTTACCTGTTATACCTGCAGTCATTGTATTTTGGAACAATAAGCGACCCTTTTAAGGTTGTAAATGCGATTGTTTACAACTAAAGCAGGCAGTCTGACTAGGTGGGCCCATCAGGTTCCATAACCCAAATATCTTAATCAAACTAAGGTTTTTGCATATATGTGTTTGCAGTGGCGGCTCGTGAGTAATGAAATGGGAGGGGCACACAGTGGGGAGGATCTAAGGTGGGCCACCATTCGCGGTAATTAGTACTTAGGTAAAAAAATATAGAATGTCTTACCTGGTATTTCACTTTTTGTATAACAATTCCATTCTCCTGTTTTTAGATGTAGCGAATTCCTCTATCACTTGTTTGTTGAAATCTTGAATTCCATGAATCATTTTTTTTTCTGTGGATAGCATAGCCAATGCATTCAGTCTATCAGTGCCCATGGAATTTCTTAAAAATGTTTTTATTCTTTTCAATGTAGAAAAGCACCTTTCACTTTCAACAGTTGTCATCGGTATGGTAACAATTATCTTTAAAATAGTCACACACTCTGAGAAGGTACGAAACATGTTATTATCAAGGAAAAACTGTAATAAGGGTGTTGCACCAGAAGCAATACGTAAATCTTCACGACTGTATAACACTTCTAGTTCGGTTCTCAGTTTCAGACCATTTATTGTTGGATAAAATTTAATTGTAGTCTGAAAATCATTTTCTGGAAACTCAACACAGTACTGTGGGAACTTTTCAACTAAAAACAATTTGGAAACACATAAATGATCTGAAAATTGAAATCTTTCATTAATATTGTTCACAACATATCACATACTTCCAAAGCAGCCACACGGTTGCTCCTATTAGTTAATTGTTCAACACACTGTCTCTTAGTCACAGGCTCACTTACAGACACTTCACTGTCTTCATAGGTCTTATGAATATTAACCACTGCACTCACAAAATGTTTAACAAATGTTCTCATTTTTATTGCATCAATGTTTCTTTGTTGAATGCAATCAAAGAAAATCGCCACATGAGGCATAATTTTGTGGAAAAAAGTCGACCAGAAAATGAACTGAGGATCCCTCAAAGTTCGTACAAATCCTGCAGCCTGGCTAGAAGCACTTTTGTCAGAAATCTCTATGTCCCTAATGTGTTCAAAACATTTTATTAGATTATCTTTATGTTCAAACACAGTATTAACAGCCCTGTGTTGAAAGTACCATCTTGTAGGAGGCACAGACCCAATTTTTTTTTTACAATTTCTACTAAATAATCCATCCTCTTTGGAGATCTTGAAAAAATATTCTACTCTGGGAGGCAGACGATGTTGAGTTTTGAAGAATCAGATTCCCTTGATGGGCATAACAATGAATAAAATTTGCATTTGGATACTTCTCTTTAACCAAACATTGGACCCCTCCTTTCTGACCACTCATAACAGATGCACCATCGTAAGTCTGACAAATTAGTTTTTCCGGGGACTTGTATATTCCTATTTCTTCCAACTGTCCTAAAATTGTCAAGGCTAAACTTCGAGCACTTTTATCAAAAGGGACTTCAAAAAAACCCCAAAACCTTTCAATTATTCTCCCTTCAATGAGATCTCTCAAAATCAATGCCATCTGTGTTTTGCACGAACTGTCAGTTGTTTCATCAGCCTGAAGTGATATGAAGTCTATCGTAGAAATTTCAGTCACAATATTTTTTCGACACACTGACAAAATGGCATCTAAAAGTTTGTTCTGAATTGTTTTCGAGGTTCCTTTAAACACTGTTGAATTTTCTAAATGATCTTTCAAAACACTGTCAAGTGCTGCAGTATAATTGATTAGTCCTTTAAAAATCCCTGGGTTGTTGTCTGCTTCTTCCGTTTCATCGTGGCCATGTAAAGCTAATTCAAATTCCCCACAAACTTTAATCGCATCAATTATTCGAGACAAGATGTATCTGTTCTTGTCTACAAGTTCGTTATGTTTACGAACAGAAATTCAGTAACCATCATCGAGTTGCAATCTAATATTTACAATACCTAGCACGGCTAAACTCATTTCATTGTCTAAATGACATTTAGACAGCGAATGCTTCTTACTCTTTTCTGGTAAATGTTTCAGATCTTTAACGCCCGACTTAGTCCACGTGTCTTCACCGCCAAACAGAAGACAAGCAAAGCAAAATAAAGCATTGATTGTGGGGCATCCGCACATCCATTCCCATTTTTCGTACACTGTGGTATTGAAAGTTCTATTATAGGTTCTGTTTTTGTCCTTAAACACTTGGTTGATAGACAACTGCGGTCTTGGTGGACCCAATTGTTTTGCTATTAACCTATCTTCATAGCACAAAGTTTTACTCTGTAAATACTTGACATCATTCATTTTGTCTCAGAGATTTACACAAGCACACAAAATACCGACACTTGAATATTTTCAACACCGTTATTTACATGCGTGCGTAACACTGATTACTGAAAACCACTTGTAAACTTGTAACACTACAATTTATACAATTACTATAAGCACTGCCACCACAACTATCGTGTAGCACATAACATAACCGCTCTAGGTACACGTTCTATTTTAATATTTCCTTCAATGAGAATATAATTTAAAATTATATAAAATCGCAAAAATTATTATAATCATATTCACGATAGAAACATTATAATAACATTATTTCGAACAATATACACTAAGAAAGTAACAGTAATTATTAGTATTATAGAACAGCTCAGATGGCGGTAAAATGTAATAGTCTACTAAATAGCTCCGATTCATATCCGTTAGTTGCAGTAATGTGGCGCACCTACAGGATTCAGAGTTTACTACTTGAAGACTGTAAATGTTTGGTCAATGGTCACATAGTCTAGTGTGACCGAATGCTATGGGATTTTAGCATTACGCTCTCCCACCAAAAGAGAGTTGAGAAGTGGAAGGGAGTAGTGCGACCTGGGTCACAACGGTCGCTGTGACCGTCGCTATGTTGCCACATTTCTCCAGACTTCGCACTGTTACAAACTATCATTTGAAACGAGGACGTTTCTACAATATTTATTTATTTATTTCGTGTTTTTTTGGTGGGGCACGTGACCATGTGCCCTTATGAGTGAGCCGCCTCTGTGTGTTTGTTTTAAAATCGGTTAGTAGTTGGGAACCACGATTCCCTTGCTATACTTTCTTTTCTCAGTCAATCTAGTGGTGTCTTAGTTAACACTGTGTATATTGTATGTGGACTTTCTTCATGTGTCTTCTTCTTCCTGTGTAGTCTGCATGTGGGGGAAAAGTTGTTATTTTAAACATACGAGGTGATATCAAAAAGTTTTGAGACTAGACCTGTATACAAAAAGTATTCACTTTACACAGGTTTGGCCGTCATCACCTTCAAAGTAGTCCATTTTTTTTTTAGTGGTACACTGCTCCCAGTGGATTTTTTATTTTTTTGGAATGCTTCCTGGAAATCCTGTTCCCGAAGTATGTCAAGCAAGAAGCACCATCTGTGACTTGTGTTCAGTCTTGCCAATGGTTTTAAAACTGTAACTCTTAACCTTGAGTTTCATATTTGGGAAGAGGAAGAAGTTATGGGGGGAGAGGGCAAATTCATGTGTTCATGACTTGCACCTTTTTGTTCTTGGAGATGCTGGGCTCCTCTACTGTAAAGACTCTCGTTTGGTCTCTGCGTTATAACTGTAGACCCAAGTCTCATCACCAGTGATAACCCTCGACATTAGTGTAGGGTCATCTAGGACCTGTTGATGAAGATATTGACATGGTGTGCTTTCTATGCTGGGTTCAGAATCTTGGGCACAAACTTTGTAGCAGCGGTGGGGTATGTTCAAATCAGATGTAAGGATTGCCTGAACTGTTCCATATGACATGTTCATGATATCAGCAATGTCCCCTGAATGGTGCTCCAAAGATTTTCATGCACAGGCTCCTTAATTTTTCAACAAGCTTCAGATGATTTGAAAGGTCTCAGATTCAGTTTTACCAAGTTTGATGCAGAAACTGACGTTAATTCTCTGCTCTAGTTTGGAATCCCTTTCAGAACTGCAAAATATGCCCTTCCGGTTGGTCACAAAAACTCTTGTACCACGGCTCCCAATGACGCCATCCAACATACTAACTAAAGAAAGGCATTGTTGATGACTGCCTGCATCATGTAATATTTTATTTAAAAGTCACAACAATATAAAGTATGTTTCCCTGGACAGAAACAATGTATACCTAAGTGAAAAATATATCATGGGAGAAGGTCATTGGTCACAAGATGCACTACTTAATTTTTACTTAAATCAGTATTGTATGGAACTGGATAAATATTAAGAACTATGAGAAGCACCAGTGGCATAATCATGGTGGGGGATCAGTCCCCCCCTCAGACCTATGACAAAATTTCAGTGAAATTCCATAATCATTTAATGCAGGCTTATCTGTTAGCCAGTTGCATGTGTTAAACTAAGACTCATAAATAAGTATAGAAAGAAAAGGAAATTAGAATATTTACTTGCAAATTAATAAAATGAAGTTAAAGGTATCTTAATAATGACAGTTACTCAACATTTAGAAACAATGCAAGTATTTGCAGCTGTAAAAAAAAAATTGCACCAGAAGGTGAAGGTACAGCCTGCCAGTCTACTTTCTCATTTTTACCCAGACACATGTTACCTTATAGGGTTCTCTATGTCACGACTCCTCAAATCGATCTGAACTGTCATCTTTGCCCAGACAAATTAGTAGTTTCTTGAGTTTCATTTGGAAAATGAGAATATTTTATTGCTAGAATATATTTTAAAAAGCAGGGTGCAGCATTGCATACAGAACACACAGTCAAAAAATGCACACAAACCCCTAAATAAATTTGATTTACCTGGCATTTACAAACTAAACTGCTCACAGTGTAACAAATTCTACACAGGCCAGAGAGTCCAGCTTCAAAGAAAGGTACATTGAAGACATAAAAGCATTACACTCCGCTGAATCCTCTTTTGCAGACTGTCTCATTGGAACAGACCACACATGCACAAACATCAAAACAATATGGAATACTAGACTTAAACATGCATTAAAAAACATCGTACATTAACAGACACATTTTAAACTATTTGAACACATTACACAAAACACACACACAAAAAGTCTTTCAAACAATGGCGCCATCTCCAAAAACAGAATGGACACCACTCCTAATGGCAGCCTCTGATGAAGCTTGTAGCAATGAGTGCAGGCCCATAGCCAGAAGAGGGTCAGGACAGGCACCACCCAACTTAGAATAATTTTCACTTGACCTAACGAGTTTTTGTAAAAATTCTTCACCAACACTGAACCATGATTTTTTAAAGGTCTATCTGGATTTAAAAATCTAAAAAATTACAGAAAACTAGGAATTAAAAATCCTGTAGATGTAAGTAGCAAAATTTCAGCTCCAGAGGGTCCTTACCGAGTAGCAGACACCACCAACATGCATCAGTCCATGCTGTCCTGTTGGATGTGAGCAAATTCTCTGACAAAGTCTGGCATGAAAACTTGCTCTATAAACTGGTCCACACACACTAAATACCAGTGTCCATTGTGCATCTAATATGATCATATTGAACTGACCTAGCCTTCAGGGCGAGTGTCGATGGGGCATGCTCTCGGATTTGCCCCATCAATGCTGGCATTTCTCTTCTGCCCTTGGTTCTGTTCTGTACCATCTATGCTGTCAATATATCCTGGAGCCTCGTTTTCACTTTCCATTATAGGTGGCAGGTGAGCGTAATGATGCAGTGACAATTCTTCATAACTAGCTGAGGAAGTAGCAGATTGCGTCCTACACGACAAATGTGAAGCGATCTGCTTTATGAGTAAGTCCACTTCCTTATGCCATCTATCTTCTTGGTTCGGAGGCCTATGGAATGGGGCAAGCTGGTGAAGTACTTGGGCATTCGCATAGTGTCTTAACTTCAACAACCAAGTGAATGATACCCTAAAAATGGCTCAAGGTGTCGGAGCTAAACGTTTCCATATGTTTTTGTGGAACAGCCGCCTGATTGTCCACAAAAAAAATATCACTATGTCAGTTGTTCGTATGGGGAACAATTACATATGCAGCTCCAGCTTGGTGACGGGTACCAACAAGCCTAAGCTGGCAACATTTCAAAACCACTTTCTCTGGGACATGGAGGATTTCATCTGATCCCTGGCAACTAATTTTATTGCAAAGCTCGGGGAATCCACCTTCCCACACATGTCAGCTAAATAGTATGGCAAACACTGACTCCCACTGGCGTGTGTCAGTCGCCCTCAGTCGCTACTCGACAGTCCAACCGTAGGCCATTATGCACATGAACCCAGAATAAATCGACCACTACTTTCCTAATCTCCCATCATATGTTGTCTGGATAAAGTGAGACAACATCGCATGGTGATGGCTTCCCCATGCTTGGTTAGTCCAGCACCTACACCAAAAATCAGCAGCAGACAGAACAGAAACATCTCGTGCACACTTGGCTGTGCTGTCATCCAGACATGGGAAACCAGAGGTATGCAAATGCCTCCTTGTGGGAGCTATATTCGCCTCAGTGTGGTAGAGCTGTCATCTGACGCCTGATGCCTTATGGAGAACTCACCTAATGTCCACACAACAAAGCTCCACCCCAGGCATGGAGTTAGGCCAGAGTAATCTAAACATGAAAGTCCTTACATGTCTTATCGTGGAAATGGGACGCACATCCTAACATCCTTTTGTTGTGAACGCTTGACCACGAAAACCGCAAGAATCTAACTGCTATCATGGCAAAGCACACACAGCAGGATGCTAAGACAACTCGCGTAACTTCTGTCTCTCTGTCAACATGAATACACAACATTAATGCCACCAAGTAGCCTAGTCTGCCATGAACACAAACGAATATTTTGATTTACCTACAATGGTTGAGCTAATTAAACAAAAGTCATAATTCATGACTTCCCGAAACAAAACAACATTCGTTCGTTTTGTGCTGCTTGGTGTAGTTGATTAAATAGCTGGAGTGCTCTGTAGTAAAACATGCTGCATTTTCTGTAGAGTATGAATTTTTAACAGCGGACTTTTTGTTTTCAGGAATACACATTCCATCAGTCAAAGAGCTCGTGGTTATCAAAATTTTTGAAAATATTCTTGAGACAAGGAAAAGGCAATGGCATACTGTGGTCTTTCTGAGAATGCAGGGATGAGAATAAAATTAAATTGAAGTGAAGTACAATATCAACATCGAAAAACTGAATTATTTTATATTACAAAATGATAACTCTTCAAAGTTTCAGTTCACCATGAATATAACAGAAATATTACTTTTGTCTGAAAGTTAAACTTATTTTTAACCTGTGTACATTTCACAGATGAAAGTAGCATCAGCTTGGATGATAGAGTTACAAACATATATATAATGGGAAATATATATTTACCATGTCTACAAAATGTTTTGCCCAATGTGGAAAATATTCTGCTCCTCCTGTTCTGATAAGTTGTTCTAGCTACGGACCTGAATGAGTGAAAGCTAGCTCAGGCAATAAGGTAAAAAAAATGTTATCTAAACCACTAGTGTTCCACATCTAAATAGCGTTCACAAATTCTTTTTAAAAATAATGTACTTTATTAACAGCACTAAAAGTTGCTTAGAACAACATCCTTAAATTAAAGTACAAATGGATTTTTAAAAAAATCTGTTGTTTTCAAAATATCTTCAGAAACCCTTATTTGTGCAAGATTAAGAATACAAATTTATATTCTTGTTTTGATAGTGTGTGTACATACTTCAATAATCAAACTGAAAAAATAGCCCACAAATTCAAAAAAGCGGGATACAGAATCGCATACAAAACTACAAACAAAACAGAACGAACACACACTATCAAAACACACACACAAAGCATAAAACAAATTCTTCTTCTTATTATTATGTGTTTCCGGATTGTTCTCCGATGACACGATGTCTCCTGTAGATCCTCTCTGCCACCACCCAATATGAGTTGTCATTCAGTATTCCATCCATACCAAATCCCCTCAGTCTCAGCACTCCTGGGATGTCCGTCCAGCAATTCACCAATATGTGCTGTAAGGTCTCCTCATGCAGATGACACAGCAGACAGGTAGCGGCCTGGGTCAGGTTGAATCTGTATAAGTAAGACTGGGTCACAATATAGCCAAGCCTTCCTCTAGAGCTGAAAGTTTGAACGCTCCTAGGGATGTTTCTATATATGGAGACATCCCATGCACTGACTTGCTGTTTGTATGTTGAACCTTTGGTGGAGTTTAAAAATGCGTTCTTCCATGTCTCCATGAGTCTTCTGCTGAAATCTGAAGTAGCAGCTGGGAGTGATATTACACTTTCCTCCAGTGGCGACAGCATAGTTGCGTCCTTAGCCATCCTGTCCGCTTTTTCATTACCGGCAATATCTACGTGGCCGGGTATCCATTGTAAAGTTAACTCAATTTTGTTGCTTTCCAGTTTTTTGATTATGTGAACTGTTCTGAAATAGTATGCTGATGTTTTATATTGTTGCAGCAACAGCCTGTGAATCCGTGAAGATACATACTTTTTTACTGTGTAAGGTGAGGCAGCAGGTCAGTGCTGCATTGTTTGCCAGAAACTCAGTGTCAATACTTGAACAGGAGTTGGCCGGTACAAGGCAGGATTCCTGCGTACTAGGAAGAAATATCCTGCCCCCGACCTCTTTCCTTGTGTATCCAGTGATCCATCCGTATAGATATGGACATATTGGTTGTAGTTTTCTGCTATTATTTGTTGTGCTATAGCACGCAGAACTAATGGGTCAGTGTTTTGTTTTGTTACGCTGTCTTCTAATGTAGTTCTTATTGTTGGTTGCATCCACTGCCAAGGGGGTGTTTCATTTACTGGAGGGATTTTTTGAGGTTGGTTTATGCCATCCGAAAGCAGGCTTTTGCTTTTGTATAAAAAGGATCTTCTCTGATTCAGTGCTGGATTAATTTTCTGTAATGGATGCTCCGTGGTTATTGTTCTAAATTTCAGACAGAATTTACCTATTCTTTTGTTTATGTATACATCCAGAGGTTCTATATTGAGTTCAGCTTCCATAGCTTCCACTGGTGAGGTCCTTGGGCAACCCAGGCATATTCGTAAGGCACAAAACAAATTCGATCTACCTGGTGTTTACAAACTAAACTGCTCAGATTGCAACAAATTCTACATAGGCCAGACAGGACGTAGTTTCAAACAAAGATACATTGAACACACACAGGCACTACACTCCACTACAGAATCCACCTTTGCAAACCACCTCATTGAAGCAAACCATGCATACAAAAACATAGAAAATAACGTGGACATTCTACACATACACACAAAAGACCGAAAACTAGACACTCTTGAACAATTGGAAATATACAAACACATGAAAACACATAAAAATGATATCCTAAACGAACAGACACAATTCAAATCACACGCATTATTCAAACATATCGCACCCCCCCACACACAACATCGATCCTTCAAAAGTCGATATTTTGAAGAATATTCTTGCACCAAGAACAAGACGGACAGTGCTCCCAATGGCGGCAGCCTCTGAAGAAGTTTTCGTTTTTTAAAAGCGAAAACTGGTTCAGGCTATAAGGTAAAACTTTTACATTTTTACCCATAAAAAACTTTGTGTTCCGAGCCTCTGAAGAAGCTTTTTAAAAGCGAAAACTGGTTCAGGCTATAAGGTAAAACTTTTACGTTTTTACCCATAAAAAACTTTGTGTTCCGAGTCAGTAGTGAATTAATTATATTTACAAATTTATAGTTAAAGTGATTCGTAATGATATGAGATTTATTACGTTTAATTTAACTAATGGTTAGCCGAGAGAGCTTTAGAGCATTTACACAGTAATAAAACGTAATAACTTGCAAATAAATATTCATAAAGAGTTAAATACTTCAAATAAATAATTAGCTTCTTTACTTAAAATAAATCTTTTGTTCGTATAATAATATCATGAGGCAATCATGTTATTTGAAATCAAAAGTAATTTTTTTTTTACTGTAGTCTCTCCATGACCATGCATATAGTGTACTACCCTTATTTGAAAACACTGTCTATTCATTTAGCCACTGACTTCAATTTTACTTGACTTAAAAAACATTACTGTTTACCTATGTTAATACAAGGTATGTGTGCATATGTGTCAGCTTGTGAGTGAAATGAGTAGGAACAATGCTGGTTCAGTCGATCTACAGAACCATGTCACAAGAGCTGGTTGGCTCGTTCAGAATGACCCATCACTACTGGGACCTACATGTTACTGAGCGTGGAGACAATTTCGTGTGTGGTGCTAAGGAGAGATTACCACTCCATGGACTTTTTTCCATTAGTCTCCTCATTATGTATACCAGACCTTTCATTGTGTCTCTAAAGCCTGCTCTACTGTTCCAAGTCTACCAGTCTCTGAACTTCTCCAGTCAGTTTATGTCCATCACCTTTAAATAAATCAACAAGTGAACCAGTCACTGCCTAGTCCCCTATTACTCGTCATTATTTCATTTGCTGATATTATCAGGAAGATTTTATGATAAATAAAAAAAAAAAAAGAAAAATGACCAAAACAATTTTTACTAATTTTATTATTAAATATTAACAATTCTGTGAATGGTACTATATTATTTAATACAAAAGACCATAATATATGTATATATTACAATACATAATATATTAGAATATAACATAAATAAAATATTAATTCAACATAAATATCACAGCAACAGAGATTACACGATTGTGGTCTACATAACTTTTAATTATTTATTTTATTTTTCCATTAGTTTCTGATAGTTTAACTGCCTGATGACACTTATTATTATGTACAGTTGTCAAACAAATTTCAAAATAAGTTATTACGTCAATAAAACTCAGTCTATTTGGGGACCATTAAAACAGCAGTCTACAACAACAATCTACATACAGGGACACAAAAACGTAAGCATCAGTATACGGTACATTCATTACAAACAGTGATTTCTTTAAAATAAATTCCTAGTAGTAGTAATATTACACGTGGTACTATTAATAATAAACAAATATGTACACAAATATCATCGTTTCTGATGGTCTATGTATATGCTGTGTTATACTACATATGTATTATTTTCAATGTATGTTTTCGTATGTACATGTCAGGTACCAAAGGTTTGAATTACTACTTCTTTTGTACAGTTTTACATAACATGACACCTGCCATGGAGAAGATGGGGTACTCGAGTTACTGAACACATGCAAACACTGTTGATCTTTATATAAAATCATTTTTATACTACCAACCAGTTAAATTATTTATACCTCTGATTTGATAAGTTTAAAAACAGGGTCTAACACTATTCTTTAATGTAAAGGAAATGATGATGTAGATGCCACATTAGTAAATTCCTCTTCGACAGGTGGCACACCACTTATGTCACTTCCTGGTTGTGAACTGCGATTTCAGCCTGTCAGAGTGAAATCTATTTGTATGGTGTGTCTATGATCAATTCAAACAGTTGACAAAACCAGCAAAGACACTTCAGAAACATTGTATTTAATGATGCACTTACAAAAGCAGAACAAAATTTTTAAAAAAGAATAAAACTGTACGTAATTTCATGAATTTATTGTTAGCGAAACTTGTTCATTAACAATTAACATTATCATCAGCCAAAAACACATTTTATTTCACATTTTTAACATAATTGTTTTGCCTTTGCTGACTTTCAATAGGTTAACAGACTTCTGCTAAATAAGACATTGTTAAATGTAGCACTGTTACACACACCAGTATATGTAGTATAGATTGCCAACGTTAGAGAAGCTCAATTTGCGCCAGTCGGGAGAAAGGTGGGGGTACATGACAACACTGGTAGGTATACCCACTCGCCCCACTACTCCACTCCGTGTTTCACTGTGTATACGCTTCTCTATCGTTGACAACCTCTACCAGTTTTTTCGACTGCGCTTTAGCAAATAAAGGCTTACAATTGGATTACAATGGATGTACATTATACTTTTATTAGAAAAATTATAAATTTTGTATTAGCTGTTAAGAGTACATCACAGCATATTGATTTTAAAACCATAGCTAATTATTTATGGAGCTTGCTTGGCTCAAAAGATTAAAATTATGTTCTACAATACCCAATTAAGCACTGAAGTAGTTGGTGCATTGTATGAAACTGCAAATTTTCAACCATCGTAAATAGAGATAATAATAATTGTCACAATTATTGTTTTTTTTAACGATGAGACACTTGAAAAAGAGGATAACACACACACACACACACACACACAGAGGACTTATTGAAAAAATAAAATCTTTATTCATATAAACGCATTAATTGAAAAGATGCACATTAGAATTTAGAACACATTAATGAGTTTTCCTCTCAAAAATTGCTCAAGTCAAAAACTTTGCTGAATACACATTTTGTATAGAAATGTGTTCCTTTACAAAGACATAGTATGTTTCTGAGAAGACATAATTCAGACAGTTTTTAAGTGCCACTTCTATGGCACTACAGTCCAAAGTGGCCTCCTTCAATCTCTTACTTCACTGCTCTCTTTCAATTCTTATTTCTGATTCTCATCTCTTCCAATGTTTTTCTTAGTACACGTCTTGGTTTTCTCATATCCGCTAGCCCTGTAATGTCCTCTCCAATTTCTATGATCTTCTACCCCAACTCATGACTTGCCTATGTCAACCTTTGTAGTTTAATAAATGCTGGCACATGTAATTCCTTATGATACCGATATAATTCATGATTGAATTTGATTTCCAGAGTCCAGTGGCGGCTCGTACAGGGAGGGCAAAATGGTGGAGCCCTCCCATTAAATTTGCAAATTAAACTTGTCAATATTATAATTATAATGTGTAGTATCCTTATGTGAAAGATATTTTTGGGGCGACTAATAGCAATCATCCGATGTTTTCGGCATGGTCCCGCAGCTGGACCTTTTCGCTGTCGTCCTCCCTGCATAGGCAGGTCTTGTGGGGAGCGGGGAAAGAGGATGTGTACACAATGTGCATACATAATAGACATGTCATGTCTATGCTTTTAAATCAGCATCAGCCATTACAGGAGGGGCTCTGCCCACTGTCTGATTTTGCAGCACTTTTCATAGAGAACCGGAGCGTTGTTCAAGACTTCTCTGTTGCTGTTTAAAGTGCATATATTTTCTCTTGTGTTTTATATAGTTTTGATTGTGTTCTTGTTGTACTTTTTGTGTAAACGTAATGTTCTCATAATTTATTCTTTATTAGGCAGTGTGTTCTGTGTACGATAGTGTTTTTGTCGAACCTTGCGTACATAAACGTGTAACTTATTCTGTGTAGGCCTGAGCCTGTGTGTTCTGTGCGTATTTGTTAGAAACGATTAAAATGGCTATGAATTCAGTAAGTAATATTAAACATTTGATTATTTCAAATTCACTTACTTACGAAAAGAAAATAGAACTAAAAAAATTAGGGCCACAAAAACCGAATTTAGATATTACAAAATTATAAAATGGACAGACCAGCATCAAGTAAAAAAAACGACACAAGAAAATTGAATAGAAACTGTTACTTACATGCTGATTGGATATGTGGATGTGAGGTGATGAATTCCTTTTTTTGTTATGTATGTTTGGTGATGAACCTAAACAGTGATTTAGTCTGGACTGAAAATGGAATTAAAGACTTGAAACATTTGGGAGAAAAAATTAAAAAACATAAAATTAGTGAAACTCATATGAACAATTGTATTGAATATTCATTGTTAGGAAAAGTCGATATTAGTTGCCACTTAGACAGTGCATATAGATTAAAAATTAAACAGCATAATGAAGAAGTCTCTAAGAACAGATACATCCTAAGTAAGTTAATTGACTGTGTAAAGGTTTGTGGAATATTTGAACTAGCTTTAAGGGGACATGATGAAACAAACGCATCTGAGAATCCAGGTATTTTTAGGGGCTTAGTAATTTTAATGGCAGGCCTAGATAGCACCTTAAGAGAGCATACTGAAAAAACAAACAATAGGGTTTTCGTTGGTCTTTCTAAAACAGTTCAAAATAAAATTTTGGATTCTATTTATGCAGTGTGCATTGGACTAATAAAAAAAGAAATAAATGAAACTGACTACATTTCAATTGAAGCAGATGAAACCACGGATTGTGCCACTCTGTCACAAATTGTGTTAGTTGTGAGGTATGAATTGAACGGAAAATTACATGAGAGATTTATCAGTTTTGTCAGTCCACAAGATCACACTCCGCTGAAGGTATTAGTAATACTATTTTTTGAAGAATTAGCAAAATTAGAACTTGATAAGATGCCTAGTAAAATTATTGCACAGTTACGATGGGGCAGCAGTAATGAGTGGAAAACATAACGGTGTTCAAGCAAAAGTTAAAGCTGTGTACAAGAATGCCCAGTATATGCACTGCTATGCCCATCAACCAAACTTAATTATTGAGTGCGCTGCATCACAAAACAACCAAGTAAAAATATTTTTCTGTAATTTACATGGCTTTACAACATTTTTTTCAAGATCTTCCAAGCAAACTGCCATACTTGATGAAGTAGTAAAGAAACGTCTCCCAAAATGTTCTAATACCAGGTGGAATTTTAAATCCCATTGTGTGACAACAGTATTTATTCATAAAAATGACATTTCCGCTGTTCTTAAAAAATCATAGATGATGACGAGAGTGACAAGTCCACTGTTCAGAAAGCACTAAGACTAAAAAACACATTAAATAATGATGATTTTAATTTTTGGTTAACATTTTTCAACAAAATTATGCCAGCCTGTGAAATTTTGTTATCAATTACAGCAAGTAGAAATTGACAGTATTAAAACACACCAGTATGTTGCCTCATTCAAGTCACACATTCAAAACATCAGAGATTATATTGATTTTGATGCCAGTCTGTCTAAAACAAATGATTTTGGAGAATCATCACAAAATCCAAAAAGGTCACGTTTTGATGAAAGCAAGAAGACTGCAGCTAAAGAAGTTTGTGACATAATAGTTACCGACATAGACGACAGATTTTCATTTTCAGACCATTTAGCAATAGCAGTTTTGTTGCAACCAACCCTGTTTTCTAAACATCAGCTTATCTTTCCAGAAACACAGTTACAAATTGCTGCTAAACAATTTAATTTAAATGAAACTGCATTAAGACATGAACTGGTAGTTCTATACAGCAGGCCTGAGTTCACAAAGGGAACTGGCGCATTGGTTCTACTCAATTTTGTATATGAAAACAATCTAGTTACTGTTTTTCTCGAACTGGTAAAACTATTAAAACTTATTTGTACAATCCCTATGACTACAGCAGAAAGTGAACGATGTTTCTCAACACTCAAACGCATTAAAACATTTACACATAATACAATGAAAGAGGACAGACTAAGTTCTCTGGGAATGTGTTCAATAGAAAAAAATGTTAGAAATAACTCCTAACTTCAATGAATTAGTTATTGACCATTTTGCCAAACAAAAGGAGAGGAGAATGGATTTCATGTTCAAGCAAATAAACTAATCCAAGGTAGGGAACAAATATATTTTATTTAGTAATGCATGCATTTAATAATATAATTTATTAAATATTTAAGTTTAGGAACGTGAACTGCTTAGGGTTATAATAATTTCAGTTTCAAACACTGTTTAAATATTGGTAGTTTGCAAGGTAGATTTTTGATATTAACAATACTTTAGTAATAAAGCAAAAGGTTCAATTTTACAATTATTTCATGATAATAGCAATAATTTAGTTTCTACTGGTGACTTTTGTTACATCTGGGTACATCAAAATTTTGCCCCCCCCCTATCAAAAAACATTACCAGCCGCCACTGCCAGAGTCCATTATCATTCATTCGTATTCAGGGATCCCATAGTGTTTGGTGCAATTCTAGAAGGGAGCCACAAAGCCAGAAGGTCTGGAAATTACTGATCTAGCAAGGTACTCCACATGCAGGTATTGTACAAGTATTAGTACAGATGTGGTAAGCTAAAATAATATTTATGTACAGGGTGGTCCACGGGAATCTGATGATTTTAAAAATAAGTAATATAAAATATATTTTATTTACTTTTGTTTTCGTATGTAATTACACCAAATTTGATGACATTTACAGGTGTAAATTCATTTTTAAATAAGACTTCTTTCAAATGTCTGTCATCATTTTGTATGCACTGCTGCATGCACCATGTTGTTTGGTGTGGCTGTTATTTCTTCTTGTATGGAGGGCTTGAGTTCACTATTACCATTAGATTTATTAAGAGACACTCTAGACTTGAGGTATCCCTAGAGAAAAATTGTCACATACTGACAGGGGACCATCATGCTAGCTATGCAACATCTCTTTCTGAAATCACGTGACCTGGAAGTGTCTCTTGAACTACCGACATGGATGGTCTGGCAGCGTGGGCTGTTGCTCCATCCTGCTGGAACCTAACTGCGTTCAAGTCGATCCCATGATGATGCAGTTCAGGAGCAAGGAATTACTGTAACATCACTATGTATAGAGCAGAAGTGACTGTCACCATTTGTCCTTCCTCTTCAAAGAAGTAGGGCCTATGATCCCAGAATTTGCCACAGCACACCAAACAGTGCTTATTATCCACAACTTTATCTTATTGCGACTAGGGACTAGGAACAGCATATGACGTGGATCATTAAAGTGATGGGAGAATAATCGCTGTGTAATCACAATTGAATCACCATTTTAAAAATAAGTTTCCATTACAACACACAATGTGTAGGAGTCTACTGTTCCGCTGTAACTCAAATAGCATCAGGTATGCAAGGCCACAGCCAGTCCAATTCCCACTTGCATACCATGGTTGCCAACCTATATCGGCTTAAAAATCATCTGATTCCCATGGATCACCTGGATCACCCTGTATAAGAAATGTCTTCTTAATATAAAAGTAATTCAAAGAAGTGTTCTATTTAGGGCTCAAGTCAATGTAATCTGGGATTCCATCCAGGACGAATACGTAAACCTACTTAAGTGTACCTTAAGATGCAATCCTAAGGATCAATGGAATGGAATCATATAGATTCTGTGGGACAGAATAGTTCCCTAAGATTTATTTTACAGGTATATGTATGTTCACTAATTCCAATTCATTTACCTTCTGCCACCATTCCTAAATCAGAACATATTATAGGAGATATTTCTTCTAGTTACTTCTTGTTTCAAGCAGTAATTTCAAAAATCCTAAACTATCAAGAACATACAATCTGCGTATGTACATAGTACAAGGCTAAAACATAGTCCAAGGCAGGTCAATCTAAACATTAAATGAAAGTATTTTCAACAAAAATACAATATTTTTATGTTACTAGATTTTATTTTAACAGCTCCTTATTTTTTTTTGAATTTTACATAATTTTGTAATGTCTGATTCTTGTTGAAGGAGTATATAAAAGATGTTAATATGTTGTTTCTACTTATTACTGTATCACAACAACAATATAATTTCCAAAATGGAAACTACTGAGCCAATTTTACACGATAAATGAGAACACTTAAAATTCCACTACTACCGAGAAATTTGTATGGTGAATATATATATATTTTGTTACAACACAAACAAGCCACCCAAATACCAGGGAAAAAACTATGAATCAACTATATTAAATGTTTAACTAATGAAAATAAAATGACTATGACGAGACAAATGACTATGACTCAACCCAAGTGATTGAATCAATAAAATGAAATCAAATGAGAAGGTAAATGAAAAGGAAACAAACAAAATAGAAATGAAATAAAATGAGAAGATATAATAAGACACAAACAAATGATATAGAAAAGGAAATGAGAAATAGTAAAATCAAATGATAATTATTAGAATCAAATAAATAATAAATTGTAAATGATAATTATTAAAATAAAATAAAATAAAGACAACCAAAGTACACTAACCAAAGAAATAGAGATTAAATGTTATAAATAACTCTATAATGATATGAAACTTGTTAACAGTATAACTAACCATTGTGAAGTGAGAGATAGATAGATAGTGAACATGATTAAGTGAGAAAGAGAATTTAATGTTAGGGAATACCCACTAGTAACACTTATATACCATAAAATAGTGCAAAGTCTCAGTGTAAACCCACAAAATAAATAGAAAACCCTACTGATAGGTATAGACACCTAAAAACCTGTGATACACACTACTGTTTAATAGTGAAAAGTGCTAGAAAATAAGAATATTGTTATTATTAGGATTAAGAGTAATTGTAGATTAAGAATACAATGGTATTCAGGGAAAAAATCCCATGGAGAGTCAAAGTATTAGTGTTACCATGGTTAGATAGTAAAGATTAGAAAAGAAAAATATACTAAAGAATAGAAAAGCAAAATAAGTAAAACATCCTATGTTCAAAGGGATAATTAGTTAGATAAAGTAAATGGTGTGATAATGTTAGTCACCAAAAAATAAATAAGAATAAACAAAATATAAACAAGATTAGCACAGTAACTGTTAAAAGATTTGTTCAATTAAGTTTACGAGAAGGAATATGGCTGAAGGAGGTATACAGACCATAAACCTAAATGTTATGTTATGTTTTATAAATAATATTAAATAATAGACAAGTTATAAAGTAAAGAGATAAATTCTTACAAACTTAATAATACTGGACAAGCCAATTAGAAAATAATAGACAAACCATGATATGTAAAACAATGAGCACATACAATTATTATAAAACAATCCAAATCAATTCAAAAAGTAACCAAATTATTTATGACACAAAACAAAACATGTATAAAGGTAAAATAATATTTAATTTGTATAAAATAAGAAAATATAGCCAATTACTACTTAGGCCTATGGAATGCCTAAATGTATAAATCCAAAAACAACAAATTATAAGAAATTAACTATTGTATTAAGAAATCCAAGGCAAGTAACTAGTTAATGATAATTAGTGAATCATATTAAGATGTAAAAGTTAAATTAAGGACACAAAATAAGAAAGAAATGTAATTACATAATATTAACATAATTGTCAAAACAATAATACACAAGCAAACCCAGCTTTGAGGGATGTCAAAATGATCTTTGAAAGAAAATATAAACAGTTGTGATAATATCTCATACTTAGATAAGAAGACAGAAGAATAATAGCAATCAGAAGATATTTAGTCATTTTGAATAAAAATTCAAATATTATAACAATGGGCTTAAGTTATGAATAGCCAATGAGAGGCAGACCGTTGCCATAACAACCAAACGTTATTTATGATTATTCCGTTAGAAACAGCTAGTCCATTATTGATGCTCAAGACGAATAGATGCCAAGCCGTAAATGACTCAAATTTTAATTTAAAACAATAAAAAGTAACCAAAATTACTAACATGAAGAACCAAGCAGTCTGATGAGGAACTAGTCCATCCAAACGAGGCCACAGACAAGATTATTAAATTCCAAATTAATAAATTTCGATCAACTTATCTGTAAAAGACGCCAGGCATAATTAAATTCAAAAATGATGGAAGATTGATGACAAAAGATGACCCAACCTATTTCGAAGTGAAGGACTCTACACCTTAATTCAACAGATTTGATAAGTATTGCTGAGTTACCCGAATTTATGGAATAAATTCCTTTTAACTTTTTCTCACAACACATTTAACTTTCACTATGAACTGAGGATCTAATTTCTTTCAAGGATTAATTAAAAATAAAACACTAAGTTTATATGAAACTAGAAAATAACCTGTATAAAAAATACGAACTTTTGACACACATACTTTTTAACACTACAGGACAAATTGTAATTACACCTTATAGTATATAAGTACCAGTAATGTAAGGTAGTGTACTTTATTGTAATCAAACTGATATTTTTTCGTAAACCACAAGAATCCAGATTCATTGAACGAAATTAAGAATAAACATTCAGTACACGCCATGTCTAAATAAATCGTTCAGAATCGACTTCGCCTACCTTGGGATATAATTGTCTTTTACTGCCGGAGCAAATTTGTTTAAAATCCAGATATAATTTTGTATAATATTAAATAACAAGTAATCACAAGTTAATAAACTAGTACAGAGTTGCAACCACTGTTCTTTATTTCATAGTAAATTGTATTATATGATTTGTGTACATTAACGACGAGCGACAGTGGAGGTAAGCGCTAGGCATCGGAAACTCTGCGAACTACCAGCTATATTAATCAACCCGCACGTGGCGGGAGTAATTTGAATTTACCATACCGTCATAGAACGAACGCTCGATAGTCCTATTTTTTAATTGTTTTCAGATTAAACAATTTGGCGCCACCCGGGAAATACAACCACATATAAAAGAACAGGCAAGGTTCCCACTCGCGAGTACTGGTAATTCGTGAGATCGCGACGGACATCGTCAGCACAAACCTAAAGTAACGACTACAACGTGTGAGGCGAACACACGAAACACACATCTACAGAGCACATAAGAGTCTCGTCGTTACAATATATATATATATATATTTATTAGTGTGCATATTTACCTCTACTAACACAATAGATTTATTACCTGACAGATCAAACTGTTACTATCTAACACGTGCATAACAATGTTAATTAATTATAAATTAAAAACAGCTTATAACAGATAACACAAACTTATAATAATACAATTTCTTATCACAAAAATAAAGAAAACATGGAATGTTAATTATTTGGCAACACAACTATCACTTAATTTAATTTTGGCACATTAACGAATTTTATGTATGAAACACTGAAACAAACTGTTTACAGATTATAGATCCTAAAATTCATATTAAGTAAAAAAATTGTACAAGAAAAATATAAATATATTATTATATTCAAATAGTTCTGGTGGAAAGTATGTCAACACTTAGTGTTCCCATCCAGTGAGGTCAATACACATTTCTATTGGTGTTATTTCTGGACAGATTTGTTTACTGCTAATTACAAAAACGTAGTAGAATATGAATTTAAATTATTTTCTGGTTTGAGTCTATGTACAGGTCAGGCAGTACCTAGCAGATAGAACCTAACTATACCTTTGGCCACAGGTTGTTCATATTACGGTACTGTCATCTTATTGGGGGGGGGGGGGGGGTCATCATAGTTTTTGTTGGTACAAAACATCTCAGTACTGTTATATGATGTTACAGAGTGATCTCTGCTGTCAATTTTCATAAACGTGATTGTTTCAGTGGCACAGTGAAGGGCGTTAACTCTTCAGGTGGATAAAGAAAAAAAAATGTGCTTGTAAAAGTTTTAGCTTTAATCTAACTTAATAATGAAATTTGAGGCGCTAACAAAAAGCCCCCAAAATATAACATTGAATACAATTGCATCATACCTGGGTTTTATTTGCCACTGTAAGATTTAAAATAGTCTCTTTGGGAGTTTATACACCGATCCCAGTGCTTCTGCTATATATGGAATGCATCCTGAAAGTCTTTTTTATGACTGTGCTCAGCACCACCTGTGATCTTGGTTGAATCTCCTCAGTCATATAACATCTTCACCTCTTCAAATCGATTTTCATCTTGGGAAGAGAAAGAAATCACATGGAGTGATTAAAATGGATGAGGAACAAATGCCACGATGTTTGTTGGAAAAAACTGCTACACGAAGAAATCAGCGTGTCCTCGCTTTGTCATGGTGAAGGACCCAGTCATTCCTGCTCCACTTCTCTGAACATTTTCTTTTCATATTAGCCGTCTTAAGGCAGCATGACAGAATTCTACATTAATCTCATGACCTGGAAATACGGACTCCTCGTGGATAATCCCATCAGTACGGAGGAAACAGATCGATGTTTCGCTTAATTTGACAGGCTTTCTTTGGCCAAGATGAAGATGGGCTCTGCCACTGGGAAGATTCATGCTTAGTTTCGGGGTAAAACCCATAAACCTAACACTTGTCACCTGGGATAACCTCAGAAAAGGGATCTGGGTCAGTTCAAAGCAGCTCCTTTTTGTCACTTAGCACTTGTCTGAACTTTGCGGCAGTCCTTCTCATGTTCAATTCTTGTGACAATCTACTGACATGTGGCACACAATAATTCCATGATGTTACTGATGTTGTCAACAGTCTTTCTATGCTGTTCCGAAATTGTATTCTGAACAGCAATGACATTTTATGGTATAGTGGTGGTAGATGTTTAAATCTGCCTGCATGTTCATCATCATCAACAGATGTTCGACCATTTTTTAAAACATTTAAATCAGTCAAATGTTTGTGTCTAGCCTAAACCACTGTTATCGAATGCGTGTACTTATATTTTTGTGTTTCTGCATGTGTTTTACAAAGTATGAAACAGAACTTGATACATATATGATGTTCTTTCAGATCAGCCATTGCAAAACTCCAATCACAAGCAAACGTGATAACGCAACTTTTAGCGGAGCAAAATTTCGGGAACTTTGAGTAGCGCCACACATTTGTAGGAAGTAATTTCTTGAATGGAGGAAACAGATCAATACGGATTTGATGTTTCTCTTGACTTGACAGGCTTTCTTTGGCCAAGATGAAGATGGGCTCTGCCACTGGGATGATTGATGCTTAGTTTTGGGGTCATGCTCATAAACAATCATTGTTATTACTCAAAATACAAGTTGGATTTTGATTAACACAATGTATTAACATAGCTGAATATGGAGCATCAAACAGACTACTGCTGTTGAACATATATAGTTGGAAGTCAGTATACAGGTAAACACTCAAACTCATCTTTCAGTACATTACATTGCAAACCAACATTATACAAACAGCTCCATTTTAAAGTAATAAAAATTATAGCTGTAAGCTGTCTAATGTGAATAAACTTCATCTGCACCTGTTTACATTATGAAGAAAACAGAGGCCAGCAGAAACTGTTTATTTGAGAAGAGGAAGGAAAGATCAATGAAATGTCATGCAGGGGGAGTGAACAAATGAAGCTTCAAAACCATATAAATGGATAAAAACAAAAACGCTTGGACAATGTCAACAGACTAGCAGCATCATTACACTCAATATGATGCTAAAAGAACCATGAGTGTGTGTTTGTGAATAGGAGGGAGAAATAGAGAATTGATAGTGAATGTGTGATAATATCAATACACTCTGTCTAAAGTGATGAAATCGCTGATACAGTGACCAAGTAAACTAAACTACAAATATCTTGTTGATTCATCCTCTTTGTTCACTTTTTTAATATTATTATATATAAAAAACTTTCACAAATGAACTTACTTTTGTTCTCACTATCACAAACGTTTCAAGGTGTTGTGCCTCTTCCTCAGTGTGATTAAATACTGAAAGTCATTGTTGCAGAATAACGGTTATGGACTATAGGTGTGTGTGGTGGGAATTGATGATGGGAGGGAATTGGCGCTGAGGTTCAAATTTTGTGTTTGGATCAATGTATCAAATAGTGTATGTGATCTGTAATGTACTTGTTCATTTAATATGTTGTTTGGTTGTAATGTGTGATATCTGTATATTTCAAATTGTTCAGCTGTGTTTAATTTTCTACTTTTTGATAAGTAGTGTAATATTTCCATGTTGTGTTCTATGTTTGTGTAACTATGGTTTTCATTTTGTAAATGTGTGGCAAATGTGGAATGTATGTAATTTGTGGTGAGGGCTTTTATATGTTCTGAAAATCTGGAATAAAAAGATCTTCCCGTCTGGCCGATGTAGAATTGGTTACAATCATTACAATTTAATTTATAAACTCCTGTTTTACTGTATGTGTCTGTGTCTTTGTTAAAATTTATATGTTTCTTAATGGTGTTGTTGGTTCTGTAGGCTATTTTATAATTGTGTTTTCTAAATGTGTTAGCAATTTTGTGTGTATTGGAGTTGTAGTATGTAAGTGTTATGTACTTACTGGGTTGTGTGTTGTTGGTCTGATGTGTTTTATTTTTATTTTTTGTGTTTAGGATGCGTTTGTGTATTTTATTTACCAAATCGGGGTTGTATCCATTTTTAACTGCTATATATTTGATTGTGTTAAGTTCTTCTTGGTAATCATGTGTGTTTAGGGGTATTGAAGTGAGTCTATGGAGCATGTAGTTGAATGGTGCATGTTTGTGTTGAGTTGGGTGGTTGGATGAGTTATGTATGACCATGTCTGATGTGGTGGGTTTCCTGTATATTTTGTATGTGTGTGTGTTGTTTGTTTTGGTGATTGTGAGGTCTAAGAAGTTTAAACTATTATTTAGTTCTATTTCAAGTATGAATTTTAATTTATGGTGTATAGTGTTAATATATTTGTGGAAATTTTCTATTTGTCTTTTGTTGCCGTTGTATAGGATTATAATGTCATCAAAGGTATGACTGATGTGGCCTGTGATGTCACAAGTTGTTTAGTTGAAAAATGCAAGACTGTTTTAATTACAATTAAAATTAACTGACAGACAAAATTTTGTCATTACCTATATATCCACATACACACACCAGGAATAACTTTAGATAAAACGAATTTACAAGTAGCTTTAACTTTAAGATTTCAGTGTTGTAACAGACTGTTGCTGAACTGATAATCACTTCGTACTGGATGGGGCCTTTTGCTGCCTCCATTGTTACCAAGGTCTACCTGACTACATAAGTGGTTCAGCAACTGTATACAACAACGTTGAAATATCTGAAGACTGGTAATAAAACAAATGAGACTTTTAACTTTACTAATTTAAATTCATAATTTAGTTTCGCCCATGTGTTCTCCTTCTAATTGTGGAAAGATATCGAAATTACCAATAAAAGGAAAATGATCCTTGGCAACAAACCACATATGATTAGGTAATGATAGTGGTGTGAAAAGAATGTATGTCGGTCTGGACAGAATTTTGGAATTATAGAATGTTAATTTGGATGAACCTGTTTTCAATTTCTTTTCAAGCCAGACATCCAACATACAATCTAGTGATATTTATTAAATTATATTGTTACGACATCACAAAACAATCTACGTGTTTCTCGAACGATCCACTGGAATCCGGCTGAATGTTGTGGCGTATGTGATTTCAACATGTGGTTGCGAGACTTTTCTAGACGCCGCCAGCCTCGCTGACTGTGTCAAGGCCGCAATTAATTACGTCATAGTGTAGAGATAACGCGTAGTAGTGGAATGTTCTGGTCTGTGAGCAGGGCATAAATACTAGGTGTCAGCGGCCTTAGTTCAGTTATTTTGTCAGCGATTACTGTGTGCGTTCAAGTGGTTATTAGTGAAGTGTTGTGTTTAATAATCAGGCGGGACAATTGTAATACAATTGTGTGTTATATTAGGTGACATTTTATTGCGTATGAACAATTTTTATTTGATTTGTTGTAAGAGACTGTCTTGTTAATTACGAACTGTTTAATTGTGATAATTAAAGCTGGTGATTAGTGACTTAATAGGTGTCTTGTATTTTGTTTTCCACTGTACCATATGACGATCGGTAGACCGTCGTAACAATATACTACGGGTATTTATTCATAGTAATTACAGAAATTATTTATTTATACATTACATGAAACACCAAATATTTTGATTCATTACTGAATAAGAGAGTACATTACAGTATATAAATTAAGAAAAATTAATTAATATATGAATACTTTAAAATGCAATGTAACATGAGGCATTTTCTCCTGGCAATGTAACCTCTAAAGAAACCATCTATCCTATTGGATTATGTAGGAATCTCATGAGAACCTGTAGTGGAAATAGAATATTGGGAGAAAAGTCAACTGTCACGCCCCCACTTGTCCATTAATCATAAAAAGATCTCGAAAGAGCAGCATAATTTTGCAAGGAGTGTAAACCCATGTTTATGATGAGGGAAGAATCTAATTAACAGTTATTTTGGTATAATCGCATGCTCATTTCTATACTATACCTACTCTGTACCATCAAAGTAGGAGAGCCTTTTGAGGGCCGGGCATGGTAGGTAGCCAATTCAAGCCATGACACACAAGGAAAGTAATGTGGCACTGCACTTCAACGACCAAATTATAACCCCAGCATGTTATCCCAGATACTCATTTTCAAGGGCTGAGCCTATTATCTGGCTGATAAATGCGGCTGGATGTTATGATACCAACTGGGCACTGGATTCGAGACCTCTAGGTAAGTAGTCCCCACTGGTCTATTAAGCCCTATCAATGTATTATATATAGATAATTATCCAATTGTTTCTTGCATTATCTTGTAAAGATTTAACATCTGTTAACATATGTGGTCCACGAATGTGCAAGAACACATTCAAGCAGTAACGTGCGAAATAAAAGACTAGCATTTGATAAAAATTTTGAAAAATATAGATCAGCATCTAGACTGTAACTGTAAGAACTGAATTAGTTCAAAAGTATCTGAAGAGGTTTGAAGGGCATCCTGCAGATCAAGCATACTGAAAACAGATTCACAGAATTCTAAGGTTTCACACACATGTCCTCTACAGTTTGCAAAAGACAACTGTCCACACTACTAGAAGCAACAACGTAATCAACATCATTACGTTCTGCACACATGTAATCTTCAACACATGTGAACAGGTCAGCTGACATTAACTGTCAGTTTTTTTTTCTTTGGAGGTCACTGACAGGAGCTTTGAACCTTGATACATTCTTATTTCAAAACAATTCCTCGAACCCGAACTTCGTTAGGATAATAATCACGACCCAGTGGTCTTTTCAACATGATGGAGTACCACACCATTGATTGTTTGTAATTATTCTGTTTTCCTGATCTGGTGTGGTACAAATCAACCTTGACCATCAGAATCTCCATATTTAAAACCCTTTCATTTCTTGTCTGGGTTTCATAAAGTATTTACTTTATTGTGAATGATTTAGAAATTTTGTATTTTATTAAAGAGGCTATTCTAACAACCTGTGCACTGCTTTGAAATCCGTTGAAGGTACACACATAGAAATATGTAATTAAAGCTTAAACTATATTTTTCCTAACAGCTATTTTAAATAGAAATAATTATGTTCAAATGTATAGTGTTATCCTGCCATAAAAGTGTTTCTTATATTTTTTAATTCATCTTATTTTTTTTCTTCACAAAATAGATGTTTACTACAAAATAGTAGAGATACCTTATAATACATGAAGCTACTATATATGCAACTATATAACTATATATGTACTATAAAGTTAACATAAAACAATTAACATCATATCATTAATCAATAAGTTAAATCACCATGAAACTGTATGAATAGTAAAGTTGACTCTTTTAGCACAAACATTCTAATTATTTTCTCCCAACAAGAGAAGTTGTGTACTTCTGTAACAAAAAATTACAGAATTCAACTCTCTAGTCTTACAATTTTTTTTTTTAATTTTTAGGCAGCCATATCTCACAGTGATTGTAAATCATTAAGTGTGAATCAAATCTGTAACTTCAAAACTGGTGAAAAATTATTACATAACCTTGCAAAATGGCATACAATAAAAATGTAGTGTTATATTTTAAGTAAAATATAACGTTTTTAAAGTAGTACACTGATTGAATGATCGCTTGGCCGGCACTTGGTAGTACATTTTAATATTTACATTTGGTGTAACTCTACAGATACTTTTTATTTTCCTGACAAGTGTTATTTGTTATAATAAATGTCAGTTATAGCAGCTTTAGAGGTTAGATTTGAAAACATTTTTTAAAAAGTATGATAGTGATATTCATACTAACTGTTCTTTCGATATTTGGTTTAAATGTTTTGGGCAATACACAGGAATTTAAGCCAACACATAACAGACATCGATAATACATCATAGTGCCAGTAGTTGAAGAGCTTGCTAACACAGCATTTTTATTACAAATCAGACAAGAGGAATACCAAAACAAATGATGAAGTGTTCAAAATAGAATTTTGATGAACACATACTGCTGCCTCATCCAACGAAGGTGAATATTAACAATATATCACAATAAGATGTGGCACACGTACTGTTGGCATCTTTCATCAATTACAGTATATATGGTTTTGACAAAATAAACTTTGTCTCCCTCTAAACAGTTTGTATACACAATTAAGTTGAAAATTTAAAATGTTTTGTAAAGATTGTGAAATTGCTGCTGAGTTATACTTCATTAAAGCCTTAAAAACATATATAAATGATGGAAAGAAAAGACTGTGAGCATCATGGAATTAAAAACATTATCTTCAAAGCTGAAATTTTTAAGGCAGTTCCAAGAACTCTTTATTACATGTTGCAATCCATAATTCTGACTTCCAGAGTACAAGAATGCATATGGAAAAAATAAGTTTTTGGATGGTGTTATCTTCATGACTAAATGAAAGGTTACTTTACGTGTTACTGACTTGTTTAGACTGTACTAATAAAAAACCAAACAAGTTTTCTGCATGTAATTAATATAACTTTAGAAACATAACCTTTTGGATGGAGTACGTATATTCACAAAACTTCCTAACATACTGGGCAGCATACTAAGACAATGATTTAAGGTAGTCAGTATGAAACACACGCATACACACAACATTATTGATATTAATGAACACTGGTGAACAAAACTGTATTCTACGCTGACTTTGTACATGTTTTTTATATAATTAAAATACCCATTATTTTTTGTACTTAAAATAAAGTTGAAATCCATGAAAATATACTAACGCTAAAATATTTGGCATACATCAACATTGGCAAATTAATCTACAAACAATAATTTCATCTGTTTGAAAACCATTACTTTTAAGCAAGTAAATTGTACAATCCACAATCCTTTCAGGAAGAAAATACGAACAGTTGAAGCACAGAAAGATATGTAATGTTAAAAACTTAAGGTGTTCTGTTTGCCATCTAATCACTTAATGTGATAGCTGGCAAAATCATTCTAGACTTCACACTAACTGATAATAAACATCTTTCAAACTGCAAGTATGATAACAAACACCAATGCAATTAGCCAACTAGCAACAAATCAATGAGTGATAACTTGAACTTGTAATAAATTCCACAATCAATTGCAAGTACCTGTGAAGTAGCCTGAACAGTAACTTTTTTGTTCAATATTTTGCAGTCAACTGTTTCCTTTAAATATTAAACATTATTGGCTGAAAATCTCACACATCACCTGGATTTAAGTATTATATGGTTTGCATACTTCACTGAAACCAAACTTGAATTACCAACTGTAAGTTTACGATTTTTTAGTTTGAATTATCTTCTGCACTATCAACTATTCTTTTATCTAACTGTGATAAAGTCCATAAATAATAAGCGCGCACGCGCGCGCGCACACACACACACACACACACTTAAAATATTTGTACTTTGTAACAAAATATTTATAAACTATCAATTATCTAACTCAGTTAAATACTGACCTGAATTTCACAAATAATTCACACTCTTGTTCACTAAATATATAAATGACTAGTTTTTACAAAATTAAGCTAATACAAAAAATAAACGTCATAAAATAAATTGCTGTAAGATTATTAAATTAAACTTTAAGCTTATAATACAGTTAAATGTGCCACTATAATGCACTTACTTAATAGGTACTTAAAAAAAAATATGTTTCATTACAAAAAAAGTAAGCATCTTCTCCATGTCAAGTAAAACCTCTACGGATATTGCACTTACGGGACTTATTTACAGTATATTTCATTTCTATATATAATAAAACCTCAGTAATATATATACATGTACACATCACTGTACTTATAAAGGCAGTTAACACTTTAAAAAATAATAAAATAAAAAATCATCAATACAATTTTCACAGTGAAACTACAACACTGTTCAATCGCCTCTCCGTAGAAAGCAGTCATCACTTTATCACTTCTGGATAATAACAACAATTTATGTTACAGTTTAATAAAGTTCAGTACATAAAATACATTTAACATTAATTAAACCTTCATGCCTTAGAAATGGTACTAGTACGTGTAGGCCTGTACAAACTTATGCTGATATCTGAGTTTCTGTGATAAAATTTTAACCTTTAAATTTTAAGGGTTAAGGAAAGCAAGTATTAACAACATTGATTCGGTTAACCTCAAATTACTGCAATATATCTATATTATAACACAGAAATAATACATGCCATGTACAATACAAGAAAATGACACCAAAAACATTCAGCATCACACATGTAACCAAAGAACATATGATCTGGGTCATATTTATCTTAAAATAATATGTACGGAATTTCTTTTCACTTCAACTATTACATGTTACAGCCAACTCTACTAATCTGAACTTATAAAAAAAAATGAGATTATAAGCTGCTCTCAGAAGGAAACTATAGACTTCACTGGCTGTATTACTCTGTTATATGTATAGTCTATTGCCATTACACATTACTGCTCCAACAGCCTCTGTGTCAGTCTGCCATGGGGTATCAAATTGCGAGAGAGATGCAAATGTACTCCATGCTATGGTAAGATTGGCAAAGGCAGTTAGTTATGTAACCAACAAGGCACTGGATGCTAAAGGTGTTATTTAGCCCCAGCAGTGAGTGGTATCAAAGTGCTCAATGGATAAGCCTAGTAAGGGGAGAGAACAAAACAAAGTATACCTCAGTACACTTTGACAGTTTATAGCCATGTTGCCATGAGTTGAACACAATGTTTTGATTGCCACTCTCATTTTGAAAATGGCAAATGTCACTAAAAATTTGTGCAATGTTCACAAAATTTAGCAACTTGTTCATACTTGTTGATGACTGAATTACCACTAACAATGTTGTTGACGTAGTTGATAATCCATTTGATGCAACCCAGGTAATCATCATAGTCAATCTGAAAAAGTGTTTGTTGCTGCCAAGTTCGTCCCACATCTAAAGTTTCTGGATGACTTTCAACCAGAAAGACCATCACATCATAATTTGTGGAGATTTTCACAAACAGGTCAATGATAATTCTACCTTCATGTCAAGGACCACCAATGTAGACAAAAGATGGGTTTACAAGCATGACCTGGAGATCAAGCAACAATAATCCCAATGGAAGATCCCACAGTCTCCAAGACTAAATAGGCGCATAAGTCAGTAGTGCAATAAAGGGCCTGTTCCTCTGGGTCAGATAATTCAGCTGTGTAAGCACATTCATCATTAACAACTGTAACTGTGCTGAAAAAAAAACTGGCTCATGCACCAAGACAGTCAAATCACGTTCTAGTGATTTATCCCCAAGTATAGGAAATTATGACTTTTTCCTGTACCCAAAAATTAAATTGACGCTTTAATAACAGTATTTATTTATGGTTGAGGAGATTCACATGATCACACAGACACTTGAAATGGTTGGAGTGAAAGACTTCCAAGGTTCTAAGATGTATCTGAGCCATGACAGAAGCAATGGGATTGCTGAATCAGTGCAGAAGGGGACTACTTCATAAGTATTGAAGCTATATGGAAATTACTTTATCAATTAACATTTTATAAATTTAGTCTTATTTTTTTAAACATTTTGTGTATATCACTCAATCCATTCCACAAGGATAATAAACATAGTAGTAGAAGAGTCATTATTTGGTTTTACTGTGACCTGAAACACATGCTTCTTTGGTTGAAAGATAAAAACCTACACGGAAAAGTGAAAAACAATAGAATTCAGTGTCTGTCATGCATTATTATTTATTATGTCTATACCATGTTTCATTTATTTTTCATAATGTTACAATAATATTGCACTATTATATTTTCATCACATAAGACCACACAAGACTATTACCAAGTTTATTTCCCAGTGGCAACTTCGGTTAAATGTTTATTTGCTGCTTTCCTGGCTATCACGCACTAGCTAATACATCACAATATGCATATTTAGTCTAGATTGCAGACATGAAGCATTCAATGTAACGCTTCTGTATCAATATTTAAATCTTACCATCACTCACTATCAGATATCAAATTGTGTGAAGAGAATAAAGAATTAGTTTTATATAGATTGCTCCAATGAGTAATGTTTTATACTAATGTACATGTAAATTTCTAGAAATGCTTATTGCATATAAACCATGTTCTTTGTAAGCTCATATAAATATAAACGAAATTTGAAATACATGGCATGTGCTTAGGTTTTTAACTTTTATAACTGAATTTTACTTTTGTAGACACACTATCTAAAATTCATTTATATATCATATAAATGTTTGAATGAGGGCTGCAAGCAAAATTATGTGATAAGATACACGAACACATGAATAATCACATTTTTCTTAAAACTAAAAGCATACTACTAGTATGAGTTATAATGTACCCTTGTAATACACTTTCTACTTAAAAAAAAAAAAAAAAAAAAATACATATATAAAATGACTAGTAAGACTTACTGGACACTCAATACAAAATACATGTATACATTGTACTCTCTACACACACGAGTATACTTACGATGATATATCATATACGATATATTACATATACATATGTATATGATTACAGTTATTTAGGAAAATACATCACTTAAGATTTTATAAAACGATGATTATAACAATTACATTATATAAAATATATACTAACTATTCAAAGGCATGAAGGTTGTTTTGTCCATATGTATGAATGAATAGTAAGAATAGTTTAACATATATATCTATATACATAAAAATTTCAATCACAGTGCTTTGATATTATCCCTACCATACAAGAAGACAACAAAATTGTTGAGAGCAATTATTCTCCACACAATAACTGGCCAGGCAAGCTTGGTGCAGTTCCAGCGCTGCGCTGGTCCTATGTAAGACCGGTGTTAGCCATCCAGCGGTGGGCCCAGATAAACCATAGAAACTTCTGTGTTACCATACACAGCTGATACGGACGGATACAGTCTTTTGTCTGGTAAACCTAAGTAAACATGATTTTACTATCAGCATTGTGGGAATTATTCTGCATCAATAAATGAATTTCAACAATTAATTATTTTCTGAAAATACGAGGGCAATTTGAAAAGTTCGCGGCCTACCATATAAACGAATATGTGGCATTTCTGTTTTTTACCATATCGTGGCATCACATTTGCCCCATGAACAGCCGTGAAGTGTCAAGTCATTGTTGCAGAGAAACAGCTGTATAAATAAGGTTATCTCACAGCAACGCTGAAAATGGAGAAAACTGAACATCGTGCAGTGATCAAATTTTTTGTTAAGAAAGGTTTAATCCCAACAGAAATTTTTAATGAGATGAAGAATGTGTTGAGTGATGCTGGACCTTCATTTACTACAGTGAAAAAATGGGCTACTGAATTTAAACATGGTCGTGCAAGTTTGGAAGATGACCTGAGTACTGGGTGTCCGAAAAGTGCCACTACACCAGAAATCATCAATAAAGTGCATAATATTGTTTCGGAAGATCGCCGTTTGAAGGTGTCTGAAACTGTTAAGCCTGTGGGCATCTCAGATAACAGGGTACATTACATTCTTACTGAGGAAGTAGGTATGAAAAAGCTGTCTGCAAGATGGGTGCCGTGTTTGTTGACAGTGACCAAAAACGCATACCCCAGTCTGCGAACGGTTTTGAGAACGGAATAGAGTTACAATGAATGGATTTGAATGAAACCTTTTTTATTATCTTCAGTTTTGCTCAAAGATCAAAATTAAAAAAGTTAGAAAGTATGCTTTTAATTTTTTAATTGTTTAAATAAACAATTAAAAATGCAATTAATTAACAATTAAATAACTCGAAAAGTATAAGAGATACGAAAAAGTTGTATAGACCTTTTTTGTAGCTTATAAAAAGACCTTCAATTTGAGCTTTGAGGGGTTGCTGTATCTTCGAAATTGACCAAGTTAATGCCATTTGAAGTTTGCGCTAAATTTGCAACTTTTGCGACGCACGCGAGTTGCATCCTTTCTTCGATCATAACTTGAAAACTAAAGCATTTAGACGAAAATTGCTTTTTACACTTTTTAAAGAATATTAAATTATCTTTCATTTGAGATGTATAACTTTTAATTATATGTTGAAATAAGGAAGTTACGACGAGTTCTTCCCAAAAAAGTTGGTGAAATAAAAATCGGTGTTACTAATTTTTTTGAGTTATACATACTTTTTAAATAATTTACGTTGCTATATTTTACATTAAATGACCTATTAATAATGTAGAATGAAGAAGATAAAAAAAATCTTTATTTTAAAATGGCCATATTTGGCTAATTATGCCATTTTGGTCATTTTTTGGCTGCCATATTGTTTAGGCTAGAAAATATCATTATTATCCTATTGGATATTAAACTGCATAGTATTAGCTTTCAAATGTGACCAATCCCAGCTATTTATCTTTAATACATCGGTTTTAATAGCGATTTAAAGAATCACAAAATTTTGTGAAAATAGTCGAAAAAATACAATTATTGTTAATTTTTAAGCGGTATATATATATATATATATATTTTTTTTTAAATAACTATAGTTTTTATTAGTATAGTACCATACCTTAATGCTTATACAATTTAAATTATCTTTTTTTCAATTAAAACATTAAAAATTAGTTGTAAAATTGCTATTTTTTTCATTAATTCAGAAAAAATCCTTACTTTTTACAGTTTTTCAATTTTAAGTAAAAGACAAACAATGTACTTGTATTTTCTTTTTAAGTATTTTTAATATGACAATTGAAGTGCGAAAAACATGCAAATTATTCGCAATTTTGCTTCAATATAAAAAGCAAACTTTTAACCCAGGAAAAAAGTTATTTATACGTTAGATACATAAATAAAAATAACATCATCGCAAAGCTTGGAAAATTTCCTTTAAATTCATGTACTTTTGTCCAAAAATATCATTAAAAAATCCCTTTTTCTTTAAATATTTGAAGTTGCTATTCCTCGTGCTCTTAGCGAAATAACATATGTTCGCGTATCCGAAAAGTTTTTACTATTCACACCTCTCAAACTTGATTTTTTAATTAACTGAAGCCCCAGTGATTAATTTTTGAGAGTGGTTCCCACCCGGAGATCCTCGGCACATATTGTTATTAACAAATTAATTTGTTTATAAACAAAAATTTATTTTAAAATTCTGGATAAATTCCAGCGTATTCTTTGATTAAAAACAAACACTTTTTTTTCTTTGTCATTTTTTGATAAAATGGTTCTTCTTCGAGTTACAAGCCATTAAATATCTAAAAACGGTCAATTTTTGGGCCTTGAATCGCTTGTAACTTTAAGGAGAAGCACTTTATCAAAAAATTTGAAAGGAAAAAAAGTGTTTGTTTTTAATTAAAGAATACGTTTTAATTTTTTCAGATTTTCCAAACAAATTTTTGTTTATAACTGTAACCTAACCTAACCTATTATTAAAATTTGTTTGGTACTGACAGATGGAACTGTTGATTAAACAACTGACTGCTACGTGCCTCTCAACCAATCGCCGTACTCAAAACTGTAAACAGTAACCGTAGCAACGCACACTGTTGCCAATAATGTCCCACATGTGCTGTTATTAAAACCAGTGTGGAATGTCGCGCCACAGAGTGAACTGTTAGTCTGTTTGTTACGAGTGCTGTGTTCTCGGTTATACTTGTTTGATTATTCGTGGGTGTACGTTAGTTTAATACTTAAATAGTTGTGTTGCAGATACAAGTTTATTGCTAACTAATTTCTAATTACTTAACTAATTTCTGACTAATTAACTAAGTGTAGTGAAAACGTGTGAATCTATTATTAACTAAATAAGCAAAAGCATGTTTAAATAACATGTTTACCTAAGTATAAATTTATTTTACTTTGTTCATTTTACGGAACTTTGTGCGTGCGATTTTCATTGTAAAACAATTTGTATAAATATCTACATTCTTAAATTTTGAATTCTTTAAAATACGTAACAGCTTTAACCTATACACGTTTACTTTCAAACAGAAGGTATGTCTGAAAGTGAGGACACTGGGAAAAAGCGTGGTCGACCGTGAATACACCTGGTAAAAGAGAAAACACGTATTTCCGGTCGCGGAGTACCAATTAGAGGGCAGTCCAGAGAATTCGTTTGTTCTCTACGAGATTATTTCGAGAAAGAGAAGGAACATGGTGGGCCTCTGATTTCAGTTAGTCAAGTTGTTGATAGAACAGCAGCTGCACTCTCTATAAGTAAATATCGGTATGGAGAACCATACATGACTTCCATGTTCTAAGATTTATATTTAAAATCATATTCGAAATGAAATATTTCCATAGAAACTACGTCTTTCTACTTATTGCTTCAGCATTAACCACAGTACTGTGGTCACTAACGTATACCACCTCACGTTTTCGCACTTGATTTTCACTGATGATGGCAGTCAATGGCACTGCCGAAAAGTCTGGTTTTGCAGAAAAAATTGGACTACGGCTAAACAGCCCGAGAAGCAATTTTAACAAAAAACTACTTCTTTGTTGCCGATAACGTAGTACACATATAACAAATTCTACCCTCCATCTTCAACTATAATTTTCATTAATAGAAAATTACCCCCACCCCGTTCACCTAACCTCTTAATTTATAAATATTTCATCTACGTTTCTACAGTGGATTACTATGAGCTTCTTATCAGGATACTTTATTTATCAAAATTAAGTACTTCACTCTTGTTAAAACATAAAATGTTGCAGGTAAACTACCCCTTTCTCTCAACCGATCTTCACCAAAATCAATAGGCCTTCAGTCCTCTACAATTCAGGGATGCATGCAAAAAAATATTTGATTCTGTTTGAATGTGCGGCAGTTATCTTTCGTAATGGAAACATTTCTCTTGTTACAACATAAAATGTTGCAGGTAAACTACCCCTTTCCCTTAACCGATCTTCACCAAAATCAATAGACCTTGAGCTCTCTGCAACACAGGAAAGGGTGCAAAAAATTATTTGATTCTCTTTGAATTGTCGGCAGTTATCGTTCATCATAAAAAAAATTACCCTTTTTAAAACATAAAACGTTGCTGATAAACTACCCCTTCCCTTAACCGATCTTCAACAAAATCAACAGACCTTGAGTTCTCTTTAGTTCAAAAAGGTATGCAAAAACCTAGTTGATTCTGTTTGAATTTGCGGCTCTTATCGTTTGCCATAGAAAACACCCTTGATAAAACATAAAACATTGCTGGTAAACTACCCTATTCCATTAACCGATCTTCACCAAAAACAACAGGTCTTGAGAACTCTACAATTCAGGGCTGTATGCAAAACATTATTTGATTCTCTTTGAATTTACGGCAGTTATCGTTCGTCATAGAAAAAATACCCTTGTTAAAACATAAAACGTTGCAGGTAAACTACCCCTTTCCCTTAACCGATCTTCAACAAAATCAACAGACCTTGAGTTATGTATAATTCAAAACGGTATGCAGAAGAGTAGTTGATTCTGTTTTAATGTACGGCAGTTATCGTACGTCATAAAAAAAATTACCCTTGATAAAACATAAAATGTTGCAGGTAAACTACCCTATTCCCTTAACCAATCTTCACCAAAACCAACAGGTCTTGAGAACTCTACATTTCAGGGCTGTATGCAAAATATTATGTGATTCTGTTTGAAATTGCGGCTGTTATCGTTTGTCATATAAAATACCCTTGATAAAACAAAAAACGTGGCAGGAAAAACTACCCCTTTCCCTTAACCGATCTTCACCAAAAACAATAAGTCTTTAGTACTGAACAAAACAAGGCTGTATGCACAAACGTATTTGATTCTGTTTGAATTTGCGGTTCTTATCGTTTGCCATAGAAAAAACCCTTTTAAAACAAAACGTTGTAGGTAAACTACCCCTTTCCCTTAACCGATCTTCACCAACACCAATAGGTATTGAGAACTCTACAATACAGGGCTGTATGCAAAACATCATTTGATTCTGTTTGAATTTGCGGCTGTTATCGTTTACCATAGAAAAAAATTAGCCTTGATAAAAAACCGTTGCAAGTAAACTACCTTAACTGATCTTCACCAAAAACGATAGGTCTTGAGAACGCTACAATTCAGGGCTGTATGCAAAATATTGTATGATTCTGTTTAAATTTGTGGCTGTTATCGTTTGCCACATAAAAATACCCTTGATAAAACAAACAACGTGGCTGGTAAACTACCCCTTTCCCTTAAACGATCTTCACCAAAAACAATAGGTCTTTAGTACTCAAGAAATCAGGGCTGTATGCAAAACATTATTTGATTATGTTTGAATTTGCGGCTGTTATCGTTTGCCATAGAAAATACCCTTGTTAAAACATAAAACGTTGCAGGTAAACTACCCCTTTCCCTTAACCGATCTTTACCAAAATCAACAGATCTTGAGAACTCTACAATTCAGGCCTGTATGCGAAACATTATTTGATTCTGTTTGAATTTGTGGCTGTTATCGTTTGCCAAACAAAATTACCCTTGATAAAAAAAACTGTTGCAGGTAAACTACCCCTTTCCCTCAACCGATCTTCACCAAAAACAATAGGTTGTGAGTACTCTACAAATCAGGGCTGTATGCAAAAAAGTATTTGATTCTGTCTGAATTTGCGGCTGTTATCGTTTGCCATAGAAAAAAAATCTACAGACAACAGACACTTTTCGAAAAATGACTTTTTTTCATGTTTTGAGTGTAGTACAATCAGAATCTGCAATAATCTCGAACACGATTTTTTTTGCCATCACCATACTTCCATTTCCTTAAGGAACATGGAAGTAAAAATACGGTCGTAACGATAGGTAAGGAGTAGTTTAAACAAAGCGAGGAAGCTGGCTCTTCTAAAGTGGAAACACCAGGTAAAAAAAGACGGATAGAAAAACGTGTTACTAATCTGGATGCTTCTGCAGAAGATGGGATCCGTCGCCACGTATATGAGTATTACAGTCGTAAAGAGTATCCTACAATAAAAAAGCTACTCGTTACTCTTCATGATGCAGAGCTTTTCACTGGTAGCCACTCGTCTTTACGGTCCGTAATTAAAAATTTGGGATTTAAATTTACTACCGTTTCGGGTAGAAAAGTATTAATGGAGCAACAACACGTAGTTGCTTCTCGCTGTAGATTTCTTAGGGGTGTAATAAATGAAAATTTTAATAATGTCGTCTGGGTTGACGAAACATGGGTGAACGCAGGACATTCTTTAAAAAAGTGTTGGTCGGATGATTCTACGGCGGGAACTATGCCAGTGCGAATTGGAAAAGGTGGAAGACTTATAATTATCCACGCCAGAAATTCTCAGGGGTTTATTCCCAATTGCCTCTATGTATTTAAATCGAAAAAGACTTCCGACTATCACGAAGAAATAAATCACAACAAATTTAAAACATGGTTTGAAGAATGCCTGTTAAAGAATATTCCTCCCAATTCAGTGATCGTGATGGACGACGCCCCATATCATTCAGTGATTAAAGACACGGCTCCAACAATGGCTTCAAAAAAAGAAGAGATGGTTGAATGGTTAAAACGTCGAAACATTCCATTGACAGAGGATATGAAAAAGGCTGAGTTGATGGAATTTGTACTATTTAATAAACCAAAGTTTCCTGTGTATATTGTTGACGAGTTGGCTGAAAGTTACGGTCATAAAGTCATCCAGTTGCCTCCATAGCATTGTCACTTTAACGCCATAGAACTAATATGGGCCAGGGTTAAAAAATATATTGCCATAAATAATACAAAATTCACGATGACTGAAGTAAAAAAATTAACAAATGAAGCCATGCAAATGATTGCTGGAGAAGACTGGAAGAAGGTAGTCGAACACACCAAGTCAGTTATTGAAGACGCTTGGAAAAATGAAGGTATAGTGGAACAGCAGGTAGAAAATTTGATCATTTCTGTGAATTGTTCGAGTGACAATGAATCAGTTGAATCTGAAGATAGTGATTCTACATTAAGCGGAGTTCACCCATTATAAACGTAAGTTTTTATTTTGTTTAATGTTAGAAGTAATGTTAAATATAAAATTGCAATATAAAAGTATTTAATTTAATCTTTAACTAAACAAAAATTAACAAACGAAATATTATAGTCCAATATTACAATTTCTATCAATTATAAATTAATATTTCACTATTTATAGGCAGTTTCATTTATGAAGAATTCGCAAATATTTATACTTGCTTAATACCAAATTATCTGTATTTATTAAGTTCATGATATAATAATAGAGTAATTATTTATCACGTTTTTCGAGTAAATTATTATGATATTAAATCCATACCAAAATATTAAGTAAGATCTCATATTACCATAGTTGGACTTAACTAGAATTTGCGTAACAAGGTTCATGTCATTTCACAAAATAAAAGATTTTTTACGCGATTGTGAACAGATTAGTGTGCACTATGATTATGGTATGGTATGGTAATATGATATGGATGTATGGTAATGTACAGTATAATACGTACATGTTATTGCAACCATACATTAAATAATCGTATTCACTACGATATAAGCTGTACGCGACTTCACTACAAAAGCATCTCTGGATGCCTTACTGTAATTAAAAGTACATTAAGAGATATCGTATCACGTTTTAAAAGTAAACTGTTTTGTCTTGAAAAGCCGTATTAAATGACCTTGAGCGTGAATGTGTTGTAAGTTGTTTGTATGTGAATCATTGTTTCGTGTTTATCAACTTGTAGAAGTCACGTGGTCAGAGTTTGGCAACGTTGTTTCCCTTTCAGTACAAACGTCAATACCAAACAAATTTTAATAATAGTATAGTACAAAAATTTTCAAAACTTTTGGAGTCGCGTAACCTTCATTTTTTGAAGAAATCGTCATATATGTTCAAAGTTGCTGGTAAAAAATATATATTTATCATTAAAGACAGAAATGTTACCGGAAAAAGAATTTCCCCAATTAACCCTTTATGACTCAGTGGTACATATGTGGAACACTTCAGTTTTTTCACTCTAAGTTTAATGGGTCTCATTTGGAACACTTGTGAATAGTGCTGATATCTACAGGAAGGTTTGCTGAATATAAAAAATAATTATGACAACAATATAGCCACAGATCACAGTGGCAGTGAACTGTTTCTGCTTGTCAGCTGTTGTGTTGTGAGTTTATCTAGTGGTGTTTATGTATTTTTGAGAACATTGTTTGTTTATATTTTTCAAGGATGTCTAAAGTGAGTATTGCTATTCTCAATATTTATTTATATCTTTATAGTAACTAACAGTCTATTTCAAGTAATATAAATCAATAATAATTTTTTATAGCCTGTTTTTTGAAGTGTTCTATATTTGAATGTTACGAATTCCAGCACATAACCTCAAATATTATTTTTTCTTTCGAAATAATACATTAAGTTTACTAGTTACATGACATGTACTTTAGTTTTCATTTGAAGTTTTCATGATTACCACAAGCGTTAATATAAAAAAAATATTTAATTATGACTAATAATAACAATGTAGATTATATAATAATCATAAATTTGTTATTTTATTTTTGAATATTTTTTGTGTTTGGCTCTAACAATTTGTATTTTTTATAAGTTCATAAAACATGAGTTCTATTTGTATTTATTAATTTATCTAAATTTTGTAAAAAAATAAACATTGTTTAATAATATATTAGTCTGAAGATTAAATTCTGTATTTTTGTTTTCTTGAGAAATAACATTATGAGAAATATAAAATACTAAGGGAAACAACTCGGTATCGGAGCACGTTTCAGTACAGGAACAATTTCATTACTATGCTAATTTTTACAATAGCAGATATAAAAAAAAGGTGTTTTGATTTTCCGACTTGCCATAATAAATCAGTCAGGCTCACTAATTTCATGAGGAAATGTTTTGTTACTTTTCTTATTAAGTTATGTTTTACTATACCGGTATTAGGTTGTTTCCCTTCACAGCAAAAATTCTATGGCAGTAATTTATATTTTTACAAAATTACAAAATAATTTGATTTATTTACAGCTTTAAAAAATGGATGTATCAAATAGTACTAAAGATAACGAACAAGTTTGCTTTATATGTAAAAAGAGACCAGAAGATGGACATATCGTTAAAGTCGAAAGAGGTCTTGAAACTCTCAAAGCTGTATCCAAAGAGAGAAAAGATGGATTTTTAAAGCAATTACGTAACGAAACTTTTGTGTATTACCAAAAAATTAGTAACACCGATTTTTATTTCACCAACATTTTTGGAAAGAACTCGTCATAACTTCCTTATTTCAACATATAATTAAAAGTTATACCTCTCAATTGAAAGATAATTTAATATTCTTTAAAAAGTACAAAAACCAATGTTCATCTAAATGCTTTAGTTTTCAAGTTATGATCAAAGAAAGGGCGCAACTTGCGCACGTCGCAAAAGTTGCAAATTTAGCGCAAACTTCAAATGGCATTAACTTGGTCAATTTTAAAGATACAGCAACCCGTCAAAGCTCAAATTGAAGGTCTTTTTATAAGCTACAAAAAAGTTCTACACAACTTTTTCATATCTCTTATACTTTTCGAGTTATTTAATTGTTAATTAACTGCATTTTTAATTGTTTATTTAAACAATTAAAAAATTAAAAGCATACTTTCTAACTTTTTTAACTTCGATCTTTGAGCAAAACTGAAGATAATAAAAAAGGTTTCATTCAAATCCATTCACTGTAACTCTATTCCGATCTGAACACCCCTTTTGAACGTTCGCAGACTGGACTAGCATGCGAATGCAAGCTTCTCGGGAATGTTTGGACCGTTTTAAGAAAAATCTGAAACATTTTATTCGTAGATTTGTAAAACTGATGGAACCTGAGTCCATTACTTCACCCTAGAAACAAAACAATAGTCGAAACAATGGATGCATAGTGATTCGCTGCCTCCAAAAACGGTAAAATCAATTTTGTTGGCTGGAAAATGTATGAATCCATTTTTCTGGGATGCTAAGGGGATATTGTTTCTAGATTGCCTTGAAAAGGGTCAAACGATAACGGCACACCCTCACATATGCGTTGTGTCTATATCAAAAATCGCCGAGTTTAAGTACGATCTGTTGCACCATCCACCTTATTTGCCTGATTTAGCAGCATCTGCCTTTCATCTATTCCCAAACCTCAAACAATTTTCAGGGGGAAGCGATTTTCCTCAGATGACAAGCTGAAAGCGGCAGTAAACGGTTATTTTGAGGGCCTAGAAGAATCGGACTTCCTCAACGGGGTAAGTGACAGGGTAATGACTTTATGCTTCATTGCTGTTTGTGGTGCCACGATGCGGTAAAAAACAGAAACGCCACACATTCATTTCTATGGTAGGCCGCGAACTTTTCAAATCGCCCTCGTGTATACATGAATGAATATGTGTTGCACACAATTTTTTTTTTTATTCTAAGGTGCAACCGTTTTTGTACTGCATGCCATTAACTTCAGTCTTAGTAGCTGATTACTCTAGAATTAACAATGACATTGGTGTGTGATTACATCCAGTACACTGTAGAAAAATCAGTATCTTTGAATCAACAATTTAACATTCAGAATGGGAATGTACAAAGGTGTAGTATGAAAAGCCGCAAGAGAAGTGGACAGTGTTATGCAACAAGGAACCAACCCATGCTCCATTTATTTTGAGAAAACTGAATTTTAACAAAGCATTAAATTAAAAATTCCCCATTGAATTTTTGGTACAAAAATTTACAGGTATTAGCTTTCTTCTTCACAATATATTTCATTAGTACTTTTTATCATAATTTTACTTATTTAAACCTCTACAGATTAAAATGTGGGTTGGTTCCTTGTTTTGTTTTTAAAAATCTGAGAATCAGTTCAGTTATGTGAACCAAGTGTTTGGTTCCTTGTTGCTTTTTACAGTTTTTGGTTGTTAGGTATTAGCAATAAAACACATAAAATTATAACTTATAGAAAAAAGTATTTTCAATTTCTAAGCATCAAAATTACAATAAACTGACCATGTTTAGTTGTTACATATTGGCATTTTAGTAGTAGAATACATAAAATTTACACAGTGTTCAAGTCTTGTATAAAAGCATTTATTTACAGTTTCTTAGCAACATAAAAGTATGATGACTACAGGTTTCTAAGCAGCAGGTTGCTAAGATATCTTTTTAAGCAGAATCATCTTCCTCTTCTAGCACAAAATCAAGTGGTGCGTTGAAGCCTTATAGGTCATCCATTACACTACCAACTGGCACCATTATAAAATAGTTTCGCATCAGATGGTATGAGGTGCATTACTGATTTTATATCTGCAAGTTTGGCGGACGATATTGGTTTACCTTGGGGCCATAGGCTTACAAGCTTAGGTGTGAAAAAAAATTTAAACCTGGTAGTCGTGGGACTACCGGTAGACATGGAATCATGGGCAGACTTGTGCTTTGGGAAGGAATGAAGGGTTGGTTAAATAAACAGCTCTCATCGTCTGTTTTCTTGCTAGCTAGCCGTACGCTCGATCTGAGTCGCTTTGGGGGCACGCCGGATGACCCAGGTATCGGAGATGCGGGCCGCTTGGGCGCTGAAGGGGTTTCGTCAATCTTCAAATGGTTGCCATTTTCTAAGTTCTCGGCCGGTTTCTTTGATTTTAGTCTCAAACGATAGGCCTGTTGACGCTCTGCATAGGATTTGCCGGTTTTCGGTTTAAAATTTTTGGTTCGAGTTTTATCGCGATTTTTAGATCGAGGCATTTCAAATTTTTGAGTTCAAATGTTATTATTTTCTGTGAGTGCTTCTGGTACTCGGAATTGGTGTTATTGGAGAGATTTAGTTCTGAGGATCACAATGCACTTTGTATTTTCGCGATCGGACTTGTAGTTCCCGAGATATTTAAGTTTTAGTGGAGCAATTTAGAAATTTTCGGTGCAAAAACACCCTCACGCAGACAAAGCCTAGAGGCAACTGAAGTCAGTTGTCAAAATTCTCAGTACTGTTGGTGGAAGGGGGCCGAGTGACTCGATCACCTGACACCTGGTTTGCTGGGATTGGTTGAGCGGTTCGTGAGATAGTGGTATGCCGAAAGTACATTTGAAACATAACGGTCGATTTTCGCGAAACGTGCGAGTAAGACATTACATACCTATGGATTCCATGTCAAAATGGCTGTTGTGCTGGTCGGCCACACTTCTTTCTGATGTCAACAGACTGTGTCTTGTCACTGTCACCACAACCTGCACGCATTTCGATTGAAAAATGAAATCATCTTTTGTCAGAACTATTTCACATGTTTCCAACCAGTTGACTCTTTCTTTATTTATGTCAGTCTTACGATTGACTATTGATTTTTAATATCTCCAGTTCCGTAGAAATCTGTTTTTCCCATAAAGTGAACCTTGAGTGGGTTATTTCTTCTGCAGTTTTGCATAATGAAAGCATAGTCTTCCATAGTAAATAGTCTCTGTTGAAGCCTAAGAGCTGATTCTATGTCTGAGAAATCAGCATCACTCGGTAAGAATGAATGCCTGATATCAAGAATCCAAGGGTCACTTTCTTCAGATTTTGCCGCTGCTACATGATGCTTTTTAACATTAAAACCATTTTAATGTTGCGGTTCTGACCACCGCAGGAGTCAGCCCACAATATTAACTCCTCAGTTTCTTCTGATAAACAGGTTTCACAGAATTTTTTAATACAGGAACCAACTCTTGCGCACCTCTTCCAGCTGTGCCCTCCAACCATAAAAAGCAGTGTCCTTTTTTTTTGCCAGTGTGTATTCCACAGCTGTACAACCATAGTTGCTGCTTGTAAAATATTATATTTGTTGCCAGTCTAGGAAGAGGTAGGGTTTTTTCTAAATCAAAAGTTAGCACTTCCAGCTCAGGTTGATTTTTTGATCGGATAATGTCTTCTTTAAGAAGATTTCTGGCCTCTTCAGCTTTTGACCAGTGTGCATTTAGTTTTTCTTTCAAAATAAGTTTTTTTTTGCTCATCACATTCATTTTCAATTTCTTGAGTTAGAGTGTCACACATATTACAAGTGTCCTTTTTCAACTTTTTTCTTGTCAAGTCAAAATCTTCATAAAAAATCTTAAAAATAGCCAGTTTTACTGGATTGTCTGGGTCTTGAGCATACTGTTTATACATCTTTTCTATTGTCAAATCTGTTGGGAGATACTGTTTACTTGTGTTTTCTCGTCGATAGTGTGACACATACTTCGGTATTTTATTAATAAAACTGATGATACCATTCACAGACTCTTCTGATGTTTTGTTGTGACCTCCCTTGATACCTCTTTTATCTTTAATGTCCAAGTTTCTTACTTTTTGTCAAAGCACTGTTTATTCTTTTTGTGGAAATGTGTAGAGTTCGAATAAAAAGTTCACGGCAAACTATTTCACCATTCAGTTTGTAAATTCTTGTGTATGTCTTGGCTTTGTCATTTTTTCCATACTTCCTCTTCACAGGTACTTCAGTCACCATAGTGGACAAAAATGTTGTTTGTGCATCATAGTTCTGTAGATTCCAAAATTCATCAAATATTTGTCTACGCTCTGTTACAGAAATTTTCTCATGACATTTTTTATTACAAATATTTGCACACTCATAGTCCATAAATTCTTTCCTGCCCACTTCACCTCTGGAAGATACATAGTCCAAGTTTCCTTGACATCTACTTTTGCGATCTGACCGGGACTGATCCGGATATTTTCTTTTTCGTCCTTTTTTCTTCCTGCCACTACCACTGTTGGTTTCGTCTCTGTTAGAACTTTCACTGATTCTTGCATCTCCCTCCCCCACAACCACTTTTTCAGCTTCTATTTCACCGTTATTCTCAGAATTATTTTCGTGTGTATCATTGGCCTCATCTTCTATTACTACTTCACCTCCATAATAAGAAAACACATCACATACCTCTTTTATTGTTTCTGCCTCGACCTGCACCACATCAGCGAGTGACCCTACAGTGTCATATGTATTTGTACTACTTTCTCCAACTTGAGACTCATTTTCTTGATCACCAGTGCAACTGTGAAAAGGTACGGGTTGCAAACTAGCAAATACTGGTTCATGCTCTGGTGAATTTTCAGTACTGATTTGGGCATCACCATGTACCTGCAACATAATGAAGAACACTTGTAGTAGAAAATAAAAGCTGTGGTAAACATGTACGCTATTTTATGCACTTTGTAGGTTAGGTTGTAGTAAACAGAATTTTAAGCTACTATTTTACTTAATAATCAGAAACTTACCTGTTGTTCTTGTAAATAACCAGGTACCATTGACATAATTAGTTCAGCACGTGAAGTACATCTTCTTTTTTCATTCATACTGTTAAAATGGCAGACAAGCTATAACTTTAGTATAAACAGTCAAGACGTATCCATACCAACAGTAAACGTGTGGTGGGTTGGTTCCTTGTTGCATTTTAATCAAACAAGAATCAGCTGTCATCAGCTGGTTTCCATGGGTTGGTTCCTTTTTACAAAATGGAAATCTTCCTTTCTGTACATGAGGGTTGGTTCAACAGCTCATATTATCGTTGTTATTTGACATAGAGTAATAAAAATATTATTTTGAGATAGCTAAACATGAGGCACAGCCAGCCGGCTATTCCTCGCAGTTTTGCTCAGGTTGTGGGTTGGTTCCTTGTTGCATAACACTGTCCAAGTGTTGGGAGCACAGAAAATATCAAAATGTTAGCATGGTCTAAGGACATGGGATTCTGAATGAGAAACATTAGCGAAAGAGAAGAAAGAAGCCTACTTAAAATTCATTAACAATAGAACGGATCAGAAAAAAAAGGGTCAAGGTGAGAAAACATGTAAGAACACTAAACAGAACTCACTGGGATAAATACATGTCTGAAATGGAGCACAACCTACAGATGGCAAGATAGAGTGTTTAAATTTATTTGGAACTTAAACTACCAAGAGAAGGACAGAGTTAGGATTGAAATAATTGAGGACAAAGTTTTGGAAAATTATTACAAAGATTTATGCCACATTGATGAAAATGTAGGGGAACAAACATTGAATGAAGTAAATACGACTAACAGATAAATTAGAAATGGAAGAGTTAATATTAAACTTCAAGGGAAATAGAAACCACAAAGCTTGTGGGGTAGACAACATAAATACAGAACTATTAAAATATGCTCCGAGGGAGCTCCATGAACAACTGCTATGATTATATAACATGTGTTGGGAACAAGGGAACATTCCAGAAGAATGGAAAATAGCAAAGATATCTATTTTTAAGAAAGGGAACAGAGCCAATCCCTAGAATTTCAGAGGTATCATATTGCTTTGTTCAGCATATAAGATCTATTCAAACATAATAAGCAAGACACTGAGTAACATAACTTAACAGAATATGGCTACAAGAGCAACTGGGTTTCAGGAAAGGATAAAGCTGCATTGATAATATTTTCACTGTTAAGCAGATTATAGAGAAAAGGAAAGAACAAAATTTAGAGACGCATCTACTATTCGTAGATTATTGCACAGCTTTTGGCAAAGTACCAAGGTCGATACTTTAGAAAATAAGTATTAGAAAATACGAGAGTTTTAGAAAATACAGGCATTCCATTACATTTAATACAAGTGATCAAGAGCATGTATCTAGGGACCAGGATACAAATAAAGCAACAGAACCCCACCAAAATAAATGAAGCCATTAGACAAGGTTGCCCTTTATCAACCACTCTTTTTAACCTGTTTTTGGATGGAATTGTTAGGATTTGGTTTAACAGTGTAACTGGAGGAACCAGAGTTGCGGGAAAAATGCTTAAGACTCTGGGGTTTGTAGATGATCAGTTTTATTGGCCACAAATAAGATGACCTGCAAACTCCTTAAATAACATTACGAAAGAATTTAAAATATGGAAATATCTGACAAAAAAATGTATGGCTTTTAAAGGAAAATGGTCAGTTAGATCTAAAATTGTTTTGGACAGTAAAATTATAGAACAAGTCTAGAATTCAACTATTTAGGCTGTAAGCTCTCATATAAAAATTGATATGAAAATTAATTAATTTTTAACCAGGTAACAGACTCTCCAACGTGCTCTAAAACACAAGACAAGGAAAGAGTCCATAATAAAATTATATAAATTCATGGCAGTTCCTACCCTTACTTATGGCTCAGAAATGTGGACAATGTCTGCTAGACGAATACCAAGAATTCAGGCTACAGAAATGAAATTTTTGCATTCCATAGTTGGGTAGACAAAATTAGATGTAAAAAGAAACAATCAAATAAGAGAGGAATTGAAAGTTGAAGAAGTAAATGGAATCATCAATAAGTATAGAGCAAGCTGGAAAAAACACATTAGCAGAATGGGGAGTGACAGATTCCCCAAGGTAGCCTTACTGAAGCAGCCGAAAGGGAAGAGAAGCCTGGGAAGACCCAAAATGAGATGGTTCGACCAGTCTGGAGCCGGAACAGACTAAATAGTCTAAGCCATGAAGAAGAAGTTCATATCTACATTCTCACATCTGGAATGTGGCAAAAACTAGTATATTGCCACATTAATATCTGGTATAGGTTTTCCTTTTTTTTTTTAGGTATTCCTGCAGAATGCCTGCTCCTTTTTTTTTGCCTGCTGAGTATCTAATCGAGACTCCACCATGCAGAAATAAAGAGACAACAAACAAACACGCATGGAAAAGACTGAAAGAATATAAGAAGGCAGTTCGAATGGTATGGGCACATATGAGAAGAATGACAAATGAATGGTGGCCTCAAAGATTATTCAATACATGCCCTGAATAGAAGAAAGGTACACCTAGGCTTACATTGTTACCTAATCCAACAGACTATGATGAGCAGGTTCCTAAATGATGATGATTGGGAAACCAGATAAATTTGGAATATGAGATGCAGGATGTGGCAGGTTGTAGTAAGTCTGTTGGGTAGATGCAAAAACTGTAACTTACAAAAATTCTGTTTAATCAACTTTTATTGCACAGAAGAAAGGACATCATTTTATATTCTTTAAAAGACACTCCTGCTTTTTATACAGGGCGGTTCATGGGAATCTGACAACTTTTAATGTTGGTAAACCTGGTATGCAAGCGGGAATCGGACTGGCTGTGGCCTTGCAAACCTGATGCCATTTGAGTTACAATGGAACAGTGGACTGCTACACACTATGCGTTTGTAGTGGAAACTTATTTTAAAAATTATGATTTAACTGTGATTACGCAGCAATTATTCTGCCATCACTTTATTGTTCTATGTCATGATGCTAGAAAATTTTGGAATAATAGGTTTTTTTTTTAGGATAAATGGTGACAGTCACTTCGATACACAGTGATGTTACAGGAATTCCTTGCTCTGCATATCACTGTGGGATCGTCATGGGTTCTAGCAGGATGGAGCAACAGGACTGACTGGCAGTTATGTTTCCAAGCCAAGTGATTTCCGGAGGAGATGTTGCATGGCCGGCACAATCTCCAGATCTATCAGTATGTAACTATTTTCTCTGGGGGATAACTCAAGTCTAGTCTTTTTTAATAAACCTAAAGCCATTACTGAACTGAAGGCCTCCATACAGAAAGAAATCACACCCACACCAAACAATGTGGTGCAAGGAGCAATGTGAAATCTACGGGACAGATTGCAGCCATGCATACAAAATGATGGAGGACATTTGAGAAAAGTTATATTTAAAAAATGAACTTACACCAGTAAATGCCACCAAATTTGCTGTAATTATATTATTAAAAAAAAAGTAAATAAAATAAATTTTATATTACTTATTTCATTTTTAACATCAGATTCCTATGCACCACCCTGTATAATTGTTATTTTCAAATTTATTATGGAAAAACAACTTTCATTTCCAATTTAACACTAATATATAGTGACTATACCTAAATTGTTACAAATTCATAGGCTTCTTTAATAGCATGTATTTAAAATACAATTACAAGGAGAAACGATTTCTATCAATTATTTTCTTTCTAAAGTCTAATTTGTTTGTAGTACAATTTTTTCAATATTACACAACTTGTTCACTATGAATTTATACAACCAGGTACACAACCAAACGGTTGCTGTTATGAAATTTTTAAGTAACGTAAAACAACTATGTGAACATGTTCAATAATCACTCGATCCCTACAAGACAATCTCTTGTGCTTACTGTATTGGCACAAGTGAAAAAAGAACAACAAAAGTGACACATTCTGACATCATCACAAGAAATGTAATGCAATTCTGAGGGTCATTTTACAAGTGGTACTCTGCAAGAAAGTACCACTTATCAATACTGGAGCCATAAGTATGTACACGGACACAAACACATTATAAACTTGCTTTCAGGATTGCCTGACCCCTTAGACCAAGCGATTTTAAGCAGCTGGTCAGGGAATGTCCCACGTATGGGCAGTATATGGAAAATGTAATAAACCAATAAGCAATTATAATACATGTCACAAATGACAACTGCTGGGGTAATGGTAGTACAATACCATGGAAAGAATCAGAAACTTTGTTCTGGCATTTGGCAGTGATTGGGATCAACAGCATGGTTATCTAACAACTGCGGTAAGTAGTGCAGAAGACAGTAAACTTCACACCAGAGACAGGAACAATATGCATTAACAATACATGAACGTATCTGGAGACTGTCTGACTAGAAGTAGCCAGTGAAAATATCCCACAGCTCCGTTGTCTTAATACATACATCACTGTTTTCCATAACAGCAGAATGGCAGACAAAAAGTAAAGAAGGTGACAACACACACAATGAAAACAAAAATGGTCAACATCTGCAGTACTCTCCTGTTGATAAATCCTTTCAAAAGGAGAAAAGGGAAAGTAAAAATGGTTTAATGAGTGAAATGACAGTTGGTCCTTTCCACTGGACTGGTCATCCACAGGAAATATGATCTCATACATGCAAAGATATACATAAGGTGAAAAACAGAATTTTTGCAGGGAAATTTATACTCTTCTTAAAACTCTTCTCTGCTGCATTGGTCATTATGACAAAAAACTAACATCATATTGTGTGCAACAAAAAAATGTTTGGCGCAGAGGGATGAAATCACCAAAAAGCACCAGCAGGGAACATGTTAAACATAACAACCAGTTCAGTACCAAGAATCAACAGAAGGTGGACTTGGGGCAAAGCAGTAATCATGGTGGAAGTCTGTGAGGAGTCCAAAAGACTGCAACCAAGTAGAAGAAGCCAATGCCACCAATAATGCCTTAGCTTTTGACAGAACTAGCAAAAAAAGTTACTAACACTGTTAGATCAGATCAGCAAGTGGTTAAACAGATGTGATGAAGCTTCTACAGCTGAATCTAAATCACTATATGGGTGCACGAGATTTCGTGCAATCAATGCAAGAACTGAAAGTGGATATAACCATCTCTTCAAAATAGTATAAGAATCTCAAGATGTTACCGATGGGGAAACCATGTAGATGCTGACAGTTTACCAGTGGAACAATAAGCCTAAATTTACATGTGATGTCAACATTAGTACTGCATGGCTCTGCTGATCTGCAGATAAATTTTAAAAGTTATGCTCTCATCCAAATAACAATATTAAGGTGAGCATGCAAAGTGCTGGAGGAAGCTGTGCAGCAAGGTTGACAGAGACTCAGGGCCGGATTAAGGTATCTTGGTGCCCTAGGCTAATTATATTTTAGCGCCCCCCTCAACTCCCATAGGCTACTCTTATGTTTATTTCCAAGGGGCTGAATGAAGCTTTAAACACCCTACAATATATTTCTTAGTTAGGAATATTTCAAATATCTTACTGTTTTTGGAAATAGTCTCAAGAATTGAAAACTGAGGTTATTTTTCAGAGATTGTTTTAGAATTACACCTTCAACCATTTGTAGTTTGGATGGCTTTTATAAGGAAACAATTAACTAAGTAGTTACAGAATTATAACAGTTTTATTAAGGGCACATTTAACATAATTTACACAAAGAAGACAATCAGTTAAATATCTTGTGGATTTGTTAAGACTCATATAAAGTTCAAGCTAGATTCTTTTTTTTTCGCTTTAGATTGAGCAAACGTTTTAATCACCTCACTGAAATCAGGTCCTTGCAAAAAGTCACTTTGGAGGTGGATGGAATAGATAACGTGGTCGGCAATTCCACGAAAGTTGGGCGGCGGCATAGTTCTATGAGCGCCGGCCGCCGATGACTCATACCCGGAGAAAACAGTTTGGAAAGCACTTCTATTATTTATGTACAGTTTTACCATAATTTCTCGCAAACAGGCGCCTGTGTTCAAAATGAACTCAAATTTTTATCCTTGTAATTTATTACCAATTTTACATTTAGCTGTAAAATTTTATTATTTTTTAGCTAAAATTTTGTGCCCCCCAAAGTGCCGCGCCCTAGGCTACAGCCTAGTGAGCCTAATGGTTAATCCGCCCCTGCAGAGACTCTTGGGGAAGGCTTTATTAAGCTAAAAATACTGTGCATATCACCACTGACCTACCAAAATCTTTTAGAAAGTTGTAATGGTGTTGTTATTGTTCCTTAACCAAGTGGACTGTTAGTGGAGCAAGATCGTCTTAGAACATCAATTTGGTTTGAGAAACGAATGCTCGGTGCATGATACCACAGGTCTTATGTATATGCTACTACTGGAAAAGAAGTAACAATGAACATTTAGAATGTCTTCAACTTGACCAGTGAGGACCAGCTTTCGGAGACACTGAATAGACTGTGTCTCAGTGTTTCAAGAAGACAGCCCTAAGGAATAGTCATTAGAGGCATCTACTGAGCTGAAACTCAGCCTATGTTCTGTCATGACAGTACTGAAACTGAGATTAACACCTGCAGAGCATGCCATGTTACTGCAATCCATAGATGATGTGTCTACAGAATCATTACAGAATATCTTGAAAAAATGACCAAACTTTTTGATGTTACATCACTAGATGAGGTGGATTGGCCTAATATACAAAAGCAGTTCTGCCATTTTGTACAAATGAGATGGAACTGTTATACTTACAGTAGCTAATCACAAAATTACACCTTAATATTATGGCTGTGATCCCTTAGCAATGACTGACTTTTTTAAACTCTATTTGAGAATATTAGCAAAAACGCTACTCAGATAATAATCAAAATTAGTAGTCCAAGAAAGGCTTCAGTATTGTTGTCTGTATTACAGACACAAAAATCTGATTACATGCTGAAGAAGGCTGCTGCCTATTGACATCTTTAAAACACAAGGAGTTGTGGCCTACAGGACTTTTGAGAGTACTGCTTCCATACAGAGGAAGCAAAGCCGCGAGCAATGGTAAACGAAGTGGAACACATAACTGGACTCAACATCTGGTACCAAATGTATATGGACAAATAGTTCATATAATGAGGTTGATTTCTACATGATACAGCTTGTCACTACAGCTCTCCTATCAAGCATACTTGGTAAAAATTTGGGCCTGACCACGATTCAGAATGCAAAATACATGGATTTTATTTGCGTTTATATTAATGAGACAAGTATACGAGTGTAGTTGATTCTGATGAATATGATTTTGATTTATATGTTGGTATTTCAGGATGGATGAGCGATGCAATTGTAACCAAAGATGTCTGGCATAAAGAAATATAATTACACATTTTTCAACAGAACTAATAGTCCAGTCAAATTAGCTCGAAAATAAGCCTCAGATAAAAAAAAATAGTAGACGGCTGAAAATTTGAGGACATCAATCCTACATGTCCTACTACAATTAAAAAATAAGTTCACCTCTGTCATACACATCAAACGTCAAAAAAAAAGGTGAATATTAAAAAAATAAACATTTTTGTGTGTTTTTTTTTAACAAGTGTAATGTAAATTTAATCGACAAATTTAATTTTAATTTCTTGAGTGATTATTATAAAGTAATGAAAAGTTAATAGAACCGTAAAATAAAATGTAAAATTATAGAGGGCGCAACCGTCCAGGCTAGAAAATACAAACATTAAAAGCGAAAACGAAGGGTACCTTTGGGAATTTTTTTTTTAACTATTAAATCTTTGGATTTGAAACCTTTTGCATCTTATTAACTGTCAATTACAGTCTACAAAAACATTTTTATTTAATCATTAAACTCAATTAAATTTATTTTATAATTATAGCTACAATTCTTCCTCTGAAAGTTCGTTATCAGATCCAATATCTAGGTTTGTATTTTCATCCTCATCTTTATCGCTTATTTCCTCTGGCAACGATGGACTCACAATATTGTCTTCTGCTTCGTTTTCAATTACACAATAATTTTTGAAATTTTTGCATTTTTCACTTGTGCAACTACCACAAACGTCCGTACATAAAAGCCCAGTAGTTTTGCAGGAACACTGTTTTGATGTGCAATCTTTTTTACAGTTACAAAAAAAACTTTTGAATTAAGTTTTTAGGGGCTACTGGTTTGGACACTCGAATTGGTGTAAGGATTTGTCCCCTTTTCCATCCCCAATCTTCTGCAGGTAAATCATTAGACTTTTGCACTTGTCGATACACTCTATAAAAATGATATTTTACTGTATCTGAAGTTGGAGGCAGAGATTCCAGTTTTACGTATTTTGTAAGAGTTTCATTTTTCTTTGTACCTTGTTTAAACACAGATTTTTTAAAGCAGATGTACTAGTCATCTAATGTTACTCCCGTTGGTTTATTGTATAGGAAAGAAATGAAGTTTACTCCACTCTCGAAGATACATTCTTTCGATTGATTTTATTATGGAAGTTTCCAATCGATTTTTTAAAAGTCTCATCATGACATTTTTTCTCAAATTTCTTAAAAATCCTTATCTTGCCCTTTCCAAAAAAACAGGATGTTGTATCGCAACCGGTTGCTGGATGAAGAAATAATATATATTTCTTGCAAAAGGGTACCGTAATTAATTGAGACTGTTCTGTGAATAAATAGTAGACGGAGTTCCGTTTTTCCTAATTTCAACATACACATTTCCCGTTCTTCCAGGATTAATGCTGATAGAAGAACCAAAAGATCTGAGTCGTCAGCAACCATAACAGGTATTTTATTGGTAATTTGTGAAGCTGTCTTTACAATTAATAAGTCAGCATCATTTTCTGCTTGTATGACTGTAATGTTAGCATTTCTTAAATATTCTATTAAATATTGAATGAAACGAATTTTATTCTGCTTGTTTGAGAGCAAAGTATCCTGTTGTACCGTACTACACATTTCCACATCAAAAATAATGTCAGGGCATAAATTTTTATTGGCGTGACGTGTTTGTTCAGCACCTTTTATGTTATCCAAATTATTTTCGTAGCCATCAAAAACCACAATAACATTATTAGATTTGAAGTGTTTTTTAATATAAGCTATGTAGGAATTAAATGTCGTTAAACTGATCATTTTTATTCCAAGGCACGCGACGAAAGTAGGCCTACATGTGCAATCATCAAACTCAATTTTTTCATTTTGGCACAAACCATACATTTTAGATTTATTCGTCTTACGTAGCGTACCTTGATCAAATAATGCCATTGGGTAAGGCGCAAGCTCGTAATACATGTAACTTTTAAATTCTTCCGCAGTTCCCTCGCTAACATATGCGTTGGAACAGAAGTGTTGGATCAATAGGTATAATCTCGTCATCTACTATAATGAACTATTACTGCTAATTAATGGCAAGACTTTATCTTTGGGTTTGGATAAAAATCCTTGAATTTTTGCCCTTCCATTTTGCTTAACCCTATTTTACCAACCTCAAAAGCATCACAACAATTTATATTTTAATTGCCAATTACACCAGTAAATATCGCCATTATTTCTTTCTGATGAGGAAAGAGTTCATGAAGATTAAACCAGTCAATAATTTTTTTTATATCTTCTTGATCACAACTCTTACGGGCATCTCTCGCATCTACATGCTGATCAGATGACGAAAATTTTATACCATAAAAACACTCAATCTCATTACAAATATTGTACATAAATGGTAAGCTTAAAATCTATTGATGTGTCGTGCTTTCTGATATGCCCCTACCAACTATTCCCCCGACCACTTTCATACTTCGCATGATATCTTGCTCAATGGTCATATCAGTAAATTTTCCGTACCAAAATTTGTAGGTTCGCCTTATAGTATATCCGTTTTCAAGGAAATTTTGTAATTCCGTTATTTCCTGAGATTCGCATTCAGTTAATAAGTCCCCTTCTCGTATAGAACGTATTCGCTCTTCGGCATTTTTAATAAATTCGGTCATTTGTTGAATGTATATGTAAGCAGACTTTGTATAGTTAAAATGCCCTGCAGCAAAAAATATGGCATCATTTGTTTTAAATATACAAATTTCACTCTTATTGCACGATTGTTATTAAAAATGCAAAATTAAAGAAATTTTAAGTATATTCTTAATTATAAATTGACACAAATAGCAAAATCAAGAAACACAATCACATCCTGTATTGTTTATTGTGCATTGAACGCTCCGTTTTGCTAGATCACATCATGCTTTGCCGAGTTGTGCGCGCATACTCCCCCAAGTTGCGAGCCGACGGCAGATGTGTGAGTGCCGTACGTGCCAACAGCAGATGTACAGTTTTCAAAAGGTATTTTAAAAGGAACCCGGCTTCTCAGGTATAAATCCTTACCGAAGATTGATAACGTGGGTATTGAATACTATATTCCCAAAGTATTAAATCTTAAAATATAAAACATAAAGCGTAAGAAGTAATAATGTGAAAAAAAGCACGTTTTATGCAGTTACTTGTTCTATAATTATTTTTTTGACGATGAACAATTTAATTAAAATAATAATTACACATCTCAAAAGTAGACTCTTTAAGCTTTAAAATACATGGTTTATATTTTAATTGGGATAAACTCTCATTGCTGTATATTGGTTTTAAGTTGTAATTTTATGCAAATTTAAAGAAAATCGAAATTTCGTGATTTTCATAGTCTTGTTTTTTAAAAACAGTAAACAATATCAACTTTTTATGTTTTGCATTCTCATATATATAGTATCAGTAATTAAAACCCACATTATCTTGTGAATAAAACTATTACATTTTTAAATATTATTATTTGTAGGATGATAAAACGACACTTCGAAGCCATCATGTATATATAGTACCTAATATTGTAATGAAAAAATAAGTTTTTAAAATAAAGAACTACATAGGCGTATACCTGCAGCTTACCTTTAAACAAGAGCGTTTATTTTTTTTTAATTCGAACATTATTTTTAAAACTACAAACGAATAACTGGTTGCGCGCCGTCTAAAACTTGTGCCAACTAACCCAACCCGCGCTCTCCGAGCAACAAATTATTCGTACATTTCAATATTTTTTTACGTAAAAACTATTAGTTCTAGAAAAAAGTCTTAAGAAATTTTTTATGAGAAATGTTCTCTACTTTACTGTGGTATTTTTTATTTTCACAGTATACGAATCGTTTAAAAGTTATTATCGAAAAACTGAATTTTTGAATTTTAAGGGTTGTTTAAGGGTGTTTTGACATAGGGCTGAGGGGTGAACAATATTTTAAAATAATGTTCTAGATGAAATTACTTTATTAAAAAAGGTCCCATCCTTCTACTATTTATTTCGATCTCCAACTCTAATTTGACTGGACTATAATGGCATTTTGGTTACATGTCACACCTGATGAACCTCTTATATCATTACACATTGTTAAGACCTGTACCTGAGAAATAGTGCTTTAAGCAGTCCTGCTGAACAAAAGTAGTTAGCATTTAAGCACGATATTTTTATTTCAGAATTTCACAATGGGAAAAAATTTCGAGTTTTATGTACATGGATGAAGGGCAATTTTTACATCCTCCTACAAACAACACAGCTGTAATGTTTTTCGAACTTATAGAATTTTTTACCAATTAATTTATTCTGGATATACTCCTCAACCATAAGATTTGTTTTGACATTTTGATTGTTAAGATTTTCAGACTGTTTATACAATTCTTCCCTGAGGTGAGTGGACATGACCTGTTACTTTCCAGTAGCCTCAGGAAAATATGAAGTAATTAAAATTAGGTGGAACTATATTAAAAGATTAAATACAATATAATACATTTAAAAATTTACAATTTTAAATTATTTTCCAAATAAAATTGGAATAAAACAGTTATATACATCCACATGGGCTAAATTTTTATCCAATGGTCATGAAAATTTTTAGTTGCTGTTTTAGGAAAATTAATCTTTTACCATAACTACCAGTGCATAATACCTGATCTATCTTAAAGGATGTAACAGATTATACAAGTTTAATGTACACTGACATTCAAACAATAATTCATTTTTCTTTTGCTGGGGTTACTTAATAAATAGGGTAAGGGTTGTCTATATTCATCAGTCTTACAGTCCTGGAACTAAAATGTTATGAAAAATGTTACAAAGACACAAGATAGGAGATGAATCTTTAAATCAAATAATCATGTGGTGAACACACATTCTTGCACTTTACTGCTAGTTACAACAAATTGTTATTACAATCCTACTACATATTACTCTGTATGGTTCATTACTATGTTTAGTACCCTAAATTTACTTTTAACTCTAAAATTTACAATAAATGCCGCTTTAAAACTTCAAGAATCAAACCAAGGAGAGACTACAGAGATTTTATGTAATGGCTAATTCTATGATATTAAGTTTCTGGATAAAGTGTGTAAATCTAGAAAACTGACGATGGAAAGTTTAAGTTTTCTACTAAATTTGATACAAAACGTAAGATTACATCAAGAGAGAACCCAAATATGACTGCACACTTATGAATAAAATATAAGACCATTTCCTCTTATAAAAAGTTACAGGATAAGGTGTGGTTTATTACATAGGAGGAAAGGTGTAACAAAGTAACAAATGACAAAATTTTGTTATATGAAATATGAAGGGATGCTTTTGTGAACAGCCAATTCAGTTACAGGCAGCTGCACGAATGAAATGATTTAACTTGTGGCTGAAGAAAAGACTCTCATTATGGCCTCACTCAATTAAAGTTTTGATTCAGCCATCCGAGTACAATTTTTATAACCAGTTGTTGAAGGATTCTACAATAAAATTTATAATCCCCATGATTCTAATGATGATAAAAGTTTGTGGTTATTTAGAACTAAATGAAACTGTATCTTCTGGATTTACAAGCATTACTGACATGTTTATTAACATGCATACCACGTGTGCACACAATTTATCATACAACTGTTAATCCTGTCATTTTCAGGTTCTTAATATAGGTGCATAAGGGTTTAAAAACAGTTTACGAAACTGTTGCTGGTACTCACGACATTTTTGAAAATTTTGCTATTCCTCTTACAATCTTACAATGTAGGCCTAGATATTTTAGAAAGCTGTCTGTAATTTCATTTTTCAATCACCTTGATGAAAACGAGAACAATGTATACGATTTTTAGCTATTAACAGTATATGCACATTTAGGCTGGTAACATAATGCCATGAATGTTAAATAATAGTTGTGTTTTGTACATCAAAGTGGTTTAAGAAGTAGGCTGCATAAGCTCCATAATGTAAACCGATCAGGTACAAGGTTACAGACAAGTGTACTTAATTTTTCCATTATTCCTCCAGATACTCATTTATACATGCCGAGTTGAAGTGGAAGCTGAAAAGGAATCTTGATTTTATGGCACACCTATAAATTGAAACTGAAACCTTTAGATTAGTTGCCAGGCACCATACCAACTGTTTTACTAAGCCTTTCTATGCTTTGACTACTGGTATGTTTGTAAAAACTGGATTGAGAAAAGTGGTTTATGTATTTCTTGTGGAGGTAGGCCTACATAAAGATAATCAAAATAAGAGAAAATTCACTGTTACAGTGATAATTATTGATAATTAATTATACTCACACGAGAAAAAAGGTGTGCTCAAAATGAAATGTACAAGAGTATGAAGTGCAACTTGATTATATAATCGTACATACTTATAGTTACTCACCCCTAAATGCAACCCCAAGGAACTCGTAATTTTTTTCAAATGACAAAGTGTTGTCATCACAATCAAGGATCACTCTGATTCGCTCTCCAACCTATACATAAAACACATATTAGAAAAACATTTTGTCTTAATATCGGTTTCTTAATATATATCCTATTCCAATTTATAGGCCTACAACTAAGTTACTAATTTCCTTACTATTACTAGTACTCTGACAATATCACTGCTTCAAAAAAAAGCTTTTGAAAATAACTACTACCAAAAATTACTTTACATTTCTTTACTACATGTGTATTACAATAGAATTTAATTTACTCAAACTATCTATCTTGGCCTGTATTAAGTATATATGTTTAGTTTTATTTATGTTCTTCAGTTCAATTATTTAAATTAACACATTATTTAATTATTACCATTACCTTATACTGTATAATTATGAGTCACAAATATAGTGCAGACAATGCATATGTATAAAGTGAAAGCCTTACAGTTCTGAAGTTGAAGAAAAAAAAAACACAAATGCAAATCTAACGTAATTAAGAAGTAAAGTATTATGTACGCTCTTCAATAAATTACACTACATCAAATGTTAAATGAAGACATATAAAATTAAACTTTAGTGTTATAGGCCTATTCTAAATTCTGAGCTTATTAATACACTGAAATGGATGATTAAAACATCTTAGTTTTGTTTCTTCTTATGACGTGACTGACTTTAGTTAATTTCCTAATCAGTTTACTAGAATAATGGTACATATTATTTAGATTAGTTTCTCTTTACTACAGAAACCGTTTACAATCACAAAATAAATCGAATGTTAATGTAAAGCCTCAGGATCTCCAATAACTTTGAAATTATTTCTGTTATACTGAATGTAAATACAATATGTACTGGAGGAAAGTAAATTATTATTATTATATATTTACCAATAAACTATACCACATTCAATCAAGATGTGGTTTCTTGTTTTACTCGTGTGTGCTATCAACCTTATGATTTACAATCTTTCAAATCAGTGGCTTGTAGAGGTTCATTGAAGGATTGAATGGCACATGTAATTTTGTTATTTATTTGTGGTAACAGCAACAATTTTGACATTTGGTCTGACTCACAGAGCAGTTTTTAGTTAGCTGTATTTAGAACTGTACTTAGTTAGCTGGGAACATCTGTATCATGCACAAACAAACATTATATTATGAGCTTATAATATAAAAAAGAAAAGACAAGCAGCAGATGTTTGGCTGACAAATTAAACATTTCGGCACCATTACCATCAACTGTTAATTTCAATGGGTTAACAATTATTAGAATATTTTTAATGCTCAAATAATAAAATAGAATGAAAAATAAATTTCTCATTCACACACAAACATACATTTACTATGGTGGATCCAACCTTTACAAAAACTCTTTAGACGGCACCTCATTCCATGACGCAGGCAGAAGGCTAATTTGGGCAAAGCATATTGTAAGAAGAGAAAATGTATCTCTACATAGTAGAAGTAGGTGCCAGGTTCCTGTGACATACATTTGAGGCGAGTAAAACAAACATAATAACATACTATAATGTCTATTGTACATATGGAAAATCCATCCGTTGGGAGGAAAATAAGAATACTAAAATACAAAGGATGTTTGTGTTGAAACAAAATTATAAACACTATTAGAATTCCTTAGAATAGTAAACAATACACCACACTGAAGACATTGAATGCAGTTATATGGTATACTTTGTGAACTAGAAAGGTGTCAAAACTACATGGTGACCAACTTTTGTCTACTGTTGATGAATCAAACTATATTAAGTTTCTTTTCTTGAAATTTTTGGCATCTTTCAAACTGATTCATATTGTACTGTGAAGTCTCTAGATTGCAAGGATTCACTGACTTTGGTTTTGGAGTGTTTTTTATATCCTTTGTACCTTATACATCAACTTTGCACAACGAAATGCTGAGATGTCATAAGCAATTTTTTTACTACTTTGGTATCATAAGTAGATTAAGATTAAAAGACAAAATTATCTTATAAATTTAATTATTACACTTCTGAAACAGTAAATTCTATTATTGCCCTTACTCATATAACTGTCAATGGTACACACTTTAATCAAGTAACTTCATGAGATTTTGTTTTTGCAGCACTTAAAAAAAAAAACTTATTAAATAACTTTAGCAGAGAAAATAAACTGACTTGAGCCACAAAAAATATGATTTTACAGAGGAATTGTTGCTATTATTAATTCTAACTACAAAGTTTATAAGTGAAAGAATACATATAGAACAGTGATCACAAACAGCGACAATAAATAGCGAGGTCTGTACTAGGTCCTGTAACAACTCTAGTGGTCCTGAACTATCCTGAAAATCCCTGGACTTTATACCTTTATCAAACAAGATCTATCAATCAAGTTATACGAAGATGCACAAACATGTCAACTGAAAATCTTATTTGAAAAATAAAATAATTATAATATTCACACATTAAATATTATTGTGGCAGTAGGTGAAGTTTGGGTAAATACTACTTTATAGTCTGTAATAATTAAGCACTTGCTGAGAAACTGAGTTATCAAAATGGGGACAAAATCTGTTTTAATACAAAACAGACTTCCAGTCACCATAGATCAAAATACTAATAATGATTCAAACTCACTAATCAGAAGTTACTTGCAAACATAATAACACTAAAGATGATTTAAAATCAAAGGAATGCTAATTAGCCTATATGAATATCAACTGTTTGATCTGCATTAAGTGTTGCTATAAAATATAAAATTAGGTTAACTACACACAAAAGGTGAAGATCACTATAGCAGAATAACTGCTAATGCACGTTACAAGATACTCCACTTCTCTGACATAAATACATTTCAAGAGTAATTTCCAACTAAAACATTATCTATTTGAATGTAATTATTTGGAGTGACAAATACTATCATATGTACAAGTATTTTGAGTAAAAAAATTATATCCTAAGTATCTGCAACACGGATTACATTTTGGCAGTAGTTTACACAAACACCAGAAAGTTCACAATTACCAAAGAAATAATTTCTGACAGAACACTAAACTTGTCAGTAGAATATAACCTGCACAAATTAATCATTTGCATTGTATAGCCTATAACAATAAAATGTGGTGCTTATCACTCAGAGCTAAATATATTTGCTTCTAATTCAATTCTCAAATAACACATTCCTTGTCAATATGAACACTAACAGTCACTAAATGAGTATTTCCTATTTATACTGTTATACTATTTATTGATAGAATTTTGCTCAAAACTTTCAATATGATAAAATGTTTCTCATTTAATAATTAAAAAAAACTCAAACCGTATTTCTAATAATAAAAATAACTGAAGTGGTCGCTATGCTCTGTTCAATTGTAGTATTCATGCAATGACATCAATTAAATTTGGTACTAATAAGAAGGGGTTGTAAAATCGGCTGTAGCTGTTTAAATATCGCATTAACCACATTAAATATATTTACTGGTGACATCTTGTTGTTACGCAAGAATGTTTATAATGGACACTCGATCGTAAACAGTATGCACATGCGTCTTAGACGGTTAACCTAACCTACAAGAAATCCTTAAGAAGCAGATATAACGCTATAATAAATAATGTGTTTTTTGTGACAGCCCTTTAACACTAAGTTTAAGAAAAGAATACACTACCTGATACTTGGGGGCATTATTTAATAAAGGATAATTGCCTTGAGAATCACCGTTGTGTAAAAGGTGATTGTCCACCAAGTTCCAGCCCCAACTCTGGTCGTCAGAACCAAGTAAGGCAACGTATCCATGACACTGTAAAGGAGCTTCTTTGGTTGCTATTCCTATTACTGCTACAGTACCTAAAGGACCCTCCCAGATCACTTCCCATGTATGTCTACCATGCCTAAAGCCAATTTTACCTCTAGAAGCATCCGTACTTTGAGCTACAGGGTTTCTATGCAAAGTAAAACCGTTAGGCTTAATATACACATTTCTTGAACAGTCATTTGGATTCCACGCATGATAAAATGCTCTTAACTTAGCTTTATACGTAGGCAGAGATGACAGTAGGTCCGATTTAAGAGCTTCTTCAGCTAATTTACGCACACAATGTAACCTCCACACATCATTGTTCTCGTCATTCAAAAACCTGTACCAATTCTTACACACTAAAGAACAGTTTCTAAGGTCATGCAAGTCTAAATATGAAAATATCATTTCTAAAACATTATCAGGAAGCGTCACTGCTATTTCTTCTACCATTTTGCCGGTTTAGGTTAATTTCGGTACAAGGAGAACGAACCAGCCAATAAGGAAGCGAGTTGAGTCCACCATACATGTGTTTCCGGTTAATTTCCGTGCTTTCAATTCAGGAACATGTATTAATACCACGTGACGGTATTTGCCCAATCAGCTGTTTAGCTTTGTGCCCGCCGCCAAGCTTGTTCAGGTGCGTTTTGCATTGCAGTCGTAATTTCTAATGTGCTTCTGAAAGTAAGCGTTTTATTTAAAATTGATGTATATAAATGCATTTTAATGTTTGTGTTGTTCTGTGTGTAAGTGTATTTAATAAGGATTAGTGTAAGTTTTTAACCTACGTATGGAGCTGATGAATAATGTTTGGTGGTGTTTTCGTCGCCATTTTGACCGATCGACGTGAAGTGCTCCTCGGAGACTCGTCTCGTTTGTGAATTATTTTATCTGTTTTTAAGTGGTTAAATAAATGAGTGCCCTAGCAGAGTAGCAGAGGAAACATTGAAGATGGCACAGCAGGGTGGTACGTTAAATTTCATAATCCATGATGCCCATGGTAAGTAAATGAAAATTGGTACATGCATGCTTGGAGGGGTGGTAACCTGGGGAACAGTGAACAAGCTTATTTAAGTAGTGGGGGTTGTGTTGCCAGATGTCCCGGTTTTGGCGGGACTTGTCTGTGATAACTTTTAATGTGTAAACATTGATTTTTATGTTACAGTTTTGGGGTTTTGAATTAATATTAAATGCAGAATGATTGTAATCAAAGGTATGACGTTGTTTGACGCTATTTAATTTTCACAGTTCATGTGCGACGAATTCATTTTAAATTACGCATTATATGTCAGATGTGTAAAAATGTACTCTTCGTGTAAATAAAAAATAAAATTTTTTATAAATCTAGAGCTAATGACCGGTTAAATATTTGGTAACGAAATTGTCATATCTTATTAGTGTAAAATAATTTTAGCTTTGGTTTAGCAGTCAAGTAGTGAAAGTTATGTAGTATATTTGAGATGCTTGTTTCGTGCATTTAAATTTGTGATAGCCTACCTAACCTGATCATAACACAACATTTTTAAAAACACCTTTTAATTATTTTCGGTATTTATTAGCCATGCTTAAAGTAAGGTCGTGAAAGCATGAGATTAGAACGCCAAGTGTGCAGACTGTATCTGTAGTGGTATAAAAATTTGAACATTATACCTACGTTTGTGCAGGCCGGCAGATAAATATTTTTAATCTGTAAAGTCATCTCTGCAGAATTGTAGAATATATTTTTACAATATTGTATGTTTTTTATATTAGGCCTACTATATTGAATGTTTTGTGTGTTGTTATAATTTTTTAATGTAAAGAATCTTCCAGCTACAATTCTCTTGTCAGTCGTACATAAAAAGTTATCAGCACATCAGATGTAGTATATGTGGTATCAAAAGTATATGGTTATATTCTGTTTATGATATAAGGCTATATCTGTTTTACTTCAGAGAAGTAATACAGTAGATTGCTTGATGCTTGGTTAATTTGATTAGTATTAGGATATAGTTAGAGTGATAAATGATATATCAAAAGCATAAATATGAATTTGAAATACCCATATGCATTAGATGACTAGTGTGATATACTAAATTCTATCTTGTATGAATCGACAAGTAATTTAAGTTCACCCAAAGTATTTGTTATAGAAAACCCAAAAATTGCTTACTGGAAGTGTAGACATAATGTTTATGGCAACGAGAGTTGTGGAAATTAATATATTTTGATCTTGTAGAGGTAACAGGGAAATGCTTATTGCATTTGAGCTGAAGTAGGTAAAAACCAACCTAACTTGCTACTAAAAAGCGAATTTAAAAATAAACAGAGTAACTCTAATCATAGTAACCTGCAATCTCATAAGTCTTGCATTTGCTACAATATATGCCAGCTGAGCAACAGACTGTTAATTAATTTTGTATATAGTATATGCTTACTAAAAATAATAGTATGTAGTTAGATGCAGTCATCAAACTTATATTTATAAATTTTCTTGTAATTGTTTTGTAAAGTATGTTTGTTGCCTTGATGTGTATGATTGTGCCAGCAAATGATTGTAATGACATTTTAACTTTTCTTTAAAAAAGAACATTTAAATAATATTTTTAATGTGCCACATTAATCATTTTTAATATTTATATACATATGCCACATGGTTATTAATTACGAATCATTTGAGAAAATATGTGCAGGAGCGTGCATGTGTTGTGTGATTATAAAAGTACAGTAATAGCTGTTTTTTTTTAGGTTTAATTGTATCCATAATGGTTATTAATTCTTGGTACTCCTTTGCTATTACTTGGCCATAAACATTTTTATCAGTAAAGGTAACACTTAATATGTATGAAGTATATAAATTGGTAATCAGAAATGTGGTTATCCAGGAATCCACATGCCCTATGTAAATTCTAATAAATTATAGAGAGTAAATTAAACTGAAACAGACGTAACAAATTTTTTAAATGTACAAAGCATTGTTTGAAGTGTGTATTTAGTTATATATTGAAACAGTAAACCAAGTAACATGGATAAAAAATGTGTAAAATTTGAAGAAGTGAATTTGCTTTTTATATTTCAAAACTTTTTATAATAATCCAGTACATACAGGTTTTCTATATAGGCTTGTCTAATTATCTTGGTTAGAAAATAAATTGGTTTGAGGTTATTGTTATTTGGAGTTACATTGTTTTAAATTTAATTTAGTTCATGGCTGTACTTTTAATATTAATTTTCTGGTCTATGGGAAAGATATACTTGACAAGCCAAACTTTTTGCAAATTGCAGTTGGAATTAGTTCGAATTGTCAAGACTACGTACTGTTTTCAGTTATATTTGTTCTATTTATTTATATTTTTTTTATTTATAGCTCTCATCTGAAAAACAAAACTTGAAATTGAATGACAATTTTTTAATGCACACACACACATGTATTTAATTTATTGTATATATGTACACTATATAGTTAGAATTAACAAAAATTTATAATTTGTGGAAATGGTAATAGAAAATTCAATTAAAAAGTTCGAAAATCATTATGAATTATGAGTGTTTAGGTATGGAAAGTGTAATACAATTTAAAAATTTCGGTGTAGTAAAATATTAAAAATAGTTCAACAAGTGGTTTTTTTTGGGGGGGGGGGGCAATGTACTACAAGTTGAAGCGATTGTTAATACTGAAGAAGGCCTCAATAGGGGACTTTATTTCAGTATTACAAGAGTTAGTCTGGGTAATCTGTGATCTGAAATAAGAAAACTGGTGGACTTGTTCAGATGTATAATTTCCAACTGTTAGGCTATCACTGTCTGTCTGGACTTCCATATACTTAGTTTTACCCTCATTTATTATCAGCCCCTCTTTTGCATGTCATCTGGTTTAATGAAATTCTCTAATCCTCTTTCATTTCTGTTGATAATAGCTATACCATCAGCGTAGCTATGTTTTAACTCCCGTGTACCCAGTTGTATCTAATTTTTGAAGGGCTGCTTCCAAAAGCATACTGAAGAATGTAGAGGATATGTCTCTTTGTTGCTCCATCATTTATGTCAAAGGTAGCAGTTAAATCATCTCCATTAACTCGTACTGGAGCTTTAGGGTGCTGACTACACTGTCCCGCTCGAATGCTGAACAGCATACACAAGGCAACCTACCCTCCGTAACTCTTAATCTACTTCCATGATCCAAAAAGAAGCGTTTATTATTATTGTTACTAGTAAGGTTACTGAGCTGCGGAACGCGCGCGGTATTTGAATGAAATATATTTATTGTTAGGATAAAATCAAATTAATAAATTATAATTTTTTAAAGCTGTGAGTAAAGTTTGTAGTGTTAGCCAATAAACACTGCTAGGAGATTAACCATAACAACATACCACGTATCTTATTTTTATTTTTTAGTTTTTCGTTTTATGTGTTTTTTTTTGTAAGTTATACATAATATACAAATGAAGCAGTTTCATATGATACGATAAGTATCAATGCTAGTAATTATTCTACATCAAAGTAATTCTAATTCTTTTATATTTTAAAATAAACTATTACTGCTTTTCTCAGTGTACATAGATTTCTTTTATTTGTTATACAATTTGTATATTGTGTGTATTATATATAATCAGGTGTTATACTGTGTTACATTTTTAAGTCAGTTGGTATTTGTTAGACCAAAAAATAGTATTGGTGTTTTAAACAAAAACCTAAACTGTATATAGGCATGACTGTTGTACAATGAAACACGCCTGGTATTCTCCATCGGAATTCTTTGAGCTCCCATTGGTGCTCTTTAAAACATGCTAATTCTGTTGTTCATGGTCTCTGTTATTCAGGCATGACTCCCTGTCATTACTATGGTCATTGGAGGTTTTGCTGTCATCATCATCAGCCGTGGCTCTACAACCCTTGGTGGGTCTTGGCCTGCTCCAAGAGTCGATTCCATTCCTCCCTATTGCAAGTCCTGGCTTTCCAGTTTCTTATGTTCAGCTTTCCGACGTCCTCCTCCATCTGGTCTTTGAATCTACTTTGGGGTCTTCACCTTTTTCTACTACCCATTGGTTTCTGGTCGAAAATATGTTTTGTAGGCTGGCCTTCCTCCATTCTCTCTGTGTCCAACCCACCTTTGCCTGTATATTTTGATTATCCTGACAATGTCCGGCTCTTTGTAAAGATGGTATAGTTCATAATTATAGCGCCTGCACCACATTCCATTTTCTTGTACTCCTCTAAATATTGTTCTTAGAATCAGTCTTTTCACAGCAACCTAGAAGTCTCGCTATTTTTTGCCGTTGTCCAGGTTTCTGAAGCATATGTCAGCATTGGCCTGATAAGTATCTTGTAGATTTTGCATTTCGTGTTTCTTGAGATGAAGGTCAGGTGCTTTTTAAATCCATAATAGCCGATGTTTTATTTGCGAGATATATTCTTATTTCAGTGTTGATGTCGTCAGTACTGTTTATCTGGGAGCCAAGATATATGAACTGTTTTACTGCTTCTATATGTTTTGTGCCTATTTCAAGGTTTTGAAGGGTTAGGTTTAATGGAGTTTGTTGGCAACATATATATATTTTTTTTCCAAGTTTATCTGCAGTCCAATTTTACTTGAGGCTTCCTCTAATGCTGTAAAGGCACTAATGAGATCTCGTTTTGTCCTGGTAATTAGATCACAGTTGTCTGCATATGCTAAAAGTTATATACTTTTGTTTAGGATTGTACCTCCTGTGTTTATTTGAGAATCTCTAATCGCTTTTTCTAGTGCTACATTAAATAACAAGCATGACAGACCTCCTTATCGGAGTCCAGTTCGAGTTGTGAATGAACGTGACACGGTTTTCTGCACTTTAACTTTACATTCTACTTTTGAGAGAGATTCTTGGATTAATTTAATTAAATGTGTTGGTATCCTGAATTACTTCAATAAACATAGAGTTATCATTGTTACATTTTTTATTATTATGAATACTGCGTACAGTGAACGCTAAACATTTTGTGTATACTACTGCATTCGAATTTAAGTTGAATTTATGACCATACTGCCAAAATGAAAAATAATGTAGTCCTAGCTTTAAATTTATATTTTCATCGATTTCTGTAAGCCTATAAAATTATAATGCTCTTCACAAATGCGTATAACTGTTAACAATATAAGTTTTTTTTTGCAATCATAACTTAAATCTTAAAGGAAGTTCAAAATTTGCAAGGGGTGTCGACCTTGTCAAATTATTAAAATAACTTATTAATAGTTTGAAAAAAAAGTCCTAATAAATTGATGCCCCACATATAATTTTTATAACTTTTTCAAAATTTTAATGAGTTTTGGCCTGTAATACTCCTAAAGTTGAACAATTTTCAAAGTAAACACTACATTTGGATTGGGACCTTTAGTCAGGTAGGCCTACTTGTCACTTGTACAATTTTTACAAACTTGTTATCCACTCTTTGGACCCTGGTTTCCCAACGTTTTAAACATTTCCAAAACTGAGCATTATATTGTGATTTTTGTTAAAATTCTGTTCCAGTTGACAACGCTGGATGATGGATTTTTACATAATTCCTTTTTATTTAATTTTGGCCCCTTACATTTTAACTTCCTGTCCCTTTATTTTTGGGAGGGGGATCAATCTGAAAAACAGTAGGGGTCTGTGAGGTTAAAGTTTGGGCATATATGCTTTAAATGTATGAAAATCAATTGATGCATTCAGAAAGTTATCGTGAGATAAACGGCAAGTAGATAGACAGACAAATGCCAAACATTAGGTATAAAACTGAGAACATGCTTCACTCTTTCAGTGTTTTCTAATAAGCTCCCAGTTACTAATAACTTGCTCACTATTTTCAACAGAATACGTTTACTGTTAGATAAAACCAGATTAATGAATTTTAATTTTTAAAGCTGTCATTAAAGGTCTTTGTATGTATGATTTTTAGCATTAGCTTAGACAAAGAATGACTGTGACTGTGTATTGTTTCTTGTATTTTATTTTATTTTTGTCAAGTGATAACGTTTAATGACCAGATTATAACGTTTAATAACATTTTCAAACTTATAGATTTTTGAGGGAAGTTAAAAATTTGCAAGAGTTTGATAATAATTTTGTCAAATTATTAAAGATATGCCTATCGACTTTGTATTTTGCATAAAAATTGTCATAATTTGATACACTCCACTTTTACATTTTTCAAAATATTTGACTTCCATTTTTGGTCCGTTGTACCCTTTAAAAAATTCCGAAATAAACAGCTTTGAATTTGAGTTAAAATTTCCTTTAGTACAATTTTTACAATTACATCTTTACAGACTTTTCAAACTGTTGATACCGCTTTTTTAGACCCTCGTGTCCTAAAATTTTAAATGTCCAAAACATTATATTCAGTTTCTGGTTAAAATTTTCATTTTATACCACACCTGGTTTTGTACAACTTTACAATGCAGTTTGACCCATGTCATTTTCCCTTCTGCCACTGTATTTTAGGAACTCTACATCTCAGAGACAATAGGGATCTGCTTTGCAGGCTACTCTTACAAAAGTATATAGGCTAGGCCTATACAAAAATATGGATATGCATGCTGCGTTTTGGAAAAATCGATGTTTTTAATAGTTAAGATGAGACATCCCTCATACAGACAGCCAAATGTTGAGTGGTCAGTTAAGAACCTGAGAACTCGCTTGCTTTGTTCATTAAATTATTCATCATCATCAAGGATTAAACCAAGGATTGTTTGTTCCGGTCTCAAATAGCAAAGATTAGAGCTGGTCACTCCAGCGCTTCCTCGGACGTCCCACACCTCTCCGTCCCCTCGGCTTATAGTTCCATAGTTGTTTGGGGATGCAGCAGTCATCCATTCGGCAAAGATGTTCCCACCAATACTGGGCTTTCCTATTGAGTATACTCATAAAGGTAGGATGTGCTAAACATATATGTCTGATTGTACTAAAAATTTATACAAAAAGTCTGATGTCTTACAGTGAATGTTTTTGTCATCTAAGGAAGCTTTAATTTATTTTCTCATAAGTTTTTTTTTAGTTTAATAGATGTCATTTTGCTTTGTTTAAGCCCACATTCTGTGCCCATACTACAACAAGGCATTCTCAATGACCTGGATAACTCACTTGAGCCACTTAGCCAAGCAGCAGAGGATGCCTCACCATCTTCTTCTTCCGTGGCGTCACAGTTCGGAGTCGAACCTTAGCCTCCATTTTTCCTTGCCCTTGGCGATTGATGTCTATCGTTTTTTAAGTAAAGTATCAGCATCCCTCACCACTGCGTCAATCCAGTGATGCTTGGGTCTTCCGACAGGCCCTTGATTTGACTAAACAGTACCTTCCTAGGTATTTGGTTGCCTTCCATCCTAATGATGTGTCCTGCCCATTGCAATCCATGCAGTCGGACGGTGGTGGCCAGATCATTGTCTTTATATAGCTCGTATAGTTCCTCATTGTGATGCATTCTCCATATCCCATTGACTTGGTCCATATATTCTCCTCAAAATTCTCCTTTCAAAGGTATTGACTAAGTTAGCGGCTTGTTTGTTCAGAGTCCAAGTCTCGCTGCCATTAGTCTAATCATAACTTTATATAATGTGACCTTGGACTGATGGATACTCCTTGTCTTGAATATAGTTGTCAACGAAGCATATCCACTATTTGCGGCCTGTATCCTTTTCCTTATTTCATTAATTTTGTCATTATCTTCTGCCATCCAACATCCCAAATATTTAAATCGGTTAACTGTTTCCAGGTTTAGTAGTTCGATTTCAAACTGTTCAGGTTTCCTGGTTTTTCTTTGAGTGATGATCATAACCTTTGTTTTATCTGTATTCACCTGTAATCCTATCTCTTCTGCTTCACCTTTGAGTTCCTGGAAGGTCTTTTTTGGACTTGGAATACCTCTACGATCTGGACCATTTATGTTCTAATGTTGAATTTCTATCAATTGTCAATTTTCTGATCACATATTCGAATGCTATGTTGAACAGGATTGATGGCCTCATCGTACTAAGGGCAAGCATTTGGTGTTAAACAAAATAAAGTGACATGTGCTGAACCCCCCCCCAAAGATTTTTTAGTAATTATTACTCAGTCTGTAAAAAGACAGTTTATTTGGTATAAATTTCAGTGTACATTTTATCTTCCTAACACACAGAACTAACATTAAAAGGTTTGGAACTTTAATGCTGTCAGCAGTTTTTAAAGTGTTAAGTGTTCCTAATAACTCATGTATCATCTTACCTTCTCACTTTGAAGGACAGACTATGTCTCGGCTTGTACTGTGGTGTATGTGATATGTGTCTGGAGACCAGTATGTATATACTGGTTCCAAACAGCTAAGTTGAAATGTGTTATCGGATAAGAATAGAATTCACAGGATCGTTTAACTTTTAACGGGAAACAACCAGATAACAGCCAGTATTTCAGCATACACCCTGCCTCTCTGATTTGTGTATTTGTGTGTATTAAAAATATCTTCCTTCATGTATATGATTTTAATCAACTACAATCATATAAAGGTGGATAATGTTTTCCACAAAAAAATTTGAATCTTGATGTCCATGTAAGAGAGTAAATGGCTGGTTCTGTTTTGATGAATTGAGTATCAGTTAATACATTTTGTTTTCCGAGTTTTACTGTACCGGTAGTTTTGTTTGTGGTTATGAATTTTAGGAATAGTTTTTGATTTGTTGAAATAAGGAGATTTCGTCTTCAGTCACCTTTGTGTCCTTTGTGTTTTTATTTTATCTTATTTAATGTTCTGCATTCTTTCTTGTTATGTATGCTTTATGTTTGGTACAGTCATATTGATCTTCAGTGCTAATTTTCTCTGCAGGTTTTATCGTAAGACTATCCAGTAATAACAACTGTTAGGATCATATCATTGTAAGATTGAAGTTACAAGGGGACCTTTTAAATTTGTCCAGTACCCCTATAGTATTGTAAATGTGACACTGGATTGAACACTCCTTTACTTTAATGTGATTTGTTTTTGACGAACTCAGTGTTGTGTTTGTAAGAATGAAGATTCTGAACTCATTTGCACATATGTGTTTCTAGTTATTCTACACTTTTATAAATTTTATAGTCAAGTGTAAATTTTGAACGACAGATTATTTTTTTACTTGATTTGCTGTAGACACAGCGATTTTGTGGTATATCTCCGTTGTTGAAAAATAGAACAAATGATGTTGTGCGTATCACTTCTATATTGAGTTTTTTGACACGTGTGTTGACGGCACTTACCACCATTATCAGCCTAAACTAACAAAAGTACAAGTAACATCGACTTAATAAATACAGTAGCAAAAATGTAAATTACTTTGTTTAATTATTAAATATTAAAATTGTTAATGTTTCAATATTTCAGTGTTTTATCATTTCAATTTAAAATTTAGTATTTAGTAATTAAACAAGTTGATGTACATTTTTTAGTATTGTTTTTATTAAGTCGAAGTTATTTGTGGGTCATTCCAAATCAAATCATCCAGCCAGAAAACAATTTTACACCCCACCCTCTCAGATTGTCATGACATTTTTTTACAGCATCTGTGGACAAATATAACAACCCGTATTTTTCATTTTTGCCAAATTCGCTTTAGTTTTTTTAAAATGATTTTTTTAAAAAAGTCCATTTTTAGCCGATTTGTTAGTCGCAGCGGGAGATTTAAAGGGCACTTTTCAATAAAACCTCTAGTTGTATGTTTATTATTTAATATTAAGTTATGAAACTCACAATACTTACTTGAAATTTCACAAGGATCCCATATAAAGTCAAAAATAACATTTAGACTCATATAAAACTTGTTTTCCACTTCAAAGTTGGGAATTCTGAATTTTTTTTCTTCGTGCAGGCTTTTATGTAAATGTTTATAACTATTTTCTGTCTAGTCCTATGAGGCCGAAAAAGGTCTCATTTGAAAGAGGATGAAATGTAATATAATAGGATAAAATAAAAGTCATGGGTATTTAATGACATCATTTCATAATTTAAGTACAAAGTTTACATTTGATATTTCATTGAAATATTTTGCATAGTACCCTATCTTGAGTGCCCAATGAGGATTTTTTTACTTAAGCTATACTTATATTTTTCTGTATTATAAAACCTTCAGTTAAAATTAGGCTTATCAGTGTAACAAGGCCTAACTACCTGTCAAAACTAAAAAAATATAGATTTTAAAGAAGATTTGTCCATATTTTAAAAATAATAACTTGCTTAGGTATTTACTTGTTGAGTTAGCTTACCTTTTCAGTCTTAAATGGTATTACAGGATATTTATAATATATATAGGTGATTCTTGATTGATATGAAACTTAATTTTTCCTTGGCCAGGCAGCATTAATATTTTGAATACTTTTTTTGGATAGTCTGAAAACCATTCGGCCCACCTGAGCACTTAATCTATGCAGCAAATTATGTTTGTAAAAAGGACCCAGCAGTTATCCTCTCTCCCAACATTTCTGTGTTCTGGCCAAAAAAATGTTTTTGATGGCCAGTGAGGATGCATAAAGTTGATGTAAGCATCTTGGTTCTCATCATCTAACTCCAAAATTAGTCCAATATAACACTTTTCTTCATAGACACAGCCTACATAGGTATTTGGTTGGAGATATGGAAGTTGCAGTTCTTGCAAAAATGTATATCTTAAGGAAAAATCTGTGTCACTGCTGATACGTTTCGCTGCTATTTCGGTTTTGGATAGTGGTTGGAAATAATGGAAGGCTCTTGTGCCAATAACAGTTTTATGATCACTAAAACGCAGAGTTCACATAGATTCTACATTTTTTTTATTGTCTGTATTGATGAATTGAAATGTTATTTTTGAAAAATGCGGGTCACAAATCTTGAATATTTCTTCTGGTGTACAAATTTCGTCTTTATACGGCCATTTTTTTTTCTACAGTTGTCACAAATCTTTTTTCCAGGAATTAATATTATTCCTTTTTTCTTTTTACTTCTTTGGCATATTTAAGAGATTTTTGTCTTAAACCTGCTTTGATGACCTTTTTGTGGACATTCTTGGGTCGCAAACACTTTTCTTGGTTATTTTCATAATATTCAGTATAGTAGAGATAATGATGTAAATATAAATTGGAACTAGGTGTCAATGTTTTTCCTAACCTCCATAAGAATTGCTTTAACTTCATCTGGTAAATTTGAAACCAACAGTATTTCTTTCTTATCTGTAAAATTTGTATTATGATAAACAGAATGAGTGATCAGCACCACATTACACTGTTCTTTAGGTATTAACAACTCTTCATCTGAACTCATTATTATATATAGATAGTACAGTAATAAAGATATAAAAATGCCAATCTTTGTTTTAAACTGCACATTTATGGTTATCAATGAAACATATTAGTACTAAAATCAGACAAAACAATTGCTGAACCCAGTGGCGGCTGGTGGTTCCAAATTTTGGTGGTTGCAATAGTTGGTTGAGTTGGCGGGTGGAGAGGGTGGGGGAGGGGGTAAAATGACACATTAAACAGGGCGCAGACCAACATATCTGCATCATACATAGCGCTGTCGTATGGAAAAAAAATAGAAAGTTACTGTTTTCCCCAAAAGAGAGCTGCTAATGATAATGGAATGACTCTATCAGTATGTCTAACTATACCAGATTCCATGTTCCCACATACTCATGAATGATGCTACAAGCATCACTAATTGTGCAGTAATCAAATACTAAATATGCAGAAAAAAGAATAAGTTAAACAGAATCGTGCTTTTTATGCCTATAAAATAATACACTGATTTGAAAGCGATCCTTGTGTTTACAAGAAATAAAAAAATAAGAACAGCAAATTATAATAATAGGCTAGTTATTTTTAAAAGACTCATTTGAGCTAATCTCATAAAAGCAGATTTTTCCTATATATAAACTGCAAGGTGCATAAATTCAACTACATAAAATATTACTTGAAAACTCTACTCTAAAAGAGAAGTGAGTGGAACTGTCTGCTTTGATTTACAAACAATAAGAAAAAATAAATCAGTACACAATATTAAAAATTTCACAAATCTTTCAATTTTTAAAAGAATAACTTTATAACATAAGTGTCTTTTAATTTCAATTTTTTCCTCCACTTGTCTTTGCGGAAAAGAAATTTCTAAAAGGTTCTTAACACTGTTAATTTTAAACTAATAAAAAACACGTTTAAAAGCACACAGCAGCACTTAACAAATAAAAAAATACTTAACATACAGTTAATTAATAAGAGTTGATTGACACGTAATTATCACAATCACAGTTATACAAAATTATAACTATAATTTTATAACCTCAAAAACGAGTACACGTTTACTTTGAACCAACGTAAACACTAAACCTCACACAATCAAGAAGGCCGTGCTGACTTCATGACAGAATTAAAGATGCGCTACAGCGCTGTTAGTGGAACGTTGCGGAAACTTTGCAACCACCTAGCTTACATTGGGACCATAGGGCAACTGTGAAGAGTAACGCACGTCTTCTCATATGTTTGTGTAGTAAGCTCTGCCATGTACTGTGTTCCAGTTGCAAGTGGGCTACAACCACCAGCCTGCGCACCACATTTGAATTGTACGCGAACATTGGCGCATAGAATCTAATACGTTTTCCATTGAAATTGAAGACAGTTTTAACTGCTTAATGATTTCATATATTATTTTATAGTTTAGTTATTCTATATTGGTGGTTGTGCAATACTGCAACCATAACACCAGCCGCCACTGGCTGAACCAGAATCAGACGAATCAGACTGCTCACTGTAGTTTGTATCTTTGGTCCAAACACTACTGTCCCCTATTACACTGTATAAATTTATAGATTATAAAAAAAAAACTATTTTATATAAAATCACTTCAATGTATACACCAGTTTACAATGAACTAATTATGCACTGTTTATATGCTATTGCAACTGTCACAACAGCAGTGTTGCCAGGTCAGTAAGTCCTCTTTTCCCACATTGCTACCCAAAATTTTCCCACTTAGCCATAAAAATCCCCACTGCCACAAATACTTCTGCTTTATGCAGAGTGTCTCTCATTTTATAGCGTCTGAGTATGTTCTAAATGTTTAAATACTATTACAAGAAGAATATAAATATTAAAAACTTGTTTTAAGTACGATACAAAAAATGTTCTAACCTGCTGACGTCAGCCTAAATATTATTTGAAAATTTTTTCATGCACTTAGTTCAGTATAGACTTCAGTTTTAATATTCACACATTACACTATAGTTAACAACTTTCCATTTGTTTAATTCACAAAAACAATTTACAATTCGCTAACGATTCGATAAATGATACGGTATTCGTCAGGTAATCAGTACTGTGGCAAAAGAATCGTTTTCCACACTGAAGATGGCCTCCAGAGGAGAGGCTGAAACGTCTGTTAGTAACAACAGGAGTACACCACGGCCCAATAACCCGGAGTTTAGTTAGATTGTTTCCAACATTGTTGACACCGGCCATCATAAATTCTAACTTATCCATGCGCTATTGTCAATAACTGGGTAATCCTATGAATCCTAGTATGTTAGTTGTGCAACTAGCTTACTAAGGTATTTTGACGAATTAGCGTTGCTAAGGCAGTTTACAAGAACAGGAGACCCATGGATCCCTCCTGGTGGTTCCCTAAACTCGGGGTTCAGTATTTATGGTAATCAGGCTTGAAAAGTCTTTAAAAAAGAAGAAATATATTTTTTTACTGAATAGTTATTAAAATATGCATAAACTATAACTTTACACATTTAACAATTTTTATTATTTGAAATCGCCACCAATTCGCCACATTTACACAAATCCCCACCATTTCCCCACTTTCCATTTTGAGGCTTCAAATTTCGCCAATGTGGGGAAAAATCCCCACACCTGGCAACCCTGCACAACAGTCTCACAGAGCAAACAGCAAACTGAGGCTCAATGTACCTCTGACTGGCTGCTTGTACAGTCATGTAGTATTCATGTTCTAACTTGTCCTGCCCTGTTGTAAGTCACTCATGCAAAATATTTCAATGAAATATCAAATGTAAACTTTGTACTTAAATTATAAAATGATGACATTAAATACCCATGATTTTTATTTTATACTATTATAGTACATTTCATCCTATGCCTATAAAGGAAAGTTATATTGGACTAATTTTGGAGCTAGATGATGAGAACCAAGATGCTTACATCAATTTTATGCATCCTCACTGGCCATCAAAAACATTTTTTTGGCCAGAACACAGAAATGTTGGGAGAGAGGATAACTGCTGTGTCCCATTTACAAACATAATTTGCTGTATAGATGTACCTGAATTAAGTGCTCAGGTGGGCCGAATGGTTTTCAGACTATCCAAAAAAAGTATTCAAAATATTAATGCTGCCTGGCCAAGGAAAAATTAAGTTTCATATCAATCAAGAATCACCTGTATATATTATAAATATCCTGTAATATCATTTAAGACTGAAAAGGTAAGCTAACTCAACAAGTAAATACCTAAGCAAGTTATTATTTTTAAAATATGGACAAATCTTTAAAATCTATATTTTTTTAGTTTTGACAGGTAGTTAGGCCTTGTTACACTGATAAGCCTAATTTTAACTGAAGGTTTTAGTACAGAAAAATATAAGTATACCTTAAGTAAAAAAATCCTCATTGGCCACACACGATAGGGTACTATGCAAAATATTTCAATGAAATGTCAAATGTAAACTTTGTACTTAAATTATGAAATGATGTCAGTAAATACCCATTACGTTTATTTTATGGTATTATATTACATTTCATCCTCTTTCAAAAGAGACCTTTTTCGGCCTCATAGGACCAGACAGAAAACAGTTATAAACGTTTACATAAAAGCCTGCACGAAGAAAAAAAAATTCAGAATTGCCAACTTTGAAGTGGAAAAACAAGTTTTATATGAGTTTAAATGTTTTTTTGACTTTATATTTGGGATCCTTGTGAAATTTCAAGTAAGTATTGTGAGTTTCATAACTTAATATTAAATAATAACCATACAACTAGAGTTTTTATTGAAAAGTGCCCTTTAGATCTCGCGCTGTGACTAACAAATCGGCTAAAAATTAAAAAAAAACTAAAGCGAATTTGGCAGAAATGAAAATACGGGTTGTTATATTTGTCCATAGGTGCTGTAAAAAAATTTCATGAAAATCTGAGAGAGTGGGGTGAACACCCCTGGACGATTTTACTTGGATTGACCCTTGTATATTTGGTACCGGTAATTTAGGTTGGTGATGGAGGTAAACTCCACTAAAACATGTAGGCCTACTAAAAACTCAATAAAGAAGTGATAGAGATAATGTCATGGGTCTTGTATTTTAACGATGTTTTTTAAATGTAGTGTAGCCTATGTCCATAACCATCGTATGTAGCCTACATAAAAGTATAAAATTCCAAGAATTCATTTATTTAATCAGTATGCGTATAATAGGTAAGTTCTTTTATCACTATAATAATAATAATATCATTATTTTGTTGTAATGGATATTATCTGAAATACATCACAAATCCTGGGATTTTATATTCAAATATTGTTACGAAACGCTGTCCGTCTGTATCGTAAACGTGTATAAGTGTAATGGGTGTAACGTGTCTTATCTTCCGTCGTCGCTTTGGAACGTAACTTACGCTGATTGTGTTCGTCGCGAACGTACGAATAACCAGGTATCGAAGTCCTTACCTGTTGTTTACTAGGGGTGTGAAAATCCCGGGTGGCGCCAAATTGTTTAATTAAAACAATTAAAAATTGTATGGTGATATGACAAGGGCAGCTCAGGCGGTGTGGAGAATTCAATTTGTTCCCGCCTCGACTTGGCCGTCTGAATCGGGCCAGTAGTTCGTTGCGTTGGCTATATGAGCGCTTGCCGCCAATACTAACTGTTCTCTAAAATGTACACAAATTATAATACACCATCCTAATGAAATTACAACACAGTGGTTACACTCAGTATTGGTTTATTATTTGTTGATTACTAATTATTCAGGTTAATACAAATTATGTTTTCTTTTGTAATACATTTGCACCGGTTTTATACGAGACAAATTCTCTGGGTTTGACAAATCGATCTTTGAACGTAACAGACATTCAAGTATGGCGTCTGTCGAAGTAGTATACAAATATTTTCGTTCAAACGTCTTGGATTCTTGTGATTACGATAAAAGGTTTATTAATGATTACAAAAAAAAAAAAAAAAAAAATACACTACCTTACATCAGTCAAACTTAAATAATATACTGTGTAGTTATAACTTGTTCTTGGAGTGTAATAAAAGTGTTTCAAAATTTCGTAAACAAACAACAGGTTAACTTTATAAGTTGATAAATTTTCAGGGTCTTAGTTTTTTATTTTAATCTTTGAAAGAAATTATACTCAGTTTAGTGAGAGTTCAGATTACTGTGAGAAATATTTAAAGTGAGTTTATTTGGAAATTTGGGTAATTTAAATGATACTTAACACATCAGTAGACTGGATGTACTCAGTTGATCTGGTAAAAAGGAATTATGCTGCATTCATATTTAATTTTCAATTGTCTAGGGCGTCTGGCATCTTTTTTAAATTAATCGGAGCAATTTATTCATTTCTTTTTTATTCATTTGGTCTTCGACATCGGTTAAATGGTTTCAGTCATCGTCTGCTTCCTTCTTGTTCAGTGGTGGTAATGTCGTGTACTATTTTGATGTTTTAAATTAGAATTTTGATCGTTCAAGATTTGGCGTCTATTCAGCAAGAGCGTCACATTACGAGTAAAGAAATCTAACGGTAAATCCGTAACCAAACGTCTGTCGTCATGGTTACCAGTTAATTCCGATTGGTTAAGCTTGGTTTATTACCATTGTTATCAAATTTGAATTTTTATTCAAAATAGCTGTATCTCTTCTAATTGCTTTTATTCTTCTGTCTTCTTCCCTACATATTAAATATTATCACTACTGTTATTATTTCCTTTCAAAGATTATTTTGATTTCCCTTAAGGTTGGTTTCTTCAAAATATTAATGTTTGTACATTTATGTTAATATTTGGTAATTACATTTCTCCTTTAATTTAAGTCCTTATTCTAACATTTTTCTTTTAAACTGATTTACAAATTATCCTTGGTTGGTTATCGCCTTGAATTTGTTAATTTCCTAGTTGATTTTATACAATTTGCAGTTATTTGTTATTGACAGTTAGGCATTTCCTAGGCCTAAGTAGCCATTGATTATTTTTTACCTATTTTATACAAATTATATCTCATTTCACTCTAAAGTGTTTTGTTTTGTTGTTATAATTGATTCGTTTATTGGTTATTGTGTCTTGAATTTGTTTGTGTACTGATTATGTGTCAAGATTATTTTCTATATCTTGGCTTGTCAATTATTTCCTAACTGATTTTCTAGTGTTTATTATTTCTGAATTGATTTATTTGCTTATTTATTTAACTTGCCATTGTCAACAATATGGCTATTATTTACTATTCTTTATTACATAAAATATAACAACTAGGCCTATGGACTGTATGCTTCCTTCAGCCATATCCTATTCATAAATTTAAATAAACAATTCTTTACCAGTTATTAGGTACTGTTGGTTTTATATTCCATTCCTTTACCATTATTTTGGGTGAGAAACATCATCACTCTTTTTAAACTTACTTAATCTATTATCCCTTATAACATAGAGTGTTCATTGATTGCATTCTTAATTTCTTATTTCTTTACTAAGCTCTTTCTCCAATCCATGGTAACACAAACTGTTTGTCTTACATGGGCCTTCTCCCCTGAATAACATCGTATCCTTCGTTTATATCTAATCTAAATACTATTTTTAATTACCATTAACTATGTAATTCTTATAAGTTCACTATTATATCATTTAGTGTTTTATCATTGATTTACTAAGTGTTTTCCTATCTATTACTATTTTTTATCATATTATCTTTTACAATATCCTTTTTTATTCATCACTTTCACTTTTAACTAATTAATGTTTATCACTGATTCATTCATCATTTTGGGGTTTTTACACTTTCACTATTGGCACTTCTTAAACTTTTTATTTTAAGTGTTTATTAGTGGGTAATCCCTATTATTATTTTTCTTTGTCACTTAGTTACTTTCAGTTTATTTCTCACTATCTCACTAACTCTCTCTTTCTTTACAAATATTATTTATATCTAATAAGTTCATGTCTTTCTAGATTTCTTACTTACATATACTACTAATTCTTGGGTTAGTGTATTTTTATTTATCGGGGTTTTATTAATTATGAATTACATTTGTCACTTATTCAATACTAATATTTATTTTTTATATTGGTTATTTACTGGTTTCGTTTCCTTTATGATATTTGATTGTATCATTCCTCCCTTCCCTATTCTATACTATATGTCTGTGTTTTATCATCTTGTTTCACTTTATTTCCTTTATAGTTGGTTTGTTCCATTTTTATTTTCATTTTTCTTCTCCTTCACTTCCATCTTGTTTCATTTTATTTTGGTTTTTATCTGGCCAATCTCTGGGGTTGGGTCAAAGTCATTTGTCTGTCAGTCTAGTCTGTAATTTTATTTAAAAATTACTTTTGGTTTACTATTCTTCCTCCTTCTTTCTTAATTACATTTTATATTTTTATTCTCTTCATTATTTATTTATTAAAATACATTACTTTTTTGCATTTCTTACATACTTATAGATATCAAATATGATCTGAATTTGGCGGTGTTATAATATTGAATTTGAATGTTACTTTTATATCCTAAATTTTTGAAATCATAGTGTAAATATGAAAGGTGTACATTTTTAACTAAAATTAAATAATTAGTGACACAAGTATTTTTTTTTCTTAAGTATGTAATAGGTTCAGTAAAAGAGAATAGAGTATTCAGTAACTGGAGGATTCAGTTAATTTAGTGCATTTATAAAATTTTGTTAAAATAGTTGTATGGCATAATAACTGAGAGTAGTCAAAGAGTTCATTTGGTAGTACAGGCTGTCATAGTCAGTCAGTTTCCAAACATAACTTCAGTATTATTTTGCCATAAGTACTTTCATATTAGGTGTTGAAATCAGCATAGAGGGCACTTGGAATATACCATACGGTACTTATGATGATGATGTACTACAGTTAATTTGAGATTACAATCACACACACACACACACATACACATACACACACAAATAAGTGTGTACACAGTTATAGTGTTCTTCAGTATTTTCCAATTGATAGTCTTCACTCTCTTCAGTCATCCTTAGAGATTTCTTTATAAGCTGAATCTTTGTGTGACTACGATTAAACCTTAAGTACAGTGGCTTGTAGATCTACTGGTTAATGCTGCTGAAATCTACTTTGATTGAGTAGGCATTTAGTTCTATGGAAAAGTAATAATTTTTATTTGTTTAATTTTATCAACTGAGATTTTTATTTTTGTGTGAGTAGGTCGGTCACAGTTTTCTCTAGACACTCATATTTGGCTGCTGTTTTTATCATCTTGCGCATTATCAGATTTCGTTGTCTCTCGAATTTCTGAAATATAACTGGTGTCATTTGTCATGTGCTTTGAGGTTTTCAGTCAAAAATTGTATGTCCGTTTTGCAGTGTTGCCTTTTGTTTGCTGCATGTAAGTTCTTATTTAGCTCCTTTTGAAATGCTTTCTCATCTGGAATTCTGTGGAGTTACAGTAAGTTTCAGTCTCAGTTACATTAAGTTTTCTTTTACGAAAACATCATTTGGAGTCAGAATTTAATTTTGTAAATACTACAGATACAAAAATATTGTACACTACATGTATGTATATTGTTTTTTGGCTAAAATAAATCCTTCCCAACCAGCGTGTTTAGATGTTGAAGAGTGTGTTCCAAGTACATATGTGTAAGGTAGAAAATCTTTCTATGTCTTCCTCCTATAGTGAGACAGTCATGTGTGAGTCAGGTTTTTTAGCCTCATTTTCTTTGTATTTTTTGTTTTATTGGGAATCAGGTAGGAATGGGGTTTAGCTTATTGTCCAGTCTGTATTACTGTCCTTCTATACCACTGTCCTCTGTGCATACTGTCTTTTGTTAGTGTCAGGACTCTGTTTGTGTGGTTTTTGTAGAACACCGTGTTGTTTGTTTTAGAGCCTGGGGGGGCAGATTGGGTTGTACTGTCTCAGTTTTTGGTATAAGTGAAAACTAAGTATTGTGTTAAATGGAAAGCTGAACAAAATAAAAATTGAAGGAAATATTCTGTTTCGGTGCAGTGTATAATAATTCCATTATACACGTCACCTGATTTGTGAAGTATCTAATGTGAGAAATGGGTTTAGTCAAAAACGTTCACCCAATTTTTGTTTATTTTAAAATTTGTGTCTTTATTCTTCTAAATTGTCCACTTAATAATTTTCTTTAGAGAAAATACTTGTGGCAATGTATTTTTCCATTCTTCAAAACATTTCTGAAATGCATTTTGTGGTGTAGCAATGAGCTCACTTAGTAATTTCGATTTTATGTTTTCAATAAACAAACATCCTTTCACAATCATTTTTAGTCTTGGGAAGAGGATGAATTTACCATATCTTGTGAATATGGTGGTTGCGGGATCACTACAGTGTTATTTTCTATCAATACCTTCATACAGATGATGTAAAATGTCTAAACTGTATACTCTGTATTGATCATAGAAATTCGGGAAACCTAATATGATTATCTTCATTAAATTCATTGTAAAATATGTTGTGAGTTATCCGTGAAGTAAGGCAGTTCAGTATCATTCAGTCTTATTCATGGTACACATAAAATATTCTTTCTTCTAGATGCATTTTTGAATTTAACCTTGAAATACTTATTTTTCCTAATGTTAAGTTCCAGTGTGTGTTTGTACTGAAAGACTACTTGGTAGTGTTTGTACAACAGTAATTTATGTATTTTTAAAATTTTGTAATAAGACTGTATTACGTTATCAGTGGATGATGTATTTATTTTATAGAATTAAGAGGAATTCCTGCAGTTTCATAAATTGAGTCATTACTGTAACTTTTTCTCAACTGTTTGAGAATTAGACTACAGTTTGTTTTGGGCTATAAGAGAAATCATCTCTCTCTTTTTATGACCTTTCTATCTATGAGCATGTATGTTCCACAACCTTTCAAAGTTACTGTTAATCTGTTGGATCAGTTTACAATTTTTGTGTCACAATGGGAATGGGATCTGAGCTATGACTTTATGAGGGAATGGTGTTTTATCCTTCTCTGTGCTTATGCATGATTGGCCATCTCATATGTCCTTTAGGTATGTGCATTGGTTACTGCAACAACTACAGTCAGTGGCTGGTTCAAGTTCTTTTTGTAAGTCGGTGCCAAGCAAAATTCTTTTTCTGTGTTATTCAGTGTATAGCATATGTACCTCTTACAGTCCAAATAAAAGTGCTGTCCAACAGTAACTATATTTGTTCCAAACAGGGCCGTATTTACAGGGGGGCTTGACGGGGTATAGCTCGGGGCGGCAAATTTTGAAGGGCGGCACCTTTTAATAATTCAGGTACCATAAGCAGCAGAATACCGCACAGTACTTGAGTAGAAAGTTATCTTGGGAGTTGGGATGTCAACTCCACAAGTACAACGCTTTGTCAGTGGTAAAGCTGGAATGGAATGATCTCACTTGCTGTCAGACGCATGCGCGAGGGCGTAGAGAGCAGCTGATCAGGAGCGAACTATTTTAGAGCTAGGGGTGCTGGGATCGCACAATCTGTCAAGTGCAGTGCAGACTGCAGTGTTGAGTGTTATTGTTAGTTGAATGTCGTTGATTTATGGGCAAATCTTGAGCAATTAGTCTCATCTTAGTTTTTCTTTTGTTTCTTGTGTAAAATAATATTGTAGTATTACTTGGAACGTGGTCACCAAACATAAGGTAGGTCTAGGATTTTAATATAATGTCTAAGTTAATCTTAATAATATTATAAAGCTGAAAGTTTGTGAGTTTGTTTGTTGCAGTGTGTGCAAAGAGTCCAGCTAATACGCTTAATACACATTTATTATACCCTACACCTAGGGTATTATAGCTTTGTCCATACGTTTGTAACACCCAAAAGGAATTGTTTCCGGTATGACAATGTGTATTGTTACAACACAACTAAACCACCCCAATACCAGGGATAAAAAAGATGATTCTGAATATAAAATAATAATTCATATAAAATAAAATGTTTAATATAAAGAAAATAAAAAGACAATGACACGACAAATGACAAAATGACCTAACCCAAGTGATTGACCCAACAAAAGGAAACAAAAGAAGGGGACAACAAAAAACAAACGAGAATAAAACCAAATGAAGAAGAAAGTGATTAACCAAACAAAAATGAAACAAATTAAAGGAATTGAATGACTCAATGCCAAATATTAAAATGAACCCAAAGGAGAAGGTGGAAAACCAAGATATAAACCAAATACACTGAAAATGAAGAAGGAGGAAAATGAAAAAGAAACAATCCAAAGGTAAAGAGAAATAAAAATGAAAACAAATGATAAGACACAATAAAGTAATAAAGAATATGAGCAGGAGAAATGGTACACTCAAAAGTAATATTGGAAAAGAGACCAATAATTAACCTATGTAAAAAAGTAAATATTATTATCAATGAATGGATAAAAAAGTAAATGACAATTGAAAGAAACCCAATTAAAGAATATTAAATATAAAAGCAAACTAACCCACAAATTAGAGTTAGAAGTAATGTTAAAATCAATAGAGACATAAAATTGTTAATATTATTAATGATATTTGTAATGAAAGCGATAGTACGGTAGTGAGAAAGTAATTATAGGGATTACCCATTTAGAAACACTTAAAACCAAAAACATTTGAGAAGTGCAAAAGTGGAAGTGTAAAAACCCCAAAGTAAAGTGATAAAGAAAAAACACTAAATAAATTATAATAAACAATAAATAATTTAAAAGTGAAGGTGATGATTAAATGTGAATAATGTATAACAAAGAATGTTTGTATTGTGAAAAATAGTGAAGGATAAAGGCATAAACACTTAATAAATCAATAAGAAACACTAAAGGATTAACAGTGAAAAATATTAGTCATTAAGAAAGTTGTTAAGAATAGTATTAAGTGTAAACAGTGTAATATAAATTACAAATATAAAAATAAAAATAATTAAATATAATATGTGTTAAGTGTAGATTTTGTGATAACAAAGTATTGTGCTCTCCTTTTAGCCCCACTGGTTGGGCTAGCCAATTTGTAATATAATTACAAATTTAAAAATAAAAATAATAAGAAATATATTGATATATGATTTGTGTGTTGATTTGCCCTGACTGTAAGCCCCACTGTTTAGGCTAGTCAATTTGGAATATAATTTCAAATATAATAATAATAATAATAAATAAAATATAAAGATATAGATAATCAGAATTGTGTATGTTGTCTGGATCTCGGTATTGAACTCGCCGATGATACAGCTCCACTTTGGATTCACCAAATACAAAGAATAGATTTAATATAAATATGTTATAACTAGGTGTGATTGATCGACAGATAACAAATAAATCAAACTTTATAAATTGTGAAAATATTTTTTTTCTTTTTCTTGTATTGTGTTTTGATTTAATTATTTAATTTAATTAATTAATAATTAATTAATTAATTGAGTGTGGAATTTCCTTATATATCTATTCTCTCACTGTAAATTATTTTTTTGTTTAAAAAAAAAATAATAGTAACATTAATTATAGAAATAAAAACAATTCTGGTAACTGAGCAATGATTTGCGTTTATTAACTAACATTCAAAATTATGCGCCAGTCAAACTGCGCATGTCCCAGGCATTGGCTAATATTTGCTCCAGTCGGTAGTGAAAAAATCAACAAATATATTTTTACAAGGTTAAATTTGTGGTTCTTTTAACGAGTCGAAATGGTCAGAGGGCAAGGAACAAGATACATTCTTAACAGGTATTCTTAAACTAAATGGTAATAGCTGAAACAGAACAAAATTATTATTGAAATTGTCAATTAGAAAAAATAGAATTGCGAACCGAGTCGATGAAATGACGTCACTCCCTTCAAGCAGGCATTGCACTCGTGCTGGTGAGAAAACAAGTATGGCCGCCGTCTCCTCGATTTTAAACTGCTATGCTGTTGGAATGGGCTGAGCTTCTCCCATAGAAATAAAATGATATTCCCTTTTCTGCGAAGTGGTGTTGGTCCAGGAATGTAGTGTAGAGTGTCCTCTCGTCTTCTGCGATGTTGTTTCCGTGATGGGCTTCTTGTGAAGTGTCGAGTGTTCAAATATGTGTATTGGTGTTCCGTGAATTTGGTCCAAAATTGTTCAAAATGGCTGTTGATTTCTTGTGTTGAGTTTTATGGTGTTATTACTGTGTTTTGGAAATTTGTGAAGTGTTAGAAATTGATAGTTAAGGTTATTTTCACTTTTTTGATCATCTCCGTTACACACCGCATAACCACACTTGGTTTTATACAAATTATTCTGTTTTCAGTACTCTGCTAACACATTTCCAACTATTCAGCTTTACGATTAACAATAGACTAATAGACGCAACGTCGTCGTTTTAGGGTAATTTGTGGTATGTCTTTTTCCTCTTTATATTGTTTAACTATAAAAATATCTGTCTAAGACTTGGTTCACCATCTAAATATACATAATAAGTTTTCTTATTTTTTACTGTATTTCAAATATTTTTTAATTTTACATAAATCTAACTACTCAGTAATATTGATTAGTTAATTTTACATCTTTTGATATATAGCTGGGTTTGTTTCAAGCTCATTTAAGCCCAAAAATTACAATTTTATATAATGATTGTATGCCTCATATTTTGTACAAATTCAGTGTTTTAATGGTTTCTATTTGTTTTTTCTTATAATATTTCCATGGAATATACTTAATAATTCCGTGACTACTTTGCTGTTAACCATTTGGTTGTTAAAACATTTCAATATTGATTAATTTACTGTTTAGTCTGATTTGATTACCATTATAGGCCAAGTATCATTTGTTTCCAAAAGAAGTTAAATTTCTTTCCTTTGTCATTCTATTTGCTATTAACTGTATCTGTATTAATTATATTTTCAATTTCTGTATTGTATGTATTGAATTCTATTCCTATTACATAGATTGATTCTCTGATAGATAATTTTTTGGTTTATATGCCAGTCTGTGTTTACTAAAATGGTGTCTTAGCTGGTCTGTTTGTACATTATATATGGTTTACTGTTTTGAATAAAATTATTACATTTTTATGTCCTACTTGCCTCTCTGCCTTACACAATGGAAAATTAAATGACATGATCTTAAAATACAATGAAATATCTTGTATCTACTAAACTTTCTTTATAATAATAACATCATTGAACCATAACATAAACATCTTATGCCTAATTTTCTCTATACTTAGAATTATAATGAGAACATATTATTATCAGTCTTTGGCTGTCCTTTGTTTTTATGTTTCATTTTATCACAACCTTATTCTATTAAAATATCTTATTCTTAGTAACAATTTCAGTTATTTACTGTCTCTTTTTATTTACTATAACTATTTTGCTAAAATATTAACATAAAAACACCTTAGAACTATTGACACTTTCAGTGATTAACTGTCTCTTGTGTTACCTATACCTAAATTGTTCATACAATAAAATAAAAACATCTTATAACTACTGACACTTGCAGTTATTGACTGTCTTTCGTGTTCCCTATACTTAGTTTGTTCATACAATAAAATAAAAAACATCTTATACCTATCATATTGTTATTATGCCTAAACACTAAAACACTTTTATTATCTAAATTACACTCAGTCATTAGACTGTCTCTTTAGTTTTTATCCAGTATTTCCTACACTAATGGTAGTCTGTTTTAATATATTTTTTATATCACACTTTATTATAAGGTGTCTTTTATTTTGGCTACACTAATAGTAGTCTGTTTTAATAGTTTTTTGACATATTATTCTTACAACTAGTATACAATTTGGTTTTCTGGGATTGTATCTTGTAACTTGTTCTGGGTCTACATATATCAGTTTTAATTTTGTTTCATGGTATGTATTACATGACTATCATTTTTTGGAATATCTCTTCCTGGTTCTGGTCTCTTTGTGGGAATCTTGATATCTTTTGTCCCTTTTTCAATATCACATTAGTAGTTTCTGGTCTTGTGGTTTCTCTACATCTTGACCTTATTATTATTCCCTTATTAATATGGTTTCATCCTTTTATTTCCTTTTTCATGGTCCTTCCCTTTTTACTGCTTCCCCAATCTACTGGGTATACTGCTGGTTTAACTGGTTTTTACATAGTAAGTTATTTTAATCAATGGTTTTCTTTGTTATTTTTCATTTTTATTAACATTTTATTGACTTAATATACAGTTTCTAGTGTAATCCTTAAAACAATTTATTCTTCTCACTCTCACTATGGAACTTTTTCCTTTATTTATGTTGCATTAAGTCAAATGTTTAGCGTGATAATTTTGTTATGTTACATATGCTCTCCTGTAAAAGTGATTAGTTCAGATCATACTCTTAGTATGGATGAAATAATTACTACTAATTCTTTTGTATTTACTACATTTCCTTCGTGATTACATGTTTTCACTTTATATACCTTCTTTTCCCACCGTTGCTTCTTCTCAGATGATGTGTATCTCCTTCATTAGTTTCTTTCTTCATTAATAAGTGATCTTCAATCTTGTGTATAACATTATCATTTTATATTCTTTCTTATTTGGTGCTTCCTCACCAGTATGTTTACTCCCTAACATTCCCTAACAAATTAATTGGAACAGTTCAGAGTGGCACTTTTGGCTTCAATCCCTGCTGTCCAACACTTCAATTGAGTCCAGAGGTATTATCATCTCTGCTCAAAATATAAGACTGATGGCATTTTCTACATCCAGTCATAAAAATAAATAAACAGTAAAAGTAGTCATTTTTGACTAAAATAAACATCTTTAGATTCTTCACTTCATAATACGTTATATTAATTAATACTTTTATACACTTGACTCTTCTTCTCTCTTAAAGCTTATTCCATATTAGGTGGTTTAGGTATTTGGTATAATATACATTTCATCATGTTTACATAGTAAGTAGTATTTATATTATTATATTTACTCTTTCTACCATCTGGTATCCATTGAGTTATTTTTATTGCTCATGGTGTAACATGAATTAATTCTTTATCACTTTCATTATAACAGTGGTTATTGCAACAACATTATCATTATTAGTATCAGGGTTTTTTGGTTTCTGGTCTCACTATTTGGTCTTTACTGAGTTGGTCCTTCTTCATTGTTCCATTTTTATTAAATTATTTTCTTTGTGAGTTTGGTTAAGTTGTTTCGATTAAGTCATATGATATTCTGGTTTCCTTTCTCCTTTAGAATTTTGTATCTCTTACAAAATCTTTTTTCATATTTCAGAGTTATTTCTCATCATTTGTATGAGTAATGATATGAGCTTAATATTTTTTAACTTTAGATATTTTTATTCAACTACATTCTTTCTTATTCATAGTTGTGTTTCAAATATTTTGGTGTAAGTTGTACTTATTATTGTTTTGAATTTTGAAAATCTTTATTCATCAAAATTCTTTTCTCATTCATAATAGTCTTTGAATGTTTGGTGTAAGTGGTACTTACTAAGTTTTTGAATTTGGAAAATTATTATCTCCATCCAAATTCTTTTTTCGTTCATAATAGTCTTTCAATTATTTGGTGTAAGTTGTACTTACTAACTTTTGTAATTTTGTAATTTTATTATGTTCAAAATTCTTTTTTTTTCATTCATAATAATCTTTCAAATGTTTTGTTGTAAGTTGTACTTACTAATGTTTTTGAATTTTGAAGTTTTTTTTTTTTATTTCTCAAAATTCTTAATTTCTTCATAATAGTCTTTCAGATATTTGGTGTAAGTTGTACTTACTGATTTTTGAATTTTGAAATTTATTATGTTCAAAATTCTTTTTTTTTTTCATTCATAATAATCTTTCAAATGTTTTGTTGTAAGTTGTACTTACTGATGTTTTTGAATTTTGAAGTTTTTTATTTATCAAAATCCATAATTTCTTCATAATAATCCTTCAAATATTTGGTGTAAGTTGTACTTACTGATTTTTGAATTTTGAAATTTTCTATTTCTCAAAATTCATATTTCGTTCATAATAGTCCTTCAGATATTTGGTGTAAGTTGTACTTACTAATGTTTTTGAATTTTGAAGTTTTATTATTCCATCAAAATTCTTATTTCGTTCATAATAGTCTTTCAAATGATTTGTGTAAGTTGTACTTACTAATTTTTGAATTTTGAAGTTTTATTATTCCATCAAAATTCTTTTTACCTTCGTTCATAATAATCATTGAATATTTGTGTAAGTTGTACTTACTAATGTTTTTGAATTTTGAAGTTTTTTATTTCTCAAAATTCATAATTTCTTCATAATAGTCTTTCAGATATTTGGTGTAAGTTGTACTTACTGATTTTTGAATTTTGAAATTTATTATGTTCAAAATTCTTTTTTTTTCTTCTTTTTCTTCATTCATAATAATCTTTCAAATGTTTTGTTGTAAGTTGTACTTACTGATTTTTGAAATTTTATTATTCCATCAAAATTCTTATTTCGTTCATAATAGTCTTTCAGATATTTGGTGTAAGTTGTACTTACTGATTTCTGGAATTTTGTAATTTTTATTTCCATCAAAATTCTTATTTCGTTCATAATAGTCTTTCAGATATTTGGTGTAAGTTGTACTTACTGATTTTTGGAATTTTGTAATTTATTATGTTCAAAATTCTCCTTTTTTTTTCATTCATAATAATCTTTCAAATGTTTTGTTGTAAGTTGTACTTACTATTGTTTTTGAATTTTGAAGTTTTATTATTCCTCCTCCAAATATTTTTTAATGGATAACTGATTATAAGTTCCTTTTACTTTATTTGAAATGATATCCTTTAGTACATACGTATTGTTATTATTGTTTTTAATAATCAGGTATGGGCCGGTATACAGCAGTAACAACTTTTTGGTAATGCCTTCCAAAGTACTGGGTAATTCCCTGTTTTTTAGCAGTACCTTTTCTCCGACTTCATAGCTTATTATTTTCTTAACAGCCTTTTGATATTTGTTCTTGCGCCTTTCCTGGTCTTCTGCCAATTTATTGTAGAATCTGATTCGATTGAATTTGTATTCTTGACTCCTGGGGAACTCTATTATGTCTTGTATTTCTCTCGGAGGCGGTTTTTCATACATTGCCGTGTATGGCGTGGTACCTATAGCGGGGTGATATGACAAATTAAGGAATTCTTCAGTAGCTAATAAATATTCTTGCCACTTCTTTTGTTGGTTATAGCAATAAGTCCGTAATATTCTTCCGACCTCTCGCAGTACCCTCTCCGCTGGATTGCTGCTGGGGTGGTAGACAGATGTCTTGTAAGTCTTGATACCCAATGTATTCAGAGTGTTTCTCCACCTCCAACCCTTAAATCGCGTTCCATGGTCTGTGATTATGGATGTCGGGCTTCCTACCTCTGGAATGTAATGATTTGTTATTATTCCTAGAGTCTTCAGAGTGGTGGCTCTGTTCACAGGGTATAGTTTTGTGAATTTTGTAAAATGATCCATCATAATAATAATATACTTGTATCGATGGCGTCCGCCACTGCGGGGAAATGGACCACATATGTCCAGAAAGACCTTTTCCAGTTTGGCTTGTGAGGTAATTGGTATCATCATACCCTCCTTTCTCTCATTGTTGGTTTTCACCAATTGACATATCAGACAGGTTTTGAGGTAGTTTCTCGTTTTTCTATTGATACTTTTTATATGACAATTCTCTTCTATTGCCTTGATCACCTTCATGGCTCCCATGTGACCGTATCGTAGGTGATAGTCCAGAATGATATCCTTTTCGATTGTAGTAGGGATCATGATCTTCCATATCTCTTCATCAAGGGATGTCTTGATGAATAAAATTCCATTATGTATACAATAAAATTTGTTTATCGTGTCATCTTGGTTGGAGAGACGAAGTTTAATATGGTTTAACTTCGGGTCGGACTGCTGGTGTTTGCAGATGTCCTGCACTATCTTCTCTAAATCGGATCTGTCCTTAATAATATTATAGATTTTCAAGATGCTCTCCTTTTCGCCTTCGAACGTTTGTTCTTCCAGATTCACTCTCGACAATACGTCGGCTACTACATTTTTACTTCCAGGAACATACTCCCATTGTATATCGTATTCCTGCAGGGCGAGTACCCATCTGGTCAATCTACCATGGCTTAACTTGCATCTTCTCAGAAATGATATTGATTTGTGATCTGTTCGAACGGTCACTGGATATCCAAGGATATACGTCCGAAACTTCCCGCAGGCAAAGACTACACTTAGCAGTTCTTTTTCCGTCACATTATAGTTCTTTTCACACTGGTTAAGGGTTCTGCTAGCAAAGCTCACTACTAGATGGTTTCCACTTTCATCTTCTTGGTACAGTGTTGATCCCAAGCTAATGTTACTAGCGTCACAGTTTAGAAAGAAGGGTCGGTTAAAATCTGGATGGTTGAGCATTACTGCATCTAAGAACTTCTCCTTAATTGATTTGAAGGTCTCGTCTTGTTCTTGACCCCATCGCCATTTATTCTTGGACGATAACTGGTACTGAAACTGGGCTGTTAGTTCGGAATAATTATTCTGGAACTTCCTATAATAGTTACACAGGCCCAAAAATGATTGTAGTTGCCTTCTGTTTTTTGGTGTAGGGAATCGTTGTATGGCGTCTACCTTTTTGTTGATGGTGTTATTCCTTGACTGTTTAGCTGGAAACCCAGGAATTGTACTTCTTTAGCTATAAGCTTGGACTTGTCTAGTTTAAGGGTGACATTATTTTCAACAAGCTTCTTCAAGACATGCTCCACACGGTAACAGTGTTCTTCCCAGTTGGTTGATGTTATTAGGAGATCATCAACATAGACAGTCGTGAATTGGAGCGCTTCTGGTCCTAGTATATGATCCATACAGGCGACAAAAACGGCTACTGAATTCACCAACCCGAAGGGCAACCTCTTAAACTGATAGTTGCGCCCTTCGAAGATGAACACCATGTATTGCCGGCTTGCTGGGTGCAACTCCACTTGCCAATAGCCGCATACGGTATCCCAAGTGGTAATGAATCGTGTTCCGTGGAACCTCTTCAAAATTTCATCAATTTCGCCAGGTGAGGTACGATCGTTAATTATCATTTTATTTATCTCACGTGCGTCAAGGCAAAGCCTTAGCTTCCCATTTTTCTTTTGTATGGCCACAATTGGGCTAGTGTATGGCGATTGACTGCTCTCGATGATATCTCTACTGATCATATTCTGGATCTCTGTGCGTACGGCTTCTTTCAAAGATTGTGCTATTGGATACGACTTTCGGTTAAATTCTACCGGTTCTCTGAATCGTATGGAACATTAGTAGTTCCGGATCTTTCCAGGTTCGTCCGAAAATACAGCTCGATATTTCTCATATATTTCGACCAATTGATTCAGCTGGTTTTCCTTTAATTGCTCGTTAGTATTGTGGCACTGGAAGTTACGTATCTCCTGAATCTTTTGTTGCCATAGGTCATCCTCCGAATCCTGATGTACTGGCTTGTTGTTTGTTGAGTAGTTGGCCAAGTAATTCACTTTATTTTGGTGGTCGAGGAGTTGTCTGGAGTCTAACGTCTTGTTATTAGTTAAATTAGCTACCCAGGTCGAACCTTCAGCAAAGAGTGATACCTTTCCTCGGCACAAATCGATAACTGCTGAGTTTCTGCGCAATATGTCACATCCTATCATGATGTTGAAAGGTAATCCGGCTGCAACAAGAAATATCATATCCACACTAATGCCCTGACTGTTGACACTTAGGGATACCTGCTTTCTTATGGTCTTGTTCTGTCGGCCGGTAGCTCCTACAAGTATAATATTATTAATAGGTAGTACCGGTAAGTTTTTGTGGCATTCCTGCTGTATCCGGTCCAACTCATTTCGATTTATTATGGAGACATTGGCTCCAGTGTCTATCATTATAGGAACAGAAATACCCTCAATTTCTGCAATTATGTATATTATTTCATTATCATTATTATTAATATTAATCTCGCTTTCTTCTAGTAGGTCCTTACGGATATCTTTCAAATAATTGCTGTATATTATGGTAAAATTTTTTCTGTTTTTCTTCGAATTTATCCCTTCTTGGTTAAACCCAGCAGATTGGAGCAGTAAAGGGTTATTGGAGTTTATTACTGCCTCCGTTCGTTTAAATGTTCCGCTTCATTACGGATTAGGCCGTTGAAAGCATCAGCTTGGAGTCCTGAGACTGCTTCGTTTGGTTCTGCTCGATCGTCCTGTTGGGCTTCTGTTACAGGTAGTCTTCGCTGATTGTCCAGGCTGGAACTACGTCTGGGCTCGTACTCTCTGTACCGATTACTTCCCTGACTTCCTTGAAAGGTCTCGTACTCGTAGTATCGGCTCCTTCGTTGAGGCTGGTACCTCCTCTGTCCACTGCCTTCCGCTCTGATGTAGTTAATATTGGGTCGATATGTCCTGTAATTATTGTTATTACCTCCATTCGGGTAATTCCGGTTATAATTACCATGATAATTGTTATTAGAAAGGTTGGGGTTCCTCTGACCATTTGGAACATAGTTATGATTATTATTATAATAACCATTGTTATTTTGTGGACGGTTATTATTATTATTATTGTTGTGGCTGTTGTCATTATTATTAATGCGAGGAATATTACTATTATTATTATTGTTGTTAAATCTAGGCAAATTATTGTTATTTCGGGTGTTATAATTGTATTCGGCATTATTCCGATTTGCGAAATTATAATTATTATTGTTACCCACATTCTGCCGATTATTATTATTCAAATTATTGTTGTTACTTCTTGGCTCCGGCTTTTCATATCTCCTGCGACTTTGACGGTAATAGTCTTCATGCTCATACATTTCTAAAAGCTCGGTCATGGCTTGCACAGTCTTTATTTGACTGTTTCTTCTGGCCCTTATAATATCCTCCTCATAATGGTATGAGAGTTTGCTGACCAGGCATTCTTCCGGTATTCGGGGCTCTAGATGTTTGGCCACGCACACCTTTCCCAAAAAGTACGCCGTTAAAGTCTGGTTTCCATACAGGTTGTACTTTCCATGACAGATCCCGTCTCTGGCGATATTTTGTGTTGATTCAGACCAATATTTGGCTTTGAATAGCCTTCTGAATTGTTGATAGTCGGTCACTTCGTCTCTTATCGCCATCCACCAATTGTCTGCTATCTCCTTGAACGATTCGTCAAGCACTTCTTTATTCTCCCTCCAGCGATTACCTCTGTGTTTGGTGAAGTATTCTTCGATTCTGGCTAGGAACTCCATTGGTTTGTTTTTATAAAACCTGAAGTTAATCCCTTCACGATTCTCACTATTGGGACAACTGGTAATGCTTGTCGGTCGACTATGGAATAGGTCTATATCTGTCTGGTTCTATCGCACCTGACTGTTGATACTGGTCACAGTAGCTTCAATGCCGTCACATTTTTCTGTGAATCGGTCCTGCACTCGCTCCCAGTCTTCCCGTGTTTCCTTTAGTCTTTCCTCCAATGTCTTCCTAGTCGTTTCTTCAATGTTGTTAACCTTCGTATTTATTTCGGTCTTGATACTCTGTACTTCTCGTTCGGTTTGACTCCATCTTTCGTCAGCTCTTGTAACCCTTTGTTCGATTACCGTTATTTCTTCTTCTATCTTCTTGCTGATTGTTTCGTTGTTTTCAGCTATTTTCTGGCTCAATTCTTCCTTCAATATTTCCATTCTTCCGTCTAACCGGTTCATGTTCTCTTGGTTCGTCTCCTTCAATTCTTCTCTCAATTGCTGACTATTATTCTCCATCTTTTTATTGGTTTCTTCCAGTTTCTGGCTTATCTGGGTCAATTCCTCCTTCGATTGTTTATTGTCAGTTTTTATTTCCTCCATTTTCTCCTCCATCTTCTGGATATTTTCTTCCATCTTCTCCTCGATCTTCTTAATATTTTCCTCCATTAATAATTTATTTTCGTTTTTTATTTCGTCCACCTTCTCCTCCATCTTCTTACTGGTATCTCCAATTTTATTACTTAATTCCTCCTTCAATTGTTGGTTATCATTTTCCAGCTTCTTACTATTTTCTTCCATTTTCTCCTCCATCTTCTTACTGTTTTCTTCGATTTTCTTATTGGTATCTCCGATTTTATTACCCAATTCTTCTTTCAATTGTTGGTTATCGTTTTCCAGCTTCTTACTATTTTCTTCCATCTTCTCCTTTAATTCTTCCTTCGTCGTTTTAAATTCTCTAAGTAACATCTCCATCATTCTATCCAATTTTGTCTCTTCCTTTGTGGTGGATTCTCTGGCTGTTCCTTCTGTGGTGCAGGCTTGTTCGGTTCTGCTGGCGGTAACATCGACTCCACATCTTCCACTGGTGTCGCCTCTTTATCCTCCATGTCTACCTCCTGCTCGGCCTCCATAGCCCTTTTTCTTGATGTAGCTCTCCTGTGCATCTCGCTCCCTCTTCCGACCTATTGACCGCTGCCAAGCTAAAAATAGGAAATTGGACAATCGTCCTTATTTTACAACTCTATTACCTCCTATTTAAAGCCCCTTAAGTTGGACGCCAATTTGTAATATAAATTACAAATATAAAAATAAAAATAATTAAATATTATAATATGTGTTAAATGTAGATTTTGTGATAACAAGGTATTGTGCTCTCCTTTTAGCCCCACTGGTTGGGCTAGCCAATTTGTAATATAATTACAAATTTAAAAATAAAAATAATAAGAAGATATATTGATATATGATTTGTGTGTTGATTTGCCCTGACTGTAAGCCCCACTGTTTAGGCTAGTCAATTTGGAATATAATTTCAAATATAATAATAATAAATAAAATATAAAGATATAGATAATCAGAATTGTGTATGTTGTCTGGATCTCGGTATTGAACTCGCCGATGATACAGCTCCACTTTGGATTCACCAAATACAAAGAATAGATTTAATATAAATAGATGATTGATCGACAAATATCAAATAAATCAAACTTTATAAATTGTGAAAATATTTTTTTTCTTTTTCTTGTATTGTGTTTTGATTTAATTATTTAATTTAATTAATTAATTGAGTGTGGAATTTCCTTATATATCTATTCTCTCACTGTAAATTATTTTTTTGTTTAAAAAAAAATAATAGTAACATTAATTATAGAAATAAAAACAATTCTGGTAACTGAGCAATGATTTGCGTTTATTAACATTCAAAATTATGCGCCAGTCAAACTGCGCATGTCCCAGGCATTGGCTAATATTTGCTCCAGTCGGTAGCGAAAAAATCAACAAATATATTTTTACAAGGTTAAATTTGTGGTTCTTTTAACGAGTCGAAATGGTCAGAGGGCAAGGAACAAGATACATTCTTAACAGGTATTCTTAAACTAAATGGTAATAGCTGAAACAGAACAAAATTATTATTGAAATTGTCAATTAGAAAAAAATAGAATTGCGAACCGAGTCGATGAAATGACGTCACTCCCTTCAAGCAGGCATTGCACTCGTGCTGGTGAGAAAACAAGTATGGCCGCCGTCTCCTCGATTTTAAACTGCTATGCTGTTGGAATGGGCTGAGCTTCTCCCGTAGAAATAAAATGATATTCCCTTTTCTGCGAAGTGGTGTTGGTCCAGGAATGTAGTGTAGAGTGTCCTCTCGTCTTCTGCGATGTTGTTTCCGTGATGGGTTTCTTGTGAAGTGTCGAGTGTTCAAATATGTGTATTGGTGTTCCGTGAATTTGGTCCAAAATTGTTCAAAATGGCTGTTGATTTCTTGTGTTGAGTTTTATGGTGTTATTACTGTGTTTTGGAAATTTGTGAAGTGTTAGAAATTGATAGTTAAGGTTATTTTCACTTTTTTGATCATCTCCGTTACACACCGCATAACCACACTTGGTTTTATACAAATTATTCTGTTTTCAGTACTCTGCTAACACATTTCCAACTATTCAGCTTTACGATTAACAATAGACTAATAGACGCAACGTCGTCGTTTTAGGGTAATTTGTGGTATGTCTTTTTCCTCTTTATATTGTTTAACTATAAAAATATCTGTCTAAGACTTGGTTCACCATCTAAATATACATAATAAGTTTTCTTATTTTTTACTGTATTTCAAATATTTTTTAATTTTACATAAATCTAACTACTCAGTAATATTGATTAGTTAATTTTACATCTTTTGATATATAGCTGGGTTTGTTTCAAGCTCATTTAAGCCCAAAAATTACAATTTTATATAATGATTGTATGCCTCATATTTTGTACAAATTCAGTGTTTTAATGGTTTCTATTTGTTTTTTCTTATAATATTTCCATGGAATATACTTAATAATTCCGTGACTACTTTGCTGTTAACCATTTGGTTGTTAAAACATTTCAATATTGATTAATTTACTGTTTAGTCTGATTTGATTACCATTATAGGCCAAGTATCATTTGTTTCCAAAAGAAGTTAAATTTCTTTCCTTTGTCATTCTATTTGCTATTAACTGTATCTGTATTAATTATATTTTCAATTTCTGTATTGTATGTATTGAATTCTATTCCTATTACATAGATTGATTCTCTGATAGATAATTTTTTGGTTTATATGCCAGTCTGTGTTTACTAAAATGGTGTCTTAGCTGGTCTGTTTGTACATTATATATGGTTTACTGTTTTGAATAAAATTATTACATTTTTATGTCCTACTTGCCTCTCTGCCTTACACAATGGAAAATTAAATGACATGATCTTAAAATACAATGAAATATCTTGTATCTACTAAACTTTCTTTATAATAATAACATCATTGAACCATAACATAAACATCTTATGCCTAATTTTCTCTATACTTAGAATTATAATGAGAACATATTATTATCAGTCTTTGGCTGTCCTTTGTTTTTATGTTTCATTTTATCACAACCTTATTCTATTAAAATATCTTATTCTTAGTAACAATTTCAGTTATTTACTGTCTCTTTTTATTTACTATAACTATTTTGCTAAAATATTAACATAAAAACACCTTAGAACTATTGACACTTTCAGTGATTAACTGTCTCTTGTGTTACCTATACCTAAATTGTTCATACAATAAAATAAAAACATCTTATAACTACTGGCACTTGCAGTTATTGACTGTCTTTCGTGTTCCCTATACTTAATTTGTTCATACAATAAAATAAAAAACATCTTATACCTATCATATTGTTATTATGCCTAAACACTAAAACACTTTTATTATCTAAATTACACTCAGTCATTAGACTGTCTCTTTAGTTTTTATCCAGTATTTCCTACACTAATGGTAGTCTGTTTTAATATATTTTTTATATCACACTTTATTATAAGGTGTCCTTTATTTTGGCTACGCTAATAGTAGTCTGTTTTAATAGTTTTTTGACATATTATTCTTACAACTAGTATACAATTTGGTTTTCTGGGATTGTATCTTGTAACTTGTTCTGGGTCTACATATATCAGTTTTAATTTTGTTTCATGGTATGTATTACATGACTATCATTTTTTGGAATATCTCTTCCTGGTTCTGGTCTCTTTGTGGGAATCTTGATATCTTTTGTCCCTTTTTCAATATCACATTAGTAGTTTCTGGTCTTGTGGTTTCTCTACATCTTGACCTTATTATTATTCCCTTATTAATATGGTTTCATCCTTTTATTTCCTTTTTTATGGTCCTTCCCTTTTTACTGCTTCCCCAATCTACTGGGTATACTGCTGGTTTAACTGGTTTTTACATAGTAAGTTATTTTAATCAATGGTTTTCTTTGTTATTTTTCATTTTTATTAACATTTTATTGACTTAATATACAGTTTCTAGTGTAATCCTTAAAACAATTTATTCTTCTCACTCACTATGGAACTTTTTCCTTTATTTATGTTGCATTAAGTCAAATGTTTAGCGTTATAATTTTGTTATGTTACAACAGTTAATTAAGATATAATGAACACTGAAAAGTGATGAAAACAGTATTAATTAAGAAAGACTATTATTGTTAAGTTTAATTGAATACAATTATAATTAAAAGGGAGAATCCCATGAAAGAGAAAACAGATAGTGTTATCATGGAGTGAAGGTAAAGATTATTTAAGAATTAAGAAGTTAAAACAAATCAATAAACACCCCATGTTACAAGGGATAATTATTAAAGTAAGTTCAAAAAATGTGATTTTGTTTATCACCCAAAAACTAATATAAAATGAGATGAACTGTAAACAAATATTACCCAATAATTGTTTAAGCAAGTTTATGAATAGGATATGGCTGGAAGAATTATACAGACCATAGGCCTAGATGTTGTATTTAATGTGATAAAAAATAATAAATAATAGCCACCTTGTTATTATTGGCAAATTAAATAAGTAAGAAAGTAAAGAAATGTATGACTTAGAAAACGAGAGAACCAGATAGTAAATAACTAGCAATCCATGATGTGTAAAATAATAGTAACATACTAATAACATACGACAGATCCAAAACACATCAATAAATAACACAACCAATTATAATAACAAAATAAAGCCCATTAGGCTAAAAATAGATGTAATTTGTACAAAATAAGTAAATACACATGATGGCTACTTAGGCCTATGAAATGCCTAACTGTCAAGGACAAACAACTACAAATTGTAATAAGTTAACAAAGAAATTAGCAAATCCGAGGCGAATAACTAACCAAGGATAATTTGTAAATCATTTTTAAAGCAAATTATTATAATAAGGATTTAAATTAAAAGAGAAATGTAATGAGCAAATATTAAAATAATTGTAAAATCATAAAAAAATAAAATAACCCAAACTTGTGGGATATCAGAATAATCTTTGAAAGGAAATACAAATAACAGTGATAATGGTTAATACTTAGGAGGGAAGATAGAGGAATAAAAGCAATCAGAAGATATACAAGGATTTTGAAAAGAATTCAAATTTTGATAACAATGGATTTATAGCCAGATTAACCAATCAGATTTAATTAGTAACCATAGCAACTGCCGTTAGGGACGGAATTACTGTTGAATATAGTTACTTGTAAAGCGTCGCTCTTCCAGAACAGAAGCCGAATTTTGAACGACCAATTTTTAATAAAAAAATGTAAAAATAGTAAACGAAATTCAAAACGATGATCGAATAAGTTGAACAACCGGAACCGTTAACTAAAGCCAAGGACCATATTACCAGGAAATTAAATGAAAATATGACCACATCTAATATGAAAAGGACGCCAGACCTACTTAAGCCCCAAGATTAATGAAAACTGAAAACTATTGCAGCCCAATCCTCTTCCGACCCAATGATTGATAACACCAAGTCATCTGATATGTTAAGTATCCTTGAATTACCCAATTTCCAAAAATAAACTCATTTTAAATATTTCTAAAAGTAATTTGAACTCTCACTATAAACCGAATATTCTCTTTCAAAGATTAATTAAGAAAAATAACACACTGAAAATTTGTTAACATAAAACATAACCTGTTGTTTGAATACGAACTTTAGAAACACATTTAACGACACTACAGAACAGATTATAACCACACACCTTAGTATTTAAGTACACATAAAGTAAGGTAATGTACTTTTTATTGTAATCATAGGAATTATTTGTCTTGTAATCAAAAGAATCCCAGATTTTGGGACGAAAATAATTGTAATAACTAAACAACTCAGCAGCCATGCTGATATGAATACCTCGTTACAAAATCGATTCGTCATCCTGAGAAAAATTGTTTCATGTAAAATGTCGGTGCAAATTAATTAATCAACAAATATAATTTAATTGTCAAACTGAAATTTTACTTATCAACCATTAAAATAACTAGTACAGGGAGTAACCATTGTTATTATTTCATAGGGAGTGTATCATATAATTTGTGTTTGTTAGCGAATTAGCTTTGACGGTACAACGCTCACGCTGCAAATCGATACACTACCTGATCGAATCAGTCGTCTAACCAAGGCGGGAAGTATTTGAACGCCCCGGCCGTCACAGCTGTGAACTTAGTTATAACATATTATCTAAGAATTTTAATTGTTTTTAATAAACAATTTGGCGCCACCCGGAAATCACAAATCCCTATTTACTAACAGGTAAGGTTACTACCGCGTTGTACTGGTAATTACAGCATCGCTACGGACAGCGTTAGCGCAAGAATAGATGTAACGACCCCAGTGCGAGACGAACGCACAATACACTACAACATACACGTCTTATTACAGAGGCGACCGAGACTATTCGTTACAGATTGGCGACCAACCGGTGAGGCTAGAAAAGAAGAAGACTAGCGGCGATTATGAGACATTCCATGGTTATGAGGTATCAAACAAGGCAAGGAACTGAAGGTACCGACCAAGAAGAGATGGAAGAAATTTAAGAAATGATCGGGGAAATGTTCGAAGAGGATCCCCTAGAAGACCAACCGGAAGATCCAACACTACCTGAACCGGAAGTAGAAGTAACGGTCGGAGACCAACCAGACAAACCGACCTAATCAATGGAGAACATGATGAGGATGATGATGGAACAATCGAACAAGAACCAGGAGAAAACTGATGAAAACTTTAAGAAACAAAAGGAAGATACAAGAGAACAAAGAAAGGAAGACAGGGAATTCTTAAAGGAGAACATAGAACTTTAAATAATAAGATGGAAAGCAACCATGACGCCCTAAAAAGAAACCAAGAAACGTTAGAAAAGAAGAGTGAGGAGCTGAAGAGGCAAATAAAGAGAGATCTTGAGATATTAAACAACAAGATCGAGAACAACAGTGAAACACTCCAAAGACAGTTGAAGGAAGACAGCGAGAAGACGAAGGAGGAATGGAGGCAACAGTTGGTGGAATGTAGAGAGGAGATAAAACAGACAATAACCGAGACAAACGAAACTATAGTACATGTCCGGGAGGAGTTGACTAACAAAATAAATAACGTCGAGGAGGAAGGAAAAATTAGAGTTCAAGAACTACAACAAATCACCACCGAAGAGTGCACAAAAAATAAACATGAAGTGCTCCAGAAGCTGGAGGAGAGGCACAAAGAAATCCAAACTGATATCAGTGAACGTGTAGAACGAGTGTACACCACTATCAATAAGATCGACGGACAAACTCAAGAAAATAAAAAGAAGATAATAGGAATCAGTCAGAGGGAAAGGCAGATGCAGGAGGAACTAGATGTTTTGAGGGAGAAGCCTTGCAATAACACTCATATTATTACCAGTGAAAATAGAGAGGTGATAAACTGTACAGAAGAAACCCAATAGAATTCCTAAAGAGAGTGGAAGAACTCATAGAGAAGAACCGGGAAACAAGATGGACAACGGCGAGGAGCCTCATCGACGAGATGTTCAAGGATACAAATGACAATTGGTGGACAGCCACTCGACCGGAAATCAGCTGTACCAGGAATTCAAAGCCTTATTCCGCGAAAAATACTGGTCCGAATCTACTCAAAATGTAGTGAGGAATGATATTAGTAATGGGAGATATGAGCCGCAGGCAGGACATACACTAACCTCGTACTTCTTAGGAAAGGTATGCCTAGCTAAAAATCTCGAGCCAAAAATACCAGAAGAATCCCTAGTAATACAGGTGGGTTATCACTATGAGGACGCTATTCAGAGGGCCAGGAGACAGGGACAAATTAAAACCATACAGGGAATGGCCAGTTTATTAGAAGACCACAAAACGACGGTCAATATAAGAGAAATCGAATGGTGAATCAAAAATACAACCGGTGGAATGATAATCACAATGCACCGAATTACAACTTGTCATACAACAACACCCAAAACAATAACCGGAACAACATGAACCGTAATCCGAACAACTATCAAGGTGACCAACCGTTCCATAGGAGTCAACCTAGTTATCATCCAAATAACCAACCGATTAACAGAGATCACCAGAATTATAACCAGGGGAACCAGACAAATAACAGGAATGCCCAACACCACAATACAACAAACAATAACTACAGGGGAGCAGAATAAAACCGAAGTCCCAATGGCCACCCAAATAATAACAACTATTATGGCAACCGGTACGACCCGAATTACCAGTACAACAGGGGAACCGGGGGTAACCAAAATAGAGGCGATATGAGACGCCAAGTTAATTTTATCAGTGGGAGGAGACAAAATAACCATAGAAGATATTGTCCCAATACACAAACAAACTCGGGGTACAACAATTCCAATTATAATAACCAACAATCCCCAGGAATTAGAACAATGGAAGCGCCAAGGAACCAAATAAATGATCAACAAACTACGATCAATGAAACGGCAGACCAGTCAAATAGTCTGGCCAATAGTTCCCAGCAACCTTTAAACTAAAAAGGTCAGTGAGAAACCAGAAGGACCCTTCACATGACCAATCACTTGGATTGAACCAACGAACAACGACAATAAATAAAAACAGGATAATCACAATCATATCGAATTAACTACCTAAAAAATATCAGGGAAGAACTTCTGGAGGAAGAGGTTAACCAACTACCAAAAACGAATAGTGAAATAGTTCACATAAAGGCTATCATTAATGGAACCATCACAATAATTATGATCGATACTGGATCAAATATATCTCTAATAAATCAACCAGAATTGGCGCGAATACAAGCTAACTCCAAAATACCTATTTCAACTGTACCCATAAATAATATTATCATAATTGGTGCCACAGGCAAACAGAATAAGTCAATAAGAAAACAAGTTTCTTTAGAGTTAGACAGTCAGAACGCCACAATACCTATTGTTTTTCTTGTCGCCAATGGACTGCCATTTAATATGCTAATTGGATGCGACGCATTGAGACAACATTCAGCAGTCATTAACATGCAGAAGGGAATAGTATTGCTTACTTCTGAGAGGGGAATATGGTCGGCCAATATAATAAAAAGTAATCCTACACCACTAGCTCTAAATCATGATCCTGGATTAAAAAGTTATTATTGTCAGACGCATAAACCATCAATCACTATAGATGATGAAGAGGAAGAGAGAGATTTGTGGATGAGGAAAATAGAAGAAATCAGAACGTTCCAAAGAGAAAGACCTCAACAAGAAAACTAAGAAACAGGCTGAAAAACTCATAGCTATATATAAAACATACAAGCACGTTTTCTCCAATACTTCAGGCAAGGTCAAGGGGTACCAATGCCAAATAAACTTTCATGAACCCGTAGACTTCCATAGGAAATCCTACCCAATAGCATACTCTCTAAAAAACGAAGTTAGGACAGAGATCAATAGAATGATGGAGGAGGACATCATCGAGTATAGCCAATCTCCATACACTAGTCCCATAGTCGCTATACCTAAAAAGAATGGTAAAGTAAGGATCTGTTTAGACGCCCGAGAGATCAACAAAATGATCATAATTGACCGAACGTCACCGGGAAAAATTGAAGAGATATTAAAAAGGTTTCATGGCACCAAATACATAAGTACCTGGGATACTGTATGTGGGTACTGGCAGATGGAGCTACACCCACACAGTAGGAAATACATGGCATTTATCTTCGACGGAAGGAATTACCAGTTTAAGAGGTTACCTTTCGGCCTCATTAATTCCGTCGTGTTCGTCAAATGCATGGGCCAAGACTTAGGTCAAGAAGCACTGCAGTTCACAACAGTGTACGTGGACGATCTTCTAATAACATCTTCAGACTGGGATGAGCACTGTGAACGAGTCAAGGAAGCATTAAAGAAGGTATCTGAAAATAACATTACACTGAAATTAGATAAATCAAAGTTTATAGCAAACCAAGTCAAATTCCTAGGATTCAACTTAACAGAACAGGGAATATCACCATCCCAAGAGAAAATGGAAGCCATTCAGAAATTCCCCACACCGAAGAATAAGAAGCAGCTACAGTCCTTCTTAGGTATATGTAACTACTATAGAAAATTTCAAACGAATTACTCATACCTGACAGCAAAGTTTTCCAAACAGCTATCAGCTAAGGGAAAATGGACTTGGGGAACTGAGCAGGAAGAAGTATTAAAACTAATCAAACCAAAATTTCTAGAAACGGTAATGTTACATCACCCCAACTTTGAACAATCCTTTTACCTAAATTGTGATGCCAGTGATGTCAGCCTAGGCGCCGAATTATATCAAGAGGATAAGGAAGGACACCACCTGGTTATCAGCTTTGCCAGCAGGATACTAAACAGTTGCGAGCGTAACTACAACGTTACTGAAAAAGAACTACTCAGCATAGTATTTGCATGTGGAAAGTTTAGGACGTACATCTTGGGATATCCAATCACCGTCCGAAGCGACCATAAGTCCATTTCATTCTTAAAACAGTGTAAATTAAGTCATGGGAGACTTACACGTTGGATACTCGCTCTACAAGAGTACCATATAACGTGGGAGTATATTCCAGGCCGTAAGAATGTTGCAGCAGATGTTTTATCCAGAATAAATGTAGAAAACCAAACATTTGAAGGAGAAAAGGAGAAGATCGCCAAAGTGTATTACATATTAAAGGATAGGAAGGACCTGGAAGATATTCTAAGCGAAATAGTGGTACAGCAGAAACAAGATTCAAAATTACTAAACATAAGAAGAAGACTATTAGAAGATGAAGAAATTATAAATAAATATTATTGCATCCACCAAGATATACTCTTTATTAGAACCAAAAAGAATCAAAGAACGTGGAAACTTGTAGTTCCAAATTCATTAGAAAACAAGATAATTAAAGATTACCATGTTCGATATGGACATATGGGAACATTAAAAATTGTAAAAGCATTGGAAGAGGAAATCTTTATCAAAAATATAAAAAGAAAAGTAAACCAGAATATTAAAACCTGCACAATATGTCAGATGGTCAAAACAAGTAATGAGAAAAAAGAGGGAACAATGATACCCATCACTTCAAACACCAAGCTAGAAAAAGTGTTTCTCGACATATGTGGACCATTCCCACGTAGCGGAGGGAGACATAAATACAAGTTTATAGTAATCATATTGGACCATTACACCAAGTACACAAAATTATACGCAATAAACCGAGCTACTACGAAGAAAATATTAGACATAATAAAAAATAAATACATCACAGAAATTGGAAAACCATACATGATAATAACAGACCATGGGAGACAATTCAAAGGAAAGAAGTGAAGAGATTAATTATTAAAAGTGAACATAAAAACATAAAACATCCAAATACCACCCTAGTAGTAATCCCGCAGAAAGAGTGTTAAGAGAGGTGGGACGTATACTAAGAACTTATTGCTATGATAACCAAAAGGAATGGCAGAAATATTTAGCTTCAACCGAAGTATTTTTAAATATAAATTACCACCAGTTTATTGAGAACACCCCATATTTAATGATGTTTGGAAGAAACCCCCATAGAGAGATACAAGAATTAATAGATTTCCCAGTCAACCCAGAAGACCCGTATGATGAAAACAAATGTTATAGCCGAATCATGGAGAAAATTGAGAAGCAAAAAGCAAAGTATTCACAAAACCAACCTAAAATAATAAAATATAACGAAGGAGAAAGAGTATTAATAAAAAACCGTGAACTACCCAGTACACTTGAAGGGATAGCCAAAAAACTGCTATTATTATACATAGGACCTTATGTCATCACCAAAGACAATGGAAACAATACTTATGAATTAAGTAACATAACCACCAAAAAGATAAAAGGAGTTTACAATCAAGCTTCTATAAAAAAGTTTTATGAAGAAAAATAACTTATAATAAGTAAATAAACAAATACCAAAATTCAAAAATTATGTGAGCACAACTTAAACAATATTTCGATGATTTATGAGGCCTAATATAAAATGTTAAAAGAAGGAATAAGTTACAAAAATTCCTGCAAAGTAAGATCAACTTACAATCAAATAAAGTTGACATATGGAGTAGAATATAAAAAAATTATAATAAAGGAATAAGTTACAAAAATTCCTATAAAAAAGTAAGAACCACAAACTTACAATAATATTTAAACAAAAAATGCCAAGAAAGGAATAAGTTACAAAAATTCCTATAAAGTAAGAAAAACAAACTTACAAAAATTATTTAGAATAATATTTCAAACAAAATGAATTAAACAAAAATAAAATCAAGCACGAACTGCTAGGCAAATATACAGAAAATGGCTAAAGCAGAATAATGGTGAACAACCAAGAAAAAGAAAAAAGATGTCTAAGATAATTAAAATGATCACAAGAAGAAAAGAAAAACGAACTAATGAAAAGTTAGCAATGATGAAACTAACAACTAAATAAATAAAAAACAATCAACTGTATGAGTAGATGACAGTATATAGCAAAGGTACAGCGGAAGGAAGAATGAGTAAAAGTGATCTAAAAACAAACCACAAGGTGGACAATCCCAAAATATATTATTATTATTAATTTAAGTCACAAGATGACAAAAAAGGTATTTAAGATTGACTGAGAATAAGTCCAGCAATCAAAAATAAACTGAGCAGAGATGATGTTCCTCTGGTCTCAGAAAAAATGAGTAGTAATGGAAGAAACCAGCTACTAAAAAGTTAGGAAAAAATTATAAAAGGGAGAACACACTAATGGAATTAAATAAAAACAGATCCAAATAAAAGGAATGATTCAAGTAAGAAGAGAAATAAGAAAGGAGAAACAAACAAGAAAGAAAAGGAAAAAATAATATATAACTGATAATTTCATAAAAAACTATGCTAGTGTTTTATCAAAATGATCAATTTTGAAGGAGAGGCATTATGTTACAACACAAATAAGCCACCCCAATACCAGGGATAAAAAAGATGATTCTGAATATAAAATAATAATTCATGTAAAATAAAATGTTTAATATAAAGAAAATAAAAAGACAATGACACGACAAACGACGAAATGACCTAATATAATGTCTAAGTTAATCTTAATAATATTATAAAGCTGAAAGTTTGTGAGTTTGTTTGTTGCAGTGTGTGCAAAGAGTCCAGCTAATACGCTTAATACACATTTATTATACCCTACACCTAGGGTATTATAGCTTTGTCCATACGTTTGTAACACCCAAAAGGAAGTGTTTCCGGTATGACAATGTGTATTGTTACAACACAACTAAACCACCCCAATACCAGGGATAAAAAAGATGATTCTGAATATAAAATAATAATTCATATAAAATAAAATGTTTAATATAAAGAAAATAAAAAGACAATGACACGACAAATGACAAAATGACCTAACCCAAGTGATTGACCCAACAAAAGGAAACAAAAGAAGGGGACAACAAAAAACAAACGAGAATAAAACCAAATGAAGAAGAAAGTGATTAACCAAACAAAAATGAAACAAATTAAAGGAATTGAATGACTCAATGCCAAATATTAAAATGAACCCAAAGGAGAAGGTGGAAAACCAAGATATAAACCAAATACACTGAAAATGAAGAAGGAGGAAAATGAAAAAGAAACAATCCAAAGGTAAAGAGAAATAAAAATGAAAACAAATGATAAGACACAATAAAGTAATAAAGAATATGAGCAGGAGAAATGGTACACTCAAAAGTAATATTGGAAAAGAGACCAATAATTAACCTATGTAAAAAGTAAATATTATTATCAATGAATGGATAAAAAAGTAAATGACAATTGAAAGAAACCCAATTAAAGAATATTAAATATAAAAGCAAACTAACCCACAAATTAGAGTTAGAAGTAATGTTAAAATCAATAGAGACATAAAATTGTTAATATTATTAATGATATTTGTAATGAAAGCGATAGTACGGTAGTGAGAAAGTAATTATAGGGATTACCCATTTAGAAACACTTAAAACCAAAAACATTTGAGAAGTGCAAAAGTGGAAGTGTAAAAACCCCAAAGTAAAGTGATAAAGAAAAAACACTAAATAAATTATAATAAACAATAAATAATTTAAAAGTGAAGGTGATGATTAAATGAGAATAATGTATAACAAAGAATGTTTGTATTGTGAAAAATAGTGAAGGATAAAGGCATAAACACTTAATAAATCAATAAGAAACACTAAAGGATTAACAGTGAAAAATATTAGTCATTAAGAAAGTTGTTAAGAATAGTATTAAGTGTAAACAGTTAATTAAGATATAATGAACACTGAAAAGTGATGAAAACAGTATTAATTAAGAAAGAATATTATTGTTAAGTTTAATTGAATACAATTATAATTAAAAGGGAGAATCCCATGAAAGAGAAAACAGATAGTGTTATCATGGAGTGAAGGTAAAGATTATTTAAGAATTAAGAAGTTAAAACAAATCAATAAACACCCCATGTTACAAGGGATAATTATTAAAGTAAGTTCAAAAAATGTGATGTTGTTTATCACCCAAAAACTAATATAAAGTGAGATGAACTGTAAACAAATATTACCCAATAATTGTTTAAGCAAGTTTATGAATAGGATATGGCTGGAAGAATTATACAGACCATAGGCCTAGATGTTGTATTTAATGTGATAAAAAATAGTAAATAATAGCCACCTTGTTATTATTGGCAAATTAAATAAGTAAGAAAGTAAAGAAATGTATGACTTAGAAAACGAGAGAACCAGATAGTAAATAACTAGCAATCCATGATGTATAAAATAATAGTAACATACTAATAACATACGACAGATCCAAAACACATCAATAAATAACACAACCAATTATAATAACAAAATAAAGCCCATTAGGCTAAAAATAGATGTAATTTGTACAAAATAAGTAAATACACATGATGGCTACTTAGGCCTATGAAATGCCTAACTGTCAAGGACAAACAACTACAAATTGTAATAAGTTAACAAAGAAATTAGCAAATCCGAGGCGAATAACTAACCAAGGATAATTTGTAAATTATTTTTAAAGCAAATTATTATAATAAGGATTTAAATTAAAAGAGAAATGTAATGAGCAAATATTAAAATAATTGTAAAATCATAAAAAATAAAATAACCCAAACTTGTGGGATATCAAAATAATCTTTGAAAGGAAATACAAATAACAGTGATAATGGTTAATACTTAGGAGGGAAGATAGAGGAATAAAAGCAATCAGAAGATATACAAGGATTTTGAAAAGAATTCAAATTTTGATAACAATGGATTTATAGCCAGATTAACCAATCAGATTTAATTAGTAACCATAGCAACTGCCGTTAGGGACGGAATTACCGTTGAATATCGTTACTCGTAAAGCGTCGCTCTTCCAGAACAGAGGCCGAATTTTGAACGACCAATTTTTAATAAAAAAATGTAAAAATAGTAAACGAAATTCAAAACGATGATCGAATAAGAAGCAGATGAACAACCGGAACCGTTAACTAAAGCCAAGGACCATATTAACAGGAAATTAAATGAAAATATGACCACATCTAATATGAAAAGGACGCCAGACCTACTTAAGCCCCAAGATTAATGAAAACTGAAAACTATTGCAGCCCAATCCTCTTCCGACCCAATGATTGATAACACCAAGTCATCTGATGTGTTAAGTATCCTTGAATTACCCAATTTCCAAAAATAAACTCATTTTAAATATTTCTAAAAGTAATTTGAACTCTCACTATAAACCAAATATTCTCTTTCAAAGATTAATTAAGAAAAATAACACACTGAAAATTTGTTAACATAAAACATAACCTGTTGTTTGAATCGAACTTTAGAAACACATTTAACGACACTACAGAACAGATTATAACCACACACCTTAGTATTTAAGTACACATAAAGTAAGGTAATGTACTTTTTATTGTAATCATAGGAATTATTTGTCTTGTAATCAAAAGAATCCCAGATTTTGGAACGAAAATAATTGTAATAACTAAACAACTCAGCAGCCATGCTGATATGAATACCTCGTTACAAAATCGATTCGTCATCCTGAGAAAAATTGTTTCATGTAAAATGTCGGTGCAGATTAATTAATCAACAAATATAATTTAATTGTCAAACTGAAATTTTACTTATCAACCATTAAAATAACTAGTACAGGGAGTAACCATTGTTATTATTTCATAGGGAGTGTATCATATAATTTGTGTTTGTTAGCGAATTAGCTTTGACGGTACAACGCTCACACTGCAAATTGATACACTACCTGATCGAGTCAGTCGTCTAACCAAGGCGGGAAGTATTTGAACACCCCGGCCGTCACAGCTGTGAACTTAGTTATAACATATTATCTAAGAATTTTAATTGTTTTTAATAAACAATTTGGCGCCACCCGGGAATCACAAATCCCTATTTAACAGGTAAGGTTACTACCGCGTTGTACTGGTAATTACAGCATCGCTACGGACAGCGTTAGCGCAAGAATAGATGTAACAACCCCAGTGCAAGACGAACGCACAATACACTACAACGTACACGTCTTATTACAGAGGCGACCGAGACTATTTGTTACAATATATATTCTGACTCAGGATCAAAATCTGAGTTGATTAAGCCATGTCCGTCCGCCCGTCCGTCCGTGGACACAACTCCTCCGAAACTACAAGAGCTAGAGACATGAAATTTGGTATGTAGGTAGCCCTTATACCAAGGATCACTCTGCCAAATTTTGAAGGCGTTTGAATTACTGCCACGTCTCATTTTGAGGATTATTTGAAAATCGATTTTCTTAGATAACTCGAGAAAAAATTAAGTTATAAAGCTGGTTTTCGCTACATGCATAAATTTTAGAAATACAAATCTTCTGACCAAGTTTAAGCTGGCCACGCCCATTCTTTATGTTTGTTTTGATTTTGAATTTTATCATTTGTTTTTTTCATGTTGACAGAATGATTTAACCCTCCGTCGGTCGCGCCGCGGAGTGAGACTCCGCAATGAGGGAATTTTTCTGACGTTGGTAGTGCTGCCGTGACCTTGAGCGGCCTAGTAGCTTCCCCTTTCACATGGACTCGCCCACCCTGCTACATTTTATCCATTTCTAGTGTGCTGGTTGCTGTCACTAAGTAAGGAATATAACTGCGGAGTGACACTCCACGCACGATCTGCAGTGTTTTAGATATTGCGGAGTTTGGCTCCGCGTGTGACATTTTATGTTTTGAATAAATGTACTTATTAATTATTTATTTATTTACTTATAGTTTACTATTTATTTGTTTAAATAATGTGTATTAAAAGTGTACACACACATATATATTTGCATGTAACGTACATTAACCACTTAAAACACTGAGAAAGAGAAGAAATCATCTAAGCGGAGTGAGACTCAGCGCACGACCTACTGTGTTCTAATGGACCGCGCGACCGACGTAGGGTTAAACTAATGAACAATTTTTCTTCCAGAAAACTTGATTTAAAAAAATATTTTTTGCTTCCAATTAAAAAATATTTTTTTTGTAATAAAAAAAATTCATCCGTAACTTCATCGTTAATTTTGCCCTTTTTTCCAGACAAAATGAGCGATGGAAGAAAACGGTTGAGTGGAGCTGAGTACAAAAAATTGGCGGAATTGAAAGCGAAAAAAGAACGTAAAGTTATTGAAAAGACTCAAAAAATGTTTCATCTTTTTTCAAAAAGCCTGATAATTGTACTTGTGAATGTAAATTATCAACAAGTCTCATAAATGAACTTGAAACTGGCGAAACAAGCAACAGTGTCAACAAGAAAAATAATGCAACAGAAAACTCATTTCAGTCTCCAGATGATAACTGCCAGGTAGAAGAGGTTATCGAAATAAGCCCCAATCTGGACACAGACCAGCTGAAAGAGATTAGTCAGTCCTCAAACGAATTTGATGTAACCAACTTCGTTAATACTCCTTTAGTTAACGTGGAAGTTATTAAAGACCCAGCTTTGTGGAAAGTCAACAATGTAACACGTGACTATGTTTGTAAGCATGGCGTTGAACAGGATATCAATAATCTTAATTTTGAGGCCTCAAAACGGCTTATTGGAGAACAATACCGTTACCTTTCTCCAGCCTTTTTCAAAACTAAACTAGTTAATGGACAAGAAATAAAAAGGTCATACTTGATATACTCAGAAAGTACAGGAAAGCTCTTTTGTGTTCCTTGTCAACTATTTGGGGGGACAACAATACTAGCAAAAGAAGGATTTGATGACTGGAAGCATGGAGACAGTCTAAAAAAAAACATGAAAACTCTTCAGAACATAAATCTTGTATGTTGGCGATGAAGACTAGAGCACGCTCCTCTGGAAGTGGAAACATTTCTTTACAGCATTTTAGCCAAGTAGAAGATGAAAAACTGTATTGGCGAAATGTCTTAAAGAGAGTTGTTGCGGTGACCCAATCGTTAACATCTGCTGGATTGCCTTTAAGAGGAGACACTGAACATTTTGGTCCAACTAACAGCAGCAGCGGAAATTTGATCATGTGCCTTGAACTGGTCGCAAAGTTTGACCCATTCTTAGCTGAGCACATTGCCAGATACGGAAATCCTGGACAAGGCTATACTTCATATCTTTCTTCAACTACATATCAACAGTTTGTCCAACTTATGGCAGATAAGGTGACAAATATAATAGTCCAAGAAGTCAAGACTGCAAAGTATTACTCAGTTGTTGTTGATTCTAGTCCCGACATTTCCCATGTTGACGAGTTAGCTATCATCATTAGATATGTTCAACAAAGTGGAACTCCAGTTGAAAGGTTTCTTTGCTTCATTCCCAACGTTGGACATGGATCAGCAGCGCTTTTTGAAGCTGTCTTGGATGTGCTATCAAAGTATAACAAAAGTATATCAAAGTAGACATTCAGAACTGCAGAGGTCAGTCGTATGAAAATGCATCCAACATGTCTGGGGCATACAGCGGCCTGCAGGCTCGAATTAGTGAAGTCTGCCCTGAGGCTATATATACACCATGTTCTGCTCATTCATTTAACTTGGTCGGGAAGCACGCAGCTGAGTGTTGCCAAGAGAGCACACATTAATTTGAACTTCTGCAAGGTTTGTACGTGTTTTTTTCCAGTTCGACCAAACGATGGGAAGTTCTCCAGAAGGAGCTGAACAGAAAAGAAAATCTCAGTTTAAAGAGCTTATCAAACACTCGTTGGTATGCACGCGACGACGCCTGCAAAAGCCTTAACAAAGATTGGAAAGAAGTATGTGAGGCTCTCAAGGTCATTGCCAATGACGAAACTGAAAAGACTGTAACAAGAAATGAAGCTTCTGGATATCTAGAAAAACTGAGTCTGTTAGAAACTGCCTTTCTTTCAGTGTTGTGGGGTGACGTGTTGGATAGGTTCAACATTGCAAGCAAAACTCTTCAGGGCACTAATGTTAACATACATACCATTTCAAATGTTTACAACTCCCTTTGTGGATATGTATCAAGCCTTAGATCTGATTTTGATATGTATGAAAACAGAGCACTTGTTAAGTCTGTAGTTTGTGAGTATGAGGACACTTCTAATAAAAGAAAGAAGAAAATAAAACTCCAGGCAGGTGAAACCAGAGATAATGAAGTTGTGCTCAGCGGTAGAACAAAGTTTAAAACTGATACTTATCTTGTCATTATTGACAGACTGATCGCCGAGATGACAAAGCGAAAGCAGGTATACGATGAGTTGTGTGCGAGGTTTGAGTTGCTCACTTCAGGGATAGATTGGCAACGAGAAAAAATAACTGAAAGTGCTAGAAAACTTTGCAGTGTGTACAAGAAGGATTTGCCTGATTGTGAAACTTATACCAACGAGTGTGTCCACTTCTTTGGGTTTCTGAAGAGTGCAGACAAAGAACCTCCCCAGTCATTCGTTGAACTTGTCCAGCTGGTTTACGACACGGGACTTCAAGAGTACATACCCGTACATAGATATCGCATTAAGGCTTTTTTTTTGACAACACCGGCTTCAAACTGTTCGGCGGAGAGATCATTTTCTGTGATGAAAAGGGTAAACAACTATCTCCGTTCATCACAATCACATGAGCGTCTCAACTCGATGGCCGTATTAACAATAGAGTCTTCAATCACCAAACAGCTAAACTACGATGATCTAATAGACTCTTTTGCTCAAAGTAAATCACGTAGAAAGAAATGCTAATATGTTATTAACCCTATCGCTACCATATACCTTTGTCTTGTATATTTTTCATTTATGCACACGAAAGTTATTAAAATAAAACTTTTTCAAAAATTGCTGTATCGTTTTATTGTAAACGTTACTTATATTTAAGTAAACATTGTTAAAGTTGACAAGTTGTAGTAGAACATGTATGTAGAGAAGAAGACTATAAAAAACAGATTTGAATGTGTGTTAGATAAAAAGATAGGAAGGGCCTTGGGGAGGGGTGGGGAGAATTTTTTGGCCAGCTCAGGCTCAAGAAAGGGGCGGCCAAAACGTAAATCCGGCTCTGGTTCCAAATGAGAATTGCCAATTAGTTTTTTCCTATTTGGACAATCTCACAAAATCAATGTTAGGGTAAGGAGGGGTAATTATGACCACTTTCAACATTTTTGTACTTTGTAAATTTTTAACTCTTTTTCTAATTGGAAAATTTTTGTTTTAAGTAATCATGGGGTAACTTTAACCTTTTAAGAATAGACATTTAAAACTTTAGATCCTTACGCTTCTTTTTTTAAATTTTAAGTGGGTGGTTATAATTACCCCATAAAAAGCACAGAGCTACAAAAAGTTGGGGTAATTGTGACCGCAAGCGGGGAAATTATGACCACTTTGTTTCCTCTTGGTACGTAGCTGTACAAATTTTGTTTGGGTAATTAAGACCACTACTGCTTTGATTTGCTGTAAAAGCATTTTTAACTATACATAGGAATTTTAGTCAAATATATTGCAACTTACTGTCTGCGGCTTTTAGAAGTTGCAATATATTTGATTGCAGGCGGTAAGTTGCAATATATTTGATATATTCCTTTTAAACAGGAATTCTAGTTTTGTTAGTGGTCAGAATTACCCCGGATTGTCAATAAATGACACAAAATGAGTAAAGTTTTCTATTTATTAAACAATCACTTCCAATAACCAATGAAATAAAAAAAAGCATCATGCAGTCAACAGGTCAAGTTGAAAATTACTTTAACAAGTCAAAAGATAGTAGATAAGCTAAAATTTAGGCCTAAGACTTTTCAAAAACAGCAACTGTTCCGGGGAAAATATACAGCAATTTCCTGTCTTTTGTAACTACTTCTGGATCGGGCAAAACACCAATGATTTGGTTTTTAAACACAACAAAATGTCATTTTCTTGAGGACAAAATGTAGTGGCATGTTCATCGACACGCCTAAGGCCCATGACCCGTATATTGGGATAATTATCATCCAGATCATCATCATCTTGCGGCAGGATTGACTGCACGCAGCAAACATATTTATAATTGATGGTCTTCCTGTAACCCCCTATGACGTTCACTAAAACATGTGTCCCAGGGTTGATATTTGAGCCTGTAGGCTGCAAATACTCAACCTCTTCTGGCCCTTCGACTTCTAAGTCACTTAACGGAGCAGCATACATTTCATCTTCATCTATACCATCAGGATCTGATGAAATTTCAGAAGTCAAATCCAATTTCTCCCTCCGCTTTGCTTTCTTTTTCATTTTGAGCTTTTTATGTTTTTCTTTACTCTTGTCTTCAGATTCGCCTGCTTTCCTCTTCTTTATATCATTATTTATCACTTCATCTTTGTTCTTGCTTGAATATTCAGTTTTTTTTTCTTTCTTTCTTTTTTTGAGAGCTTTTTTAAGAGTTTTGCAGATTCTGCTTTTTCTAATCTATCTAAAACTTCTATTGTAGTGAGTACTTCTCCGTATTTCTCTGATTTCAACCTTGTTTTGACAATTTTTTTTGTCGGCGTTAGGCGTATTTGGTCTGTAGCCTTTTTTTTTTAGCTCTTTAAAGTTTCAGCAAATATTTCTACCACAGATTTGTTTCTTGGAGTGACTGCTGCTGGTGACACTAGGCCTGCTTGTGGTATAGTCTGCTCTTGTATGTTTAACTCAAGATCTGAATTAGTGGTTGTACTATGTATGTTCTGTGTGGGTGTTGCTGCTTGTGATGTTGAGGGGTGTGTTTCAGGTGAATTTAGTGGAGTTGAACTAATTGAAAGTTGGTTTGATCCTTGGCTTTAAATTTCTTCTTCCTCATTTTTCTTCTTTTCTTTATTTTTCTTTATCTTGTAATTTCTCAAATCAATTGGTCAAATTCATTTTCAGGAAAGAGGTTTGAATTTAACGGAAATATTCCTGTGCTTCTGAAGCCCGCAATAATGTTGGCTGAAGTCATCGAAACAACGCCAAACCTCCCCTAAAAGTTCACCGAACTGCTTTTTTGCCAGTCTTTGGTGGGTTTGGCCCATTTGAGATTTACCATACTCAACAAGTTGCTTTTCCCAACTTGTCTTGACAGGTCCAAATACACATTTATCGAGTGGTTGCAGTTTGTCAGTGATGTGACTTGGAAGATGAAGTAGCATTACATTGTGTACCATAGCCAACTTACACAACTGTAGAGTAATATGACTAGCGTGGCCATCAAAAATTAAAACAACTTCTTGATCAGGTAGTTGTCTTTCTTCTCGCACTTTTGCAATATATAGAAGAAAAGCATTGTTGAACCAGTTGAAGAATATTTGCCCTTCCATCCAACCACTATTTGATACGGCATAGTGTGTGCCTGGGTATGCTTTCTCAGACACCCACCGTGGCTGAACAGTAGTAGCTCCTTTAAAGACAATTGCAGGGGGCATCACTGCTCCACTAGCTGACACACATGCTAATACAGTTGTTGATTCCTGGCCAGACCCTCCAGAAACCCTAGAAAGGGATTTTCTCTTTTCGCCAATGCCACGAAGGGGAGATGGATCACTTCTAAATCCTGTTTCATCAGTGTTGAAAACAAAAGCTGCTTTGTTGGGACTTAATAGGTCTTTTTCCTGATACAAAGTTTGCATCTTTTCGTAAAAATCATAAACAACTTCAGGTGCTGTGTTTGTTTTTCTAGATGCTTGAAGAAGTTCTGGCTTTTTCAAAGACAGCCGTGGGTGTCTTTTCATGAACCCTAAGTACCAGTCTTCACCTGGTATACCATCTGTGAAGACATTTTTTACATCATTTGCTTTGATGTACTCCCCAACAAGGTTCCTGAGCTCAGCTCTATCACATGGATACCCGAATTTCGCCCTTGCGAGTAGGCATTTACAGATGTCATTCTCTTCTTCATCTGTGAGTGTTCTGGGCCGCTCAGCTCCCTGATGAGTTATATCCTCTTTGCCGCTGACTCTCAGCTGAATCACTGGGATTCGAAATCGTTTGGCGGCTTCCCTCTGACTCATTTTGTGTTCCTTAACCATTTGTACTGCTTCCTGCAGCTCTGAGATGGAATAAGATGGGGTGGCTTCTTTTTTTTGTATGATCTTGGCATTCTGGAACAAAATATAAAATAAACATTATTTTAATAGGTTACTTCTGTTTTTCGAATGTTCCTAAAGCATGGTCAGAATTACCCCACTTTTTGAAAAACTGTGGGGTAATTATGACCATACATTTAAAGACATTTAACTTGGTTAACAAGAGTAAAAACCTGTCAGAGATGCATTAATATATTACTAACATACTTTTGATTATGAGTTTACTCACCTGAAAAATTTTCCCTGGAGGCCAAAAAACTTCAAATTTTAAACTGTGAAATCAGTTTTTCAAAAATATTGGAAAGCTTTTGATTGCACAATAATTGTAATGTTATAAGAGGTTCAGACTGACAAGAAGGTTACCTGGAATGAAAAAATACATTATGAGCTAAATGTCTAAGGTTTAGAAAAGATTTTACCACTGATAGTTTTGTCAAAAGTGGTGCTGGTCACAATTATCCCCGTGGTCATAATTACCCCTCCTTACCCTATAGCCTGTGTGAAAGAGATTCATGTGTTGCACTCTTAATAAATTATCATACTATGCATATGGTCATTTGTATTTGCAAATGTTTGTTTCAGGAATAATTAACAGATTGTTAGCAAATAAAACTATTCTTTGTTTTTCTCTTACCAAACTGTCCACACAGACATTGAAACAATCTGGGTAAACACGCTGGGTAACAATCTACAGTTGTCATTAACCTTGATTTGTAACTCCCCTGTGCATAATTATCACTGTTTGTAGGAATGTCATAATCAGAATTCATTGCATGCATCAGGTATTTTGGTTAATCTAGTTTATCAGTTAAACAAGGACAGTTTACTATAAACGTGATGAAATGCTTTATACGATGAAGACTGTTCATCGAGTAAAATAACCTAATCATCAACTTATAAAGTATTTTCTAATTCATTGTATTATAAGTACAGAAATTGTGTTTTGCATTAATGAAATGCAGAAAGGTCCCGTTTTCCACCTTTTTCCAATTTTTTTTTTCTAACCAGGCTTTTTTTAATTACACTTCCTGTGATTGTGCATACCTACCAATTTGAATGTTCAGTTCTGCATAATTTCAAGAATGTCTGTATAAAGACTATCCTTACTAACTAAGATATCCCATTAGTTTGAAAATTTTTGTGTGTATCAGTGCATATTTTTCTTTTCATTCAAGATAATTTTCTGTGAGCCCACATTCTAACCATTACATTAACATTTCTTTTTTGTTTTTGTACGTCTTCGTTTGCCTTCACCAAGTTACAGCTGAATTTAAGCCAGATTTTTTATCGTAAATCTTTTTTTAGGTGAAGGGTTTGTGAGGATTGGTCAATAAAAATAACATAAATTTATATTATTTGTATCAACGTTTTGACAACATTTATTGTCATCATCAGGACCTGTATATGAATACAAAAGAAATGTCTAACACAACAGAACAATTATTTAAATTACAATTTTTTTATTTAAGAAAGAAGAAGGTGGCTTCCCAAGTGCAAACTATTTAGTTATAGTTATTTGCAAACAAATAAGAATGCTTGGTGTGTCAGGAGGTCATAACCATATTTTACATCTGTTCTGAAATGTGTAAATCGCGTAGAATTTAGCGAACATATGTATACTGATAAAATGTCTTTGATATTAAAAAGAAATTGCAGCTCTGGATAGACAGCATCATACTGTAGAGAAACAGGTTGAAGAATCTTGGTTGGTGGGTATTGCTTTCCAGAATTTCTGCAAAAATGTAATTGTTTCTAAATGAATTGGTTTGTGATTATGTAAGAATGTATTTTGTTTTATTTATGTCAACAGCCATAAAGTTCACAACTCTGCCTCCTTTGTTTTTGTAATATTTCACTGTATTTTCTTAAAAGATATGGTGTTCTACTACTCCTGTATGTTCACATGATAAATTTTGTTTACTTTTACGTTTTTATTGTATCCACATGCTTGTTTCTATTTTCTTTTCTTGTTAACAGAGGTTTGTTTTAGGCATTGTCTGTTTTAAACGATCAATGCATGATTATTGTAGTAAGTGTAAGTAATGACTTGGTGCATCTTTTGTCAACTTCTCATTGATTTAAACACAAGGAGGCCGTGAGAACTGAAGCCGTAACAATACGCTGTATACAGCATACGCACATGTATTACACAATTTTGGAGCATATGGAAAAGATGCACTGTAAAAGCACAGGGGTAGATTTTTGGATACAAAAATTATTTGGCGGTTGTATAAAAATGAAACAGTGCTGATAAATTTTGGAAAAACACAAGTTGAAGCAAAAATTTGAAAAAGGTGTAAGGCAGGGATGCAACCTCTCCTGCATCGTTTAACTTATATATACAGGACGGTCTTAGTGAAGTAAGTGAGCAAAAGGATTGTGGAGTAAGGAGGGAGAATTAACATGTTAAGATTTGTAGTTGACATTGCAATTATGGGTGGAAGTGAACAGGAGTTATGTGAATAGTTCAATATTATGGATGAGGTTTTGAGCAAAGAGTATAATTAGGAATAAATGTTAATACAACTAAATTGATGGTCTGTAATAAACACAGACAGTTCAGTATGAATATATTGCTGAATGGGAAAAAGATAGAAGTTAGATAGTTTACCTATTTAGGAAGTAAAATTACAGAAGATGGAAGAAGTAAAAGAGAAATTTTGAGTACGGTTGAACAGGCTAAAGTTGCATTTAACAGTAAATGGAATTTACTGCTAAAGTAAAGAGCAGTAAAGTTGAAGACAAGAAAGAGCAGTAAAGAGCCTTGGAAACAAGAAAGAGGTTCCTACTTATTGTGTAAATAAACAAACTTTTAATCACTGTGAGGGCGGCAATTGTGAATACACTCACTCTTATCAATAATATTAGCACATATATTTAGTAAGGTATAGATAACAAATACCATAATTCAGTATTAATGATACTCACCAATTTCATTATTTGCCGGGCTCGTTTTCTTCCTTTATAACTTGTTTTCTACCTAAGGGGTACCAGGGTTCGGGTACAGGAAGATTTTGAAACACAGTTGACGACACAAATGATAACCAGATATTCTTGAAATTAACCATCAAATTTAATTCAATCCAAGGTAGTACACATACAACCATGCGGTCAAAATAGTGACGTCATATGATATGACACAAAACAAAATGGTGGCTACTTTTCCTATCTCTTTTGATTCTCTCTATTTCTTTATCTGTTGAATTAATATCAATGTACACTTTATAGCTGCAGCTTTAAATCATTTATTAATAGTTAATTAGTTACTGCACAAACCAATGCCTTCGGTTTATGTGTTATGGCCATACATTCACGCATTCATTCTCACACATTCAACTTCAAACCCGTACATTCTTTTTTATTATCGATTTGATATTAATGAGCTCATTAACTATAAAAATGACAAAAGGAACTTCTCTGCTTGTTAGGTGGTGGTGTCCATCCGTTGTTGGTGTGAGACTCCCATGGTGATGGTCGGTGTTCGCCTTTAATTCCGCTGAGTTTAATTAGATAGATGTGTGCACTGAATTTACATTCTTTATATATTTATACTGTAAACAAGATGAGCCTTTATTGCTCCACTACTGTTGGTAACATTTTTGTTGGTTGAATTAAAGTATTGTTAAAAAGTTATACACACAACGATACATCGCTGTGGCTCCTCTGAAGAATGGCGTTGAAATGAGAGCGAGGCAAGTGTAATTTCTTGCTTGTGTGTGTGTAGTTCTTACGTCATCCCGCTTTGTCTTGCTGGACAACGCCTCGTTGCACACATTGTACTCAGTGCGTCATTGTTCTTAGCGATGACGGACTAGTGTTATAGCCCAATCATAATGCATATTGTGGTACTTCGTCATAAACACCGCCATGGTAGATTTTGCTGTTTTCACGTCCACCGGAGACCTTGGTGTTTTACTCTGGCCGAATTTACGTTGTTCCGTTTTCCAGAGGGACAATGTACCTAACCATTCTGTATGTTTAAAAAATACATAATAAAACAATGAAAATACCCATAATTCCCATAATTCTGGTACTGGGTCAGTCTGTACGGTTACAATTGGCCATGTTAGTGTCATGAGAATATGATAAAAACAGTAACTGAATGTTATATTAAGGGAAAAGAGAAAGAGGAAGACAGAGACTCCCATATGTGAAACAGATTATTGGTGATGTTAGTTGTAATTCCTATGAGGAGATAAACAATGGACGGAGACAATCAGTGTGGAGAAGTGGTACAAACCAATCTGCAGATTGCTAACTAAAGAAGGAAGGAAGGCAGGAGGAAACGATGTAATTTACTTGTGATGGAATTGCTATCGTCAACATTTACTTCTGCACTGTTCCCCCCTCCCCCAGTCATCCTCTAGTCATTCGGAAGCAGTTCTTGTCTCATGAAACATACAACAAGATATTATACCACAATACACAACCTGATCATCTTATAAAGGGCCATCATTGTGGCTTTATCTCCTTGCCCTATGATCTAGTGCAGTTCGTGACTGTTGTCTTCTCTGCTAGCCAAGTGCCTTGCTTATCTTCATTTAATTTGTTTAATTCTGTAAAAGATATCATCTACTATAGTTTGTTTCTGTACACTCGTAATCACTTTCCTGTCTCATTATGTCATTCCCATGCTTAGTGAGTTTGTGAACTACAGTGTCGACAGATGTAAGATGTAATGTATGCTTCTGTACTGGTTAGAGATACACTCACCTAACTGACTCTTATATACACACTTTTACACATGCTCACAGCAGACGTGGCAATAGTGCTTATAACGAGTAGACACAATACTTTGTTTTAAGGTTTTCGTAACTTTAGAATAGTTTTTTTCAGTACTGCTGAGTGTAGCCGGTAGTTTTCATAATTCATATGTTTATTTTCTATGTTTTTTAACATGTAAGTTATTGTAGGACGCACACACTTTATATCAGATGATTAATGGCAGTTAGCCATTATTTGTAATATTGCTTATCTTTTCAAATGAAGTCCATCTAGATTTTATTTGTTTGATAATTTAAGTTCATCTCTGTTGTTTGTTACTAGTTTCTCCAAAAAGGTTTTTGCTAGTTCAAAGCTGGCAAACCTTTTCTCTCAGTTATCACCTCCTGAGCTTACTAAATTCCTGTTTTATCATTTTCGAGCCAATTTTGTCAATTTTTTAGTAGTGCTTATCAATCATTATTCCGTTTGGATGCATTTCCACTGAACAACACTATGCCATTTGCAAGTTTCAGAGTTCAAAAGTATAGTGTGCCTCAGCTTTCACATTAGTGAAATTCCAACAATTCCAAAAATGGTTCTGGTGATGGGCTACTGTCTTTATTTTTAATGCAGTTTGATTTGATTTTGCCTGTAGAATGAATTGTTAACACACTGAGTGCTGGACAGGTCTTGAGTACTTTGTCGTTGATTGCACAACTGGTTGCCGGGGCACTGCAATGGAACTGACCCATTCTGTGCCATTACATATCCATGGGACATGTTTGCAATTCGACGATTTTACAGACAAATAGTCTATAGAGCTGAAGGTTAATTGTTCTTTACTGCATGTTTTTACAGGTTGTTATATAGCACAAGCAACACATTTCTGTGATAATCAAGATTATTGTATTAACAAATGCATTTTAATTCAATGACTGATTGTGTTGTCACAAATAAATTATTTGGTCTTGATTCTGCTAATCAGTTATCGTTCACTTTCGACACTTCTTTTGCGAAACAATTTTCAACATTTGAAAACGAGATTTAGAAATAGCAACAATCTAGTCTATGTTGTTCAAAGGCGCTTACTGGCGGTGAGGGAGTTACAATTCTCCAGTAACTCCACTCCAGTAAGACCAGTGGGGTCTTAGACATAAAATCTGCAGGCCGGCAATTACAGACTGTGATATACCATATACAGTTGGCTAATTGACAAAATTTCTTGTTATTACCAATGCTTCTTGCTTATTATCAGTAATATGCCACTACAGAAATATCCTGGTCTAAAACTCCCCATATGGAAAAATCTTGGTCAGTAACCCCCTCCATGAAAAAAAAGCCTGGCTACAGTACTGATGTTTAATAAAATATACTAAACAAATCCTGCGGTGTTAGGCCATTCAACTACAGAAGCCGAGCACTCATCTAACCTTTTTGTCTGCTTTTCTCCTTGAAACATATATTTCTGTCCCCCCCCCCCATATACATCCTTCGCACATTATATGTTGTTTCAGCGGGCACCTTGTAAACTTACAATCAATTCATTTTAAAAATCCTGGCAGGGTCGCCAAATGTAAACTTACATACCATTCATTTTAAAAATCCCGACATACCATTCATTTTAAAAATCCCGACATACCATTCATTTTAAAAATCCTGGCAGGTTTTCGTCAAATGTAAACTTACAATCCTTCTTCCTGCTTGTAGATGTTGCACCTGTAATTTACTTACCTACTTACCTTCAGAAGTGCCCAGAGTCGCCAGAGTGTTTGAGGATGACACTCAACCCAATTTACGCATCTGACTTTTCAAAATATCCCCCTCAGAAGTTCCATGGATCGTTATGCGAAACTGTGGATACAGTGACTAAGAACGCAATAGGCGTGCGTGAGCAAACAAATTGCACAACACCTTTTGGTTATGAAAAATTGGTTTTAATGAATTACTTTTTTCGGAGACATTATTTATCATCTCTTGAATACATTGTTGTTAAGTCACTTTTGACTTAAAATATGACTTCCAAAAATACAATTGGTTGTTGACATCGTCACACATTTAATGTCTTAGGCCAGAATAATTATGAACATTTTATTTGCCTCCAAGAGCGTTTAAGACTATAAAACAGGTTAATTACCTTCCGTCATGCTTCTTAAAATCCGAATACAGGATTACTCGAGTTTCAACACATTAAGTATCATCAGATCCTCAATGAATATTGGTAAAACTACATTTGTTGATGTTTGCACATCTCGTCAAACGATAAAAACAACGCATACATAATAACGAAAATATTTAAATAAATTAACACACATTAAAAACAAGACAAAACAGAACGAAACACAATACACGCGGCCGCCGCGGACCTGCGCAGGAACACGGTATACAGTAAAATTAATCGATACCGATTTGACCTTTGATAAACTTTATCGATCTGACACAGCTAATATCTCGTTCTATAGATTAATTTTACTGTATACCGTGTTCCTGCGCAGGTCCGCGGCGGCCGCGTGTATTGTGTTTCGTTCTGTTTTGTCTTGTTTTTAATGTGTGTTAATTTATTTAAATATTTTCGTTATTATGTATGTGTTGTTTTTATCGTTTGACGAGATGTGCAAACATCAACAAATGTAGTTTTACCAATATTCATTGAGGATCTGATGACGACACTTAATGTGTTGAAACTCGAGTAATCCTGTATTCGGATTTTAAGAAGCGTGACGGAAGGTAATTAACCTGTTTTATAATAATTATGAATCACCGTTGCTGCAGATCGCCCTTCCACTGGTTATATTTGCTTTTACAACACTTCATATATTTTCATTATATCTTTGAATAAAATGATACCCACTTAGGATTGCCCCATTACAACCTAGAGGCCTTCCATTAACTGAGCAGCAGAATTAAAAAATTTTTCTTCTGGACTCCTGCAATTGTTTCTGCCAGATGCTTCCCAAATTCTGTTATTCGTAACTTCATGAAGGAGATCATAGCAAATATAACCCCCCTAGGTCACTACTGTGGTGCCTAAAAGAAATCAAAACAATTTTTAGGACAAATTCAGACTTTTTGGACATTTGTATGGTATGAAGACATCTGGTCACTGAGGTAAACTCCTTTCTTAGCCATATGGAATCTATTACACACTTAGTTTGAGAATTCCCTGACCACTTCTACTATTTTTTGAAATTTTCAATAAAGCTGAAGTGTGGCTAGGTCACTGGTAATCATAAGGACAGGCTGTTTGTGTAATCACTTTATAATTTTGTTATTCCAGCTTTCTCTATACTACCATTTCCCCTTTCTTCAGTTTTTGTGCCAGTATCTTTTGGCATCCTGCTCCTATTAGGTCTTCAGTATCCTTATTATAGTATAATCCTTCCTTAGTATAATATTCTCATTTCAGATAAATTTCTTACCAAGCTAGGATAAAAATTAGCTTATAGTATTCTTTCGTCCTCTGGGTGGAGTACATCCAAAAACTTAATTACAGCTGATTAGGAATATAGATTTTTGTTGATAGTCCTTTTATATGCATAGACATTAACATTACAAGTGTAGCCATCTGGAGTGTACAGCTCATATAATTTAATTTGGTACTTGATTTTCTGGTGACAAAAGTGTAAACTATCTTTCTAGGGAACCATACTTTCATTTTTAAATAGGTGTCTTCCAGGTTTTAGGATCTCATTGAATTTGTTATCACCCTGCAAAGCAACAAAAAAAATCAAAAATTTCAGAAGCACTGTTAGCAATATGTGTTATTTACATTAAGAGAGATTTTTTCTTGTAAACAAATCGAAGGAGCAGGTTTCAGGAGAAATATTACCAATTACTCGTGTTACAGAATTGCTGCTGTTTTAAGGAGTTAATAACGCATAGTTGGAGAACATACATACGAGGCATTTCAGTTTTCCTTTTGTTAAAAGGTTTTGAAAGTCAGATGACTTTTCCAACTCTCAATGCTAATGTCATCTGAAGAAGAAGATAAAGATTTTCATGTCTTTTCAGAATCAATCAAATTTCAAAGATATAGGGAAGACTTCCTGAAGAGTTGTCTTCAAAATATTATATATATATATATATTTATTGCAACGTTACAAGTATTTCAAAAATTTACACAAATACATTACCATGTACTCAACGCAACTATGAAGTGTATTACACCGGCCAGGTCACAGGATTTTTTTTATTCTCGTTGCGTCAAGTATATGTAGTTGCACAATAATTAAATAATTTTCAAAGAGGGGTGAGATGTTGTTGACATGAAATAATTAATTAAAGCCGTTTCAAAATAATCATTCTATGATTAATTAATATTAATAGAAAATTTGCATTAATATTAAAAAATTCGAATCTTAGATAAATAAAAATATTTTCTTTTATAAGTTTACACAAATACAATGTAACCTTCTATGCTGTTCATGACATATATGAAGATATCTTGAGTCCCTGAGATCGCCCCAAAATTGCCGGTGGTATTTATACTGGGTGGCAATCTGACAAGTCCAGGACTGTTTTCGACCTGTTAGATATTGTCACTTCGTGCAAAGCGTCCTTTTAATTACAAATCACTTTTTGGTTCATTTTTGCGATTTTGTAAACATACTCGTAGCATGAGCGATATCATTGTTTGCATAATTTTTTCTGGTAACTCATATAACACACATTAATTACTATTTAATTACACTAGTAATTAACAAAAATTACCTGGCGTCTTTATTATTGCAAATTTCTGCAATACTTTTACATCACTGTATTCGTTAAAAATTATTTAATGTAATGGTGTTTTTATAATTGGGGTAAGTCTTTGTTCACAGGTTTAAAACGTATTAATTAGTTTATTTTTATCCGGTTAAAACCTGATTACAGACGTACGCATCACCCCATCTTTGCCTGTCGTAGCTTGCGTTCACACACACAAACCAGGCGCTGTATTCTCTCGCGGGGGCAGGTGTACGCTTTCTGACAATTCTTATCCTGCATAATATTGTTAAAAACTGTTCATCATATATTTTTCTATGCAAAATATTTACAAACCTACCTCTCTGGGCAAATATGCAAATATATGTATTGTTGCAATATATATATTGTAACGAGAAGATTCTTACGTCTCTGTAAGATTGTGTAAAAGTGTACGTTTTGTGTGTTCGCCTCACACGAGTGGTCGTTACTTATATGTTACGCTGACGATGTCCGTAGCGATACTTCGAATTACCAGTACACGCGAGTGGAAACCTTACCTGTTCTTCAATAGGTGTTCATAAATCCCGGGTGGCGCCAAATTGTTTAATTAAAACAAATTAAAAAATAGGACGATTAAGCGTTCTTAGCTATGACGGTATGGAGAATTCAAATTTACTCCCGCCTTCGCTCGACCTTCTTAATCGAGCGGTTATTTCGCCGAGTTCCGACGTGAGCGCTTACCGTCACCCTTGTTTTTCGCTAAAATACACAAATATTATAATACACTTTCCTATGGAATAAAGAACAGTGGTTACAACTCTGTACTAGTTTATGTAATTGTGATTGGTAATTATTCAGTGTTGTACAAAATTATATTTTGTTATTCATCAAATTTGCAACGGCAGTTATTATAAGACAAAAATCTCAAGGTTGGCGAAGTGACTTTGAACGAATTATTCAGTCAGACATGGCGACTGAAATCGTTTGTTTACAGTTAATTTCGTTCAGATTCTGGATTCTTGTGATTACGAAAAAAATATTAATAATGATTACAATAAAGAACACTACCTTACATTAATTGTACTTAGATAATATAATGTGTAATTATAATTTGTTCCTGAAGTGTGGTAAAGTGTGTTTCAAAAGTTCGTAATTTTCATACAGGTTATTTTTCTAGTTAACATAAGTTTTGGGTTTAATCTTTGAAAGAAATAATATCATCAGTTTATAGTGAGAGTTCAGATTGCTGTGAGAAAAATTTAAAGAGAATTTAATTCAGAAATTCGGGTAATTTAGCAATACTTATCAACTCAGTCGACTTGAGGTGTACTGTAATTCAGTTGAAATGGGTTGGGGTCTTCAATCTTCAATTATCTTGGAACTTAAGTACGTCTGGCTTCTTTTTCGTATTAGTTGTTGAAATTTATTAATTTGGAATTTGTTAAATTGGTCCTTGGCATCAGTTAAATGTTCTAGTCCTTCATCAGCTTCTTACGTCTTCATCTTTTCGAATTTGGATTACTTTTTAAACGTTTTATATTAAAATTTTGGACATTTTCGGCCTGGCGTCTATTCCTGTTGAGCGTCAAGAATGGAATAATAGGTTCTAACGGAAAATTCATAAATAACGTTTCAGTTGTCATGGTAACTGATAGATCCTGATTGGCTGAACTTGACTTAAGACCATTGTTATCATGTTTGAATTTTTATTCAAAATTACTGTATATCTTTTGATTGCTATTATTCTTCCGTCTTCCTCTCTATGTATTAAATATTATCACTACTGTTCGTATTTTCTTTCAAAGATCATTTTGACATCCCACAAATCTGGGTTTTCTTATATATTATTGTTTGAACATTTATATTGATATTATCTAATTACATTTGTTTCTTATTTTATGTCTTTAGTTTAACATTTATCTTTTAATATGATTCACTAATTATCCTTGACTAGTTATTTGCCTTGGATTTGCTAATTCCTTGTTAATTTCTTACAATTTGTAGTTAGTGGTTTTATACAGTTAGGCATTTCATAGGCCTAAGTAGTAATTGGCCTTATTTACTTATTTTATACTAATTACTTATTAATTTACTCTCATACATGTTTTGTGTTGGTATTATAAATGATTTGTTTACTTGTTGACTTGTTTTGGATCTGTTTTATAATAATTGAATGTTTTCATTAGTTTCTACATTATGGTTTGTTTATTATTTTCTGACTGCCCTTCAGTATTATTAGATTTATATTACTTTATCTTTTTTCTTATTTATTTTGCCAGTGTTTATTATTTGGCAATTATTTACTATTCTCTCTCTCTCTCTCTCCTATGGCGCTACAGCCCAAGTCGGGCCCTGGCCTCCACCAATCTCCGCCTCCAATCCACTCTATCCACTGCAACCCTCCTCCAGTTTCTTATCCCCATGTCTCTCGCGTCCTCTGCAACGCCATCTTCCCAATTTACTATTCTCTATAAAATATAATATAACATTTAGGTTTATGGTCTGTGTAATCCCTTCAGCCATATTCCTATTCATAGATTTAATCGAACAATTCTTTAACAGCTATTATGCAACGTTTGTTTACAATTTGTTTCATTCTTAATTATTTTTTGGGTGATAAACATCATCACACCATTCAAATTTCCTTAACTGACTATCCCTTAGAATACAGGGTGTTTATTGATTTTGCCTTTATTTTCTTTACTATATTTTTTTCTTATGTAAACCTTACTCTCTAGCCATGGTAACACTAACTTTTGACCTTCCATGGGATCCCTTCCCTGAATACCATTGTATCCCTCATTTACAATTAATCTTAATACTATCATTAACAAAATTCTTATTGAATAATAATGTTCACCATTAAACCTTAAGTGTTCATCACAGATTATTGAGTGTTTATACCTATCAATAGGGTTTCTTATTATTTTGGGGTTTTACACTGTCACTTTGCACTTCTTATATTTTATTTTAAGTGTTATTAGTGGGTAATCCCTAACATTACATTTTCTTTGTCACTTACTTATGTTCACTATCTCTCTATCTCTCTCTTTACAAAGGTTAGTTATACAGTTCCTTATAGAGTCCTTTATTACATTTAAACTCTATTTCTTTGGTTAGTGTACTTTTAGTTTATCATTACTTTATCGGGCTTTATCAATTATCATTTACATTGATTATTTAGTCGATACTAATAATTATCTTTTACATTTGTTATTTATTGGTTTCTTTTTCATTATTATATTTGAGTGTAACATTTCTCCTTTTTTGTTCTATATCATTCGTTTGCGTTTTATCCTTTGATTTCATTTTATTTCCTTTATACTTGGTTTGCTTCACTTTTATTTTCCTTCTTCTTTGATTTCATTTTATTTTGGTTTTCCCCTTCTCATTTGGTTTCATTTTATTTGGATTATCTATTGATTCAATCACTTGGGTTGGGTCATGTAGTCGTTTGTCGCGTCATCGTCATTTTGTTTTCTTTAGTTTAAACATTTTATATAGTTGATTCATCTTTTTCCCTGGTATTGGGGTGGCTTGTTTGTGTTGTAACAATATATATATTGTTACCTGACGGCTTTGTGTCGCTCCCGTGTTGTTTTGCCACACGTTGGATGCGTCAATTTGTAACCAGACAAACGTCCGTCTAATCTTAAACGTGTATAAGTATAATGGGTGTAACGTGTCTTCTCTATCCGTCGTCGCTTTAGAACGTAACTTACGCAGATTTCGTCCGTTGCGAACGTACGAATAACCAGGTCTCGATGTTCTTACCTGTTGTTCACTAGGGGTGTGAAAATCCCGGGTGGCGCCAAATTGTTTTTATTAAAACAATTTAAAAAAATTTAACTTTGTATGACAAGCGCAGCTCAGGCGGTGTGAAGAATTGAATTTGTTCTGGCCGTCTGGATCGGGCCAGTAGTTCGTTGCGTTGGCTGTGCGATCGCTTGTCGTCAATACTACCTATCTGCTAAAATGTACACTAATTTTTACCCACCTCCTAATGAAATTATAACACAGTGGTTACACTCAGTACTTATTTATTTTTGGTTAACGATTAATTATTCAGTTAATACAAATTATGTTTTCTTTTGTAATACATTTGCACCGGTAGATTATATGAGACACATCTCTGGGGTTTGACAAATCGATCTTTGAACTTAACAACAGATATTCAGTAATGGCGTCTGTTGGAATTGTACACAAAATTATTATTGTTCGATCGTCTCGGATTCTTGAGATTACGTTAAAAGGATTATTAATGATTAAAACAATAAAAATACACACCCTTACATCAGTTAAACTTAAATAATATACTGTGGAGTTATAATTTGTTTATTGGAGTGTAGTAAAAGTGTTACAAAATATCGCTAACTAATGACAGGTTAACTTTGTCAGTTGATAAATTTTCAGTGTCTTAGTTTTTTAATTTAATCTTTGAAAGTAATTATGTGCAGTTTAGTGAAAGTTCAGCTTTCAGTGAGAAATAATTAACGTGAGTAATTTGGGTAATTTGATAGATACTTAACACTTCAGTAGACTGGATGAACTCAGTTGATCTGGTAATAATGAATTATGCTGCAATCATATTTAATTTTCAATTGTTCGGGGCTTCGGGCATCTTTTTCAAGTTAATCGGCAATATATTATTTTCTTTTTTCTTTAATTCGGCTTCGACATCAGTTAAATGGTTTCAGACATCGTCTGCTTCCTTGGTGTTCACTTGCTAGTAATTTCGTTTGATATTTTGATGTTTTAATTAACCATTTTGATCGTTCAAGAACTGGCGTCTATTCAACAAGAGCGTCATATTACGAGTAAAGAAATCTAACGGTAAATTAGTAACCAAACGACTGTTGTCATAGTAACCAATTAATCCTGATTGGTTAATTCTGATTTATGACCATTGTTATCAAATTTGAATTTTTATTCAAAATAGCTGTATATCTTCTTATTGATTATATTCTTCTGGCATCTTCCCTACATATTAAATATTATCACCACTGTTATTATTTCCTTTCAAAGATTAATTTGGTACCACATAATGTATGGTTTTATGAAATATCAATGTTTGTACATTTATGTTAATATTTGGTATTTAGATTTCTCCTTTAAATTAAGTTCTTATTATAATCTTTTTCCTTTAAACTGATTTACAAATTATTCTCGGCTATTTACTCGCCTTGAATTTATTAATTTCCTTGTTGTTTTTATACAATTGGCAATTATTTGTTATTGACAGTTATACATTTCCTAGGCCTAAGTAGCCATTGATTATTTTTATTTATTATATTTCATTTTATTACAAAGTGTTTTGTTCTGTTGTTATAATTGATTCGTTTAGTGGTTGTTGTGTCTTGAATTTGTTTGTGTTCTGATTATGTGTCAAGATTATTTTCTATATCTTAATACCTAAAATATAACAACTAGGCCTATGGACTGTAAGCTTCCTTCAGCCATATCCTATCCATAAAATTAAAATGAACAATTCTTTTCAAGTTATTAGTTACTGTTGGTTTAACATACATTTCATTCTTTTACTATTATTTTGAGTGAGAAACATCATCACTTCCTTCAAACTTACTTAATTTATTTTCCCTTATAACATAGGGTGTTTATTAATTACATTCTTAATTTCTTAAATCTGTACTAATCCCTTTCTCCATTCCATGTTAACACAAACTGTTTATCTTACATGGGCTTTCTCCCCTGAATAATATCGTATCCTTTATCTATCTCTACTCTAAATACTATTTCTAATTACCCTTAACTATATAATTTTTATAAGCTCACTCTTAAATCATTTATTGTTTCATCATTGATTTATTAAGTGTTTTCTTATCTATTACTATCTTTTTAATCATACTATCATTTACAATATCTTTTTTCACCCATCACTTTCACCTTTAATTAATTGGTGTTTATCACTGATACACTCATTATTTTGGGGTATTTACACTTTCACTATTATCACTTTTTAGGCTTTTTATTTTAAGCATTTATTGGTGGGTAATCCCTATTATTATTTTTCTTTGTCACTTAGTTACTTTCATTATATTTCTCACTATCTCACTATCTTTACAAATTTTATTTATATCTAATAAGTTCATGTCTTTTCTAGATTTCTTACTTACATATACTACTAATTCGTGGGTTAGTGTAATGTTATTTAACGGTGTTTTATTTATTATGAATTACATTTGTCACTTAGACAATACTAATATTTCTTTTTTATATTGGTTATTCACTGGTTTCGTTTCCTTTATGATATTTGATGGTATCATCTCCCCCTTCCCTATTCTACACTATTTGTTTGTGTTTTATCACCTTGGTTCACTTTATTTTCTTTATAGTTGGTTTGTTCCATTTTTAATTTCATTTTTCTTCTCCTTCACTTCCGTCTTGTTTCACTTTATTTTGGTTATTATCTGGCCAATCTCTGGGGTTGGGTCAAAGTCATTTGTCTGTCAGTCTAGTTTGTAATTTTATTTAATAATCACCTTTGGTTTACTATTCTTCCTCCTTTCTTAATTTCATTTACTATTTTTATTCTCTTTATTATTTATTTATTAAAATATATTATTTCTTAGCATTTCTTACATACTTATAGATATGAAATATGATCTGAATTTGGCGATGTTATAATATATATATATATTGTTACAACTATATAAATAGAGGTCTCCCGAGTATCCACGTTAATCTATTTATAAAGAAAAATATTTTTTATATGATTGATATTATTTAATTATTGATAATATCTCTGTATTAGGTAGTACTTAAGTGCTTTACAAAAGAATAACACTCTACTCCAGTTAATATATTGGGTAATTCAATGTTTTTCTCCAAGCCTAGTCTACATACACTATCGAGAGAGCAAAGAGAGGAGAGCGTATGAAACGAATTAGTTTTCTATTCTCCTGTATTCACCTGCTGTTAGCGGACGAGCGCTGTTGTTTACAATCGGCCTGTTATTATAGGTTAAGTTGTTCCGCTTGCTGTATTTCTCATGTTCCTTTTTCTGTAAATTACAACTTATTCGAAATGCACTAATTACTCTACAAATAACAAGAAATCGTCAGGTTCAAGAAGGATTCTTTATTTTATATATTTTTTAGTTCAAACAGATACTTCCTCATGCCACGGATACAACACATCGATTACACAGGATTGAATCGATTCGTCATTGAATTAGGATTCAGATGTTTTAAAATTTACTTATATTTTTTAATTTGTTTTTATCTCAGGGTACATGGAATTCTTGTGACTATTAGTAAGGTCAGGTAATGCAATTTAAGGTTACTAGGTATTACAATTTAGTTATAAAATCTTATATAAAGTTCAAACACAAGCTGGTTTTTTACCGTACGTTGACAATACTTAATGTGGCCGTGTTTCACTACGCAGAGACGAGAACAGAATGTTGCTTCAATGTCTGGAAAATATCAGCATCCAGCTTCTCAATAAAAGTTTGGTATTGATGTCCCAGGATGTAGTAGAAGTTTCAGTTCTAATCTTCGTGAATCTTCCCGGTTCTGGTGGTTACAGGTCCCAATAGAATTTGTGTAGTATTAAGACTTCGTTCGGTTGTGGAAAGTGAGGTTTGGACGTGATTCTAAATTTCTTTGTTCGTTTTTACTATATTTAATTAATTTAGCATCTCCAGGCTATGGATCGTCTTCATTTATTTACTGTTAATCTTCATTATTACTCCTTTGCCATTAATGGGTTGATTAATTTGTTTTGTGGAAATTCGTTAAATTTATTAGTAGATCGAATTATATTTGTTGAGGAAAAGCTTCGGCAGTCGATCCACTGTCCTTTTAATGGATTACTATTTTTGAATTTTCATTTATTATACTTTATTCATTAGGTTTTTAATTACTTTTCTGGATTTGTATTAACCGAACTTAACCCATTCACATATAACAATTAAGTGTTGAAATCAACAAGATATCTTGCATTCAGTCGTCCATGAAAACCATTTCTTCTTCTGTTATTGGATAATATTTGTTATCCTAGAGCCGTAATTAGAAAATATTCTTGCACGTATTTAATAAAATACTCCCTTATTAAAATTACATTAAATCATATAAAACTTTCACCTAATATGCATTATTAAACTATATACATTTTACTACATTTTCTTCTTGATTGACTTAGTTTAAAAGGTATTATTTTCCTTTTACAAAATACTAATTTTAGGCCTATTTGTTTTATTACATGTGTTATAATTTTTAATTTTTAATTTAACTTTTCTGACCTGACCTACTGTACAATGAGTCAGTGGCTTATGGCCAATTATTCTAATTTTATTTTCCTGATTTCAATTTATTATTATTAATTTTATTATTGAACCCTTCATCTGTTTATAACATAATTACAATGACACCTTGGCAATTTATTAACAATTATTGCCTTCCTGGCCAAGTTTACAAATATTATCTAACGATATCTCCATTAATTACTCAAAGTAAGTACACAAATAGTTATTCTTATAAAGTTTAACATGAATGAAATTAGTATCAATTACTTGATACCTTCTTAAAGCAATTGCCTCACACCTGCTACATACAAAAGACAAAATAAATACCATGAAAACAAAACATCATGATAAAACATAATAACATGTACATCATTATAAAACATTAAATACCAATTAACCAGTCTACTCCCAGTTCAAACTGTCTATAGTAATTTCACATCATTGAACACTATGTTTATTGTTTACACCTTCCACTGATCACTCCATATTTTATATATATAGACATTTTTATTATTTTATTACCCAGTAACCTTACTAGGTATTATTAATATGTTTATTATATGAAGGTTTACCTTCCTGACCTTAATTATTGCACACCTTGGGTATTGTTTTATTTTGATAGTGATGAAGTTCTTGTGTAACGTATGGGACCTTAACTTCGTTACGTTACATAATACACCCCCTCCCTAAAGAAGTTTATTTTAGCTGAATACCGTTTAGTTGAAATAAACTTATAGTTCGTCTCTGGGAATGTTTCCTTCTTAATCGTAGTATTTTTTTATTTCAGCTTGGTTATAAGTACCCCTTACTTTGTTATTCATTGGGTCAGTCACCACGTAGGTGTTGTTTTGGTTATCCTTGCTTATTGAAAAAGGTCCAACATATAATAAAAATAATTTTTTAGCTATCCCTTCAGAACTGCTAGGTTGTTGCCTGTTTCTTATTAAAACTTTTTCACCGACTGTGTATTTGATGATATTTCTTCTGGTTGCATTCTGTTTTTTCTTCTAAGTTCCATCATACTCTGTATTTCCCTTCTCACTGCTGGTTTTAGGGATTGAGGTATAGGATATGATTTCCTGTATTCATTATTTCAGAATTCCTACTCCTTTATTTATATATGAAATTATCCGTTGTATTACTATTATATCTTCTTTCCTTCTTAAAATCAATTATTTCCCAAGTTTAAATCTTACTTCTATAATCGTTCTTGTGACATTCTTTTTTAATTATACATTTTGGATCTGGTTTTATTTATTTATCTATATTTATTTGTGAGTTTTCCCTATAATATTTAATTTTCCTAAACCTCCCTAACATTATAACTGGAATCGAATTGGTGGTGCTCTATCGGCTTACCAAATACCATCGTCCATTTGGTACTTTCTGAGATCAGAGGAACATCATCTCTGCCCAGTTAAATGATTGCTGGAATATTCTACAGTCAATCTTCATTAATAGACCTCGTAAGGTAGTCATCATGTGACCTTCAATAAAATAATTAATAATAATAATACTCTAGGGATTATTCACTGTACTTTAACTCAGATCATATTATTTCTTCATATTAATTCTTCCTTCTATTATACACTTCTCATCTCCAATACTTGGCTATTTTATTGACATTTATTAATTGGCTTTCTTACAGATAATTCTTAAATATATTTTTTTTTTCTTTTCTTGTAATCCTTTTGACGGTTCCATTTTGGCTTCTTCATTCTTTTATTTTCCTTGGTTCATATTCCTTTATTACTAATACAGCTTGTTATGAGATTTTGGTTAGTGTTATACATTACTTCATGTAATTATATTCTTATGACACAATCATTATTATTCTTTTTACATTCTAAATTACATTTCTCACTATTATATTACATCAGATACACTCATTTTGTTTTTTGGTTTTGATGATTTTTATTAGGTTTAATCAGTGTTATATTTTTTTTTCTTGCTAAATTATTTTTCTCGTTTATCTTCAATAAGTTGTTCTTATTATATTTTAAGTTTTGATATTGTCTTTTTTTGTTTGTGTATACCCTTTAAATCCCATCAGTGAGGGGTTACTTGATACTTCCACTGCTGAATTTAGTTTTCCACCCTATCCTGGGGACGATCGTCTCTCGCAGTGTTTCCTGGGTTGCCATCATCTGGTCTGAATTCTCTATTATTTTCTTGGTTCCTAGGTAGGTCATCTTCTCGACTTCTATTACTGTTTTGATTTTGTCGGTCATTGTTCCCTCGGTTACTATTCCAATAGTCTCTCCCATTGTCAAAATTCCTGCGGCCTGTGCTGTATCGGTTATTATTAGGGTTATTATAATGATTATTGTTTTGGTAATTATTATTGCGGTAGCGGTTATTCATATAATGGTCATTAACATTTCGGTTATAATTATTATGGTTATTCCTATTCATTCCCTGACGCGGTTCTTGATTTTGCTCCTCTCTCCTATTGTTTGCATAGTCATTTTGTCTTCGAGACCTCTGATAATAGTCTTCCATTTCATAGCTGGCTAACAAGGTTTCCATCGCTCCTACTGTCTTCACTTGCCCACTGCGTCTAGCACGAACTATTTCTTCTTCGAAATGGTATGATAGTTTGTTCACCAAACACTCCTCTGGTATTCGCGGTTCCAAATGATGCGCCAAACACACTTTTCCCAAAAAGTAGGTAGTTGGGGACTGTTCTTGATTAACGTTGAATCTTCCGTTGGTAATGTTGTCCCTAATCATGTTCTGTACGGAATCCGACCAGTATTTTGACCTAAAAACCTTCTTAAACTCTTCATAATTACTCGTCTCGTTTCGAACCGCCGACCACCAATTATCATTTATGTTTTTAAAACAGTCGTCCAACAAATTCTTGATTATGTTCCATCGGGTCACTTTAATTCTACCAAACCATTTATCTATTCTCTCTAAAAATTCTATGGGGTTTCCTCTATAAATTTTGAAATTAATGTTTTCCTTTTGATCAGGGACTGTGTGATGTGCCAGGTACATTGGTCTATTTTGTAAATTTTCTATGGACTCCTGTATATTAATCAACTCTTGATTTTGTATATTTTCAACGGTCCCTTTATTTTGATCCACTTGGGTTTTTATTTGTGTTATCTCATTGTTAACTAGCTCTATTTTTCCAGCTATGTTAATTTGTACCTCGTCTAACTTTTCTTGTGTTTCTGCTTGTACCTCCGTTACACTAATTTTGTTATTGATTTCCATGTTATTTATTCGAGTAGTCAACTCTTCCTTGAACCCTATAAGTTCCTCTTTTGTTTGGTCGACTCTTTGACTGATTGTTTCGTTAATATTCTTTATTTTCTCATCTGTATTATTGTTAATTTTGTCTATCCTATTGTTTATACTTTCACCTATACGATTTATTTTCTCATGTATTTCTCTAAACTCTTCTTTAGTCCTTTCATTGGAACTGTCGATTTTCTCATTTATTTGTCTAAAATCGGCCTTCAATTGTTCATTATTTTCATTTATAGTTTGTCTTAATGTTTCACTAGTACTTTCCTTAATACTGTCTATTTTTTCATTGATTAGTCGGTTGTTCTCATTTTGTTTCCTAAAATTCTCATTAGTTTCTTCTTTATTTTTGTCAAATCTTTCCTCCATTCGTTTAAAATTTTCATTATTGGCTTCAAATTTTTTATTTAATTCTTCCTTCTGTTTCTTGGAATCTTCTTTAATTAATTCCCATAGTATTAGTAAATCCATATCACCTCTGGCTTCCTCCTTGTCACCCGCCTGTTGTTCCTTTTCGATGTCTGTAACTGTTTCTGCTTCTTCCTCCCGTCTATCTTCTTCCGTTTCTTGGTCCTTCGCCATCCTTTTAGAAACACCTCTCGTATGCATTCCTGTGCCTCTAATAGTCGCCTGCTCAAGTTAAGTAATAGCGATATAGTCGATTTTTTACTTAACTAAAGCCCCACGTTGGGCGCCAATTTGTTACAACTATTAAATAGGGGTCTCCCGAGTATCCACGTTAATCTATTTATAAAGAAAAATATTTTTTATATGATTGATATTATTTAATTATTGATAATATCTCTGTATTAGGTAGTACTTAAGTGCTTTACAAAAGAATAACACTCTACTCCGGTTAATATATTGGGTAATTCAATGTTTTTCTCCAAGCCTAGTCTACATACACTATCGAGAGAGCAAAGAGAGGAGAGCGTATAAAACGAATTAGTTTTCTATTCTCCCGTATTCACCAGCTGTTAGCGGACGAGCGCTGTTGTTTACGATCGGCCTGTTATTATAGGTTAAGTTGTTCCGCTTGCTGTATTTCTCATGTTCCTTTTTCTGTAAATTACAACTTATTCGAAATGCACTAATTACTCTACAAATAACAAGAAATCGTCAGATTCAAGAAGGATTCTTTATTTTATATATTTTTTAGTTCAAACAGATACTTTCTCATGCTACGGATACAACACATCGATTACACAGGATTGAATTGATTCATCATTGAATTAGGATTCAGATGTTTTAAAATTTACTTATATTTTTTAATTTGTTTTTATCTCAGGGTACATGGAATTCTTGTGACTATTAGTAAGGTCAGGTAATGCAATTTAAGGTTACTATACCCTGATTAACGAAAGAAAGTGACTGGCGGAGCGGCCGCGCGGCGACCGAGTTTGTAGTAAAAACATTCCACTTTATAACCTCGTGGAAACGTAAAATACAGGGCGAGAAATGTCTAATGAACTGTATTTTAATCATCAATTAAAGACGTTTTTAACAAACTTTTCTAATTTTTAAAATCTCTTTTCAATAAATTTACATTGTGAGTTAAAGAAAAAAATACACGAATTTGAATTAAAAAATTAGGGTTTATCGTTTTTATTACATAAGAACTCAGAGGTTAAGCATCGGAAAAAAATTTCTTGTAGACAAATGGTAGTCCACCTTCTTTAGTACAATATATCAAAAATTGAGATTCCTACGATTAAAATTAACGACGTTATTAATTTTTTTCTAATGTCCTGTTAACTCAGTTGTTAAAAGTTGTACACGAATGAGATTTGCGTGACGCTCTCTTTAGATAACTAAATGTAGAAGACATATACAACTTACACCTTGTACGTGATAGGAATATTACAATGGATTAATATATAAAGTGAATTTCACAGAGAGCAATGCGTGGCGCTCTGCGGCGGAAGTACAGTCAGAACCTATTGGACCCATTTTATTCGCGCGCTACCGTCATTCCCGTACAGCGTCTCGGCCTCTCCTTTATGTCTACAAATAGCACACGCTTCCAGGAAAACTGAACTGTTATACGCACACTAAGGGTAAGGGAAATTTCCAGCTTTCAGTTTAGTTGATGTGGTGGTTGAGTGATGTCCGGTTGTTGGTTATCTTGATTTTAAGTGTTAGTTTCTTGTGCTTTCATTATAAATTGACGTGTTTTTAAGTTATTTTGTGTGAATATACTTCGGTGGCTGAGCATGGAGCAACGTAACGAGGCTGAACCAAGGAAACATAGGGGAAGACCTAGGACTCGAACTCCAAAGAAAAGACAAACTTCGGGCCGAGGCGTACCTATGAAAGGACAGTCAAGAGAAATTGTGTGCAAAGTGCGGGAATATTTTGATAGAGAAAAGGCGAACAAAGGTCCTTTGATTCCGGTTAATAATGCAATACAGCGAACTGCAGATGCTCTGAAAATACATAAAAATACAGTTCTGCGAGTTTGCAAGGAAAAAGAATTGAAAGAAATACAAGATGACAGTAATAGCCAACTTTCAACTCCGGGCAAACAGAGGAAACGGGAGAAAACTGTGACAAAACTTGACACTTTTCAGGAAGACGCTATACGAAGACATGTATATCAATATTACATAAGAAAAGAATATCCCACTTTGAAAAAACTTTTATCATCGTTGGAAAATGAAGAGCTGTTTAATGGCAGTCTGTCTTCGCTTAGAAACGTGCTAAAAGGTTTAGGATTTACGTGGAGAAAATTTTCGGGCAGAAAAGTGATTATGGAGAGAAGCGATGTCGCTGCCTGGAGGTGTCGTTTTCTTCGCCAAATCAAAGACGAGAATTTCGATAATATAATTTGGCTCGATGAGACCTGGGTCAATGCTGGGCATTGTTTGAAACAAGGATGGACTGATTAGTCACTTCAGGGGACAATGTTAACACCTATAGGGAAAGGTGAACGATTAATAATATGTCATGCAGGTTCTTCAAAAGGGTTTGTTCCAAATTCCCTTCTACTATTTAAATCGAAAAAAACCGGTGACTACCATGAAGATATGGATCACGACAAATTCTTCGGTTGGTGTTCTGAAACTTTGCTAAATAACCTAGAAGAGCCTGCAGTAATAGTCATGGACAATGCTCCCTACCATTCTAAGCAAATTGATAAAGCTCCCACAAGCAAAGATAAAAAAGCTGACATACTTGCATGGCTGGATAGGAAAAATATTCAATCTACAACCGACTTGAAAAAATCAGAACTTTTGGAATTAGTGAAATGGCACAAGCCCCAGAACAAAAGGTATTTTGTTGATGAATTGATAGAGAGCAGAGGTCACAAAGTGATAAGGCTACCACCTTACCATTGCCATTTTAACGCCATTGAGCTTATATGGGCTCAGGTTAAGGGGTATGTTGCCGAAAACAACAAAATGTTTACTTTAAAAGAAGTTGAACGACTGACTAAAGACGGATTTAATCGAATTACTGCTGAGAGGTGGGAGCAAGTAGTGGACCACACCAAAAAAGTTATTATCGATGCATGGAATAACGAAGGACTAATGGAAGAAGCTGTGGAGGAAATGATTATATCCGTGGAAGACAGCAGTAGCTCCGAGGATGATAATTGTTCAGAAGATGATAATAGTGATGACGATCCAATGGAGGGTACCAGAGAACTTTCGTTTGAAGACTACTAACTCACAGCTATAAGTGTTTTTTATAGAGTGTTTTAATAGTGTATTTTTATGATTTATACACATATTTTATGAGCGGATTCCATAAAAGCTGAAGAACACTACAATACTTGTAAGTACCGTACTGTATTTATTATTTATTTGTCAATGCTAATAACAAGTAATTTACTAATTGTTTTTACATTTCAATTACATTATAACAGTAAAATACTGTTATAATTATGCAATATCTGGTAGACCGAGCTTTGCTCGGTAGTTTTAAACTGTAAACTATATTTCATAGTTAAATAATTAGTTATTGAGAAATTTGAATGGCATTAACAATTTCCCAGTAATTACATTGCACTTCAATTAGTAGTATTAAAGCTGATCACAAAACAAAAACAGTTTATTAACAAGAAAACAATAAATACCGTACCGCAAAAGAGTAATAAACAATCATTCAAGACTGTTATAAAAAGCATGTAGTTCAACTAAACCACAAAAGTCTGGTCAGATGTACGTTTTTGACAGATCTCCAGGTAGAAGATTAGATTAAATAAGTAGACAGATAACTAAGTATATACTTATGAGAGATTGGTGACTCGTAGTAAGTTGGCTATGTGTCAATGTGTGAGCCGTGAGCGTATGCACCACTTTCTTTGGGCTGTTACTGTACCTTGACTCGATCGCGCGCCGTTGAGCGATGTTAGTTCTAATTTTCCTATATTAACTGATTGCGGTTATATTTCGTAATATTTGAAGGTTACATACCACTTTGTATTGATGAATACAATTTTGTTATGTTTATTGTGAAAAAACACAATGAAAAAAATTATTAATAACGGAGTTAACAGTACATTCGGAAAAAATTAATAACGTCGTTAATATTAATCGTAGGAATCTCAATTTTTGATATATTGTACTAAAGAAGGTGGACTACCATTTGTCTACAAGAAATTTTTTTCCGATGCTTAACCTCTGAGTTCTTACGTAATAAAAACGATAAACCCTAATTTTTTAATTCAAATTCGTGTATTTTTTTCTTTAACTCACAATGTAAATTTATTGAAAAGAGATTTTAAAAATTAGAAAAGTTTGTTAAAAACGTCTTTAATTGATGATTAAAATACAGTTCATTAGACATTTCTCGCCCTGTATTTTACGTTTCCACGAGGTTATAAAGTGGAATGTTTTTACTACAAACTCGGTCGCCGCGCGGCCGCTCCGCCAGTCACTTTCTTTCGTTAATCAGGGTGGTATTACAATTTAGTTATAAAATCTTATTATATAAAGTTCAAACATAAGCTGGTTTTTTACAGTACGTTGACAATACTTAATGTGGCCGTGTTTCACTACGCAGAGACGAGAACAGAATGTTGCTTCAATGTCTGGAAAATATCAGCATCCAGCTTCTCAATAAAAGTTTGGTATTGATGTCCCAGGATGTAGTAGAAGTTTCAGTTCCAATCTTCGTGAATCTTCCCGGTTCTGGTGGTTACAGGTCCCAATAGAATTTGTGTAGTATTAAGACTTCGTTCGGTTGTGGAAAGTAAGGTTTGGACGTGATTCTAAATTTCTTTGTTCGTTTTTACTATATTTAATTAATTTAGCATCTCCAGGCTATGGATCGTCTTCATTTATTTACTGTTAATCTACATTATTACTCCTTTGCCATTAATGGGTTGATTAATATGTTTTGTGGAAATTCATTAAATTTATTAGTAGATCGAATTATATTTGTTGAGGAATAGCTTTGGCAGTCGATCCACTGTCCTTTTAATGGATTACTATTTTTGAATTTTCATTTATTATATTTTATTCATTAGGTTTATCTTGTATTCAGTCGTCCATGACAACCATTTCTTCTTCTGTTATTGGATAATATTTGTTATCCTAGAGTCGTAATTAGAAAATATTCTTGCACTTATTTAATAAAATACCTTAATTATTGCACACCTTGGGTATTGTTTTATTTTGATAGTGATGAAGTTCTTGTGTAATGTATGGGACCTTAACTTCATTACGTTAAAATATATATATATATATATATATATTCTATCACTTTCTGCTACAGTTCGTTTCTTGATATATATAAGTATTTGAAATTTATAAATGTATTACCTCAAGATGTTCTTTTCCTTATTTGGAACATGTTTCGAGAGTTCTTGTTCTCTCATCTTCAGCCTTCACCATCTTGTTTCTGGTGAAGTATTTGTGTGTTGGCTGCTGGATGTTATTAAGGTAGTTTGTTGGTCTTTGGTCTTTTAAAGTTGTATTATTGTGTGTGTTGTGGTATATGTTTTTGTGTATTTTCAATGTTGAGTGCTTTGAATATTGTGTCATGTTTTGTATTGATTTGTATTTGTTCTGGTATTAGTTTGTTTTGTGTTTTATGTTTGTATATTTGTAAATTTTCCCAAATGTTCATTATGGTGCCTTTGTGTGGTATATGTTTTATTAGTGATACATTGGTTATCTTTGGGAATTCGTGTCCTGTGTTTATTGCATGTAAACCTTACTCTCTAGCCATGGTAATACTAACTTTTGACCTTCCATGGGATCCCTTCCCTTCCACACATGCAATAAACACAGGACACGAATTCTCAAACATAACCAATGTATCACTAATAAAACATATACCACACAAAGGCACCATAATGAACATTTGGGAAAATTTACAAATATACAAACATAAAACACAAAACAAACTAATACCAGAACAAATACAAATCAATACAAAACATGACACAATATTCAAAGCACTCAACATCGAAAATACACAAAATACAAAAACATATACTACAACCACACACAATAATACAACTTTAAAAGACCAAAGACCAACAAACTACCTTAATAACATCCAGCAGCCAACACACAAATACTTCACCAGAAACAAGATGGCGAAGGCTGAAGATGAGAGAACAGGAACTCTTGAAACATGTCCCAAATAAGGAAAAGAACATCTTGAGGTAATATATATAATTTATACTCTGCAGCATGTGTTGCACCATCAGCATTAGTTTTTAAAACTCTTATGATATGTTTCTTCAGTAAATTATATGTTTTGTTGTTGCTCAATATTTCTTACATCCATCAGCTTTCACAATCAAGTTCTTAACATCCTGTAAGGTTTTTAATTGCTAATTCCAGTAGCATTTAACACAGTTTAACATTTTGAATGCTTGTTATAAGAACATAAACAAAAACAGGTGTAATACTGTATGAGACATAACACATGCTTGTATCTGCAGAGTAATACAGCTAAACAAAGACTGTGTTGAAGTTGGGATATAAAACAAAACTGTGAAGAAAATTGTGCCCCAAATATATTTTCTCATTGACCAAGTGTTATAGTCAAATAGTAATAAATGAACAACAGCTTTATAACATTTTAAATTTATTTAAGAGACTTTTGATTTAGAAAATTTCAGAAATTTAACTGTCACCCATTTACAAATGATTAAGATGGAATTATGCTATACACAACTGTATACTAAAAACATTGATGGAATGTATACTAATCAAATCGAGTATTATCTAAGTCAATTTGCACATGGTTTTGTAGGTATTGTTCATATTCCACAAGACACCAGGAAATTAGTAATGTATTAAGACTCACTGTAGTGCATATAACAGTGGCTCACACCCATTTCTGTAATATGTACTTTAAATTGAAGTGCCATGTTTTGTAATGAATACTGCTGGACTCTAGTGTCATAAAACCAAATTAATCAGTAAGTTTATTGTATCATATTAAAATGAGTTAGAAAATGAAACAGGTTGACTTGTTTAATATCAGGTGAATGTTGTAACTTCTGGAAATATAGTTTTGTATATACTATATATGTTATCCTTTATATTATAATAGCTTCTGGAAATATAATTATAATAGCTTCTGGAAATATAATACTTTATGCTGTATATTACACTTTACAGGTGTACTTACTATAAATATTTGGAATCTGTGCATAAATATAAGAATAAAGTTCCTATAAACATAGGTCTGAAAACATCTCATTTTCCATCTAGCCACCATTTTATGTTTTTATGAAAAAGTTTATTTCCTAAGAAGGGTTTGAGATATCTTAATGAGATTTGGAACACATTATTACATTAACATTCTTTAATAAATAAAAAATCACGGGTATTTTGTGATGATCACAAATAGTTTTTCAAATTTTAATGTTATCAGATTATAGTTTATTAAGTAAAATGTTAAGCATTTTATTGTTAACACAATAACATCTTACCGTAAATGCTGAGTACGTGATTTTTTTATGCTGATCTCTTATTTTTCCCACTATAGGAAAACTTTATTAAAGGTTAACAATTTTAACTATAACTACTTACACATCATAATTTGAATCATGGGAATGGAAATTACTTGGAATTCATAGAAAATGATAATGGCAATGTTTTCATTTATAAAGATCGTCTTTGACATGGGATGAATATCTGACATAATATCAGCAAAGCTGTAGTCTTTCTCAACAGTGTATGATAAACATTGAGTTCAGAATCAGAAGCAGTGGAATTTTACAAGCTGTCTTTAAGAAATGTAAGTGAAATATCACTTAGTTAATCTACATATGTTTTAACTTGACTCGCTAAAGTAAAGTGATTTACAAATCAAAACGTGCCATTATTAAATTTCATTGAATATTGAAATTGAAATAAATAAGGATAAATTTCAATTAATTTCATTGAAAATTGATCCTTTATTTTTTGTGATAAATTACTGTAACTGAGTTAATTTGAAAAAAAAATAGAAATATTAAAAACTTTTAAATATTAAAAAAATATTTAATAACTTTAAATGATAATTTATTTAAATTATTTGTAAATAATATTCTAGAGGAATTTAAATGAAGCGCAAGAAAAAATCAAGTAGTCATAATTTATGGGTAGGCTGTTTTCCTTAACTTGGTGATTACAAAATTTAAATGGCCACTATTTTGAAATTTGATATCACAAAATCATCATGATCTTTTATTTATTAAAGAACATTAATTTGAACACTTGTACCATTTTTATTAAGATAGTTCGATTTCTTCTTGAGATTTAAAGTTTATCTTAAAAAACTTATAAAACACAAAAGTGCGGCCAGACAAAAACTAGACTTTTCGGACATATGTTTATAGAAACTTTTTTTCTTATATTCCTGCATAGAATCTGAATATGTATAGTGAGGCCAACTTTTACACTATACTCTGTAGGCTATATTTGTAATTGTTTTTAACATACCATTCTTTTCCATCATAATTTTGACATTAACAATTTGATCCTTCTTCTCCATATCTTTTAGAGGGCTTAAAACAGTTACTAGTTTTTTTGATACCAGTGATTTCCTGTTTGTTGCAACTCTGCACCACTCTTCCTTTAGTATCTGGGCTGTGACCCTCAAGCATTAATACATCGATCTTGGCGTCCTGTATTGAGAAGCCACAGATTTAGAATTCTTGCAATGTACTCAACATATCTAGTTTGGGATGCCTGTGTTTTTTGGAGGGACTATCTGATTGGCTTGTATTTTTTGCGTTGTTCTCAAATTTCTTAAGCAATACATTCCACATTTACCATCCAGTGCTTAGCAGGCATATCACAGCTGTGTATTACAGTAGATTATAAGTAATGCTAAAAAAATGTTTGCATTTTGTAAGTATTTAGTACAGTTACAGGTGATACAAGTATTGCCTTCTCAGGTAGTTTTTTATGGTGGAGCAAGTGGGAAGATATTGCTGCTGTCCATGAAGTTTTTTTAATGGTGAATGGCTTATGTTCCGACTTCCCATGGGATGTAAACTCCTATCCTTATTTTGAGAAATGACAGACAATGAAATAATTTTCCTTTGTTAGTCTCTCTTGTGTTTATTTTTCATTAGGAAATATTTTACACATGTGACATGTCAACTGTTATTTGTCCCAACATACCTTTTTTCCATTATAAATATTTTGTTTAACTGGTTTTCATTGCTACCACTTGCAGCCTCATACTGGAAGCACCTACAGTTATTAGAAAATAGTTGATCATGAAAGGAACAGAGAAATCTAAATGAATTTTCACCATTGGACATTCCATGGTGGTTTTGTTTTTCTCATGGAGTGAGATTTTTTTTACTTTTTGACCTGAGTCTTTGATGTCTGTATCAACTTTTTTCTTCCCATCTTCTTACAACTGTAATCAGGCAAATAGTGGTTGGGCATTTTTTGGCTATATATGTCCTCTACTTTAAATTCCATGTAACTTTTCAAACCAATTTCTGCAATCACATGATCAAATAACGTCTTTCTTGCCCTTCTTGTATTAATTCTTATATTGACCTTTCCTATTTTTACCATGCTGTATATCATTGGTAATTAATTGCTTCAGTCACCAGTATTTCCTACTGATGAGTTTCCCACATTTTTTCTTATTGTTTTAAATGAACGAAGAGTGTAAAGTGCCAGAGAGTTAAAAGTACTCTCAGGATGGTGGAATAGTTAATGGTGTAGTTGAAGACAGAAACTGCCTATTAAGAAAAGCAATTGCCCTGGTAAATGGTATTTTTTGGGATAAGAATATTGCTGAAGAAAATAAAAAACATGCCTATAACATTGCTGAAGAAAGGGCATCATTACATGAAGCATGGACCCTGAAGAAAGCAACAAAAAGAGCATTAAGAGGAAGTGGATTTTAAAGGCTGTCAGAAGATTTGGAAGAGAATGTTATGTGTGTGTCTTCTCTGGCAGAGAATGTTATCTGTCCAACTGGCAGACAGAGTGAGAGAAATTGTGTTTATTATAGATGACATAAGGAATAAACACTTAATCTGGTTCAGACATATACGACAATTGACTGAACAGACTCCTAAATCAGATCCTAATATGGGAACTGAAAGGAAAGAGAAGACTAGGCAGGCCGATAAGAAGCTGGAGAGAAAGTATAGACACAGAATGGAGAGACAGAGGATTCAAGGATCATGTATAGAATGAAGGGGATATAGATGGAGACTGGAAATTGGAAAACATACATAAAAAGGAACAGATTTTATGTATCATCTTAAACACTGCATCAGTCCTCAGCCTGTCTGGGTAGCTTTCTCTTCCAGCATCATGCTCAAAAAGCCTGTTATCACTTGTATAGAGCCATGGCATCTGTTCGCAAAATTTTATAAAATTTTGTTTAAGCCCAGTGATTCTTTAGGTTAGCAGCCTCTGTTTTTCATAAGAGTTATCTTTGAACTGTTTCAGATATTTGGTGGCAAAAAAGCGTGCACTCAATATTAGACATTTTACATGAGAATAATTTGATTGAATTTTAACAATTTAAAATGCCAGAATTCTGCCAGTGGTATATTAGATTATTTCTTCTTCACCTTTCAGTGGGCATAGCCTGTTAGCAATCTTGAGTTTCACAGAAATGTATCTGATAATGAAGACTTGCCCACAGTACTTAGTTTGTCCTTTATAATTCTTCAAGTTTTGCAGCCAGTCCGTTGATTAGCAACTTCTTGTGTTGCTAACATGGATGCAAAAATCTTATATTTTGCTGTGGAGCTGTGCGATTAAAACTGATAATATTCTTGTCCTGTTGTCCTGGGATACATGACAAAATTGGATTCAATCAGATTGGCATATAATGAAAAAATATAACTATGATGAATAGTAATATTACTTGGTTGGACAGATGGAAGGAAATATGTATCATAATTTTTGCCATGTTTTGTTGAGTTACTGAAGTGTTAACATTAAAGGGACTTTTCTCCTGTGGTGATTGTTGGTATATTTTAAGGCAGAATTCACTTGAATTTTTTTCTATTAATCATACACACTTATTTAATACCCTTGTATGAAATATAGGCCAACATAAAATTTAAAAAGTTTATGTTGTCACTGTGATTCGGATTGGATTGTATAGAGATTGGCCTGAATTACAGAGTGCTCAGCAGTCTACCTCCATGCTTCACCCATTTGAATTATGAGAAACGTCTGAGACAGTTAACAGTAAAGTGACAACGAAAACCAGTGCACAAGCCAGGGTTCAACAAAGGGAAGAGGGAAAGGTTTTTAATTGTTATGTTCTATTAGGATAATCAGTAATTTAAATGTAATTAAAATTTTATTAGTGAACGTTTATTGACTTGATAGCATTGAAAATAAACATTGAAATTAATTATCATAGTGATCGGTTGGGATAAGTGATTGTTTTTCTGCGTTATTAGTATACAGTAGTTGAGTCGCTTGAACAATCCACATCGCCTGTTTTAATAGATAGCTGTTATCGTGTATGCTTAATCATAAGTTGTAAACAATGCATTGCATAAAAAAAGGTTTTGCATGCCAGTTCGTGCATAAATGGTTTTTGCTGTACTATTTGCTATAGTTTTATCATGACTACATCCAACTCATTAATGTCTGTTTGCTTCTGTTAAAGCATAAAAACAATTTGTCTTGTTACTGTAGTGTTTGTCTATGCTCATTTTTCTTCAGTTGAAAGTTAAATGTAATCATGCATGACTGTAATCTAAACACCATGCGAATTTCCCCATGACTCTGCTGCTGATTGGTATACAGTCTCTGTTCTTTACATTAAAAGACTTCATGTCAATATGGTCTGTCCATCGCTGAGCCCTACCTGATTAGCTTGTTTCTGGATTTCCAAGTATATCCACCGTATCAGAGTGATTCATCCAACTGCAGTGTTTTAACACATTTTGAAATAAGTTTTATAATTGGAAAGTGTATAATCACATTGCTTTGAACATTCATCATACTGTGAGTCCATATTATTGTTCTTCAAATTTGCATGTCATAATCAAATATTGTGGATGTACTGGTTTTTTTATTCATTCATGCTTTCATATAATTGAAAGCACTCTTAGTTCTTATGCTTCCCATAGTGTTCACTTCCTTAGAAGTGATTTAGCTATTTAGTACAATGTGATCCAGCAAATTGTGTTTATAAAAAAAAAGATGCAGTATGTAAGCAGTTATCATGATTTTGTTAAGCATTAACTATTGCCCATATTAACTTCACATTTTGATGCTTTCTTGTTTTTTTGTTCAGTGAACATTTGTTTAAAGAAATTTTGTTCAAAGTGACCATTTAGGGTGGGGGTTTTCCCCATTTCCCCTCCATGAATCTGCGCCTGAACTATACAGTCCTTTTGGAGAAGTTAAGTAGATAGTATATAAACAATTGTTGTTTGTAGATGAAGTCAAGTTTCAGCAATTTCTCTAAAGTCACATTATTTTTGTCACATATTTGTATGCAGCAGTCACAGATCCACTACTCTAAATATTTAAATAATAGGAATTGAACATCAGGAATATGTGTTTGATTTCAGTAATAAAAACGGATTCTTTAATTATTCCGAAGTCACCGATAGAATCTCCAGTATTACTTGTAATTGCAACTTGTGGATCTGCACTATTCCCTGTGTATTCATGTATCAACTGACAGTGCTATTTTATATGGAGGTCCTGTTGATTTTTTATTTTAGTATGATGGAAACGTGGAATGACTAAAATATAGTGCTTGACCTGAATAGTGTATTAAATGGGACTCGATTGAATTGATACAATACATTAAAAATTGTTAATGTGCATGCATGCGTCATGCATGAATGAGTGTGCAAATATTTGATATAGTATTGCCATATTTGAAACTTAATTTTTTCCATAAACATTCAGTATTCTGTAGAAATGTTTTTATTCGATCATTTGTTTAACTTAGCTGGTAATTTCATTGTTTTTTTATTTTATTTTGAAACAATGATTTCCCTATACAGATAATTTTTCTGAAATATAAGAAGTGAACTGTTAACTTCGTAGGCTGCATCAACTTCATATGGCACATGATTTGTAAGTTTGAATTGATGTGCTAGTGCAGCAATGCACATGTAATCTTATCAGTTACTGATATGTGCAGTCCACTGTCAGCCACATCCATCACATTGTGAATGCATATGACTTAGAGACTTATTTAATGATCTGGCTGGTATATTACTTCATAATATCCTGTTTAGTCTGAAAATAGACTTATCAAGTAGGCTACTGGTCACACACATAGATATTGAGGATACAATTTTATGTTTTCTGCACATAGTTGTGATATTAACATAATTATGTTATTACTAGTACCTTCATGAGTTCATCACTTTAGTTTGTTTGTCTCTAATGAGTAACTACGACCAATTTAAAAACTGTATTCCAATCTTTCAATATATGCTCGATGTATTATCCTTAGCCTTGCTTCAGACGACAAACCTTCAGGCATTACTTGCAAGAACTGTTTTGTCTTTCTTCGTCTACTCTGTTTGCATGTCCTAGCCATTATATCATTTGGACACTTGTTTATAAATGACATGTATTTCAATATTTAATGCAGTACAAAACTCCTTTATATAATAAATATTAGCTTTAAAAATGTTGAGTTTTTTTCTATTGACAGAGAAAACAAGATAACAACCATACATTCTCTTTATAGCAGCCAGTAATGTGTTGGTGGGGTGGTTACTAAGTTTTGATATTGTAATAGAGCAAAGTTTGCAGCCTTTGATTGTGACACTGTTTAATCACCCATGATGTGCTGTACATAGATTTCTTAGTATAAAAGTAAATATCACCTTTCATGAAAACTGTTTCTTTGAAATTAAAAATTATGAGTATAATGTATGCCTACCTATATTGGGCCCTGTTGGAATCAACGACACGTGTAAATCCAGTGAAGTCTTTCCATGATTCACCCCGGTGAAGTTTGGGAACACTGTGTGTGTGTGTGTGTGTGTGTGTGTGTGTGTGTGTGTGTGTGTGTGTGTGTGTGTGTGTGTGTGTGTGTGTGTGTGTGTGTGTGTGTGTGTGTGTGTGTGTGTGTGTAATTTCATATATCACACAAGATACAGAGTACTATGTGTTTCAGTTGTGATAATTTTATATTATGTGAGATGGTGTAACGTGATGAAGGATGCTCAAAGTCGGGTTTTGCAGTTAAGTTTGTTGTCGAAAGTTCCTACACCCACCTGAAACGACCTTAGCTTAGTATAAACTGACAAAAAACTTCTTCATAGCCTCATTCATATTCCACACCAACTCAGTTAAAGAGAACTTGATGATATCAAATTAACATCGTGTTTCGCGTGATGTCAAATACAGGTATAGGTATATTGTGTATATTTACCTTAAAGACCCAGAAAATACCAGTTTTCAATATTTTTGCTTGTAAATAATTTTATAAATTCTCAAAATTAGAAAATGTGTCTTGTGGACACAACAGGTACCTTCTGGTGAATTTTTCTTATGCCAAGGACCATTTTTTTTTTTACTTTGGTTGCAGAGCAGAGTTTTTATAAAAATTTATTTTAAATACATTCATGTGTCCATCCTATGTTGATAATTAAATCATAATGCCATTTCAAGAGTCACAAACATGAATACAAAACCTGGGTGAATAACCATGTCATGTTTTAGTCAAGTTTGTACTTTCATAAGGATGAAATTCAGTTTGATTTTTATTTCCCCATTGTTATCACGCATTTTGTTTACAAAAAAATCAGCGTATACTTTTAAATGTTTAAAAATGAAAATTTGTATTAAAAGAGAAAACATTTTTGTTTCTCATAACATTATATTACATGTCTACTTGTCACAATGTTGGTAAGAGCTTTTAAATGAACAGTGCTTAAACTTTTTATGGCTGTGGGGTATGAAAGTATGGCACAGCAGATTTTCAACAATTTTTGAAAACTTCAAAAATTTATAAACAAATTAACTACATTTAAAAAAATTTGAAATCTATTATTTTTTATTTTGATAGCCACATACAAATTGTTAAGCAAACTAAGTTTGTAAAGTTTTATCCAAAATTGATTTTACTTGCAATTCCTTAGTAGTGGGTCTGTATTTAATGACAAAAACTCTGTCTATTATTTGATTATTATTCTCCGACCTCATGTATTTTTTTTATAACTCATATTTTACATACAGCATTTTCTTGTGTATATTTCAAAATACTAATATTTAAATTATGTTGCCAAAAGAATGTATTCAAATGACATGTGTGGCCAGATTTCGAAGTATGCAATGTTGATGATTTGAATGAACAAAGTGTTGTGTAATATTTAATAGTAATCAATTAAGTCAACTCTTATGTTATGCCTAATGGCATACCCCTGCTTCATCCCAAGAGTTGGTTTTCTCCACGAGTGATTTTTAAGTAATTCACTAATTTGGAACGTTGTAGTAAACAAAATTGTAAATTAAGTGAAAACATTTTTTTTTTTTTTTTTTTATGAAAGTTTCAGATTATTTGTCATATGTACCTATTATAAGAGATAATTTAATAGATAGTCTTGGCAAGAAATTGCTTAATATCGTTAATAAATATGTGTCTGTATATATTTCTTGTTGTAATCTAAATCTGGTGGTGGTGAGATTGTCCTTTCAATTGCCCCATAGGTAATATTCCTGAAACCTTTCAAACTAATTTGTGCCGCTCTTATATAACCTAAGTGTATAATTGTTGAAATAGTTATGCTTTAAAGAAATATATGTTTATATAATTTGAATACCTCTTAAGTAAACACTGTAGATGCCAGATAAACATTTTTTTAGCATTTGTTAAAAACAGTATGTAGGGGAGAACATAATAATAAGAGAAAAAGGGAAGCATGATGATTTCAATTCTAAAGTTAAACTTCAACAAAATTTAAAAAGTTCGTGGATAAAGGACTTTTTTAAGTATCAGAACTTCAAAAAAAAGGAGGAAAAATTGTCGCAGTAGCATTCTATCGTACAGGGTAGTCGGAGAACATAGTGTGATTTTCCATGTGAAAACATTTTTTTGTGCATAGGATAAAAAGAGAAAGCCTGTTAGGAGAAGCGTCAAGTAACATTTGATTTTTTCATTTATTTCTATTTGTTCAAAGTTACGATGCTCAGATTTTGCTGTGCAAGAATGATTAAAAAAATTAACAAATGTGATTTTCTCTGGACATGTAGAATTTACAGAGTTTGCAACAAACCCTGATTTTAAAACCTACAAAATAATGTTCATACAGAACACTAAAGTAAAAGTAAAATCAATTTTCAAAATGCTAACGTCTTAATTTTTAAATAGTTTTGGCTATTTGTTTATTGTACTACTTTATCAATAAGCTTATTGTACACCCCTGTCTGCAAAAAAAGGTAAATTATGTTAAAATGCTACCAAATCAGAATTCTCGTATTACCAGTTTTTGCCGACCCTTGATTTTTTTGTCATATTTTTGTCACCACATAGTTTATACTAAGAACACGTTCCATCCTCCCCGCAAAACATGTTAAATTAAAATGTTGGCATTGGCTATTGTAAGACACAAAAATACAAAAATGTTAAACAATGTCCAAATTAAACCACTAACTCAGACATAAGCTTTTTTTTTCAAGAAGAGAACCTTTTTTTTTGAACCTAAGTTTTTTCAAGAGATATACAATAGATTATCTATAATTTGTTATTTTTTTCAAAATTTTCAAGTTATTTATAAATTTATTATAATTTTTTCTCTTATTTTTCCATCTCTTAATATTCCTTCGCCCCTGCTAGTCTAAATATAAATATAATGAATTTGCTTTATTTATTTACTTTTAATAATGTCTCCCTTATTGAAGTGGCTAAGACATTGATTTGTTTACCACAGGGGACTCATTAGTTGCATGAGTCTCATTAAAATGGTTTCAAGTAATAAAAAAAAGTGAAGGACATGTTACAGTGTTTTTTGCAAGAAGTATTCACTTATATTTTGTTTTAGGGCAGAATTTTCATATATCTGTTTTGATATCTATCGTTATTTCAGGTCAACCACAAGTAATCAAAGTACAAACAGCACAAAGCAAACAGATGGTTACATCAGGGATTAGGCCATTAAACACCCAGGCTGTCAGGGCAATAATCAAACCTAACACGGACGGCACTCAGGTAAGATTTGACTGAAGTACTTTTGCATATGTATTTTGCATCTTCTACAAATGCACCATCAGTAAGGTGACTTACAAAACAGTGCTCTAGTGGGAGAAAAGTGTCTACTACAATTTCTGTTTGTGTATATGTGTTTTTATGATTGGTATGATATGATAACGGTACTGTACTGTATTCCTAGCTGTATGTGCTGATTTAAATTGTACACCTCTGAGAGGTTCATATTATCGAACTGTGCAGTTTTGAAATGTTAACACAATGGAGGGACTGACTGGAGTGTACAGCAAAGATGTGCTGCTTCTAGGCCAAGCCAAATGTGTTGTACTTTTCTCACAGCAATACAAAAAAGTGTTTCAGTAAAAAAAATTATTTTATAGGGGGTACAGCAGATATAACAAAGGCTATAGATTGTAACATTACAACTCTAATAGGTTTTCATTATGAATGAAAGTTTTATAATTTAAAACAGCATTTTCAGAAAGTGGTTTCAACTAAGAAACTTTTGCTAGTAAACGTACTTCTTTTTCCTTCTCTGGCACACAACCCTGAATAGAATTTGGTGTCTTGTGTTATAGACAGCAAACTCCTATCCTCAGTAACTCGTTTCCGTTGTTCTCACAAGTCTTCTTCTTTCTTCATTGGCCACCTCTTTCTTGGTATTGCTCTTCTGGTTTCAGGTGGTTTCCACTTTGTTATTCTTCTGGTATATATATTAAGGCATTTAACTCTTTTAAGTTCATCCTAATTTTCCAAATACTTTTGTCAGTGTCTTTCATTGAAGGCTTCTGAAATCTTCCTATTTTTATATAGTGTCTGTGTTCACTATGACCACCAGTTACCACCAGTATTGTGAGAATTCTGTCTGTTACAAATTTTGAATTGCAACTTAATATTTTTAGATATTAATAGTTGTTAACAAAGAAGTATTTGTTTCATTTTCCGATTCTGGCTGTAATTTCTGTTATACGATTATTTGTATTTAACAGAGTCTACCATAGGAGATTTTTTGTACAGGACTAGTCTCTATTCAAACAAAATTGTGTTTTCACTTTCTGCTTGTGACAATAGATCTTTAGTTTTGTTTTCATTCATTGTGAATTCAACATTTCATGTTTCAACTTTGATTCTCTAGTTCTTTCAGTTACTGGTTAGTGGATGTACACTTACAAATACATAGCTGTATCCTGCTATAGTAAGATATCTGGATCGGTCATATTTACAGAAGGCAGTTAAAAAGGAGGCATATATTAGAAAGAAATCTAAAATAATCATGTAATATTGTTTCTAATAATTGTTACCTAAGGCTTTCACGGCATGTGCCAACTCTGTTGATATTTGATGTACTTATGTGGGCTATTAAGCTGTGGTCCACTACTGCTGCATCAAACAGACGTTTTGGCCCCCACCTGTTGTAGACCATCTTCAGTGACCCAAGAAAATGATTCGAGAATTGTTATGTATCTTTTGCCACAGTTCTGCGGTTAACTGGTAAAGATCCGTACCAGTTCTCGAGTCGTTTTACACTGAAGATGGCCTCCGACGGTGGGGCGAAAACATCTGTTCAGTGTGGCAATAGTGGACCGTGGCGTAATAATAACCCAGAGAGAGGGATGTCAACCAACTTGTTTGTAATTATTTTTTTTGCTTTAACAAAAAATTATTTTTAAATGCTACAAAAGTAAGTAACAGTATTACTGCTACTGACATTCATTGTTAAGACAATGGAGTTTTGCATATTTTGCTATTCACTATATCATATGTTAGTAAGACTTAAGATTTGTCAATTAAAAAAATAGACTTCTGAAGTGAAGGTGGGAACATGTTTATAGGAACACAGACCAGCATATCTAAAATATAAATGTTTCAGTTATTGTATTGTTTTATTGAAGTAAATATATTTTTAGTTTTTCAATTTTTGTAAATTATTGTGAATTGATATTTTATGTAGCTAGTTCCTTTAATTTTTTTTATTGAAATGTGTTCTTAATGTTACTGAAATAAATGGATTTTTTGAAATTTTCATTTCTATTACACCGTGGAACCTGTTAAATGTTAAAGAATGATATTCAATATGTAAGAGAGTAAATATTAGACTTCTTCAGTTATATGAATTGCACTGTGTATTCATGATGTTTTCATGATTACTAATTAGTTCTTTAGGCCATTTAACTCCTTTTCAGATTGTTACTAGGCCACCCTATGAGGATGAGCTAAATCTGGGTTCTTGAAAGGATAATTGGTAGCAAAATGTAGTTTGTTACTGTATTTAAAAGTGGTTTCTGTGAGCTCCCATATAGGTTTTGGTGGAAACATTTGGCCAGGATACTACTCTACTGTTGTTACATTTATGTTTATGTTTTGTTGAAGTAATGACAGTTTTGCATGAAATTCCTGTACTTTTAAAATTTAATTAATAGTATTTCTGAAAATATTAATTGAAGTCTTGTGTGGTCACATTTCATAAGCACTTTTGTGTTTGAGCATTGTAAATGTTTCATATTGCATTTGTAGTGATAATTAATAGTACTGAATAAGTCTGTATACTACAGTAATCTGACATTTACACTGTCTGTTGTCTACTGTAATCTTTCATTTATTAATGGACTGCACAAAAGAAAAAAAAGAAAATCGTGTGAGTTTTTACACGGTTATGTAAAGTGCTGGAGTTTATTTTGCTGTCGTTTTATGTTTGGTGGGTAAAAGCAACACTAGAGACTGGTTTTTTGGTGAGGCAGATGGTGCCCCTATTTACTCTTCCTTTTATGTCCCAATTTCACCCTATTCTTCCACACAGTGGAGTGTAAACATAATATTCATAATGTGTTCCGCAGCTTGTACAAGGTTCACCTTTTTGGTGGCTCTCCCATGCCCTTTTACATTATTTGTAACCCTATCTCTTTGGTTTTGTATGAGTAGTCGTTTAAAATTCCAGCTTATACATTTATAGCCACCCCAGTTCTGTGTGTTAGTGTGTGTGAACGTGTTGTATGTTATGATATACAACACTGTAGTATTGTATAATGTATACATTTATACAACTAAATATACTAGTTGAGGAAGTATCGCAGAAAAGTCTGATTGACGTGTCACTCTTGGCATTATTATTTTTTAAAATTAAAAAACAAATTTTGAAATCATAAGACAAATTGATATTTTATTCAAGTATACTGTTTCTGTATCACTACATGTGTAAGTAAATACAGTTTTATTGAATGTGCCTCTGTAATGAAAGTAGGGCAATTTATGCTATAAGGGAACTTATGCTGGTAAACAGATTATCATATTAACAAGTAGTCTAATGCTTAATTTGTATTTTGGTAATTATTATTTTGCCTTTTTTTTATTTGACCCTTTTCTAGTTTCTGATGTTAGTGCTTAGTTTCAGCTTTTGCAAAATTTTATTTTTTCAAATTCTTTCATTTTATTTTGCTTGAAACAGTTTCTGTTAAGATGTCTGAAATTTAGCGTAAGCTACAATTCTGTATTTTTTTTCCAAAATGTATCAGAATGTGCGCATTGTTTGGAAGAAAATGTATGAAAGGTGACTCACCTTTTCTATTTCTTCTTTATTGTCTCTGGTAAAATTTAGTAGGTAAACCACATTTTACACATCAGCTGACTGAATCGGCTGAACAAGTTGTTATAATGTTTTCACTATGTAGATGTTATATTTTTTTTATTTAACCCAGTATTTTATCGCAGTTCAGTTATTTGTTAATATTCTTACTTTTAAAAATGGCTGTAGTGTAGTTTTTCTATACAAGTCTAAAAGAACATCTGAATAAGCTGTCCTGTAGTTAACAGTTCAGATGTGTGTGTTCATTGAGTTGTAGATTATATGAAATAATTTTATTGAACAAGAATGATATATTTCATGTCTTGTTTGGAAATTGTTTCAGCCAATATACAGTTTATTTTCTTGTAGTCTCTGTATCTCCTCATGGTACACTATTATTGTGAACCAGTCTTTGTTTGATGATCACTGTTCCATCGTAACAGTGAGTCAGGACTAATTTTGACTCTAAGCTTTTGCTTTGTTTTCAGATATGAAGACAACATGTGTAATATGAAATATCTTGTTTGTTAATAGTTAATCCTGCCCTTTTATATCAGTTTCCTGACTGAATTTAAACAGTTTGCCAGTATCTATCCTTGACATGTCCCAAAATATGACCTGCAAGTCTTGTCTTGCCTCTTACTCAGAGTCATCTTTGTGTCCTGGTTTTTCCAGAATATCTTTATTTCATAATTCCTAGCAATTTCTATGACACCATAATTTAAATCCACTTCTTTCTAGTACCATTATTAACTGGCAGTCACTTCCATAAAACTTTGGGCTGTGTGTATGTTATTTCTAAATATTTCTTCTTCAACTCTAATTCAGTATTTGATTTTAACATCTCTCTCTTCTGGAAGAAAGCTCCTGTACTTTTTGGTGTAGGGAGAAGTTAATTCCACAACTGGTATGATATTGTGTAGTAGTGTTAATTTGATTGTCACAGATATCGAGTCAGGCCACAGCAATACCATGTGAGCAAAACATGAAGCTAACATTAAAATGTGAGCACAATAAGATAGTAAACTTTTTCTTCTTTGTGTGGTATTGCAGTCAGTTATGGCCCGTAACCTCTTTAGGGCTTTTAGCTAAGCTAATCTTTTTTATTCTAGGAAGAAGTAGCTAACCGTCTGCTCAATCCCTCTAATGAATACTGTTTCCCCTGTTCTTGTCTGCTCCAATCCAGCTTCCCGCTGGGATTGGTTACTGCGGTCTTCCACACGGAAGACAATAAATGGGTTATTGAAAACATACGTGGGACCAACTTGTTGATATGAATACTGGACTGAACAGGAAATGAAAACAATTAATTGAAGTGAAAAAACAAAAGGAGACAGACTTCTATGATATCTTAAACAAACTGGACCATTGCAAACCATAAGGATCAAATTAGGTCTCTTTTCAGAATGTACAAGTAATTGTACTACTCATGTATTTGATCTCTTGCTACTTTCATATGTATTGTCACCATCATCCTCATCACAAGATCGTGAAAACGATAAACTGGAGAGTCTCTACGACCTCGTTATGACCTGAGGATGGCACCCATTGAGTAGTCAAAACTTTTGGCTGAGGTTAAGTCAGCACCTGAGACCAGTTTATGGTAACTGCTGAAACCGCAATCAACTAACTGGGCTGATAGCCCAGGAAGTCTTAAAAGTAATGATTCTGTGTGTGTAAACCTGCTCATATTTATAATAATCAGTATTGTCATTGTCATTGTCAGTGCCATTAAAATGATAGTAATAATATAATAAAAATTATGATAATAATTATTATAATTAGACAGTACTTATAATAATATAATAGTAATTAATAGTACATAATATAATAATAATAAACACAATAAAATTCACTGTGCAGGTGTGTGTGTGTGTGTGTGTGTGTGTGTGTGTGTGTGTGTGTGTGTGTGTGTGTGTGTGTGTGTGTGTGTGTGTGTGTGTGTTTACAGTAATAAATAATAATTGTAATTATAGTAATAAATATTGCAATTATGATAGTTATTTTTGTGATGTAACATTCTAGATTATAAAATGGAACAAGAAATATGGGTTACAGGTAATGTAGTTTCAACATGTGGTCGCTATTGTTGTGTCTTCTTAGTTTTCTTTATTAATTCATACTGTTACAGCAAGAGCTAAAACATTCCTGCATGTAATTCATTATCGCTCTTCCCTTCCCCACAACTTGTAAGAATGAAATCTTGGCTGTGTGCTTAGGCACAAAAGATTTGGTTTGTGTGGACAAGAGTATGCTGAAGAGCATTGTTATATATATTGGTGTTTCGATTTGTTCTTTTACATATTCCTGAAAAAATAGTTGTTGCCATGAAAGTCTACATAATATTACATTAAAAATTGTATATACTTGTGTATTTGAAATATCTGCCAGGCTGTTCGGCTGTGGTCCAAGGTTTACATTCAAACCAAACGTTTCAGCAGCACCTCTGGCTGCCATCTTCAGTGGATATTCGAGTGACCCTAATGCGGGGTGTCGTTCATCAAGCCCACAGTTCTGTGGTGAAGGCTGCCTTAACAGGTGTCTTCAGTGTGTGTGTGTGCGTGTGTGTGATTTATAAAATTTGTATTAATTTTTATTAAGTGTTTATTTTATGACATTTTTTGTTTTAATGTTTTAATACATAGAGTTTTTAGGCTTCTGTAAGAGAAAGCTGTAATAACCAATTATCTGTTGGAATAATGTCTGAAGTCTGTTAAAGTAAATTCGTAAAAGTAAATTACTGAATCAAAATAGGTGCACTTTAAGAAATGTCTAGATATTACAATGTTACAGCAATTTAGTATTTCGTTTCTTTGTAAGAAATTAGCATTCCTTGTGTTCTCAAAGGAATCAGCTGCTGTCTGTTAGCAAGCACCTGGGAGTTGATACTTTATTCATGTCAAATCGTTTCAAATATTTATGAGCGTTGTTTCTGGTACTTACCTCATTACATGTTTAATGAGCCACTTTGTTGTTTTGATCCCTTTTACATTTTGTATTCAGACTTGGTGTATGTGTGTGTGTATATCCTGTGTGTTTTCATAATGATACGATTTGCTGCAATTTTGAGTTGTTATTTATTTATATTCTAAGGAAAACAGTACACCAGGTTATTGTTGTTAACGAGTAGGAGTATAAGGATTCATTTCCTTCCCTTATTTACTAGATTTTCCTAACATCGTGGTGGTGGTTGTAGATATACGTATAAAAAGTATATTTTGATTTTATAAAATTGTTCAGCTCTGGAAGGAAAATAAATTATTTATGTATGTTGCATCTTAGACGCTCTCGAAGCAATCTTAAGTTAGTTTTAGAACGCTAGTTGTTGAGTTAGCTGGTGAGAAATGAAATAATTAAGTGGACTGTATACGTTTGTTGGAGTTAACCATTTATTGAAATTATTAGAAAATAGTTGCTGGCGCGTGCAGTTTAGCGCGGCATAAATGCCTGAGAATTAAGATAGAATTAAATATTGAAAACCCATAATCGTGTGTAGACCGAGATCGCCTAAGTAATTATCGCATGATCATGCCAAAATTTAGAAATGTTGAAAATAATGTAGCCGCGGCTGGCGAACTGAGGCGAGTTGCCCGTCTGGAGTCTTGCAGGTAACTAACTAACTTTGACTGCTGCTAGCCTGAATCAAGCCGGCAGCAGATAGCGGGAAGAGAAATGACGTCACTGCACGCAACTGCAATGCGGATATTACAGTACAAAGTTTGACCATACTGCCCGCCAAAATCGGGCGATTTTGCAACTTATGTCATTGTGTGACTAGTACATAATAATTGACATTACATGACACCAAAATTCAATAATACATAACAATATGATTGACATATCAAATTCATGTAAGGACACATAATACATAATGATTTACGTTACATACTAATAGAATAATGATAATAAAATTCCATAACACATAATAACATGATAATGATACAATAAGCAGACAGACATCATAGTTGGCAGTACATAACAATAGGATAATGATCCAAAAAAAAAAATTCAAAAATATATAACAATATGATAATATAGTGATAAAGACATAATACCTTACATGCATAGTATTAGAATAATAATCCCCAAAACATTCAAAAAATATATAACCATAGAATAATACAATAGTAAAAGACATATAATTCATATGCATGATATTAGAATAATAATCCCCAAAAAATTCAAAAATATATAACCATAGAATAATACAATAGTAAAAGACGTAATAATTGATATAATAAGCATAACAATGTAAAGCATGTGATCGCCCGGGGAATGTCCCGGGCATGAAGCACGATAATGCGATAAAGTTCAGATCACTGATACGTGTCGCATGAACGCTCATGCGATTAGTCTGAGGCCACTGGAAGTGGACATAATTTATGAATGGGCCGACGTAGGATACCGTTTGCGATGCGAACGTCCGCGACGCGCACTATTGAATCCTGACCCGAATAGACTTGAGGGACTACCCCGCGTTTCCACTGCAGTGGGGGGAAATTGTCTACCAAAATAAGGACAAGTTGTCCGGGAGCCAGATTTTTTGACGGGATGCGCCATTTGTTGCGTTGTTGCAACTGGTGCAAATAATCCTTCGACCACCTTTTCCATATAGACTGGGTGAATCTCTGGAGCAGCTGCCATCTTCCCAGACGACCCATATTGACTTTGGAGTAGTCAGGTTCCGGGAGTGCAGTGACCGGAGAACCAACCAGGAAGTGCGCTGGAGTTAAAGGTTCGGGGTCCCTAGAGTCATTTGATATGGCGAACAAGGGGCGTGAGTTAAGGCAGGACTCTATTTGAGTTAGGATAGTGTAATACTCCTCAAACGTAAGAATGGTTCCGCCGACAACGCGCCGCAAATGAAACTTGACGCTCTTGACTCCACTTTCCCACAGGCTACCGAACTGAGGTGCTGAGGGGGGGATAAAGGACCATTTGATGCCTTGGGGATTGGTAAAATCCTGGGTGGTCTGTTCAAATCCATTAGATTGAAAAAGTTTGTATAATTCGTGAAGTGTACTACTAGCACGACGAAAATTTGTACCATTGTCGGAGAATATCTGATCAGGGATACCTCTACGAGCTATAAACCGTTTTAAGGCTGCTATGAAAGCGTCTGAGGTAAGATCTGAGACTAGTTCAAGGTGAATGGCCTTAGTGGCCATGCATATAAATAGAGCAATATAAGCCTTTGACGTCGATTTGGAACGCTGCCTGCCATGACGTATAAATACGGGACCGGCTTAGTCGACTGCAGATTGAGAAAATGGCTTAACAGGAGTAACCCGGGAAGAGGGTAATTGACTTGAACCCCTAGCACGGAATCGAAAACAAGTGATACATTTGTGTATTACTGATCGTATATAAGATTTATCATTAATTATCCAATATTTCTGCCGTAGAGAGTACCGAGTCAATTGTACCCCAACCTGTAGTAGACGAAGATGCTCGCCTTCTATGATAAATTTGCTGAGATGAGAATGCGGGTGGAGTATGATTTGGTGTTTGCTCTCATAGGTAAGCTGGGAGTGCTGAAGGCGTCCGCCCACGCGTAATATCCCCGCATTGTCCAAAAAGGGGTTAAGTGAAAGAATTTTACTATTATTAGGGATGCAGCGTTGTGCCTCTAGTTCCTTGATTTCGATGCTAAAGTGCGATCGCTGGGACTGGCGATTAAAAACCAAAAGTGTACCATGTAACTCATGGGAAGTTAAAAAGGAAGTGTCACTATCAGCTATGGGGAGCCAATGAATCGACGGCAATACGAAAATACACGAAGGAGTTTTGAAAGCGAAGAGTAGTTTTCAAAATAACTAGACGTAGATGAAGCGAGAATCAATGAGGTTTGGACCTGCTTACGTTGTTCCTGCTCAAGATCGGGATGAGTGCAGGGTGAATGGGCATCGAAGGCACTGGTGGGCCATGATGATGACTCATGGGACAACCAGGATGGACCATACCACCGTTGTGGGTGACCGTGTAAAACCCGAGGGAGACAACCACGCGATCGAATGTCGGCTGGGTTGTCATGTGACGAGACATGATGCCAGGTACCCTTTGCAGTGAGACGCTGAGGTGGGGACACCACAAATCTACCATCATTATTGCGGAAAGTGTTAGCGACAAAATGACTTTCACATTCCGAGTCCTCAACGGAGGGAGCACGAGCAGTAACGTCCTCTAAATTCCAGAAGTCCTTTAGTTGCGAGGAAATGGAATTATTATCTTCGCATGCTATGAATGACGAGACAGGCTTTGTCATGTCGACATTAAAGGGCAAGTTACCCGCAAGAATGAATCCCAATTTTGTCTCCTGTATTATGGGAAAGTGTGGGCTGCGGATGAATTTGACAGGTTCAATTAATTGTAAATAGTACTGGGCACCAAGTAATACGTCGATTTGCGAAGAAAAGTTCAGTTGCGGGTCAACTAGGAATATGCCTTTTGGTATATTTAGGGATGAGATATCAAACGATTCCGCAGGAAGATTATTCGTAATACTGGGAAGCACAGCGCAATGCACATTCAAACTAAAATTCTTATAACGAGAATGCAACCTTACCCTAGTACTGAAGTCAGCTTGAGATAAGGAATTGTTTATACCAGTGATGGGTAATTGATATTTAGTTAGTTTTAGACCCATGCGACGTGCGAAACTCATGGTGCAGAAGTTAGCTTGCGATCCTGAGTCCAATAAAATCCTTACTGGGTACTTCCTACCGGCATGGTCAGTTGTCATGCAGACAGCGGTGGATAATAGAATGGATTTGTTTGTTTGCAGTTTCAGTGAAAATTGATTGTTCCTACTCGAAGCGTTATTGCCTGATATGTGGATCATTGTGTGGTGGCGTTTAGCGCATGTCCTGCAAGCAAATTTGGAAGGACAGTGTGCGAGATCATGGCCTGGACGTATGCAATTTAAGCAAAGTTTATGTTTAATTAAAATATTTTTTCGTTCAAGGGGAGATATAGCCACGAATTGTGGGCATTCAGAGAGGCGGTGTTTACCACGACACAGCTGACAAATGTTATTGCCGATATGAGAATGGAATGTTGACCTAGTAAGATCGGCCGGTTTAATAGCTTTGCGATAGGGAGTCTTATCGCTAACTTGTATTCTATTTACTGAACTGGGCGAGGCACCGACGTTCTGCATTAATTGCCTTCTACTATTTAAAAATTTATTAAAATTAGGAAATCGCTCGTCGGACAGCCTTCCTTCCATAGCCTGCATGTCTGGTTATCGAGTTTTTGCGTTAAATATTGAACGAAAATGATTTCAAAGGTATTTACCGGTAAATTTAATGAATTTAAAGCATTTATATTCGCGGTGATCTCGTCAATGAATTTGGAAATGCCAACCATGGACTCTTGTGGGATGGACTTCATGCCCAAGACATTCCCTATATGATAGGCCGATACAGTTAATTTGCTGTCATACCTGGCCCTCAATAGATCAGTGGCTACCGCATAATTGTCATGGGTTATTGGGAGAGATTTTATTACATTTAAAGCTTCGTCTCTTAATGAAGAGTGTAAATAGTGTAATTTCTGAATGTCCGTCAGGTCAGTTCTGACGTGTACTAGTTCCAAAAACATATTATAATAATGATGCCAATCAATAATGTTGCCTGAGAAGCAGGGCAATTTAATTGGCTCTAACTGTATAGGGGAGGTTTTAATTGACGTAACTTTAGCTTGAACCAATGGTTTTTTGTTCACCTCCTCTACTTGCTCTAATAAATGGTGCAGCTTGCACTCAATATTACAGAGATCATCCTCTGTTTGAACCCTGTCACTTACTGATGTGAAATCGGAATCATCAGCCTCAATTTGAGTCTGAATGTCATGATACTTCGCGGACAATTCCATCAAATGGCAGAGTTTAATTTTTAAGGCATGGTGGTCGCTTATGTCCGGATCGAAATTGTCAGCGAATGTATTTACACGGGATATAGAAGCCTTAATTGTGCCCCGTTTCTTAATTAACGCCTTCACATCAGCCATGACTGAAATGCAAAATGTGATTCGAAAACGATAGCTAAATATAGAGCAGGTGAACAATTGTTGTAATTTGAATAATTTACTAAATCCTGATATGATGCGGGAGCCAGTGATCGGTATGCAACTTAGTCTATTACTTATTATAATAGGTACTTAATTTCTTTAAAAAATAGTTATACAAGTTATTGAAAATATGAATCATTCAAAGTGACAATATACATATAGCCTTATCACATCACTTACGTTTTTGACTGTATTATAGTACAGCTGCGTAAATGAAAATTTAGGTAAAAATACAAGTTTATGGCCACTTGACACTAATTTCTGTTTATGTAAAAAATTATTAATGATTTTATATTAAATGTTATTAAATCTGTGCTAAAATATTACTGACTTTGCTGTATATAAAAATTATAAGTGAAAAATTATGAGAAATGCAAGTTTATAGTCACGTGGATTGTGAATCCCGGTGTGTTCAAGATGGCCCCGATCCTGTTGCTTCCTTGATGATCCTGTTCGGCAGGCCTTAGATGGTGGCGCAACTCTTGTTTCTGCTGGTCAGGTGACGCTAGAAGCTGTAGCTCTCCGTTTAATTTTGATGTTCTAGAATTTCGCTGCTGTGCGACAAATGATGATGGCTTGTAGTGTCTTGCTATCTCAGATATGATGCACTGCAGAATCTTGCAATGTCAAGTATGAAGTTTGTTTTGAGAAGAATGAAGGCATGCAACGGTCAGCAATCTAAATTTGAAAGTATTCGGGCTTGAACCAAACGTTGTTTGGGCCCATTAAATGAAATAATCTGAAATCTTAGTCGGAATCACGATTCGGATCCGGCCCGGAGGACCAAAATGTTGCGTCTTAGACGCTCTCGAAGCAATCTTAAGTTAGTCTTAGAACGCTAGTTGTTGAGTTAGCTGGTGAGAAATGAAATAATTGAGTGGACTGTATACGTTTGTTGGAGTTAATCATTTATTGAAATTATTAGAAAATAGTTGCTGGCGCGTGCAGTTTAGCGCGGCATAAATGCCTGAGAATTAAGATAGAATTAAATATTGAAAACCCATAATCGTGTGTAGGCCGAGATCGCCTAAGTAATTATCGCATGATCATGCCAAAATTTAGAAATGTTGAAAATAATGTAGCCGCGGCTGGCGAACTGAGGCGAGTTGCCCGTCTGGAGTCTTGCAAGTAACTAACTAACTTTGACTGCTGCTAGCCTGAATCAAGCCGGCAGCAGATAGCGGGAAGAGAAATGACGTCACTGCACGCAACTGCAATGCGAATATTACAGTACAAAGTTTAGACAAGTACAAAGTTTGACCAATGTTTTCTGAATGTTTGTATAGTATAATACAGACAATTGTTTCCGTGTGATGTATACAAAGGTGGATCTGATAGTTACTACAGTTACAGTTGATATCTTTATCTTCGCGCGCACGCGCATGTGTGTGTGAATGTTGATTATAATACTAATTACTTTTTTGTTAATAAATTAAGGCTTTACAAATGGTTTACAAGAGTTTTTTTTAAGGGCAAGTCCTATAATTTTAATCTTTGGTAATACATACATTAATTATATTTTATTTATAAAATTAATTGCTAATATTAATGTAATTATTGTGACTACTATGAAGAAGTCAGAATAGTGGCTTTAGGGTAAAAACATAAGAATTAAGTTTATTATCGGAGAAGATATGTAAATGAAATTTAAGATTATTTTCTTTGGAGCAAAGTTATTTTTACAAAAGATTTTGTAATTTTACGATAGAGAACGGTGCTTTATACAGAACACATGTAAATGAATTAACCTAAAAAATCAATTAATTATAAGTTGAAGTTTTTCATCGGCATTGTCACATTTTTTCTATTCAGTTGATGTAGACAGAAATAAAATTCGTGTAAAGAAGAAACAGGCTTTGTGGGCGTGCGTGCGCAAATATACTTTGTTGTTTACTTAATTTAGAATACCTTACTTATTTTAATTGTATACTTTCCTGTTGGAGAAAAACAGTTGATAAGATAAAAATATTAAATATGTCCCACATTGGTGCTAGCAAATATCGCATCTTTTGTTTTCAAAGTAACCTAAATTAATAATCTTTACTACTAACGAATTCTAACTTTACGTTAGAATTCTAATTCTAACGAATTATCATAGACTGTATGTTTTAAACATTTTAAGATGTAGAATACTTTTCACTTGAATTATCGAAACCATTTTGTAAATTTATTGGGCAAATTAGTTTGTTATTGAATTTTTATGGAATCTCTTATTACATAAACTTATTTCAACAGAAGGCATTTTTGCATTTTTATTCACATCTGCAGCAATTAAAATGTCGTACAGTTGTGAGATAAATACTTACGTGCCAGTAACCACGAATTGTTTTCATGTAATTCACTAACCATGCTGTTGTCTGTAAGCAGTTCAGAGAAATAAAACCTAGAACGTATAGCTGAACGGTGATACCAAAAGTGGATTCTTGATGATAAACGTATTATTGTGCTTATCACAACTTCTCGTTGGTTCGTTTATCCTTTGTTGTTCTCGCTGCGGATTGTATCTCTACTTAACCTTGAAAAGGCGGAAATTTTCAGATGTTTGTCATATTTATAGGGGGCGAGAATTCAGAATTTAATTAAACCGCAACGTTCAGTTTTGAAAACCTCAAGTCGGATGTTCCTGAAATTGATTTGAAAGAAAGTCGTCAAGTCGCTAGTGGGATAGATTTGCAGTTTTGACGATTTTTGTTGTTGTTGCGTCGTCTCCCGTCTTGTTACCAGTTAATTGTTCAGAACGCTGTTCACTACTGTGTGACAGGGAAGTTTAAATCTATTTTGATTAGAAAGCTTTTTAGTTTTTAATATAACAATAGTGGCACCTTTCATTAGCACTGAGTAGTTTTGAAGTGGCAGGGAGAGATTGATTTCAGAGTCGGTTGAAAAGATTGAAAATTATGTTGAACATTCGTATGCAGTTGCGTGAATACTGTACGCTTCCATAACAAAAGACCGTGAATCCCTCTCAGGGCCGGCCCCACCGCTTCTGCCGTCCTGTGCAGTATTTATGAGTGCCGCCCCTTTCCTATTTTAATTCTGAACACATTCACGCACACTAGACCTACTCTAAAGATACGGCGATTGCCTTCAAATGACGACTAGCAATGTTTGTATTGCTGTGTTTATCAAATAACTAGAACTTTTTTGCGTTTACGATGCAGCGAACGGCTACGATAAAAATTGTAGAGACAATTCAAGGAATCGTGAGACTATAAAAATGTATGCCTATGTGATGATTTAAAATTAAAATACTAACTAAAATTCATTATGATTGAAATATAACAAAAGTAATGTATCATATACCTTAGTTAAAAAATACTCGTCTAGCTTTTGCACTGGCAAACTCCTTTATGACTTCGTTGTATCAAGTGATTCAGCTAGCTGATGTTCTGTAGATATAGTCGCCAGACCACTCAGGCGAGTCTCCCACATACTCGATCTGAGGTAGTTTTAATAAGTTTGAGCTTCGAAAAAGTCAGGTTTACGTTCTCTCGTTCACGAGTTTTCGACTCTTCGTTAAACTCCGCTGACTTTATACATAAAGTAATTCTTACTGATCTTACATATTGTGATGAAATTAAGTGAATAATTTTATTTTTTCCCTCAATTTCAAAACTTAACATCCCGGAAGCTGCTGCCCTTTAAAATTTGCCGCCCTGGGCGGTGGCATAGTTCGCCCCTGCCTGGAGCCGGGCCTGGTCCCTCTAACATTCCTGTATATCTGATTATATTCATAAACCGCTTGCATACCTCATTCATTAAGTTGTTCGGACTAAGTCAGCCTAATGAAGACTATACTTCAACCGTCCATTGTTACCACAGGAGCTCATTTCCACGGGCAGATTCGATGTGGCGGTTCAAAAACTCTGGTGTGCCCGGGAGTTGAACTCGGCACCTAAGGTTAGTAGTCATGCGCCATAGACATTGATGTACCAAGCCCCCAGTTTATAATAATATTATTATTATTGGCATCTGGTATTCTTCAAGTGTAGGGCTTTGACTTTCTTCCAGTAGCTCTGCTCTGCTGATACTTGAGTTATCAAACACTTCATCTGCTGAATCGTGCGTGATGTATCTTTGTAATAAAATGTAGTTGGAAGTGTCTGTTAATCAGCAATCCAGTAAATTTCGAATAATAAAAAGGTGTTGTGGACAAGATTTCTTTCCTTGTGACAAAAAAAAATTCTTTGCTTGTACTTGTGTAAACAGATTCGTTACTGAGGATTTCTATTATTGATCACGGCAGTCACTGTTTTATCGTTGGTTTGGTCCTTCGGTTTTTACTTCGTAGTCTGGCTCGTTAAACTGTAATACGTTGAGTGAATATTAAGATTTTCGATAATAATTCCGTACGACTGTTTATACGAATTATGTGTGTGTGTGTGTGTGTGTGCGCGCGCGCGCGCGTGGTGTGACCTCTCATGTAAACACATGTTCATCTTGCTAGGAATGAAAAAGAGCTACCTTCAGTTCTTGTTCAGTGCATTGTTATATTTTGTTATAGCTAAGATTATGTACGTAAGTGTTATGTGTAAATAATAATAGTGTTTATTTTCACTATAATTAGTATAATCACAATCTTCTATTGTGGTGTATTCGTGTATTCATTGTTCATAACCTAAAGATACCATACATATGATTTATGATAAAGTTTTTATTACTCTCATTCTTAATTTCGATCGATTTCTGTCATAGATCATCGTCAGGACATTTGGTTTTTACTTCGTAGTCTGACTCGTTAAACCATAATACGTTGAGCTATATTGTAATACACTGTGCGCTCGCAGTCATAATATTGTAAAACAGTTACTATTTACAAGAAACGAATTCTTAAACACTGATTAATAATCGTGAAACGTACGTTTATGTCCGAAGTTTCTCGAGAACTGATTTTTTTGCGGAGTGTTTATGTTTACGTTCAGGTCTATATGTTATATCAGGTGATCACTGTATGTTGATTATCATTTTGACGCAATATCCCAAATGTGATACGATTTTTGAAGTCCGTCATGATGTTCAATAGATTTTCATGGCACTCTTCTTTTACATGTTCGTATATTCGGTATCGTTCATATATATTAGATATTATTCCATCATTACATGTTTTCAATATCGTTAGACGTTGCTGTATTGGACCATATTCACAAGACTCGTTTTATGTGTTTGGTTACTGTTGAGTTCGGATTTGAATATTGAGGATGTCTGGTATGTTCTATATATCTGCGTTTAAAGGATCTTGATGTGAAACCTATGTATTTTTTGTTGCACCGTACATTATATTCTGCCGAGATAGCAGGCTGACATTGATATTGGTAGACTCCAGGTTTTTCATAAAAGCATTGAGATTATAGGTAGGCCTACCATTAGTAAGCAGTAAGTGTGTGTATATTATAAATACATCACATTATCATTAGTATAATCAGATAAACCGGAATAAAAGAGGCCTTATGTTGTGTTATTTTTTGCTATTAGGACGCCTACAGTATTCAAGAAGTTTTAAAATGGAATGTTCAACATAATTTTCAACTCTTTTCACCTTACTTTGAAATTAGTACATTCTCTTAAAGCGTTTATTACTTTTTCAAATGAAAAGCGCACAGAATTTAATTGCAAGAGGTTCTTCTTGTTCACTTCAGCAGACGATGGTGGGCTTGCTGTTTCCGCGGTCAGCCTCTTGATCAACACGTACCCTCTTCCTTCTTTAACCCCGTCCATGTACTCCGCTTGCACTACGCGCCTCGAGCATTCCTTCTAACAGGATGGTGAACCGGTTTGAATGGGGTAGCAGATGGCCAACCACATTGCTTCTCCTTTCCACAATGGATCCGATAAGCGTTCTTTTTTCACCATTCTCCTCGGAACCTCATCATTAGGTACTCTTTCCGTCCATGTATTCTTAAGACTCCTCCAGCACCGCACACACCTCAGTAGCTCCAAGGCAGCTCCTCTCCACTTTCCTCAAAATCCAGGTTTCCAAGCCATATGTGATATGCTCCAAATAAAACTAGAAATTTCTTCCTGGACACGTTTCTGGTCGCCAGAAATGCCCCGCTCGCTTGTGCAATTCTGCTTCTTACATCACCTGTGCGCGAAGGGGAGTAAGTACATCACCGTTATATGTTTTGGTGTTAACATTTATTTTTTTATTTGTGCGATTCCGTCTTATAATCGAGGCTATTGGTTCGGTTTTGGATTCCACGAGCACGGTGCGATTGGCATAAATTCTGGGCCGTCTACCGTAATTCTAAACCTTCCATCAATTCGTCGCAGGCAGTCTGGTTATCGTACGGTCTACATTATCACCGTCAGGTAGGCGTGCTCTACATAAAAAGTGTTACGCTCCCGGTTCCAAGTTAGGTCAATATGAGCGTACCAACGTTACTGGTTCAGCTTTAGCCTGACCAAATCGGAGTCAGAGCACAGACGTTCTGTTCTACACCGCTTGCATACTGATTTGTTTACCAAGGGTAGACTGTGGTTGTATTATGCGCTAGGACAGCGGAATATAATTTCATGTTTTGCGTAGCGAAAACGAAAGCGTTGTCGTCAATAATAACGGAAATGGTGGAGCACAGATGACCGTTGTTGTACTTTGTTTACAGAAGTGTCAACTGATAACGTTTCATCGCGGTAAAACGATATGCAAACACGAGAATTTGTGAAACGAGTCGACAAAAAATTGATTCCATTTTTAAAATAACGATTTTTAACTCAACTTAAGGAAGGTCGGTAATCGAATTTCGTTAAAAAAACGATAGTTTGGTTCGATCAGTGGACAGTCTGTAGGCTCGTAACTTTAATTTAAGCTTTTTAAATTAAATTCTGATTGTTACAACATATTATTAGGTGGAACAATTATCAGACGACCTGTGAAACAATCAACCGTATTTTTAGAAACAAGGTACGTCGAGATACAAAATTAACGTTTTACAAAGTTATGGCAGTTCCTGTACTGTCCTATGGGTGTGAATTATGGACAACAACCAAAAACAAGACAGTAAAATAAAGGCTCGGAAATGGCGTTCTTACGAGGAATTGAAAGGTGTTGTAAACATGACCCTATAAGAAATGAGGCCATAAGAAAGAGTTAGTAAGTTTTTAACTTGAATGAAAAATTAAAAGATTACAAACAACGGTGGAAAGAACACTTAGGAAGAATTTCAGATTCCAGACTGGCCAAACAAGTCTGGAAATACAAACCTATAGGACACAGGTGTGTGGGTAGATCCAGAAAGAGATGGCTGAAGGAGTTTTCAAGGCGGAACATTCAGCACCTTGCCTATGATGATGATGATGGTTAGAACATGTTTCACGACTTTTTGGTAAGTAGTTATTATTGTTCAGTACCTTGTTGGATACCACAACAAGGAATAATTTTAACGCGTTTCATTAATTAATTTTTATCCATTGTTTTTGTGCAAGGATATTTTGTCTTTTTGTGTTTTATTTTGAACTCTGATAACACTGTCTCTTCACACTTGATTTCGGAAATTGTTAAAGAAGTTTTGACTGCTAGTTGCTTTGTTTAAAATTTCGTTTTGTGGTTTGAAACAGTGTTTTTCTCAGTTTGTGGGTTATTATATTGTTTGTTTATTTGTTTTTTTGTAATATTCATGACTAAACCTAAAGAAAATTTTACAAAATGAGGAAACGTAAGGAAGAGAAAATTTTCTTCTTTTACAACGGGACAGTTTTATTAGGAGTGGAATGTATTAATAGTGGGTAAAAGAAAATGATTATTTTTTAATAGCATGTCATTTGTATTTGTTTGCGTTTTAATGAAAATTAATTTTTGTATATAAAGAAACGTTCTTTAAACGTTTTCGCAGAGTTTTTTGTGGTAGAAATGCATCTACTGATTATGGAGCATTTAGTAAAATATTGATTCAAAAATGAATTAAAAGCTTTTTCACAAAACTTTATCACATCTCAAACTACGTGTCGGGATAAACTTTTTTTAAATTCCAAATGAAGATATCAAAAAATTGCTCCCTTATTACCGCAAAAGTAATAAATAAGCAACTGGTAAAAAAATTTAAGTTATTCCATTTACATACAGCTGAGAAAACGGGGCAAACGTTAACATGTGAAAGGAAGGGTTACCTTCCCCCTTAAGCTTAGAAAAGGGAGAAAATCTCTTTAAGGTGCACGTTTTGAGCGTTGGATTGTACAGAATAGAAGAGTGCCACTGGAATCGGGAGTGAATTTTTTATTCGTGGTTATATGATAATCCCCAGATTTCCACGGGGGTCCGATATGTGTGTGTCCAGTTTTAGTCCCGATTTCTGTACTGAATTTCGATGTGCTCCCCGAATGTTACGCAACATTTCGGCAGATTACTTTCTCTTATCATAATACTGATTCCTCGTAGATTAATAACGTTATCCTTAGTATCGAATAACGGACATCGACGAGGGATGAGCTGAAGACGGTAGGGATGAATCTATCGAAACATTTCGGTACGTCTTTCGGGGAAAAGCCAAAATTCAATACGGATTCAAACCAAACATAGAACACATCGTGTGTGTTTGTGTGAAGTAGGTTTACAAACTGAACTGTACGGGAAAGATTTTGTAGCATGTTAGTGGTGTCTTTTTGATTTCTTGCGCTAAGCCAAAATGAACGTTACAGCTGCCGCGCGATCCAACAGGAAAAGGAAGAAAATAAAGAGTTGATTTGCTGATCTCAAATTTTGACTGAGGCTTTCACGGCCGGCGCGAATGTTGTTAGAATTAATTATTGCGTGCTGGACTGTAATACCGTGGTCCACAGTTGTTATACACAACGTTTCAGCTGTATCTTCGACGGCCACTTCAATGTAGAAATGCTACGAAACCTCAGTCCGTGTGTTGCAGCCTTTCTGCACTGAAGATGAACGTCGAAGGTACGGTCGAAATGTTTGTGTGTAACAACTTTTGATCACGGCCTTACAGCCTGGCAAGCAGCGATTCTGATTTGCTGATCTGTTTGTACACGACAAATGGTCGCCCGTAAACATAAAAAAAATTAAAAACGCAAGGTAAACGTAAAGGAAACCAGGAGGACAAAGAAAAACTGGTGGCAACGCATAGGCATGAACATGAGTGCCAGTGGCGTATCTAGAATTTGGCCTTGGGAGGGTCGTCGAGTCGGCTTCATACAAAAGAAACAAGTTAAAAAACTCATCAACATTAGTCTACTGTCTTTAAAGTGGTTGAAAACCGTGTAATAATTTAATTCTGAGAACGTTGTAATCTGATCTGTGTATTTTCTGTGCGCGTGTGTTTTGTTTTCAGTTGCACATTATGATGTTTTATTAACAATTGTCGTCGTACAGAAATCGTTATAGGTTGAAATATACAGATTTTTCGTTGTCGACGCTGGGCAAGATATTGTTTCCAGACACTGCATTACTCTTTGTACCGAGTTTTGTGTAACTGACAATAAAGCGTGGCCTGATATCTTGTGTATAAATCCTCTAGTACAGTTGTGTACATGTTCTGTTCGATTTTACGGTTATGTCATTTGAGCCAGTAAACTTGTCGATGCGGCAATATTATTATTATTTTTTTTTGTAATAGTACTAGGGAACTTATAATATAGCAGCGATTCTGAGAATTTTAAAGCTTGCAGGCGCAATAAAGTGGGAAATACCATTTTTGTTTTCTATTCGTGTTTTTAATCATATCATGGATACGCCTCCAGTTAGTTAGTATCCATTTTTCATCTTAATCTTCTGATATGTTCTAAAATTAATTTTTATAAGTAATCACACCAGACTCTCGTTGTCTTAATAAAACCTATTGGAATACTGGTATTGATTTTGTAAGTATTCAATAATACGAGAAATAATATAGGTTTTGATAAAAAAATGTACGTATAACACCCATATAGCTTTTTTTTTTCCAAAACATTTCTGTAATGCGCTTCTTTGGTACAGCATTGAGCTCATTAAGCGATTTTTGTTTTGAGTCCTCAGTAGTGACGGACCGTTCATTTCAGGTTTCTCGTTAATTCTTGGGAAGAGAAAAAAAGAATCGCAGGCGGTATTTGGCGAAAACGGCGGTTGCGGTCGGTAGCATTAGGACCTTTTTTGCCTAACATTCGTGAACAAGCAAATGGCGGTGTGCTGATGTATTATCACGGTAGAGTTCCATGAATAACCCAAATTTTTCTCTTTATCGACGGTAAGGACTTGATCATCACAATCACCACGGATCACAATTGTGAGTGATTCATTATAGTACAGGACTTGGCATAATAAGCTTCGAGGTTAGGCAATAGTAACAGCTCTTCCCCGCCCCTCGCCCAACAGCGTTGTCGCACGGTACACTTGGTGATGCGTAGACAATGGTGGGGAGGGCGGGGAGTGAAGCGACAAGGCAAGGAAACAAATTTAGACAATAGTTATAGATAGGTACAGAAAAACAAGTTTGAATCATATATTTTTAGTGCAAAAATTTTGATTAAAATTGCCTTTTTTTATACCACCGAAATGATTTAGAATGGCAGGGGGCAGGTTCCGGCATACGGTATACAGAGAAGCTAGTGTGGCCAGCACTACTCGTCTCCCGCCTGTATTACCACAGATATTATCCTAGGCACCCACTTTCACAGAGACAAGGCTTAAATTTTATAAAACGATGGCAGTGCCTGTTTTACTATATGGATCTGAAACATGGGTTCCTACAAAGAAGATGAAAAACCAAATTCAAACTTCGGAAATGAAGTTTCTGACAAGAATGAAGGGTTGCACGAGACATAATCGTTTGCGCAATGAGGATATTAGAGAAGAGCTACAGGTATTCTCCATAAATGATAAGATCCAGACTTATCGCAGGGAATGGTTACACCATCTGGACAGAATGGAGGATGGAGGAGCCACCTAAGGTTGCGTTTTAATATAGACCCTTTGGTACAAGAGATGTAAGAAGACCGAGAGTGAGATGGAGAGATACTCCGTGAAGACGGAACAGGCAAAGTGCCCACTCCGTAAGGTGAAGAAGAAGACCTACTTTCACAGGCTGAGTTGTCCTGTCTGCTAGAAATCGCGTGTCGATTTTATGATGTTGGGAGGGATTAATTGTTCTTTCAGATTACTAGCCAAGCTTCATTGATTACTACAATTATAGTTGTGTGCATGCGTATATCTAATAGAGGGTAATTTGCAGGGTAACCAAATTTACCTTTTACGAACCAAGGACACGCTGTCCAACACGATAGCTGATCACGGTGAGGTAAAATGATTTTGAAGAGCCTTTTCACGTAAACTACGCTTATAAAGTTTTACTAATTCTTTAAAAACAAGTTTTAATCCAATACTTTCTTCGACAAGTTTTTGAACGTAGTAGGAAACAAGAAGTACGTTTTAAATGTTTAGGGAAATGAACGAGAAATTTCATACGTGTGTATTACTGAATGCAGTTAAGAATTGTTACCATAGTTTAAGCGTGATTATCGCTAACCTCGTTAGCACGAGGGGAAACATGCAACTGCAGCTGAGTACAACGCAGGGGAATATCAAGTCAGTGACCGAAGTGAACCAGACATGTAACGATAACACATAACATCCTGAAATACCGTGTGCTAGACTAATCATTATTACGGAGTACGTTTTCTCAAATGACCAATAATATATACCAGAAGAACATAGTATGCGTATAATTTTGGGTCGCAAGTTCGTTTGATTGTTTGTTCCGATATAACTTTGTAACGAATGAATTGATTCACTCGCGGCTTTTGTTGAACAAATGGTCAAGTTTTTTACGACTTACTGATGCTTTTTTGCGTCGAAAACACGTTTTATGTTAAAGTAAGTTGTTACGAAATATGGAACGTTCTACAAGTATCTCGGCTATGCCAGCAGACCCTAGCTGTAATGTGTGTGTGCGTACACATGTGTGCTGTTACTTTGAGATGAAATACAATTACATGACACTTATCATGCGTCAACAAGCGAGACTATTCCGGACCGTAGCGGTCAGCGTAATGTGTTCAAGGCTAGTGGATTCGAGAGCGCCTGTTTATTTAACACGTCATCCAAAGTTACCGATTATTCTGACATCTCAGCGGGGTATAAATATAGGCATTCAGTTTACTTCGGGCGATTACTCAGTGCGGTTCAAGTGGCTATTAGTAAACAGCGATTATTGTGCGGGACTCTATTAGTTGACATTATTATTACGCGTGAACAAATTTAACTTGGATTATTGTACAAGTTGATTATAAACTGTTATTTGTGATAATTAGTGATTTAATTGGTGTCTTGTATTTTGTTTTCCACTGTACCATACGACGATCAGTGAGACTGTCGTAACATATTTTAAAATGTACATAACATGGTGGCCTGACTAGTCGAGAGATCACGGCTGAGACCCCCCCCCCCCCGATGAAGAATGTTCAACACCGTTAAATAAGGGCGACTCACGCTGCGAACGATTATCAAAGTTGATATCTGAGGCAACGCAGTAGGCCTACAGACATCTATTTATTTTTAAATCGCGGAAACAGTCAACGTTAGCTATCAAAGCAACTCATATCGACTTTAACGGCCCTCTTGTCTCCAGCAATGTAGCTGTGTTGTTGACACACTTTGGTGTCACTTAAAGGCCTACATTAATAGCAAAATGTACATTAATAGCTGACGACACGGGCCGGCTTCATTGAAGGTGATAAGCTGTCACCCTATCGTACGCACGGGGTCGTGGTTTTACTCTTGATTATTTGATATTATTCATTAGTCACAACTAACGAGCGAGGAGAGCCAGCACACCACACCGTGTCGTATTATTATTATTTATATTTTAGTTTTTTTATATTTTATATTAATTTTTTATTTTTATTTATAATTTTATATGTATAATTTATATTTTTAGATTTTAGAATTATTTTAATACTAGATTTCTTAGTTCAACCCAAAAGCTGTAGGCCTACACCATACACCCAAACTGGTTTCAAGACTTGTTTGTATAACAACAGCTTGATATGCAGCGACAGCTCAGAGTGTCTTCCAAACAGCTGCCGCATTTTCTTCAATTTTATTCCAAGTTCTTCCCGTTTCTTCTTAACATGTTTTTTCCACCTAAGTTTGGCATCCAGAGTCATGCCCAAATACTTCAGTGAGCTTACGTGTGTAATTCTTTGTTGATCGATTACGATTGGTAAATAATCTCTTTTCCGGATGGTGAAATTGATATGAGTAGACTTGGTTTCGTTCAGCTTGATGCACCATATTTTTGTCCATCTGGTGCTGATTGTAGAGCGTCTGTTATTGCTTCTATACCAACACCTGTCGCTGATAAAGCAGTGTCATCAGCGAATGTAGCTGTTGTCACTCCATCACATTTAGAAATATCTCCTGCATACAACAAATACAGAATAGGTCCAAGGACACTCCCTTGTGGTACACCAGCTGAAATATCCTTTAAATTAGAATAATCATCGCCACAGTTAACTCTGAACTGACGTTCTGAGATACATGATTTAAGAAGTTGGCTCATCTGTTTAGGCAGGTTTACTTTCATCTTGTGTACCTCATGCCACACTTTATCAAATGCTTGGGCCACATCCAAGATTACTGCGGAGCATATTTTCTTTTCTTCTAGTGATCGCTCAATTATATATGAGAGCCGATGCACTTGTTCATTAGTCGAGTGTTTATTGCAAAAGGGCGTTTTTAATGCAGTAGGAAATTGTTTTCGGTGAATCTAACAGGGCTCAGCTTTTGTGGACAAACAATTATAAAATTCGCGTGCACGTGTTACGATTTCTTCTGGTTAGAGACTGTCTTAATGTTTGTAGTTTGAAACGGTTAATGAGGAAGAGTTAAAGGACGGTGAACCATTTGAGAGATGGTTCATACCAAGTTTGTATAACTTCGTAAGCTTATACAAACGTTAGTGTAAACGGTATAGTAAATTAGTAGAAAAAAATGAAGCGAGAGAATTGATAAACCTACACTGAATAAAGAACTATACTTGTAACTAACAGGTTCGAGCGTTGTTTCGTGAAAACGTTCTCACAATTTTTGCCTGTTGACAGTTACTTTTTCATGTAACATAATTTTTTTTAATTAAGTATATCGCACCCGTCAGTATATTGTAACAAAATAAAAATGTTACTTTTTAAATTTATTTTATGAATTAATTATTTTGAATTAATTACTTTAATAGCGTAGAATAATCAGAATTGGGTTTCCGCGTTAAATAGATTGTCTCCTGTAATAATCGATTAGCGGTCCTTCGTTATTCTAAGTGTGTACTCCTTCAACGTTGTTAATCTCTGCTTTTCTTGTAGTCCAGGTATAAAATATTATTTAAGATTCTTCTATTTATATAATTACAAATAAATAGAAGCCAAAATTATAAAATTCAATGATTTTATTAACATAATAGAAAATGATCGATTTTGAATCGATTAGTTAATCGACAAATTACAGACTAGTATCTCAGGGCGAGTGATTGCAGTATATAATTTATTAATATTAAGTCACAGGTTCTTTTAGGTGTTATTTTATAATAGTCAGAGAAAGGGCAAATCTGAAAAGTATAACACTTACAATAAAATGCTTAATTATCTAAAAATACAAAATATTATTTAATATATAAAGGTTAATAATTTAAAATTTTGCGAACCAAACTCATGACGAAGTTTTGCCGTCGCCGCTAAGGATTCTGGGAATTCAAAATGGTTGCCTTCGTGCTGCATATGTAGACGGCTCCTGCACAACGGAATCTCTTCAAATAAATGTTTCTTCTTTAAGTTTTCCTCGTCCAAGCAATAGTGATTAATTCCTCTGGTGATAGTGTAGTTATCCTGGATCAGTGGTCAGTTATTCGTCTCGATAATCAGTGTTCACTAGTGTTCTTGTTTCATTTTGTCCATAAGGTTGATAATGGCAGATTTCGTCTCGATAAATTCGGAATTAGCGTTTATATGTTTTAAAATAGGTATTGCACTTTTCAATGTTCATTAATGGTTTTCATAAATAGTTTAAGCTGGTTTATTCCACTGAATTTAGTGTTGACTCATGTTTTTTTTAATTTCTCGAGTTTAATTTTGCTAGGTTTAGTTCATGTCCACCATTTTTTCTTCTCTCTTTATATGAATTAATTGCGAGAGCTCGTACAAGTACTTCTCAACGTATAACAATCAACTAACTAACTTTCTTCTTCATACAAAAGGTCCTGGCCAATTTAATATTAAAATGACATTGTTTTAAATCTCTGGCATTTCCGCTTACATAATTGACTTTTACATTATATGACTGAATACCTTTTTACTATTATTTGATTTTATTAAATACTAAATACATAATCTCTATCCTTAGTTAATTCTGCGTTATTTAATACCAAATATATTTTTACAATGTTTTCTATCTCAAAATGCCATATTTACAGTGTATTTGAATGTAGGCCTTAAATTTTACTTCCTGTCACATTAAATGGTTTACCATCTTTATTATGTTATAATTGTTATTGAACAAGATCCCTGATTGTAATAAAATGTTTATTTTTCCTTAATTCCTTGTAATTTTATGATTTGGTTAACTAATTTAAATATTATCTTTAATCTGGGCTTTCCCCCTTAGATTCCAGTGTTATTACACTTGCATTTTTTCTAATAATCTTTCATATATTTCTTCAATACCTTTATAAAGTATTGTTACCGTTATTATACACTGTGATTGATTTACATTATATAAATTTCATCAATTTAATTAATTTACTTAACTTATTTATCAATTATAAGGTTGTTGAGATTTATCATTTGGCCTAGATTTTACCTGTGTTCACATACAATGTTTATTATTATTACAGCTTGCTAATACCCTTCTGACATTTTATTCTTATATAATCTTAATTAAAGTTCCCTTACTTAACTACATTAACATTTAGTATTGATTAATACCATTAACATGTAACAAATATTTTATAACAAAAGAATTGTACTCAATTTCAGACATTCCAGCCTTGAGTTCAATGAACTATTAATATAAACAAAACACATATGTTTTTTCATTACTTAAATTATTCCTTAAAATTAAGTTTCATGCAGTCCTTGCTGTTTTTGTTTTATTTTAGGGATGTACCCTTGATCACTGCACTATTTATTATATTATCTCATCACATTTATAGTCATATTACCTAATATTGTGAGATAAAAATAGCACTCACTTGGGATCAATTTTTAGTATATTTTCATAATAAAATTACTTGCACTGGTCCACTGTTATTCTTTGATCTTATTTCTATTTGTTTTAATTAGTTTTATAAGATCAAGAATCTCAGTTATAGGGGATCATTAAGATTTGTTTTTATTTTTTTCATTACAAAAATATCTTGCACTGGTACACTTTCACTTGTACCTTTAGACACTTTACTTATACATACTTTACATGATTCTTATTTTATAGTGTTATACTTTGTTAGGGACATTTAATCTCTTTTGGGGTTTTATATTTTTATTACTTGGTTTCTTCCAAAAGCAGTCCTTTTATTATGGATGTCGGTTTGTTCTGGGTATTTCCTTACTTACTCCTATCCTACCTGGGTATTTCCTTACTTTATCTTGGCTTTTTGTTTTATTTTTTATAACTCGTCATATATTGCATAGTTGGTTTTAATTTATTTTATTTCTTCAAACTACGATTGCACTTTACTGTGGTCCTTAATTAATTTTTATAGTAGTTTTCTTTGATTTCATTTTATTTTTACTTTATTTATGATCATTTTTTCATTCAGAACAATTTGGATAATCTGTCATGCTACAATATATATATATGTTATTCGCAATTGCCGAATTCGGGCATTGCCCGAAATTTTTACTCACTCCGCGAAGTGCGAATCTTGTTTTACGCAATCCGCGGAGTGAGCATTTATTTCGGGCAATGGGCAAAATAAAATACCTACTCCGCGGGGTGCATATTTCCATTTGCGCAATACCCGAAGTAAACTTTAATTTCGGCCATTGCGTAAATCAAAATACCCAGTCCGCGAAGTAAGCATTTCGTTTTACTCAATCCGCGAATTACGTATTCTGCTTTTACTCAATAGTCGAAGTGTCAGAGAACATGGAAACCAATACATCTGACTTCAGAGATGGTGTCAAGATATGCCAGATCTGCTACAGTGAGTACAATATAAGGGAAACTTGTTTCGAGTGCTCCGAAGATTTCCACTCTGAATGTGTCAATGGTTCTTTTTCAGAAATCCCTCTGGTTTCACTGTGTGCAAGAAAAAACGCTATTGAAACAGAACGCGAAAACTGCAAACTTGGACTCCAAAAACAAGCTGAAAAAATGATATTCAACTCTCAGAAAAAGTTGCCACCTCTTTCCATTGGTGATAATGTCTTGGTTACCATTCCAGATGTTGACCGTGGCCGCCTGGCTCCACGGAACATTTTGGCTGTCATAATGGAAGTAGTGTAGCCAAATTTGTATATCCTAGGAACAAAACATGGGAAATTGAAATTGGACAAGGGTTTTACCAGAAACCAGTTTCAGGCAGCTCCAAATAAATTTTTAATGACTGAAAAAGTCCATGCAAATCCTGTTACTCTACGGAAAGAAGCGATGATGTCGTCAGGTTCAAAAACAAGGATTTGTACGTTGTGGTTGTAAAAAGAACTGCCTAAATAAATCATGTACTTGGTTGAAACTTAACGTAAAATGCAATTCAAAATGCCATAATAGTGCTCCCTGTAATAATAAGTAATAAAGAACTGCATTTAATCAAAATCTGTTATAGATATTAAAATTTTAGTGAGGGAAGCTTCCTTATTTTAACGTTTAACAGTGAGGTCTCGCAGATTAGTTATTTTTTTTTCTATTATATTCTGTTACACTGTTTATAAAAATAAAGATCACAACCCCTAAGAACTACTTAAAAAATCAAATGTGCATGTGAAGACGCGTGAGTGTTTGCGTGCGTGTGTTTTTCACACAATCGTCACTTTGACTATTGAGTAAAAGCAGAATACGTAATTCGCGGAGTGAGTAAAACGAAATGGTCACTTCGCGGACTGGGTATTTTGATTTACGCAATGGCCGAAATTAAAGTTTACTTCGGGTATTGCGCAAATGGAAATACGCACTCCGCGGAGTAGGTATTTTATTTCGCCCATTGCCCGAAATAAATGCTCACTCCGCGGATTGCGTAAAACAAGATTCGCACTTCGCGGAGTGAGTAAAAATTTCGGACAATGCGCGAATTCGGCAATTGCGAATAACATATAGGTCTACTATATATTTAAAAATTGTGAATATATTTTTTAAGTAAATAAATATTAGTGACCTACTTATTTTCGCTATAACTTCGAATTATCTTGTATATATAGAGGAGTACTTCCTTTATCTTCATAGACGGAATGAGTGTTCACGTTGTATTGTGTGTGTGCGCGCGCGCCCGCGGGCTCTAATTTTCGACCTGTCCTGGATCGTTCTGTCCTGTATTTGCCAGTTCGTTAAAATTATTTTCTGTTGGCGCTTTGTGACGAACGTCGTGGAACATCAAACATCCGTTCGTACATTAATATCTCACGCAGATTTTCTTCCATTTGAATCAAAAATGTTTTGGTCATGAGATATTTGCGTATCGTCGCTCGTGTTGTTTGTACGATACGATGATCGACGTTTGCAGCTGTGATGCTGTTTCACGTGGTACCATTGACCACATACATTTCCTAAAGCTTTCACACGTGGTAAGGCGGTCGTAACCAGAATTCATTGCGGCAGGCGAGGTAGTGTACGTAGTATTTTGCACAGGCATGTATGTGGCGCCACCTGTCATATTCAAACGCACGAGCCAAACTAAGCTTTTACACGTGCGAACAGGAGTGCAGTACTGCTTCGTTCAGACAAACGTTTAAATGCATCGAAGGTAATACAGAATTAAACGTTTGTTATGACTGAAAAATTTAGATACGCAGTTCAGTCAACGTCTACGTTAATATTATGTAGTATTATAGAGTTAAAGAATCGTCTTGAAGCTCATGTTTTAAAATATCGGTATGGAGGAACCATACATGACTTCCATATTCTAAGATTTATATTTAAAATCATTTTCGAAATGAAATATTACCATAGAAACTACTTCTTTCTACTTACTGCTTCAGCCTTAACCACAGTAATGTGGTCACTAACATATACCACCTCACGTTATCGCACTCGATTTTCACTGATGATGGAAGTCGATGGCATTGCCGTAATGTCTGGTTTTGTAGAAAACATTGGACTACGGCCAAATATCCCGGGAAGGAATTTTAACAAAAACTACTTCTTTGTTGCCGATAACGTTGTACACATATATATAAAAAATATGCATAAAATTAATGGCTTGTATAAGTTAATGATTGATCTCCATTAAGTAGTGCTCAAGTTTCCAAAGTTTTGATATTATGATGTCCGTAATTAAAACATCAGAGCAGGTTTAGTGTGAATGAGGGTACACCGTGGACTAAAATTTTCAACATTTCCTATTGAGCGTTGCTTAGAGTAAAGCTGCGAATCTACTGTGTATGTTTCACAGAACAAACACGCGAAAAAGAAGGAGCGCTCCGAAGTCACTCATGGACCCTCAGCATCTTGCAGAGGGTTCATTCCCTAAAGACGAAAAGTCTGTCTATGAATCGTTCGTCTGTAAACACGTGCAGTTACACTGCCCAGCGATCCACAGGAAGCAAATTGATGTCCATTTTTTCGGCTTGCACGCGTTATGTTGGTATGGGTTTCGGCACTTTCCATTTAAAAAGCGTGCAAATGTAAGAAAATAAACATGAGTGAGGCCAGAAATAACGCGAATTGTGTGTGTGTGTGTGTGTGTGTGTGTGTTCCCTGCCTTTTTATTGCTGTAGTCATAATAATAAAATGGAAACGTAAACATTACATAACTGAGATATGCTTACCTGCCACGAACCATATATTATTTTATACATGTATATTAACTCATACATAATTAACATTAAAATGAAAAAATTATAATTTTATTACCTGGCAACAAAATTATTTTATTTTTAACAATTACCATTGTTTGAAAAAGTTTAAATGAATTTTCAAGTACTTTACTGTTGTTAAAACGTAAAAGGTTGCAGGTAAACTACCCCTTCCCCTTAACCGATCTTCACCAAAATCGAAAGTCCTTGAGATCTCTACAATTCAGGGACGTATGCAAAAAATTATTTGATTCTGTTTGAATATGCGGCAGTTACCGTTTGCCATAGAAAATACGCTTGATAAAAAAACGTTGCAGGTAAACTACCCCTTCCCCTTAACCGATCTTCACCAAAAAACAATAGGTCTTGAGTACTCTACAAATCAGGGCTGAATGCAAATAATCTTTTGATTCTGTTGTATTATTGTGTATGACTAATACAAGGATTGTTCAATAGAAACACGTATAGAGCCGTAAAGCATTTTTTATTCAACGATTTTAAAAGAAGTCTCCAATAACATTAAGACATGAGTTCCACTGTTGCGCTAACCTGTAGATTCCCTGCTAGTAAAATTCTTACGGCTGTTTGTGGAACCATTCGGTTACAGCAAACTCTACCGCAGCGTCCGATTTGACCCACCGTCCTTTTAGTGATTCCTTAAAAAAAATTTAAGATAAGATTTTTGCCTACCCATTCATTAACTACTAGCTTCGCCAGTAAGCAAATTGATGTCCATTTTTTTCGGCTTGCACGCGTTATGTTGGTGTGGGTTTCGGCACTTTCCATTTAAAAAGCGTGCAAATGTAAGAAAATAAACATGAGTGAGGCCTGAAATAACGTGAATTGTGTGTGTGTGTGTGTGTGTGTGTGTGTGTGTGTGTGTGTGTGTGTGTGTGTCTTGCCTGCCTTTTTATTGCTGTATTAAATGAAAAATATTATATTACATTAAAATGAAAAAATTATAATTTTATTGCCTGGCAACAAAATTATTTTATTTTTTACAATTACCATTGTTTGAAAAAGTTTAAATAAATTTTCAAGTACTTTACTCTTGTTAAAACGTAAAAGGTTGCAGGTAAACTACCCCTTCCCCTTAACCGATCTTCACCAAAAAACAATAGGTCTTGAGTACTCTACAAATCAGGGCTGAATGCAAATAATCTTTTGATTCTGTTTGAATTTGCGGCTGTTATCGTTTGCCATAGAAAATACCCTTGTTAAAAAAACGTTGCAGGTAAACTACCCCTTTCCCTCAACCGATCTTCACCAAAAACAATAGGTCTTGAGAACTCTACAATTCAGGGCTGTATGCGAAACATTATTTGATTCTGTTTGAATTTGCGGCTGTTATCGTTTGCCAAAAAAAAATTTCTCTTGATAAAAAAAAACCGTTGCAGGTAAACTACCCCTTTCCCTCAACCGATCTTCACCAAAAACAATAGGTCGTGAGTACTCTACAAATCAGGGCTGTATGCAAAAAATTATTTGATTCTGTTTGAATTTGCGGCTGTTATCGTTTGCCATAGAAAAAAAATTTACAGGCAGATAGACACACAGACAGATACACACACACACACGCACACACTTTTCGAAAAACGACTTTTTTTCATGTTTTGAGTGTAGCACAATCAGAATCTGCAATAATCTCGAACACGATTTTTTACTTCCATATTCCTTAAGGAATGGAAATGGCAAAAAAAATCGTGTTCGAGATTATTGCAGATTCTGATTCTACTACACTCAAAACATGAAAAAAAGTCGTTTTCCGAAAAGTGTCTGTGTGTGTGTCTGTCTGTCTGTGTGTCTGTAGATTTTTTTTCTATGGCAAACGATAACTGCCGCAAATTCAAACAGAATCAAATAATTTTTTGCATGCAGCCCTGATTTGCAGAGTACTCGCGACCTATTGTTTTTGGTGAAGATCGGTTGAGGGAAAGGGGTAGTTTACCTGCAACGGTTTTTTTTAGCAAGGGTAATTTTGTTTGTTTGGCAAACGATAACAGCCGCAAATTCAAACAGAATCAAATAATGTTTCGCATACAGCCCTGAATTGTAGAGTTCTCAAGATCTGTTGATATTGGTGAAGATCGGTTAAGGGAAAGGGGTAGTTTACCTGCAACGTTTTTTTAACAAGGGTATTTCCTATGGCAAACGATAACAGCCGCAAATTCAAACAGAATCAAAAGATTATTTGCATACAGCCCTAAATTGTAGAGTTCTCAAGACCTATTGTTTTTGGTGAAGATCGGTTGAGGGAAAGGGGTAGTTTACCTGCAACGTTTTTTTAACAAGGGTATTTTCTATGGCAAACGATAACAGCCGCAAATTCAAACAGAATAAAATAATGTTTTGCATACAGCCCTGATTTGTAGAGTACTCAAGACCTATTGTTTTTGGTGAAGAACGGCTAAGGGGAAGGGGTAGTTTACCGGCAACGTTTTTTTTCAAGCGTATTTTCTATGGCAAACGATAACAGCCGCAAATTCAAACAGAATCAAATAATTTTTTGCATACAGCCGTGATTTGTAGAGTACTCAAGACCTATTGTTTTTGGTGAAGATCGGTTAAGGGGAAGGGGTAGTTTACCTGCAACCTTTTACGTTTTAACAAGAGTAAAGTACTTGAAAATTTATTTAAACTTTTTGAAACAATGGTAATTGTTAAAAATAAAATAATTTTGTTGCCAGGCAATAAAATTATAATTTTTACTTCCATATTCCTTAAGGAATGGAAGTATGGTGATGGCAAAAAAAATCGTGTTCGAGATTATTGCAGATTCTGATTCTACTACACTCAAAACATGAAAAAAAGTCGTTTTCCGAAAAGTGTCTGTGTGTGTGTCTGTCTGTCTGTCTGTCTGTCTGTCTGTGTGTGTAGATTTTTTTTCTATGGCAAACGATAACTGCCGCAAATTCAAACAGAATCAAATAATTTTTTGCATGCAGCCCTGATTTGCAGAGTACTCGCGACCTATTGTTTTTGGTGAAGATCGGTTGAGGGAAAGGGGTAGTTTACCTGCAATGGTTTTTTTTAGCAAGGGTAATTTTGTTTGTTTGGCAAACGATAACAGCCGCAAATTCAAACAGAATTAAATAATGTTTCGCATACAGCCCTGAATTGTAGAGTTCTCAAGATCTGTTGATATTGGTGAAGATCGGTTAAGGGAAAGGGGTAGTTTACCTGTAACGTTTTATGTTTTAACAAGGGTATTTCCTATGGCAAACGATAACAGCCGCAAATTCAAACAGAATCAAAAGATTATTTGCATACAGCCCTAAATTGTAGAGTTCTCAAGACCTATTGTTTTTGGTGAAGTTCGGTTGAGGAAAAGGGGTAGTTTACCTGCAACGTTTTTTTAACAAGGGTATTTTCTATGGCAAACGATAACAGCCGCAAATTCAAACAGAATCAAATAATGTTTTGCATACAGCCCTGATTTGTAGAGTACTCAAGACCTATTGTTTTTGGTGAAGATCGGTTAAGGGAAAGGGGTAGTTTACCTGTAACGTTTTATGTTTTAACAAGGGTATTTCCTATGGCAAACGATAACAGCCGCAAATTCAAACAGAATCAAAAGATTATTTGCATACAGCCCTAAATTGCAGAGTTCTCAAGACCTATTGTTTTTGGTGAAGATCGGTTGAGGGAAAGGGGTAGTTTACCTGCAACGTTTTTTTAACAAGGGTATTTTCTATGGCAAACGATAACAGCCGCAAATTCAAACAGAATCAAATAATGTTTTGCATACAGCCCTGATTTGTAGAGTACTCAAGACCTATTGTATTTGGTGAAGATCGGTTAAGGGGAAGGGGTAGTTTACCTGCAACGTTTTTTTTTCAAGCGTATTTTCTATGGCAAACGATAACAGCCGCAAATTCAAACAGAATCAAATAATTTGTGCATACGTCCCTGAATTGTAGAGGTCTCAATGACTTTCGATTTTGGTGAAGATCGGTTAAGGGAAAGGGGTAATTTACCTGCAACCTTTTACGTTTTAACAAGAGTAAAGTACTTGAAAATTTATTTAAACTTTTTGAAACAATGGTAATTGTTAAAAATAAAATAATTTTGTTGCCAGGCAATAAAATTATAATTTTTCATTTTAATGTAATATAATATTACTTCCATATTCCTTAAGGAATGGAAGTATGGTGATGGCAAAAAAAATCGTGTTCGAGATTATTGCAGATTCTGATTGTACTACACTCAAAACATGAACAAAAGTCGTTTTCCGAAAAGTGTCTGTGTGTCTGTCTGTCTGTCTGTCTGTGTGTCTGTCTGTCTTAGATTTTTTTTCTATGGCAAACGATAACTGCCGCAAATTCAAACAGAATCAAATAATTTTTTGCATGCAGCCCTGATTTGCAGAGTACTCGCGACCTATTGTTTTTGGTGAAGATCGGTTGAGGGAAAGGGGTAGTTTACCTGCAATGGTTTTTTTTAGCAAGGGTAATTTTGTTTGTTTGGCAAACGATAACAGCCGCAAATTCAAACAGAATTAAATAATGTTTCGCATACAGCCCTGAATTGTAGAGTTCTCAAGATCTGTTGATATTGGTGAAGATCGGTTAAGGGAAAGGGGTAGTTTACCTGTAACGTTTTATGTTTTAACAAGGGTATTTCCTATGGCAAACGATAACAGCCGCAAATTCAAACAGAATCAAAAGATTATTTGCATACAGCCCTAAATTGTAGAGTTCTCAAGACCTATTGTTTTTGGTGAAGTTCGGTTGAGGAAAAGGGGTAGTTTACCTGCAACGTTTTTTTAACAAGGGTATTTTCTATGGCAAACGATAACAGCCGCAAATTCAAACAGAATCAAATCAAGACCTATTGTTTTTGGTGAAGATCGGTTAAGGGAAAGGGGTAGTTTACCTGTAACGTTTTATGTTTTAACAAGGGTATTTCCTATGGCAAACGATAACAGCCGCAAATTCAAACAGAATCAAAAGATTATTTGCATACAGCCCTAAATTGCAGAGTTCTCAAGACCTATTGTTTTTGGTGAAGATCGGTTGAGGGAAAGGGGTAGTTTACCTGCAACGTTTTTTTAACAAGGGTATTTTCTATGGCAAACGATAACAGCCGCAAATTCAAACAGAATCAAATAATGTTTTGCATACAGCCCTGATTTGTAGAGTACTCAAGACCTATTGTATTTGGTGAAGATCGGTTAAGGGGAAGGGGTAGTTTACCTGCAACGTTTTTTTTTCAAGCGTATTTTCTATGGCAAACGATAACAGCCGCAAATTCAAACAGAATCAAATAATTTGTGCATACGTCCCTGAATTGTAGAGGTCTCAATGACTTTCGATTTTGGTGAAGATCGGTTAAGGGAAAGGGGTAATTTACCTGCAACCTTTTACGTTTTAACAAGAGTAAAGTACTTGAAAATTTATTTAAACTTTTTGAAACAATGGTAATTGTTAAAAATAAAATAATTTTGTTGCCAGGCAATAAAATTATAATTTTTCACTTTAATGTAATATAATATTACTTCCATATTCCTTAAGGAATGGAAGTATGGTGATGGCAAAAAAAATCGTGTTCGAGATTATTGCAGATTCTGATTGTACTACACTCAAAACATGAAAAAAAGTCGTTTTCCGAAAAGTGTCTGTGTGTCTGTCTGTCTGTCTGTCTGTGTGTCTGTCTGTCTTAGATTTTTTTTCTATGGCAAACGATAACTGCCGCAAATTCAAACAGAATCAAATAATTTTTTGCATGCAGCCCTGATTTGCAGAGTACTCGCGACCTATTGTTTTTGGTGAAGATCGGTTGAGGGAAAGGGGTAGTTTACCTGCAACGGTTTTTTTTTAGCAAGGGTAATTTTGTTTGTTTGGCAAACGATAACAGCCGCAAATTCATACAGAATGAAATAATGTTTCGCATACAGCCCTGAATTGTAGAGTTCTCAAGGTCTTTTGATTTTGGTGAAGATCGGTTAAGGGAAAGGGGTAGTTTACCTGTAACGTTTTATGTTTTAACAAGGGTATTTCCTATGGCAAACGATAACAGCCGCAAATTCAAACAGAATCAAAAGATTATTTGCATACAGCCCTAAATTGTAGAGTTCTCAAGACCTATTGTTTTTGGTGAAGATCGGTTGAGGTAAAGGGGTAGTTTACCTGCAACGTTTTTTTAACAAGGGTATTTTCTATGGCAAACGATAACAGCCGCAAATTCAAACAGAATCAAATAATGTTTTGCATACAGCCCTGATTTGTAGAGTACTCAAGACCTATTGTTTTTGGTGAAGATCGGTTAAGGGGAAGGGGTAGTTTACCTGCAACGTTTTTTTATCAAGCGTATTTTCTATGGCAAACGATAGCAGCCGCAAATTCAAACAGAATCAAATAATTTTTAGCATACGTCCCTGAATTGTAGAGGTCTCAATGACTTTCGATTTTGGTGAAGATCGGTTAAGGGGAAGGGGTAGTTTACCAGCAACCTTTTACGTTTTAACAAGAGTAAAGTACTTGAACATTTATTTAAACTTTTTGAAACAATGGTAATTGTTAAAAATAAAATAATTTTGTTGCCAGGCAATAAAATTATAATTTTTTCATTTTAATGTAATATAATATTTTTCATTTAATACAGCAATAAAAAGGCAGGTAAGACACAGCCTGGCTGTTTGGGTGAAAATGATTTTAAATATAAATCTTAGAATATGGAAGTCATGTATGGTTCTCCATACCGATATTTTTCATTTAATACAGCAATAAAAAGGCAGGTAAGACACAGCCTGGCTGTTTGGCTGAAAATGATTTTAAATATAAATCTTAGAATATGGAAGTCATGTATGGTTCTCCATACCGATATTTTGCCATCACCATACTTCCATTTCCTTAATATATATGGAATATGGAAGTAAAAGCTGCGAAGACATCTATCTACCTTTCCCGACGACAGTTCTGTTACAGCTGTCACTCCTAATCGCCATCGATTACCGTCAGGAGCTTCTTCTTCTTCTTCTTCTTCTTCTTCTTCCACCATTCTATGCTCTTTCTGGTCTCCTCTCTTCCTTCACCCAGGTAGTTTCCAGGCAGAAACTTCGCGGTGGCACTTTTGATTGTTCGCAGAATATGCGACCGAACCATCGCAAACTAGATAATCTTTTCTGTTATCGTTTATCTCCTCATTCATAACATGATCTCTTTCAGTGGTTGCGCCACTGCGTCGTAAATAATTGTGCTCCACAGAGTTGAGCCCCCACCTCAAGTCCATTTTTGCATCCACTTTCATACCAAGGCCGACTGGACAACGGTTCTTTGTTTGGTACGTATCTTTGTATTTGAGAGCATCTACTTAGTCTAAGATCAAAAGTAGTCTGTGAAAATAACCGTGATCGTTCTTAGTATTCAAGGGTAACATGTCGTCGACTGGGTAATATTTTTTTTCGCAAGTTCTCGGATTCTCGTTCTCGCAAGTTCTTTTCTTGTTTCTTGAGGACATCTTCCAGATATAGGTTGAATAATTAAGGTAGAAAACAACATTCCCGCCTTTATATGGAAATACAGCTTCTGACAATGGATTGTTGTATAGTTGTGAATAATATTATAAAAATATCAGTATGGAGAACCATACATGACTTCCATATTCTAAGATTTATTTTTAAAATCATTTTCGAAATGAAATATTACCATAGAAACTACTTCTTTCTACTTACTACTTCAGCCTTAACCACAGTACTGTGGTCACTAACATATACCACCTCATGTTATCACACTCGATTTTCACTGATGATGGAAGTCAATGGCATTGCCGAAACGTCTGGTTTCGTAGAAAACATTGGACTACGGCCAAATATCCAGAGAAGGAATTTTAACAAAAACTACTTCTTTGTTGCCGATAACGTTGTACACATATATATAAAAAATATGCATAAAATTAATGGCTTGTATAAGTTAATGATTGATCTCCATTAAATAGTGCTCAAGTTTCCAAAGTTTTAATATTATGATGTCCGTAATTAAAACATCAGAGCAGGTTTAGTGTGTATTAGGGTTCACCGTGGACAAAAATTTTCAACATTTCCTATTGAGCGTTGCTTAGAATAAATCTGCGAATCTACAGTGTACGTTTCACAGAACAAACACGCGGAAAAGAAGGAGCGCTCCGAAGTCACTTATGGACCCTCAGCATCTTGCAGAGGGTTCATTCCCTAAAGACGAAAAGTCTGTCTATGAATCGTTCCTCTGTAAACACGTGCAGTTACACTGCCCAGCGATCCACAGGAAGCAAATCGCTATCCACGCTGGACACTTTTTCGGCTTGCATGCGTTATGTTGGTGTGGGTTCGGCACTTTCCATTTAAAAACCGTGCAATTGTAAGAAAATAAACATGAATGAGGCCAGAAATAACGCGAATTGTGTGTGTGTGTGTGTGTGTGTGTGTGTGTGTGTGTGTGTGTGTGTGTGTGTGTGTGTGTGTGTGTCTTCCCTGCCTTTTTATTGCGGTAGTGATAATAATAAAATGGAAACGTAAACAGTACATAACTGAGATATGCTTGCCTGCCACGCACGATATATTTTCTCTTATACATGACTAGCAGAATACCCGTGCTTCGCTACGGAGTTTCACGTTGTACGTAATGAAAATGTTAGTTTAATTAATAAAGTTTAATTAAAGTAGGCTTCTTAAAAATAAATAGCTGTTCCCCACAACTTCGTTCGCGTGGTCTTCAATTTAATGCGATAATATATTTAGAACAGAATCTATTCTATTGGGTTGCCATAGTAACCAGATCTAATAGTTTTTTAAGACCGCAAAGGACCCCCCAGAGGATCGTATAGAAAAAAACACCTATCCTATGTTGGTTCTCCCGTTGCGTAAAATATTTGTGCCAAGTTTGGTTGAAATCGGTCCAATGGTTTAGGTGGAGACGTGGAAGACCCCAAAGGATCGTATCGAAAAAACACTTGTCCTATGTTGGTTCTCCCTTTGCGTAAAATATTTGTGCCAAGTTTGGTTGAAATCGGTCCAGTGGTTTACGAGGCGAAGTGGAAGACCCCAAAGAACCCCCAAAAGGACCCCATCGAAAAAACACCTATCCTGTGTTGGTTCTCCCGTTGCGTAAAATATTTGTGCCAAGTTTGGTTGAAATCGGTACAGTGGTTTAGGAGGAGATGTGGAAGAAACCTTCGCGGACGTGCGCACAACAACTCACCGAAGTTTCATCGCAATCGGATGAATGGTATAGGAACGCATACGGGACAAACAAAGAAACATTCATTTTTATATATAAGATGTAAACTATACCACTTACTTGACATAAACCGTGATAGCTAAGCTAATGTACAACATATATGTATTAATTATACACATAAATGTTCCTCGATAGACACTCTATCTATTGGCGAAAACTTGAATAAAATCCGTTCAGTACTTCCTGAGATTAGCGATTTCAAACACAGAGAGAAAACGCACCGACTTTACTTTATACTATGTACAGATTTACATTAAAATGAAAAAATTATAATTTTATTGCCTGGCAACAAAATTATTTTATTTTAACAATTACCATTGTTTGAAAAAGTGTAAATGAATTATCATGTACTTTACTCTTGTTAAAACGTAAAAGGTTGCAGGTAAACTGCCCCTTCCCCTTAACCGACCTTCACCAAAATCAAAAGGCCTTGAGTCCTCTACAATTCAGTGACGTATGCAAAAAATTATTTGATTCTGTTTGAATATGCGGCAGTTACCGTTCGTCATAGAAAATACGCTTGATAGAAAAACGTTGCAGGTAAACTACCCCTTCCCCTTAACCGATCTTCACCAAAAACAATAGGTCTTGAGTACTCTACAAATCACGGGTGTATGCAAAAAATTATTTGATTCTGTTTGAATTTGCGGCTGTTATCGTTTGCCATAGAAAATACCCTTGATAAAAAAACGCTGCAGGTAAACTACCCCTTTCCCTTAACCGATCTTCACCAAAAACAATAGGTCTTGAGAACTCTACAATTCAGGGCTGTATACGAAACATTATTTAATTCTGTTTGAATTTGCGGCTGTTATCGTTTGCCGAAAAAAAATTTCCCTTGATAAAAAAAACCGTTGCAGGTAAACTACCCCTTTCCCTCAACCGATCTTCACCAAAAACAATAGGTCGTGAGTACTCTACAAATCAGGGCTGTATGCAAAACATTATTTGATTCTGTTTGAATTTGCGGCAGTTATCGTTTGCCATAGAAATAAAATCTACAGACAGACAGACACGCACACAGATACTTTTCGGAAAACGACTTTTTTTCATGTTTTGAGTGTAGTAGAATCAGAATCTGCAATAATCTCGAACACGATTTTTTTGCCATCACCATACTTCCATTCCTTAAGGAATATGGAAGTAAAAAAATGAAATGGGTGATTACGGCACATTGGGCAGGCAAATGTACGGTCGCCACATGCCCTCCAGTACTGTAGCAGTTTGCAATTGTGTAGATGAGTTGTGAATTAACTAAAGTTGAATATACGACATTATACGCGTCGTCGTCGTCATCATCATCATCATCGTCGTCGTCGTCGTCGTCGTCGTCGTGACTGTATTCATTTTAACCAGTTGGTTTAAGCATTTGTCTGCTCCGTCTTTAAGTACGTACCTTCCGTTTCTCTTGTCGTCCTACGTCCTTTTTACTTCCATATTCCTTAAGGAATGGAAGTATGGTGATGGCAAAAAAAATCGTGTTCGAGATTATTGCAGATTCTGATTCTACTACACTCAAAACATGAAAAAAAGTCGTTTTCCGAAAAGTGTCTGTGTGTCTGTCTGTGTGTCTGTCTGTCTGTCTGTCTGTAGATTTTTTTTCTATGGCAAACGATAACTGTCGCAAATTCAAACAGAATCAAATAATTTTTTGCATACAGCCCGGTTTTGCAGAGTTCTCGCGACCTATTGTTTTTGGTGAAGATCGGTTGAGGGAAAGGGGTAGTTTACCTGCAACGGTTTTTTTTTAGCAAGGGAAATTTTGTTTGTTTGGCAAACGATAACAGCCGCAAATTCAAACAGAATCAAATAATGTTTCGCATACAGCCCTGAATTGTAGAGTTCTCAAGACCTATTGTTTTTGGTGAAGATCGGTTAAGGGAAAGGGGTAGTTTACCTGTAACGTTTTATGTTTTAACAAGGGTATTTCCTATGGCGAACGATAACAGCCGCAAATTCAAACAGAATGAAAAGATTATTTGCATACAGCCCTAAATTGTAGAGTTCTCAATACCTTTTGTTTTTGGTGAAGATCGGTTAAGGGAAAGGGGTAGTTTACCTACAACGTTTTTTTAACAAGGGTATTTTCTATGGCAAACGATAACAGCCGCAAATTCAAACAGAATCAAATAATTTTCTGCATACAGCCCTCATTTGTAGAGTACTCAAGACCTGTTGTTTTTGGTGAAGATCGGTTGAGGGGAAGGGGTAGTTTACCAGCAACGTTTTTTATCATGCGTATTTTCTATGGCAAACGACAACTGCCGCAAATTCAAACAGAATCAAATAATGTTTTGCATACAGCCCTGATTTGTAGAGTACTCGCGACCTATTGTTTTTGGTGAAGATCGGTTGAGGGGAAGGGGTAGTTTACCTGCAACGGTTTTTTTTATCAAGGGAAATTTTTTTTTTTTTGGCAAACGATAACAGCCGCAAATTCAAACAGAATCAAATAATGTTTCGCATACAGCCCTGAATTGTAGATTTCTCAAGACCTATTGTTTTTGGTGAAGATCGGTTGAGGGAAAGGGGTAGTTTACCTGCAACGTTTTTTTAACAAGGGTATTTTATATGGCAAACGATAACAGCCGCAAATTCAAACAGAATCAAATAATGTTTTGAATACAGTCCTGATTTGTAGAGTACTCAAGACCTATTGTTTTTGGTGAAGATCGGTTAAGGGGAAGGGGTAGTTTACCTGCAACCTTTTACGTTTTATTTTCTATGGCAAACGATAACAGCCGCAAATTCAAACAGAATCAAATAATGTTTTGCATACAGCCCTGATTTGTAGAGTACTCAAGACCTATTGTTTTTGGTGAAGATCGGTTAAGGGGAAGGGGTAGTTTACCGGCAACGTGTTTTTTTCAAGCGTATTTTCTATGGCAAACGATAACAGCCGCAAATTCAAACAGAATCAAATAATTTTTTGCATACGTCCCTGAATTGTAGAGGTCTCAATGACTTTCGATTTTGGTGAAGATCGGTTAAGGGGAAGGGGTAGTTTACCTGCAACCTTTTACGTTTTAACAAGAGTAAAGTACTTGAAAATTTATTTAAACTTTTTGAAACAATGGTAATTGTTAAAAATAAAATAATTTTGTTGCCAGGCAATAAAATTATAATTTTTTCATTTTAATGTAATATAATATTTTTCATTTAATACAGCAATAAAAAGGCAGGTAAGACACAGCCTGGCTGTTTGGCTGAAAATGATTTTAAATATAAATCTTAGAATATGGAAGTCATGTATGGTTCTCCATACCGATATTTTGTTTTGTTTGTATTGAAAGCTTATTTAGGCAGTCTGCCGTCAGCTGTCTCGTTTATGTGCTTTTCCATTTTTGTGTATGGTGTTTAATTTTTCCGGTGTGTGTGTGTGTGTTCGGTCGGTCGCGAATGTCTCTTGCTATCTAATTCTGTAAACTTTCGTCCATCCTTTGAGGCCTCGTAGCAACTTCACCTGGGAAGACAGTTGTTGTGGTTATAACCCACGCATCACCATCAAAAATGAGCACTGGCAGCTACCGATTTGTAAAATATAACTTTGACGTCTGGTCGCATGTTGTTTATAAGTGTTCACATATCGTTTGATATTTATGCCCTTTACGATCTGTATACGTAACTCTATTACTTACTAAACAAATTCAGCTAATGGTTGTTAATAATGGTGGATCTAATCGATTTCATACTTTGAAAAGATTTGTTATTTGGTTGGTTGTCCACAAGTACAGAATGTTTCCGAAAGATAGTGTCAAACATCGGGAAACGATTCTATTTATTAAATTAAAGGAAAAATATCCAATAAACATAAATATATCGGAAAAAATGCTTTGTTTACCGCCTGTACGTCTCTTCTTTATTTAACAAAAATTAATTACTGTTGAACGGAATGAGATATGGAATTGAAATTTGGCATACAAAGTAAACGCGCTATTTCGTCTAGCGTAAGTACGAGGGTCATCTCAAAAGTAAGTTTCCCTACTTTTTCTTTCAAAGGGAAATTGCGCTAGCAGGCTGACAAAGGTTGGAAAACTTTTATTTGTGTGTAGTGGCAGTAGTGCCAAAACTTCATCCGTTGTGTATCAACGTAACAACAACACGAAATTTAATGGACGTTGCATTTACCAGCGTGTCCGATTGCGAAGTGCATAGTGTGATTCGGTTTTTGCTACAAAAAATCGTCAGTTTTCGGCTAAAATTCATTGTCAGTTAGTTTCTGTGTACGGACCTGAGTGTATGAGCATACAAATGGTCCGCTTGTGGCATACATCGTTCTTGAAAGGAAAAGGTTAGTTGAGCAACAAAGTTCTTCTGGTCCACGACAACGCACATGAGGACCATTTCCCGCGAGTCACACAGAATTTGATGGAGTCCTTTCAGTGGGAGATTTTCGACCATCACTCATTTTCACCCGATTTGGCTCCGTGTGATTTCTGTATCCCCCCCCCATCTCAAAAAACACCTAGGAGGATAACGTTTCGAAATGGATACGGAAGTGAAACAGGCAATTGACGCCTGGCTTCGAAAACTGGGCACGCAGTGGTTCAAAGAAGGAATTGAAAAGCTGATTTTCGCTACAGAAAGTGTATTGACAAGGCTGGAGATTATATTGAAAAATAAATACAGTACATGTTTCTGAATAAACATATAGTTTTCTTTTTAATTTTTACATGTTTTTTTATTTTTCCTAAAACAGCGAAACTTACTTTTGAGATGACCCTCGTATTAAACAAACTAAAATGTTGTTTTACAAATTTTCAAAAGTTTAAAGTTAAGCACAAAATCTTAATTCGTTAAAAAAATGTCAGCGATCGTCTCTAGTTAGAGGGGAATCTAGAAAGAGGGGAACACTGCTGACATATCAAACGAAACAGTGATAGTTATACTTTTTGCTTATGTTATTTTATCAAAATAAGTTAGTATTGTGAACCGTTTCTCTATTTATGCTCATTTAACCGTGCACGAGACAAAATTAATTGTTTTTAACTATTAATAACAAATTTTCGTAATTGTTCTTAGTTTGGCTAAGCAGTCAACCGAATCCCTGGAAAGGAACTTTTTTTTAACTTCTTGTACATGTACGGGTTAAACAAACTTGACAGTTTCGGAAACCATGTCTTTCCTGGGTAACCAACATCTCTTTAATATCTAGTGGGGTAGGGGAAGTTCGTATTGTATCGGACAGCGGCTGGTATCGGACAAGTACGGTTTCTCAGTTTTGTCGCATGAAGCAGCACCTACTTAGCAAGTAAGAAACTTGTTTGTAACTGAGAAGCGTACGTTCGCCATTCTGAGTTGAGCCGTTAGCAAGTGTTTGTAATTTTTGTTATTTGTGTGTTGTGTTTGCCTGCACGGAGTTAACTTTTCACAATAACTACACCAACGAGAATAAGTTGAATTCAATTTTAATTACATTAATAGAAACATCATATTTTATTCTGTATACTGCGTGCTTAAAATGTTACTTATGTCTACGCTGCCAACTGTAGACGTTGTTTTCCCTTTGTGTGTCATTCGGGTAGTTTCGGACACTAATCTGGCGGGCGGTATCGGACATACAAATTTTCCTATCCTATCGTGCGTACTGATGGGTCTGTTCTTTTTCAGGAAATGGTGGGATCGAAAAGAGGCAATTGGGAAGAAAGTAATATGATATTACCAACACATAAAGTCAGGAACAAGGAAATGTCCATAAGACAGGCCAGTGATCATTTTTCGGTTCCTAAAAGTTCGTTAGGTGACAGACTAAAAGCTCTTGCAGCCGGTAAAGAAGTAAAGTTAAGACCTTGTGTAGACAACAGTGGCACATTTCAGAAAACATTTACTAATGACCAAGATACTGAATTATATAACCACATAAAAGCATTGGATAGTCAACTCATGCCCCTAAACAAAAAAGAATTTTTGAAACTGGCTTATAATTTTGCTGAACGACTAAAAATTAATCACCGATGTAACAAAACAACACTGATGGCAGGAAAAGACTTTTATTATGAGTTTATGAAACGACACCCAGATCTGAGTTTAAGAACCACAGAATCAACGAGTTTGCAGCGTTCAGGAGGCTTTAACAGGGAACAGGTCGACTTGTTTTTTAACAAGTTAACTGAACTGATGGAAAAGTAATCATTTAGTCCATCAATTAAGTTAAAATAGTTGTAGCGTAGTTTTGTTTATTTAAAAAATTGTAACTGTTTGTATTATTTAAGTTTTGTTAAGAAAAGAATCACTGTCCGATACCACCCTCCAATTTTGAAAATTACTGAAATGTAATGATTCATTTCATTTTCAATATCTTGTCTCTTAATATATTTTTTGTAAGAAAAAAAGTTGTGTAAACATTGAGTAGCAGTATTAAATTTTATAAAAAACTGTGTTTAATTATGCTTTCATAAACCTAAAAAAATATTTAAAAATAAAGTAAGGTGTCCGATACCGCCCGACCTTCCCCTATATACTGTATTTTCTGGCAGCAGAGAATAACTTATATATAGGTACACAAGGAATTTAACATAATTTCAAATTCGACTAAAAAACTTAAAAATATCGGTATGGAGAACCATACATGACTTCCATATTCTAAGATTTATATTTAAAATCATTTTCGAAATGAAATATTACCATAGAAACTACTTCTTTCTACTTACTGCTTCAGCCTTAACCACAGTACTGTGGTCACTAACGTATACCACCTCACGTTATCGCACTCGATTTTCACTGATGATGGAAGTCGACGGCATTGCCGAAATGTCTGGTTTTGTAGAAAACATTGGACTACGGCCAAATATCCCGGGAAGGAATTTTAACAAAAACTACTTCTTTGTTGCCGATAACGTTGTACACATATATATCAGTGGCGAAGTTACATGGAGGCAATTGAGGCAATGCCTACCCTAAAAAATTCTGTAAAATAAAAATTATAAATACGTATGAACTACATAACGTAAAGATTATACATTGTTACTGCGACTGTCAAATTTATTAAACCGAAACGTGCTTTATTGAGCGACCGCTAGATGGTGACAGGTGAGATTCGGCATAGTTCGTTTAAAGCGAATGAGGCAACCTGAACTTGCCTCAACGTTTTTTGTATACATCGTATGTAAGCAATGTAGTGGTGTGATATGGAAGTGTAGGGAGGGGGGATTGTCCCGCGCTTTACACATAGAGCGTTGAGGCATGCCTCACTTCTGTGGTCCAAACAGTTAAGTTAAAGCGCCTGTGTTGTTTCTAAGTGTTTGTTTTATGCGGTTATTAAAAGTGTCACTGTTATTCCGCTGAACTAACAGATGATCAAGATTGTTATTTGAATTATTTGTAACATTAAACATATATATAGAAACTAATCAAGTTTAAAAATTTGAAGTTCAATCAGTTGTATTATTGTGTATGACTAATACAAGGATTGTTCAATAGAAACACGTATAGAGCCGTAAAGCATTTTTTATTCAACGATTTTAAAAGAAGTCTCCAATAACATTAAGACATGAGTTCCACTGTTGCGCTAACCTGTAGATTCCCTGCTAGTAAAATTCTTACGGCTGTTTGTGGAACCATTCGGTTACAGCAAACTCTACCGCAGCGTCCGATTTGACCCACCGTCCTTTTAGTGATTCCTTAAAAAAAATTTAAGATAAGATTTTTGCCTACCCATTCATTAACTACTAGCAAACTTCGCCAGTAAGCAAATTGATGTCCATTTTTTTCGGCTTGCACGCGTTATGTTGGTGTGGGTTTCGGCACTTTCCATTTAAAAAGCGTGCAAATGTAAGAAAATAAACATGAGTGAGGCCAGAAATAACGTGAATTGTGTGTGTGTGTGTGTGTGTGTGTGTGTGTGTGTGTGTGTGTCTTACCTGCCTTTTTATTGCTGTATTAAATGAAAAATATTATATTACATTAAAATGAAAAAATTATAATTTTATTGCCTGGCAACAAAATTATTTTATTTTTTACAATTACCATTGTTTGAAAAAGTTTAAATAAATTTTCAAGTACTTTACTCTTGTTAAAACGTAAAAGGTTGCAGGTAAACTACCCCTTCCCCTTAACCGATCTTCACCAAAATCGAAAGTCCTTGAGATCTCTACAATTCAGGGACGTATGCAAAAAATTATTTGATTCTGTTTGAATTTGCGGCTGTTATCGTTTGCCATAGAAAATACGCTTGATAAAAAAACGTTGCAGGTAAACTACCCCTTCCCCTTAACCGATCTTCACCAAAAACAACAGGTCTTGAGTACTCTACAAATCAGGGCTGTATGCAAATAATCTTTTGAGTCTGTTTGAATTTGCGGCTGTTATCGTTTGCCATAGGAAATACCCTTGTTAAAACATAAAACGTTACAGGTAAACTACCCCTTAACCGATCTTCACCAAAAACAATAGGTCTTGAGAATTCTACAATTCAGGGCTGTATACGAAACATTATTTAATTCTGTTTGAATTTGCGGCTGTTATCGTTTGCCGAAAAAAAAATTTCCCTTGATAAAAAAAAACCGTTGCAGGTAAACTACCCCTTTCCCTCAACCGATCTTCACCAAAAACAATAGGTCGTGAGTACTCTACAAATCAGGGCTGTATGCAAAAAATTATTTGATTCTGTTTGAATTTGCGGCAGTTATCGTTTGCCATAGAAAAAAAATCTACAGACACAGACAGACAGACACTTTTCGGAAAACGACTTTTTTTCATGTTTTGAGTGTAGTACAATCAGAATCTGCAATAATCTCGAACACGATTTTTTTTGCCATCACCATACTTCCATTCCTTAAGGAATACGGAAGTAAAAATATTTACTTTGTACAATTAAATTAGTTACTATGGTTGATATCGCAGTTTGAAAACAAAATTAAATATGGTTTCAGTATGTACAAACAAACAATATTTAAGCATTTATTAAACAATTTCAATATTAGAATACTCTTTGAGATGGAGAGCACGCTTGTCATATTGTACCAACTACTAATAAAATTTACGGAATCGTGTACCAGTCTCCATCCTATTATACTTTACACTCGCTTAATGCGACGACAGAAAATCTTTTCAGACGGTTAATGTTAATTTTGTCAACATCCGGACCGGAGAATAAGAAACGCGTTGAAACTCCACCGTTTGTTTTATTTACTGTTTCGATTATTGTTATCAGATGATTGTGACGAGACTATACGGCGCATTCCGGCCTACACAGATAAGGCCCACTGTGTTTGCCCGTTATGCATACCGGAGCCATGATATTAGCTCGAAACTGTATAACTCGGCTCGTCAGTGCAGTGTCGTCAAGCGTTTATTCAAAAATTTGTTGTATATTTATTTATTTAGTGATGTAAGCCGAGGTAGAATCCTGATATTAGATGAGAAATGTTACAACACCTCGACGTGCACTTTGTGGGTGTGAAGTAACAGCAAAGTCAGTATTATACTGAGGTTTCAATGAAACCCTCAAACCCCCCTTGGTACGTGTGTCTAAATACACGTTACACACAGCTTTAGCATTAAGTTCGTACGTGACGTAACTAACCTTTTTCACGTTTAAATTCATGCAAACAGTTCGGTCGCCCCACTCAAGGCGGATTCTCCACTAAGACGACTACAGAAGATATGGAAAAAAGATCTCACAACTGATAAAGAAAGAACCCCAGCTCAAAGCGTGAATTTGTCTGCGCTAATCGTTAAATAAAGAAAGGTTGGCTGCTCCAGACGTTCCTGCTTTTTTTTTTTTGTACTCTGTAATGGGTCAGTCAGAGTAGATGACGTAGTATTGTGTATTTCGATCACTAATAAAAGAAGGTGGAGGACAATTGCTGCCTGCGCCAGAAGATGGAGGACAAACCGTAGCTCTTCGGGAGTGATCCTGAGGCGTTGTACCCTGGTTCGAACTCGGAGGTGGGGCCTGCGACTATTCAGGGCTTCGGGGGTCGTCACGTTGCGCACACGACGTACCCAAAAATGATACCACGGGATCGGAAACAGCCCGACCGGGATAGCTTATGTTGTGGTTTCACTCCAAGCTAGGGTAGATTAAGTCCCGTCGCGTCTTTGTGGGGATCCGGAGGTTGTAGTTTCTTGAATCTACTTTGAACTCTTTTTGGTTATAGCTTAGACTTACTGCACGAGATATTCGTCTGTCTTGTCAACTAAATTCGCCGCCTTGCTATGTGTTAACCAACTTTCATCATTTGTCGATTCATAGTGTCGTCCATTTTAATTATTTTTTCGTCAGTTAGGAGCATCTGTTTCTTAACTTATATCGTATTACACTCTCCGGCGCTACACAGACCAAGATCGGCCACGTTGTCCATCTACCTCTGCCCCTAGATATCTGGATCCAGTTCCTGATATACATTTCGACATCTCTGCCACAATCCTTAGCCACAGTTTTCTCGATCTTCTTCTCCTTTATGAACATAAAACACTCCATCTCCAATTCTTTTGGGCAGTCTACTCCTTAATTCGGATGGCAAGCTTCAGACGACTTATTGTCGGACATTCGATGTAGCTCATATTTTCATTTTCTTTAAACGAATAGGTAGTGAAAACGAAATTTCTCACGTTCCGTATTCTTCCATGACTGCCACACACGCTTATCGCTCCCTGGACCATAAGTTCTCTAAGTATCTTTCTTTCTATGTAAGAACGAGGATAGTCCAAGTGGCAGCTGCATGTGCAACTACCGTGAGGATCATACTTTATACGATTAGAACTTTGTTTCCTAACACCCACTGTGTACTAAACATTTTTCTTTTACTTCCATGTTCCATAAGGAAATGGAAGTATGGTGATGGCAAAAAACATCGTGTTCGAGATAATTGGAGATTCTGATTGTACTACCCTCAAAACATGAAAAAAAGTCATTTTCCGAAAAGTGTCTATGTGTAGATTTTTTTTCTATGGCAAACGATAAGAGCCGCAAATTCAAACAGAATCAAATAATGTTTCGCATACAGCCCTGATTTGTAGAGTTCGCAAGACCTATTGTTTTTGGTGAAGATCGGTTAAGGGAAAGGGGTAGTTTACCTGCAACGTTTTATGTTTTAACAAGGGTAATTTTTTTTCTATGGCAAACGATAGCCGCAAAGTCAAACAGAATCAAATAATGTTTCTCATACAGTCCTGAATTGTAGAGTTCTCAAGACCTGTTGTTTTTGGTGAAGATCGGTTAAGGGAAAGGGGTAGTTTACCTGCAACGTTTTATGTTTAACAAGGGTAATTTTTTTTTATGACGAACGAAAACTGCCGTAAATTCAAACAGAATCAAATACTTTTGTGCATACCTTCCTGAATTTTAGAGAACTCAACGTCTGTTGATTTTGGTGAAGATCGGTTAAGGGAAAGGGGTAGTTTACCTGCAACATTTTATGTTTTAACAACGGTAATTTTTTACTTCCATATTCCTTAAGGAATGGAAGTATGGTGATGGCAAAAAAAATCGTGTTCGAGATTATTGCAGATTCTGATTCTACTACACTCAAAACATGAAAAAAAGTCGTTTTCCGAAAAGTGTCTGTGTGTCTGTCTGTCTGTAGATTTTTTTTCTATGGCAAACGATAACTGCCGCAAATTCAAACAGAATCAAATAATTTTTTGCATACAGCCCGGTTTTGCAGAGTTCTCGCGACCTATTGTTTTTGGTGAAGATCGGTTGAGGGAAAGGGGTAGTTTACCTGCAACGGTTTTTTTTTAGCAAGGGTAATTTTGTTTGTTTGGCAAACGATAACAGCCGCAAATTCAAACAGAATCAAATAATGTTTCGCATACAGCCCTGAATTGTAGAGTTCTCAAGACCTATTGTTTTTGGTGAAGATCGGTTAAGGGAAAGGGGTAGTTTACCTGTAACGTTTTATGTTTTAACAAGGGTATTTCCTATGGCAAACGATAACAGCCGCAAATTCAAACAGAATCAAAAGATTATTTGCATACAGCCCTAAATTGTAGAGTTCTCAAGACCTTTTGTTTTTGGTGAAGATCGGTTAAGGGAAAGGGGTAGTTTACCTACAACGTTTTTTTAACAAGGGTATTTTCTATGGCAAACGATAACAGCCGCAAATTCAAACAGAATCAAATAATTTTCTGCATACAGCCCTGATTTGTAGAGTACTCAAGACCTATTGTTTTTGGTGAAGATCGGTTGAGGGGAAGGGGTAGTTTACCAGCAACGTTTTTTATCATGCGTATTTTCTATGGCAAACGACAACTGCCGCAAATTCAAACAGAATCAAATAATTTTTTGCATACAGCCCTGATTTGTAGAGTACTCGCGACCTATTGTTTTTGGTGAAGATCGGTTGAGGGGAAGGGGTAGTTTACCTGCAACGGTTTTTTTTATCAAGGGAAATTTTTTTTTTTGGCAAACGATAACAGCCGCAAATTCAAACAGAATCAAATAATGTTTCGCATACAGCCCTGAATTGTAGGTTTCTCAAGACCTATTGTTTTTGGTGAAGATCGGTTGAGGGAAAGGGGTAGTTTACCTGCAACGTTTTTTTAACAAGGGTATTTTCTATGGCAAACGATAACAGCCGCAAATTCAAACAGAATCAAATAATGTTTTGCATACAGTCCTGATTTGTAGAGTACTCAAGACCTATTGTTTTTGGTGAAGATCGGTTAAGGGGAAGGGGTAGTTTACCTGCAACGTTTTTTTATCAAGCGTATTTTCTATGGCAAACGATAACAGCCGCAAATTCAAACAGAATCAAATAATTTTTTGCATACGTCCCTGAATTGTAGAGGTCTCAATGACTTTCAATTTTGGTGAAGATCGGTTAAGGGGAAGGGGTAGTTTACCTGCAACCTTATACGTTTTAACAAGAGTAAAGTACTTGAAAATTTATTTAAACTTTTTGAAACAATGGTAATTGTTAAAAATAAAATAATTTTGTTGCCAGGCAATAAAATTATAATTTTTTCATTTTAATGTAATATAATATTTTTCATTTAATACAGCAATAAAAAGGCAGGTAAGACACAGCCTGGCTGTTTGGCTGAAAATGATTTTAAATATAAATGTTAGAATATGGAAGTCATGTATGGTTCTCCATACCGATATTTCTATGACGAACGATAACTGCCGTCACATTCAAACAGAATCAAATAATGCTTTGCATGCATCCCTGAATTGTAGAGGACTCAAGACCTATTGATTTTGGTGAAGATCAGTTAAGAGAAAGGGGTAGTTTATCTGCAACGTTTTATGTTTTAACAAGGGTAATTTTTTCTATGACGAACGATAACTGCCGTAAATTCAAACATAATCAAATAATTTTGTGCATAAATCCCTAAATTGTAGAGAACTCAAGGCCTGTTGATTTTGGTGAAGATCGGTTAAGGGAAAGGGGTAGTTTACCTGCAACATTTTATGTTGTAACAAGAGACATTTTTTCATGACGAACGATAACTGCCGTAAATTCAAACAGAATCAAATATTTTTTTACATATGTGCCTGAGTTGTAGAAGACTCATAGCCTATTGATTTTGATGAAGATCGGTTACGGGGAAAGGGTAGTTTACCTGAAACATTTTTTGTTGTAACAAGAGTAAAGTACTTAATTTTGATAAATAAAGTATCTTGATAAGATCTTAATAATCCACTGTAGAAACGTAGATGAAATATCTATAAATGAAGAGGCTAGTTGAACGGGGTGGGGGTAATTTTCTATAAATGAAAATTATAGTTGAAGGGGAGGGGATAATTTTTATGTGTACTACGTTATCGGCAACAAAGTAGTAGTTTGTTGTTAAAATTCCTTCCCGGGCTGTTTGGCCGTAGTCCAATGTTTTCTGCAAAACCAGACGTTTCGGCAGTGCCGTCGACTGCCCACATCAGTGAAAATCGAGTGCGATAACGTGTGGTGGTATACGTTAGTGACCACAGTACTGTGGTTAAGGCTGAAGCAATAAGTCGAAAGAAGTAGTTTCTATGGAAACATTTCATTTCGTAACTGATTTTAAATATAAATCTTAGAACATGGAAGTCATGTATGGTTCTCCATACCGTTATTTTTATAAAGTGAAATCAATCCAAGAACCAGAATATAGATTGCCATTACGAAGAAGGTACCGCTTTGCTGTAAGGTAGTGAAACCTGAATGGTAAAACGGAGTCAGGAAATCTAACGAGCGTCGCAGATGAGCCAGCTGTTTCTTCTACCAGCTACTAAGTTCACCGGCAACAGTTGGCCTGTACAGATTCCTTCCTTCTTCGAGTATCTTCTGCTTAGGCGATCTCCCTATCCCTGCAACAATAGCAGCACTGGAGCAAGAAGGCGAAAGGGTTGTCCTCTTAATGTAGAGGCGAGAAGTGTCCGCAGCTAGCATAGGCATCCAGATGATGTGAAAGAGTCCAAAGAGCAGATCCTTTCAGTAGTAACAGGATAAAAAAAAATACAGCGAAATAGCAGTCATGTCAGGAATATGATTAATAAAAAAGTCAGGTGTTTATAAATTAGAGAATAGAACAACCTGAATGGTATAGACATATGGCCAGTATTGGTCAGAATAGTTTGCCTATGACTCTGATGGAAGTGGGAAGCCTTAGTAAACAGAAAAGAGGGAATGAAAAGAAGCGATGTGTACAGAGAACAGAAAAGATTGTAGTAAACTAAGAAAAACAAGATGAAATTAAGAGAAATTATAAAGAGATAGACCAGGTACAGGATTAAAATAAGTGAATCGAAGAGCTGAAAATCTGACATCCTATAAGCCATCAGAAGTGAGAATAAAATGATCAGCATACGACTAGTTATAATGGTTATTATAAGCTCATTATAATTTTAGATATAGATACGGTGATCGAAAATCGTAGAACGGTCGGCATTCAGTGGGCTGATAGTAGTTATACCGAGTCTCGTTTATGGAGGCGTTCAATATAACAGCAACAATGTATTGTATTGTCATATCTGTTGAAAGATATTTTCTTCTTGGATTTTCCACGTTCAGCTGTCCAGAATATGTGGGCCGTGTACGTTGCTTTTTAAGCACAGCTGTGTTTAACCTTAGTACGAAGGACAGACGCTGTTGTTTGCTTGCAGATTACGATGCCGCGTCGTAAAAATACCGAAACGCAAGAACTGTGAGCACGCGCGCCAACCGCCTTGGCAGAAATCTCTGATCTGTTATCATTGCGCAGAATGTGTTGCAATATCATTGCCACGCAGTTTGGCATACTAACGAACGAGAAGACGAATATTATTATGTTGGAACGTGAATTAGCTAAACGAAACTTGCGTAGTTTGAATTAAAAGCCTGCCTACACCGAGTTGTGTGTTAAGAATACAGGCGTAATCTACACCACAGTTTGTGCTTTACGGTAGCCTACGTATATTTTTAACAGGTCTCGTCTGCAGCTAAATCATATGGGGAGTTTACCTCGATTCTGAAAGGTCAGGCTGTAAATAAAAGTTTTAGCCATCGAAACGTGTACCGGAATTAAAAAGGAAGCTCTGATACACAACAGAGCGGTACCGCACTATCTCTGTCGCTGTTATAAGCCTTCATGAATAGTGTTATAGTTGCCAATAACAGTTGTGAACGTTCGGTCAGATCACAGGAAACGAGGGCTCCAGCAGCCCCAGAAGTCTTCTCACAGGTAACTACTCCCTTTGGGGATCCTGCTTAGAGGAACACTTTGTGCAGGTAATATAATTTCGGATCCCTCTTCTTCAGCGGTTATTCTTTTCCAGTAAGGTACAGACCAGAGCGGTGCCTTACCGTCACTGTCGCTACTATAAGCCTTCATGAATAGTGTTATAGTAGGCAATAATAGCCGTCAACGTTCGGTCAGATCACAGGAAACGAGGGCTCCAACAGCCCCAGACGTCTTCTCACAGGTAACTGCTTCTCCCCCCTTGGGGATCCTGTTTAGAGGGAACACTTTGTGCAGGTAATTTTCCGTTGGATCCCTCTTATTCAATCCCCTAACGGTATTAAAATCCACCGAAATAAAAGCTTGAAAACCATTCTCTTCGCGGATGACCAAGCTATATTCGCTACTTCAGAAGACGATCTATAAAATAAGAAAAGAATATAACTGTAACATATCTGAATCAAAGACAAAGATTATGTCCTTTATAGTGTATATAGTAGACGAACCGCTTCGGACCAAAATCTCCATAGACAACACATGCATAGAACAAGTAAGACATTTCAACTGTCTTGGACATGACATTACTTTTGATCAGGACAGAGATATGGAAAATAAAGTGACGAATTTCACAAGAATGTGTGTTGGAGAACGTTGGGAAATAAATGTAGAAAAGAAACCCAAATAAAATTTTATAAAACAGTGGCAATACTTACACTACTGTTCGGTTCTGAAACTTGGGTCATAAAGAAAAAAGATGAACAGCAGATAACAAACAGCAGAAATGAAATTTCTGAGACCAGTTAAAAGATGTAATAGACGAGATCATATAAGAAATAAAGAGATAAGAAGTGATTTAGATATTTTTGCAATTAATGAAAGGAGTAAAGAATACAGAAGAAAATGGATTCAGCGCATCAATAGAATGGAGAAAGTAGAATACCGAAGATAGCGAAAGATTACAACCCTAGAGGCAGAAGAAAAGTTGGACTGTGGAATAGGAACAGCCCGCAAAAAGCCTAAAACCGTTAAGAAGAAGAAGATGATGATGATGATGAACCCTCCTCTTCAGCGGAGATTCTTTTCCAGTGTGACACCTCGATTGTACTGATAAAAAAACTTAAAAAGGAACGTAACTCTCTGTAGATCCTCACTCACCTTACATACCTCTTTTATTTTCATCCTAGGTCTTCCGTTATCTTCTCCCTATTAATGACGTCGCATCATATGTAATTTTAGCCAACGAACCGATTTCTGTACAAACGGTTGCTGTACTAACTGTATTGCTGTATTCGGGCCGGAAGTAATGCATCCCATTGAACTTGTTCTCCGGCAACGGACTTTTTATGTGCCCCCCTCTTTCTCTCTATGGAATGTTTTTTGCGAAATTGCCTTTTCACTTGCCAGTAAATCTCGCCCTTAATCCTTGCGTCCACTTTGTTGTTGACTTGGTCGAAATCCACACTCGATATAATCAGTCGCGATAAATGACGCTTGTGTGTATTAAGAATATTTTTTTCTGATGGCAAATTATACAGGATTAATATTGTGTGTCTGTGTGTGTTTGTGATGTTACTAGTAACAATACTGTAATGCTATAGGCCTAATCAGTGTTCAAGCTTTTTTTTACGGGCGGTGTTATTAACAGATAATCCTGTCGGGCTATCAGACTATGGCCCATAAAATCCTATACTTTTCAGCTCCAACTTCAGGAGTCATCCTCAGTTTCCAGTCCTCTTCTGAATCGATTGCTCTTCTAAAACTCTAAGAATGTAATGTACTTCGTAGGCTTTCACGGCCGGAGTCAATGTTGTTAAAAAATTCCTTCCCGGGCTGTTTGGGCGTGGTCCATTGTTTTCTACAAAAACACGTTTCGGCAGTGCCATCGACTCCCAGCATCAGTGTAAAATCGAGTTACGCTAATGTCTACCACCTTACGTTAGCGTAACTCGATTTTACACTGATGAAGGGGGTCGATGGCAGTGCCGAAACGTCTGTTTTTGTAGAAAATAATGGACCACGGCCAAACAGCCCGGGAAGGAATGCTAAGGATGTAGTTTTTAAACCATATTTAGAACAATATCAGTTGTTCCTAAGCTTCGTTGACTGGCGTGCTGAAGTGAGAAAGATTCAAAATCGATTTACTTAAAACAAATTTGCAGCCTATTTTCAATGTTGTGTTCGAATTCTCATTATTTTTCAAAACGGTAATCATAATTTGTTGTAAATGCCATGAGGAGCTGTACACCACATGATTTTGTTGCCTACCGTTTGCTTTAACCACTTTCTGCCATATTGGGCATTTTCCAGTATTTGTTCCGGAATATTATCGTAATGTAAGCATATACTATCTTTTTAATATACACTGGAACTTGCTTATGACGAGATTCAAGGGACTGGACAAATGTGCTCGTTAAAACCGGGTGCTCGCTACATCCGAGTTGTCGACTCGCAAGCCTAAATTTGTATACCGTGACTATCGAACACACAACAAAAATAGTCTACTATAGAAGAGGCTTTGCACAACAAAATCTTGAAATGTCTTACATTCTACGCTTAAAAGTGAATTTAGACTTCAAACATTTTTTAGACGCTAACATTCTTTGCTGAATATTGGCGTATAGTGCATTCGCGAAGTATAGTAAAAGTAACTGTGTAGTAAAAACTTACCAAAAGTCAGCCAAACGTTTGCTATCTGGCAAAAGACGCAAGATAAAGTTTCCATGCCACATGTACAATATTTATTTGTAAATTACAAGAAAATTCACTCATTTTTTGTTCTTCGTTCTAAATGGAATCGTCAAAATTATATTTCGCACACAGGCTTAATTAACCTTAAGAAAGTAATTATTTTTGTTTGTTTAGTAATTTTGTATCTGTAGATATCAAAACAGTTTTGTAATTTACTTAAATTTTTCACGAATTCATCACTTACATTATTAGTTTCACCAAATTGCGGAAAACGAATGTTTAAAATGCTGTATTGTAACGAACTTTTTTAGACCTTAACCCATGAACAAGCCTGCGATAAAATGCTCGTTATAACCAAGTCTGCAGTGCGTTCCTACTCGTTTTTTAAGCGAGTTTAATTATCATTACTAAGATAGAAAACCAAACAAATCTCGTACTTTTGCTCGTTACATCCGAGTTCTCGTTATAAGCGAGCTCGTTATTTGCGAGTTCCACTGTATTTTTATATTCTGTTTTGTTAATCACTATAAGATAACGTGTAAAAGACTGTGTAATAACCTATAAACATTCTGAAAATCAGAAATTACTATTGTATTTGTTTAAACTGTACCACGTAAAAAATATATTCTGATTTTGTTTAGCACTCTTTGTTTAATAGGCTTTGAAGTAGAGAAAGTAAATTTTTATGTGATAATAAAAATTAGCTCGCTAACAGCAGTTTCCTTTGTTTGTGCGTATTTACTGCAGTAACAAAGTATGAAGTATTTTTAGTCAGTTCCAGTTTGCAGTTTGATTTCAAATTTAGCGTTCCTATGTGTAAAAGGTTTGAGAAGTGGTAGCCGATGAGGAGACGTAGGAAGAAGAGCCTGTTCATCTTGCTCGCTGATTTTTGTTTTGTTTTTACGCAATGAACACTTTGAAACGTTACCAAAATTATAATAAATTATGCTGGTAAAATAAACAGACATTATACAAATATAATCTATATATTATACAGATAAAACAAAGGTTATGATTACCACTCGAAGGAAACCTGAACAGTTTGAAATCGAACCACTAAACCTGGAAGTAGTTAATCGGTTTAAATATTTGGGATGTTGGATGACAGACGATAATGAAGAAATAAATGAAATAAGGAAAAGAATAGAGGCCACAAATAGAGCATATCCTTCGTTGACAACTATGTTCAAGACAAGGAATATCCACCGCCAGTCCGAAGTCACACTATATAAAGTTATTATTAGACTGGTGATAACATAAGACAGCGAGACTTGGACTCTGAACAAACAAGCAGCTAACATAGTCAATACCTTTAAAAGGAGAATTTTGAAGAGAATATATGGATCAATCCAAGTCAGTGGGATATGAAGAATGCGTCACAATGAGGAACTGTACAAGCTATATAAAGACAATGATCTGGCCACCACCATCCGACTGCATAGATTGCAATGGGCAGGACACATCGTTAGGATGGAAGGCAATCGAATACCTAGGAAGGTACTGTTTAGTCAAACCGAGGGTAGAAGGCCTGTCGGAAGACCCAAGCTTCGCTGGATTGACACAGTGGCGAGGGATGCTGATACTTTATTTAAAATAAAACGAAGGAAATCCATCGCCAAGGACAAGGGAAAATGGAGACTAAGGTTCGATTCGGAACTGTGACGTCATAGAAGAACAATTATGCTGATATTAAATATGGAATCCAAATTAATTTTTAAAAAAAGTTTTAGATGAACACTTAAATATATGTGGCGGGGTACTGGAAATTATGGCCATAAGAATAATCATGATAATAATAATCAGAAGAATAATAAGGGAGGATATAATAAATCACCGCGGTAAAAGAATTCTCACGGTTTGGTGTGTTATAAAATTAACTTACGTAACAATATTTAACTTAACGCGTCGTCTGATTATCGGAACATTAGTTATTACTTTTTTCTGAAATTTTAATGTGAATTATTTGTTGTAACGTTAAAACAAATGAAGTGTTCGTTGTGTTGGTTGTGAAGTAATGACTTGATTTTCTTCACGATTTTAGCGCAATCGGTTATCTCAGTTTTTGAAAGTGCCCAGGTAATTGTTCTGAATTGCGGAATGCCGTGTGTTGTACAGTAATTATTTAATTTGAAGTGACACAGTGCAGTAATTATAAATTGTACTTGTGTGTGTTACGAGTGCAAGGAATGTGTAGGTCGTGTTCCAAGTGGTCGTAAAGGTCGATTGAGACACTCTTTGTCAGTCCCGACTTGTAGATGTAGGTTTACTTGAGTGCCAGACGGAGAACAGTTACCCGATTTTTGGATTATTTAATTTTGGGTGGGTATTCTCAAGAGTCATTTTAAATGTCGGGTGTAGTTAGATTGTAATAAACAAGTGATATGTTGTTTCAATTTCATGCTTTCCTGTTTTTGTATTTTAAAATTTATTTTCGTAAATAAAGTGGTAGTTTCATTGACGTAAAAGATCCACGAATTTGTTTGGGTTACAATTTTCTGTGAAATTTGTGCGTGTGTGTGTGTGTGTGGGGGGGGGGAGAAAATGTCGTTTGACATCGTCGGCAAGTTAACCGACATAAGCTCCAGGTATGTATTACGTAACTTTAAACGGTCTTCCGGCAGAGCCCAGGTTTTTCGGTCTTATTCCGTTAGGCACCAGGGTGTTGGCACTAGACGATGGGCGCACGGCAGGTTCGAACAGACGAAGTATCGACCGCCACGCCTCGATGAGGCATTGCGTTCCAGGATTTCGGGTGGCGGAGGACTGCGGAACTAGCCTTAATAAGATCTGCGGAACTAGCCTTCCGATGTCCATCTTTCGAGGCATGAATGCCGAGCCTACCTGGCGTCAGCCATGATTAACGCTAGAAGCTTTGCAAAGAAGACACTTGTACACTTCTCGAGTCCGCACGACTCGATTTAGAAGGATCCTTTCGGTTTAGGATCACTTCATGTTATCAAGTGTCAGATCTTAGTTCTCTGGCGATCCCCTTCCTTTATCCACTGAGGATAGAACCGTGTAGGTGTGACAGGAAGACACTTGTACACTTAACGATAGCTCTGCCCGGGGTACGACATTGCATGTTTATAGGGACTATCCACGCTTTTCGGAATCGTGTGCCCATTCGTTCGGCCAGTCCTCAGATGCCATAACCAACCCAAGGTCATGCATATACGCAGGGCGAATTTAGAAACTATGCAGTTCTTTTTCTGTATATTTTCAAATGCTATCTGTGTTAATGTAATTTTTTTGAAATATTAGGAACGATGACCTTTTAATGGAATAATGAAAATAAAAGAAATTCTTGTGTGAATGCATGGGGCGATAGTTGAAATTGTGCCTTGTTTGAGCCAGGCGTCAAAGAAACCAGTTTTTGGAGAAGCCACTGCAAGCAAATACGGTCGGACCGCAACATAAATAAGATATAAAACGAGAATTGAAGCTGCAATCACAGATAATATAGAGAGAAGGAAGTTGATTCGGTATGGGCGCCTGAGGCGGTTGACGGAAAACCGGTGGTTACGGATAGACTTAAAAGGACATACACCTTGAAAGATATAGACGATGGCGCCCACGGACCAATTAAGGTGGGCGCGGTGATGGAAACAATAGGTATGATGGATGATAAGGTGTGAAAAGAATATTTTATTGAGACTGGGTTGCGAGAAATGTGGTCAATCGAGAATAAGAGTACTCGCTAACATATGTACGATGTTTACACTGTAAATGATATGTTTCATTTGACATGTAAGATTTTAATATATCAATGAACAAGCTTGTCAATAAGCAGATCGTTGATTTTTTTACTTCCATGTTCCATAAGGAAATGGAACTGTGGTGATGGTGAAAAAAATCGTGTTCGAGATCAGGGCTGATTCTGATTGTAGTGTACTACCATCAAAACATGAAGAAGTCATTTTCCGAAAAGCGTCTCTGTGTGTGACTGTGTGTAGAATTTTTTTCTATGGCGAACGATAACTGGCGCAAATTCAAAAAGAATCAACTAATTTTTTTGCATATGTGCCCGAGTTTTAGAGGACTCAAGGCCTATTGATTTTGGTGAAGATCGGTTAAGCGGGAGGGGTAGTTTACCTGCAACGTTTTATGTTTTAACAAGAGTAAAGTACTTAATTTTGTTAAATAAAGTATCCTGAAAAAGAAGGTCATAATAATCCACTGTCGAAAAGTAGATGAAATATCTATAAATGAAAATGATAATTGAATGGGGAGGGGATAATTTTTTTTATGTGTCCTCCGTTATTGGCAACAAAGAAGTAGTTTATTGTTAAAATTCCTTCCCGGGCTGGTTGGCCGTGGTCCAATGTTTTCTGCAAAACCAGACGTTTCGGCAGTACCATCGACTGCCAGCATCAGTGAAAAATCGAGTCGCTAACGTGAGGTGGTATACGTTAGTGACCACTGTGGTTACCAATACCAGTACTGTGGTTAAGGCTGTAGAAAGAAGTAGTCTTTATGGAAATATTTAATTTCGAAAATGATTTTAAATATAAATGTTAGAACTTGGAAGTCATGTATGGTTCTCCATACCGATATTTTATTTACCACTATCTGTACGTATCTGAATAACGCTTATTTTGTAAACAAAAGTACTCAAGTACCCATATAATTATAATTAGTCGGCGTTTATAATTAGTTACAATTAGTCGTATTCTGTCAAGAGGAAACAATAAGCCAGACTAATTATTGTAAGCTATAGTAATTAAATTAACGATGCCAATATTATAGGAAAAATATATCTTCAGTGACACAGTTATCGCATCAGCGTATGCTGTGTGTCTAGTTCTGATTAGTGTAATACAGTACAATTGGTTTAAAATTGAATTAAAATAACGTAAGTTGAATGAGTACTATTGAGCTGCGCCATTCTTCATTTTCAAGTTTCTTCGTGCCAAAGAATTTGCTTTATATGTCGAGTTGGACTGTAGTCGCTTTCGTTACTCGAGTAGTTGAAGTTGCTGTTGTTCGATTGGTAACGCTGTAAATGTTGGTGAATAAAATCATTTAGAAAATGTAACCAATACGAGACTGCCCGAACGGTAGCAGAAACATTTACAAACTTTCAAACGCATTTAAAAGAAGTGTCAAAAGTCGGTGTTCCGACCTTTAGATTAGTGAAAGTCAAGTGGAAACCATCGGTTACACTTTGCTGTGACCTCACGAAAACTGCAAAACTTTGAGTTTAGTGTGTTGCAACGGAAAGAAGAAACAAGTTCCCTGTACTAGTAAATCTCACTCCATAAAGATAATTATGGAAAACGTATTTTTTAAACTGTGCGTGCGTGTGTGTGTGTGTGTGTGTGTGTGTGTGTGTGTGTGTGTGTGTGTGTGTGTGTGACACGCAATGTCGCTACTTTTTACACGGTTCTTGAGGTAATTATTATTATTCCGGCTGTACAATGTTTACACATTTTCCGGAACCAAAGATTACAGAAGTTATCGAATCTTCCACTACCACTTGTCCATCTAAAGATCTTTAATTTCTTGTTCCCTCAATATAGTTTGAATTTCCTCTGTCCAGGTGATAGGCGGTCTTCGTCTTTTCCTTCTTCCTAGTGGGGTCCATTCCATAACTCTCCTTGGCAATCTTTCATGTGCCATTCTTTTCGTGTGTCCATACTATTGGAATTTTTGTAAAACTCAACACAAAAACTCTTTCCACCGAAGATGGAAACGTCTGGTTTTACCGCCACTAGACCATGGCCTAACAGCCCGGCAAACGGTCGTTCTAATAACATTGACGCTGGCCGTGAAAGCCTTAAATCTTCTCCGAAATTCTTTCACTATTTTTCTCTGCCATTGTCTTCCCGTCATCTGTGATACCTCTTTTCTTATCACAATTCTTGCAGTTACCAGATCCCATTGCTTGTCTACGTCTCCCTCGTTCTCTTCCGCGCGCTGTAAATGTTTCTCACCAAGTCGAATAGTTCCTTCTATAAATTCCTATGTAGGGTATCCGTCTTCGACTGCTTCAGTCTCCCTGTTTCTCATCCTGCCCTTCTTCGTAACGTCTTCCACCATTCATCTCCACAGCCAGTATTTTTGTTCTGCCTTTCACTATTTATCTATGCCTCACATCGAGGTGACAAGAAACGTCTATAAATTGTTTCGGTTCATTTTTTTTACGTAATTTTTTATTTCTTGCAGTATTTTAATGTTATTTTTCAAGAATAGATTATTTCTCTCCACTTATATCCTGTCTTAATACATAGCCTTCAAATTGCACTTATATATACCTATAAAAATTAAGTTTTTTATATACTAATTACAATTAAAATGTACTTGCAGAAATAATCTATTTTTGAAAAAAAAAAGTTTCAAATAAGCTCATCTTTGTTTGTCTCGCAACTTTCTCTTTGTTTATAAAATGTTTATACTTATCTTAGTACAGTTTTAGAGTTTGTTTGACTCTGTTCTTGATATTCGTTTGGTGGAATTCTTGTTTCATGTAATGTCACTCCCGGAAAGTTCATCATTGCCCCCCCCGGCGAGGTTACAAGCACAACACCGTGTGCAAATCGGCGTATTTTGTATTCTCATTTAGGTGACCTACTTTTTACTTCCATGTATTGTAAGGAAATGGAAGTATGGTGATCGCGATAAAAACCGTTTTCGAGATAAGGGGTGATTGGACTACCCTCAAAACATGAAGAAAAGTCATTTTCCGAAAAAGTGTCTGTGTGTAGAATTTTTTCTATGGCGAACGATAGCTGCTGCAAATTCAAACAGAATCAAATAAATTTTTGCATATGTGCCCGAGTTGTAGAGGACTCAAGGCCTATTGATTTTGGTGAAGATCGGTTAAGGGGAAGGGGTTGTTTACCTGCAACGTTTTATGTTTTAAAAAGAGTAAAGTACTTAATTTTGATAAATAAAGTATCCTAAAAAGAAGGTCATAATAATCCAGTGTAGAAAGGTAGATGAAGTATCTATAAATGAAAAGGGTAGTTGAAGGGGGAGGGGATAATTTTTTATATGTGTAGTTCGTTATCGGCAACAAAGAAGTAGTTTGTTGTTAAAATTCCTTCCCGGGCTGGTTGGCCGTGGTCCAATGTTTTCTGCAAAACCAGACGTTTCGGCAGTGCCATCGACTGCTATCATCAGTGAAAATCGAGTGCGCCATCGTGAGGTGGTATACGTTAGTGACCACAGTACTGTGGTTAAGGCTGAAGAAAGAAGTAGTTTGTATGGCAATATTTCATTCGAAAATGATTTTAAATATAAATCTTAGAACATGGAATTTATGTCTGGTTCTCCATACCGATATTTTAATTCTTCTTCTATGGCATCACAGTTCGAAGTAGAACCTTAGCCTCCATAATCATCCGCCTCCATTTTTCCCTGTCCGTGGCGATCGATGTCCATCGTTTTATTTTAAGTAAATTATCAGCATCACTCGCCACTGCGTCAATCCAGCGTGTCATGGGTCTTCCGACAGGGCTTCTACCCTCGATCTGACTAAACAATACCTTCCTAGTTATTCGGTTGTCCTCCATCCTAATGATGTGTCTTGCCTATTGCAATCTATCCAGTCGGATGGTGGTGGCCAGATCATTGTCTTTATACAGCTTGTAGAGCTCCTCATTGTGACGCATTCTCCATGTCCCGTGTACTTGGATTGGTCCGTATATTCTACTCATAATTCTCCTTTCAGAAGTATTGACTATGTTAGCGGCTTGTTTGTTCAGAGTCCAAGTCCCGCTGCCATATGTTACCACCGGTCTAATCAGAACTTTATATAATGTGACTTTGGACTGTTGGTGGATATTTCTTGTCTTAAATGTAGATGTCAGTGAAGCATATGCTCTATTTGCGGCCTGTATCCTTTTCCTTATTTCATTTATTTCTTCATTGTTTTCTGCCATCCAACATCCCAAATATTTAAACTGAGTAACTGTTTCCAGGTTTAGTGGTTCAATTTCAAACTGTTCAGGTTTCCTGGTTTTCTTCCGTGTGGTGATCATAACATTTTGTTTTATGTGTGTTAACCCGCAATCCGATATTTTAACGTATTTTAATTACTGATCGTATTCTAAGAATCTCATTCATAATCTATTTTGGATATAATATATGGCTACGTTATTACATATTATGGACTTAGTACATTATGTCTAATAATATAGGCTGCTCGGCCTTCCCTCCTTTTTTATACGAACACATAATAGAATAATTTCCAGTATTTACCAACTGGTGCCGGTTATAGTAATATATTTACTACATTGTGTGTGTGTGTGTGTGAGAGAGAGAGAGAGAGAGAGAGAGAGAGAGAGAGAGAGAGAGAGAGAGAGAGAGAGAGAGAGAGAGAGAGAGAGAGAGCGTGTTACCGGTGTGATGACTGACACCTAAAGCGGTGTGTACATAATTATTGCAATTGTGTCGGATTTTAATTTTAAAAAATCACGTATCTCTTGCCTAGTCATAACACGAGGCAACTTAAGACTGTGCAGCGGCAGAGGACGAAAACACAGCATAGCACAGCCGAAGGGACCAAAGCTGACAAAACGGTGTGACCAAAAATAACTGGCAAGTGAAAACAATTTAAGCGCCGCCAGACGTTCGGTATTCCCGGACACGTTATCGCCCTGCTCTTGATAATAGACTGAACTCGGCTGCGATTCTTGTGCTTCAATAATACTTCGCTACTAACCGCTTGATTCAGTCGTTTACGATAGCGTGGGCGATAAGAAAGTACGGGTTTTCCCAAGGCACGGCACGTTGACAAGAAAAGCAAGCCTACGACGCACTGATAGAACAGTTCTGAGTACTATTGTTGTAATTATATTACGGCAAAAATCCGTCCGAACTACCTACCGCAAAAAACCTGTAGATCCTTTATCGCTAAAATTTGACGCTCGGTTAGACCGCGGTATCAATGACGGATATCTTCAGTGGCACGGGAATGCCGGCGTAGGATTAAGAGCAAAGCAGGCAGTATTTCTACGCGGACATCCGGTGATGTGCGGCACGGACACGGTCGAAACGTCTGGCGCTACGTATAGACGTCTTGGACATCAGCCCAACATCGACGCCACCAAATAGCTTGTAGCTTTGTTTGAGCGGGTTGTCTTTGCACCCGTGACAGGGTTGCAGCATCTGGGTCGCGCCCGATGGTTGCCAGAAGTTAATACTCGTACAGGCGGCACGTAACCTCATGCTGGAATGGAGACCGCCAACGCGGTTATTCGCTAGATGGCGGGGGAGAAAGAAAACTTCTATTTGTGGCACTGCCGCTGGAATCGATTCTGGCAATAGATGTCACCTGTCTCAAGCTCAGCCAGTAGACGCCGTGAGTCGTCGGTCGCACTCCGCGAGTTGTGTGCCGGTGACCAGGGTATCAATGACAAGCAAGGTGCAAGCGTGCTAGGAAGAAGCAGTCGGAGGATGGAAGGAAGGACAGTTATCAAAGTTCAACTTTGCGACTATTAACAGAAGCTTCTCACGATGATGGCTTTATGGCAGGTCAGGGGCGTTTGACCCGGATCGGAGGTGAAGGTTCTGTGGTGTTTATAGTCCTCAGTTGTGGGAAGGATGAGGTCACAGCTGGAGCAAAGAGAGTTACAGCTAACGACCAGATAAAAGCAGACAGGCTAGGAACTCGAAGGCCACCCCGTATTAGGTACATAGTTTGTGGCAAACCAAGGAGATGCCGACAATGAACGGAAGGTTTTACAGAAGTGACCACCGTGCGGAAGCCGCATAGGTCACTGCAAACACGAGAAACAAAAGATAAATGGTAACTTTCGTGCGCAAAGCCAGGCGGCTCCGACACAAGACAAATGGGAATAATTTGGCTCGGACGCCGTGAGCCTTGCCGAGGGTTTCGGTCACGTGGGCGTTGACGCATCGCATAGGCGCCGGTCTAGCCGAACGCCTAGATACTTCGTCTCTTTCCAGGCGATGGGCCTCCCTTCTAGGGAGAGGGACTGGCATCGAGAAATGGGCTTCCGTGTGAAACAGATCGCCTCGGATTTCTCCGTGTTGATCGTCACCCGACACTTCCGTAGCCAATCCGGAAGCAAGTCCAACTAATGCTGCAGCTTTTTACTCACAAGTCGCAACACCGTCAGTGAAAGCTTGCGTCCTTTTAAACATAGTTACAGTGATTCCTTCAAGATAGATTCGCCAAAAGGGAGGAGTAGTTGTGATGTTCACTGATCTGTGCGGACGTTTTACGTCGCTTTGACAACTTACGTGACGATTACGTAAACTTAAAACGAACGTTGTATAGTAAGAGATTTATATTATGTAAACGTGTGATTAGATTTTAGAACAAACTTATTCGACAATTAAATGTTAACAGAAAATCGAAAAGAAGTCCCATTTATATGAACACTTGATTGTTCTCATGTAACTTTATTTTAACACTGTAAATTGAATACTGGACGGAGCAGAAACGTGGACGACGAACGTGAAACATCAGAAGAGGTTGCTTTCAACAGGCATGAAGTATTGGCGAAGAGCGGGTAGGAAATCCAGGATGAAAAGAGTGAGAAATTAAACAATCAGGCAAATAATGTAAGTGGAAAACAACGATTGTGGAAGTGATGGATCAAAAAAGATTGATGTCGTACGGGCATCTCAGAAGAAATGAAAGAAGGTAGAATCCCCAGAACAGTGGCATAGTGGATGCCAGAGAGAATAAGAAGAAGGAGGGGGAAGCCCAGGAAAAATGGATTGGTTGTGTTAAAGACAGAGATAAGTGGAGAACCATATTTAAAGGAGAATGACTGGGCGTATTGGGAAATTCCTTGTAGCCTGTATGTTTAATGTATAATGAGTGTAATGTGTTGAATACGTAATATACGCAATTTTTTGTTTATGGTGTATTGGTAGTAGAAACTGTTAGACTTGAGGAAATCTCGAATAAAATAAAATATTGAATCTAGTATTCACGTTTTTTGAAGTATTTCAGGCAGCTTTGCGGGGAAGCCATACAGTTTAGGCTGTCCGTAATACACTAACCGCAGTTACATTAGCCTACATTACCGATTGCCGATTATGTTATTACTTTTGTTGTTATCGCCATCGTAATTTTCACTGGGAAGTTAACGTGTATGGACAGCGCAAAACCTTTCACAGAAGCCACCGTGCCGAGTTGAAAATGGCTTTCGTCAATCAGTCTGCATAGCGGAGGATTTAAGACGGGTTAATCTGTTTATGCAGCCCGTGCGTCAGACGAATATTCTACCTTCGGGTGAGTGCTTTCTGTGATAAAAATTCTCCCCACTTCGGAAATGAGAGAAAAAAAGAAACAGTACCTATTCTTAAGTCTGTTCTATTCTTGATGGACGTTGCGAGTACACGCCTCGTCTCAGAAGCTTCCCCTTGTTTTATTTGTCACTTGAGCTGTATATAACACAACGTGTGTGGTACTGAAACCTGATTATATAAATCTGTTTAAAGTACATTTGGATACGTGAAATGCAGAATTAGGGTTCTGAACGTTGACACGTTGCAAATTAAAAAAAAAATACTAAATTAAAATGAATTAAAATAAAATACAAACACTAAAAACGTTTAGCGAGAAGACAGTGACCGATATAAGCAAAACCAATAATCCTTATATCAGTACTGCCTGTGCAGAAACATTAAGAGTTAATGGACAGGTATAAAATTCACGGATCTAAAACATATCTTTCGCTTAAACTGTCTGAATCTTCCACACGCATTTGGGTAAAGGGTACAAGTTGCGTGGGTACATTTATATTCCTCGATTAGAAATTTTTTTTAGTCGTGTATAAACTCGTAAAGTCAATTCTGATTTTAACTGAGTTCAACGGTATGTCTTAAACGTATCTTAAATTTAACGTAACACCATAACTTAATATAATATCTAACTAACAGATAGTCAGGACTCGTAGCAGGATCAGTGCGCTTGGTTCCAAAGTTAGAGGTCGTGGCTTCGAAGCGTCGTGAATCCAATCTGCCTAGATTTGCAGAGTTTTGTTTACGACGTCCAGCCTAAGTCCACTCACATCTGGTGGGTCCGTGGCTCCACGCTGGGAAAGTTAGAGGCGGAAGGCGTGTGTGTTTATCTTCAGTTCCACTACGAATTGGACTTTTGTGTGAGAAACGACAAGCTCAAGTTTCTCAATAATAACTCAAATCTTTTATCGTAAGGCATAACCCGATAAATCCCGTGTAAAATAAATGTTTTTAAGCTCTTGAATATTTGTCTCGTCTTCCTTTTTCAAAGTAAATATCGAGTAAATTTATTTCAATTGCTTTTAACAGTGCTCTCACAAAGACTCGGGAAGTTTGCGGGACACATAGTAAACCTAGCGGCGCATCCGTTGAGAACCACTGTTTTAGACGTATTCTCCAAACTCTTCCATATTTGATCCCATACACTGCACGCGAATCGGCTCCTACAGTCCCGCGGGGCGTCATTTTGGTTCCAGTACTAAACTTCGCCATCCAGGTGTAAATTGTTGGGCATTCACTTTCGTACGCTACTGGTCCTATATATCCTGTCCTGTCTTCCGAAGAATACTTCTAGATTTCAGCATTAGAAGTTGGGTGTTGACTGTTGTTTGTCACCAACCCAGTCGTATTGTCGGGAGTCGTTGGGAGCACCAAGAAGTCAATTCGTCCGCTACTAATGAGCGTCGGTTTGTTCCAATTCGTTCCTGCTTACCTCGAAAGTCGCGGCGTCAGAAGGCGACGACAAAGGGTATCCCTGGATAAAATAGGTGAAATGCCCTTAATGTTTTATTTCGAAATAAACCTGATATCTTTACTTGAGCTTAAAAAATAAGGTGTCTATGGTCCTTACCTCCAAATTACCCCTCCCCCCTCGCAGGGACCAAAAAGTGCTTTTTTTTCAAATTTTTTTACATAAGGAAACACTTTTGAACTCTATAAAAAATCATGAATATAGGGGAATTTGGGAGTAGTTTTGGTGATTTAAAGGTCATTAAGACTTATGAAAAATTCCAAAAAATTAAAAATTCGGTTTTACCATATAAGATTCGAGGGTACAAAAGATCTTGTTCTACTACTTCATTTGTTGTATCAAAAACTATTTTCATGAATTTTTTCAAATTTTTTGAAGTGGTGGGTCATATCTAAATATCGGTATGGAGAACCATACATGACTTCCATGTTCTAAGATTTATATTTAAAATCATTTACGAAATGAAATGTTTCCATAGAAACTACTTCTTTCCACTTATTGCTTCAGCCTTAACCACAGTACTGTGGTCACTAACGTATACCACCACACGTTATCGCACTCTATTTTCACTGATGATGGCAGTCGACGGCACTGCCGAAACGTCTGGTTTTGCAGAACACATTGGACTACGGCCAAACAGCCCGGGAAGGAATTTTAACAAAAAACTACTACTTTGTTGTCGATAACGTAGTACACATATAAACATTATCCCCTCCCGCTTCAACTATAATTTTCAATTATAGAAAATTACCCCCACCCCGTTCAACTAGCCTCTTCATTTATAGATATTTCATCTACGTGTCTACAGTGGATTATTAAGATCTTTTTATCAGGATACTTTGTATATCAAAATTAAGTACTTTACTCTTGTTACAACATAAAATGTTTCAGGTAAACTACCCTTTCCCCGTAACCGTTCTTTACCAAAATCAATAGGCCTTGAGTCTTCTACAATTCAGGAACGTATGCAAAAACATATTTGATTCTGTTTGAATTTACGGCAGTTATCGTTCGTCATAGAAAAAATTACCCTTGTTAAAACATAAAACGTTGCAGATAAACTACCCCTTTCCCTTAACCGACCTTCAACAAAATCAACAGGCCTTGAGTTCTCTACAATTTAGGGATGTATGCACAAAATTATTTGATTATGTTTGAATTTACGGCAGTTATCGTTCGTCATAGAAAAAATTACCCTTGTTAAAACATAAAATGTTGGAGGTAAACAACCCCATTCCCTTAACCGATCTTCACCAAAACCAACAGGACTTGAGAACTCTACAATTCAGGGCTGTATGCAAAACATTATTTGATTCTGTTTGAATTTGCGGCTGTAATCGTTTACCATAAGAAAAAATTACCCTTGATAAAAACAAACGTTGCAGGTAAACTACCCCTTTTCCTTAACCGATATTCACCAAAAACAATAGGTCTTGAGTACTCTACAAATCAGGGCTGTATGCAAAAAATTATTTGATTCTGTTTGAATTTGCGGCTGTTATCGTTTGCCATAGAAAAAAATCCACACACACAGACGCTTTTAGAAAAATGACTTTTTTCATGTTTTGAGTGTAGTACAATCAGAATCTGCTATAATCTCGAACACGATTTTTTTTGCCATCATACTTCCATTTCCTTAAGGAACATGGAAGTAAACATTATTTGATTCTGTTTGAATTTACGGCAGTTATCGTTCTTCATGAAAAACGTTCTCTTGTTACAATATAAAATGTTGCAGGTAAAATACCCCTTTCCCTTAACCGATCTTCAACAAAATCAACAGACCTTGAGTTATCTACAATTGAGGAAGGTATGCACAAAATTATTTGATTCTGTTTAAATGTGCGGCAGTTATCGTTCGTCATAGAAACAAACTCTTGTTAAAACATAAAATGTGGCAGGTAAACTACCCCTTTCCCTTAACCGATCTTCACCAAAATCAACAGGCATTCAGTCTTTTACAATTGAGGAACGTATGCAAAAAAAAATGATTCTGTTTGAATGTGCGGCAGTTATCGATCATCATAGAAAAAATTACCGTTGTTAAAACACAAAATGTTGCAGGTAAACTACCCCTTTCCCTTAACCGATCTTCACCAAAATCAACAGACATTGAGTCTCTATAGCTCAGGAAGGTATGCAAAACATTATTTGATTCTAATTGAATTTACGGCAGTTATCGTTTGCCATAGAAAATACACTTTTTAAAACAAAAAACGTTGCAGGTAAACTACCCCTTTGCCTTAACCGATCTTCACAAAAAACAATAAGTCTTCAGAACTCTACAATTCGGAGTTGCATGCAAAAACTTATTTGATAATGTTTGAATTCGCGGCTGCTATCGTTTCCCATATAAAATACCCTTGTTAAAACATACAACGTTGCAGGTAAACTACCCCTTTCCCTTAACCGATCTTCACCAAAAACAATAGGTTTTGAGAACTCTACAATTCAGGGCTGTATGCAAAAAATTATTTGATTCTAATTGAATTTGCGGCTGTTATCGTTTGCCATAAAAAATACCCTTGTTAAAACATACAACGTTGCAGGTAGACTACCCCTTTCCCTTAACCGATCTTCACCAAAAACAATAGGTCTTAGAACTCTACAATTCAGGACTGTATGCAAAAAATTATTTGATTCTGTTTGAATTTGCGGCTGTTATCGTTTGCCATAGAAAAAAATCTATAGACAGACAGACACTTTTCGAAAAATGACTTTTTTTCATGTTTTGAGGGTAGTACAATCAGAATCTGCAATAATCTCGATCACGATTTTTTTTGCCATCACCATACTTCCATTTCCTTATAGAACATGGAAGTAAAAATTCAATTTTCTCGTTTTTTTGCGATTTTTCGGGAATTACATGAGCAGGACCATATTTAGCGTAAAGTATTATAAGACCTTTTTTGTAGCTTTTAAAGAAAACGCGTATTTTGGTTTTAGTTTGACTTTGTAGTCCTTATTTTCGCCGAGTTATGAACATTTAAAAATTATTTTTAGGGTTTTATATGTATTTTCTCCATTTAAATCTATAAATAATCAATTTTTTGAAATTTTAAATGCAATATTTTATAAATATAACAAATATTATTTGACTTCAATTGAAGCTTTTGAAAATACGCATGTTTTGGTTTTTGGTTCGTCTCTTTAGCCTATAATTCGCCGAGATATGAATTTTTAAAACATAGTATTTATTTTTATTTGATAATGATATTAATTTTTACAAATTCTAGTTATCATTGTATTAAATAAATATGAAAACTCATTATTTAGGCACATTATAAAACTTGATTTATACTAAACTACAAGTTCCACTGGCAAAGTAAAATTCTAGTTTTCGTCACTATTATCATCAATAACAGGGCACACATTATTATCTATATCAATGAATAAGTGTTTCATTATCCTTGTTGGTATTAAAAAATATATATGGAGTACACGTTTCATTATATGTTTATTACATGTTTAATTTTAAAAAAATCATAAATATTTAAGTGAATTTGGTCAAATAAAACGCGTTAATTACGCGAGTACGTAGGATAACACTGGAATTGTTCAACTCCTAACGACACGTGACTTCAAAAATCGTCGTACGCGCCATGGGCTGTCCTTTTCATAGGCCTCGGTTTACGGCCAGCTTGCGGGTAAATGCAAACAGTTCCTTCGTTGCGGAATTAAATAAAATAGCCGACATGGCTCAAGCATAGTGTAAAGCACGTCATCCAATGAATCATATGTTTCAAGTTGCTTATAACCAGCGGAAAATCGTGTCCTGTTCTCTTTCAACTCGACTTCTTTTACATTTTTCACTATTTCTTTTCATTTGTTATATTATTGAGAATAAGGCTTATTATTGTAGATTATTTAAACTTGTCATTGACCTAAATAGTAATTTTTTAAAATTGACAAAACTTGGAAGACAGGTAAGTACATTTCTAAAAACACGGAACCAGTTAACAATTTTTTGATCCATTTTTTAATTTTTTCGGATTTCAGGGAGGATCTCCCATATCCTCCTAGATTCGTCCCTGCTATCAATTAACAGTAATTTCGAACTACTCCAACATTAGTCGGTTAAAAATATAACGGGTTCAGAGTAGTAGCCTGTACTGTCGGTGCGCGTGTAACTCTCTTGTGAGTTTATTTTGGAAAAAATGTGCGTGTATGGGTGCGGTACACGTGTATGTCAGCGTCCGCCCGTCGAAACGGTAGCGCCGGCATTTAAAAATAAATCTTGAGGTATGTAACATATCGTAGAACGAACACTCCGTGTGACACGGTACACCATATTATCGTGTCGGTAATGTAGAGCACACCGTAGTATTAATCTCTTTGACGTAATATGTTCGTAGTCCGAATGAACACATTTTTGTACTGTAATGGCCTCAACTGTGCATGCGTACACAGTTATTTTCACTGTACAGAGTGTTTCACGAAGAACGGAAAAACTTCCGGGTCAAATTATACAGCTTAAAATAATGAAAATACAGCTTACAGGTGAATACAGATAAAACAAAGGTTATGATCACCACTCGAAGGGAAACCAGGAAACATGAACAGTTTGAAATCGAACCACTAAACCTGGAAATAGTTAATCGGTTTAAATATTTGGGATGTTTGATGCAGAAAAGAATGAAGAAATAAATGAAAGAAGGAAAATGATACAGGCCGCAAATAGAGCATACTGTATGCTTCGTTGACAGCTGTATTCAAGACAAGGAATATCCACCGTCAGTCCATGGTCACATTATATAAAGTTATGATTAGACCGGTGATAACAGCAAGACTTGGACTCTGAACAAACGAGTCGCTAACATAGTCAACACCTTTGAAAGGAGAATTTTGAGGATAATATATGGGGACCAATCCAAGTCAATGGAATATGGAGAATGCGTCACAATGAGGAACTATACAAGCTATAAAGACAGCGATCTGGCCACCACCGTCCGACTGCATAGATTGCAATAGGCAGGACACATCATTAGGATGGAAGGCAACCGAATACCTAGGAAGGTGCTGATCAAGGGTAGAAGGGTAGGGTTGTCAGATCGAGGGTAGAAGGCCTGTTGGAGACCCAAGCATCCCTGGATTGACGCAGTGACGAGGGCTGCTGATACTTTACTTAAAATAAAACGCTGGACATCGATCGCCAAGGACAGGGAAAAATGGAGGCGGATGATTATGGAGGCTAAGGTTCGACTTCGAACTGTGACGCCATAGAAGAAGAAGAAGAAGAAGAAGAAAATAATTAAAACATATTATCGTTGACGTGGAAACGCTTTGCTTTCAGACGTTAAAGCTAAATTTTAAATACGACGTCATTGTATAATATGTGTACAAATTTTTCAAATGAACGTTTTATGACAGACTTTGACAGTGGCGTATCTAGAATTTGGTCGGGGGGGGGGGATCGGCCCCATACGGAAGAAAAAACATTTGAAGACTGATCAACATTACTATCTTCAAAGTGGCCGAAAATCAGTCTCATTAAAGTAAACTGTAATAACGGAATAAAAATACGCGTTCTTAAAACATTGTTTACAAGATACTTATTGACTGAATTGATTTTCCTATATTCCGAACTTCAAACGTATATAGGCCTACTGATGCCGTGTATTATTACACGTTTGTATATTTCAAAAAGAGTTACTACTATAATAGCGTACACAGCTCGAAAAATAAAATAGCCTAAAAATTAAGAGTTAACAAAATTAATCAAATTTTTCGACCCTGGGGGGGGTTCCGGTACTGTTCGTCCCCCCCCCCCGTAAATACGCCCCTGGACTTGAATTCAGATCTTCTTTCATTCGAGTTATTTATTTTGGAATCATCACCCAAAATTACCCCAGTACATGTTACCCCAGTAACATAGTCTACAAAATGAAATTTTTTGAAAATTTTACATTCACAAATTTCAAAATGGCGGCTGTTTTAATTTTTAAATAATTCATATCTCACAAACTATAGTTTTATGGAATAATGTTTCGTTAGATAAAATCTTAAGCATTATGTCATGAACAAAATGATACCTTATTTGTTACAATGCGATCTTAAACAACCGAGATATGATGTCAGTGTGAGTCACTCAATGCTCAATGCCGTGAAATCAGTGAAGTTATCTCGAACGTATAATTTCCATCGTAACTCGGTTGTTTGAGATCGCATTGTAACAAATAAGGTATCATTTTGTTCATGACATAATGCTTAAGATTTTATTTAATGGAACATTATTTAATAAAACGAATAGTTTGTGAGATATGAATGATTTAAAAATTAAAACAACCGTCATTTTGAAATTTCTGTATGTAAAATTTTCAAAAAATTTCATTTTGTATATTATGTTACTGGAGTAACATGTACCAGATTTCGTTAGAATATCTCACTCCATTCTTGAGAAATAAAATTTTCCTTAAAAAATACAAAATGGCTGACAGATGGAAAACTATACATTTTTTACCTATGTTTACAGGAACTTTTTTCTTGTATACACGTTTCATGTAAGGAACACGTTACCGAAATATTGGACGACCATTTGTCAACACCCTGTATAAAAGTCAATATTTCAATGATATTTTTCCTATATCGATATCATTGTATTTTTTCATCGGATAATTTGTAAAGTTTATACGTGACAAAGTGTAAAATATGTTATACGACAAAACGTTATTTAAATAAAAAAAAGTTCGAATTCTTATTAGTAGTACAGATCTGTTTTTACGTCATACTGTACAGTCGAACTCCGACCTCACCCACCACTTAGGGTAGCTGCTCTCATCGGCTGGCCTAATGCTAGCCATATTGCCCGGGAGTACTGTGACTAAAATAGCGTAGCCTCGCCGGCATCGTGCCTAAATCCTGTCAAGGGCAAACTTGGATAAGCTGTCCTTTCAACAGAAAATTGTTTTTAAATATGTTAATATGTATTTTGCAAGCACATGATACTAACAGGATGAAGTAATTTAATGCAGTCTTACTGACTGATACATCACTATAACTTCGCAAACGATCGAAGTGTGGTGTAATGTATAGTGTAATGTATAATTATTTATCTTACCAGGAAGGTCACAACAGTCGTTCGACAGCGATTTCGAATTAAGATGTTATCGTAACAGTTATTTACTCCGGATTAATTTGCTTAAAAATATGGTTCATTTTATAAAATCGATGAGCATATTCGTTGCGAAATTCTATTAAATACTCACCGATACGATCACTGTTGGTGGGAAGTATGTATGGTGTTCAGATAGTAATAGTTTAGCTTTTGCTGTATGTGAAAATAAATATTGATTTTTATGCGACCTTAATCGTGTGAATTCTTTGCTACGATTTATTTATCGACATCACATACGGACAGTTTATCTTGTAATTTGTATACAGTGTTATCGCTGTACAGAACCTTACAGTAGGCGTATTACCGTCATCATTTAATTTTAATAGAGTATAACTTTTCTTATTGTTCGAAAATTGGAATTAAATTCTATCAGTTAATAGTAATTGTTGTAATCATTTTTATTAAAACAGTTGATTAAAACTTGCAATCGTATGATTAGCATCTGTGTAACGATTCATAGGTACCTGAGAAATACAACACGAAAGGATACCCGAATGAAATTTTACAAAACTGTGGCTGTTCCCACATTCCTGTAAGCTAGTGAAGCTAGTGAAATCCCTCTTGGTAAAAGGGACGTACAGAGGATTCAACTAACTGAAATAAAATTTCTAAGTGGGACCAAGGTGGATCGCAAAAGGAACGAGGGTATTAGACGCGAATTAAACACTGTATCGTTGCACCAGAAGATTGAAGACACAGAAGGAGAAGGTGTGAACACTAGAACCGCATGCCTGATGTACAACTTCAGTCTTCATTACAACAAAAACTTTTTTTGGTACGTAGGTCCAAATAACATTATTCAGAGCTTCATTTACATTCTGAGTCCTGCCCTGAAGACATTTTTCAAGTAATTCTGGCTTGGCAGGGTCTTGAAAGATAGGTTTTATGAAGCTCATAATATTTACAGGCAGATGAAAATGTTCATAGGTTTTTTTTTTTGAAGCTTTGGCAAGTTGAATTTGAACCAAATTGTTTCATCTCTTGGACACAACGCATGATTTTGTGGTGTTTCGTTGGATGCCATAACAAGAAAGTATTGACTTTTAAATTCCTATATCAGGTCCATATGGTTTTCTCTCTCACACTTCCAAATATGCTTTAGTGTCTCCATCGCCGAGGTAGTCTGTGTATCGTACACTGTAGGTTGGCATGGAACGTTCAAGTATCTTTACAGCTCCGGCTACCACCATAGCCCCAGTTGTGCCAGCAAAGTTTGCAGAACATCCTTCTTCATGAATGTTAATTAATTTATTGCTACATAAGCAAAATTTAGAAAGTATTTCTATGTCCAATACTTTCCCTGATTCCAGGGATGTGGCAGATTCTATCCCATTGAGTGACGTGTGTCCACGTTTCTGCCACGACCGAGAAGTCTCTACATCCGACATTTTTGCTTTCCTCATAGACTGTTTGCAAACAGATTCTGATTTGGAAACTAAATACCAAGGTCAAAATCAACTGTTACTATGCAAAGGGTATGTGGAGTTATATAGAGTGCGAAATTTGCACGAAACATAGGTAAGGAAAATTTTTTTTTAGGCACTTCCAATTCTGATATCAGAATGGTTTATGTACCATTTTGAAGGTAAGATTCTATTCTGTGAGGAAAACAAATTGTTTTAATCCTTATGTTTTTGATTTTCATGAAAGTGCTGCCCTTAACACTGGATGTAAAGCAGATTAATAATAACAAATTATTACTAATGGATCGGATACAAAACATAATTAAGCCACATTATCATAACGTTTTTCCACTTAAACTTGATATAAAATATCGCTGGGATCAGTGGTAGGTGAACTAGGATCTGCTTCCTAGGGTGGAGGGGGGGGGGAGTTGTTGGACTCCGACAGTTCAGGATTCTCGCTATATAACTTTATAAATTCTTTGCAATTGTAAGTTTTTGAGTAAACTGACGTGAAATACGCATCAAATACGTACGTTATTTACCAAAATGTTCAGCTATTGTCATTATTAAGAAAACTGTGAGTTTATTTTATTAATTTACAAATTTTGTGATACATTTTATTTATACAGTTATTTCTAAGCCTTATTTTAACACCCGCAGCTGGTTTAGAAATAGGCAAATCACTGGTTTAGCGATTACGTAATTTCGCTGAAATTTTTAATAGTTTTGGGGAGATTTAGCCATGCCACTGGGTGGAATCAACTAAACTGTTTAGATTTCACCAGTAAAACATTAAACATTAAAAGATAAAATACAAAGGCTATTGGCCTAGTAGGAAGTACAACAAGAGACATGGTCAGGAAGCAAAGTATTCTGGAATAACTAGAGGACTAATCGTTTAAGAAAAAGTACACCTGAAGAACTCAACGTATCACGCGATGCAAACGAGTGGAACAGAATACCTGAAGAAAATGTTTGAGTTAGGTGTAACGGTGGGTCACCCAGAGGAAGAGCAAGGATAGTATAGGAAGTTAAAAGAAGAGCTGGAACTGTAAGCAGTTAGGAAGACGAGAAAGTCTGTAGAGCATGTAAAGACGTTAGCAGAATCCGTATTGCTTAGAATAGACGGATGAAAATCCCAACAATATAAGGTAGAAAAGGAAGAGGATGTAAAAGAGCTTCTCTACAGTGGAAGAGGAGGCAGAGTAAGTACATTAAAAGAAAGCGACGCTTTTTAGCAAACAAATAATTAAATTGGTAATTTTATTTCATTCAAACACAAGGTGTAATTTTCCGTTTCGTGGACATAGTTCCAGCGTTTGTCGCTGCAGATAGTAGAGTTATTCGATAGTCCGTATATCGAATGGGATTTTCCCTATCCCATCGTGTTATTCCACGCATAAAATTAGGCCTGTAACGCGGATGTTTTGTGCAACTCAAACTATGCAGAATTTATGATTTTGTTGTTGAAATAACAGTGGCGGATAAAATAAAAGAATATATTGAATAGAATAAATATAACTTTTTTTTTGAGTTACGATAGTGTATATTGTAAGCTAAAACGAAGGCTATTGTACGATCGGTTTATTGTTTTCCGTTATTAAATGCTAATTTCCTTGACCAATTGCCTACGTAGTGTCTTACGAAAAATTACGAGAAGGCTGATAAAATGTATATGCCGTAGTACGGACAAAACGTGTGGTACTGACCACACTGAAACAGCGTGCATTAAACCGGTGAACAGAATTGTTATAAAAATAAATTTAAATTATACTAACGTGAAACTAAACAGTAATGTAATTTTACTAATTATTTGATATTTAATTAATTTACAGTATCAAAAATTCATTTTAAAAATATTCGTTCTGTAGTGGAGTCTATACCTGGTTCCACGGTCGGATGAGACAATGGGCGAGATAGGAAAATACATTGCGCTTATGGTTTTTAAATTCGCTACTATTACGCGACCGGTAAAAATGAAGTATAGATAAGTCTACAGAATGTACACAGTAGTAACAGTATTTTAATTCTTCATATTTTGCTATATTTTAAATAAATTTAGCCCAAAAACTGAGTTGGTAAAAATAAAAAAACGCGATAAAACCGTCGCACACTCGATTTACGCAGACAACGATGTAAAGAACATCTTTGTACACATATGGTGGGGATTATTTGTTTATACCTGAAGTTGGCGGAATTGCGCTGCTTCTTAAACTAAAGATAATGGAAAGTAGTGAAATTTACATTTTCCCCTATACAAGTACACAACCAATTGAAGGAGATATCGCTTGTCATAACAGCTGAAGTAAAGCAGGTATATTGCTTTGTCACTAGGCAATTTTGTGTTTTTATTATTTTTAAATTTGTATTTAATTAACTTTTTACTATTCTTATGTTTTCAATTATTTTTGTTATGTTTGGATTCTGCTTACGTTCTTTATAATTTTGTATTTCATTCAATGCATTTTCTTTTACTAAAATACTACATACGTTTACAAAGTTATAATCAATCTCTCTCTCTCTCTCTCTCTCTCTCTCTCTCTCTCTCTCTCTCTCTCTCTCTTCAGATAGATTAAGAGGGGGATGTGCGTGAGCTTTTTTTGTCTCCGACTGTTGTCAAGAGTAGACAGTAGACTAATTAAGAAAAAGAAACTAACTTTATTGTACCTCTAAGAGAAAATGAGAAAAGTAACATGGGCACCCACACCACGTGCTGTGCCCTGACGATGAGCTAACAAATTCAGAAATCTAGGTTTAATAGTTTTTATGTAAGTGGTACCTAATATCATTAAATTGTTAAATTGTAGCGTGAGTGAGAATGGCACTATAGTCACAACTTGTATACAAAGTTTGTTAAGCGTTTTGTAAAACAAAACTGTGCCCAGTTTTGGCTGAATGTTTCGGACTACTGTTATGCTTTTATGGTGATCGCTAGTGGGACATCTCATATTGTAAGATAACCCTGTTGATAAAGGTGATCGCAAGTGGGACGAATTTTACGGTGCTGGTTGCAAGTGGGAAAGTGGGAAGGCCCCATTTCATATAGGCTTACTGTTTTACATAGATTGTCCACGTCGAAATTAATTTTTGATTACGGTTTTTATGGCGTCTGTTATTCAGAAATTGATACTCCAGAATTTATGATTTTTTCTAACTTTTTTGGAATCCCTTAAAGGTTTGTGTTATCGAAATCCAAGTGTATTAAGATTCAAATTTTCGTAATTTGAAGCATTATAGGATTGGAATAAAAAGTCGAGGTGAAGAAAATTCAAATATAGAGTATCAGTTTCTGAAGTATAGGGGTTTTTACGGAGACAGGTTTTTTGCACCCGAACAAGCAAATGTATTAAATATTAACAATATAAATTAAATAACCTGAATGTTTAATTTATAAATTTACGTTTTATATTTAAACATGTAGGACGTACTAAAATGTTCGAGACGTATGTTTTTAACACTGCATTTCAGTATGAATTTTTTTTCAATATTCAATTTTTGGTTGTAAATTAACTACAGAGTGATGCAGGGGCGAATTTATGGAGGGAACGACCCCTCCCCAGGGTAAAAAAAAGTTGTGGAATGTTATGAATCTCTTAATTATTAGGTTCTTTGATTAACTTTTCAGCTGTGTGTTTTCAGCTAGTAACTTTTTTAAGTATACATACGGGTTTATTGGACAACATTTGCGTATACGTTTAAAATATGAAATGTAAGAAAATCAATCCAGTCAGTCAGTATCTTCTAAACAATGTTTCAGTAACGCGTAATTTTATTGTTGTATTACGGTTTACTTTAATGGAACTGATTTCAGGATGTTATGACACATTTTTCAGCCACTTGAAAGATAGTAATGTTCATTAGTCTTAACTTGTTTTTTTTTTCTTTGTATGAAGCCGACTCTACCGGACCCCGGACCCCCAAAGGCCAAATCATAGATACGCCACTGGAATTATGAGTAAAATTACACGTTTGTTTATGTTTAGTCTGATTAAATAAATTTTATCGGGTTTTGTTCGGAAAGTTCGAGAGACCTGCATACATAATTAGTCAAATAAAAACGCAAAACGCTCACTATACTTAATACAGTGAACTTCATGTTTACAGTTTACCTTAAAATGTTAGTTTCTGTGTTTCGTAAAGTAATGTAGGAAAATTATAAAACAACAAGCTTTTATAAATGTATTGAAATTTAGGCTAATAACTCTTATTTACGCGCTTTATTGTTAATTTTAATATTAAAATCAAATTTGTATCTAACGAGTGAAGCGAGTTCTCAGTTTTTACTCGACCGCTTGGCATTTGTCTGTATGGGTTACGTCTCACGGTGTGGGGTATCAAATTTAAGGTAATTTAAACCACAACCTGAATATAGTGTTCGTTTATGAAAATTATTTTTGTGGACGCCAGAAAATGTTTTGGAGTGGGTGACAAATTTTATAAAATCGCAAACGTTCATGTGGGTCGTCAAATTGAAGAGAATTTTAACTAACATCTGAATGTAGTGTTAAGTTATGAAAATTTTGGGACCCCAAGGGCCAGATAGGGATAAAAAATTGGGAAAAACTATAAATCACCCGAGTGATCGGACTGAAAGTAATTGTAACCTAAGTCCGAATGTTTTGAATGGTTAGTGTTTATTGTATGATTGTGTGCTCTACAATTGTTATATTATTATTAATAATTCAAAAAATGTTTTAACAAGAATATATTTTTTATTTTGTAAATTACAAATGTTTAGAGTACTATTGTAAACTATCATCATCAGATATAATTTAATAAATTCAAAAATTGTAAAGCAATTGTTTAAACATCTGTTTTATATGTAGACTAAATTTAATGTTTTATATGTGTATATAAAATATGTTATATAATTAATTATAAAATATAATATACATATTTATTATTTTATTAAATTAGTAATTTTGAAAATATTATCATTTTTTGTATTAATCTGAATTTGTTCTGGTATTAATTTATTATTTGTTTTATGTTAAAATATTTCTAAATTTTCCCATAAGGTCATTTTTGGACCTTTAAAAAGGTGTTTTAATAAACTGATATTATTTAAATTTGGAAATGTGTGTTTGTTTTTTATTGAGTGTGTAGCTAAATTTGATTTATATATATCTGTCTTTAAATATGAATTACGGTGTTGTATATGTCTTTCTTTTAAACGTTTTTTAGTTTGGCCAACATAAAATTTGTTACAGTTTGGACATTCTATTTTATATACTCCATTTAAATTATTATATTTATATTACGTAAATTATTAAACTAAAACCCGCTGAAACAAGTTGTTATACTACTAAAGAAATAGTATTGATATAGGGATTTTTGTAAAAATTGAAAAATTATCTAATATCTAAATTTGTGTAATAATAAATTTTCTTCGTTGAAATTGTGAGCGAGTTCTGCAGCTCAGGGACCTTACTAGTATTATTTCATTTAAGTTACAAAATGAAATTCGAGCTAATCATAGATGTAATCATAGGTTAGAAGAACGTATTTCGTTCGAAGTAAAGAAATTCCAGACTTGGGCTTACGAAATTACAGACGTTCAATCGGTTGCACTGTGAGGGAGACCGCTCGTTCACGTGATTGAGTTCATACTTGTCTACGTACTACGCGCGTCATTTTTGCTATACCGTACTTCATGTCAGTTGTGTCGAGTCTTACCTGTAGTTTGTAATGACGACTCCTCCACAACGTTGAGCGTGAAATGCCTGACTAATATGCAACTCCACTGAATCATAACGTCGTCATATTGCAGACGGCGCGAATTCTAATTCAAGCGTAATATAATTAGAGCATAGCGATAATTGTACTACTAACAGAGAAGCTAGAACATTTCCCGGAAGAGCGCGGTTTCGCCCTTTGAACTAATTAATATAGTTTGCCGAATTGAATAATCCAGGTGCGTCACTGTAAGCTGTCAGTAGTGAGTTTCGGTGTTCGGCAGTTTATATCACATGTTTGCCTATCGCACAAGCTTTGTGTCCGTGGGCAGTTTCTTATTAATTTTGTTATCGATTTCACGTGTGACGTTTGCCTGACGATCCGGTTCGTCACTTTTGCGTTGTGTGTGTGTGTGCTCTCAGGCGTATTGTTTTTTAAATTGTTAAAATTACCTTGTGTATCCAGGTTCCCTTCCTTGCAACTTCTTTTTTTATATTTTATACACAACGCGTTTTGAGACTTATAGTCCTATCATCAGGTGATAAAATATGTTCACTAACATGGAGTACGTCAATTAATAAAAGTCACAGATCCCGTTATTTAAGCGACTCCCAACCCGCGGTATCTCACGATGCGAATCGCTACGGATCTCGTTCTGCCCGCACCTATCTTGATCTAGCACTCGAATAGCTGTATCATATAGCTCGTTGGATTTGAAAGAAAGTTTTTCATTCAGAAGCTGTTCACCCTGAGTTTCGGAGCCTCAAAGTTTCAAACTTTTCCAGTGCGTCCACGAGTTTTCTCTTTTTGTAGAAATGCAGTGGTTTGGAACTGTTTTGAAAACTGGAATAATTATGGTTATGATTGATAACATGTAAGGCAAAGTTCTATTTAATGTTCCTAATTTCACCCTTATGCAGATGCTCCTTGTAAGCTACCTATCCAAGAATTTTAACAATTTAATTGTACATGGAGACCACAACACAACTATGTATATTGTTTTTTACCGAGGTTCATTTACTTACAAGACAAGAGGTTTTACTTCAACAGAATATTGTGTTTATATTGTACAATTTTTATTCTTAGTGTACACACACACACAAGTGTATTATGTATGCGTGCGTTCATGGGTGCGTGTATACAAAGAAGCAATTTTTTTGGGTGGGGATCTTCTTAACAGGACATAAAGAAAACCAAAAGACTGTACAGGGATTGTGCCGAAATACTGTAGCAAAACTGACTTTTCTCAGGACCGACATAGAGAAAACAGGAGTCCAAAAGGCACGTTGTTGAGAAGACGAGCTGCTCTGCTTTCGTTCTAACTGACGGATTTTCGCCATCAGAGAGAATACATAAGTGCGACGTTTCGGCCACCCAAACAATCGCCAGCCGTCTTCAGGCTAAAAAAAATCTTTTCGATTATATAATATGCGAACTTTTGTTATTATTATTTTGTTCACCCTCTCTGTCACTCGTTGATGGAGTATTATTTATTTATTTATTTTTACATGTAGTAGACCTAGTTTATAATGAGCCAGAAGTCGGCTGCCGATTGTTGGGTACCCGAAACGGAGCATTTATAGTTTTTCTGCGATGGCAAAAGCATGTTAGTTAGGTTCAAATTCAAGTGTCTACAATCCGTTACAGCCATCGTTTAATGAAGCATGTTTTTGAAGTCTTCTTCCGGTATAGACTGCGTCAAAAATGTTTTGTATAATAACATCGTTTCACTCATATTCCAGTGAGTATCCTCAGACCTGACTGTACTCATTGTAATATGAGTGAAACGATGTCATGCAAGACATTTTTGACGCGGTCCATACCGGAAGAAGATTTCAAAAACAATGGATACCGGCCGCGGAAGCCTAAGTGAAAATATGTATCTTTTAAAGAAACTCTGCTTTTGCGCCACGTCATCTCAAAATCGGTTTGAAACGTTTATAGACTACATCACTACTTCAGCGACTGATAACGTAGTGTGGCATAAATTTGAACCGCTGTTGAAGACCAACGGACCAACAACTCATTGCGAGGCTAACGGAATTTTCATTCGTTTCGCACATGTGCAGAACAGTTTTCGTAGAGGTACATCGGCTCTAACAAGACTGGCGAAAATACTGAAACCATACGAGTGTCGTGAAGAGACTGTACGCGACAGAAAGAGATAGTGCATGATTGAGACTGAAGACTGTTACCGCGTAGTCTCGTCTCTAGATACCGTGTGCTAAACTTTTAAGGGGGCGGGGTAATACTTTCGGTGCCTCCGCGCAGGTCACTGTTAAAAAACTATTATCAGGTTTATAATTTAGGACTCGAGATTCGATAAGAACTGACGCGATGTCAGGCTAGGCTAGTGCACAGAAAACGCGCGAAATTTGTAATATGGCGTACTGACCCTCGTTTGGTCTGCCACTCTAATTGCGGCAACACCCCGAGAATACATCATAACTCTTACATGAAAAATAACATTAACTATTTAATAAGTCAAGAAAAGGAATGGTAACAAATTACATGCAGTCGGATGCGCGAAATTGTGTCCAATCAAAGTACAGATTTCAGGATAAAGATATCAAGCTACTGTATTTTACACATTTGTGTTTGTGAGCGCGAAGGGAGGCACCGATGTTTGTATTGCACAATTAAGCCACAGTTGGGGCGCTTTACTTTCTGGCAGTTTCCACCAAGAATTTTCAAAATCTATGAACGCATACTTTAGTCGCAGAAATTCATTTAGTTAATAGCCCATTGTATCCGTATTTATTGCCTATCTGAAACATTTGGTGTAAAGAAAACGAGAAACTGTGCGGAAAACACTGAAGCCTTGAAATAATTAAAGTTAGGAACTAACGGTCTGATGGGCCGTGGTCGATTGCTTACAACGTGGTTCATTTCTAAACTTTTCGGCCATCCACTGGAGACGTTCTTCAGTAGAAACCCGTTCAGAAAAGATGTATAAACAGCCATTGAATGTTTATAAATTAATATAGGTGAATTGTCATTTGTCTCTCCTAATTTTGTTCTCATTAAGATTGCTGTCATTTGAAACGTTAATGTAGCTTTTCAGGAAATATTATGCTTCCTGTTAAACGCAACGGTGTGGGAGTTGGACATGTGTTTTATTGTATCAGTGAGTGTCGTGCGAGAAAAAACTGAACTGTTTAACTGAGAAAGTGTTCTTCCGTTATACATAATATTATTCCCCGTTAGTTCATTTTCCTTGTCAAGAGATTTTTGAAACTTAAATGTAACTGTTGTTTGCAAGTGCGACATGCTACGGTGCCCCGTGTAAAAGCTCGGAAGCGAGCACAAGGCAAAGCGTTATTTTATATTTTATAAGGTTTCTGACCTTTGTTAGTTGAGTATCGCGTTAATGCAGGATATACTAGTTGTAACAACAAACCGGCTAGTGGTTCGTACTCATGATAATTGTTTGGTATCCTGACGTGAGGCATGTTCCAGACCCTACAGCCTTCTTCACAGCCAGATTTTCCAGGGTTAAGCATACACTCTTACGCGACCTTTCGGGTTTCATCCAGTACCTTCAGCCTTCTCTTTCCTTTCTTCTCTCCTTCCACTGTTCCTTGAGAAACTGTTGTCAGCCGTCCATTTGCCCTCAGGACATAACCAATTCTCAATAACCACTTTCTCCTCTTTATAATCCGCAAAAGTGTTCTAGCTGTGTTGCGAATAGTGGGGACACTCTGATATCTGAGGAGGGCAGACTGCAATATCACAAACATTTGACATGCGAAATGTGCGGACACCACCTTTGATTATGGATGGATGGAGAGGGTCATTGAATACTTTTCGTGTAGGACTTCAAATCCATTGTATTGAAGCTCCTTTACGTTTTTGCAGACTGATTCCCATCATAATTTTTCCAGGCTTTATGCTGGAAAAATGACAGTCATTTTGGCGTGTTTAAAATCAGCTTGAAGCGTCTTACTTTATTGTTCCTTATTGTATTTTTTAAATCTTTTAATGTATTGCGTATTATTAATACCTAGTAATAAACGCATTTGAAATGCATCTGAGCATCTGAATGGAAGTTCTGTACTTTCCGTCTCTAGAACTGTTACAGGTTACAGAAAAGTTTGAAATCTTTCAAACTTAAACCTCATTGTTAGTGGTTCGTCGTCTTTCCAGCAGTGCTTTGTAACCAGTATTTCCCATTATTTTGAAATTGAAGGATTTCATTTTGTTTCCAAAGCTTCCGTTAATCTTAGTCCTGCACTTTATATTGTAGGGAAAATTATTATTTTAGACACTTCTCGTTGAACAAATGTATACGCTGATAATTTGTGTGCAACTATGTAGTGTCACTCGTAAAAGCGGGTGTTTCTTATAAAGCTGGTTACACGTATTGTGTTGAAACTGTACTGACGTAATGTTGATTGGATGTTTGGTAACGGTGCGTAGAGTTTTGGCCGTTTAGTAAATGCTAGCTGTTCACACGCGTGTACTAAGAAGTGTAATCATGTAATTGCGCACGACTTCCGTAATGTAAGAATATGGTCAAACAAAGGGACGCGGAATGTAACCAGTTCCAACGTTGGCGCGACACTTTCGAACTGTGACGTACGAGACCTATTGTACCGCACTAGGTGAGAGGAGGCCGAAGAGTCGGTTCGGCCAATTAATTTAAATTTGAATTTAACGGCAGCCGGGCCAGGTACGGTAACGGACGTATTTTTTTGAATTCAAACCGAAGTGTAACGTCCACTAGGCCCCCTCACCCCACCCGGTACAACAGAACACTTGCTAAAATGTGAGTAGAGTGGGCCAAGTTCACTGTACTCTGGGATAACTCCGCCTGTAAAAACGACGACCTTGGTGAAAGGGGTGTGCGTGCGCGGCGCATAATTTTGTTTTGCCGCCATTGCGCTAGACTAGTCCACATGAATGAGCTGGCATGGTGGCGGCGAAGATTTCACGGTTTCGCGCGTGAGTGTGTCGTGAGAGAGAGAGAGGGGACAACCTTGCTCTGATGCGGCTGCTGCGTCTCTAAATATACGTGTTATCCGCGTCGTCGTCGTCGGTGCCTGCCTGACCCAGTGCCAAATACCGCCAGCGTACGTGTATACACGTTGTTGATCTTTCTGTGGCGCGTCCGAGTCGTCTTGTTTACTTCATGATCGCGTGGGACGAATGTGTTGTGCCCCTGAAAATCGTCCTCATATTAGTGAATCGGTTTGTCTTCTGAGAGTTCCTTCTTTCTCTGCTGTTCCGCAAACGATTCGCAAGATCTCTATATCTGTTTTATCTTGTCTGTGCCCGTTTCAAGTTTTCTTTGGCTTATAGGTCAAGCTATCCGTCAACTTAGGATTGTCAATTTAACGCTGCTTTTGCGATTCCGTGTTCGTCCGAGCGGAGTCTCTTTTCAGATGATATCTGCTATTGGATGTGTAACGCATCACTTTCTCGGAACCATGTGCGCCAATCAGATTGGACCGTGCACCGATCGGATCGCATCGTTAATAGGACGAGATTACGGTTTTGTTTCCACGTTACCGCTGTGGTGCCACGATTCGTATTCATAAACCGCAGCTTTTCGTCTTCAATGGAACCGACACATTCCTGTGTAAAAACATGCCAACAACGTAGTATTAACTACACTTGATGCGAGATAAAAAAAGAATTACCACGATAACAGTTGGTTTGATCCTGACTGTCAACTTTCTAAACGGGAAAGTAATATTCAAAAACCGATTTCATTGTACTTATTGATTTTTCTGTGTTATCTTTGAACAACCGTATGCCTGAACTGAAGTTTACTTTTTTAGTTCTTGTGGTCTGATTCGTTTGTTATTCATCTTTGTGATGTTATCATCTCGTAGCATGCAGTTTAGTCGGTCAATATCTTTTCTTCCGCCAAGTTTCATTGACTGGTTGTCGCGGTTTTCTTCCGTTAAAATTTTACTCGTAGACACTTATATTAATTTGCTCTTGTTTTATCGCGTTTTCATCGCCGAGTATTAGGACCTGTTGCTGGCTCAAATATATTCGGTTTCTCTTTGTATTTTCTCAACCCCCATTCAGATAATTGTGAATCCTGAACAGTCTTATTAAATACTTCTCGGATTAACGAGAATTCGAAGATGTCACACTTCGTTCTGGGTGAGGGTCACACCCTAAAATCATTTTGTTTGCAATGCGAACAAATGTAGGCCTATACAACTGTGTTCATCACGGTAAGTGGAAACTTCTTCTTTTGCCTATCCGTTTTCCTATTAAATAATGTTTGTTTGCAATGCGAACAAATGTAGGCCTATACAACTGTGTTCATCACGGTAAGTGGAAACTTCTTCTTTTGCCTATCCGTTTTCCTATTAAATAATGTAGCATGTTTGAGGAGCGTATTGTTCTGTTCCGGTAGGCACGCAGAAAACAGAGTAACATTTGCCCGGCAAACGTTGTATACTCTGTTAAATTTGTTGTTCCATACCGGGATATTATTAGGCTGATGCTGTTGATTGCAACAGCCGTTTCGGCCCCACCATCTTCAGTGTTATACGGTTGAAAGTTTCACTGGTCAGGTGTTCACCAGTTCGTATCACTGAAGATGGCCTCTAATGGTGGGGACCGAAACGTCTGTTGTTATTAACAGCATCAGACCACGGCCTAATAGACCGTCAAGGAATAACAACTTTAACAGAGTTGACGCCGTAACACATGAAACGTATAGTTTTGAAGTATAGTAGCCTAAATAAAGCGATCGTGTGGCGATGAGGAAGTCAGTAAAGCGTGGTAAAAATAAATTTCGGATCCACACATACATACGGATTACGCAAATTAACTGTATGATTTGTTGATTGATTAAAGGTTATTGAAAATTTACTTGATTTCCCCTGTGTCGCAAAACCGTTCACTCTATGTCGTTGCGATAATACACACTTTACCGATAATTTACACTTTAATTGGTACTCTCCAATTAATAAGACAACACACACACACACGAGCGCGCTTACTCGTCATACGTAATGTTAATTTAATTTTATCCGAAAAGAGTTTTTATCAGTAATCAGAAGAGATTCGTCAAACAATTAGGAGTGTAAACTGCAGTTGGACTTTTAATTGCTGTCGCGTAATTAGATTTACTTTCTCTAATTGTTATGTGCCTAACAGAATAAGTCGAACATCTTTTGTCATTATTTTATATTGTTCCATTAGTGTAATCTTGTTGACGAAATTTACCAGGCCATCCCTTGAAAAAGACCGTCGTCGTCTTTACTTTCATAAACCTCCACTCAAGTAGCCATCGTAACCGTCTCCACCCCTCCCCTAGCCTAATTTCGTGCCCGTCTTCGTGTGACTTTTATAAATGTGTGTATCAATTTTCATTGTGTATATTATAATTTTGTTAAGTATCGATGTCCATCGTCGTCATCATCATTTAAAGACTTCCTTGTTACTCCAACGAATCGAATCTGGTTTCTGCTCTCATTTTATTCGGAGGTAGCACTCACACCACAGTCTTTTCCTATCATGACATTTTCCAGACACCCATACGTAGGATTTTGATCTTTCCCTTCCTTAAGATCTTGTTTTTCAGAATGTTCACGATTAGGTCATTATGTGCCTTGTGATGTATATTTCAAACTGGCTTTACACACAAGCGCTTTCATTCGTTTTCCCATACGCGAAAGATTGTAAAGGTTTGCGTTTGGTAAAACTAATCTAGTATTCACGCGCGATTGTAGAACTGTAAACAATGCACTGACGCTCTTTCGTGCGAGAAACCTCGCCAACTTATAAGTACACGCGAAAGAATGTGTGTGTAAACGATAATCGCGCACACGCTTTACCTGGCGAAAGCTAATCCCGTGAAACGTCTGCAAGTTGCACAATTTCCATCGTACTACAAGGTTTTAGAACGGAGTTCCGACGAATAAATATCGTACTGGCCACAGTTTTTGCTGGTGTAACTGTTATGTTAACAAAATAGAGATGAAACGGAGGATATGGGTTAAAGATTATAGACACCTACCCGTGTTAGAGACTGCGTGAAAATCATCGAATAACAAAACAACTAACTGTTATACAAAGCGATCGAACGACTACAACACACTAGGTAAAGCGTTTGGTTAAGCGCACTGTCAAAACTATACCTCTGCGGGACGTGTGGGAAGGAATGTGCGTACGTGATTACCGAGACGCTTTCATTTTCCCTTGTATACGTTCACAGCATGCAGAATTGAAATGTTATAAGGTACCTAATGGCGGGGACCAATATTGATGTACGGGAGTGGTTCGTGGACACTCAGCCAAAATCAGAGAAAACGAATTTAAGCTGCTGAAATGAAATTCTTGAGGAGAATCAAAGATGCATTCTGAGAGATCACATAAGAAATTAAGACATAAGGTAAGAGCTGAATATATACTCGATAAACGATAAAATTAAACAGAATAAAGAAAACTGGATACAACACGTAAATAGAGCGGGTGACTCGACAATACCAAAAAAGATAATCCAGTATTAGCTTCTTGGAGAACGAGATAGAGGCAGATCAAGAAAACGGTGGAGACGGAACAGGCTGCAAGTGAAGAAGAAGAAGAAGAAGAAGAAGAAGAAGAAGAAGAAGAAGAAGAAGAAGAAGAAGAAGAAGAAGAAGAAGAAGAAGAAGAAGAAGAAGAAGAAGAAGAAGAAGAAGAAGAAGAAGAAGAAGAAGAAGAAGAAGACGACGACGACGACGACGACGACGACGACGACGACGACGACGACGACGACGACGACGACGACGACGACGACGACGACGACGACGACGACGACGACGACGACGACGACGACGACGACGACGACGACGACGACGACGACGACGACGACGACGACGACGACGACGACGACGACGACGACGACGACGACGACGACGACGACGACGACGACGACGACGACGACGACGACGACGACGACGACGACGACGACGACGACGACGACGACTTCTAATGAAACTTTATGAAGTGCTAATATAGGTGCTAATGAAGTGACAACATAGATAGGAATAAACGTTTTGAAATTATGCTGTACTTTCAAATACCCATTAAATTAGTACAATTGGCAATGATACAGACGACAGTCAAAGTCATAATTGCAAACTGGTCGACATATCCTTTTAATGTCACGAGCGGGTTAAAACAGGGCGATGGGCTGACACCAACCCTGTTCAATTTAGCACTTGAATATGTGATCATAAAATTGTCAATTTGTAGGAATTCAACATTAGAATATAAAATGGTCCAGATCGTAGAATATGCAGATTATATTAATATTATGGCAAGATCCCAAGGAATAACAAAAGAGATCTTCCAGGAACTCAAAGGTGAAGCAGAAGAGATAGGATGACAGGTTAATACAGATTAAACAAAGGTTATGATAAAAGGAAAACCAGAAAACCTGAACAGTTTGAAATCGAACCACTAAACCTGGAAATAGTTAAATACTTTAAACATTTGGGATGTTGAATGGCAGAAGATAATGAAGAAATAAACGAAATAAGGGAAAGGATACAGGCCGCAAATAGAGCATATGCTTCGATGACAACTATATTCAAGACAAGGAATATCCACCATCAGTCAAAAGTCACATTATGTACAAGTTATGATTAGACCGGTGATAACATATGACAGCAAGACTTGGACTCTGAACAAACAAGCCGCTAACATAGACAATACCTTTGAAAGGAGAATTTTGAGGAGAATCCTGTATATGGACCAATTCAAGTCAATGGGGTATTAAAATAAAACGATGGACATCGATCGCCAAGGACAGGGAAAAATGCAGGCGGGTGATTGTGGGGGTACTGTTTAGTCAAATCGAGGGTAGAAGGCCTGTCGGAAAGACCCAAGCATCGCTGGATTGACGCAGTGGCGAGGGATGCTGATTCCTTTACTTAAACTAAAACGATGGACTTCGATCGCCAAGGACAGGGAAAAATGCAGGCAGATGATTGTGAGGCTAAGGTTCGACTCCGAACTGTAACGCCATAAAAGAATAAGAAAAAGAATATAGGAGGCTTTAACTGAAATAAGTGTGTTATAAAATCTATATGACCGCTAGTTCCAATAATACGAGTGGACGCATGCCTCCTCTTGTAAACTGTAAACACTGTGCAGCCTGTTAGTTGTTAAGCAAAAAAACGTTAGGTAATGTGTATTTATTTATAAACATTGTGCATTAGATGATAAACCGCAATACGGACAGTCCGTTTTTTGTTGTATTTATTTGTTTTAGTGTATCAGTGTTGTTGTGTGCGCGCGCAATCGGGTCCGGCTGGCAATCACAACGGCGCAATCTGTGATGCAGCGTAATCACTTGAATTTATTGCACATAAATTGTAGTTACAGCACGTTACATTGAATCTGTTTGCCCTAAGTATTTATTGTATGTGCCGCCGCGGATAAATTCCGATCGAGCCGAATAAATATATTTTTACGCTGTGCGTGTTGTAGTTTTTTTCCAATGCCGGCTTTGAACTTTCCCCCGCTGTTTACGTTATGAAATTTGTTGAATATCGTGGAATAAAAACGTCAGCTCTGACAGGACGAAAAAATTGAAACGTATAATTTATGAGGTAAAGCTAATTACAGAATTTGTTTATGCCGTTTGTTTCTGTGTGATGTTAGTTCAGAGAGAAACTAACTTTATTATTTTAAATAGTAGCCGAGCTTCGTTTCTTCGTTTAACGTCAGATAATTGAAAATACTGCAGGAGTGTAAAGAGAGATTAGTTTCGTATTTGGAAGTTGAAAAAAAAACATGACAGTTGTCTCGCCGTTGGCGTTTTTAGCCACGTTTGCGAGTTCAAGCCCGTTCGTTACGGCCAGATCGTTTTCCAGCAGAACTCTGGGCCTATCCAGAGGACAAGAGTGCCTACTACCCTCGGTTGCACATGGAGTCCGTGGAGATCTTAAAAACATGGTTTCGCCGCTAAATATCGAAGGGTATAAAGCCTACTATTGAACAGGATTTAGCATGCTGTGCTCCCAAGCCTATCATATAGCACTTGATGCCGCTTTCCAGCTTAGATCGTGCTGGCATGACAGTTTATATAAGTGGGCCTTCTTAGGCTAAAAAGAATTTCGACGAAACCGAAACATCGAAGCATGATAATGTTTTTAGGCTTTAAAAATAAGATTTCTAGACTGTGGGGAATCGAAAGTGTGGAAAAAATATAGTGTTAACATCACCTGGAGCGTTACATTTTTCGATGATGTTACACATTTTGTGGAATGACCCCCCAGCCTAAAAACATTATCATGTTAAAATACGTAGTCTCTACGTCATCACTGGGTGAATTGGTGGACACCGTGCCAATTGTTAGAGGAGATGGTGGGAATACGGAATACCATTTTGTATTTACTAAAAAAATTTTTCTGGGTTAAATTTTCACACATTTATTAATATAGACTGGTGTTTCATTTAATGCTACATCTGCTGACAACATTTAAATTATATATAATGCTAATACCACATCAAAAAATTATATCCTCTGAAAAGATGCACTTCTTGGTCCATTGAAAATAACGTGGTATTATGGAATACCCGTGTCACTAAAAATAAAGTGCATTCATTTGCAGAAATCACACACGTAATAATCTTCTTCAGCACCTGCACATTCTACATGTGCCCACATGCTACACAAAACACATTTAATCCAGTTTTCACCACTCCTATCTTCGGAAAATTTTGCTTTGCAAAATAGGCACAACGCATCTCCATCGTCAGGATTTGTGCCTAGTTCCTCCAAGTCGGTGTCGTCGACTGGAACACAAACAACATCTTCCTCGCTCTCAGACGATGAACATTCGGATACTTTCATGCTTCTTTTGGCTTTTGGTAGGTTACTGTTCCTTCCTTTAGCGGAGTTCTTACTTTTTGGTTTTGGTTAGATTTTTGACTTTCCTGCTGATGTCGAAGGATGATTTTCTAGGGATGACTCCAAGTCCTTTTTATAAGGAGAGGATGTTATTACAGCTGCTGATCTGGATTTGCTACCCCTTCTTGCTAACTGGCACAGGTAAGAGATGGAAGGGTGAAACTATCTCATTTTGTACTGATGTGGGTTCTTTGATTCCGCTAACTTCATTTGAATGGTCTTGCTGAAAGGCAGAACTGTTGTTGGTAGATTCGTTGAAACTTCAATTGACGTTTCTCCTCTCTTGGCAGCTTCGGCTTCGGCAGCGATGATGTCTGCGTCACTGAATACATTCCTATCTAAGGGGTAAATCCCAGTTTTCCGAAAGCCTTTTGCAGCTATTTCCCCTGTTTGAACCTTCAAGTAGGCAATGCCAAACAGCTCAACAGTATCGAAGGGGGTGAGAGCTCGGTTGTTGTGCCTAATCCATTTGCGGATTTCCTCACTGTAGTGAGTTTTCAGTGCCCCCATGAATGATTTGTCCAACGGCTGTAGCTTGTGCGTGGAATGAGGGGGTAAGCTTACAATTGTGACGTGATTCTCTCGTCCTTTTCGATTACCTCCAAGTTTCTTGTATGGGTATTGTGACCGTTCAAAATTAGTAAAATTGGAGATTCTTCCGAATGTTTGGAGAATTTAATGAAGTGTACAAACCACTGGCTGAATAAATTAGTTTGTACCCAACCAGATGGATGACAAACGCCAACCGAGCCGGGTGGAGCCCCCTTCATTAGTTGCTGATTCATGTTTTTTCTTGGTAATATGATCATAGGAGGGACAAAAACACCACTGGCACTCATAGCAGCAATAACTGTCATAAGGCCTCCCCTCTCTGCAGATGTAAGAGCAGCAACTTGTCTTTTTCCTTTCAACCCTATCACTTCTGAAATCTTGCTCTGCACCACAGTTAACCCTGTTTCGTCTACGTTGTAGACCTGTTGTGGAGTGAATTTATTTTTATCAAATTCAGCTTCCAGAATATCAAAAAATTTGCTGACATTTTCTCTCGTGAATCCCATTGCACGAGCAAATGACGTTCCAGTGGGCTTACGTACAGAGATCTTATCTCTGTGACGGAACAAGAAATGGTCCAGCCAAGCTCTACCTGCCGTTTCATTGTTGCCGAACGGGTGTTTTATACCATTCCTTACGGCAAGTTGGTACGCCATGTTTCTTAAATCCTGCCTCGTGAGCCCGTAGAATTTAGCTTCCATCACCAATGCATATTTAACCAGTTCGTCTTCTATTTGAGCGGGTAGTATAGGCTTCCTTCCCAGTTTTGTTGTCGCAGCTGCATTAGGATCGACCGTTTTCCTGGTTGACAGACGAAACAATGTGGTGCTCGGAACAGAGAACACCATGGCAGCCTTTTTGTATCCCATTTCGCCTTTGGGAACTGCTTGTAGTGCCGTCACCATGTCATCCTCCTTCCACTGCTTTCTAATTCCACGATTCGGACGATTTAGTTTAGTTCGACCCATCTAAAAGATAATAAAAAAATCATGTTATACTTTGTTTCCTAAATTGGTGGTATTATGGAATTACCTATACTAGTATTCCATATTAACACCACTCTTGATATTCCATATTACCACCATCGCCATATTTGAATTTACGCTTTCATATATCGTCTCGAGTTTGACATAATCTATTGCATATGCTCTATAATAATACATTGATATGCTACTCAGTTGAACCACAGTAGATAGCTTACCTTGCACTTCCGGGGAAGCTTAGAAAAAATACGATATGACGAACTGCAAAAGTTTTTGTAACACGCTGAACAATATAACCTCTCTCCTCCAAGACAAACTCGCAACAAATTCTTTCATTCACGTGCAAGCCTCTTGTAGCGCTAGCAGCTGTAGTTTAACAGACATCCGAGTGGCGTCGCTCTAATACCGCAACCGCTAGATATGAATTCCATATTAACTCCATATTCCCACCATCTCCTCTATTGTTTCCGGCCTTGAAGATGGCCCCGATGGTGGGGGCGAAACGTCTGTTCACACAAACAGTAGACCACGGCAAATAATGTTTCCAACAATGTTGACGCGTACCGTGAAAGCGTTAGGAACTCGGTACGGAGCATGTTTCGTGTTGTCCATTAGTGTCCTTCACTAAGAAATTATAGATATAAATGAATAATTCACGAAAACTATACAAACCTCTTATTTTAATGAACCAAATATGTTTTTACTATCATTTTTAACGATTTGTTTTTACGATTATTGTTTTATCATCGTAATTTGAACATTTTTTGAACTTTTAGTGTTTCAAACAAATTAATTTTCCTTCGAACTCTCATAAATTTCGAGGGACGACTAACTTTCACTGTGTCTTCTTTTCAGTCTTTTTTGGTCTTGCCACGTTGAGCGATGCTCGGACATCGTCCCATTAGCTTGTAGGATAAGCTCTTGTAGTCTTACGTTGTACACACGGTTACAGTCAACTGTACTATGTTAGTTGTTCTTATTGGTCGTCAAGATACATGTTGTTTGGACCGCACGTCTTATATCCATTCCTTATATACATGTATCGTAAATTTATCAAATTTTCATCCCCTTTCCTCCCCATATCTAAATTACATATCAAATTGTCTTTGTATTTGTATGTTACATATTATGTTATCAAATAATAAATACTTCTGCAAGTGTATTTTTCTAATTTTTTATTATTATATTTGAACCTGATACACATTCCACAAATTCAAGCTGTATCTTCAGCGGTTTCTGTCTACATTATTCTATAGGCTAATGATTTATCCGTGTGTGTGCGCATATTATGTATAGATAATATACGAGGGTCAGTTGAAAAGTTCACGGAGCGACATCTATAGCTCAGTGGTAGAACTAAAATCTTTCGTTTGCTGCAAGATGTATATTTCGCGTGAACGCCTGTTAATTTCCAGATATATCTGTCAATTTATTCACTTTTTATCAGCTGTTTGAAACTTTCCTGTCACGCGTGTTTTTAAAATGCATAAAATCAAACACCGTGTTGTGATGAATTCTCTGTTAAGAACGTTTTACCGCCATTGGAAAATCAAAAGAAATTGTAAATGTGTTAGGAGATGCTGCGCCTTCAGAAACAACGGTCATTGGGGCACACTCAAGTTTAAACGTGGTCGTACAAGCACTGAAGACTATTCCAGCAGTGGACGTCCAAAAAGTGCAACAAAAAATGGCATTATTGGACAAATTTCATAGGGTGTTGGTAGACCGCAGATTGAGTAGTGGATGACGTTGCTGAAATCATAGGCATCTCATATGAGCGTATGCATCATACTTTAACTCAAGAACTTGGTGTGAAGAAGCGTTGTGCAAGATGGCTGCCGCATCTGGAGTTGTTGCATTTTTGGGCGTCCAGTGCGACCACGTTTTCAATGCTTGTACGACCACGTTTAAACGCAAGTGTCTACTTCCAAACCGTTGGTTTTGAAGTCGCAGCATTTCCTGACACATTTACAATTTCGTTTTGAATATCCGTTGGCGCTAAACAATTTTTAACAAAGAATCACACCACGATGTTTGATTTTGTCCGTTTTCCAAAACACGCATGACACATAAATTTTAAACAGCTTCTAAACAGTGAATAAATTGATAGATAGATGTGGAAATTAACAGGAGTTCACATAAAATACAAATCTTGCAGCAAACGAAAAATTTTAGTTTTACCGCTAAGCTACAGTTGTCGCTCCGCGAATTTCAACTGACACTCGTACATATAATGTATGCCGCTAACCTTTGGCCAGTCCAACGGCATAGGTTCAGAGGCAAGACTGCGATTAGGACATAGGTTAGGCCACTACGGGTTTTCCGTCATTTACATACGGTAAACTCCGAGTTATTATACTTTGCTACTATTTCTCTACCGCACATGCAATATGAGCCTCTAACTCGTCGTTGCAGCATTAATTTTGTCGCGATAGCCAGCGGACGGATAGGCGTGCAAAATCGCTTGACTAAATTAGTACTGCTTCGCGTAAAACGATGCATAAGAACAGCAGGTTAGAAAGCCTTGACAGGAGAATGAAATCAGATAACATTTCAAGACTAGATGGCATAATTAAGTTTCTTCACAATTTCTTCATATACAGATTGATCTTTGTTTTAAAACGTTATTAAATGTGTTTGACTTTAGTGAATTCTAAGTGATTTCAGATCGTTGAAGGCCACTTTCACTCGGCCCATTTTTGTATTTGTGCCAATTCACGAGAACAGAGGTCATCCTCGTGATGAGAGCGCCCGTGCATCAAATCACTGAAACGATACTTACGTTAAACGTTTTTTTGCCTTTACGTTTGCCTCAATTTGTGTTGTTGCATTCAATGCCTGGAATTCAGACTCGCATTCGCGCGAAGTCGCAAACGTCAGCGGTGTGTGATTTAACGTTTCTGTCGGAATGCGACTCACGAGGTTTCGTGTTTAATACGATTTATTTGGTCGACACCGGACGTGACGTTTCGTCCATTTAGCGAAGAAGTATCATGTTAGCTAGACTGTGTCTAAGAATGATGTCTGCCAGTAGTCCTACCGACAGTTATCCCGTAAAACGTACTGGTTAGTACCAGCGTATGCCCGTTATACAGGATACAACATACCAATATCACAAAATATATTATGACAATTACTTAAATAGAATCAATTACGTATTTGATAATACTACAGACATTGCACAGTTATATGCCTATCATTTTTAATTTTTTCGCAACTTCAAGAACGCTTAGAGCGTAATGGACATGAAATAACAATTGTAAATCGTTATTATTCGGGGCTTAATTTTAATAATCATATTTATTTTCATAACAGTCTTTGAAAGGTCAATGACTGAATAAGTTAGCATTCATATTTTACATAGTTTTCTGCCGTCAATTTTATTATCTTCTTCGCGACAGGGGGAAATTTCACTTACATTTAAATAAAGTTTTGACTCGCTGCCTGTCCTGGCCGGGTTAAAGTTATTTTCAAGTCGACGAAAAAAATGTTTGTGCCAGTATTAGAAAGAAGAATTATTATTGTGCTTCGACGTGTTACGGATTAAAGACACAAAGTATTGTGTAGATGATGTATTATTTGTTGTTTTTTATACGTGTTATGTTCTCGTTCACATTTAAATTAAGTGACCTTTTTAGCTGATTTGTATGTCATCAGTGTAAAACAATACATTAGGATTAAGTCCTTGAAATCTTCATAAAATGATACTAGGACAATTACTACATAAGATGTACTTATCACATTACATTTGAAGGAGAATTAAAAAAAAAATTAACTTGTTAAAGAAAATTAACTATTTTTATTTGGTGGTTTAAGAAGAATTTTTATAATTCTGCTACAGTTTATAATTATAGGGGTATTATGTGTTGAAGAAAAATTAAAACTTATTGATTTTTGCGTTTATGTGAACTTTTTTCGTATATTTAGGGATATATTGACTCGAAATATTGTGTCAGTAGGGCACACATGTATTTATAGAGTGGATTAGAATTGTAAATATCCTCCTTAATCTGCGCCTAGAAGAAATTAATATTTGTCTGTCAAATGATAAATTTAGAAAATTGCGGAAAAACCTCGGTTTTGCTTTTACCTCGGTTAGGGGTACGTTCGGCTCTCCACCCTTTTGTCGGACACTTTATAAAACTTTTTTCTACTGAAGAAGGCTTCCGGCGGATAGTCGAAACGTTAGGCAATGACAGAACTAAGTAATCGACCACAGCCAAACAGTCGTTTCAAAGATATTTATGTTATTTGAGTATCCTGCCTGTTTTAAAATAATTTGATTTTGTCATAAAATAAGCACAAATATGTAGTAATTCCCAACTACGTTACAATTGTGACTGTAATTGGGGTCCAAGATTTAAAAGAGGCCTGAATTTGACAACAAAGCGTTACACCAGACCCAATTTATACGAAACGTTTTCATTATCTTCTCCTGTAGAACATCTAAAAGTGTATAGTACCTTGTGAAACACACTGTATTTTTGCTTCCATGTTCCATAAGGAAATGGAAGTACGGTGATGGCAAGAAAAATCGTGTTCTAGATAAGGGCTGATTTTGATTGTACTACCCTCAAAACATGAACAAAAGTCATTTTTCGAAAAGTGTCTGTGTGTGTGTTCTATGGCAAACGATAAATGCCGCAAATTCAAACAGAATCAAATAATTAGTTGCATACTTCCCTGAATTGTAGAGGACATAAGGCTTATTGATTTTGGTAAAGATCGGTTAAGGGGAAGGGGTAGTTTACCTGCAACGTTTTATGTTTGACAAGAGTAAAGCACTTAATTTTGATGAATAAAGTATCCTCAAAAGGAGGTCATAATAATCCACTGTAAAAAGTTAGATGAAATATCTATAAATGAAAAGGGTAGTTGAAGGGGTGGGGGTAATTTTATATAAATGAAAAGGGGAGGGGATAATTTTTTATGTGTGTACTACGTTATCGGCAACAAAGAAGTTGTTTGTCGTTAAAATTCCTTCCTAGACTGGATGGCCGTGGTCCTATGTTTTCTGCAAAACCAGACGTTTTCGGCAGTGCTAACGACTACCACATCACTGAAAATCGAGTGCGCTAACGTGAGATGGTATACGTTAGTGACCACAGTATTGTGGTTAAGGCTGAAGCAAGAAGTAGAAAGAAGTTTCTGTAGAAATATTTCATTTCGAACATGATGTTAAATATAAATCTTAGAACATGGAAGTCATGTATGGTTCTTCATACCGATATTTTTAATATTGTTAGTGCGAATTTTTCCTGCTTTCTAAAACGTCAGCGTTCTCTCAGCGAGTGGTATATTTGCGTCATCCCTACGTGTGTAAGCGTTTTTGTGTACACACAAACGCATAAATTGTTCTCAGAGAGAGACTGGCGTCTGGTTCCATTTCCTCAATATCTTCCCAAGTGACATGTATCGTAAACAAACGCGACGGGAGTATGCATGTGCGCCATCTGTACACGAGAGCCGGCTACTAACGCACTGTACACGCTTGTGTACCAGTAGTTTGCTCTTCTCGTGTCGGCAAAAAACCCGTTTCCCCGTCGGTTAATTTCCTCCTCGCGCCCGAAAGCGTCGTACGTTTATCGTTTAGTGTCGTAAACGAAACCGATGTTTGTCGTTGCGTACTGATACTGTTATACTGCGAACTGTTATGAGCCGTTTGAATTGGTCACATTCGATCAGGTCTGTCGTTGTTTAACGTTGTAGGAATGCGCGCGCGTTGACGAACATTCAACGTTGTTCAAACCCTACTCGCTGCCTAAAGCCTGGGAGAACTACATGTCTGGTCTCGTGAAGAATATACATTTTTTTGTCTATCACCGTGGGGTTCTACATTTGTTTTTAACTATACAAGGGCTGTTCAAAAATTAACTTCCAATTATCAGGCAAAAAAAAAAGTATTGTATAAAAAAATTACACACTCATTGACGTTACATTTGTGCGTAATAACAGTCTATATACAGGCATTCGTTAATCGTTACACCAGCTCTCCTCGATAAACGATGCCTCCAGAGTAGTCAGCCAGGAGTTGACGTCGTTAATCGGAGCATCATTGGTTTCACACGCCTACATGATGGCGGTGGTGTCATCATCAGCCGTGGCTCTACAACCCTTGGTGGGTCTTGGCCTGCTCCAAGAGTCGATTCCATTCCCCCCCTCCCTATTGCGTGCCCTGGCTTTCCAGTTTCTTATGTTCAGCTTTCCGAGGTCCTCCTCTATCTGGTCTTTGAATCTACTACGGGGTCTTCCCCTTTCTGTACTACCCATTGGTTTGTGGTAGAAAATATGTTTCGTAGGCTGTTCTTCCTCCATTCTCTGTATGTCCAATCCACCTTAGCCTGTATATTTTGATTATCCTGACAATGTCCGGCACTTTGTAAAGATGGTATAGTTCTTAATTATAGCGCCTGCGCCACATTTCATTTTCTTGTACTCCTTTAAATACTGTTCTTAGAATCCGTCTTTCACACCAACCTAGAAGTCTCTCGCTATTTTTTGTCATTGTCCAGGTTTCTGAAGCATGTGTCAGCACTGGCCTGATAAGTGTTTTGTAAATTTTGCGTTTCATGCTTCTTGAGATGAAGCTACATGTCAGGTGCTTTTTAATCCATAATATGTTTTATTTGCAAGATATATTCTTATTATTATTTCACTGTTCGTGTCGTTGGTGGTGTTTATCTGGGAGCCAAGATATATGAACTCTTTTACTGCCTCTATATTTCTTGTGCCTATTTCAAGGTTTTGAAGGGTTGGGTAGTTAATGGTAGTTATGGTGGTGGTGTACCGTTCTCAGTTAGGCCGCCGATGCAGCTCGTGCCAATTTTCCGCTAGTCCCGGCTGTGGGATGTGGGCATACAGAGCCTGTCCTACGCAGGCACTTACAGCACCAGACAACGGTTTCGCGGCTTCCTTTTCGTTGGCCGAGAGCGTCGACGTCCGTCGCCGTTCTTCAGCAGTTTGGGGCACAATCCCAAACGTACCCAGAAGACGATAGGACGTTTCAACGAATAAACGCATCATGCACCTTAAAGATGGCGGAAGAGGCAGTGACAAGCTCCGTGTTTTGTCGGTGACAACCCGAATAAACCCCATATGGGCCGCAGATTTGCGTGTTACAAGATAAGAGGATACTGTTTGGTTTCGTGCATGCGCGTGTTGTTATCATAACAGTGTAATGTATACAAGCCAATCGCAGGTTAATTTTTGAATTATTATATATTAAACACAGTATTATTCGTTATCTCGCATTTGCCACATCGCTACTTTTTTAAGATAAGCGTGGGACGCTCAGAGTTACTATCAGTTGAGCTCCAGAAGGTAGCTCGGAACACAGATTCCCTAATAGTACGTCTCTGCGAGGCACCGCCCAGAATCAGTCAGTCAGTTACTACCAGTCTGAACTTCGCGCTTGTGTAGATCAGCTACGAATAACCTTGGATCCTTGGCATGGCCGGCATCATGCTTGCCTCCTTCAGCAGGTTGCGATCTGCTAAGCGGGGTTCGGCATGGTGGCATGTTTGGGCGCTGTATCAGCAATGATTATTACCGATGTTCTTTTATCTTTGACGTGTGGCGAATAACCGTGTGTCGACGGGTCCCTTTTATTCAACAATTAATTATCAGAAGACAATTAACAGAGCACGTTATTATTGATTACGTTAGCGGGCAATGAAAATCTGCTCTGGTACTGGGCATCCAGGTCGATACTGGACGGGAATGAACAATATTACACATGGATGATTTTTAATTTATCATAGTCATCATCATCAACATCGCTCCGTGTATCAAGCACCTCGCGTTATACGGGTGTGCCACCTTATCCTCGACCTGTCTATCTTACAGTGTCTCCGGAGGATCGTGTCAATTCGTACGGTTCGCCCTTACTTTTATATTTGAAGGTCTGTAGTTTTCTGTTTTTATTCTGTAGTTCGTATTACAAATGTTAATTTTAAATAGGTTAGATACCTGATAATCCTTCATGCAACTTACTTGGTCGTTATGCACGACGCGTTTCGGGATCAAGCTCCCATCTTCAGGTGCTCACTCGGGTCGAGCTCGTCAGTTCATAAAAACACACACATAAAACATAAAAAAACACTGAATTTAAAACACTCATACTGCGCGAGAGGGGACGATGCGCATCGTCGAGAAAGTAAACGTGCACTCTCTTACAAATGTTGTGCGTTTGCCCGTCCACACAAGCGTGTATCCTCTTTAGGTTAATAGGAACAAAGCATTTTTCTCGAAAAGTCTTAACATTTTAAAATAAGTTACCGTATTAAAAAAAAATGATGCATTTAATAAGTTCAGATACATGGAGGTAACATAATAGATAACGAAGGTCCATAAATTCGACAATACATGACAGGATATAAACAGGAAATATGGCATATTATGGCAATAACAGACTATGAGAAGCAAACTCATTAGTCATCATAGTCATTATCTACAAGGATTAAACAAAGTATGGTTTGTTCCGGTCTCAAACAGGCGAAGTCTAGAGCTGGTCACTCCAGCGCTTCCTCGGACGGCCCACACCACTCCGTCCCTTCGCCTTATAGTTCCATAGTTGTTAGGGAATGCGGCAGTCATCCATTCGGTTCGGCAAAGGTGTTCCCACCAATTCATACGATACTGGACAGTCCTGTCGAGTATACTCATAATATTCAGTTCCTGCCGTATGTCTGTTTCTTCTATGATCACGGAGGGTATGCACTGGCGCGTGCCTGAGAAATCTCGTTTCAGCCCCTTGGATACGACTGGCCTGGCCTTTCGTTTAAGTCCAATTCTCAGACCCATAAAGAAGTGTGGGAAGGGGCATCACCTTGTAGAATTTTAAGCGTGTGACTCATTAGTCGCAACACAACAATAAAAATAGGTCTATATAAGACACGTATCAGACCAGTTGTTACTTATGGAGGTGAAACATGGACATTGACACAAAAGCAGAAAGTAACACTAAGCAAGTTGAAAGAATCCCCGTAAGACGTGTTTATGGCCCGGTTAAGGAAGATGATGAATGGAGAATAAGAAATAACTAGGAGATAGATGAGCTATTGAATCATGAAGACAATCTAAGATTTATAAAGGCTCAACAGCTTTAGCGGATGGATGATCAGCGTATGCCAAAGAAAATCTTGAGGACGCAAGTCTATAAAAGCAGAAAGAGGACCGACCTAGATGGTTGGATGATGTGCTAAATGACCTCTGAAGAATGGATGTGAGGGGTTAAAATGAGATGGTAGTGGACAGGCGACTTTGGAGAAGATTGGTGTTGGAAGCCAGGGCTCACGTTGGGCTGTAGTGCTGAAGAAGAGGAAAAACGTATAGTGACAGTGAAAAGTGATCGGAGCCGCGAACAAAAGATTTCCTGGCGATTGACCTCATGAAGTTTTGAAATCAACCGCTACCACCGAAACAGAGTTGTGAATTCGCCACACGTGCGTTGTACATGCGAGTAACACGCATAAATAAGTACTGTGTAATTATAAAACACTCGGACACGCGCACCTGCGAGACTAATTTTCCTCAAACCTGTTACCAGCCGCAGAGTACGTTGATATCGAAGTTAACATTTGTTTATCTGTACGTTTTGTGCACGAGACCGCTTTCTCTTCGGATACTACACACCGCATAGTAACGCCATCATCGTCTTCTCCTCCGGGATAAAACATTTCACGGTTACGTTGTATAGTACAGATCATTTTATTATTCGTTACTGAACATAGGAGCGACTGCTTTTCTGTTAAACATGGTATAGATTTAAGTATAAACGCGTCACATCATTGCTGATACCAGGGATGACGTTAACGTGGAATACGGAAGCGTGTGTTCTTTATCACGCTCGTTCAGTAAGTTTCCTCCATTCGAAGCTATTTTTAGGAAGAACAAACTTTAGAAAGTTCATCGACATGTTGTTCTGCTGTGGCCCACCGGTGGAGGGGCGACGACTGGAATCGGTCGAAACTTTATATTGTCTTCGTTTGTTCGTTCGGATCCCTGGCAGCGCAAAAAACGCCCGGAAGCACCGAGTCATATTAACGCAGCGGGAGGCGGCAGACGGTTTGTGTGATACACATAAACGGGGTGCACGATCCTCGTAATGTAACGTTTTGTATGCTGTGCACTTAGAGTTTGTGCTGTGATACTGTAAGGAATACGATTTATTCTTCGTACGTTTGTTTCTCTCGGCTACCATCTTTCACGTAACTTGGTCGTGCCCAGTGTATTGCATCTGGACGTGACACTGTTGGGTTTAGTATTATGATATGTTATGGTTGTCAGTATTCCCTTACCTTCGTGACAGGTTTGGAGCCAAACGTAGTGCAGTGCGGCTAGGACTACGTCTGTGCTGTCTTTAATTTCCCCATATGGTAGTGCCGCATAAGTCGGTATGGTAAGTTGGGTTAGATTTATCTTGGATTGGTCGTTGTCCATAATTCACACCCATAGAACAGTACAGAGACCACTATAACTTTGTAAAACTTTAATTTTGTCTCTCGACGTACCTTGTTTCTAAAAATACGACTGTCCCACAGATCGTCTGGAACCTACCTAACTCAACACCAATATCATAATTCCTATCATAGTTATCATATCCTATCATAATTCCAATATCATTTCCCAAGTAGTTAAAATGACTCACCTGGTCTACCATTTCATCATTAATCAGTATTTATGTTCTGATTGGTTTCTTGCCTCGAAATGACATTACGTTTGTTTTTGTAGTGGAGATTTTCATACTGTTTCCTTTGCAAATCTGGTGAAGCTTAAAAACAGATTTTTGTAAAGCAGATTATGCATTTTGAATTAAAAGCAAGTCGCCAGCAAACAGCCCGTATCTATCTCGTGATATCTTTTAATGCCGGAGTTGACTAGATGTTTCCATTTCCGTACTATATAGCAGTGATATTTTCAGAATTTTCTTACCTGTGAACGTGTCGTTACTGTTTGTATGACAACCGACTGTGAATACACCGTTGGCGCTTACCTTTCAGGCTTTGTGAGGTGTACAGCGGAATCGCGGAGACTGTTAAGGCGTTCTGGCGCACTTACTGACTTTTTTGTTCTTGTAATGCGATTTGTCCTGATTTGCTGTGCTCACAGTTGTAGGGTTGTGCTGAGTCAAAAGATTCAGCGCTAGTTCAGTCATTTTATTGGCAGTTTTGACGTTATTGGCAGTACGAAATTTAAGGCAGTAATTAGTGCTGCGCTCTACCCGCGGATAGGAGAAACTACAGTTTTCTATTCTACACTATTTGGTCGGTGTCGGCATCTGTCGGCTTGCGGTGGTACGAAAATTCCCGTGCTGCTCCCTGGCGTTAATTGCGGTACGCAAACGTAGACGATGCCGAATTATCTAAGTTTTGTCTAACAAAATACTTCAGGGTTGACGGACGCCTTTTCTCTTCGGTGGAGAGAAGAATTAATTCCATCTTCTACTTCTAACAACTATGGAAAGATAAGTTCTTAAACGACTGCGGGTTCGCCGATCAGAGACAGAGTCCTGCTACATGACTGAACAAATTCCATCTTAAAAGCTACACACTCGCCACCGAAGAGAATTAGCTCACCACAACAACAACAACATGCCAATCATAAGATCGCCACGTTACCAATAAAAGATCATCCTTCTGGACCCATAAGCAGGTGAAAAACAACCATTTATAATTAACACGTAGAATCAACATGGCACCACCAGTTATACATAACCATCAGTTTCTACCGTTCAAGTAAACATTCATTTGGATCCCCAATTGATGGGACAGTTTAGTGTGTACACTAAGAAAAAGAATTAATTGTAAAATTTCAATATATTTATAGTAAATTGTCAGTTCAGAGACTGACTTGGTTACAAGACAGCATCCAACATAGATTTCCACTCATTTCTTTATAGGGCTATCGCTACAGATTTAAAGTCAGTTTTGTTATTAGTAATTTTCTCAAGTTTAATTTACTATGCATAAAAACATATATTTTCTCTTATTTTTAAAATCAGTTTATTTCATTTGTATAAAAAGATTACTGGGGAGGTAGGCGAATTTTTATCTAGTTTCAACCAAGCTATGCATGTCGAAACACTTTTCAACTTGTTTGTCGAGACTTGTTTGTTGAAACAAGCCGAAAGTTGAATGAACATGTCCGTCTCTGACCCAAGTGTATTTTTTATAAGGTGCTAATATTGTGCAATTTTTCTCTTTTCATTAACTGGCCCTATTTAAGTATATATAAATTCTTTATACTAATTCTGATAACTGGGGGGCGTTAATTATTTTAAACAATTTTTATTTCTCACCCTAATTAAGTATTTTAGCACTTAGCCACTTAGGCACTTACTTTGAATTTTTATTAGGTCCTGGGGACATTTGTATGCTATACATTCTCTTATACACATGACGTGCAATTAACCCACACCATGTGGGTACTATTATAAATGTAAATTAATAATCCTAATTCGGATTATTATAAAAAGAAAAGTTAGAATTTATATACACCAGAAGGGTAATATAAAAAAAGGGCGTGGCAAGAGACCTTTATGTACTTTATGTATACAATTGTATAATGTATTTTTGTCCTGTGGAACATGTTATGTGTGTATATTTCTGTGTACATTTTGGGGGTTATAAATATTATACATTTTCTGTACTTTTGGTGGGAACTTGGGATATAGGGATTTATTATTCAGGGTCTTTTACAACAGAAAGTTAACACATGTAGTCATGTGGATATATCCTTTTTAGTTTTTTTTAAGGGAGGTATTCTATCTCAATAATCGTTGCTGATCATTTCTTTAAGGAAATTAATTATTTTATTTAACAAGTATAGGAATTGTCACCTTTAAAATTTATTTAATTTGTTGCGTAATTATTTTATTATTAATAGTAACAAGGAATGAAATTATTTATCTTCATTGATTCATATACAGTATTCTAAAAGGAACACATGATATAAATTTTATATTTTAATAAATAGTTTAATGGGAGCTTTATTTTGAGGTTAATGATTATTTTAAATTTTCAATTCATTGATGGTGTGACATAGCAATTATTTTCTTGGATTCAGTTAATATTTTTCAGGTGGCCTTGTTGAGAGAGTATACTTATTTATTTAACTATTTTAAAGGGGAATTAAAGATTACTGTTGTATTTATTTATTCATTATATTTTTATTATGAGATAGAATAATAAAAGGGGATTTGTTAATTATATAATTCTTGAGTTTTCATTGCAAGTCCCGTCTCACTGGATCCAGCGCAATTTTTAGCTTCTCTAGGCCTTAGCCTAGTTTTAATTAACTTGTGGCCCCTCTTTACAAAAAGAAATATTCTTTTTGTTTTAACTACTCAAGATGAAGTAGGGGTTACATTTGGTAGCAGAGCGTGGTTACGATGAGGGTCAACCCGAGGGTCCTGTGGGTGTGACGGGGCTTGCAAACTTAGGAAATATTTTGGAACTTTCACAATGTTAAGTTCAAATAGAACTTAGAAAAATTTTAAAGGCCCTATATCCCAAAGTTGAAAATATTTTTGTTAGTTTTAAGGTTTGAAATATATGTACATGTACTTGCCCGCCTTGAATAGTGAATAGTGCCACGTGGTAGGAAATATTAGAAGGGGAAATCCCTGGGCAAGACTTATCGCAGTCGGTGCTTGGTTAGTTTGAGTTTACCTTGCCCATGTTCGGGGAGGGGTTGCCGTTTTTGTGATTATGCGGTATGGCCCGATCGGCAGTCGGTTTCTTCCGATAAATGGTAGCCGGAGGTAACCTAAGAAATGTTAAAATAAATTTTCGTTGGTCGGTATTTTGTTTTTCGTGTTGTGTGTGTGTCGCGTTCCTTTTGTCTGGTGTGATCGAGTGTGAGCAGTTCAGGTAGTGGGCTAGTTCTCGCATCGGTAGGTGGACCCGCAGTCTACTCTTTGGAAGAACAGTACTTGGGTTTTTCAGATTCTGGTTTATTTAAAATAAGTTTTAAAGTTTATGTTAAGTGTGCCGACCGCGAAGTGAGGATGACTTCAATGAATCCTGAGTTGTTTTTAAGGGAGGAAATTGAGTTCGAGCTCCGGGCCCGGGGTAAAGAAACCCGAGGCAATGTCCAAACCTTACGGCGGCTGCTCCGTGAAGCGCTGGCCGCGGGTGATGCGCTCTCCAGGGTCACTATCACTGACCCCGAGAGTGAGTGGGAACGGTGTACGGAAAAATGGGGTGAGCTGCAGGAGTTGGCTCAATCCGTCGAAAGTTTGGAGGAGGGACCGGGATGCTCTCTCGTTGTCCGGCGGATCCGGCAACGTATGCAGCACTTGATTCATCGGCTGCAGAATTTACTGGCACAAGTCAGTGAACCGCCATATATAATACCGCCACCATATAATATAACAGACATAATACAGGAGATACCTCGACCCTCCAAGGGTCACCACCGGTAAGAGCATCCACCCCAATTCCGGTTGTGGAGGAGTCCGTGGTCTCAGCGGTGAACACTTCTTCATACAGAGAAGTAGAGCCTGTACTGACTGGTTCGGGGGCGGCAACGTACAACCACCTGCCGAACCCACTTGCCCATATAATACAACAACTTCCAGTCGTGGACGGACTGGAAGCAGACAAACTATTACCTTTTTTCAAAATAGTCTTTGAATTGAAGGACTATCCGGGTATGCTGGACCGAACGGTGCTCGAACTCATCTTCCCCTACTGTCGCGGTACCATGGCTGACAGGGTGGCGGAGGTAATGCGACGCAAGGAAGGTGTGGATGAGTTCCACCGGGTGGTGCTGAGGGCGTTCGTACCCAGTAGACTGATGGAGCAATTGCGCCATCGTCATTTTTATAGAGTACAGGCACGGGGCGAAACATTGGCCCAGTACGTGCTGCGAATGCGCCAGGTAGCTCGTATTCTGGGAATGGGCATGTCGGAGGAAGAGGTAGTACAACACATTCTCGACGGCGTCTCTGCCGACGACCGTCTGCGACTAGTTTTTGCACAGCGGCCGCAGTGGTTTACCGACCTGGAGCGACTCTGCGTTATGACGGAAACCATGCAGATGACCGACCAGGCGAGCGGAAACAGTAGACGAGCCGAACCAAGACCTCAGACATCGGAAGGGACCAGAGAGCCTACCTTCCCCCGACAGGCCCAGCCAGCTCGATATCGTCAGCAAACAAATTCAAATTCTGTGATTTGTTATAATTGTAACCGCCCGGGACACGTGGCGAGAAATTGTACGCGAGGGCGCGCGCGACCAGCACCACCTATGTCTAGACCAGCGCCAAAAAACTAAGTAGACAGGGGAAGATATTTCGGAGGATGTCTTCCCCCCGCTTCAATTCTGTTCAACTTCCGCCGACCTCCAGGCAGTCGTTAAAAGACCAATCTTCTAATATCAAGGTCCAGTCCGCTACCTCGCAACAACTTTCTGTATGCCCCTTTCTGTCGCTCGAGGTAAAGGGGGGTCAGCTCAGAGCCTTAGTTGACTCCGGTTCAGCCCGATCCATCATTTCATCTCGGGTACATGCGGACCTTGAACGACAGGGTTTAATTAAAAGGTCAGACAAGTCATCTGCAATATGCTGGACGGCATCCCGGGAAATCTTGCCTATCTCCCGGGTTACTTCCTTTAAGATCAAAATCGATGGGTTTTCTTGGGTGTGGTCTTTTCTGGTTTCTCCTGCTCTGGGAGTGGATTGTATCATTGGTGCCGATTTCATCGCAAAAAGTGGTCTCGTGCTGGACATCCAAGCGCACCAATGTTTTTTTAAATTTAATCGGGAGGTTTTAATTCCGTTCCTTGGGTACCAGGGCGCTAAGCCGGGTATCCAAGAAGTAGCTTGTCCCGATTCTGCACGAGACCATCTCACTCCCTCCCAGCAGACGGCCTTAGATCATTTGTGTGAGGAATTTCCCGAGGTGTTAACTCCTACTTTGGGACTCACACACCTGCTGGAATACAAAATCAGCCTTACAGATTCGAAAATAGTGAGGTCACACCCTTACAAGTTTGCCCCTCCAAAGATGACCATTCTGCGAGAGAAGGTTCAAGAATTATTGGACCAAGGGGTAATTGAACCTTCTCATTCCAGCTATGCCAGTCCAGCATTTTTAGTGCCAAAGCCTGGTGGCAAACAAAGAATGGTTATTGATTACAGGAAGTTGAACGCCAATATCGAGGTGGATTCTGTTCCCCTCCCGGATTTACATTCAGCCTTTGATTGGTTCAGTGGGGCCAGATTTTATACCATTATCGATCTGAACGCGGCCTATCATCAGATACCTCTTGCCAAAGAAAGTAAACCATATACGGCTTTTTGTGTACCCTGGAATTTGTACCAGTACACAAGGGTTCCCATGGGTTTGGCTGTGGGGGCCCAGACACTTACTCGCCTTCTCGACACTGTCTTTCACGACATCAAATTCCGTTTCGTCTATAATTATCTTGACGATCTTTTGGTATATAGCGAGACTTTCGAAGATCATCTGAGGCATTTAAGAGAGGTGTTGGGTCGTTTAAGAGAGGCTGGCCTCACTGTCAATCCCGAAAAGGTTCGTTTCGCCCAAGAGAGTATTTCTTTCTTGGGCCATTTAATTTCATACAAGGGCGTGACGGTAGACCCAGAGAGGACACAAGGCATCCGTGACTTTCCTCCGCCAAGAAATGCGAAAGGCATAGCGAGATTCGTCGGTATGATAAATTTTTATCGGCGTTTCATACCGAATATCGCTGAAATTGCCGCTCCCTTGAATGAACTGAGGAAGAAGGGGGCAAAGTTTACATGGGGGGAAAACCAACAGAAGGCTTTCGCTACCTTAAAGGAAGCCATCATTTCCCCACCGGTGTTGCGGATGCCCGACTTTTCAAAGCCGTTCATTTTGCAGACGGACGCGAGTTCGGTTGCGCTCGGAGCGGTCCTTTCCCAGGTTATTGACGACGCTAGGCAGCCTGTGGCTTTTATCTCACGCACGTTGACCCAGCAAGAACGTAAATCATCCGTTTATGAGCTAGAGTGTTTAGCTGTTGTGTACGCTCTAGATAAGTTCAGGCGTTTCCTGGAACATGCTGAGTTCCTGCTCGAGACCGATAATCAGGCTCTCTCATGGCTTCTAGCTCATCCCCGGCAACTGGGTAAAATTGGTAGATGGGTGGTGAAAATCTCATCCTTTAAGTTCACCGTGCAACACATCAGGGGATCCCAGAATGTGGTTGCAGATGCCTTATCCCGTATGTTTGCCCAACCCAGTGATGCCCAAGCTGAGCAACCCTGTTCCGTTCTTCTTGATTTTCCATTAGCCTTCACTGATGTGTTACCCCATCAGTTAAACGACGAAGTGCTGGGTCAAGTCATCCAAAATATTAAGCAGGGTAACGTACAGGCCCCTTATTTCTTGTCCAAGGGAGTCCTTTGTTGTCGAGAAAGAAAAGGACGAGCACCTAAAATCGTGCTGCCTAGCAAATTAGTGCCCATGGTCTTCAGTTATTACCATGATTCCCCAATCGGAGGCCACAAGGGAATTTCGAAGACCATTTTCAGTATTAGGAAACATTTTATCTGGAAGGGCATGGATAGAGACATCGCGACGAGAGTAAAAAACTGTCATCTGTGTGGCTTGAGCAAGCCTGTCCAGAACACGAAATTAGGGTTGTTATCTTCTGAGGTGGCGAGCAGACCAATGGAAAAGTTATTTATTGACTACGTGGGGCCGTTCCCCCGTAGCAAGTCAGGTAATGCTTACCTGCTTGTTTGTGTAGATGCTTTTTCAAAGTTTGCCTGGCTACTGCCCTTACGACAGGCAACCGCTCGTTTGACCATCAACGCTTTACAGAACCACGTTTTTCAGCATTTCGGTCTTCCGACCATCATTGTCTCGGACAATGGCCCGCAATTTATTTCAAACGAATTCAGGCGTATGTGTTTCGCCAGTGGCATCAAACACGTAACCACTTCCCCTTATTACCCACAACCGTCCCATGCGGAGAGATTCAATCGGAATCTCCGGTCCGCCTTGATTGCTTATCACGCTGAGCAACAAACCACCTGGGATCAGAATCTGAAGTGGTTACAATTAGCCTTCAACACGGCCAGACACGACAGTCATCAGGCCGTGCCCTTTGAAATTTTGTTTGGATTCTCGCCCGCACTCCCGTTGACCAACCTATGGGATATCGAAGATCTTCTGCCGCGGGAGCCCAATAATAGAACTGCGGAGAGATGGAAAATGGCTCGGAAGAATTTGCTGCGAGCGCACGAGCGGGTCCGTCGGCGTTATAATCAGGGGCGTATTCCAAACCCCTTCCGGATTGGTGACTGGGTCTATTGCCAAAGCCACCCACTCAGCTCGGCCGCCGACAAACGTGCTGCGAAACTATGCTACCGTTGGTCGGGGCCATACCGTATCATAGGATTTACGTCACCGGTGACGGCCCGGATGGGCGTACCGGGAGACAAACAAAAATTGATGACAAGCCACATTTCCAAACTCAAACGTTGTCGGGGGCTATCAAAAACGTTCGAAGGGGGATAGTCCCCGTAAAGATAGGACGGAGGTCCTTGTTAAATGTGGAAGTCGTGTTCAGGCGAATGGGGCGAGCCTCAGGAGATCGGAAGGTCTACCTAGGTAGGAATCTTTCTTTTGTCTTTTGCTGTCTCTCTCTCTTGTGCTGTATGCGGACTCTGATCAGGTCAGCATGCAGCACCCGCACACTTACATAATACATATCTTCTTTCGTCTCTTTCATTTTCCTTTTTAATTTCTGTTCTCCTGAGAGCAAGCTCAGCTGAGCCAACCCAACCACGACGTCCACCGGTATCTTTTGGGGAGAGGTACACTGCAGGGTACCCTCCTGGCCTTTAACGTTGGGGCAACTATGTTGCCCTTTTGGGGTGAGGGTGTGCTGAGACAAAAGATTCAGCGCTAGTTCAGTCATTTTATTGGCAGTTTTGACGTTATTGGCAGTACGAAATTTAAGGCAGTAATTAGTGCTGCGCTCTACCCGCGGATAGGAGAAACTACCGTTTTCTATTCTACACTATTTGGTCGGTGTCGGCATCTGTCGGCTTGCGGTGGTACGAAAATTCCCGTGCTGCTCCCTGGCGTTAATTGCGGTACGCAAACGTAGACGATGCCGAATTATCTAAGTTTTGTCTAACAAAATACTTCAGGGTTGACGGACGCCTTTTCTCTTCGGTGGAGAGAAGAATTAATTCCATCTTCTACTTCTAACAACTATGGAAAGATAAGTTCTTAAACGACTGCGGGTTCGCCGATCAGAGACAGAGTCCTGCTACATGACTGAACAAATTCCATCTTAAAAGCTACACACTCGCCACCGAAGAGAATTAGCTCACCACAACAACAACAACATGCCAATCATAAGATCGCCACGTTACCAATAAAAGATCATCCTTCTGGACCCATAAGCAGGTGAAAAACAACCATTTATAATTAACACGTAGAATCAACATGGCACCACCAGTTATACATAACCATCAGTTTCTACCGTTCAAGTAAACATTCATTTGGATCCCCAATTGATGGGACAGTTTAGTGTGTACACTAAGAAAAAGAATTAATTGTAAAATTTCAATATATTTATAGTAAATTGTCAGTTCAGAGACTGACATGGTTACAAGACAGCATCCAACATAGATTTCCACTCATTTCTTTATAGGGCTATCGCTACAGATTTAAAGTCAGTTTTGTTATTAGTAATTTTCTCAAGTTTAATTTACTATGCATAAAAACATATATTTTCTCTTATTTTTAAAATCAGTTTATTTCATTTGTATAAAAAGATTACTGGGGAGGTAGGCGAATTTTTATCTAGTTTCAACCAAGCTATGCATGTCGAAACACTTGTCAACTTGTTTGTCGAGACTTGTTTGTTGAAACAAGCCGAAAGTTGAATGAACATGTCCGTCTCTGACCCAAGTGTATTTTTTATAAGGTGCTAATATTGTGCAATTTTTCTCTTTTCATTAACTGGCCCTATTTAAGTATATATAAATTCTTTATACTAATTCTGATAACTGGGGGGCGTTAATTATTTTAAACAATTTTTATTTCTCACCCTAATTAAGTATTTTAGCACTTAGCCACTTAGGCACTTACTTTGAATTTTTATTAGGTCCTGGGGACATTTGTATGCTATACATTCTCTTATACACATGACGTGCAATTAACCCACACCATGTGGGTACTATTATAAATGTAAATTAATAATCCTAATTCGGATTATTATAAAAAGAAAAGTTAGAATTTATATACACCAGAAGGGTAATATAAAAAAAGGGCGTGGCAAGAGACCTTTATGTACTTTATGTATACAATTGTATAATGTATTTTTGTCCTGTGGAACATGTTATGTGTGTATATTTCTGTGTACATTTTGGGGGTTATAAATATTATACATTTTCTGTACTTTTGGTGGGAACTTGGGATATAGGGATTTATTATTCAGGGTCTTTTACAACAGAAAGTTAACACATGTAGTCATGTGGATATATCCTTTTTAGTTTTTTTTAAGGGAGGTATTCTATCTCAATAATCGTTGCTGATCATTTCTTTAAGGAAATTAATTATTTTATTTAACAAGTATAGGAATTGTCACCTTTAAAATTTATTTAATTTGTTGCGTAATTATTTTATTATTAATAGTAACAAGGAATGAAATTATTTATCTTCATTGATTCATATACAGTATTCTAAAAGGAACACATGATATAAATTTTATATTTTAATAAATAGTTTAATGGGAGCTTTATTTTGAGGTTAATGATTATTTTAAATTTTCAATTCATTGATGGTGTGACATAGCAATTATTTTCTTGGATTCAGTTAATATTTTTCAGGTGGCCTTGTTGAGAGAGTATACTTATTTATTTAACTATTTTAAAGGGGAATTAAAGATTACTGTTGTATTTATTTATTCATTATATTTTTATTATGAGATAGAATAATAAAAGGGGATTTGTTAATTATATAATTCTTGAGTTTTCATTGCAAGTCCCGTCTCACTGGATCCAGCGCAATTTTTAGCTTCTCTAGGCCTTAGCCTAGTTTTAATTAACTTGTGGCCCCTCTTTACAAAAAGAAATATTCTTTTTGTTTTAACTACTCAAGATGAAGTAGGGGTTACAGGGTAAAAGATAACTGTGAGATCCAACGGATTGCGTCCATTGTATTCCAAACAGGCGCACAAAGCTGTACGAATCGTCACAAACCAAACTAATAAGACTCCCATATATGCTCTAGAGACTGATTCTATTTCAGCAGGCGCACATAGAAACTACGTAGTTTCGCCGAATTGGTCGGGTGCCGAACTAAGCCCTTGGTATCCAGTGTAGTAGGCGGTCACATTAACGTTTCCATTGTGCCGGTTAAGTGTCTTGTCGCCTGTAAGACTAGGTGAGGGTAATCCGGGCCTACAAGGCTGATCCGGACAGTTGGCGATCTCGAATAAGATCGTCTTCTTTTCTTCTTCAGGTTCTCTGTATACGACTGAGTAGTGGAGGAAGGCCTACGTTGGTTAGTACGAGAATTGCTACGCCAAACAGTGTGAGTACAGCCTTCACGCTGGTGCCTCGTGTTACATCGTCCTCAGTAGCCAAGAAATATTCTGCTGTGCGGCGGCGGTCGGTATAATGGCTTTCTGAAAGCTTGTACGTCAGGCTTCTTTCGACAACCGCCTGTAGCGAATGCAACTCTGAGCTCTCTTCGATTAACTACAGGGTCTGCCACGGAGTCGTTGCTACAGACGTGCAAGTTTGCTCTGAACCGGATGTCACCTAAGGGATTAGAAGACCCTTACTCTCGCACGCGCACTCACAACAATTCTCTTCCATTCAATTTATTTCAGTCAGGGATTCTAAACTGTCGTAAGTAGCCGATGCTGTTCTTGTATAACAACTGGACTAAATTTTTGCCAAATTTTTATCGGTGTTATGTACGCGAGCGCACAAGAATTCCATTTTGTCTGACATAATCGGGAAGGGCACGTTAATTATTTGTGAACACAAAGATTGGTGGATTGATGGCTTCGTTGAAGCTCGGCCTCGTGACCTAGGCCGGGCGCACGCACTCGAGTGTGCAGCAGATTACACCACGCGCTTATGTAATATAGGGTTTATGTTATGTAAAAATAGCGTTCTCTCTACTACAAGAGAAAAATTGTTATTTGAACGGAAAGGCCGATAGTTATTGGATGAGAAGTTGTTAAGTCGACATTTTTTCTTGCATCAGTACCAAGTGGTGTGTGTTTTGCGATCTATGCACGTAATAATTCTGTAACAGCACGTGATACGATCGCACGGAAACAATTTCTGTACCGACTCACCGTATTTCTGTGTATACGGGTATCATTTGTTATGGGTGCCATTATCAGTTTTGCGACTCTCCCCCTTTTCGTAATCGTGATGCTAGATGTGTATCAGTAGAAACAGTCTAAACGGTTTCCATAGAATTGGTGGGATCGGACCAGTTATGTGCACAACTGTCTGTTGAAATAGGCGTGTGAACCGAATCGGTTTGACGACACCCGCTGTGGGTCGAATTTGCGCTTTCTGACTACCACTTTGAAGTACTGAGTTCAGGAAGTAGCCTACTGGGTAAATGGTGGTGGCAGTTGTACTGTAGCGTCACAGATTGGAGCATGAAGCGCTTTCAGTTTAGTATTTCAAACTGTGTCTCTTCGGTTACTCAAGAGATACATTTTGGGAAATCAAAAAACGTGCTGATGGAGAACGAAGTGTAGAGTAGCACCGCTAATTATAGCATTTACATCTGGGACGAGGACTGAGACATCCAAAACAAAACAGTAAGTAAGAATGACGGCGATCTCTTCTTTGAGAGCAATTACCTATCCGAACTGACCGATAGAATATCTGATATGGACATAAGAAGACACCATGTTATACGATGTATAAATTCATTATGGATAGAAGGCGGGAATGGAATTAGCACACGAATAAATAGCTAGTGATAGGTTAACAAGAATTGTACGTCACAAAAAAAACTTCAGGGAAAAAACGGATAGACGGAGACTATCGTGTGTGGTGACGACGTGTCGTGTGGTGGCGGAGACAACGTTCATGGTTATGTGGTAATTAAGACACTGTCTTCGGAAGGGAAGAAATTTCAAGCCCACCAGCCGTTGGTTTGAGGAAAAGAAAAAGAAGGCGACCATCGAAGAGATGGGCCCAGAGGTGGCAGTCTATTGTCTTCAGCCACATCTCTGTAAAAGCCAAGTTTAAGAGAGCGTGCCTGTGGGAAGGGAAAGAAGAAGAAGATTTAAATAAACGTTTCGGCTTCATTAGACCGGGTGGTGCAAAGCTGGTGTCGTGTCTTCGATACCGTCTCAGGTTGGATCGAATTCACGATTTTATGTTTCAATGGGGCATTGACGTATTGAATGAAACTCACAAAATGAAACTGAAGGCACTCTTGTGTCGAGACCTACTCTGGATCTCGAAAGAGAATACCTAACATCCAGCCTGACCGTTCGTAACGGCCTTAACACTCCGTTCTCTGAACGCCACCATAAACACTGTACCCCGGAAATTCTACTGGCGATGCGCCTACTTCGTGGTAACCTTGCCATTAACTTATCGGGTAACATCCATTAATGTCAGATGAATATTGGACTTCGACCTAAGTGAATCCTGCAACTGAATAGATGGATAATTGTAATGGCGGTAGTAGGCCGCACTCAAAATCGATAAGATCGAACGATCCCTCTCCCCGTAGCGGGAACTGTAGAAAGAAGCTGCGGACAATGTGCAAACGCGGGCGGAGGACTCGCCCTGCCTTTTCTAGGCTTTATGATGTAGTAGCATAGTGCTGAGTTATAGGCATGCTTCAAGGCATCTGGAAATATGCGGTAGTTAATTTGACAACGCTCAATAATCGGTTGACGTTGATTGACCAGTATTTACATAGCCGTTCCTGTCCCCCTGCCTACACTTGACTTGGTCCAAGTCCTAGTTGCAGAACATCAGCTTGACGTGCCCCGATGTTCGCAGTATCCGTGCAGACAGATAGACAGAAGATGCACGGGGCGTCTTGCGCCTTGATTTGTGTCCGTTGTCCAGGCCGGAGCCCGATGAACGCAGGTTGTTACAGTGCAGCTAGGTCGTTCGCTCGGCGCAAGTCTTAAGCAGCGGCCGACGAATACGCGATGGGCGTGTATGACATGGGGCAGATGATCCCAAGGTATTGCTGTAGCCAGTCGCCAGGCCTGAGGCGCGTCTCCGTGGTCCTCTAAAGGCATCGCCCGCAGGAGCTTAGAGGAGCGCTGGTGTTGTCGCTAGGCTCGACTGCCTGAAGGCGAGTCTTCCGTAACGTTGGGTTGCCACTACGGGGCGAATGGCTCCTGCAATTATTCACTTGCACACCTCACGGTTTCCTCCCAGGCTCTCAGTTACAGCTCAGGCAAGACGGCAAAGCAGATGCTGACCTGTTGTTATGATGTCCGGGCGGACCCGATGACTGCCTGTCTCTTCCTTGTCACAATGAGTAGCGATCTCGCGCTTTGAGCCTCCTTGATGTTATTATTTTGGAGGGATGGATAAATGGATTTCTTGGAACACTGTGCCACGAAGAGGTGCGCAGCGGTGGAATAAAGGAGTCTTTAGAGACCTTTCGATTGGAAAACAGGCATTGCTCTCCCACAACGGGTACACCGCCTCAAACCGGCCCAAGAAAAGTCTCTAGAGGCTGCCGTAAGACAATGTCGGGTCACGGGATAGAGCAGAAGAGGAGGAGTAGTCACAAAAGATGGCACTAGAGGTTGTGCTAAACTAGTATTTGAAAATAACAGGTACGAACGAAACCGTTCCAAAAATATAAACTACAAATACCTGTTATTATATACTTATTGTACATATAGCTATATTATATAATTTGTTATAAGAAATACATTGAATTAAAAAAGTATCAACAGTGTTACTTTGCACTGTGACTTTATTAAGCTGTTACTGTTTAAGAGAAAATAAGAAACAACAGAATTTATAGGTCTATCTCCCTTTGGGAATACTAATTTAATTTTTCAGTAGGAGTTAAGAAACTGACAGATTTAATATTAAATTATTGATTCCATTTTGGTTAGACAAATCAGTTGTGAAACTCAGACAATGAAATTTAGGTGGACGTTATAGCACAACAAAAAATGTCAAAAAATTGTGCATGAGATGTGGAGTGAAGTTAAAAAATCATCTCCGAAATCACATTAACAAAAAGTACTATACGACGTCCTATCAGCCACTCTGTAGGTTATGACAATGTAATTCGCTTTTCCAAAATTTACCAAGTTGGTAACTAGTAATATATACGTATATCTGCATAACACACGAGAATAAATGTAACATCAGTGTGATTTTTTTTCATTTATTAAAAACAGCTTCGTCTCTTTGGAATAGAGATATTCTGAACCTCGCTGTTTTGCTTCGTTTCATACTTGTATGGCAATCGACACATGCGCGGAATGAAGTATTCAGCACCAAAAAGTGGCTTTGTACTCGTTTACTTGTTTATTCTTGGGGGGGGGGGCGACTCGGAACCGCGAGGCCGCGAGTAATCGGAACGGGTATTTCAACATTTCAGTCACTGTTATATTCGTTCCACAAAAATAATCATTCCAAAATACCTGTTATAGGTATATCGGCCCACCTCTAGACGGCACAAGCGCCGCAACCCCCGATCCGTCTGTCGTCATGCCCTTGGTGAAATCCTATTCGTTTTATTTGGTATAAAGAATAAAACTGCCCACCCAGTCCCCGAATCGTGCACTCGCGCAACGCGAAGCAAAACGATTTTGAGTTACGTGCGACGATACGGTGTAGCACGGTCACAGTTTGTGTCGTATTGCTCACATTGTTTCAGCGTGTCGCGTCGATATTGTACTCGTAATACTCGTATTCGTCGCGCACCAGTTTATCCACCTTTCTCTCTTATTTATGTATATTCAAGTTTGCGATATGTGGTGATCTCGTATGTTCACGGTTAATGATTTCCGCGCGGTGTTTTGTTCCCTTCTTGTTTTACGATTACTTGCGCGTTAGTTTGTGTTCAGAAATTCTATTACAATGTAGCGACTCTAGTGCACGTTTGAATTGACGGCAGAGTGACCCAGTGGCGTAGCTAGAAATTGGCCTGGGGGGGGATTGAAGACCTAACCAACATTACTAGGTCTATCTTTAAAGTGGTTAAAAACGTACGATAACATTCTGAAATCAATCCCATTAAAGTAAACTGTAAAATGCGACAAAAAGTGCGCGTTACTGAAACATTCTTTACAAGATTCTAATAGACTGAATTGATTTTCCTATATTTCATATTTCAAATGTATACGCAAATTCTGTGTAATAAACCTGCTTGTATATTTCAAAAATAGTTACTATTTTAAGAACAATATTTAGAGGAGTACAAGAAAATGGAATTTGGCGCAGGCGCTATAATTATCAACTATACCAACTTTACAAAGAGCCGGACATCGTCAGGATAATCAAAATATACAGTCTAAGGTGGGTTGGACACATAGAGAGAATAGAGGAAGGACAACCTATGAAACATATTTTCTACCAGAAACCAATGGTAGTAGAAAGGGGAAGACCCCGAAGTAGATTTAAAGACCAGATAATGGAGGACCTCGGAAAGCTGACCATAAGAAACTGGAAAGCCAAAGCACGCAATGGGGGGGGGGAATGGAATCGACTCTTGGAGCAGGTCAAGACCCATCAAGGTGTGTCAGAGCTACGGCTAATGACAAATTAAATGAAATTATATTTTGCATGGAATAACTATGAATAAGTAAATGGTCAAATAGCTTATTTGTTCTAAAACACTTTCGCAGTCCTAAAGTCCTTGCGCGGTCGTGGTGTGGCAGTTTACTCAAGACTTTTCCTTGCGACTAACCCTTTTCCTATGTGCCGGCGTGGCAAATTGCCCATAGTTCTAGATTCATGAGGCAATTTACCTCCACGCACTGTATGAATCCTCCAGTCTTATCCAGATCATCCTCTATATTGCGAATCGGCCTCACGGTTTGATAAGAAAAGTCTACAGTTATAATATGCTTTGTGTCAGATTATTGCAACTGTAAATAGACTGTAGCCGTCATGAAACGTGAAAAGTGATTGCGACGTTGTGAGGATCATAAGTCTGACAGAGTAGATATGTGGCAAAGTAGACAAAGAAGGAGTACGCAGGCTGTTTGACTCCACCAAAGGACGTCGACACCAGTGGTAATGATGTCGTCGTGTACATGTGTAACAGCTAGCTAGTAATTCAAGTGAGTCATGTGGTGGAGAAGAAACAAAGGAACATTTGTGGTTCCGGTGACGGGAAAAAACAATCTAAATTTAGTGTTCAGTATTGTCATTTACCCTAAGCCGAGTACGTACAGCCCAGAAGTTCATCAGTCCGCGTTTACAGTAGTAACACTGGCACAAAAACTTACGTGGTCAGAGTTCGACGTTCAGGGATCGTTATTGACTTACCTAGTTATAATTTTTTTGGCAGTACGTTCTGAGAATTTCGTATAGCAGATGCAGGCTAATCTTGCACTGCCATTTCCTGTATGGAGTAAAACAAATCATGCTCGCCTTGAGGCGAGATTTTAAAAGATATAGACAAGTTTAGCAAATAAATCTAACTACCATATCGAAAATAATTTTAACTGGCTCTGGTCAGGGTGTTATGTTGTAATAAAAACCCGTTACATTAACAGATGACAATAATTTTTGCTCGAGAAAAATGTAGAAATATTGTCATAAAAGATAAACGTGGATACAACAAAAATGTCATCAAATTAATGAACGCGTATTGGATTCCGCTGGTACGGAGTCTGCGAGTGGAGTGGTTTCGCAGTGACACTGTCGATCCGCGCATTAATGTAACAATAGTTATTTATGAAACGCTTAACAAACAAATAGTAGAAGTGAGCGAGGCAGGCATATTGTGCTCAACGGTAGAAGCACGTCTATTGTGTTCTCAATACGGCGCAACCATTATTCCTGAACACATTATATTGAAAGTTTTGTTGTAGCCTACTACTCCTGTGTTTGTTTGGTTACATACGAAAGGCAATTACCTGCGAAACGCTCTACAGACTGCGAGCGAGCGAGCGCGCATCCCCGTGTTTTGGCAGAACAGATGTCGACGCAAAGTATTATAATGACACGCTTGTCGACGTGTGACACAAGTCGTTACACAATTGAAGCGAGAGTGTGTCTGTGATACACACAGGGGGCAGCAAGCGTTATAATATATATCCCGGATTATTTCGTTACGATTACGTCATTAAGTGTGGCAATTTCCATATGTCGTTTTGATATCGCGGCGATGGGTTATTAGTATAGAAAACGAGAAAGTAAGCCCAGTTCGAACCAGAAAAATTGCCTCTGCGATATGTGATAACGGAATTTCTGTGTTCATATACTGATTTTATGTATCGGCGACGGAGAGGGATGAACACACAGACCCTACTACCAGTTAGGACGAAAAATTTTATTACATAAAGGAAAATCATGTAGGTTATAAAAACTAAATGAAGTCGTTGAAATGTAAATACAATATATATTACAAGGCATCCCAATGTTGTCACAGTAAATTTAGTCTTTTAGCTCAAATTGTGTTTGGATTCATATACTTGTTGTTCCCTGCGTTTTAATTTTCAGGCATTCGTATTGAAAATTTAGTTGTAATACTATGAAAACTAAAAGTGAATTTTTTATTAAAATCACTATTCGGACTGTAAGGCCGTGGTGTTCGATTTTCTTCGTGTGCATTATATAGAATACCGATGTTATGTACTTTACCTTACATTTTTTTCCAATACCTATCAGTGTATTGTGTTTTAATAAATATCGGTGAATTGAAAAACAACTGTTTTTGTTTATAAATCGTTTCCATCATCTTCGCGGGCTTCTCGGTGTGTGTGTGTGTGTGTGTGTGTGTGTGTGTGTGTGTGTGTGTGTGTGTGTGTGTGTGTGTGTGTGTGTGTGTGTGACGCGTGGTCTTGAAATGCAATTTTAGCATCGCAGTTTTCCATACGGTAAAATTAGCATGTCGCGTAAACTCGTCGGTATTACTTGGAAACGGTCCAGTTTTCTTGAACGTGTTTACATCGGTCCTTCATTGTATTCTGTCTGTACATATGTTTTCTGTGATTGTTTTCTGATAAGTTAGAGAATCCCAACGTATATCCTTGCGCTATGAAGAAACCGCTGTTTTGTCAAAGTTCCAAATCGTTTTGTTGCTAGAAATTATTCGCCCCTGTAATTCTGTAGTTGCAGAGATAACTTGGGAATAGGATACAAGCGACGCAAAAGTACTTTCGTGACTTATGACATTCCCGTTGTAGTATATGTTTTCATTTGAAGTATTAATGTGTAGTGTATTATAAAGCTCTCTGGTTCAAAATACAGAATCTGATTTGAAAAAATCTGTTTTAAGCTTCATCGGATTTGCAAGCAATACGATATGAAAATCTACACTATAAAAATAAAGGTAATGGCATTCGAGGCAAGGAAGCAATAAGAACAGAAATAATGATTAAAGGTCGAATTTTAGAACAGGGAGGCATTTTAATTATTTGGGAAATGATATTGGCTGTGATAGGAATTATGATATTGATGTTAAGTTAGGTAAGTTCCAAACCATCTGTGGGACAATCGACCGTACTTTTAGAAACAAGGTACGTCGAGATACAAAATTAAAGTTCTATAAAGTTACGGCTGTCCCTGTACTGTCCTATGGGTGTGAGTGATGGACAACAGCGAAGAAACAAGACAGTAAAATACAGACCTCGGAAATGGCGTTCTTAAGAGTAGTTAAAAGGTATTCTAAACTTGACCGTATAAAGAATGAGGCCATAAGAGAAGAGTTACACGTTTTTAACTTGAATGAAAGACTAAAAGATTACAAACAACGGTGGAAAGAACACTTAGAAAGAATGCCAGATTCCAGACTGGCCAAACAAAGCAGATTCCAGACTGACTGGAGGCTCTTTGAAGGCGGAACAGGCAGCATCTTGCCTATACCGTGTTGTGAAGTTGATGACGATGGACTGTAATTGCCGCTTTTTGTAGAATAAGAAAAATGATGCTCTACTGACATTGTCGAAAGCTTTTCATAATTCAGAAAATGAAAGCCACGTGATTTGTCTTTCATTAATTGCTTTTCTGCTATCTGCCTTGAAAACCTGTCAGTAGTCGTAAATTAGCGACCGCCGTTGTAATCGATACAGTCGGTAAGTTGTAGTGCAAAGCAGCGGCGTACCCGGTGCAAACGACGCGCGTCACACGGAGGTACGTCTAGCTAGTTAGTTGTTAACACTTGACTAACCGTTAAACTAATTAGCCAGACGGAATTAACGCTTCACTACACATTTTCTATTGTTTGTTGTGGCCTTTGGCGTTCCATTGGTGGCTTGATTTCTTGTTGACACTCGATGAAACCGTATCCTACCTGCACTCTTGTGTTGTGCGGTTAACAGAATGGTTTATAATCTTTAATGACTTTGTAGGCGCTGTTTTGCAATTGTCGGGGCTGTACATCGGATTGTTTGCTGTAAATGTGACGCGCACAGTCCGGTTTCTATTCGTGTACGTACGAGGGTCAGTTGAAAAGTTTGCGGAGCGATAACTGTAGCTTAGTGGTGAAACTAAAAATTTTCGTGTGCTGCAAGATTTGTATTTTATGTGAACTCCTGTTAATTTCCGAATCTATCTATCAATTTATTAATTGTTTAGAAGCTGTTTAAAATTGACTTGTCATGCGTGTTTTGAAAAACGGACAAAATCAAACATCGTGGAGTGATTCATTGTTAAAAATTGTCTAGCGCCAACGGAAATTCAGAAAGAAATTGTAAATGTGTCAGGAAATGCTACGACTTCAAAATCAACGGTTTGTAAGTAGGCACTTGAATTGAAACGTGGTCGTACGAGCATTGAAGATGATCCCCACGATGCTGGTATCGTCTTCAGTGCTTGTAGGACCACGTTTAAACTACGAGTGTACCCCACTTAACCGATGTTCCTGAAGTCGCAGCATCTTCTAACACATTTACAATTTCATTTTCATTTTCCATTGGCGCTAAAACGTTTTTAACAGAGAATTCATCACAACACGATGTTTCATTTTGTGCATTTTAAAAACACGCGTGACAGGAAAATTTCAAACAGCTGGTAAAAAATGAATAAATTGACAGATATGTCTGGAAATTAACAGGTGTTCACGCGAAATATAGGCCTACGTCTTGCAGCACACGAAAGATATTAGTTCTACCACTGGGCTATAGATGTCGCTCCGCGAACTTTTCAACTGACCGTCGTAATGAACAATTCTTGTGAGGGTCAGTAGCGTATGCGCGAACGATTTAAGGCCTTCCAAGAAAGAAAATTACGCCAATTTCTGAAAAAATACTTTCTTCCCTACCCCGTAGGCTTTTCTTTTCCCGTGAGGAGTCCAGACGATAGTTACTCTCTCCTTTACAGTCATTTTAGACTTTCACAGAGGTAGCTGGAACAACCATTTCCATCGGTTTTGTGTTGTACAATTAGATATTTGAATTTGTGTTTTGTAAGTCTTAATTTTCCCAGGTAATTTGTTATGAAGTGTGTGTTCTTTCCGTTTAGTTTTATCGTGAGTGTACAAAACTAATGCGATGGTAGTGGCCGACAAAATTTTGTAATTTTAAAGGTGAGTGAATATGTTATACGTAGTGGTTGCTCGGAGAGAGGTTACAGATGTCCCTGGCTAGTAAACTCCTCCCCTAAAAGACAGGAACCAGTCTGAACGTACAGTATTCAAGTGTGGGGAACATCAAGTAATAGAGATCCTTCAGCACTTCCCCAGAACATGGTACTCAGGACATTGGTCAGTAGCCCTACGGCTCGGGTCAAACATCATACAGAAGGACCTGGTGCCTTCTGTTCGAGAAGAAATTAAACATCATCAAAGGAGGTACAGAAACAGTGTACCCCAGCGAGCAAGAAAGGTGCTGCATGATGTAGGATACAAAGACGATTATACCCTGATTAACGAAAGAAAGTGGAGCGGCCGCGCGGCGACCGAGTTTGTAGTAAAAACATTCCACTTTATAACCTCGTGGAAACGTAAAATACAGGGCGAGAAATGTCTAATGAACTGTATTTTAATCATCAATTAAAGACGTTTTTAACAAACTTTTCTAATTTTTAAAATCTCTTTTCAATAAATTTACATTGTGAGTTAAAGAAAAAAATACACGAATTTGAATTAAAAAATTAGGGTTTATCGTTTTTATTACGTAAGAACTCAGAGGTTAAGCATCGGAAAAAAATTTCTTGTAGACAAATGGTAGTCCACCTTCTTTAGTACAATATATCAAAAATTGAGATTCCTACGATTAATATTAACGACGTTATTAATTTTTTCCGAATGTACTGTTAACTCCGTTATTAATAATTTTTTTCATTGTGTTTTTTCACAATAAACATAACAAAATTGTATTCATCAATACAAAGTGGTATGTAACCTTCAAATATTACGAAATATAACCGCAATCAGTTAATATAGGAAAATTAGAACTAACATCGCTCAACGGCGCGCGATCGAGTCAAGGTACAGTAACAGCCCAAAGAAAGTGGTGCATACGCTCACGGCTCACACATTGACACATAGCCAACTTACTACGAGTCACCAATCTCTCATAAGTATATACTTAGTTATCTGTCTACTTATTTAATCTAATCTTCTACCTGGAGATCTGTCAAAAACGTACATCTGACCAGACTTTTGTGGTTTAGTTGAACTACATGCTTTTTATAACAGTCTTGAATGATTGTTTATTACTCTTTTGCGGTACGGTATTTATTGTTTTCTTGTTAATAAACTGTTTTTGTTTTGTGATCAGCTTTAATACTACTAATTGAAGTGCAATGTAATTACTGGGAAATTGTTAATGCCATTCAAATTTCTCAATAACTAATTATTTAACTATGAAATATAGTTTACAGTTTAAAACTACCGAGCAAAGCTCGGTCTACCAGATATTGCATAATTATAACAGTATTTTACTGTTATAATGTAATTGAAATGTAAAAACAATTAGTAAATTACTTGTTATTAGCATTGACAAATAAATAATAAATACAGTACGGTACTTACAAGTATTGTAGTGTTCTTCAGCTTTTATGGAATCCGCTCATAAAATATGTGTATAAATCATAAAAATACACTATTAAAACACTCTATAAAAAACACTTATAGCTGTGAGTTAGTAGTCTTCAAACGAAAGTTCTCTGATACCCTCCATTGGATCGTCATCACTATTATCATCTTCTGAACAATTATCATCCTCGGAGCTACTGCTGTCTTCCACGGATATAATCATTTCCTCCACAGCTTCTTCCATTAGTCCTTCGTTATTCCATGCATCGATAATAACTTTTTTGGTGTGGTCCACTACTTGCTCCCACCTCTCAGCAGTAATTCGATTAAATCCGTCTTTAGTCAGTCGTTCAACTTCTTTTAAAGTAAACATTTTGTTGTTTTCGGCAACATACCCCTTAACCTGAGCCCATATAAGCTCAATGGCGTTAAGATGGCAATGGTAAGGTGGTAGCCTTATCACTTTGTGACCTCTGCTCTCTATCAATTCATCAACAAAATACCTTTTGTTCTGGGCCTTGTGCCATTTCACTAATTCCAAAAGTTCTGATTTTTTCAAGTCGGTTGTAGATTGAATATTTTTCCTATCCAGCCATGCAAGTATGTCAGCTTTTTTATCTTTGCTTGTGGGAGCCTTATCAATTTGCTTAGAATGGTAGGGAGCATTGTCCATGACTATTACTGCAGGCTCTTCTAGGTTATTTAGCAAAGTTTCAGAACACCAACCGAAGAATTTGTCGTGATCCATATCTTCATGGTAGTCACCGGTTTTTTTCGATTTAAATAGTAGAAGGGAATTTGGAACAAACCCTTTTGAAGAACCTGCATGACATATTATTAATCGTTCACCTTTCCCTATAGGTGTTAACATTGTCCCCTGAAGTGACTCATCAGTCCATCCTTGTTTCAAACAATGCCCAGCATTGACCCAGGTCTCATCGAGCCAAATTATATTATCGAAATTCTCGTCTTTGATTTGGCGAAGAAAACGACACCTCCAGGCAGCGACATCGCTTCTCTCCATAATCACTTTTCTGCCCGAAAATTTTCTCCACGTAAATCCTAAACCTTTTAGCACGTTTCTAAGCGAAGACAGACTGCCATTAAACAGCTCTTCATTTTCCAACGATGATAAAAGTTTCTTCAAAGTGGGATATTCTTTTCTTATGTAATATTGATATACATGTCTTCGTATAGCGTCTTCCTGAAAAGTGTCAAGTTTTGTCACAGTTTTCTCCCGTTTCCTCTGTTTGCCCGGAGTTGAAAGTTGGCTATTACTGTCATCTTGTATTTCTTTCAATTCTTTTTCCTTGCAAACTCGCAGAACTGTATTTTTATGTATTTTCAGAGCATCTGCAGTTCGCTGTATTGCATTATTAACCGGAATCAAAGGACCTTTGTTCGCCTTTTCTCTATCAAAATATTCCCGCACTTTGCACACAATTTCTCTTGACTGTCCTTTCATAGGTACGCCTCGGCCCGAAGTTTGTCTTTTCTTTGGAGTTCGAGTCCTAGGTCTTCCCCTATGTTTCCTTGGTTCAGCCTCGTTACGTTGCTCCATGCTCAGCCACCGAAGTATATTCACACAAAATAACTTAAAAACACGTCAATTTATAATGAAAGCACAAGAAACTAACACTTAAAATCAAGATAACCAACAACCGGACATCACTCAACCACCACATCAACTAAACTGAAAGCTGGAAATTTCCCTTACCCTTAGTGTGCGTATAACGGTTCAGTTTTCCTGGAAGCGTGTGCTATTTGTAGACATAAAGGAGAGGCCGAGACGCTGTACGGGAATGACGGTAGCGCGCGAATAAAATGGGTCCAATAGGTTCTGACTGTACTTCCGCCGCAGAGCGCCACGCATTGCTCTCTGTGAAATTCACTTTATATATTAATCCATTGTAGTATTCCTATCACGTACAAGGTGTAAGTTGTATATGTCTTCTACATTTAGTTATCTAAAGAGAGCGTCACGCAAATCTCATTCGTGTACAACTTTTAACAACTGAGTTAACAGGACATTCGGAAAAAATTAATAACGTCGTTAATTTTAATCGTAGGAATCTCAATTTTTGATATATTGTACTAAAGAAGGTGGACTACCATTTGTCTACAAGAAATTTTTTTCCGATGCTTAACCTCTGAGTTCTTACGTAATAAAAACGATAAACCCTAATTTTTTAATTCAAATTCGTGTATTTTTTTCTTTAACTCACAATGTAAATTTATTGAAAAGAGATTTTAAAAATTAGAAAAGTTTGTTAAAAACGTCTTTAATTGATGATTAAAATACAGTTCATTAGACATTTCTCGCCCTGTATTTTACGTTTCCACGAGGTTATAAAGTGGAATGTTTTTACTACAAACTCGGTCGCCGCGCGGCCGCTCCGCCAGTCACTTTCTTTCGTTAATCAGGGTATAAAAAGCTTCCGATAACCAGCCAAACCAGACTTGACTTTATTTTAGATTAGAGCAACAAGATAGCGAAAGTTCGGTGAAGCACCCTGCACGCGACATGTATTTTCTTTTCTTTCACTAACATACGTTTTGCTTAATATTACTAATTGCATTTGTGTCGGATTGAAAAATAAAATAAAGCTAAAAAATGTGTATTTTATAACAACATAAATTAAACTATGTAGTTATATAGGCCTAAATTACATACGTGTTATTTAAAAATCCAAATAATTTTATTTTTTATTGATGTTGAATAGCTTTTGATATTCGTTTCTCTGTACTTGTTAAAAGCTTTAGTCAAACGTATTTTGGGATATTCAAAATATTCGCTGATCCGACAGACCTTCGGTCACATAAACGACGGAATAACGCGACACTACTTCCAGAGCAGACACAGCGTTGTTTGCGTGAGAGAGGGAAGTTTGATGCAGACCGTCGCATAGTTGCGGTACGGGAATGCGATATAACGATGTTTGAAACAATGAATAATGTAGGAACGTGGCAAACGACGCGAAGATTGTTCGGCGGCAAATAGCTGACGTTGTGAAAGTGATGGATGACGTTAGTGAATTCAAACCGGGAACGTAGAAGGTAAACTATTCTGTTTCGTAGTATTGAATTGCAGCGGCCGCGGCGCACTTTGACAGTAAACTTTTACACTCTGGCGCATCCGCATCATAGTTTGTACGTGTGTATACGTAGTTGTGTGGAGGTATGAAATATCGTAGGTTCCGTCAGTCGCGGCCGAGGGGCTAGCGTACTTGTTTTTGCTGCCTCTTACCTGGGGATTTCAGCGATTCAACGAATCCGATAGCTGCGAATCACTGCTGTTAAATGTATTTTTAGAAACAAGGTACGTCGAAATACAAAATTAAAGTCCTATAAAGTTATGGCAGTCCTATGGATGTGAATTATGGACAACATTCAAGAAAGAAGACAGTAAAGTACAGTCTCGGAAATGGCGTTCGTAAAAGGAGTTAAAAGGTGTTCTAAACTTGGCCGTATAAAGAATGACACCATAAGAGAAGTTACAAGTTTTTAATTTGAATGAAAAATTTAAAGATTACAAACAACGGTGGAAAGAGCAATTAGAAAGAATGTCAGATTCCAGACTGGCCAAACAAGTCTGGAAATACAAACCTATAGGGCACAGACGTGTGTGTAGACCTAGGAAGAGATGGCTGGAGGATCAGCAGGCAGAACTTGCCTATGCCGAGTTGTAAAGATGATGAGCTGTTTATTTGACCAGTTATATTGATACATGTGAACGGAAAGCAATTCTTTTTCTTCCATTTTCGTCACCTGTGCCTTGAAGCGTCGAGGTCTTTCACCTAGTTCCTAAACGCCCTTCTGTCTTGGGCGAGGCGTTTCACTACTAATGTCTTCTCTCTTTTGGCACCCACTTTGGTCTACTTGATCGTCGTAGGTACAGTGGAAAACAAAATAAGTACAAGACACCAATTAAGTCACTATCACCAGCTTTAATTTTTACAGTTAAACAGTTCGTAATTAACAACACAGTCTCCCACAACAAATCAAATAAAAATTGTTCACACGCAATAAAATGTCACGAATATTAAACACAATTGTATTACAATTATCCGATCCGATTATAAAACGCAACACTTCACTAATAAGCACTTGAACGTACCCGATAATATCGCTTGTATACTAACTCGAACCGCACTGTAAATATATCGCCACTATACTGACACTTAAGACCGCTGCCGCCGTATTTATACCTCCGCTCACAGACCAGAACGTTCCTAATTGCGTCTTAGCGCCCGTATGAACTACGTAATTAACTACGGCCTTGACACAGTCCGCGCGGTTGGCGGCTTCGAGAAAACTCTCGCGGATGCGTTGACAGTCACGTATGCCACACACATTAGAGCGAGATTCTTCTGGCACATTCGACAAACACGTAGACTGTTCTGTAATGTCGTAACAATATGTTCTCATTCTAAACTTGGCCTTCCTCTTCCTCTTCCTTCTGGGTGTGTGTAGGACAAAGTTCGCTTTCTTTTCCATAACCTGTCTGAACCAGTGCGCTGCTTTTTTCTCCACCATCTCCGCAACTGATTGCTGTACGGGTAAATTATTGGAATTGGCAATTAATCAATTGATTGATTATGTTTGCCGTGCCCCACGATCTTGGAGCGCCAAGAATATACGGGTAAATGTGGGTGATAATATGCAAATTATTATCATAAATTAATATTTGTGATTTCTTAATTGTTAATGATGTAAGGGTTAATGAGTAGACCCTTCATCAGCTAATTACCACCACGTAATTAAGGTACAAAATTTATTTAGGTTGCTTCTTTAATATTAAATTATAATAGTGATGTGACTTGTGAATAACACAGGGTTTACTGAGAATGATGAACGCATTATTGATTGATTGCTTAGGTACTAATTTATTATATGTTAAACATTTTGTATTCAATAACAAACATATAAATATCTTCCTGGTACCTGTAAATACATACAACATATATCAAAACATAAATTCCTCCATAATTGCTTCCTGTAAATACATACAACATATAAAATGCATACAACAAATCAAATAATACTATTCTACCTAATGCGTTCATTCACCTAGATGGACGGCTTTAATAGAACATAAATATATATACTGAATGCAACCTTCTCTTAATAACTTTTCTCATATTGCTCAGGGTTAGATTCTTGGAAAGAGACAGGATAGTAGTTAATTATGTTAACAAGATCATAAAGAATTACTTGGTTTAGCTAAATCCGTTAATCCATCGGTGCGATCTCCAGGTGATGATGATCGTTGGAAATGTTGCTCCATTGAATTGCGATGGTGATGATCACTTTCACTTGTCACTCACTCGCGTCGCCAACAGAATGGTGTTTTGTGTTATTCTATGTTCACACGCTCTAAATTGTCTCTGCGCATATCCATGTTTGATTAAATGTTCTATATGTTCTTGTGTGATTACGCAAAGGAATTATTGTGTGGCTAATTAATATTTCCTTTAAATAAAAGTGTCTTGGTTATAGTGATTTATAGATATGATTACAACGTTCACGCACATTGTGAATTACTGTTCGCTATACTGTTTTCTAATACGTAAGCGATTATATATTCTTAGTTAAAGAAAGCTCAGTTCCCATTCGCGTATTTTGAGAATTCACGGTTGTTTGATGTGCCGCTACTCTTCGAAATTCGCGTGGATGTTCTTAGTAGAAACACGGCACTTAGTAAACTTGCGAGATTGTTTCTAACATCATAAAGTTAATTACGAGAGTTATATGTCACACAAATACTTTTGTAGTCCGGTTGAATATAAGACTCTTCGCGAACTGTTTGGTAAATTACGTTAAACACTCAAAGTTTTTATATAAGATTCCTCGCGAACTGTTCGAGAGTTATTATAAGACTTTCAACGTTATTATTTCACTGCCGAAAATTGTAACGTGACTCCCGAAATTTGTAATAAGACTGTCAAAATTTATTATAAGACTGCCTCGTCCCGCGTTCAACACTACTTTTTATTAACGTCTCCCTACTAGAAATTTGGTTTCTGGCTTGTCCACGCCTAAGATTACCATGATAGGCTGAAACTCTACCCTCTCTCGAAGTCGTTTCCCACCATCTCGAAGTCTTCCAATCTTCTGCCCTCTGATTCGTTCTTCTGTTAGTTGCTATGGAAACGAGCCTCTTTTCCGCTCTCTCTCTCGTGAAATACTTTGTCCTGATAGGTAGCTAGAGATGTCCTTTGAGTCGTCTTGTCCAGGCGTCACTCTCGTTCTGGGAAATGCAAGCCATTCCCCGCGTGTCAATCAACTCATTGTTCGAGTCTCCAGCAAGGGTTTACTCTTAACATCCCGGTTATTGTTCGTTACAGAAACTCTGTGTCATGGCAATTAACAGTTTTCCATCCAGTGTCGACGGTTGTAACCTCCACGCTTTCTCGTTGTAAATTTTAGCATGTCACTTAAGCGTATATCCCGCTGTGACTTGGCGCTGGTTCTCTTCATAGTTTGTTGTTTGGATCGTTTCTAAAGACTGCAGTATGTCCTGAACCCTTTGTCTCTCGTCTCGTTTTTTGTAAAGTGACCTCGTTCCTTAGCTGCACCCTCAATGCACGCTCGCCTCGATTCTGTGTAAAGGTCCGGCTGAGCCAAGTATATTGTTCAAATTGTTACGGTGTCATAATTCTCCGTTGGCACGCTCCTGTCAACTTAAGTCGTCACTTCTTATTGTTGCCTCGTACAGAACGCGCTTCTATTGTGTATGATAGGGCGTTAGTTGTCACCTACCCCAATTACTTTGTTTTATGGCTCTGTTCTTAGAGTCACTGCCACCGTAGCGTGAGAACAACTGGTCAAGCATGAAAATTAAAATTTTAATTTTTTGACTGCTATAGCTGCCAAAACTGACTTTTGATGGTCACATTTCTAATTCGGTCTTCCCTAAATCGTCTACCTTCTCACCCTAAAAGATAATAAAATCTCTTAATAAAAGTACGCGTATTATGTAGATAAAGTAGAGATGATTCAATGACTCTCCTCCACTTTTTCCCAGGGGAGGTAAAGCTTAATACTGCCTCGGCAAACTGGATGGCAGTCGGGAGCCTTGATGTAATAATGTGTTTTAATTTCGAAGTACTTCCCGACACAGTCTCCGGGCACCAATCAGGTTGCGCAGATTACGGTTTTGAGTGCACGTTGCCGCTGCGTTGTCACAATTAGTATTCATCAGTCGCAGCTTGTCATCTTGAGTGGAGCCTCAACATGTCGTGTGGTCTCATTCTGCTGTAGGTATAGCCGTCGTTTTATGATGTGCAGAAACATGTGAACAACGTAACCACACTGATGCGAGATAGAAAATGAATTATCACTTGATAACAGTTGCTGTGATATCGACTGATATCCTGACGGCCTAGGCAGTACTATAGGAGCATGCGTGCTCCTCACAAAATATTTAGCCTACTTCATTAGATATTTAAAGTCTTCCATTTGTATAAAGTGCCTTTCATCCCTCCAGTTTTGTGATATATAAACCTTAGTATTCAGTAGTTTGTCTCTAGGACGATTAGACGATAGCCTATATTGCGATGTATCGTGATAAAGTACTGTATTATTAAATTTGTGATACTGTACCATGTACCATTCAGTAGGCAGTAAGTCAGTCTTTTACAGTTTCTACTTTTGTGCGCTTGCATTTGGATGGCTGCGTGCGTGCGTGCGTGCGTGCGTGCGTGCGTGCGTGTGTGTGTGTGTGTGTGTGTGTGTGTGTGTGTGTGTGTGTGTGTGTGTGTGTGACTTTAGTTCTCGTTGTCTGTAAGTTTTGGGCATTCGGAGGAACTATTTTGCTTTCATACGCACTGGGAAAAGATTCGGACGCTTCGTTTGACACTTGCGAAGGTGTTGATGTGATCATCTTCGTAGTTTTTCCGTCTCTGGTGTCTTAGAGAAACATCCGAATTTCCCGCTCAAAGGTGCATAGCGTTCAGTAATTAGCTTTTACAAATTCAAAGTGTTAATAGCAGTGGCGTAGCCAGAAATTTTGTATTGGGGGCGTTATTAACCAGGAATTTTCCTTATTGGTTATTGTTGTAAACAGGGTTCGGGGAAAGATGATAACGGTAGAAAGTACGAGGGTCCATTGAAAAGTTCGCGGTGCGACATCTATAGCTTAGCGGTAGAACTAAAATTTTTCATGTGTTGTAAGATTCACATTTTCAATGAACATCTGTTAAATTACAAATCTTTCTGCCAATTTATTTACTGTTTATCAACTGTTAGAAATGTACATGTCATGCGTGTTTTGAAAAATGGGCAAATCAAACATTGTGCTCTGATTGAATTGTTTGTTAAAAATGGTCTAGCGCCAATTGAAATTAAGAACTAAATGGCCTTTGTGTTAGGCAATTCTGCGCTTTCAAAAACGATGGTTTTTACGTGGGCACTCGAGTTTAAACGGGGCCGTACGATCATTGAAGATGATCCCAGCAATTAACGCCAAAAGTGCAACAACTCCAGAAATCATTGAAAAAATGTCATACCCGTGTTGGAAGACTGGCGATTGTGAGGGATGATGATGATGTTTCTGAGATAACAGGCATCTCAAATGAGCGTTTGTATCCTATTTTAACTCAATAACTTGTGAAAATACCTTGTGCAAGCTGGGTGCCGCATTTGGAGTGTGACTTTTGGGGCGTCCAGAGTCATCTTTAATGCTCGTACGGCCACGGTTAAACTCGAGCGCCCGCTTAAAAACCATTGTTTTTTAAGGTGACAGTATCTCCTAACGCACTTACTATTTAATTGTGAATTTCCATTTGCGCTTTAACAAAGAATTCTTGATTTTGTCCATTTTTGCAAAAAGCGTGCCTCGTAAATTTCGTGCACCTGGTAAACAATGAGTAAATTGGCAGGCAGATTTTGAAATTAACAGGAGTTTACATGAAATGTAAATCCTACAACACACGCAAAATTTCAGTTCTACCGCTAAGCTATAGATGTCGCTCCGCGAACTTTTCAACTGCCCCTCGTACGCCAGTAAATTCCACTGTACTGGCTTACGCCAATATTTTTTTTTTATTAGGTACTGCGTATGAGCCGCTTGCTGCAGGCTTAACGTCTAAGACCTCTTTGGTACCTACCCAATAACTGGGTGGTAACCTCATTGGCTACGCCACTGGTTAATAGCGTAGACTTGTTATAATCTTCGTCTTTATTAATTGTAATGTTTTTTTTTTGTTGCAGGTAATTACATGTTCATATCATTTTTCTACGTCACGAAGTGCTGTATACTGTATCCAGGTAAATTTCAATTTGTAATAGGAATGGAGAAGGAGTTAGTTATAAAAAGAAACTTATTTATTCTCGATTCGTTCTTCAAAAGTAGTTTTTCTTTTAAATAAATCACATTTGCCAAATGACCTTTTTTAATATGTCAAAAATAAAACTGAGCGTGCCAGAAGAAAATTAAATAATTTATGTCGTAAAGAATTGTCATAATTTTTTTCAGTATTTTTAGAAAAAGAATTCTCTCTTTTTTTTCTTCCCCGTTTGTAACAACAGTGGACACGCATTCTGTGTTAATAGTCTTACGTTATTCCGAGGCGGATCTAATGAATACTTAAGTCTGATTGGCGATAGGCTAACAGTCACTTGCCGGTGATAAAGTCTCGTCAAGACATTAGCCGGTGACACTGTTAATTCTGTGCCCGTACGTGAAGTAAAATAATGAGCTCATTAGAGATTTTACACAGATACGAGCTTTTCATAATTTGCACGATATGAAAGGGCGCCTTGAATTAAGCATGGACAGACAGTGCACAAAGCACTTCTGTGTCATTCTTCAGTAATTAATTTCAGTGGATTCTAGTTACCTGGAACACCGGTACTAGTGTACTTAGGCCCGACAAAGCGACTGCTCCAGATATACGAAGTCTGACAAAGGCAAATACATATATAAATAAAACGATATAAACAGACAGTCAACAGTTTAAACGGGCAACGAAGATTTAATTAAAATTTGATTTTGATTATGACAAAATTTTGACAGTAAAACGCAGAGAGGGAGACACAGCTAAAGATATTTTAAAAATATGACCCTCGGAAATGAAATTTTTAAGAGCAGTCAAGGGATGGAGTTTGAGAGAACGTCTACGAAACGACATAAGGAAATACCTGAAGTTACAGTCGGTTCTGGACATAATGAAGGAATACAGGCAGAATTGTAACTCCCATTGGAACGCATGGTAGACACTCGTATTCCTAAACAAGCGTTTGAATATAGGCCAGTGGGGACGAGAGGTCGTGGAAGACCTTGAAAAAAATGGTCAGATACTCTGTGAAGTCGGAACGGGCTATAGCCCAAGCCATGGAGCGAAGAAGAAGATGATGAAATTTCAATCATTTAATTTTGAATTAGATTTTAGTATGTTACATGCAGTAAAGTGTACACCAAAAGTATAATATAAAATGTTACAGATATCTAGTGCTGGTACAGGTACTAAAAATTGTAGTAAATTGTACTTGATAGGTTTGTAGCTTTTATGGAATATGTGGTCTTCATGCGGAATTCTCAGTCGTTGTCAGTAGCAAAAACCAAATTGCTGATTAGCCGATTATTGAATTTTACACTTGGAGGAAAATAATTTCAAGTATTACTGCAGTTATCACCTGTCACAAATAAACGTTGTATTCTATATTTCAAGGATGAGATATATTACGATTTATCAAGTCCAGAAGGATTGGCTGGGTAGGGCATATGGAGAGAATGGGTTGAGACAGGCAGCTAGAGTGTGGAAGTGGTACGAATGAGGCGGGGAGGAAGATCTAGAAGGCGACGCCTACAAGAGGAGGAACCGGATTTGGGAATCAGGAATTTGAGATAGGCCTACTAGGCAGAGCCCACGTGACGGACACCCTCGCCAAGGCTCGCGGCGTCCGAGCCAAACTTTACCCATTTCTCTCGTGGCGCTGCGCACGAAACACCATTTATCTCTTGTTTCTCAGGTCTATACTGACCTATGCACCACTTTTATCCACCACCAACAGGCGTAGACTGGAAAGTTTCCAGTCGAAAACCCGCCGTTCCTTGTCGGGATCTCCTTGGTTTGTAAATCACCAAGCAGCCATTGGGCTCGATCCAGATGCTGCAATCATGCACCGGGTGCAACGACGCCCCGCTACCACAGTGCTTCATGGTACATGCTAGGCAGAAGGAAGAAATGAGTAAAGACTAGTGGAGGAAACCGAGGTGCGTGCAGGGCTATAGCGCTTTTGAAAAAAAAAAAAACAGGACGTCACATGATTGTCATTGTCGTGTAGGAGTTAGAGATTGGATCTGGAAATAGAGAGAGATATCCGAAAACGTAACACTTCGTTAAAATGTCACGGAAACGCTGACTGTGTCACGGATAGTTGCAGCATTATGGAGAGAGGCGTCTGTCTCTTGGTAGTGTTTTTCATTAGCATTATGGACGTAACCCCCAAACCACACCTTCATTTCAGACGCGTATTTTGTGTTTTATATTTTGTGCTTTTACAACTCAACGAGACGCTTTTGTGTCACGTCTCCGCGCTTCTCCTTCATCATAATTTTTCTTTTGTTTTCCTCTGCTACGCGTATAATTTCGGAAACACCGTATTTTGGAAATTATTCTAAAGCGAACATCATAAAGACGGCGTATTTTGTTATTAGTTTCTTTTTTCCGCTTGTTAGACGGACAGGATTCTTCATTTAACACCGAAAAGAACAAAATACTTGTGTTTTTAAAATATTTCAAACTGTCATAACACAGAATTGGTAACGGTTCAGATTCATTATGGTAGTCTATTAGGCCTATTTATTTTGGGTTAGTGTATTTTTGATGAGATAACGGCGATATATGATATTAAAGTATTAAACAGCGGTATCTTTTTATTGTTACTCGTAAAATGTAAATTCATTTTGGCGTTGTAACAGAACTTAGTTGTTTAACGTTGTAAGAGTATGATTTGTTGAACACTCTTTAGTGTCATAAGTGCTCGGGATGTCCGCCATTAACGTTACAATATGCATCCACCCTATCCGAAATGTTTTGACACACAGAAACAGATTAATACAAAGTGTATATTAATCACTGTTCATAAATACGTCTGTTATGAACTCTCATTTCGTCCACTGTTTACGGGCTTTCTCTCATAGAAATTATTTTTCACTGCGCTCCCAAAAGAGAAGTCTTCATTGGTGTAAGATGGGGTGAACGTGGCAGCCGGACATTGCCGCCTCGAAGTGCGATCCAGTGCTGTGGGAAGACGTTGTCATCGTAGTTCTTTACTACCTTGGGACTTGACAGCTGGAAGTACAGCTCAGGGAAGGTAGCCCTGGTTTTGAGTTATGGGATTACCACGTCGCGCAACATGTTTGGTAATTATTACCACCAATAATTCCATCAAAAGAAAACTGGTCCTAGAACCCTTCACTGGAGAGTGCATCTCATACTGTGGCACGTGGGCGTTTAATGGAGTTCCAACATCAAATGGTAAACTGCCCAATAAACACAGTTATGTCTGTTGACGTGGCCGGACAACTTGGAAATAGACCTCGTCTAATCAGGTTACCTTATCAATCAAGTAGGCCTCGTTAATGCGGTTGTACGTACGATTTGTCAGAATTGCAACCGCCGCCGGTCACGGTCGTCCTCCAGAAGACCATGAAATGGTAAATGACGTCAGTCCCCTCCAACTCCTGCTCTGCAGCAATTCAATGTCCCGCCGCCTAGGAAAAAACTCATATGGCGTACCGATAGTTACCTACGCGATGCCATTAGGGGGTACTTGGCAAAGACCCGTAAGCGAAAGCTGCATTCTCTCGTTTCCGCTGGGCGTGCAAAGCTCTTTACCTGACTTCTAATCAGACTATCCACAAGGCCCTGTCTGTATACCGCCGCCGTGCCCGTTGCCAGGGGATTGCTTACCTTGAATTAGTCAATGTCTAATTGAAATCCTACGGCCGGTAGTAGGTCACACGTAGGAACCACCAGACAGCCTATCGTTGTTCCCGCGGGGGGGGGGGGTACCTACTGAGGCTCGCAACGCGGGTTACCCGTCGCTTCTTGTCGTCGTTTAACGGTGTTCTGTGACTTTGTATGTACTGAACAGCGCCTGTTTATAGTTATTTAAACACACGCCGTTCACTGATGAGCCCGATAATAATGTCTACCAAAACATACCTATAAAAGTGTGACAAATATTACGTGGAGTTTTCTTTACTGAAGATGGACGAGCAAACGCACGACAACACTGGAAAGAAGCGGTAGGAAGAATGCCACGTGACCTATTCCAGGAAAGGACTCTTTGTCAATCGCTTGTCAGAGCTGCCAATTAGAATTGTTGGCGTTAATTGGAAACTCCTTCTCTTGACCGTGATTGTAGTGGCTACCTGCACGCGGATGGGAACGGGAACCGCTGTCTAATGTCGTGAGGACGTGCTCACGAGGTTTGCTGATTGATCGGTAGTGGGCGACTATGAGTGTAAAAAACTGCGTCGTGTTGTCAGCCTGCTGTTGAGGAGGCGAAATTGTTCGGCGCTTGTTTGTTTATTCGACGTTTTTATAAAAATGTATGCGGTTTGGGATCGTTAAAAAAAAACATTTGTCGATGGTTTGCACGCCCAGGGCGGGCGTGAGTACTTGTAAATGTGTGTGGGTATGCCGGAGTGCGTGTTTGTGTGTGTCACTTAAGATTATTTACCAGCGCTCGCAGAGCTGTACAAAAACGTTAGATGTAATTTAGATAGCACGTAACATTCGTAACTTGCTACCGGTTTCGTTGAGTTGTATTCCCCGCTTTTCTCTCTTACATTCGAGTAGTTAAGTTATTCCGTTGTTGTTTAAATTTCCTTCTCGTATTTGTTGTTTTTTAAATGTAAGTGTTTGTGTATTTTGTTTGTACTTCAGTAGGTAGGCATATACGTCCGTCTTTCATAGGGATGGAATAATTGTGCTGGGGTCAAACGGTCGTATTCGACATAATTTTGAATTTGTAATCTGTGACCTCCAGATGCGATGATAACCGTGCTTCTAAAAATGATGTCTTTCAATTAAGGAACAATAAAAAACCTATCCATTTGTTGTGTCTCCAAATCTATGGAACTGATAAGAAGTAAATTTGTTAACAGTTTCACAATTTCTTTAACAGTCCTTAAAAGTTCTAAGTATTCATAACTGCTGTCAGTCATCGTCTAAGGCAGTGGTTCCCAAAGTAGTGTTCGCGGGCCCCTGGGGGTCCGTGACAATGTTTCAGGGGTCCACGGACACTTAAGAAAGAAATAGAATACACCGTCATTTTCTCAGATTTTGTATGCTCTAAAATCTAAATTTTAGAATCTTAAAACGATTAGTGGAAGATGCCAGTACTTTGTTTTTGTTCAAACTTATTGTAATTGTAAAAGTAATTTCAGACTAATGGCTTTAATGTCTTTAAATCATGTTGTGTACCAGATCTGTTTGTCAGCCGAAGAGACATTATCCGACATTAAACCTAATATTGCAAAGGTTCAAAAGCAGCTTCATTGTTCACATTAAACTATGTTTGATATAATTAATATTATAATTTTGCAAGTTAAGATGACTTCGATTTTAAAACATTTTAATTAAAATATAAGTGTGTATCGTATTTACTGTTTGTTTTATTTCATAACTCAGACGGGGTCCGTGAAATTTTTAATTTTTTGGCGGGGGTCCGCCACTGAAAAGTTTGGGAACCATTGGTCTAAGGACTTTGATGGGCCTCTCCAAAGCTCACTTCCTAACCATTCGTTTGTTATCGAATCATAACGACCCTTTCTCGCAAATTCTGTAGACGATGCACCCACTTCCAGAGCAAGTCTGATCAGCGCACTCGAACAGACCCATGACTGTCACGTTACTTTTGGACCGAACTCGGTCAGCCCTACATCTGAATTAAATACTCTACTCGTATTCTACGGCTGGTAGCAGGACGTCCGAATCCGAGAATATCGGTCGATCGCAGTTCCTGTGCGGAGCTCTAAAGCGAAATCGGTTGTCAGTTGTATTGTACATCCCCCTCCTGCACAACACAAAATCCGCAGATTTTTTCCGTAACACTCCATGATAACTGCGTGTCTGATCTTAGGATGAACCACGGCAATATTCAACGTACCCATGATGGAACACATTTTGAAATGTGCATAAGTAGTAACAAAAGACAACAAAAAGTAGGCGTACTGGAAAATTTTCTTATCGATTTAAATGTGTTATTAAGCCGTTGATAACACTTACAGTGTTATTCACCCCTCCCCCCCCCGGATAGGAGCTATACTCTTGAATACATTTCTGAAATAAGCGCACACCATTTTTTAAATAGAATCTGTCTTTAGGAACAGCACGTAGGCCTAGTCATTCATTCATGAGCGGAATCAACCGGTTACCGGAACGTTTATATAGGTATTAACAGGCGATGCGTGATTTGAACACGTGACCTTGCGAGACCAAGGCCAGTGGTGGGCACATTTCTTACATCGTCCGCTTTTTTGTCAGTAAATAATAACCGTCTGTGTATATAGCATGCAGCAAAACTCATTTGATGTTTTTTACAAATAATGGTAACGCGAAATATGGGAGAGGATGGTTAACTTCTGTCACGTACTGTTGTCGACTGTATAAGAACAAAAATTATTTGTTTGCTGAAAGTAAATAATCCATTCTTGTTTTCCGATGGGCCCCTGAAAAGTTTTGACGTAACTTATTGGTAAAGTCACGCGAACCATACTGACGACAATTGCACGTCAACAGTAGCTCAGATTGAAAAAAGTGGATTAGCCGTTCTATGAAACACGACTACGCTACAATGTTCACGGCAATCGGGATGAAGTGAATTGCCGTTCTCAAAAACGTTCACAAATAGTATAGTGAATAAACTTTACAAATACAATTTAATGTAACAGAAACTATGTTAAATTAATACTAGCAGGGGGCGCAACAAGCCGTTGGCCTGATGTTTGAAGAGAGATGAAGAAGAAGAAAATAGCATATTGGAATCATTATCATGGTGAGCCCTGGGCGGGTCCTGGCCTGCTGAAGGAGACCTTGCCAACGGTCTCTGTCCGATGCAACCGTCCTCCAATTGCGGATTCCTCCCACTTCTGCGTCCTACTGATCTCCATCTTGCCATCTTAGCTGTGGTATTCTCCACTTTCCTTTTCCTGTCCTGTCCGGGTCATACTGGAAGAGGCGTTTTCCAAGGTCGTGAGTCTGCGTATTGTCGTCTTGGGAACGTTAACTCCACTGCATTTTTCAAAGGCGTCACATCCCACGTGGTGTGTGAGTTTACCCTAGCGTTTATCGAGTAAAATTGTTCTACTTCGATACTGTTCGATTGTCTTTTCGATGTCCTGTTCCGATATTTTTTTTTTTTTTTTTAATAAGACATTCTCATAGTAAATCGTTGAATTTCGTCGAACGATCGAAACTTAGTTTTTCTGTAAGCGTTGTTGTTTGTACAGACAGACAAAATGATTGTTGGTAGTGGCGTACTAGGAGCTGATCCTGCCGGGGGGGGGGGATAAGACGGGCTTCTGGGGGGGGGGGGTATAGACAGACAAAATTATTGTTGGCAGTGGCACACTAGGAGCTGCTCCTGGAGGGGGGGGTGATAAGACGAGTTTTTGGGGTGGGTGGGTACAGACAGACAAAATGATTGTTGGCAGTGGTGTACTATGAGCTGGTCCTGCTCGGGGGGGGGGGGTGATAAGACGGGCTTCTGGGGGGGGTACAGGCAGACAAAATGATTGTTGGCAGTGGCACACTAGGAGCTGCTCCTGGAGGGGGGTGATAAGACGAGCTTCTGGGGGGGGGGTACAAACAGACAAAATGATTGTTGGCAGTGGTGTACTAGGAGCTGGAGCTGGTCCTGCTCGGGGGGGGGGTGATAAGACGGGCTTCTGGGGGGGTACAGACAGACAAAATGATTGTTGGCAGTGGCACACTAGGAGCTGCTCCTGGAGGGGGGTGATAAGACGAGTTTCTGGGGGGGTGGGTACAAACAGACAAAATGATTGTTGGCAGTGGTGTACTAGGAGCTGGAGCTGGTCCTGCTCGGGGGGGGGGTGATAAGACGGGCTTCTGGGGGGGTACAGACAGACAAAATGATTGTTGGCAGTGGCACACTAGGAGCTGCTCCTGGAGGGGGGTGATAAGACGAGTTCCTGGGGGGGTGGGTACAAACAGACAAAATGATTGTTGGCAGTGGTGTACTAGGAGCTGGTCCTGCTCGGGGGGGGGGGTTATAAGACGAGCTGCTGGGAGGGGGTGAGACTAACTTGAAGGTTTCACTCGCCATTTTGTTAAGGATAAATGATAAATTCAGGATTCTCACCATATAATTTTATAAATAGGCCTACATTTAATAAAACGTACGTAAGGGTGTAAATACATATGTTATTTACTAAATGTTGAGTGATTGCCATTATTAAGGAAACCTTAACTTTATTAATTTATAAAAACGTGTGATAACATCCTGAAATCAATCACATTAAAGTAAACTGTAATAACAATAAAAATATATGCGTCATTGAAGCATTGTTTACAAAATACGTATCGAATGAATTAATTTTCTTATAATTCATATTTCAAACGTATATATACGCGAGTGCTGTGTAGTAAAGCTGTTTGTATATTTAAAGAAGAGTTAGTTACTATATTAGCGTACACAGCTGAAGAAAAAGTATAGCCTAACAACCAAAAAATTAAGAGGTTAACAAACTATTCGTCGTCAACTTTTCGATCGTCTGGTGGCAAGGGGTCCGGTCCCGTTCGTCCCCGTCCGTCCGGTGAATATAGCCTACTCCTGTCGGAGATAACAATCGTCAGTAGAGATGTGCTAAACTAGTATTTGAAAATAACAGGTACGAACGAAACCATTCCAAAAAAAGTAACACATACAAATACTTGTTATTATATACGTATTATACATATACCTGTATCATATAGGGTAATTTGTTATAAGAAATAAATTGAAACTAAAAGTATTAACAGTGTTACTTTACACTGTGACATTATTAAGTTGTTGCTGTTTAAAAGAAAATAAGAAACAAGAGTATTTATAGGCTTATCTCCCTTTGGGAATACTAATTTAAATTTTCACTAGGAGTAAACAAACTTGACATAGATTTAATATTAAATTGGTGATTCCATTTTGGTTAGACAAATCTTTTGAGAAACTCGGGCAATGAAACTTATTAAAGTGCACGTAATAGCACAACAAATAATGTCAAAAAAATTAACGTGAGTGTGCAGTGTAGTTAAAATCATCTCCGAAATCACATTAATAAAAAGTACTATATGGCCTATCAACCAGTCTGTAGGTTATAGCACAGTATAATTCGCTTTTTCAAAATTTACCACGTTGATGATTAGTATCATATATAATTTGTTATTATAATCTGTATAATAGCCTATATCTGCATAACACACGAGAATGCTATACCGATACTAATGTAACATCGTTATGCATTTTTTTTTCATTTATTAAAAACAGCTTCGTTTCGTACTTGTATGGCAATCGGCACATGCGCAGAATGAAGTATTCAGCACCAAAAAGTGGCTTTTTACACGTGTATTAGTAATACTCGTTTACTTGTTTATTCATTAGTTGGGTAGGGGGGTCCCGCGACTCGGAACCTCGAGGCCGCGAGTAATCGGAACGGGTATTTCGACTTTTCAGTTGTTGACTCGGAACAGGTATTTCAACTTTTCATCGCTGTTATATCCGTTCCACAAAAATACCGTTCTAAAATACCTGTTATAGGCCCACCTCTATGTTGATGATTTAGGGTACTGTACTTTGCATTGTGCGTGTGTTGTACGTGCTCGAGAAAGAGACAGCTCATTCGTACGTAGTGTTTCTTGGAATAGTCAATACTTAACAGTCGGTGCTGCTACCAGTATGACACTGTTGGTTGAACATCCTGAGCAAAATGTATTTTTCTTCTGAGAAGTATGTAAACAAAAATTAGCATGAAAACTGTCGCACGTCGTATTTTATCGTACACTGACTATAGAGCGTATTGAGCGTGCGTGTAAATTGTTATCTGTTAACACTGTAATGTATGGTAAGTGTTGTGGAGTTTTTATTCGTATTTTCGAGTTTCGTAACCAGACGTGCTTGAGCTTGAGATAACGCACTACGTATAGTAAGCCAGATGCCCGCGTTTCATCCGTGTCGTGTGTTTTTACTGGTTACTCATGTGTAAGTTCTTCGTAGTTCATAACGACAAATACAGTACTGTTTACTATGGCTCGATAGAATTCTGGGAGTAAGAAACGTCGATGGGTCTACAGGAAATAAGTACCACAGTCGATGACTATTTTAATAGTAACAAACAGTAAATGTAAACTTGCCTGTTAAAACTGAAGCTTTTGTACGGCGTTCCAAGTCGCCTAGAACCTGAGGGATTTCACACACAACCCTTACTAAGACACACACAAACGCAGCTGGCCCGCACGCCTGGGGTATGAATCAACTACTGGGGGGGTCCACTACGTAACTGCAACTTTTATAATATGAATTTTTTAAACAAACAAGCGTAGCATATATGTAATCTTCATAAAATTTTAAAGAAAATGACACCAAAAACGACGTAGTTGTAATATTTTTAGATGTTCAACTGAGTCTAATATTCATTTTGGCTGTAGAAATTAGTATTTTGCAAATGTTATTTAATTTGCAAAATATTCATATTTATCGGAATTGTTTGGACTCATTTTCCTCACAACTTTACGGAGATTACAAAAATTATAGTTTAATTTGGATTATAACCTAAACCAAAAATTTTATAGTTTTGAATTGGACCGTATACTTGTACCTTAACCGCCCGGGTCGTGCCTGGCCGGGCCGAGCCGGTTGTGAGTGCGCGTGCGAGAGTAAGGATCTTCTAATCCCTTAGATGCCACCCGGTTTTGAACACCCTATAGTTTAGTAGATTTGTGCCGCGAAAGTGATGTTCCACCAGTTAGCTAGGGCACCTCAACCAGTTGCTGGATGTCGTGCCGATACTCTGCGATCTGCATATGTAACATGACCGTCCTGCCTGCGGGTGGTTGCGTCTTGGATAAGCCTTACAACCTGCAAAGGTTGAACTAATATCTGTATATTATTAAAACCTCACTTTTTCGCGAAGTATGAGGGATTAGAGTGTTTTTTGCAGTATCGGGATAGGGTTGGTGAAATTTAAAGTTACAGAAAATAATTGTACGAGGTAGATTAGAGACTGGTTAGCAGTCAGGTTAGGCCATCATTATTGAAATTACGGCTGTTATCGCAGTGTTGGTCCATGACAACAACGCTACCCATAAACTAAATAACAAACATAACATGAAATTCACAATAAAACAGAACGAGACGTTCGGGCGTGCCCACGACGGGTTTCCTCACTGGCGCGGGAAAGAGATAACAAGTACCCGCGAGAGACTGAGATTGTGAAAGAAAGTCTGCGTTCTCTATTGAATTATAGATTAGGCTTGATAGGTAAAATTGACACATATTGTTTGTATCAATATTTAGGCAAATTTAAAGTTGATGTGATACTAAAGAGAGCAAGACGAATGAACTCATCCTCCCCACCACTTAAGTGATCAATGAACACAGGTGTCCTGGTTCGATTTCCGGACAGGACCATAAAATCAGTGAGCTTTTTCCAGCTCCATATCTACTGCGCATGTGAAAATCAGTATCCGAGAAAACATCCTGAGGGTAATAATTCTCGGCTGAAACAATGGTAGCCACACTCTCTTCCTTGATCCCGAGAAGGCCACCCTGGGAGCCTATCGTGCCAAATTCCTAAACTACTTCGGTGATATAAAAAAGCCATTATTATTATTATTATGGCATATTATTATAATGGCTATTATTATTTTATTGAAGCTTTCCAAATTAACGTGTGGCATTTCTAAATTATTAAATATTATGTTGATAATAACGTTCAGCTATTTCATCGGCGTTAGACTCTGAATCGTCTTCGTCCTCGCAGAGTCATTGTCATAGTCGTCTTCATCGTAGTCGTTATCTTCGTATTCTTCGTAATTAGTGTTAGCAGCTGGTTACTCTAATAACTTTAATAATGCTTGCTTATGTAGGCGTAAGTTGTCAACTAATCTATGGACACCAAAGTAGACAATATTGTATTAAAATATTTGTGCAATGTAGAGAAAGCTTCTCAACAAGTACAACGACGACAAGGATACCGCTCAACAAAAGGTACAAACTGATGGAACTTATCGGCAGTTATTTTGTGTCAACCACATATAAATATATTATTATTGTATGCATTTCTTTAGGTAATTTTTATATTCAGCTTAGCGATATCAGCTGACAATCCTGGATTTGTAACCACTTTTTCTTTGTTCGTCTTGCTTGATGCTGGTTGAATTTCTGTAATTTTTTTTTGTCCCATCCATAAATTTGCTATTTCCTGATTGGCAGTTTACGGGATAACTGAAAGATATGCGGAAAAGTTGTCTGACGTATAAAAATGGGTAACCCAAATTCTGTATTCCCTGCTTTAATTCCCGTTGTACTATTACTTAATATCATAGAAGTTTTTATGAAGTTGCGTCGCATACACACGCAATCTTTAGTTGTGTGTTGACGACGCAACTGTGAGGACGTTATATAGTTTACCATAGACATTGCGAAGATCAGTGTAAAGAATGTCGCTAACATGTCAGTACAGTAAATTGTAATTGTTAATTGTAGTTTTTCTTATTTTTTGTTTGGCTTCGTTGGAAATTTATCGACTCCGGGTGTCTGTTGGAACAGTTCACATCTTCTACGCTCCTGCCTTCCGCTTCGATATTTTGTGTCTAAAATTGTAGGTTTGAATGGTAGTAAAATGGAATTCATTTTATTTGTTTAATCTTTTAAATGTTTCAGTGTTTACTGGAAAAATAAATATTTTTTATTAATATTTGATTACAATGTAAAGGTATTCCACTGTAATTTTTATCATTGACTTCCGGCACAACTGGCAGTATACAAATCTGTATATGCTCCAACATTGACATACAGTTGCGAGTCATGGAATGACTATTATTATGTCTGAACGACAGAAATAAAAAGAGAATACAAGCAGTGGAGATGAGATTTCTGAGGAGATAGGGTGAGAAACGTTAACAGCCGGAAGAATGTGAACATATTCTCTTTAAAAGATAAAATTGAAAGCTCGCTACTGCGTTGGTTTGCCTGCGTCTGTAGGACGAATGAGGAAAGGTACCCTAGACGTGAATGGGAGACACAAAACCAGAAGGCAGAAGAGCAAGAGGACGGCACAGAACGAAATGGGAGGATAACCTCAAGATGAGCGTAGAAGGCAAAGGAGAAGTTTGCCCCCGTGCCAGGGTTGTGGCACTGGACAGGACGAGATGGAGAGCTCTCTCGAAAACCTTGACACTCGACGGGTAGAAGAGAATTACTAAGAAGGAGAAGAATATTTCCCGCACAGAAATTTAAATGCTTAAAAAAGGATGCAAAAATTGAACCGTTTCTATAAACTACAGTGAACACTCATTAGATAAAACTGAAACCGGAAGCGTGATCTGACGTGCACCACAAGTAACATTCAACATGTTTTTGAAAATAATTTAAAAAATAAATAAATGTTTAATAGTATTAAGATTTCACAACTTTACATTAAAACAGGTAATATCTAGTTGAAAATATTAATCGCTTAACGTTTAGTACGTACTACAACTTTACGAATTCAGATGAAAAGTTTGAATTTATACGCAGACTGTTAAGGAAAAATCTGCAGAAAAATGGATAACGAAAGACTACAATAACCGATTTGTAGTCTCTCGAGAGAGGTGCTGCGATTGAGGCGACCCTGATGGAGCGGGGTGAAGTTATTACCGTCAAAATACATTCGGTTTTTTGTTCTCTGGGGAGAGGAGTATACGAAAATAATAATAACGAGAGTGTAAACAAATTTTTTTTTTTGTAGTTTTTGCCAGCTTTGAAGCTCCATAGCCCCTCTGTGCGACGGAGACGCCCACTTAAGGAGCGACTGTTTTAACCAACGAATAGTAAGTCCGTTTTCTTTCGAAGGTTCCGCTATTTGTTTCTCCACCATATCAAGTCGTAAATGTCCGACCTACATTGACTAAATACTAGCGGTACCCGTGCGTGCGCATCGCTGCACGTGCCAATCGCAGTGATTTTCATAGAAAAACTGCTACCTGTATAACTATTGTAAAGATTAAACTACTAAAAATAAACTGTTAAAAATTGTGAAATATGGAGTCCAAGCAATTAATAAATCGTATCAGACAAAACGGAGATATTAAGACGTAGAGAGAAAAGAAATTAATACGTAGAAGTAAATAGAATACGCAAATTCGATAATTGTTGGGTACAGATTTTATCGAAACTGTAAAAATAGTGGCATGAAAATGAAATACTGCGGTAGCAAACCAATAAAAATTGCTGCTTACGAAAATTAAAATTTAAGAAAATTACAAATATCACCATCACCACTGTACGCATTCGAAATTTTGTACAAAGCCGCTAGTATCTCGAAATTCGGAAAGGAGAATTTTATTGAACAAAAACCAAAATAAAATTTAGTATGTTCTCAAATTCCACTCGTCGACATCGCCATCTCTTGTAGAACGAAAGTTTGCCGTATGCGGAAAATTTCATTAGACGCAAATCAACAAAGAAATTTCATATGACATGACGTGTTATGAACGTGAAATTTCATATGACGTGTTAAGGCTGTTCTTGAACACATTGTTAAAGTTATCGGCACAAATTTACGTCTGCATCCATCGTCAAACTTCAAGGAACATTGTGGTGAAAGAATTTATTAAGTCGGATCAGCAGTTTATGAGATTAGACGGGGGAATGAAACAAACAGACTTTACGTCTTTATAACAGTGATATAGACGTGTACAACGAGGAATAAATGGGCTATTTAAATCTAAAAGATCGTAGTGTAGGTCTTACACAGTTGTTGAGACAGAGCGGTTCAGCAGTAACGTACAACAAAGTTTGGTTAATAATTTGTAACGGGATGTTAAAAATATTGGCGACTATCTAGATTTCTCGAATAAATTGTGTTGATATACAGTAGAACCTCACTAATTCGTCACCTACGGGACCGAAGAGGTGACGAATGAGTGAGGGAGTAAGAAACAAACCCATTAAAGACGATATAAAATGTTTTATTACAACACTAGCAATGTACAGTCTAATCTTATGCTCTCACATATTTATTGCTGGAATTTTTCAGACTCAAACAAGCACTGTTACTGCAAAAAACTTTGTTTAATGATTTTGAAAAAATCTGTAATTTTCGTCTGTTTTCTGTTGACCGTACCTTTCAAGAGCCAAATTATGTATTTGGTGCAGTGAAATTATTTTAGGCAGTTCTGCTTCATCTTGGCCTTCGTACCACTTGATTGCTGTAGTCAGTGATTGAATGGCCCCCTTATGGGAGATTGCAGGTTTTATTGGCTGGTCAGTTCATCGTTAGCTTCTGTAGGTTCTGTGGATCCGTATGTAACAATTTTATCATAACTAAACATTTCGTAGCGTACATCCGGTAAGTTTATTTTACACCAATTTTTGACGTCGTCTTCATTCAAACTGTTAAATGCTGGTAGGGATTGGCAGATATCTAATAATTCCTGTATGGGGTCAAGACATTCCGGTTCTATAGACTCTGGTTGTCTTCAAATTGCCGTAACTTATTCCAGGTAGATTTTAGACTGTTTTCCGGAATACTTTACCAGGCATCAATTGCATTATGTATTGCATCCTTTATAGAGTATGCCTTCCTAAAATTGTTCAGTGTCCACATCGTTTTGACAAAGTGCCAAATTTTGTAAAAAGCACTTTCTGCACCGCTCCGGGTATAATTAAAGCGTATATGTTACTCGCTTGTTAATAAAGAAAAAGAAAAAAAAACGTGAGTGGGTGACGAATTACAGAGCGAGACGAATTAGTGAGGTTCCACTGTAGTGTCATTAGTATAAAGATACTATATTAGTATCTTTATACTAATAGTGGAACCTCACTAATTCGTAAAAGTAGTTACTGAACGCAATGTAGTACCAATATATACGTGGTAAAATGATTTACTCGTGTATGTAGTTCATCGCCGTAGTGAACTTTTAAACGGCCGGTAACAGGTGGCGTCATGCGCGCTCTTGTTTGCACCGGTGTTTATACACTGTATGCATACATAGTTTATTAATATTAGTTTCTTTTTTTAACTCTGAAATACTGTGATGTTCAGCGTGCATGTATGAGCTTACTCTGTTTTAGCTGCACCGTAGTCGTACGTTATTTTGGTCGATCCGAACGTAGTCCATTGTATTTCACGTCATTAAGGCTGCCGAACAATACAATACCGTTAAAAAACCTATAGAGAAGATTTTGACTAAAATCTTGAAAATATATACGAAGTAGAAATGTACTTACAGTATTATTATTCCGGCTGCACAATGTTTACACATTTTCCGGAACCAAAGCTTACAGAGTTGATTGAACTCTCATCTACCACTGCTGCTTGTCCATCCAAAGATCTTCTTCAATTTCTCGTTCCCTCAATATAGTCTGAATTTCTTCTGTCCAGTTGATAGGCGGTCTTTCTCTTTTCCTTCTGCCGGGTGGGATCCATTCCATAACTCTCCTTAGCAACCATTCGTGTGCCATTCTTAAGTGTAACGACGTAATCTTTATAAATTATTCCGCTTTTTGAATGCAGTTTAACAATGCAGTTTCATCCACGTATCGTCTCGTTCGCGGTCCGTAGGTGGAACAGTTAGCACGTTGAGTAAAGTCTATGCCGAATTCAGGTACCTTTGTGCGTATACTTTCCGTAAGAAGTATACGGGAAAGCAGTAGCAGGTTTTTAAGCAGCTGTACCTACCGAACATTTAAGAATTGGATTAGACACCTCTGCAGATTCCGGTACCACGGGGTCACATCAGACTAATCCAACTTACCCTTCGTCATCCCGAAAGGCGTGATGTTCTTGGTCGACATTTGCCTCCCGAGGGCATTAGGCTACCCTGAACCTTCCCCCAAGGCTGTCTTGTCGTCCGTTCCCCCAAGAAAACCGTTGTCACTTGGTGTAAGACGGAACTCCTTATACAGGAGGCACTCGGTTCATGAAAAAAACCACATATCGGTCCTACCCCACGCCTTGGACACACTTCTGAGTGGTGAGTCTTCGGCTGAAGTAATGCCTCTGTATAACGTAGAGGGATGGAGAATCGTTGCTACTTTCGTTTTGCACTAGTTCACGGCAACCACGGGTAAACCTTTTGCGCTCTGTGATTGAGGTCTATTACGAGCCATCTTGTACATTCTTGTGTTTTACGGTAATGGTTTTAGTTTATCAGTGCTTCTAACAATAATCGGACCGTTTATTTCTGGTTTATTTGATTATATTTTAATCCCTTTCAGACGCTGTAGATTTTAAATCTCATCACATTTCATTTGTAACAAATATCATCTAAATGTGATTCAGTGTGAGCGCGGTATCTCATCATATAGGTATATTTACGTTGGATGCTACCTGTCAGTAGGGCGTGCTTAGCTGAAGACTGGTCGTTTAACGAATCTGTGTTCGGGTTGTGTCTCGTGTTTCGTAGTAGAAGTAGATAAAATACCGTAATATAATGTGAAAACGTGCTTAGAATAACTGAATATTGTGCAATTAAAATTAACAGTAATATTCATTTCGGGTACGTACTTTGTAGTGTAACCTAATCAACGCCTCCAATGAGGGGAACTCCAGAAATATTCATAAGGCTCTCAAGTAAGTTCAGAAGAGTTAGAGGCCTTGAATACAAGCGGCGTTGGTTGCCACGTAAGACCGGGTTCAAGCGGTAGCAGTTGGTTGTATAGACTGTCGATAGAAATTGAATACCGACTTCGAGAAGCGCAGTGGACAAACACTTCGTTGGGAGGCCAACAAAATTTTCATTCATTTCGCACATGCGCACAACAGTCTTGTACAGTGTTTCATACTGTGAACATCGGCTGCAACAAGACTGGCGAGAAAAATGGAAACATGCGGGTTGCGGGTGATAGAGAGAGAGAGTAAGTGTGGAAGTGAGACACTACTAAGACTATTATTCCGTTGTCTCCGCTTACTCCTCTCTAGATAACTTAGCTATAGCCTACTTTTAAGTGGGCGGGAGGGGGGAAATTCATTCGTTGGGTCGGCGCAACTCAGCGACCAAGAAAGGGTGTCACGTTTCTACACCCAAAGATTGATGAAAATCTGGAGGTTTGTTGTAGAAAACGCGTTAAAAAATGTTTGTTCATTCATTTACGTGTTGTCACAGAGGACATAGTAATAATGTATGTTCGATTATTCATTTCGTCATTCTCTCCCTGGATTGCTTCTTCGCGCTTACCGATTGTATCACGCGATTAACTTCAAGGTGGTTTTGTACGAGGTGTACGTAATTTTAAATACTTAATTTCGTAACCCTGTTTTTTTTCTAGTTCTTTGTATTCGGCCTATAATAATATATTATTCAGGTTGGCTAATATCTCTCTGGCTGGGGTTGGGCGTGAGTTCTATCACGGCCTGAGGGCGCAACAGGTCTACGACCTAATGCCAGAAGAGGAGAAGAAGAAGAATATTTAAAAATCATAATTTTCTGTTTCCCCCCAGTTTTGCAAGCCTGTTTACCTACGATATTTTTTGCCGTCTCTTATTCCTCACAATTTAACCTTCATCGTTTTTGCTTCATATGTTACAGCGGTCTCCCTGACCGTCATACGGTACAGTGGAAACAAAATACAAGACACCAATGAAATCACTAACAACCAGCTTTAATTATCACAAATAACAGTTTGTAATCAACTCGTACAATAATACAAGTCAAACGTGTTCACACGCAATAATAATAATGTCAACTAATAGAGTCCCGCACAATTATAACACAATAACACTTCGCCACAATCCTTCGAACCTCACTTGAATAGATCGCCACTTAAATGCACTGAGTACTCGCCCGACATAAACTGAAAACTAAGCGGCAGGTGTGGGCTATTTATAGTCTGCAGGGTTTCATAATATGCGTCCTTAACAAGCACTCGAAAATTCTAGAGAGTACTTCTGCGAGGCCTTGGCAGACACACACACCGGCACGGCTAGTCGAGAAGCTCGTAGAACGACACCGTCGAACGTTCCGCATTACGTAACAGTATTATCGACCCTCGCGATGTCGCCTAAACTACAGTATGTCGTATTAACTTACTGGTCTCATTTTATTTGAATTTGATGATATATGATAGATATTACTCAAGAAATATATCATGGTTTATGATGATGAATTTTTTTGTAATCTGTGGAACGCGTAAAGCAAACTAGTAATAGACCTATAGCTCACTAGCGGAATTTGAACAGTGTACTAACTTAAATGTTGTTACGCAGAAATGATTGATTGATAAATAATATTACTGAAAGCGAAATAACGGAGTGAGATTAGCTGTTACCGAAACGTGTTATCCCGAAGGTGGCAGGGCATATAGCACTGGCACCTGCATAGTGTTTTCGATTTTTGTTTCTTTTGTGAAAGTTTTTCAGAGAAAAAGCTTACTGTGTAGGGGGGGGGGGGGGAGTGGTCACTGATTTACGGCGCGTGGATTGTGACACCTGAAGTCAGGGGTGTAATTTAGGGTAAAAGGATAAAGAACGTTTTGTTAAAACTGTCACAGATAATAACTAAGAGCGGTGTTCATTTCCAGTGCTTACATTGTGTCAGTGTGTCTTCCCTTTCTCTCCCTCTCTCACGTATTTATGGAAATCGGTGGAGATTAATTTTAGAATTTTTACTTTACAAAATTTTGATTTGCCTGATAATACCCCAGACGTAAAGGAAACTATTCTGCTGTATTTGTTGTTCGTAAGTCAAGTCGTTATGTATTTGGCTATTAAGTTAAATAAGAGCCAACGTTACTTAATGCTAATGTTTGTAGTAATGTTAAGTTAGTAGCAAGCTGAAGAATTGTTATCAATCGTAAATGATGTCCGTCGATGCAGTTTTGTTGTTATCACGTTTCTGTATGTCAGTTGAATATAGGTCTACACTACACTGACACCAAAATAACATCGACTCGATGGACAGGCCCGATTGAAATGTAAATATTCCTATATTGTTGATACGCTTAACAGAGTGGAAGCTTGCGAGGCGTTGTACAGGGTGTCGAACGAGGAAACGATGAGAGTATGTATAAAAACTGAGAGGCTCTCGATCGGAAAGAGATTCTCAGTTGGGCGTATCATCTGAAGTTGAAAATTACTCGACTCTGTAAAGAATAATTACAAGGTAAAATGCATTGGGAGTAAAGACAGATACAGTTACGATGTGTACGACACAATGAAATACTGAACTCATATAACAGTAGTGGGATACATCAGTACTATAAAACGATGGTTCTCATCGACTTTGCCGCGAGATTCGCTAGGTCTGCCGCGGAACCTCCGAGACTTTGTGATATTGCTGGTAAAAGTAAAATTTTCTCAATATTTATTTTAGAAAAAGAACAAGAGAAACATATTTATTTTACAGAAGATTTACTGGCGTACTCCTTACAATAAACATTTGAGTTCTTAATGAGAAACTTGAGCTTGTCGCTTCTTACACAAAAGTTCAATTCGTGGTAGAATTGAAGACGCACGCACACGTATTTCCTGTTCAAATAACAGAAGTCTTTCGCGTTTCTTAAGTTGTTTATATTTGTCAGTGCCGGAATGCTCAGCTTGCACAAGCAGATGGAAGATAAATGTAACTATTTCTATTGGTATTGTTAGATACGCTTTCTTCGCGAACATCCAGAACTTGAATGTAGTTCATCATGTTTTACTTGAAATGTTCGATCTGACTGAAGTTCTGCGAGTTGTTCTTCTTTCTCCAGAGGGAGGTCTACGGTGAATTCCGGGAACGGAGCCCAAGGATTACGCACCCATTCATAGCTGGCAACAGCGATGGGGGGGGGGAATTGTTATTAACTCGTGTGTTTGTGTGCCGCGGGAATCTCGCTACAAAAGATAGTGTGCCGTGAAAGAAAAAAGGTTGAGAACCACTGCATAAAAGAATCAGAATCATAAGTGTTGACAACCGGCATCTGATCCATGTGGGTAGACGGACGAAGGAGAAGTTAGTTACTAAAAGGGGGAAAATTGAGTTCTTGCCGATCGATTTCGATTCGAAAAGGAAAGTTGTTACAGCGCAAATAATTGAGCGTGCGTTAGCGAAGTGGGAAAGCTGAACGCGAGAGTCTAGCGGTTGTATTGTTGTTAACACAGCAAACAGCAATAGCGTTATCTCATTTCGCCGCAGTGTTTGTTCTGAGATTGTCTGCAGATATATACGTTAGGTGCAATCTGCAAACACGTGTTTAAGTGCATAATGACGTCTGCGGTACGCGTCGAGTCTGCTCTTAGCATTAATTGACAGCGCGCGTTTTTGCGGCAGTCTCGGAATATCGGTACCGCTTCTGCGGTTCGAGCTACACGACTTCCACTCATTACAGCGTCTATCCCAGTCTGAATTTTGAAGTCGACTTACCGTACATTCTCCGAAAAGTTTTTATTCGAAATTGTCTCTATTGTTGTCGTTGGTCGTCAAGTGTCAATTCTGTGGAGCCATATGGACTGTGTACGTCATTTTGAACGAGCATAGCGAGTTCTAATTTATAACTCGACCGTTTTGTATTTGTCTGTCCGTCTGTTTGGGGTATGTATCCCATAACGTTCAAACGCATCAGCCGATTATCATGCCCATACTTTTACTCTGCGGACCCACGTTGTTTCTGACATTGATCTCCCAAAAATAAAAGGGCGGAAGACAAAACTTGTAAGAATCCATGCGGGATATCAAATTGAAGGGAATTTTAACCAAAATCTGTATACAGTCTGCATAACTGTTGAATGCATTAACAGATTTTCGTAAAACTTGGCGCATGCTTATCCATTCATGTAACCTACAGAACCTTGTTGTTTATTAGATCGATCCCCGGCAGGGAGGGGGGCAAAATTATAAGGTAAAAATTTTGAAAAATTGCAACATGCCCATGTGGGATATCAAAATGAATTTTAAGCAAAACCTGTATATATTGTTCAGTTTTTAAAATTTGAAAATTTTATGAAACGGGCAGTATAACACTTGCGATTTAGATTCCTGCTGTGACGATAGTAGGTTGTAAAGTTATCGTGCTCTAAATATTATTATATGAATAAAAATATTATATATAATATAAGTAATTATGTGTATATTTAAAATTTATAATTATATTTTATTATAATGTTATTTTATAATATTCAATAAATAGCAGGGTATTTGTATTACAGGAACCAAAAGAATGATTCCATATAGATGAGCTGTTTTGTTGCTTTGTGTCAGAACAACTACCTTTTGTGTAAAACGTTGTTGTTTCCTGTCCCAATCAGGGCTTATGTGCTTTTTCGAAGAATTGTCTGCCTCAGGCACAGTTTACATTTAATTATAAACAGATGTATTTCAACCGTCCGCGCCTCGCGCACAGCGCCAACATTGCCAGCACTTTTAAACGTACTTCGTCCAGTGTGAAACACTTAAACAGTTTTCAGCAATGCACATTGTTGCCTGTAGGATTTATAATTAATGAAGTGATAGAAAAAAAGTGAGAAAGTAATAAGTATTTGGGAGCAGCTGTCAACGAGAGAAACACTACTACACTGAGGAGAACAGATCAAGTGTTGGGCAAGCGAGAACAGTGTTTAGTAAGACGTACACAAAGTATTTTGCGGTAAAGACCTAAGTCTGACTCTCAAAAGATTGGAGTGTTGAGTTGCTACGTGCTGTGCTCTCTATTTTGACGTATGGAATGGAAGCGTGGACTATGAATAAGAACGTTAGATTGGAGGCGTTCTATTTCTGTACTTATGGTAGAATTTTAGATGAAATTACTTGTAGATTGAAGAATACGTTGGATAGGCAAAAGTCTCTAACATTGAGGTGACGAGAAGGATGCAGAAAAAGAAAGAAATTAATAATGTTAAAAACAGAAAACTAGAATAACTGGGACACATAATGAGCGGAGGAAGATGTAACCTTCTACAAGGCAAGATCCAAGAGATAAGGATTCCGGGAAGAAGGCACACTTCCTAGTTACAGAACTGGAGGGAGCGGTTCAAATGCAGCTCCGTCGACCTATTTAGAGCTGCTGTGTCTAGAGTTCGCATTGCTGTGTTGATTGCTAACTTTTTTAGAGTACATGGCACTTGAACGTTGTATGCAACTGAGCATGAATTGGTCGCCAATAGTTTAATTAAAACCATACGCTTCGAAAATTGATAGAGTATGGACGTTTGATATCAGTAATTTACTTTGCGTTGACTGCGAGAAATATTACTGTTTACTTCGTTATCGATAAAACGGATATTAACGAATAAAATAATATTAACGAATTGCGCGTGATTATTTCAAACGCAGACAAGAAAATAAAGCATTTAAAAGGTCATTTCAATCAACTGTCAAACCTGCTGTTTATTTTGCTACAGACGAGTTCGTTCAGCGTATTCGTATTTGAATCCAGTTATCTCGTTAAATCGCCTCTGGCCTTACAAAACACATGCATGAAGTAAGTTGAACCGTGCCCGCGCGTTATACTACTGCTTACGCCGATTTAGAAGTGACATTTCGGTCTACGCAACAGTAGCGTGTCAAATAAAATCATCGCTCTAAGAGAAATCGAAACGGCGTTACGACACATTAAGGTGCCTACATTATACATGGAACGAAGGATAACGGACGCGTGCAGCCGAAATATCCAGCGTTTCTTTTTGCTGTCCACAGTTAAGAACCGAATGCTTGTGTAACCATTATTGCTCATTTTCGCCGGTTTTTTGCGAGCTTAGTCTTGTATGACGCTATTGAATGTAAATATCGCCCGCTGTAACTGGTCTTCTGTTTTCTGTATCATTACCTTGTCATCTGCATAAAGCAGTGCGTTCACATGAATATTTCGCTGAAGTGATATTCCCGAGTCAGCTTTAGCTGCCCATCGCCGAAATATGTCGTCCATGTAGATATTAAAAAGTGTCGTTGAAATAGGGCACCTTTGTCTCACACCTTTATATAGGAATATCTTCTGATAACTTACCACTCAAATCCACGACAACCGCTGTCTTGTAATATAAGCTCGTAAGAACTTTAATTACTTACAGTTCTGTAAATCGTATTCGTAATTATTGCCACTAAAAACTGGATCACTCGAAACACATATAGAGAAACAAATTTCTAACCAAAATTGTCATTTCTTCTGAGTCCCGGTACTCCGATCGTTAAGGACGTTCTTGAATGTAGATTTTGGGATAGCAGCTGAATTTCATCCGTATATTTAACCTTTCGATAGCGCCTCCTTTTTTTTACAACGTTTTATACGGTCATAGAAATTGAAATATGATTATCATATTGAAGAATAATATCATAATAATATTCAATATTATTCTTGTTGAAGAAGACGAAACTGAGACTCGTATTTGTGGAAATTTGTCTTCCGCTTTTGAAACAGGCCTGTTTTTAATATTCAATACAAGATTAGTATTTTTTATGTGAAAACGTTACTTTATTGGCGGTATTGTATTATTCGTGCGTTATCCTTTGAGTCGTGATAGGTTGCGGGTTGTAAGCGAATATTGTATTTATGGTAATGCGAAGCAAAGGCACTAATTATTGCCCGAATTCAGGCAGACGTAAGTGATAAGAACTTTAGTTGAATACGTTCTTATTTTTTACATTCCTGACAACATTCATCTGTTTTAAATACAGTTCAGCAGTTTTGCAACTTATTGCTAATACTATAATATAGTATTTTAATTTCTGTTCATTATCACTGTGATCTGTAAGTATACGTTATAAGCGTTGATTTACGTACTGTAAATCTCAAAAACTATTAAATTAGTCAAGAAATTATTGGGACTCGTGAAAAACATTTGATGTTAATTCAGAAATTATTAAATGGAGGCAGTTTAAATACAGATGCAATGGAACGAAAAAAGAGCAAAAACAAAGTAGGGGAAAAAAAAACTTCAATTTTATGATTTTGTATCATTCCATTTATTAATTTGTGTATCAGTGTTAAGACTAATAGGCTATAATAATTTACACAACATAAAAGATGTACTTCTTTAGAAGAAATGACCAAAAGTTGATAGTCTTTGATAGAAGAATGATTTTGTCAGTATGTGAACCAATAGAAAGATGTGGAGGATTGTATAAAAGATGAAATAATCTTATATAAAAAACGGAAAGAAGGTATATTGTGAAAGTAGTTAAGACATGTAGGTTATAAGATATAACTGATATGTAAGTAAAATGAAATTAACATGGAGTGGAGGAGTTTAAGGGATGAAGCAAGTAAATAACTATCTGTGAAAATGTGAAGAGGAAAGGCTGTGGGGTGACCCAACAAAACCGCGACCACTACCACTTCCATCCCTGTTATGGCAATAGAAAAGCACAGTTGGGCAGTTTTAGAAAGAGAAAGAATTTTTGGGTAGAGTTTGGGCAAATATTTCTTTTAATGTTATTAACCGTAATAAGTTGCAGTAGTTGTCCGGTTAAAGTGAAGGTGCAGAGGCGTACGTTTGCTACGGAAGACCTTGGCACGGTCGTATTTATTTTATCTACATATTTAAAAGTTATAAAAGGGCTGCTAATCAGTTTATTATGGGTAATCCGTTTGTATCCTTTTTGGAAAACCTATTTACATTCTGCAGATGGAGAAAGACGGACTGTGATTCTTAATACAGTAGAAAGACGTCGAAGATTCGAACTCATCAAGAGATATGAAGAGAAAGCACAAAATTAATTACAGTTTGATTTTTATTTAAAATAAGAACTGTACCTGTATTGGTTTAGAGTACTGTAAACGGAAAACAAGAATATTGTTTGTAAAAATATACAGTACGTGTACTAAACTTTCTTTGCGTACTGTAATTAAATCCGGTTCCTAAAGGAACATAGCAGGCCTACAACATAGTGAGTGATACAATAATATTGTGTATGTCTATATTAATAATACTAGTGTTCAGCATTTGTGTTTTGGATAACAAACGACAAAATACATAAGTAAAATTCATTTATAAGTACAATACGTAGGCTACTTGTTTGAACATTATACAATTCACTTTTGGTTTTTGTACTGTTATTATCGTATGTTCGTTATGCTCGAAGATCCGAACAGATCGATAATTCGAACGTCTCATAGTCCCGATTTTTCCGATTTATTTGTTCTCCGTACAAGACAAATAATTATGGCATCAGCTGACGTTATCGACATTTGTGTTTGTCTCTTCTGTTTGGCTTACAGAGAAAACGTTACAGTGCGTTGACGCACGTTGAACAGATCCTGTGTGTGTGTGTGTGTGTGTGTGTGTGTGTGTGTGTGTGTGTGTGTGTGTAACGTGAGCTGTTTGGAATTGAAATCGTAAACATATTAAATTACACGGAAGACATGCGGCCGTGCAATGCGTATTTGAAAGTAATCCGAGACACACTGTTGTTAGCATACGTACGTATTTCGCGTCGCCGTGGAGAGAGAGCGCTGTTGTCACTCTGATTTAATAATTTGATCCGCAACGGTTACCTCGTTGTGCCTTCATCCGATTAAACTCTAATGTTTTATCTTTGAAACCGAACACATCCGTTACGACGGTTACGTGTTTCCGAAAGGAAAGTAAACAGTGCGGCAACGTGGTGGCCTCTGTTTTAACGAACATATAGCCTATAGGCTATTTAAATACACGACAGGAAATGGAGGCAACTCACTCTCAACAGACTAAAACAAATCGATTTCAATTTTTTTTAATTGTAGTCTATTGATTAACCGGCAGAAAATATCCTTTATCGTTGAAAATAACGACTTCTTGTTTACGACCTTCGTGAGTTCGACAGTGTCTTACTGGTTCTGTGAAGAACTTGTGGGGTTGAGCAAGCATGGTACAGTATAGCTGTTATGCAGAGAAGACAGATTCCGTCTTTACTACGAATGCACGTTGGTATATATCAAGAAGACTTCGTGGTATTCTCCATAAATGATAAAATCCAGACATGTCACAGGGAATGGTTACAGCACCCTGACAGAATGGAGGCTGGACGACTACCTAAGGTTGTGTTTCGATATAGACCCCCCCCCTTTGGTACAAGAGATGTAGGAAGACCGAGAGTGAGATAGAGAGATACACTGTGAAGACGGAACAGGCAAAGTGCCTACTCCGTTAGGTGAAGAAGAAGTCGTACGTGAATAGAAACTTACCACTAGTTACAGAACACTCTACCTGGTTTTATACAAAGGATATGGTAGAAATCTGGAGATGAGTAATAGTTGATAAAAGTAAAGAGATTTGTAAACTTTAACTGTGGAGATTTAAATGCCACATTTCTCCCCGTGGTAAAGGAAGCAATAATTGAGTCAGATCAAAAACATGTTTAGTCTGGTAAGTTGTGGAGTACGACAAGGGCGCCCGTTGTCACCTTCTCCATTTTAATTTATGTATAGACGATGTCATACACAATCGGGAGATGTATCTACCAGAACGTTTTATGGACGCCTTGTTATTTACTGATAACCAGGCTGTCCTGTCGAACTCAGGAAGCAGTTTGGAGATGGTTGTACACTCATTGAGTGGAATCTGCAAGAATTTCGGATTATAGATCTCCACATTCAAGAACATGGTGATGTCTTTTCATGGAGCTCATCACATACGCGCAAAAATAGTCGTAGATGGTACTGTTCTGAAGTAGGTTAATAATTTTGAATATCTGGGCTGAATGTGTCTTACATTACAAAGAATGATGCGGTGAAGAAGCTGCACAAATTTAACTGTATGTGTGGGACCATCAGGAGAACTCTAAATTCAACGAGTAAAGAAACACGCCTAAAGTTTCAAAGGTGGTGGCCTTCCCCACACTTCTTTATATGGGTCTGAGAATTGGTCTTTAACGAAGTCCCAGGGCGATCTTGTTCAAGCGGCCGAAATGAGATTTCTCAGGCACGTGGCAGGATACGCTCTTCAAGATCGCAAAAGAAATGTCCATGTAGCGCAGGAACTGTATATTATGAGTATTCTTGATAGAATTGCCCAATATCGGCTAAAATGTTTGGAACACGTTAAGCGAATGGATAATTACCGCAACCCGAAATAACTGTGGTATTATAAGGACGGAGAGGTGTGAGGCGACCGAAGCAGCGTTGGTGTGACCAGCTTTAGTCTGTCTGCGTTGAGCCGGTACAACTTGTTGGAGATGATAATGATTATCAAAACAGGAGTGACTGATATAAACTAAACGAGTAACCGGTGAAACGCGAGGATAGTCACGACGGCGTCCTTGGAAGAAATGGATCGAAGGGGACGACAACAGACATGGGTAGTAGACATAATACCATCGTAGAGAGTAGCGTGCAGGAGACTGGCTTTGGATAGATTACCGGGGAACAGAAAAGTAGAGGCTTTCATCCATAGGTGGGCTGAGGAAGGCTGAAAAATATGCAACATTTAACGTGTTAACATTGGCAATATTTAAATCGTTTAACGTGGATGGAGTGTTGCCAGATTATACGCATTTAAGCAGTATTAAACTTCGAAACGTTTTGTATGAAAAGGTATTACGAGTTGATGTTACTTGCAAGCCTCTTAACGAAACAGCCTTACAACGAACGCGACAATCATGTTTACCCAAACATAACTGCAGGCAAACATGAAAAATTTAGTCGCATTTTCTTTGTTTATTGTTAATCGTAGTTATACGCAACATTTTTAAATTCTTAATATCGTGTCGGTTAGTCTCTCGAATTATATCTTTTTGTACTTTTTTTAAATACAAAAATCAAATTGTGCGAATTCCATATAGTATTTTGTTAAAACAATAAATTCTCACCATCCCACACAATGATCGGTACAGAACTTGTTTCTTACGAGGTAACATGTAATTTTTATAAAGGGAGTTCAATATTGACACCGTCCAGAATGTTCGACGTTTTGTATTTTAAGTCCGATTCCTTCTACTTAAAACTTAAAAAAAAAAAGAGTGATTTGTTTAGTTTAACCCGTGATTGTCAGTCTTTACTGTTTGGACTGTCTGCAATTCAGAATGGATTGTCAGCAAATACGAACTAATTTAGTTCTGTTGTTGATTCTTCCCTTGTAAGTTATACAACTTTTGAGAGAAGTGAAGCTTCGTCTGTCGGTACGCGCAGAAACATCAAGTCACAAAGTATAAGCCTGGCAGTGCCATTAATTTGCGATTCTCTACGTACAGTTATGTTACTTTACGGTGGCCGTGTCAACGCTGGGAGAAAAGATGTAGTGGGGAGACTCAGTGTGACGTCTGGTTGTAGGTCTACTGACGATAAACACGGCACTGCGCATCGTGCTGTCGTCAAGGTTGCCGGTCACCATAAAATAACACGATTGTAAAGTTTGTTCACTCTTAGAATGAATCCTGATTTAAACAAAGCGCAGTGATACAACACAGAGGCATGTTCAGTACAAAGTTAAAACTTTCTTTGACTCGAAGTTAGGACACAGACTCGAGGAATTGTAAATCATTTACTTTATTTTTACTTGTATTAATCCCAATTGTATTAAAAATTTAATACTCAGTCAATTAATATCATTTAATAATAATAATAATCAGTTGTGAACTACTTTATTTCTAGAGGAGATTTAGTGATCAAGCCACTCATCTAACCAATCCGGTTCAAGTACAGGCACATGGTTTTGTTTACTCAGGATACACTCTAAGAGTGAACAGACTTTAGTAGGATGATACACTATTTAAAAAAAGTAGTTTGAGTGATTTATATAAACAATTTATTTTTACGTATATTGCAAGTATACACTGAATTTGGGTTTTACGTATATTACAGTAAGATTCACTAAACATGAATCAACCGTTTTCGTGCTAACGCCGCATGTTATGTAATGCGCATGCTTCAGCAGAGAAACAAAACTCAATTCCCTCCGAGACGCTGTGGAGATTATTGTGTGCGTACTTTTAAAAAACATCAGTATTCATCAAAAGCGTAGCGTGTAGTTTCATTTAGTTTGTTGCTGTATTTTCCGGTATGTGGAGTGAAATAGATCAGTCTGGTTCACCATTAACTGCTGTATTTCAGCTGTCATTACAAGCGATATCAGTTTTTAAATTTGTTTGAGTACTTTTACAGGAGAAAACATAGATTTTTACTATTCCCTTTCATCTTTAATCAAAGATGCGTAACTTCGGCACATTAGGTATAAAAAGTTAATCCGTCTCAAAATAGAATACTTGTCTCAACGTGCGTCTTATTCACAATTCAGAGAGTAGGCCAATATTTTCAACTGCGTTAGTAGAGATTTTCCTCTCTCGTGGCTCCCACTGCTCCCGACTTCTCCCCAGTACAGCCTGCGCGCTGCTTCATGTTTGTTTATTTTTACAGTATGCTAGTTTATGTATCGTAAAATTTGTCATTTTCTAAGACGTCTTACAAATAAATTTTGCACGAGGTTGACATTTTTGAACGAGGTAGTAGCGGCTAGACAGCATGGGATAGAGGCGTAAAACTGTCGTTTACTATCTGCACACTTCCCATAACGCATAGTTGGTTTCTTTACATAACCTACTAATCTACATACTACTAAGAAGTGGTAGATAATATTATTGATTTAAGGATTAATTTCCTGAATGTGAGTGATCGTTGAACAATAAACTAACTGGAACTGGAACGTTTCTTTGTGTCACAAGGCGTGTATATCCAACTCGAAACTCCAAACGTTTCGTTTTCATTTATCCGTTTTTCATAGTTCGGTTTTAGAAGTTGTAAGGTGGTTAACGGAAATTAAACTGTGGTGTTGACCGGAGTTTAGCAAAACGAAACCGCGCCGAGTAACTGCTTGTCGTAACGTTAGTTTGATTCGTTCTGTACGCGTGGTTTGAAAGCGATGAACACTTTAGCGCCAACTTTGTTGCTCGTTGCAGTACCAACACGGTGTAGTAACCAAATGACCATCACGGCATCCGGAATCCAATGGAATTCCGCAGTACCGTCGCAAATAAGAAAATTTTTTACGGCGCTAGTAAAGAATTCCCTTCTTTTACCGTCATCGGAATGAGAGTGTGACGCCAACGCTGATGTTAGGTGCGTGAAGAAATGGGTGAACCTGTAGCTAGAGGACGGATGAAGAGATATGATTTTTACGGGTACAGGCACTGCAGAGGCTCTCGCCGCTGTATCTCGGTAGTATGTTCCTATATCACACGAATCGTTTCGATTTAACTTTATACTACTGTGTTGACAGAAGAAATGGACACAAGTACAGGCAACCTTATATCGGATTCCCAGGGAACGTGTAGCAAAAAATTCGCGGTCCCCTTTTACTGGTAACGTCAAGTCAATATTGCCATTAGAACCTCCTCCTGAACGGGAGAGTAACACTCATCACCGTTTCGAAAGGACGACTATGGCTGATGGCACAAAGAATGCTCCACAGCGAGGCTCCCAGGATGAAGCACCGACGTGAGGTCCCACATTCACAGTATAAGTCTGCAGCATTGTACATCCATATCAAGGGGGCTTCCAGCATTAAAACAACCTCCGCTCTGCTCTGCCAGGTTCCCATGTCAGTGAAACGACGATGGACTCTCATCTGTAACCGTCTCGCGCGAGTCAGGTTGTGGGCGATTCAGGAGGTTATAATTCTGTCACGAGTGACAGAGCATTTACCACATTGAAGTATATAAATATTTAAGGACGAAAATGAGTCCAGACAGTTCATTGAACGACACAAATAGATGAATTTTGATGCTAGAAAAGTTATGTCATCGTGTACGTAGGGTGGCTAGAATGTAAAATGTCCAGGAAGTCAGAAGGTTAGGGGGAGGGGGCTTATTCTTTATCTTATATAATCATTTTATTTTATAAGAGAGCTACTGTAACACTAAATTTAGTAATTGCACGATACGTATTTATGTGTACCTTGGAATCTTCAGTTGACTCGGTAAATTGATGATTTTTCTTCTTCCTCCTCCTCCTCCTCCTCCTACTACTACTCTTCTTCCACCATCCTGTAGGAGGTGTAGACACCTGTTCCGGTTTCAGAAGCCTCATATACATTCCGAATTGAAACTGTGTTCTCCTCCTCCTCCTCCTCCTCCTTCTTCTTCTTCTTCTTCTTCTTCTTCTTCTTCTTCTTCTTCTTCTTCTTCTTCGCTACATGGCTTGGACTGCAGCCCGTTCCGACTTCACAGAGTCTCTGACCAATTTTTCCAGAGTCTTCCACGATCTCTCCTCCCCACTGGCCTATATTCAAACGCTTGTTTTGGAATATGTCTACCATGCGTTCCACATGGGACTTCCAATTCTGCCTGTATTCCTATATTCTCTCCAGAACCGACTGTAACTTCAGGCCTTTCCTTATGTCGTCGTTTCGTAGACGCTCTCTCAAACGACATCTCTTCACTGCTCTTAAAAATTTCGTTTCTGAGGCCTGTAATTTTGAAATATATTTTTTGCAGGAGTGTTCATATTTCACATCCAAATTGAAAGTCTTATTTTTTAATTTGAATTAAAAAACAGAACATCGTTTTCTGAGCCACCCGACATTATTGGAGCATAAATATATGCGGTCTTTGATGTAGTTTTTTTCCATGCGAAGACATGTTCCCTCCATCTATTTTTATATTTATCAACTTTTGTAAACAATGGGAACACCTCAAGTTCACACCGTATAACCTCGTTGCAAAGCATATCCAATCACTGCGAAGCATCCTTTGACCATTCGTAAAAGCCTCATTTCTGCCGCGGTGATTTTACTTACGCCCGCCTTTAGCAGGATCCATGAGTGTACCATACAGCAGAGTAGGTACCGCCATAAACTTATAAATTTAATTTTGATTTCTGATCTGAGTTCTTTTTTTTTTAATATTCTTTGAATCGTTCCACTAATACATCTAAATTCACTTAACTTCTTGTCGATATATCTGTCCAGACCCGACGAAACGTTATACATTGAAGTGGAAGTTTCTCAACGGCTGAGAGGGCTGAAGAGCCTAGGAGGTAGGTCTCTGAAGGAAACCCAGAGGACGTCCAGATGCTCCAAGGTGGCAACCCCACCAGTAGTCTCACGTCGCTCAGCGCTCGACACGCAGCTGGAATTTTATATTTCAGACAAGTTTCAGTCTGTGGCGACTTCAGGACGATCATCACCTCGGTGATATGTTGGATCCTTTTTGCCTGAGTTAGTAGATTCAGAATCATAATAGTACAGAAATTATTCGAATACTATAAAACATGTGAAGATGATAATTTAAGAAATCGAAAAACTTGAAACGTTGCATAAGCTTTTGGTTACGGCACTGGGAATAAGGGGGGGGGGTTGAGAATATGTGAAAAGCACGTGTACAATGAAGTTACAACACCGTCGTAAAAATAATTGTAATCAGTGGGATGATAAAGAAAAACGAGAACGGAAAATATGTTGAAAGCCACTGTAACGGATTCCTGGAGGAAAGCAGCAGTGAAACGATAGAGAAAAGGAACAACAAATGGGAGGCTTAGAGAGGTGATCGAATTAACTCACACGGTAATTCGTCAAATGCTATTAAGACCAAGCAGTGGTCTTAAATGAAATCTTAGTTGAATCTGAATGGACCAAGTAATCTTTAAATGAAAAGGGTAGCTGAAGGGGGAGGGGTAATTTTCTATAAATGAAAATGATAGTTGAAAGAGGAGGGGATAAATGTTTATATGTGTACTACGTTATCGGCAACAAAGAAGTAGTTTGTTGTTAAAATTCCTTCCCAGGCTGTCTGGCTATGGTCCAGTGTTTTCTCCAAAACCAGACGTTTCGGCAGTGCCATCGACTGCCATCATCAGTGAAAATGAGTGCGCTAACGTGAGGTGGTATACGTTAGTGACCACAGTCCTGTGGTTAAGACTGAAGAAAGACGTAGTTTCTATAGAATATTTCATTGAAAATGATTTTAAATATAAATCTTAGAACATGGAAGTCATGTATGGTTCTCCATACCGATATTTTAATTCAATTCGTATACACTGTATTTCATTGTGTCCGCTTTATTGAATCAACCGCCTAGTTGAATCAGTCTGAAGTCCTAAACGGATCCTAACAGCGCTACAAGAATGAGTATATTTTAATGAGATTTAATTAAGTAAACTGTTAAAGAACATGTTCGCTTAAACCGGCTGTTACTTAGTGCGGGATATTAAACGGACACACTGTAAGTAAGGATCGACTTGTTAGTTGGTTATGAGAGTAACATAACGTTGACCGTTGTCCTACTGGGTCGATCTTCCCCCCCCCTCTCTCTCGCTCGCTGGGAGAGGGCGTTATTATTAGAAGCATGCAATCGGAGAAACGGGAGGCGGTGGCGGTTTCGTTAAGTCGTAAAGTATTCGGAGCCTAGGGACGGGCGGGATCGATTTGGCCTAAATCTCGGCCGTGTCGTTCGTTATACTACCCGCCCGCTCATGCTTCCGTAGCCCGGTCGGGGAAATTAAATGGGACTGGAGACCAATGATGTGTCACATAACCCTTCTTATTGCTTGTCATAAGCCGAGTTTGATCCGCTGAGCCGGCATTAAATCCCCCCCCCGTAACGGGGTACGCCTGGCAGTAATTACTGGAACAAGAAACTGGATGTTGAAAACTAATTCTCATTAAACGCGATTGTCGCGTTGATAGCCGGACCTTTTTGCGCTCGTACTTGTACACGCTGAAATAATAATTATTCACTCTTGTGTTACGTTCTTGGCGCTGTGTTTGTGCGTGTGCAAGAATTTATGCTTATCACCGTCCACCGCACGAGTGTTAGGGAGGCTTACGTTTGACGTCGCTGTGGGGTGGGAGGAAAGAATTGTTTCGTGCGAGTATTGAGTAGGTGTGTACAGCATTAGCATACAGAGTGGCGTAAAATAATTTACGGGGTGGGTGGAGGTGGTCGGTTAACAGTGCCACATTTTTTGACGTAACCTCTCCTGTACAGACCGGCTGAGCAGCCCATCACCCTTCCGTAACGATATCACGTTGGCACGAATATTTTTCTCTTTCAAGCGGTTTTAACGGTACCTGAATTGTTTGGCACATTATTGATGCAATTAAAGCGCAAACTGTTTAAAATTTGTGTTTGTAGTAGATTATCGTGTTAAAAATATTTGAAGTAAGATCCCTGGCTTACTGCAACGCAGCGTAGAAACAAACTCGCTATTCACAAATTAGGAATAAAACGACAATTATTTTGAAACAAAGCACAGTTACTTTGAATACGCGCGTTACTGAATTGAGATGTAATACAAACTGTTGTTTTTTTACAAATACTGTTGTTGTTGTACGTTCCATAAGGAAATGGAAGTATGGTGATGGCGAAAAAAAATCGCGTTCGAGATAAGGGCTGATTCTAATTGTACTACCCTCAAAACGTGAAGAAATGTAATTTTCCGTGAAGTGTCTGTGTGTAGAATTTTTCTGTGGCGAACGATAACTGCCAAAAATTCAAACAAAATCTAATAATCTTTTGCATGTGTGCCTGAGTTGAAGAGGACTCAGGGCCTACTGATTTTGGTTAAGATCGGGTAAGGATCGGGTAGTTTCCCTGCAACGTTGTACGTTTTGACAAGAGTAAAGTAATTGATTTTGATAAATCAAGTATCCTGAAAAGAAGGTCGTAACAATCCACTGTAGAAAGGTAGATGAAATATCTATAAATTATGAAAGGGTAGTTAAAGAGGGGGGGTAATTTTTTCATGTTTGATATTGATTTAATGAGTTTGACGAAATTAAATAAAAATGCATTTAGTCTTTTTTAAACAAGTTAAAAATAAAATAATTTTGTTGCCAAGCAAGAAAATTATAATTTTTTATTTTAATTTAAATCATCTATGCGTGAAGATCCGTAATGACGGCCCAGCAGGCCACAAAATAATTTTTGGCCACATAATTATATAAATATGTAATTAATGCGTGATTATCTGCGTAGTTCAGTTTCTTTATAAGAATAAAGTACGTAATTTTTATAAGTAAAGTGACTCGAAAATAACATTATATTAAACGACTACCCCATAATAACAAAAATATCTATAAATAGTGAAAATAGTTTGAGGGATATTTTTGTAGAAATTATCGAACTGAATTCAAGTAAATGATTTAAATATAAATCTTAGAACATGGAGGTCATGTATGCTTCTCCATACCGATTTTCGTTTTTAATTATCTAACATTAAAGTTCTGTATTTATTTGGTAATAATTGGAGCGTATTTATAAATGATAGTAATTAAAAAGTTTTTGCTAGCATTTTGTTTTGGAATATACTTTTAGTAAACAGGTTGTAAACTTTTTGTTCTCGTGATAGGTGTAGACCGTGTGGCATGTCCAGAGAAGTTAAATGGAAGATGGGGCACTGGCGGTAATTGGAAAGTTACTAAAAGGATATATGGCAGACACCTACATATGATAAAGTAGGCATATATACATATATTGGACAGATAGGCAGAAAATTCTTGGATAGGTACAAGGAACATCTCCCTAAGGGTGACATTAGGAACATTAAATCGAACTTTTCCTTACATGTCATCAAACATAACCATAATTATTCCAGTTTTCAAAACAGTTTCAAACCACTGCATTTATGTGGAAAGACCAAACTCATGGACGCACTGGAAAATTTTGAAATTTACAGAACCTCCAAAACTCAGGGTGACCAGCTTCTGAAGTAAATACTTTCTTTAAAATCCAACGAGCTATGTGAGACAGCTATACGCGTGCTAGAACAATATATATAAGTGCGGGCACATTATGATGTAGAATCGTTAGTCACTCCCGAAATCCGCAGCGATGCGCATCATGAGATAACGCGGGTTGGGAGTCGCTTAAATAACGGGATGTGTGCGACTTATTAATTGACATACTCCATATGAGTGAACATATTTTATCACCTGATGATGGGATTATAAGTCGAAACGCGTTGTGTATAAAATATAAAAAAAGAAGTTGCAAGGAAGGGAACCTGGGTAATTTTAACAATTTTATAAAGTAGAGGTAGATCAAAGAGAGCATAGGGGAACATGGATGAAGCAATGCTGAATATCTATTCTCAGATCGGGATAGTTTGGATAAACAAATGAAGAAGCTGGAATGCGAGAAATATTGTCAATCATAAAACAGTTCACTATAATAAATAATTGATGGGGCGAATTCCCAGTTTCAACTCGAACGACTGGCATTGTTCTAGGGCTACCCGTAGACTCTTACACTCGAAAGCAGGATGATCAAGGTTTTGTCTCAGTTTGGGTTATGTCACACGAAACTCTTGAACGCGCCAACCGATTTTCGAAAAATTTACCATGCATGTCCATACTTTTACACTACAGAACCTTTTTGTTTTTGAAATTGATCCCACAAAAAATAAGGTGGGGAGGCAGTTTGGGGGGGGGTAAAAAAATCACGAAAGCACTCGTGGTCTTGCAGGCTAAAGGGAATTTTAGCCACAATCTGATTGTCTTATTAATTTCAGGATTTTTGGACGTCATGGCTCAAAAGGTGGGTGCACAGTTTGATAAAATCGCAGAAATTCATGTGGCGTATCAAATCAAAAGGAATTTTAATTGAAATATGAATGTAGACTACTGTTAATTGTGAACAAACTGATTAAACTCGAGGCTATTGGGCCGTGGTCCACTCATGTTGTTACTAACAGACGTTTTTTGCCACATTACTGTGGTTAATTGACTAAGACCGTGTCAGGTAGCGAATCGTTTTTCCACACTGAAGATGGCCTCCAGAGGAGTGGCCGAAACGTCTGTTAGTAACAACAGGAGTGGACCATGGTCCAGTAGCCCGGAGTTTAGTCAGTTTGTTCCCAACACTGTTGACGGCGGAGACGAAAGCCTTAGGTACAGAGGAATGTTAATTATTGAAATTTGAAAATTTTGGGACGACAGGGCCCAAAAAGTGGACCAAATGTTTTATCATCATCATCTGCAAGGATTAAATCAATGATGGTTTGTTCCGGTCTCACACAGTCAAAGTCTAGAGCTGGTCACTCCAGCGCTTCCTCGGGCGTCCTACACCTCTCCGTCCCTTCGGCGTATAGTTCCATTTTGGGAATGCGGCAGTCTTCCATTCGGCAGAGATGTTCCCACCAATTCAGCCGACACTGAGGAATCCTGTCGAGTTTACTCATAATACAAAAGTTTTATAAAACTGCAAATCCTGTACGATATTAAATTAAAGAGAATTTTGAGATGCGAAAAATGTGTATAAACTTTGAAACCCCTTCTCCTCGGCGCAACCATGAAGTCGTTCGAACGGATCTGTTGAAATTTCATCAGACCTACAGGATACATTCAGCAAACGCCTGTTTAGGAAGGTTGATTAAGTAACGATTTCAACGATGTCCTCGTATGCTGTATGGAATGTATGGGTCATGAACTTCACGAATTTTGTTCTGCTCCAGTATGGTTTTGAAATTCTAAAATTCCTTTCGATAATTTTTTATGAACTTTAGGACTCGTATAGTTTTCCGTGTACTTTCAAAATATTATTTTAAAGAATTTACTGTTATTTGATCTTTTTGTTTTTGTACGGTATGGTGAAATGTTGTAATAAAATAAATAAGATTGATGTGTGAATCTGTAAGTTGTAAGGTGTTTAATTGGTGTGGCTCTCGACGTCTTACTGGCCTGAAACACTTCCTTAAGTTTCCCAGCTGGTCGAGTCCCAATGGTAGCAAGACCGGTCGAGTAGCGTAAAGTTGATGAAGAAATAGATATGCTCAGCTTCACCGAAAGTTTCAAAACAAAAATTATTGTTTTGAAGAAAATTAAAAAAAAAATTATGTTTATAAAAAAAAATAATAAAAAAAAATTTTAATTTTATTAATTAATTAATTAGGATCAATTAATTAATATAGGGCTGTGAAGTTTTAAACAGTGTAATGCTCTTCTGAAAATTTTTATTAAAGTTTTAGTATAATTTAAATAATCTATCACCACTCATAAGACTGTCTGTAAACCAATCGATATTTGTTTACCTTTCTATTTTTTTAGGTTATCTTCACTTACGGGTGGTAAAGTCCTTGTAGATTATCAATTAGAATTATATTATTGGTAATTAGTATTATTGAAGAAATAAATAACTATTAAGTATTGAAAAGTATTAATGTTTTATTAAGTAACAGCAATATTGACTCTTATCGATTAGTATCGATTCTCAGGATATCGAAAAAAGTTACAAGTATATGTTATAAAAATTATATAGGGTTCTTTAAACAGCCAGTTATTACCAAAGTCAGAGAAATCGGGCTTATATTTAAAAAGTATAACGTTACAATCAAATTAATAGTTATTAATAAACACAGACATTGAATAATAAATTGTAAATATAATAATTGTTTTCACCAAACAGCTGTGATGAACCAAGAAGAGGCACTGGGTTTGTCAAAGCAAATGGCCGCCGTCAAGTTGATCAAAATGTGACTCGACCCTGCTGCGTTCCAAATAATGTATTTTGACGCAATATTTCTGTTCTCGTGTCCGCAAATCTCTTGTTATATGTTGTGTAGTGACTGGTGTAGTGATTCTGGGTTGTATTTAGTGTATCTGTATAATTATTAGTTCAAACACTTTCTCCGATTCCGTCACTAATTTGGTTTAATGTATTATACAGTTTTCTAGTGTTTTATGGTGTTTTTCGGAGTAGATTTATATTGTTCTGTGTTATGGAGTGTTACTTGATCGTTTCTGTTATAATATGATAGTTTCAGAAGTATTTTACAAGTCACTCGCGATTTCACAATAACTCACTATACACTCGCTTTGTATGACGATTATAGGTTAGGTTATTCACGTTATCAAAGGTATGTCATGTTAACCGTTCAACTACCAATAATTAACTAACTGTTTCCTTCAGTTTCAATTAAACTCTTAGCCCATATAATATTATCCTTAACATTGTTCAAATATTTTTCACATCCTGTATGCACTTTTACATTTTCACTATATGAATGCCTATACTTTGGTTATTTGTCAATTTTATTCACTAGATTTGATTTAAATTAATCTTTCAGTTCATTCTGGTTATTTTCAGATTAAATAATGCCATTTTATAGTGTTTTCTGTCCAAAAAAAATAGTAATTTCACTTTCAGTTTGGTATACTGTGAAGAGTCAAAACATCAAAATTTACTTCCTGTCATTATATAAATTCAGCCATTTTATCAGTTATATTTAATATTAATAATCCTATATTGTATTAAAAGGTTCCTATTCCCTTATTTTCTGGTAATTAATTGAATTAGTTGTATTCTGAAACATTATTCTGAAATATATGACTCCCATGTCTAAATTTCTGAGTTTAGTCATTTTATTTTTATTTATAATTCTGAATATAATTTATTAAAATCTCTCTAAATGGTATGTGCAATTATATGGCATGATCTCAAGTTTATTTTGTCTAAACCCCTTTTGTTTATTTGCATTTAAATGAGCAATTTCTCTGTTTTGATGAAGTTTGGTTTCCATTCTTTTGGCCTATGATTTTTTAACAATTTTTCTTACAAAATAATTTACAAACAATATATGATGTGTGATACCCTCTCTGACTTTTACAAATAGTATTATAAATTAAACATGCTTTCAAATTACACAAAAACAACTAGTATTGGCCACAATACAAACAATAGTCAAACAGAAAAAGAATATTTTTTTTAAATAAATGGTTGTCTTCAAATCAGACATTTTGCAACAAAATTCCCATTTCCAACATGGAAATATGGTTTACAACAAAGGTTTTTTACTAACTAACATCTTAATTACTCTCTACTATTTACAAGTGGTAACTATTTTTATAGTTCTGATGTTAGTTGTTTCAGACCCAAACAAATGGCCTTATATCTAAAACATTTTTAAACATTCTTGTACTATATACATTAAAACCTTATATCTATATTCTTATTTCTAACTATTATTATAAGTAGGATTCTACAGTTTTTATACAGTCTTTTATACCTTGTCTTTGGGGAATTGTACCCTGTCATTAACAAATAAATAGTATGAACCGTTCAAAAAGCACTATGAAATCTGTTTTTCTTTTTTCATGTAAAACAAAAATGTTATTTTAAACAGATTCATGTCTTATGAACAACATATTGTCACCGTACACATTTTAAGTCATTGAAAAATGCATATTTCATTGCATCCAATGTTTGTGATTGCCAAGAATGAAACACAAGGTTCATTTTTTATAATACCCAAAACTATCACTGGTTCACTTTCACTTATATATTATGTTAATGCTAAATGGTCGTATAGTCTTATTAACATAATAAATTGGTTAGCGTTTTTTCAATGGAGATTTGTTCCATGGGTACTATATTATTGTTTCATCTTAGTTCACAGGAAACTTTTACTTTATACACTCCTCTCTCTTAAATTTGTATACATGTGGTTTTTATTTCGTTATACTTTTATTTTTAGATATTTATTTTGGGGATATAGGGATTTGGGTGTCTTTTATAAGAGCATGACATCTTCTTCAGGATGCTGCCCTCTTCTTCTTTCTTCAGTCTTCTTTTCTCCTGCCTTCTGGGACTGGTATCTTCTCCATCTTCTTCTTGATGCCATCAGGTTTCTTGGGATCTTCTCCATCTTCTTCTTTAATTCAGAAATACACAACCTGTATTGGTTGATCTTGGCTTATTTTAGGGTTTCTATTCTATTTATTCTCCCTCGTTGTGGGTTTGGTCATATTGTGTACTGCTTTGTTATTTACTATTTTACCTTCCTGGGTTATACCTTGAAAACCTTTGGTTATGAGACTGGTTTTGGATGACTCATCACTAGTAACTCCTTTTATTTTAACTTGTATTTTCTTTATAATAATGATTTCTTTCCACAGTTGCTATGAATTAATCTTTTTATATTCAACTTAGTGCTTTCTTCCAAATTTAAATATTATAACTTCATTATTCTAATGATCAATTGCCATTCAATATTATGCATACATCTGTCACGCTACAATGTATATAACTTAGAAAGTGTCTATGCGAACGATGTATATCATCGTATATCAATACGATGTGTATTATTCTTAATTTAGGATTGATAATTCAGAGAGAGCGTTCAAGTAAAATGATTTGATAACTGTTGAATAATAAGTTTAATTTGGTGTATAACATTTTAAATGTTTTAATGTATAAATTCAATTTGATTTTAAACCAATATCCTGAATATTGCAGTTTTAATGCCTTCGAGTTGTAGAAAGAAAAGAATATTGACTGATTTTTGAGAACTTATTTGTAGATTTTCCAGACTTCAGTTACCCTGAAGCAGTTTTTTATTTACCGTTGGCTACGAAAGTTATTTGCAACAAATGTGTTGTCGTGTAAATAATAATGTAATAAATAGTAGGCTATGGATCGCGCTTGCTGAAACCAAGCTAGCTGTAGTTAAAAGGATAGAAGTAATGGTTGAAAGATTGAGTCTCGTGGGGACTAGACGCCCTGTGAAATGATTGTAGCATGGATTGTAATTACGTGCAAAGGATAGCAACGCAAGCAACGATTATTGAAAAACGTGTCTGGCGACGACAGCTCACTGTCAAAGGTCAGGAACCGCCGCGACCCACTACTTCTTATTCCAGTTTCACGCCGGTCCGCAGGAACGTTCAGCGCGCGCAACTAGACGGCCAATTGTGACGAAATTCTATGAAAATGTTTTGGACAAGTAACAGTTGCATCGCTTGTAACGAAGGGAATCGCGATACTTACGAACATACCGTGTTCTTAATATAATTTTCGAAGTGTTTGTTAATCAAATGGAGTGACTAAACTTACCGAAATTTGTCGTAGACGAGTTTGGACGTGCAGACTCGATTTCGGATGAGTAGGAAAAGAGTCTCTCGAAGACTTTATACAAGAGAAAATGAAGTCGGTTGTGGACTACTGTACTTTAAAGAAAATTATATGAGTGGACGGCCTGCTAGAGGCATAGGTAGAGGCAGAAGACAAACTGTTCCGCCACGTTATGCGTGAGCTGTGGAATCAGTATGATGCAGCCCTTCAGGAGAGTCGCAAACAAATAACGCGAGCGAAGGGTGGCATGACAGGTTCCGTACCGTAATTGCTAACCATCACCCGGATCTAAACTGTGCCTTAACGGAGTTTCAGAAAGAACAGGCTGGCACTGAGATCAGTCTTGCAGAGCTAAGTTTAGATTAAAAAGAAAATCAAAATCGCATCAATGAAGAAATGGGTCGAACTGGAAAGAAGACTGAAAACCATAAGTGAAAGTTACGAATTTTAAAGATGAAAGGCGTGACTGATTTTTGTACGAAATTGCACAATATTAATTTATAACAATTTGCAAACTTGTAATTATGTATTTTGATTACGGTTTGCTTTAACTTTTTGTAAACAAAATAAAAAGGTTTATATTAATCAGATGAATTTTTTATTCGCGAAAAAACATTCGGGTGAATGGATTCGGGCAAAATGATTTCGGTATTCCCGTCATTCGGGTAAGTGACCGGGTACCCTTTTACAGGCCGTCAGAAAGCGCCAGACAAGTTCGAACTTGCCAACGCTTGTCTTTGATTAGCGTTTCCGGCAGTATATGGGTTATAGAGGCTGCACAGTGCTCAAATTTGTGTCGCCAGAATTTAATTAATTGATTCATAACGCCGTTGGTTGGCAATAACAACAACGCGAGATCGACTGTGTGACGTCACTCACAACGCCAGCTTGGCCACCCCAGTGGCACTTCTGTCACTTGAGCCGGTAGTTCGCCACCAATATATAGAATCCTACTGTATGTTCCCTTTAGGATCAGCTGCTGTCCGTTGTTTACATATTAACTTACATTTTATCTTATTTATATGTTAACTTAAAATAAGTAAAGGACAGAAGAATCTGTTAGATCCAAAATAATGATTAAAATCAAACATTGGAGCAAATAAATTACTTACATTTCTTTGGTAATATAATAATTTCTATTGGGAGAGGGATACAGATAGTAGAATACATAAGTGATTGGTGGAATAATCGATAGACATACATAAGAACAATCCGCCAAGATACAAAAATTGAATTCTACAAACAGTGACTAACTTCTCTTGTATTGCATGGACATATAAGAACAATCCGCCAAGATACAAAAATTGAATTCTACAAAACAGTGACTAACTTCTCTTGTATTGCATGGTACAAACACGATATGCGGCGACTGAGTGGCATAAGTAAGGTGAGGGCGTCATGAGGATCAATCCCCCCCCCCCCGAGCTATTAGAAATCTAGTTGAAATACCATAATTACTTATTCTTACAAGCCCGTTGCATTTTATAGAATAAGGCTTGTAAATACAAGTAGAAATAAAAGGAGTTACAATATTTGTAAATTAATAAATGAAATTTCGAGATATTAATAACGACAATCGCTCAACGTTGTGATAAGTGTTGGAACATACTTCACGTCTGTTTACTCAAACATTTTTGAGACAAAGAATTTATGAAATTGTACGGGAAGAATCCTGAATTTCTCGTTTGTCCTGAGAAAAATAGTGCAACTTCAATGCTAGACTCGTCCCCTCCCAGAAGCTAGTCTCATCTCCCCCCTCCCGTTAGCAACGCCAAGTTACGCCAATGGTCTCGATGCTCGAGAGAAGATAATGATATGTGTGGTACTGGTTACCGACATTACCTTCTTCCAAAATTCTGATTAAATTAGCCAGGCTGTATTTTTATTGCCAATAACAGACATAATATTGTTCAGTAAAGCCTAGCACGTAACATTAATCATAAATGTGTTCTTATTTACGTAATATTTTCAGGTTTAGATTTTCCTCTTCAAACCTTATTCACAACATTTACCGAAACGGAGCAAATTTCGACTAAATTATTGTGCAGTGTACGATATGGATTTTTCTGTTTTGGCGTTAACGTTCAGGAGACGGAAACCGTAAGCCTAACAATACACGACCGGTGTTGTGAGAGAGCTTGGTAAAGCCTTCCATGTAAAACTTAGTGTACGCGAATATTTCAAAAGAGGAAAAAACCGGATGTTGAGAGATCATCTACGGAACGACGACATAAGGAAAGACCTGAAGTTACAGTCGGTTCTGGATAGAATAAAGGAACAGGGAGAATTGGAAGTCTCATGTGTGGAACGCATGGTAGACACGAGTATTCCTAAACAAGCGTTTGAATATAGGGCAGTGGGAGCGAGAGATCGTAGAAAACCCTGGAAAAATGGTCAGAGACTCTGTGAAGTCGTAACGGGCTGTAGCCCAAGCCATGAAGTGAAGAAGAAGAAGAAGAAGAAGAAGAAGAAGAAGAAGAAGAAGACGAATGAACATCAACAAATGTAGACTCCGTTAGTGATGCAGTGTTCTTTACGAGGACTGCTAGTGATAGATGTCTCGCCCATTGTGAGACTTGCGTCCACATAGGGTAATTCTGAGTTTGGGTGGTACGTCTGAGCTTACCACTATTCAGCACACCCTGATAATATAATCTTATGTAGCGGGATTACATTAAACAGTTAACCATCAACGCAACTGTACGGTTGGGACTAAAATATTAATTACGACTGATATATAGTAGCTCTGATAGCAGACGTTACCTGCCAAACTGAGTCAGTGATACATATAGCCCATAGCTTGTAAAACAAGTTTTAGTGAAACTGGTTATGTATCTTTGTTAAAAATTCATGGGCTGTGAATGTAGGTTAACTACATGATGTGGAAATGTTGGGGAGAGTACGGTACTCCGTTATGAATTCATTGGCCGTGTAATGGTTGTTGGGAAAGCGGTGGGTTGTGAATTCATAGGCTGTGTATGTAATGGTTGTGAACGGGAACTGTTGCGTTGTGAATTCATGGGCGCGTTAGTGACGGTTATGTGCGGTGACTACCATGTGAATTGTTTCACTTGCGGCTTAACATTCAGTGTTAGTGCTGTGATTTTTTAGTATGGAAGAAACCTCTGACAGCGTTTATCAGAATGAATAGTGCGCTGTGCCTAAAGAGGAATTTTTCTTTACAAATTTAGTCTGGCTTGGGACGGCGACATGTTTAACAGTGATGTATGGGAGATAGTGAGAGAGATAGTTGCGTCTATAATTACTCGCGGCCAGCTTTCTTTTGGGGTTTGCAACTGATTCTGTTACAAAACTGTTAATCTTGGTGACTGCGGTGAGAGGGAAGCTTCATTGATGAAGCTTGCTCGAACTGCGCAAGGTGCGCTCGTGCTTACGCGCACAACACATACAAAAGGAATGCACTGTCTGTCTGTTCGGGGTAGATATCTCACGATAACTTTTGAATGCATCAACCTGTATTCGTAAAACATGGCATGCGTGACCATACTTTTCCCCAACAGAACCCTGTTGTTTTTGAGATTGATCACTCCAAAAATAGGCGGACGGGAGACAAAAATGTGAGGGGTCAAAATATTGAAAAAATCGCAAAAGCCCGTGTGGAGTATCACATTAAATGGAATTGTAACCACAATGTGAACGTACTGTTCATTTTGAAATTTTCATAATTTCTGGACGTCAGGTCCCAAAAAGTAGGCTAATCTTGATAATGTTGATAAAATCGAAAAAAATTAATGAGGCGTATCAGATTAAATAGAATTTCGAACTAACGTATGTGTGTTTAGTGTAAGGTTTTGGGGAAAAAATATATATATATATTTTTTTAAATTGTGAAATTCGAATAGAGTGTCAGACTAAAATGAATTGTTACCCAAATCCAAATGTTTCAGATTTGTGGTTTGTCTTGTAAACCATCCCCCCAGAGGTAGAAAAAGTTGACGCGTTTTGTGAATCTCTTAATTTTTAGGTTTTTTAATTTTTTTTTCCATCTGTGAACTCTGTTTCTATATAGTAGAAACTCTTCTCTAAATATACAGATTTCAAACAGAAATGACACTGTTGCACACCACTGTACAAAGAAATTCCCGATTAGATTTCCGATCTGATCGGGAATTTTTTCTATATTGATGTGCAACATTGTTATTTGCGTTTGTGATTATAATCACTAACACATCTTTATTAATTAAGCAAACAGATTTATTAAACTGCGTTTGCAATATACGTTTGAAATATGAAATATAGGAAAATCAATTCAGTCAATAAGTATCTTGTAAACAGTGTTTCAGTAAAGCATATTTTATTGTGTTATTATCGTTTACTTCAGTGAGATTGATTTCAGGATATAATTACACGTTTTTCAGCCACTTTAAACGTAGTAATTTTGATTAGTCTTTATAACTTGATTCTTCTTTTGTATGAAGCCGACTCGACCCCCCCCCCCCCCCAGCCCAAATTCTATATTCGTCACCGGTAGTACATGTTACTTTTGATATAGTTTCGTAAATACGAATGTGTGGAGTGGGAGAAGAGAGAGGGGGGAAACAAGCGAAGAATATACTATCAACGGTAAAACTGCCAGAAAGGCCATAAGGCTTCACGTTTGGCAGAAGTGCAGAGTCATGGCCGGCTCTAGTAGAAGGCCGGAATATTAAACGTGGCAACGTTGCGTCTGAGGCGTATAAGCATAGTGTAATAAAATAGCTAAAGTGAGCATGTTATATTTTGATTTAATTTCATAGCATTACTAAAATCATGAGTAGGCCTATTTATAGCTAAATCTAAATTATTGGTCTGTGCGCACTGTACTATACGTTTACGTTGACGAAATTAGTGAATTAGTGTTAAGCCTAATGAATTAATTTTGTTCGAATTATTAAATTCGTATCATATATGAGTAATTATAATTATATTATATTTCCTAAATAATATAACAGTATTTTACGTAATAAATTTTTAATTTCCAAAAAATGAAGAATTATAAAACTGTTGTTAACCGGCAATTAAAAATGACTCGATTTATTTATTGAAATACATAAATTAAGAGATCGTCTAGTCTGTCTCAAATATCAGCTGGTTCCAGTGTTGCCACGTTTAATGTTCCGGCCTTCTGCTAGAGCCGGCCATGGCAGAGTTAAAAAAAAAAAGAAATGGACGGAACCAAAAAATTAATTACAGGATTTGAAGTGAATAGACGCGAGTTTATAGAGAGGAGGCGTGTAATATATATATGATTCAGTGAGAAAGCCCGTAAGACGGTTTCTAATTCAGAAAGCCGTGCGGCGCGGTAAGCCGGCGATGTCTGTGGAAATTAGAAGAGATAAAACTACTCCTATTTTACGATTCTCCGTTTATACGGCTGGCTGTTGGTCACTCCCTAACGTAACCGAAGCAGCACGAAATAAAGAAACTGCGTGCGCAGCGTGTGCCTGGCAATAGGGTTTCTTTCTTTCATAAAATCGACAGATGGACATTATTACTGTCGCCGGCGTTGTCGTTGTCGTTCTTTGAAAATGTTCACTGACCGAAAGCGTTTATTTAGATGAAAGACGGAACGAAAAAGCAGAGCAAAAGAACGGCAAGATATTGTGGCCGGAGAGCGCTGGTGCTCGTTTCTTTGTGTTTTACTTTTTGTTTTGCCGTATAGCTTAGCTTTTGTATGGAAAAACATGCCATGCTACTGTTCTCTGTCTGTATTCAGTGTCAGTCGATCGTTTACGGAACGATCTTTGCTTTTGAGCCATTGAATTAGCGACTTGATAGATTTTGAAAGGAAAACAAAGCTATATAATCGAATTTATACCAAAAATTTTATTCCTGGATTGTGTTGTCCATGACGTGCCCGTTGTCATTGATTTACTATATCTAACACTACCGACACGGATCACAAATTATTATTGATACAAATTATAAATGTTTAAAAAAATACCTGATGCCCAAAACTAGTTTTCGCTCTGTTAGAGCTTCGTTAGAGGCTGCCGCTATGAGCGCTGTCGGTCCTGCTTTTCGTTTGGCATTTGTCTGTCTGTTTGTTTCACGATAACTTTTTAAGACTTCAACATATTTTCGTAAAATTTGGCATCATTATCATCATCATATTCTTAACGGTTTTAAGCTTTAGCGGCCTGTTCCTATCCACAGTTCACCTTTTCTTAGGTCTACCAACTTTTCTTCTGCCTCTTGGGTTGTAATCTTTCTCCATCTCCGGTATTCTACTTTCTTCCATTCTGTTGGTATGTTGAAACCATTTTCTTCTGTATTCTTTAATTCTTTCATTAATTGCAAAAATATCTAAATAACTTCTTGTATCTTCATTTCTTATATGGTCTCGTCTATTACACCTTTTAACTGATCTCAGAAATTTCATTTCTGCTGTTTGTATCTTCTGTTCATCTTTTTTCTTTATCATCCAAGTTCCATAACCATACAGTAGTGTAGGTTCCATACACTTGGCAGTAAATCTTGGCATGTGAACCCATACTTTTCCCCTACAGAACCCTGACTGTTTAAGATTAATCATCCCAAAAATAGGTAGGTGGGAGGCAAAAATGTTGTGAGGGGGTAAAATTGTAAAAAAATTGCATAATCCCGCTTAGAGTATCAGATTAAAGGGAATTTTAACCGCAATGTGAACATAATGTTCGTTTTGAAAATTTCTGGACATCAGGACCCAAAAAGTAGTCAATCTTGATAATATAGAAAAACTTAATCTGGTGTATCAGATAAAAGAGAATTTTGAACTAACGTATGAGTGTAGTGTAAGCTTTTGGATATTTTTAAAAAAGCTACTTTTTTTTAAATTGTGAAATTCGAATAGTGTCAGAATAAAATGAATTTTTACCAAAATCCGAATTTTACAAATTTGTAGTTTGTATTGTATTATTCTGAGTTTTACAATTGTTATATTGCTAAAGAAATAGTAAAGTAATCGTGATTTTTATAATTTTTCCCATAATTAAAAAATTATCTACTATCGAAATTTATATAATAATAAATGTAGGCCTACTTCGTTCAAAATAGTGAGCGAGTTCTGTAGCTCAGGGAGTTTACTTTATTTTGGGAACGCGTAAAACAGATTTCACAAAAGACGTAGGCATACGTCTGTCTGTTGATTCAGTTAATTAGTAATCTAATGAACGTTGTTATTAAACGTCGTGTTAATGAGAGTTTGGGAGAAAGAATAGAAAATAGTCAGTGTGTTAGAGTACGGACAGCGAACTGTAATGACGTGCAGGACGAATCGAACGAAAGTAAACTGTAAAGTTTTCTGTGTTCGTCGGCACCCACCAGGATTCAGGGACTAAGGGAATCGGAAATTCCAGGACTTGACGCTGGTCGTCGTTTTTCTTCAGAAGTTGGTGAGCGGTTGCTTCGTGGACACTCTCTGGGTGGTATCAACTCGCGAAAGTTGATCGTAGCAGTAAACAGTTGCCCGGAGTGGAAACGGTTAAATTTATCCGCTGCCCGTAAGAATACGCTTTATTTCGTTAAGTGGGATTGTACAGGTACTCTCACGAGGATTTGCGGTGTTCAGAATTATCCTCGTTTACGCATTAGAAACTTGATCTGCGTCGGGCGATCCGTAACAACAACCACGGAGATTAAACGAATGAGTGTTCGTATGAAGATTAATGCCCCGTTTCACCGACCATCGTTAAGAATTTAACAGGAGATAACCCGTTTCACGAAGCTCGCCGGTAAAATCGTCGGTTAACGTAACGGGAGATATTAAGGCTATTAGGTAACTGGCGACCCGTCAAAACGACGAGAGCTAACCTTAAAATTACGTTTGGTATCTTTTATTGTACGCTACGTTGGTTTCTGTGATAAGAAAATTTATGTTTTCTGTGTTCTGTTCCTTCATTATATAATTTATTTTATTTTCAATTGTTGCGTATATAAACTATTTTGGCAATCAATAACGGGTCAGAGAAAAAATGTTTACGCTTAAAAATAAAAGTCATTCAGTCGAAAACGAAGAAACAAATGTCGCCGTTAATAGAAATAGGGCTACCGGTTTTGATCATTTGACTGAGCCAAAATTTATAAAACGCTGTAGGCTTTCAAAATAGTTGTTCTCAAAATTTTGAAGAATTGAGGTTAAGTCTATTAAGATGATGGCGGTTAAAAATGATATCGCCAGTTAACGTTAGGAAGAAAATTAACAGACGTTCGTGAAACTGGGCATAAACTACATAAAACTTGGCTAACTTGGGACGTGGATAATGGGAACTTTTTTTTATTAATTCAACGTAAACATTTTTATTCAAACTACGAAAATCGCTACAGTGTAGTTTATAACTACTTAACTTTAAGAAAACATCGTCCTATATCTTTGCGAACAGATGCTTGTATCTGATTTTTGTGGAATTGAAGACTCCACGGTGCGCGGTGGACCGACGGATGTGGACAATGTCGTGGATATGACGAAGAAAAGAAATGTAATGTGTTCCTGGGACCCCGATATGAACGCCTTCACCATCGTCAGTTTTAGTTCATGACTTGAGAGGGTTTGTTAAATGACAGCACTTAGTAAACCTGAAGAATTTACTGCAACACAGAGCATTAACTCCAAAATGCGATACAAAATTTCCAGCTACTTTCAACCGTGCCAAGATTTCAATGTGTTCTTGTAACCGCATCGTTTCAAAAATGATTGTGTTAGATAGGGAATGAAGGTTACTGGATGTTTGGTTATTGAGTTGATTCAAAATCCCCAGGACGTATTTGAACAACGCGATTTTAAACGATAGTTTTTTTTTTTTTAATTGTGATCATTTACCTTTGTTGATAACGTGCAATAAATTTCAAGTAATTTGTGACAGCGTGGAACACCACAATGACACCAAGCGAATGTGCAAAAACGTTTGGGATAATTGTTTACATTATTATATATAGGCTAATGCTACATCGTATGTTAGTAACGCAATACTGTTGCGCTGACGAAAGAAGTTTGTTTAGCATTGCTTTTCTAGTGACACTTTTACGACCGTTCTTTCCATGAGAAAAGCTGCGATTGAAGTTAACTATTCTTTTCTCGTACCATTAAACAAGTTATTGCCTGCTTATATCATGACAGTCCGAATACCGTATAATCTTAGATGTGACGATTCGAGTATCGTTTGTTAGGACAAAATTAAATTACGTCACACAACAGTTTAAACGCTCGTTTTGCAATGAAGTTCTGATAACGAAGAATAATAATGGTGATAATAGAATCAGAATAATTGTTAGAAACATGTAATGTGCACATAGACACACAGATTGCAGTACTTTCCTGTGGAGTACGGTGGTGACTCCCTGTGGAATGGATTTCTGTTGATTTTTTTACACCGAACACATTTGGTCAAATGGGAAGAAACACGGAAGTACCGTTATGGGGTTTTTTGGTGTCAGCAGTCAATAGAGAGCACCGTGTGAATTCTACAGTGAGAATACATTATTCTTTGACGTGTCCGCAGTATCGAGAGCCCGTACGACGACCTAACATCTGCCCACGCCTGCTAGGATACTCGACTTACGTACCGGAAAGTTTTATCCAGTGCTCCTTGGATTGGGTAAAGAAGTAACATTGGTTGGTAATTTAATGCTTTAGTGGGATGGAATACAATCGATCACGGGTCCAGATGACGAAAGTTGAAATTTTATAAAGTCTTGGGGGTTCATTTTTTCGATTCATGGAAACTAAGTCTGGACACCAACAGAATGGCAGGAAAGTAGAAAGCAGGAATGTCAGAAGTGACATTCTTCGACAACTGAAAGGATGCATAAGGTTTATCGTGGGGGGGGGGGTGATAAGAAACGCGTATAAAGGATGTATTGGGTGTCCGTAGCATTAAGGATAAGACTAGTAGAAAGTAGAGGCGATAATGTCTAGGACGAATGTTACAACCATGACTGTAAACAAAGCTTCTTCTTTAGTAAAACTGTCTACGACATGTTTGAATTGGATGCTCTCCATGATTATCGGTCGTATGCATTTGTCGTCGTCTGACTGTATCTCCTTCCGTTTTTGATGTCATCTGACTTTCAAACCTTCCTCCTTTCCCGTCCTATCTTTCCCTTTATGAACCTTAGCTGCGTAATGACAATTTCTACGCAACGTAATGGTCCAATCTAGATGTTTTCTCTTTCTTATTACATTCAGCGGTGTTCCTTCCTCTCTTATTGTCATCATAGGCCTAAATACTTTATCTTTTCTCACACTATTAACCCATTTCACCTTAATCGTTCTCCGCCACACCGCATTTCGAAGATCTCTTGGTACCCTCTATTTTTTGTTGGTCCATGTTTCACTGCCAAATAAAACCACACTCCAAATCTCTCATCTCAATCGGAATCCCTCTTGCTGTCAGTAATGCTTTTACTTGTTAATAAGCTGTGTTACCCGTAGATGTACCGAACTTCTGTTTCGTCCGTGCAACTTCCATCCTGCGCCACCGTACTCCTCAGATACTTAAATAGTTCGCTTGCTCTACAGTATTTCCTTTCAAGGATACGTTATTGAAGGAAAACTTTAGTTTTTTCTACATTCATCCTTCATTCCGAACTCTTTGCCCACTCTTACAATATTCTCCATCACAAATCGTATTTTTTTTCTGATTGCACCAAAACTGCTTGATGGTCTTTATTCTTTCTCCTCCCATTACGATTCCTCTGTCTTTTTCTAAGATCTTCTCTGTCAGCTTTTAATAGAAATTAAATTGTGTACAAGTACCAGAGTACAAAGCGGAAAGGAGAAGAAGGCTGGAGAAAGGAAGTCGGAACAAGGGAGGTTTCCCAAACCTTGTAGTAAAGGTGGTGGTGGTGACGGTGATGATGATATGACGACTTTTTAATAGTTATACTTCAGGACAAAGTCAGTAATATTTTAACGAAAATTGTATCACATACAATGTAAGTTGTCTCACGAATAATTCTCAGTTGATACGTATGCAAGAGATGACCCCGTTGATCCAGAACAGTACGGATCTAGACCTAGGTCGATAAATATTCATAGTGGAGGGCAGCAGTAGGCCTACCAAGTTAGGGAGTAAGGGAAATGATCCTGGACCGGGTTGCCTTTTGAGTATTACAGGCGGACATCTAGTTGGATTTAGTCGGCTGTAGTACTGTGTCCTATTGTTATAGGATTATATTTTGCTGCTGCCTTGCAGTTGGGTGTTGGGGCATCAAAAGCTAGGGGAAGGCAACCCTGAATAAAAATTACCGGGAGTCGTCCCCCGTAAGGGGGCAGCCCCTCCACATGACTTATCCATGTATAGGTCGGTACCCTATAATGGGGAAATTAATTTAATTTACTCGTAACTTTGAAAGAACAGCCGGACGGAGGAAAGGACACTTAGAAAGAATGTCAGATTCCAGACTGGCCAAACAAACGTATAGGAGGACACGGGTGTGTGGGTAGACCCAGGGAGGGATGGCTGGAGGATCTTTTAAGGGGGAGTAGGAACCACCTTGCCTATTGCGTGTTGTAAAGTTGATGATGATGATACTTTTTTTGAGACGTGTAAGTTCGTATTTCTTTGTTCAACTGGCTCGTTGTGTAACTTTTCTATCATCTCAAGGAATTACTCAATGATTCAGTCTGGAAAGTTGTGTATCGTACACATTTCCCAATCTTCCGCGGAAGGCAGCACACACACACACACACACACACAGGGATACGCGTACATTTATTAGAACACTCATTTCCGCCCAAACATATTTATTTTAATTTCTGTAAGCAGCTTTAAACTGTGGTTGTAATTTACGGGCGAACGATTCTTTTAATAAAAACAGTTTTAACACGTAAGTCGTAAGGGAATACCGAAGTTCAAGATTTTTTTCAGACGGTTGAATATGTTAAGCTTATTTTGTTGAAACGTGTATTCGAATGCGAATACACCTCTTCATTTCATTTTGTTTTTCATTAAACTCAGCAACCATTGAAATATTTTATTCTGTTAATTCACAGCGTTAGTTCGTGATGCACTTGGAATTATGCACAAAGTGAATTAGTTCCAGAGTAATTTAATTTCATTGCAGGAGGTTTTTATTATTTTTTTTTTTACTTTTAGGAAAGAAGCGCTTTCACTGCCGAGAAGAAAATAAATGCCGTTTGAATTGTATTGTAGTTTTCTTCTTAGTCTGAGTTGCTTCGTCTTAATTATTTTTCTCATCTTTATTCCGTCTGAGCTCCTTATGAGTGTAATAAAGATGGAGCAGGAGGAGGTTAAGGCGCGAACCACCGAGGCCGGTGAGGTGGCAATAGGGGTGGGAATATTTAAAAACGAAAGAATCCGGTGGCGGTTACGCGCGGGTATCTGGCCGTGGGGTGAGAAAGGGTGAATATTAAAAGTTATGAAAACTAAAATTTAACGAGCAAACCTTTTAACGAGACTAACTTTACGGGAACTTATTAGTCAGGTGGGCGGTGGCGGTCGGGCTTTTGGTTAGATGAAGCGCGCGCTGCAAATTCTCTCAAGTTGTGATTCCTTCCTTTCCTTCTTACAGAATAATTGAGATTAAAGTTGTTTTGCTTTTCACAGAGATGTTTGTGTATGAAGAAACCCAAGGCAGCGAAGATAATTTAACTTGATACTGCTGGTGGCGATGGGGGTGTCTCATTAAAGTTTACGCCATCATTAAGTTTTTGGGTCGTTGAAGAAGCTGCTCGCTCGTTTGAAAGTAATTTGAGTTATTTCGCGGCGTCAATACGACGTCTTCTGTCTTATTAATACCGTCTGATTTCTAACCAAAATAATCAAGTTGGACTGTATGTTATTTTTCGATGTGGTGTGGTATGGCTGTTTATTCTGTAAACTAACACAGATAAAATTGTATAAACATTATTTTAGTAATTGTTATTTTTCTTTTAATGCCGGCTTCGTATATGGAGTTTCTATGAAATTTTGTGCAACAGTGAATACAATCAAAAGAAATGAACCTAACAGGCAGTTTGTAGACTAAAAACTTGTTGAAACGATGAATTTTTATCTACAATTGACAGATTTTGTATCTTCAATTCCGCTCGATAAAACTTCAAAATAGGCACTTAACAATCATATTATCCATCGTTGAATGAAGAGGTTTAAATTCTGTAACTTACTAACAGACTATTTTCGTTAGTCGTTTAAGTACCATATTTTAAATATCTCGATGTACCCTGTACATCTGGACGAACGTCCTACAGGCGAAACATGTGTTAACAAAAGTCAACGGTATACCTTTCGGACATCTGATTGCTCGGAAGAAGGTCACAGATGTCCCTGGAAAATGAACTCCTCCTGTGTAACGCTAGTCTGAAACCAATCTGGACGTTTAGCATCCAGTTTATGTGGTGCAGGTGGTAACTCAAACGTAGAGGTCCTGCAGCGTTTCCAGAACAGAACAGCGGTCAGTGACCCGTGAAACTTGCCTAATCACGTCTTACAGAAGGACATCAAGATGCCTTCTGTTCGAGAAGAAATTGATCATAATTAATGCTCTCATGTGGGCTCTCGCGTTTAAAACGCCTCAGACAGACGCCCATACCATTTTTTTTTTTTAATTTTAGATGAAGTAATAGACAAGCGGTTAGTGAAGCACATTCCAAATGATAATGCATTTTCTTTGCTTTCACGAGTAAGTTTTGTCATGTGTTATCACGCCTTCCTATAACAGACTTACAAAAATTGAATAAACTTCTTCCCCTTTTCCTCCCCTTCCTCCTTCCAAGCATTAGGCTAGTAGGCTGTTGCGATCTGATCATTCCACCTCTTTTTTGGTTTTCCGAAGGATCCCCGTCCCTGCGGTTCGTATCTGTACATAATCTTTGGCACCCTATTAGTGCTCATTCCGTAAATATTGTTCTCATTTATTTCTATGCTCTTTCATTTGGTCACTTAAGCTGGCAAGTTGTAATTGCACCCTTATTCCTCAATGTGCCTCTCCTTGTGCAACCTGCGATCATCTTTAGCGTTTTCATCTCTGCTGTTTGGATTCTTTTTTCATTTTTTCTTGTGAGTGTCCATGTTTCAGTGCCATACAAGATACTCGGCATAGCCATAGTTTATAAAAAAATTTACTTTCGTATCTTTCCTTACTTTATTCTTTATGTTTCTATATATATTATACCATTTATGTAATCGAATCGTTCTGTCTTTTTGCCTATATCTATTTCATCCTTGTGTGAGATATAGTTACCTAGGAAATTGAATTAATTTACTAGCTCTCTCTTAACATTGTTAACAGTTATTTTGGTATTAACGGCACTCGTAACCGGCAAATCGACCAAAAAATCGATTTTTGTTTTTTTGTCTTTAAAAAATCTTTAATATTATATTTTATGAGTAATTTGATACCAAATTTATGTGAATACTCCTAATAATAAAATTTGTATTATTTTTTAATAAAATTGAGGTCGTTGGAAAAGTTTTCTCAAAAGTGGTGATAACGTTACCGCTTTTTACTAATATGTAACTCCCTTGTAACAAATCATAAAGATATGCAGTTTTTACCATTCGAAAGAGAATGTCAATAAGCATTCACTACCAATGTCTGTCATTAAGCCGATCTGAGTCATCCTAATTTGTTAAAAAATGTCTATGATTGTACACAGAATGCAAACGAATCGCTGAACCATTTGATTTGAATAGTTTGCCATAAAATATATTTGAAGCACTAGACACTTTGGTTTTGAGTGTAGGCTACATGGCACTGCGTTGACCTTCAAATTTAGGTAATATGTGTCAAGTCTTACAAAAAATTAGGGATCAAATGAGGATCAAATATGGTTAAGTAGGCCTAATGAAAGAAAAAACTGACTTGCAAAGAATCCTTGCGACAGTAAATTGTTGAAAAAGGGTAGACAGTCAACTAGAAAATGTGAAGACAAAGCTAGAGGAACAAGTGGACATAAATAAAGACGCCGCGTATGGAGCTGGACTATTTTAAATAATGTAAAACAATAAAAATGTGTTTCAAAAACCTTAAATGCGTTTTTCTGAAAATCAATTTTTTTACATAAACGACCCATTATTTTAGAAAACAAGTGAACTATCAAGCTGAATTTTTTTTTTTGTCTATTGGGTTAATGGAGATATAACTACACTGCTAGAACTATACGTTTCACTGAAAAATAAAAACGTAAAAAAATTATAAGTGTGATTTTTGGATGCAAATTTTTAGAGTAAAACAAAAAATTATAAAAAATCGGGAAATTGAGATAAAAATTTCATAGAATGCTTGCTATTCCCCTTGAGCAAAAAGACAGAGTAGAAGAGACTAATATCATCAAAAGTATAGCTATCGCTAATGGGTATAACGGTGAAATCGTAGACAAGCTAGTAAGAAAACACTCAGTAAAAATCAATAGTAAAAGTAGATTAACCGGCCCAGCTAAAAAAGATACTAGGTTTATAGTAACTAAGTACACGAATGTACTACCAGTCATTGTAAAGAATGAGTTAAAGAAACATAAAATAACAGTGGCTTTCAAAACCACAAATAACATCAAAAAACGTTTGGGACAAAGAACTCACATCCCGGATGAAGAGAAAACTGGAGTATACAAGGTTGAATGCGATGACTGCGACAAATTTTATATAGGACAAACAGGCAGACAATCAGCCGAACGTTTTAAGGAACACCTACCCAAAAGTGATATCTCGAAAACAAGATCTAGTTACGCTCAACATTTAATGCTGTAGAATGATAAGTACTCAGACTTCCACACAAACTTTAAACTGCTTCATAATTGCAAAAAAGGTGCATACATGAACGCTGTGGAGGAATATGAGATATACAAGGCTTCTAAGTTACAAGCGGACCAACTACTAAATGATAAAGTTTCGTTTCGATCTAATCTACTGTACAACACAGCCATCGATATCGATGTGTCCACGGGCAATGATAACGGTCATACAGGATAAAGTACAACAGTTAATCGTTGGCAACGAGACGATGCGCATCGGACTGTGCCGAGACTATATCAATGTAAATTATGTGTGGTGTTTTTATGTGTTTTAAGTAATTGACGACCCCGTTCGGGTGAATTTGATGTTTTTGTAATATTAAAAACCTGAAGATGAGGATTTATCCTCGAAACGCGTCGTTTTAGAAATTAAAACATAAGTCACAAGACGGAAAGTTAATACAGGTAATGCCTAATATTAATTCTAATTAGTTAATAAACGTGACTTGGAGACAAATAAAACAAAATGAAATTGAGATAGCTTTGTAATTGTAGTACCTTTTGTAGTGGATAAATTGCTTACCAGCACGCTAAAAGTTCAGACTTGTATTTTTTATAGGCTCTGAGATAATGGGTTGAATTTAACATGGTAAGCATAGCTGGTTACGAGTGCCCTTAATAGGATCGTTATCTTTAAATGCCATTATTTTTGTATTTTGTGATGGCAATTAAATAAAATGAAAAACGTGTAAGATAATAAAAACAGAAGCTTACTGTACTAGACTACCTAAAGGGCAAAGCAAACGTAATGATTGTGATTTGTTCACAGTAGTGTAGTCGGAGAATGACTAATGCCTTTACGTAGCACATGTTGTCCGGGCGCAGTGCGCGATCGCGGAATAACGGAGCCTATGCTGTAAGAACAACGCAGGAAACAGCCCTTTATGACGACAATAAACGCATGTGCACAATACGGTTTTGTTGCCGACTATTGCCGTATCGCTGCCAACCCCCACCCTTTACACTTGAGAGAGCATAAATTGCACTATGTGAGGGCCACGTCGAGCGCAAAAAGCCGCAGCACAGGAAGTCTATGAGCCGCAGCAAAACGTAGAACCTTGCTCAAAGGAAATGGGTTACAAATTGAACGTCCGATGATTTAATCGTTTGCAGTTGAATTGGTTTATTATTATTGTTTTGTATTCCAGTCGTAGTTCTCGTGTAATAAATAATACTGTGCGTGTGGTTTTTGAGGTTACGAGAAAACTTATGTAAATTGTACGTACTTTACCGTTAAAACTACATGATGTAAAATGTTATGTTTTAATGTGTATGATCCTCTGGTGAGGCTCAAGCGAATGGTTAAGCTGTTAAGAAAATATAAAGTAACTTACATCGAATTCAGGTTCATCTTTTTAAGAATTCCCCAAACTGCGAAGTAGCTCCGAGGAGGTCCGTTTAGGAGAACAGTACTACAGAAAAATCAGGATGCCTGCATCGTAGAATAATAAATACTTGTTGACGGTCCGGTGGAGGAGGGGGGGGCGAATATGCGCGCCTGGTATCTTAAAGTGCTCGTATACTGGCCATGTGTTGACGTGAGAGTCCCAACCAAGTATGCGGTTAAGGTGAGACTGACGAAGACACGCACAGCCGAAACCTTCAGTAGAATGCGGGTTCGATCTACATACGCGGTTATCGATGTCGACTAGCAAAATACGTGGTAACGAGGTGAACACTTTACCAGGTGATGTCGTCGGCATCACTTCACGGTGCAAGCTTATAGCCTGTTCCGTCTTCACTGCAGCCGTCTTTTCCAGAGCCTACCCATAGATCTTGTCTCAACATGTTTGTAGTCTACAGAGAAGGTCATATTTTGCCGGAATAATCAGTTCGATACCGAGTAATAGTACACTCTTCCGGATAACTGAAATGCCACTTAATAAAGAATTAAAGGGAATTTTAAAAATATCCCATAAATGACAAAGACGATTGTCACTAACATGTGTACCAACACCACGTAAAAACAGTTTTTAATCACACTTGTACTACGGTGAAAAGTGAATAATTGCACGAACATTTTGATCAAACCTCGTACTTGTACAGGACTTAACTTTCTTGCGGTTAAAAGCTGGATTACACTCTGAATTTTCCTTATGGCGGGATTTTCAGATTTGTCACTTTAATCGCGGTTGAAGATGTAATAACGTATTTTTCGTTACGAAACGTGACACAGACTGAGCTAGGACAGTAGCGGAATAAATAGACTTCAGTAATTGGCGGACAAGCGCTGTGCTCAAAAGTTCTTAACTTGACGGCCCACGTAGATCTGGTGCCATCCGTTTTGTTCCGAATTATCTCAAACAAGTATTCAGTCCTACGCCGATTTCCGTGCTACATACTGTCTTGGGAGAAAATAATACGTATTTTCCACTGTATGCTCAAAATGATACCATAACGTTAGAAGAGTCGAGATTTCATTGAACGAGCGAAGCGAGTTCTCAGTTTTCACTCGACCGTTTGGAATTTGTTGTATGAATGTTTCGGGTATGTTTCACAATAATTTTTTAACGCGTCAACTGATTTTCGTAAAACCTGACATGGGTGTCTACTTTTGATCACTTCAAAAATAAGGGGCAAAAATGTGGGGGGTTCGAAATTGTGAAAAAAATCACGAAAACCAATGTGAGGTATCAGATTTACGGGAATTTAAACCACAACCTGAATACGATGTTCATTTTTGCAAATTTCAAACTTTTTGGACGTCATCGCCCAAAAAGTGGGTGAAATTTGTGATAAAATCGCAAGAATTTATGCGGCTTATCAGATTAAAGAGAATTTTAACTAACATGTGAATATAGTGTTAATTTTTAGAGATTTCAAAATTTTGGAACCCCAGGGGAGATAAACTAAAAATTGTGATTTCATCCAACAGGGTATCAGAGCAAAAACAGAGGGTAACCCAAATCCGGATGATTCAAATTATTAGTGTTTATTGTATGATTGTGTGCTTTACAATTGTTATATTACCAAATAAATGTTAGATAAATCAGCAATTTTATAATTTTCCGCACAACGGAAAAATTGTCTAATATCAAAATTAATGTATTTCGTTCAAAACAGTCAGCGAGTTCTGCAGCTCAGGGAGCATACTAGTTTCAATAACGCGGTGCATGAATGGCACTTTAACTTTTCCAGTTGAGTGCAGTTTAGTTTTCTCGCCGTTTACTATATTGCACACTGTTTTACTGGATCTAGCGCCCAGTGTAGGAAGACAAATACTGTGCGTTTACAGGGAATACGTCGCAAACTGCTATGGAATAACAGTTCTTATACGACCGCCACCTTATTTTGCAGATGTTTGTTATTGAAATGATGCATCATTTAGAAACCAACCAGTCAGTTGGGGTCATTCCACTCGAGCTGAGTCATTCAATTCAACTATGAATACAATCTGATCATCTTACAATAAACATGATAAAGTTGTGTACGAAGCGCCTTTAAGAATATGTCAAGCACGAGTTTCCAGTTTCTTCATGTTTATTAATCTTTGATAATTTCGAATAATTTATAAATGTATTGAAAATCGACCGGTACTTTTCTGTGTGTTTGTGCTTGCACGCGCGCGCCCGTGCATATAATTGAAGTTATTTCTTAGGGTGGCCCAGACGAATCAAACATCGCTGATTAAAGTTCATGTTAGATTTCATTCGGGAAGTATTATTTTAATTATTCGAACACATCTCACCACACACACACAGCTTCGATCTTTCGAAAAACTATCCCGTCGCCAACAACAAGACGAACAGCGCTACCTACGACAGCCTCTGATGAAGCCTTCTATAGGTGAAAGCCGGTTTAGGCTGTAAGGTAAAACTTTACGTTTTTACTTATAAAAAACTTAGTGTTCCGAGTCGTCAATACTATAGTGATATTTATTTTAATTGTTATTAGTTAGGAGTTAAGCTGTTATTGTATTGTTACGACGGTCAGTTAGACCGTCGTATGGTACAGTGAAAACAAAATAATACAAGACACCAATGAAATCACTAATAATCACAATTAATAATAATTAGTAGAGCTAGGAATTTTAAGTGCAAAATTTTGGTATAAAAGGTGCAAAAAGGTTCTTCAATTTAGTTGAAAAAGATGCATATTTCAAATGTAAATATTCATACAAACAGTACCAAAACCAATTACATCACATAGGCCTATAAGGATTCAGAATTCATTCATGTATTAAAAACTTAGCCTTAAACAATTCCCAGAACACAATGTTATTAAAGTCACAAGTCCAGAAAACTGTTAAAACAGATAACATTTAACATTTCAATGTTTTTTTTCAGTGAGGCTGCATCTCCGGTTGTTAAGTAAATACTTGTATGTAGAAAAGGAACGTTCAACGTCAACAGACACAAGTGATGCATATTTTGTTTGTAGTCGGTAATTTAAATCCTTGTTTGTTGCAACATCCTCAACATCAGGGTGGCACACTAATTTTTGGATCTTTCGCCTAACGGGACTACACTGAAGTGAAAGTAATGTGATGCCGGACACGTTCGGTGTTCCTTGTTTAATTATTATATGAATGAAATGCGGCAAAGGAGCCAAAAAAGGTGCAAAAAGGCGATGACATTAAGAAAAGGTGCAAAAAGGCGATGACATTAAGAAAAGGTGCAACCAAAACACAGTTAGGAGTGTTTATTTAATGTTTTCTTTGCAAGACAAGCTAATTTGGGCATTTTAATAGCAAAAAAAAATTAAAGTGCAGCACCTAAAATGCCTAGCTCTAATAATTAGTAATCAATAAGATAGTCTCTTAACAACAATTCAAGTAAAAATTGTCCACGCACAATAATGTTGTCAACTGCAAAGAATTCCGCGCTAAAGAAATCGCTCAACACCATTGAACTCTTAAGCCGGCTGCTATGGCTTTTTATAGGTAGCGCACGCCTTCTAGAAATCTTCCATCCTCAATGTGCACGCCACTTAATGCTGACGCTAATGCGTATCTCAAGTGGCCTCTTGAAGAATACAGAACATACTTGAATGCGGCCTTGACTGAAGTAACACCTGCCTTACTGGACGCGGGGGAGAGAAGTTCTGGGCTGTTCGATAAGACTCGTTACAATATGTTAAGCTGTTCATTACAATTATGACCTTCCTTGGTGTACGTTTGTGTATATCGGTTGATGATAATATATAGCACCATAATGTTTAACTGATTATGATCATTGAACATATTTTCCTTTTTTCTTGTTTGTTATTAGAAACTATAGAGAATGCAGAACTCAGCGACGGATTCAAAGCGTTGGAAATTAAAGAAGTTAAATTTTTCATTACTACGGAGTAGTCACGTAACTTGTTTAAAATTTTGGGGAGGATTATTAACTAGCCAGTTTTGACTATTTTTGACGACTGTGATTCGGTGACGGGGTAGCTTATCTAAAATCGTTCTACAAATGACAAAACAAAATTTACATTTTGGCCAGTTAATTGACGGATTCTGGCAGAACGTGTAATTATTTGTCAATAGACGGTCACTACTAAGAGAATTTTTAATTAGACAGTGATTGCATTATCAGTTTTGCTTTTTAACATGACCTTGGTAAAGAAATGCACTACATAAATGTGACAGCAGCACAGGCAATAAGGGAGCCCCATAACTTAGAACTGGATAATATACTTTTAGCGGTGTAGATAGGAGTGTATATCTTGGAATAGAACTCGGTGAGGAGAAGGAAATCTTACAAGAAATAAATAAAAGAATCATGGCTGGCAACAAACCACATTATGCAAATCTTAATCTTCTCATGTCCAAGCTTCTTCTCGTAAAACCAAAATTAAAATCTACAAAAGCTTGATCAAACCAGTTGTGACTTACGGAGCTGAAGTATGGTCACTCACGGCTGTGTCAATAAATTCGTTGAGAATATTTGAAAGGAAAATAGTGAGAAAGATATTCGGTCCAATAATGGAAGCAGGAGGGTGGAGATGCCTTCAAAATGCTGAAATTGATGAAATATTTGTGAGGGAAGATACAGTGCGCTCCATAAAGGCAAGGCGGATAAGCTGGCTGGGGCACGTGGAGAGAATGCCAAAGCAAGTATAAATGGAAACATAGAAGAACAAGAAGAAAGGGCAAACCTAGACGTCGATGGATACATGAGGTGGAGGAAGGACTTACGAAGAATGGGCGTACAAAACTGGAAGAACGTTGCAACAGAGAGAGAGAGAGAGAGAGAGAGAGAGAGAGAGAGAGAGCTGGAGGGAGGCGAGTGGTGGCGGAAGCCAAGGGTCATCCCGGCCTATAGAGCTAAGGAAGAAGAATAATAATTAGGCAGTGATTATTAACAGCCAGAATTGAGTCCCATTGCTGTCTGATTCTGGAAACTTGTCAAAATTTGAAAGGAACTTCTTTAACAGATAACGTTCTTTCATTGATGTATTTTGGGATTATTCAATCTTCTACGTTTTGTCGCTTCTTATTTTTAAGCGCTGTAAAATGACCATTGTTTGAACTTTGTACGTCCTGTAGATAAGTACAGTTACATATGTAGAGGCATGAACAAGGCGAACGTTGACTTTTTACGTTTTAGATGTAATCAGTATACTGTACAAATTGTCGTGGAATTTGAGGTGGTCTAATCGAAATCAAACCGTTCTTTATGAAAACGATTACCGTTTTTACGTTAACGAAACTGACATTACATTTCGGTTTAATTTAATTAAAAAGGGCAGTTGGAAAACGCATTTCGTTGTATTCTCCGCTGAATCACAAGTACGTGTGTTTTGATAACAATGCAGCAGAAAGCGCGTCTTTTTGTAAGTTTTCGTGCATCGAAGTGAAGTCGCTGCTGGATTTAGTCTGGGTCTATTATGTCTGCTGCATAATAGAAACGTCGAAACTGGGTCACGGTTTATATATATACAGTGCATCGCCAATTGCAAAGTAAGCGTAGCAAAATCGTAATGGAAATTGTTCGGCGCAATAATCGTTATTCACGGCGCGCGGATAGAGAGTTTGGGTGATTTCTGTTATGGAAATGCCGTCGTTCTGTAAAAGAATTTGCATTTCAGTAAATTGCAATACACGAATATTAAAGTGAATAATGTTACGGTTATATATCCGAGCGGCGGCGGCGGGCACAAAAGGCATAGAAATCTCATAGAAATATATTTTATAGAGCAACTCAGTCAGGATGTTTTACTCGGTAATAAATGGAAGAAAGTTTTAGTCGTGTTTGGGTTGGGACGCTGTCGTTTTATTGTTTTGTCGACCGAACGTTTGAATTTTGATTGTGAATCTCATTGTGCTCCGTTTTCATTTCCACTTAAATAGATAGGAATCGGGTGTCTCATTGTTTATTAAATTTTTTATTGCGTATACAGCTCTCTCTCTCTCCATCTACCTACCTATCTCTCTCACTCTCACTCTCTCACGGAGAATGATTCACATTAAAAGTCGGTTATCATGCGGACGTGGTTTGAGACAGACCCACGTTGGTTAGTTGTTGGAGTTCGTTTTTGTTGCCTAAGGGTAGACGCACACCGGTTAGTCAAGGCAAGACAAGACAGGTTTAGACGAAACAACTTTAGACGAAATTAGACAAGACACCTTTAGTCATATGGTAGTAACTGACACCAGTTAGTGGTGAACAAGATGTCACAGTAAAGTTGCTGTGGGTGCACTTACCATTTGGGAGTGGCTATGTAAGCAAGAAATAGGAAATAGGAGATATTGGGTTCATCCAGGTTATAGGAGGCGGGTAGACAAATATACATAGAAATCCGCTCCTTCAATTTTGGATTGTATTGAAATAAGAAATGTAGTATATTTTTTGGGGGGAGGGGGGCTTTGCCGTGCCTTTCAGAAACCACGAGTCCGCCGGCAGTCCTGTGCTCGCTCTGACGTCTTTAAGTAACTATGAGGAGATGGTCTAAGACGTTTTTTAGAAATGCCGGAACAATTAACATAAGTTATGCAACGTGTTTGTCACATGTTGTCAGTACCAAATAAGCATCAGTATAGCAAACATTGTGCTATACGTAAAGAGCGGAAGTGTAGGGTTGTATAGGGATGTATAGGCCTACTGTGAAAACCGTACTAACTCCGCGTGGTATTTGATTCAGCGGTGATCTGGTAACCGCATAGGTTACTTAGTTTAGGCGTGTTTTCTGGGCTGACATTTCTGCGTCGTTCGTTCTTAGCGAATTTATTAGCCCACCGTGTTATCTGTAGTAACACCTGTCGTGATAATTACAGTTTCGGTTAATCGTTAACGGTTTCGAATAATTTATGTCTGAAAAAATCGATACTCTAATATCCTCCGATGTGTCTTCCCCTCCTTCGTTCTCCCCTCCCCACGTCTTCCTTTAGCCATACAAATGGGTAGTTCTGTTTTTGTTTTTGAACGCTTTTATTCTCAGCATTAATTCGCTCGTGGACAACTACGCTCCGCATCTCCCGGGGGAAGTAGATTCCCCGTACCAAGTGTCAACAATCTCTTTGAGAGTGGATGAACGGGTCTGGGATAAGATAGCCATTGTCTTTCGGGTTAAAAATTGCCCCAAAATGCGGAAGAACCAAAATTTGGTCAACGGCATTATCGTGCAGAAGATAGCGGGAGCCCTTTGCATTAAAGATTGGATATCCCCAGGAATGTCAATACGACTGTGTGAAACGTAAAATGCTCCGAGATTTCAGTTCCCGCATTCGGAGGAAAAATCGAAGTTCGAAGAGGTGTTGGAAGAAGGCTAGCATCCTGTTAAAACATTGTAGACTCGTCTTCAACGTCGAAAAAATGTTTTGTGTTGCGGAGTCTAAAACCAACCCAGTTATCTTCTGGCAGCCATTGGGCTCGACCCAGATCCTGCAACCAAGCTACGTGTGCAAAGACACCCCGCTACTACAATGCAATGCGCAGTGCAATCCAAAAGACGGTTAGTCAACGAGCAGTCTATGATTCCATTCAGGTAGCGTGGTAGTGGTCAGTGATCGAATGCCTAGAACGCTACTGAATGTAGATATTTGTCTAAATTTGCTCAAACAAAAACGAAAACGATATTTAGGTTTATGTAGAAGCTTGTCGGAAAAATGTATTTACACATGTTTAATGGTCTTAAATTAATCTTGGGACATTTTGTGTATCGCCCTCTTTTTTAAAGAAACTTTTTAATATAAACAGGTTCTTGTCAGATGAAGATTATGGTTTTGTGTTCCTCGAAATTTCATCGCTAGGCACAGTGTTAAGTACTATTCGGATATTTTACGCCATGTGTATGAAGCCATTTATATAAAACGGCCAGATTTACGGAAGAATAATTGATGAAAATTGCATTTACCAGATGTGTTCCATCGCGATGTTTCCTCCTCCCGATAGTGATAATTTCCACGAAAGGACAACGTTTCGCAACCGTTGTTGAAGACGTAAAACGAAAATCGCTAAGCGAGCTCAAGGCTGTTACCAAAAAGTGCAGGCTTGAAGTATTTTTTGAATAGGCCTACTGCAAACCGGCTGGCTTAATCGTGTTGCATTCGACTGAGGCTGCTTTGAAGGGGACAGTATAAGTGGCGGTGAATGAAGGCATACTTTTTAAAACAAACAAGAACTGCATCAACTTACCTTGTACTGTACATGCCACTACCATGTAGAGACGTGAATTACGTAATATTCGCCTTTTTGAAAAGTGTAGTTTGTACGTAGGCCGGACCTCTGGTGTGTTTTGTGATCCGTCCGCTAGAGTTTCGCTACGGCAAATAAATGCTTTCGTTTAGTGTTGTTGTTGTTGCCAGACAAAACGCGTAACGGTAAAAACAAGGCGGGCTCCGTGGGAAGGCGGTAATGAAGCGGCCGGGCCGAGGTGTGTTTTGTCGCGCAGAGCAGGGGAAGGCGCGCACGTCTTGTAGGCCGCAGATTAATTGTTTATTAAGTCTGGCTTAAGTTCAGTTTTACGCTAATCGTAGAAACGTTCTCGGTACGCGGTACAGTGGCTTCATGCCAGCCACCGTGTCTTCAGTAATCTCTCTCTCTCTCTCTCTCTCTCTCTCTCTCTCTCTCTCTCTCTCTCTCTCTCTCTCTCTCTCTCTCTCTCCCTCCCTCCCCTGTGGTTTATCTCACCGCAGACTTTATCAGCGAGTGCAGTTCTTACTAGTCTGACCGCCTCTCTACCTTTTCGTTCTCCCACCTCAATACCGAAAGTCAAACAATTTACATCGTAGAAAACCTTGGTATAAGAATCGCAAACGCTACAGGGTAATCATCGGAAAGACACAAGTGTATCACCTACTCTTTTTAACGTTTATCTTGACGATCTAGTAAGGAAATGGAAACATCTAGAAAACCCTCGTATTAAGATATGACGAGACTGATATTTGAAAGTGCTATTGCTTGCTGACGACTTGCTTGTAATTGAAAATACAGAATCTGCTTTACAAAAATCTGGTTTTAAGCTTCGTCAGATTTGCAAACAATACAATATGAAAATCACCACTAAAAAAAAACAAAGGTTCCGGCATTTCGAGGCAAAGTACAAATAAGAAAAAAATAATCATTAATGATCAAATTGTAGAACAGGCGAGCCATTTTAAGTATTTGGGAAATTATATTGGGTGTGATAAGAATCTTGATGTTAAGATAGGTATGTTCCAGACGATCTGTGGGACAGTCAGCCGTACTTTTAGAAACAAGGTTCGTCGAGGCACAAAATCGAAGTTTCACAAAGTTATGGCGGTCCCTGTGCTGTCCTATGAGTGTGAATTATGAACGACAACCATGAAACGAGAAAGTAAATACAGTGCTCTGAAATGGCGTTCTTAAGAGGAGTTAAAAGGTGTTCTAAACTGGACCGTATAAAGATTGAGGTCATAAGAGAAGTACAAGTTTTTAACTTGAATGAAAGACTAAAAGATTATAAACAACGGTGGAAAGAATGCCACATTCAAGACTATCAAAATGAGCCTTGAAACATAAACCTATAGGACACAGGTGTGTGGGTAGACCCAGGAAGAGATGGCTGGAGGATCTTTGAAGGCGGAACAGGCAGCACCTTGCCTATGTAGTGATGTGAAGATGATGGCACACGGAAATAGTAAACATATTTCTGTATAGTAATTAATAATAAATTAACAAATTTACAATTATATCAAACTCGTGTACAACCACGCATTTAACGCCAATAAGAAAACTGAAAAGCCAGAAAAAATGCAATCTGGACAGTAGTTCTATTACTTCAGTTCAGTTGCACTGAGAAAGAGTAGGCCTACGTAACCTATTTTCGGAAAAGGGATGGGAAACTAAACCAAAATAAGTTCTTGATAAACAGTTTATTAAATTTTTCCAATACTCTTATATGGTATGCATTCAGTTGTCGAGAGTCGGTACTTTTGTAAACGGTATATTTATAAAATTTCTGCATTTATTCAGCCTTAAGATTCAAGCAGGGATTTGAGCGACTTTAGTGCTTAAAAATTTTGTTACCTACCCGACCCTCGGGACGTGATTTTGGAAGTCCGTCTACTTTGTTTGCTGAGTTTGTATATACCTTATGGATTCTCCTGGTGGTATTTGTACTCGTACAAAACTAACATTTTACGTAAACGGGGAGGGAACGGTTGGAATAATGTGCGTGGCATGTAATGCTGTGTGGATTAGAACGGTGGACATTATGATACGTGGACAGCAGAAACCGTACTGAGAGGTGTGCCGCTAAATTCGTAGTAAAGATGGCAGGCGAGATTCTTGCTGTACAAAGTCGGATGATGTAGACGCATTTTAAGTTGCGCTTTCTAAGTAAACAGAATGCCGATTTGCCACGACTGGCTGCAGATATCTGGTTTTCTTGATGGAGAGAAAAAGGGGAAGAGAGAGAGAGAGAGAGAGAAGAGAAACATCAGACAGATGACTCCATTTACAAGAGATTGGCATAAACTGTTTCTTGTTTCTTTACAAAACTTGGTATATCAAGTACTAAACCCTTTTTTTCTACAGGCTAAGTAGGTAAACAGAGTTCGTTAATGACATAAAATAGGTTAAACTACTTAACTTTGATTAAGGCATACTCGACCATTTCTTTCAAAAGGGTAATGCATTTTTACTCTTTTTGTTACCAAGGCACGCTTTGCTTACCCTTTGTTTTCAAAAACTAATGATTCCAAAGCTGGACTCATTTTACTACATATTGGTTAAGAATCTGCTAATAGACCAAAACGTTCTCGAGTTGTGGATAACTTATCTTACTGAGCTGGACTGTACTCGAAGTTCTGTGAACCTGTTTTGTGTCTCGGACCACTGATAACAATAGCTGCTTTATAATTTGATAAAAGATTCAGCTTATCAGGCTTAACATAAGAGTTATGTTATTACTATCACCGGATAATCGATGTCCGTTTTATACGAGGGGCTCTGGTTCATAGCACATGGGACAATCCTAACTTTTGACGATTGAATATTGTAGGGGACGTCGAAAGGAAGAGAACAGTATGTGTACCGTAGTTGTAGGGATACCCGTGTACTTATTGCGCTCGAAAGCAATTTTATCACTGGATAATTGAGGACCATTTTATACGTGGTTATAAAATAACCATTTTATACATTATAACATAACATCAAAATCACTATAATTACCTGGTGGTACCAGTTAATAATGACGGCGTTAATATTTAATTTTCACGTCAGTGAAAAATTGAAAGTTATTCCTGATGTGTTCGGTTCGTTTAACACGGTGAAAAACGAAACGAGAAGCCCGGGCGGCGTTAGATAGACGTCTCTAGCGATGAATGTCGTACGCTGGGAAACTCGACAGTACTTTTATTTAACAGTCTGGTGAGTTATTGACGGGACGGTGGCAGCAGTCGTCGATAATTAGTGTCGGCGCATAATCAGTTCAGTGGTGCGGTTCAGAGGTTCGTTCCAGAGGTTCGCTAGCTGCCGAGTCACTGGTTCGCGATACCTTGCACGTGGTTACTGAGACGGATGCTCTGGCGATATTGTCCGATCTACTGAGAATTTACACGTAGATGTTAGACTTAATTAACATAAGGGCGTTGTAACATCTACTGTACAACCGGAAGTAAAAAAAAAAGGTTCATACATTGTCGGAGCCCAAAATGAACATTAAGGAATTAATAACATTGTTTCGAAAGTGAATAGTTTGTTAGACATTCTGATTTTCACGCGTTTCTTCCAGAATCAGCCCTGTATTGCCTATGACGAGCTACGCTGTACTTTTATGGTTTTTGTAATGAGAGTTGTACTCCATTGTCTTTTCTCGTGCAAATAATAGACTGTACCTTGTGTGTCGGCCGTACCGAGCTGTTTATGAATATACCCAGTAATTTGGGCGTGTGGTTAGATCGTCGTGGCTCAACTCGTGAAATCAGGCGTCGTTTTCACGAACACGAAAGCTGAATCGACGTACACCAGTTCGGCCGGTGTCTCTCTACTCATGGGGGCAAAGATTCAGTTCGATGTTGTTATGTTATAACCATGAACACATTTGACGTAAGACTGGAGCGTTGCAAAAATTACGTTAAAATCATGATGTGTTCATCCCAAAAATTATTTAAATACGTAATCGTAGGCTATCTGGCTGTCTTATTGGTGTTATTACAATTTAAAGCTTACTGTGTTACGACAGCGTATTCTTTTTGGTTTGTAGTTCGCGCATTGTTTCATAAGTACTTTCACCTTTCAATTTATTCAAGTACCCGATTACATTGCAATGAGATAAATTCTACCAATTATGATAGACGGGGTGCAGACGATTATGCACTGTTAACTCCAGTTCATTAAATGCAGTAATAAAATTTTCCGAAATTTCGTCAGCGTGCGAGTTCTCGGTTGTAGATTTCAATGTGCACGTTGTACAGTGTTGCGCTGTATGCGTATTTAAGTGTCATTGAAATGTCTTGTCAACGACTACACCAAAAGTCGCAAAAGGACAATAAAAGGCGTTCATATTTCCTTCACTCGTATATTTGAGTGATCGGAATCGTCTAGCGAAACACTTTGACAACTAACTGCAGTTTATTATTGCTTCGATGATGGTACGGAAGGTGATCTACAGTGGAGTAAATTATTGAACGCCAAAGGCGATACGAGTTTTTTTTTACACTTCTATAAACCAATCGTAGCCTACGGTATGGCGCAAGGCGGAAGAGGCAACCAATTGTGCCTAGGGTAAATAGAGAGAATCGCTACCTTGCGATGAAGAGGGATCTTCAAAAGCTAAGGGAGTAAACCCTGACAGAAAATCAGGGTAGACCAGGCTGTAAGCTGTAGTGAAAGCAGCTGGTCTAGGGGACGTAAACCCTAAATAAAAATGACCTGGCGCTCCAGATTGGGGGTTGGGCGAAGGGCCAACAACCCCTCCCCGTAAAACCAATATGTTCAGGAACCAATAATCATGCCTTGGAATATGTTGATACTTTACTTAAAACGATGGACATCGATCACATGGATACGTTTATTTAAAACGATGGACATCGATCACCAAGGTCAGGGAGAAATGAAGGCGGATGATTATGGAGGCTAAGGTTCGACTCCGAACTGTGACGCCATAGTAGAAGAAGAAAACAATCGTACTCGTATTAAAATAATTCTCTTGATATGCAATTGTCTGATACACATTTTTTCCCTTTCTATGATGCGGTCAGCTAAAGCATTCCTTAGCACGATTTTTTTTTTTAATACGGGTGAAATTGTAGTTAAAAGGGAAGGTATATTACCTTAAATAAATATTTCGTAATACTTCCGTTGTAACGTACATTACAACGATGGATGTTTGTAAAAGTACGTACACCTAACTTTACTCATAAGCGTTACCATTTTGAACAAAATCGTTAGGCGCTTATGAGGATGAGGAGTTGGTGTTACTGTGAGGTGTGTTACGCATCGAGGAAAAATATTATCTGGTAGACCCGTGGAACGCATAGGCTGAGAACCTGTGACCCAATGACGTACCTAGAAAATGCTCCTGGGGGGGGGGGATGAGACTGGCTTGAAGATTGGACCCCCAATTTTTCTCAGGACAAATGAGATATTCAAGATTCTTCCCATATAAATTATTAATACATTTACACACCTGATTTTAACACACGCAACTGTTTTAGAAATTGGCCAACATTAAGTGATTATGGAATTTCAGTGAAATTTTTAATAGCTTTGGGTGGGCAATTGACCCCTCCCCTCTCGTAGTTACGCTACTGCTGTGACCTATAGCCATAATATGGACGTAGTCTGTAGAGTTCATAAATAATATTATTTTAATTATAAAACATGGTAATTCGATAGACAAAAAAATGTTATTTGTTTTTACTTCTATCTACCTACTCACTTTCGACAGTAGACTGGTATCAAAGCAAATTTAGAAGACGGGTCAGAACATTATCACCTCTCCATTTTCAAAACTCTTTGTTGGTGTCAGTACAAGTTCGGTCTTATTCTGTTTGCTAGCGTTATCATCCAGAGCGAGATAATTGTTTTACGTCGCCTTTGTGTAAATAAATTCTAACGTTAATCGCTCCACTACCGACTAATTGGAATGTCAAGATAAAATCGTACGTATTAAAATTAAAGGTCACTCAAGTTACGTAATTAATTTTTCAGCAAATAGACTACACGTTTGAGATAGCTGATAATAGTAATAATTGTTAATTTCACGATGTTTCGAACGAGGAAAGTTTTAATTGTGTCGTGGTCTCAGCGCACGTATGGCTAACCGGGACACTACTTACAAGAGAAGCAAGCATTTGTGTGTATATCGCAGAAATAGTACGGTCATAGTTTAGGGGTTTTGTTGGGTTTTCTAAGCTAAAAATGTGTGAAATTTCCTGCTTAGATGACGAGTGTTCCAGTCAGTAGAATGATAACGTTGTTTACGTAAATAGTATGTTAAATATATTCACCTGAGCTAACACACGCGCGCGTTCATACCTGATTTTGTGTTGTGTTTGTCTGTATGTGTGTTTGCGTGTGCGTGTTTTAATGTCATACGTAGCATAGGGGCATGTGTTTCTTGTTAAGGCATAACAAATATGAGACTAATATTTATGGAACATAATGTTTTGTTTTAATCGAAAAAGAAGTTGAAGAAACAGAAAAAAGAAAGATAAAACTGAGGAACATTCGCGAGATAAAGAATAGAATTGCACGGAAGAAAAGAAGCAATAATGAATTATGTGTGGAATGTGAAGAATTTCTGGGAACAAACGATTGAAATCTACGTTCTGAAAGATTCTATGGTCTGAATGAATGTGGAGAGCTTAACGAAAAGAATATTTAATTATCTTGAAAAAAAACCCGCTCTAGTTGGAAATTCTTGGTTCTCATAGAAGTCAAAAACAAATCCAACAGAAATGAACATCCCGGAAATTTCAAATAAGGGATACTTTTAGGAGGAAGGAGGAAGGAATTTAAGGGTATTCAGGAAAAAGATAAAACAAGCAAGACAGAAAACTATTTGGACAGGAAAAATGCAAGAAAGAACATAGTGAAAGGATGAAAGTACATTTAAGAACAAAAAGGCGAAAAAAGAGGGACCATTGTGAAGAGTTATTTCACGGGGTCAGTATCTGGCCAAGATTGAAAAAATAATAAATTTGTGTAAGATATAAACGGTTCGTTACAATGGACTAAGTTTTTATTACAATTATGTATAGGGCTACAGTATTTTGAAAAGATATACATGTTTTTCATTGCTGTACAGTTATCAATTGTGAGTATACTAAAATAAATAGTTTTTATTTTTATCCACGCAGTTTAAGTAAGTGATATCCATATTATAAGGTCTGCTTGGCAGTATTTTGAATAAGATATACATGTTTTTCATTGCTGTACAGCTGTACAGTTATCAATTTTTTGTGAATATATTAAAATAAATACTGTAGTTTTTATTTTTATCCACGCAGTTTAAGTGAGTGATATCCATATTATAAGGTCTGCTTGGCAGTATTTTGAATAAGATATACATGTTTTTCATTGCTGTACAGTTATCAATTTTTTGTGAATATACTAAAATAAATACTGTAGTTTTTATTTTTATCCACACAGTTTAAGTGAGTGTTATCCATATTATAAGGTCTGCTTGGCAGTATTTTGAATAAGATATACATGTTTTTCATTGCTGTACAGCTGTACAGTTATCAATTTTTTGTGAATATACTAAAATAAATAGTTTTTATTTTTATCCACGCAGTTTAAGTGAGTGATATCCATATTATAAGGTCTGCTTGGTACATACAGTTACAACGGTCTGTCAATATAACGGACACCTCAGAGCCCCTATTAGTCCGTTATAACGGGGGATTACTAAAATCGCATTTAATATTGAGTAATTAACTGGTCTGTAATTCTTGCTATCTAACCGAGTCACTGAAGAATGTGCATGCACGCACCAAGCAGACATACGGCTAGGCGTATAAATCCTACAAATTAAATTTTATGAAGCCGAGTGAGAACAGTTTTTGTTATATGGTCGTATGGTTTAACATTTGCTGAAGTCGCTAAATAGCACCCTGTCGTATTTTTTTCTGGAAGTTTAAGGTGCTGCATCTCTGACAAATACGCGATATAATTTGTCTGGCCACGTATAGATCAGTTTGTACGAGTGAAGTAGCTGTCGCTGATGAATATCCGTTTTTCATGGTTTTATTCGTTAAAGGAAATTCATTCATACCCATCATTACTGATTTTCTACCAATTTCGTTTAACATTTTATTTAATAAATTTTGTCCTTGAGTTTACTTGTACACGGTTAGTTAGAACAGATGGGTTTTGTAATCGCTTCACAGTGGTGTTTTGATTAGTATATTCCACCACACAGTTTTCTATGGGCCATTTATTTAGCATTTTACCTCTTACCGTTCGCGAAGATGTGATACTCTTGTTTTATTGTTTTACACTTAATTGGCATTTTGTGATCGTGTTACTTTGTTATCGACTGACATTGCTGTTTCGGAAAAAATTCTAGGAAAAAAATTGCGCACGCTATGTTGTGTAATGGAAGATAATACTTGATCACGAAAAACGATTGGCAGAAAACTTAGTATTTGACAGAGCATTAAGTGAATGCTGACGTAATGAGTTTTTGTACGTGTGGAGTTAAAATGTTTCAATAGAAGCAACGGAATACATAAGGTACACAAAATCAAGTAGGTATAGTCTTTTTTTTGTTTTCCTATTAAATTCCTTTGAACTTTTTAAATGGAGGGGTATAATATTGCTCTCATATGAATAACGTTATTATGACCTTTGGCATATGCCAACTGGTTCTGACTGAATCATAATCGCTTTTGTATGTCAGCAATTATTTGACGATATTAAACGGTAAGTAAAGTCTGAAACGTACTTGATAGCAGATTCTACATCAAATTCAGCGGTTTTCCTAATTCAAATGTCACCATTATCAACATTATCTTCATCAGTTTTCCACTTCCACAACGTTCGTGAGACAATCATACGACCTGTGAATTTAATCTTCGTGGATTTGATTTTTTATAGTAACTGCCATTTCTCCAAATAGCTTTAACTTTTTTCTCTCTCTTCGAACTAGTTTTTGTCTTTCTATATCATGCTCCACGTTCTGCTGTTTGGGCGGCAGTCTTGGAGGAATCTGTTCCAGCATCTCTCATAGCTTTTTTTAAGGCAAGAATGAAGAAGAGGTAAACAAGAGCATCGCCTTGGAGGACTCCATTTCCATAGTCAGAATCTCTTGATAAGTCATTCTGGATCCTCACCATGCCTTTCACTGTCAGCGTTCTCATCCTACACAATCTTATTAATTTCTTCGGTATGACTTGTTCTTCAAGATCTGTATAAAGTTCTTGTCTATCAATACAATCGTATGCATTTTTGAAATCTATGGAGAGGTGATGGGTTTGTAGCTTATGTTCCCTACCTTTCTCCAGAATTTGTCTGAGTGTGAAAACTTGGTTTGTTGTCGCTTTCCCTCTTCTAAATCCCCACTGATATCGACCAATCGCCTGATCAGCATGTGGAAGCAATTTTTGGTACAATATATGGGACATTATTGTATATGCCACAAGGGAGAAGAGAAATGCCTCTGTAATTGTTACAGTCTAGTTGAACCCCCTTTTTATAAACCGGACATCTCTGAAGTGACTTTGGAAAATCTTCCCTTAGTTTTGTGTTGCCTATTCTTTTATCAGTTCTTGTGAAATCTGCTTTCTTCAGTAACTTTACTTCCTACCCCACGTGACTGTCGTAGCAGTTAGATATCTGTGTTATCTATCATAATGAATATGTAACCACCTAAAAATGAATTCTTAACGAGATTTAATGTCAAGCGACACGTAGAACCTGGGCCATAAAACTTCCGTTGAACGATGAACGATTCCGACCGTTGAACGATTTTCTCCAATTTTAAAATCTCCGGCATGTGGAAGTATTTTGCTACCGGGGCTGAGAGAGGGGGAGAGAGAGAGAGCTCAAATAAAAAATGCAAAATGTAACACAGTATATAGCTAAAGTAAACGATTTTTTTTAATTCAAAATACGTATACGCGAATAATTAATTCAGAAATTTCGGCCCATTTTAGAATATTTTCACCTGATCAGTTTTGAAATTTATAGTTATCTGACCGGAAACTATAGTTAAAAGTTTGCATGTTCCGGAAAATTCCAGCCAAAAGAAAGGTGGCACTCACTTTTCATATTATGCAAATATTTACTCGTTTCTACAATCGTTTTTAAATTAGGTAAGGGAATAAGCAGCAAGTCATCGCCGTTAGCTAAGATAATAAGCAGTAAGCCATCTCCATTTGAATGTATTTTTCAAACGACCACGGTCCTTTAGCTTCGAAATTAGGCCCGTATTGCGGGGAATGCATTTTTACAATATGACATAACATTTTTTTTAAGGGAGACAACGAGAGACCATTATTTTTGCGGAAACGGTCAATAATATAATTACACAATCGTATTGAAGCCTCTGGCAACAGTGACGTCGGTCTGTGGGCGTTTAGTCCAATTTTGTGAAGTGAAAGTCATTTATATGACATCCAGTACGCTATACATATACAGATGATATATGTAATAAATATACGCTGTAATGGCATCCATACCTGATGATCGCTAAAACCAGTGACCACTTGCCACATTTTTTGTGTATTTTCCTCATTAGGGGGAAAAAGCTGGTTATGCTCACCATCGTGGATGATGTCTACTACTACCACCACCTCGTTCCATACAGCCCCGTGATCGACGTTAAACAATGGACGAAGCAGGTCCATAAGGGAAAAAGGGTTGGAAGGACCTAGGATTCCGCATTGCGTAATTACAAATTGTTGCTCCTTGAAAAGAGGGGGAGGGCGTGAAACGGGCTCGTGGTTGATTGAACCAGGAACGATCCAGTAGTGATTGTATATTTTCATTCTATGTTAAGATATTTATTTTAGTTGTTATTTATTTTTTACGTTAAAAACATATTTTTTCGCAATATAGGACTTCTGCGTCCTCTTGTGTTGGTTTTGGTCTCGTAAGGCTCGCGCAAAACGCGTTCACATTAACAAGCCAAAGAGAATCACTTTTCTTCTTATTCGTCTAGCGTTAAATCGCGGTAACTACAGTATGCACATCTACGCATCGCCGTCGCAAGTATGGTCATTATGGTCTGTCGTAGCCGTTGGCAGTTGGGTGTGCGGCAGGTGCGGCTTATATTTGTGGTAGTTCTTATTCAGGTCGTGTGCCGGTGTAAACGTTCGGGAACTGTGATCGGTTGACTTTGGGGCCGCCGCTGTTGTAAAGCATTATCACGGGTTTGCGCGACAGTTGCACCCGTATCGTTAAACACAACTACTCACTGTGCATTACGAATGAGGTGTAACTAGTGGCGAAGTGAATCAGATGGAATCGTTTACGTTACTGTCTGGTTGTGTACCTTTCTCCCCCTCCCCCAATGGAGGACCCTGTTTGTTCCATCCGTTTGTGCATAAATAAATGGATTTACTTAAGGGACCAGTTTACGAAAAGTCATTCTATATGTGACCGTTATTTTAATAGAAGTTATTCCGTATACTTCAGAAAATGTTTATGTCATCGTAATACCCAATTACTTCTGCCATTTCTCCACCTTTATTTTTTTTAAGCCAGTATTAAGAATTCTTTGTCTTATTTTTGGAATTACACTGCAGTTGCACCTTTGCAAATTCTGAGCCGTTAACAGGTGCACATCTTTCTCCTTAACAAATTCTTCTACTTTCTTCTCCTCCTCCCCCTACTCACCATCCTTCCCCTCTCCTCCTCCTTCTCCTTCTCCTTCAGGTCTCGAGAAGATTTTTTAATTTGTTTGTCACTTATGGAATATTTTTTAAGTTCTCTTTAATTTTTTTTAAAATGGTATTTCAGTTATGCGGAAAAGTGTATTATTATTCAGTATCGAGCTGGTTCTTGTACTTCTTCAGCACTACAACCCAACTGAGCCTTGGCTTTCAACACCAGTCTTCTCAAATGTCATCTATCCATTGCCCTCTCAGTGTAACATCCAGCTCTTCAGGCACATCATGCAACCATCTTATCCTAGGTCGGCCCCTCTTTCTGCTTTTATAGACTTGCGCCCTCAGGATTTTCTTTCGCACACGCTGATCGTCCATCCGCTCTAAGTGACTTAGCCATTGTATTCGTTGAGCCTTTACGAAACTTACAACGTCCTCATGCATCGATAGCTCTTGTATCTCAGGTTTTTTTTTTTTTTTACATTCATCGTGTTCTTTAACCGGCCCACAAACACGTCTTACAATCTTTCTTAGTGTTTCTTGTTTCTGCCGTTGCTCTACCGTTTTTTTTATGTCAGTAGTAAGAATTCTGTCTTATTTTAGGAATTACAGTACAGTTGCACATTTACAAAACCTGAGCTGTTAACAAATGCACATCTTTCTTGTTAACAAATTGACTCTACATAATGATTTCTTGTGTTGCGTGAACAAAAGGAAGTCTCATGGGGCGACGTCAGCACCATAAGGTTGATGTAGTAGTACCCACCCACCATTAATTGTTTCAGTTGCTGATTGAACGGTGTGCGATCGAGGATTATTCTGAAGGAGGAGCGCTCACTTTCTCTTTATTGAGAAAAATCACGGTGTCCGGTTTTTATACGTATTACGAACTAAGTAAGTGAATTTCACTTAATTCGTTTTTCCTTACCAGTATCTGTTCTCATTTTTGAATGATGATTATTCCGTCTGTTGAGACTTGAGAAAATGGAAACTTTTTAAATATAAAAGATGCAACTCACCTCGTTCCATATAGCCCCCTGATCGACGTTAACTAATGGGCGTAGCAGGTCCATAAGGAAAGACCCGTTGGAAGGATGTAGGGATTTCCTGTATTGCGTAATTACAAATAGTTATTGATTCGGGGGGGGGGGGGGGGGATCGGGGTCCTGGTCGATTAAATTGCAAAGATCCTGGTGAGATGTTTAAACAATCACTTTGTTCTGCTGTTTCGATGGTTGAATTGTGAATGACCCCCGCATGCTGGAGGCGTTCGGTAGGGAGTGCTAGTCGATCAATGTACTCGATAATCGAGGTAGACTACGTAAAAATTTACGTGACCCAAAATGCCGACGGTTTTTGTTCAGTGACGCACAGCCGACTTTATTTTCAATTATGTGACTGTAGTATTGACTGTTGATTGTACACTAACGTTCAAAAATATCTGGCACATTCCAAAAAAGCATCAATGTTTCTGCTGATAGGTGGGTCTTCAGTTTTTCAAGACCGGAGACGCTTTGATACCGTGCTTCCCCACTTAGATTCTGGCTTATGCTGAGTGAACCAGTCATTATTCTTTCAGAAGAAAATGATTTTAAAAACTGAAACTAGAAATCTTATCACTGAACGTTGTTCTTAAAAAATTTCTCTTTCCAAGGGGTCTTACCGTTGTCGAATGGTTGACGTGTTTTAAAATGGTTTCAACGATTGTTTTAAGTTGTAAATGCACGAATTTAAAAGAGAACATTCTTCTTATTTAGCATTCGTGTAAGCACTTATGTATGTACTTTTTCTAGTTTTGTATTGCGTCTGCAGCTTCGTGTATTTCTTCTAATGCGAATTACGTTTAGTCTGTTGTAAAAGCGACTTGCGTTTCCACTAGACATCCAATGAGTTAGCGTTCGTACGTTTGACGGGTTCGTTTAGAGAATGTTTTCGATATTTAATGATTGCACCTATACTTTGGCAACGATTTTTGGGTTATATTTTGTGTATTTTGAGATTTAAATTTTGTTTCTCACGGAACCCCTATATTACATGGTGGTAATATTACACCTTAATAGGTGTAAATATTACAGGTAGTGATGGATCCACGGGAATGAAATCAAGAATCTCCCCCCTACCCCTAAAGCGTTAAAAAATATTTTTATAATTCTATTGAGGGAAATTTGTTTTATTTTGGTCTTGCATGCTTAGCTTTGTTTTTAAAATATTCAGGAATTCCAAAGTATATTTTTTTAAGAACGTATTTTGAAAGAAACAACATTATTTTCTGCGTCTCGAATTCGCTCTCCCCTCCTACACATCTCCAAAATATGTCTCTGAACCCGGTTCTGGTATAGGGCGCTTTTTCCTTTTATAGTTAAACAAATTTAAACATAAAACAGATAAATGAATAAACTTTCGTGTAACGGAGAACCTATTGTTGCTAACATCTGGGATCTGTAGACGCGGATTGTTCTCAGGTGCCAGCGGCGCCGAGACAAATGGTTTAGTCAGGCAGCAAGCGACTGAGAAAAAGTCAAAAGTGAATCAGATTTGGGCAAGGTAGTACCGGAAAGTCGGATAGTTACAGAGATAGATAAGAGAAATACATCCCATTGGACTAAATGTTCTTTGATAAGCAAATCGCTATCGGCTTTTATTGTTTGTGGTAGCGTATGGATTGCGTTACAGAGATTATGTACTGAGTGAAGCAACAATAAATATTTCCGTATATTTACGTATACTCACAGAATTGCAAAGATGGCTAAATCAAGTATCAAGGCAATTTACGGCTCGCAACTTATTGAGACTAAAAATTATTCAGAAACACCACAAATTTCACCAATATTATAGGCCTACTGGAGCTGAGAAGTAATTGAAATATGTAAAAGTGTAACTAGTGGGAATGACTTAAGTTATATAAAATCTATTAAGTGGAAATTATACATTAGAAAAATTAAAAGATCGTTTTGAAATAATATTTATTGCGAACGTCGCGGCTTATACCCTGTAGTTTATTTTTATTTTTCAAATAATTAAATTCAAGCCAATTTTTCATAATACTGTGAATTAGATGTTTTATTAATTTTTACCTTGCGCACGATTATTAATTATAGAAATAATTGAAAGCTGTAAATATTTAATTAAAATATTAATAGAAATAAAAACATCAATACGTATGATAATTGTTAAAATCAGTTTTAGTAGTTTTTTTTTAATTTTTAACTAGATTAAGGTATTAGTAGCTGGTGTAGTGTACATGCCTCGTGAAGATTTTCGCCTCAAGCGAACATACTCTAAAGGTCCTTGGACACACGCGTTTTCGTTGGGCAGATGCAGTCAAAATCGGAAGTACGGCCAACGTTCGACGAAAAGGGACATACAGGATCATGGGACACAACGCGTGTGTGGGATCTTTTCGTGTCCGTTCGGCTAACTGTGGGGCAATATTACGAAACGCTATGTTGGCCAAACCTGCTTATACTATCATGCATGACCAAAATCAATAAGCGTGAAAGTTTTCAACACCTCCATTAAATAAAATTCTATCTAAATTTGTAATTTGTAAATAAATTAATGTGTCTGTGAGTAAATATCAGTAATATTATTAGTAACAAATGCCATCGAAACGTATTTACTCTACTGATCCTATTGTTTTCTTTTGTTGCAGGTATGAATTCTTTTTAGCTGTCGTCGCTCTTAACTTGAAAGGTAAATCGTTATGAATATAGATCCTTCATAGAAATAGGTTACCAGATGATATCCGTTTCGTCATTAAAATCTATTAAAATTGTTCCCTCCTCTGAGGGACATATAAGTGTACAAAATATCTTCCTCTTTCTGTGAGTGAACAATATTTTCAGTAATATGGTACTGACTGGACATTTATTGCACAAGTTCACTTATTACTGCATGTCAGCGTAATCCTATTGAATTTACAAAACCAGTTTTTTCGTTATAACACGAGTGAATCACGAAAAGCTAATTAATCTTAATAGGTTTGTCATCATCGTCTCCAAGGATTAGGCTCCAACGCGCGTCCCAAACAACGCCGTCCTCTTGCAATATAATGCAGCTCCCGCCTCGCTATGTTACTTGATCATTACCACTGTAGGTCGGGATCCGTTTCTGTCTATATTCTTGTATTTTATTACAAACATTATATATACTCAGTTCAGCCGTGATATCTACATTCTTCTGATCGATAAGATTATACCCACCGACAGCTCACAGAAATTTCATTTCAGCGGCCTGTTTCCGTTGGTAGTCCATAGTTAAAACTCACGTTTCACACCCATAGAGAAAAGGAGGTACTGGCATCGCTTTATAAATCTTAATGGATCTCTGCGAGTTTTATTTTTTTAGAGCGCTTGTAATTATGCCACACATACTATTAATATTTTGAAATGGATGTTTTCTTTTACAAGTGATAATTAACGTCAAAATTTATCCCAAACAGCATATATTATTAAAAACATCTATTTACTTCATTTATAATCAGACATTATTTTCCCTCTCCTGTCAACACATTTTTCCTGAAAAGCAAGTAACTTGGTTTACTCGGTTAAAATCGTCAGATTGTTCTGCCTAATAATGTTTTGTCCAAATGGTGAACAAAACTGTTCTTAAAAAACAAACATGTCAATAAAAGTTATTCCTCTCTCCTCGTCATTATTATTATTATTATTATTATTATGATTATTATTATTGTTGCTTTTGTATCTATTAATGTTTTCAGGCGTAGATTGAAGGTAATGAGAACGTAGTTTGCACAGAACTGTGCTTTCAGTTGCATTCTGTGTCATAACAACAAACAGTAGAAGACAGTGTTGACATTTTATGGCAATTTAAAGTGAGAGATTGTAATTATAAACGTCTACTTTCCTGTCTGACCTTTTGCATCTTTTATTCGAAGGAAAGCAGGCATATTCTCCTATTCGTATTTTTGGTTTTGCATGGTTTCTTGTATGCAAAGCCACTGCAAAACTGAGTTAGAAATCCATCGGGGAGATGCCTCACCACTATAACTGCGTTCGAATCCACGCTTCGTTGGGCTACAGTTACGAGGGTAAGTCAATGAGTATCCACAATTTTGTTATAATCGTCTGTAGGTTGGCAGTACCACTTTGTCCTCTTGTGCGCCAACAGATGGTGCCGTTGTCTCCGCTTGTGGACTATTAGACCATCCGTCGCGTCAGTCAGCTGTGGATTGTTGCACGATAAATATGGCTGCTCCTCCCCCAGTTTGCAGCAACGAAGAACAGCATGCAGTGACCTGGTTTTTGTTGTCTGAAGGTGTATCGGGAGCCGAAATCCGTAGAAGACTTTCAAAACAATACGGGGATAATGTTTTACCACAGCGAAGTGTTTATGAATGGGTCGAAGAATTAAAAAACTGTCGGACAAGCGTCAAGGACGAAGAATGATAAGGACACCCAACCTCTTCCACTACTGATGCCATCATTCAGGTCAACCGAAGAGTGACTATCGATGAAGTGGCGTACCACCTGCAAAGTAGTCATGGTTCTGCATATGAAATTATCCACAACAGGCTTGGCTTCATAAAGTCTGTACACGATGGGTCCCAAAACAGGTCACTGAAGAGCACAAGCGCAATCGTGTGGCATACTGTCCAAACACCTGAGAAATTGCGTTTTGAGGCGTGGAGCATCCTGCTGCGTTTTGAGGCGTGGAGCATCCTGCATACAGCTCCGATCTCGCCCCATCTGATTACCATCTCTTTGGTCAACTTAAAGTTGCCTTAAGGGGTCGTCGATTCTCCAGAGACCAAGAAGTGAGGGAAGCTGTACATACGTGGCTTGCTGCTCAGCCGAAAACCTTTTTCCTGAGGGGATCAGGAAGCTAGCGCAACGATGGACCAAGTGTACTGAAAAGCAAGGGGACTATGTTGAAAAATGAGCGAACTGTCAGCTTTTTACTGTTGTTATAATAAATTATAAAAATTGACTGCGGATACTTACTAATTTATCCTGGTATAATGGGGTCATATCTCGAGTCAGTCGCTTGTTTCCTGTGTTATTTTAGAATTGTCATAGATTTTGTTATGACTGAACTTTCAGTATTACGTTTATACTACCGACAGTCCAAGTCTATCGGGTGACGAAAATCGCGTCGATTGTGTACGTTCACCAGGTCGTCTCGACCGGTGCGCTGCGCTAATCGAACAACATTAAATAGGCTACTATGTCGACGCCAGCAATGTTCCACAGCAGGTGTTAAGCGTAATAGAGTGCTTGGCGAACAATACGGCGTTAAAAAGCCGGGCCGTACTAACTACTGGTACACTTGTGTGCGCGTAAAACGTTTCAACTCTGTGTGTGTGTTCCAAGGACAAGATTGGCATTATAACGACTGCGTATTAAGTCTCTCTCTCTCTCTCTCTCTCTCTCTCTCTCTCTCTCTCTCTCTCTCTCTCTCTCTCTCTCTCTCTCTCTCTCTCTCTCTCTCTCTCTCTCCCTCCCTCCCTCCCTCCCTCCCTCCCTCCCTCCCTCCCTCCCTCCCTCCCTCCCCCTCTCTCTCTCCCTCCCCCCTCCCTCTCCCCCACCCCTCCCCATCTCCACCCCTCCCCCTCCGTCGCCTTCGTTACCATCTGCTTACTTCAATAGTTCCCTATTATAGTAAAGGTATGTAAGGGTCATGATTCGCGGGCTCCGTGACTCCAAGGATCGCGTCTCATGTATTGTTATTCTTGGATTGTGAGCTTCATGACAGTTTTTGTACCTGTCGTTTCGAACAAAACCGTTCTCATTGTACCCCATGTTGCAAAGGAATTGCTAGAGTGTCAGTCAGTCATGACCAAGTTGAGATAGGGCTAATATATTGGTATAGTAAAAGCAAGTAAAGGCGATTTTCCAGGTACAGGTGCGCACACGGCGTCTGTCCCAAGCCCATGTTTGCCATAAAAGTGATTTCGTGTTAGTCCCTCCGTTCACGTTTCTCTGTTATCGTCTGTTTCAACGTTTCTTTAATTCGGGCGCGTTAAAGTCTATACGGCAGGAAGTGATGTAGCGTGTGACTCTCGAGAGTACTTTTTAAACATTCGGTGATCGTATGTCGTCGTAACTTGACGGATTAAGACTTGCGACCTATTCCGCTTCCAGCTTTGTCGTGTTTACTTCCTGAACTGCTACTTGTCATGTTCCGGACGAGGCCTTTCAGTGTTTCCACCTCGTCCGGAACATGACATGTAGCAGTTCATGTGTAGCCTTCGAGCGATCCGTGGTGACCCACCGTAATGTCAGCCTCGCTAAGCTATTTCTGAATAACCCCGAGTAAGTTTTTTCTTCTCTGTTTAACCTACTCGGATCAGGAAAATCTTTACTCAAGCATGTCTAGCACACTTCTTCGCCCTGTTACCTTTTGCCACCGCAGAGGTTCTCTGCCTCGCGGAGACCTACCGACGCCTTAAGGCGTCTGCCTGCTGTGCCCGAGACGGGTGACATCTGCTGTCCGAATCGCCATCAGAGGCAGCGCTATAAAAGCATCAAATTTGTTTGTTCACAGAATTTCGGCGCCAACTTGCGGATAACCGCGTTTGCGTGTCCCCTCCCAAATTAGGTACCCCGTTCAGAAAGACCAGCAAGCACTGATTTCATCTGGCAGTCATTGGGCACGTCCTGGAAGCTGCTGTCAAGCCACGGGTGCAAAGACGCCCCACTAGTTAAAGCAACACTGGTTATCCCACTGCGTTCTTGGTCCAGGACGCGTATTCGTGTCACCACTTATTCAAACCTAACCCCCGATATATGGCGGCCGTTCTCGACCGCTTGCGGTAGCTGAAGCTCGCCGTGGGATCGTACGTTACCCGTATAATGTATATGGGGTTTTTGTTCCACACCGAGTAGTTTGTTTGGTTGTTGTGGCCTATGGATTTAAATGCCCTAAGGAATTCATGTCGAAAATTTATGTCCGAGTTGAGTACTCGTGTTTGTTACAGTTGCCTGTTGTAATTCGTATGTATTGTATTTCATAGTTTGTTTTCCATGAATGCAATGTGCGCGTAAGTAAGAGACATTGTAAGCGTCAGTAAACCTCATTTAGGTCTTATCGTCTTACGGATAACAATAATCGCTTCTAACGCAAATAGAGCATGACGTTTAAATATTTAAGGGACTTTTGCCGTACGTTTTATATTTTGTATAAAGGACTTTTGTATTATTTATATTGTTTTAATTATTTGGTCGGTTTCACTGACGATCATTATCTTAAGAGGATTAAACCAAAGTTTTTGAAACCTCTGTAGACCCTAATATCGCCAGTGAAACGTGCCTCAGGTTAATTAAAACGATATAAATAAAACAGTCTACTCGCAGAAGTAAATACAATATGATAATACCATAATCGTGCAAGAAACTCGAAGAGTTACTTATAAATAAATGATATATAAAATGATATGTCTTTATTTGTGCGGCCGTGAAAATGATGTGCCCTTTCTTCGGGTTCCAGCACTCGTAGATTTTTTAAAATGTTTTCCTGCGAAGAGTTTCCCGGAACCGTGAAGAGTTTGTTGGGAGATTCGTGTCTGTCATCCTCAGGCTGATCCCTCCACGATGTCCTTTGCTAGAATCATACGTCCTATGAACATATTGTTACGACGTCTCACTGATCGTTATATGGTACAGTGGAAAACAAAATACAAGACGCCAATGAAGTCACTAAAAACAGGTTTAATTACCACAATTAATTATGCGTAATCAACTCGTACAATAATTCCAGTTAGATTTGTCCACACACAATAACACTTCACTTTGAGAAACACTCGATCCGCGCTAAGAAAATTGCTCACGTAACTGAACTGACAGGCCGGCTGTTATGGCTTTATATAGGTCGTGCAGAGGTCCAGTATAGCTTTCGCTATTTACTGCACGCCGGCAAAACGTGTATCTCAAGTGTTCTTAAATACACTAGAAACTACTTGAGAGCGGCCTTGACTGGGGCAACACCTGCCACACTGGACGGGGGAAGAGTGGAGAATGTTCTGTGTTGTTCGACAGGCTTCTCGTTACAATATAAAGAAAGATAGATGGAGAAGGAATGAGATGGTGAGTAGAGAAGGAATGAGAGGGGGGACTGAAGTCATCATAAAAATTAGCTATTGTTAGACAGGTTTGGGACCTTCACGAATGTAGCATTTTTTAAAAGTTCTCTCAGAATTAAGCGCCTCACGGGTTATCATCAGGTTATGATCTAAATCGCCGGTTAATTGCAACAAACGTCTTGTTCCGCACGTGCGGCCCGCCGCATAAATTACAACGTCCCGTTCGCATGCGTCGTCGTCTGCCTGTAATCCTGTGTTGCATATTATGTAAAGACAAATGATGTTATTTGTACTGAATTATACGTGCTGGATATTGATCAATCCGACCGCGTGTAATGTATGCAATGTGTTACATCATCAGCTGACTCGTGTGCCCCCTCCCTTAGCGTCACGCTTGTTAATACAAATTAATTCCGTGATAATTAAATATACCCGTCCGTGTTGCTGCCAGCGTTTCAGCTATTCACGTAGGTGCCAGGTGCAGTGTCCGCGATTATTTGTTGTTGTTTTTGTTGACTTTAATGTATTTCGTAAACGCAGCGGTGTCTTTTGTCGTGCGCCTTTTGAGGGATCACATTTCATCCGAACTAAGACATTTTGTTGATCTTCAGCCATATAACTTAAATTATGTCGTTCACTTACTTTAGTTCATTGTCATTATTACATTGAAACGCAGTCGTCTTATTTCGATTTTGTTTTGTTGGAGAGGGCAAGATTGACTTAAACTTTACAGTTAGGCCTACAGAATGCTCATGAAGAAAAATAAAAAATAAACTCATAAGAAACACACTCGCTCGTAAACGTTCGTGGTTTTCGTTCATAACAACACTGTTTTCCGGTTTAACACACGATTTTTTTCTCTTAAAATCAAACGGTTCCTCCTTTCTGGCATGAGAGGTATCCTCATCCTCATCCTACCATGTGGGATGCCTGAATCGTTGTATGGGTGAATAGGAAGTTTGGTTTTAATAAAAATAAAACGACTAAAAACCGAAAAACGGTGTTGTCAGATGAACCATCTCGCTCGTAAACTTTGGTGGTTTTTGTTAATAATAACAACACTGTTTTTCGGCTGAACACACGCCTTTTTATTACTTTTAATACCAAACGCTTCGCCCATACTCCGATGAGGCATCCTTGGTAGGTCGACTGAGACAGAGCACAAATTAGCTTGTAGCTGACGGGGGGAAGGAACTCAAGGCCTCTGCGTGGGAGCAGCGCCCAGCGCCCGGAGTGACTCCTCCAATGGCTGCATGTATCTAACTCTGCCAAGGGCGTTAGATTTTTCAAGGTAATGTAGTTGGGAATGGAATGTTACTATTGTTTGAGATAGGTGGAGAGGGTCTCAGCAAGTGAGATGCTCAGCCGTTGTTTTGGTGTAGCCTAGTGTCCTGAACCAAGTGGTGACGCGTCCGAGTAACAGCGGAGATACCTCTCGGTTCATTTGAGGACCGGTTGGCCAGCTCTGCTGCCTCCGACGGGGCCCCCTGACCTCTCAGCGGTGGTCTGCCCAAATCAACTCATGTATTCAGGGCGGCCGCCTCGTGAAAAAAGGCTCTTGCACACCTGACATGAGGTAGACCCACCTAGGCCACGAACGGTTAAGACAGCTATTCAGGACAGCTATGTTTAGTAGGTTGCCATGTAGATACTGGCTCCCTCATGAGAGGAGACTTTAGAGGGTCGTCCAGCAGAGTGGGGGTAGCTTTACGATGTGGCACGGGAGACCTTAGTCCCTGGCCAGATCACGTAGGCGTGGGTGGTGGGAATCTGCCGCGCGGAAGAAGAGGGTCACAGAAAGTCGGAAGGAGAAACTCTTGCACCGTTGACAGACGGAGACCCGTCCTGATGGCTTGCTTGCAAACAAACCAGGGCGAGTTGGATAGAATTCGGACGGAACTGTTCTAGCTTTGTACTATCGGAGAGAAGTGGCCACCACGCTGGGGTTGCGTATGTTAGTACTGATCTCAGTAGTAGTATGTATAGAGTTTGATTGATGCGCAATGAGAGGGGACTCCTGCGCGAGATAAGGGGAACGACTTTGGCTTTGACGCCACGGGCTAGTCGGAGTTTGTTTTGGATGTGGTATGTGAAGCTTAGGCGACTATCAATAGTCACTCCCAAGTATTCACCGACTTTTTCCAGGTGATTGGTTTTCCATCTAGTATTAGGGACTGGAATGCGGTTCGTTTGCGCGTATAATGCAGGTCGCTTCGTATTTCTCCGCGTTGATCGCTATGCGCCACTTTAGCAGCCAGGGAGGCAGAAGGTCTAGTGGGCGTTGTATCACTTTGCAGGCATAACCAGATTTTGCGTGAGACATTTAAACATCGTCATCGTCTGTAAACAGGGAAAGAGTGACGTTGTTGTTTACGGGTAGATCGTTCGTGTACAGAAGGCACAGAGCGGGGCCGAGGACTGATACTTGGAGAACGCCGGCGTCTACGGGGCGATGCCTCCCCATCTATGCTTAAGGGAAAAGTCCGGGCGCGGAGATACGACCAGAAGAGCACAAAGTGTTGACCTGCCCCCTCTATTTGTAGGAGTAGGTGCTCGTATCGTAAGCCCGCCCACAGTGTTACAAACAAGCCCATAATTACAACAAAGTATCGCCGTACAATAACCCAAAAAGTTACAGTAAATTATTATAGAAATTAAAGCATAATACACAATAAAAATATGTAATCACAGTAACATTTTTCCGTTGATTTAACGTTTTATGTTAAAAGTAATAATAAGACGTATGTTGAAACGAAGAACAGCATTGTTATTAGATGAAACAACTTTCGACTGTTAATCGATATCAGGTGAATAATAATAGAAAATAATAATAATATAATTATATAATGTAGAATAATTACGTAGAATTGAGTAAACATGATTAAATTAAATATACAGTGGAGGTGTCTCTTTCTGAAAACGGTTTTGGCTTGTTTGTTGGTAAGTGGTTCCGATTCAGTTTGTAAAATTAATCTACAGTGGGTTTAATTTGTGCGAGCACTGTGCGCCGCAGAATGCAATCGGGGTATTATTTTTGGCGACGAACAGCTGTTGGTGGTGAATTATAATAGCCGATTAGATTAAACGTAACTGTGAATTCACAAGTGAGTTGGCCGTAGTGTTTGTTGGCAGTCGGTTAAGATTTGTGCAGGTAGATTCCCGGCAGCGGCAACGCGCTTCTACTCGACCGCGTCGCGTTACGTCGCCGCTACGCTACCACTAATTGCCGTAACCCAAATTCCTGGCGACGCGACGCTGTTCAGTCGTCACCGAGTAGTACACTGTCCGCTGGTGTTTTGCTTTGGGTACGACAGCGGCAGTTGGTTAAGGAAGACAACGTGTTCTCGATAGTGTTGAGATTACGTGCAATAGCTGGCTTTACACACAAGCGCTTTCAGTCACGCTTTCCCGTACGGGTAAGAGCGTAAAGGTTTGAGTTGGTAAAACCAATCTAGTATTCACGCGCGATTGTAAAACTGGAAAAAATGCACTCACGCTCTTTCGCGCAGGAAACCACGTCAAGTTATAAGTACACGCGAAAGAGAGAGAGAGTGTGTGTGTGTGTGTGTGTGTGTGTGTGTGTGTGTGTGTCTGAACGACAATCGCTCACGCTTTACTTGGCGAAAGCTAATCCCGTGGAACATCTGCAAGTTCCACAGTTTCCTTTGTACTACAAGATTTTAGAACGGATTTCGTACTGGCCAGAGTTTTTGCTAGTGTGACTGTCGTGTTAACAAAAAAGAAACGAAAAAGGCGTGATGTGTGTTAAAGATTATGAACGTCCTTAGCCTGTAGGCCGTTATAGCCGGTAAGCCTATAGGCTTATTCTAAGCCTATAACATTCTTCACCGACACTTGTTTAGAGACTTAGCGTGAAAATCATCGAATAACAGAACAACTAACTGTTATACAGAGCGAACGAACGACTACAACACCCTAGGTACTAGGCAAAGCGTTTGGTAAAGCGCACTGTTAAAACTCCACCTCATCAGGACATGTGTGTACAGGAGTGCCGAAACGCTTTCATTTTTCTCTTGTACACCTTCACACACACACACACACACAATCCCCCGCGAAAGCTTCGACTTCACGTTCCACGAGAGAACTATAGCTGCTCTTGGTGGAACTCATGAGATTGTGTTTTCTGCAGAGGAATTGACTCGTTTCTCATTTTCGTGTTGTGTAGATTGGTGTTACTCCGAGGAGAGTTTTGAAATGTCGTAGCGGAGAAGGAAGTCGAAAGTCAGTTGGAGAGACGTAGTGACTAATGATGTGGTGTTGAGGAGTTAAAATGAGGATCGTTAGATAATTAATTGTGAGAAAGAGAAGAAGAAAGGGGAAGTGGATTCCAGACATGTTTAGATATAATTGTATCCAGAGAATAAGAACTCAGGAAAATTGAAGGGAAGAGAACAGAGGCGGGAAGGTAATGGGAATTTGTATGATGCGAAGAACAGTGGAGATGTAGAGCTTGAAGGTCAGTACACGGGACGATAGGCATAGCGTCTGTGAGTCTTTATTATAGACACCTAACCTAACCTGACTTTTTCGAACTTTGAGATGGGCAGTGGACAAACACCTCGTTGCAAGGTTAACAGAATCTTCATCCATTCCGCATACACGCGAATACCGGTCTTGTATAGTGTTTGATAGTGTGTTGGTCGGCTGCAAAAGAATATTACAAGCATGCAAGTTTTGTTGGTAAGCGATAGAAGGAGATAGTGTGTGAGTGAGATAGCAAACTAATCGCGTTTTCTCCTCCATAGTCACCGTGTACTATAGTTTCAAGTAGGATGTAATTCTTTCATTGGCTCCCGTATTTCACCGCTCAAGAACGGCTGTCATGTTGCAGCTTTCGGTTGTCAGTTGACGGTTTCACTGAAGAAGATTGGCTTGTGGTTTTCACAGTGTGCGTAGTTCCCTTTATTTCTCCCGTCATACTTTTCTATGTTCCCGTCATCCTTACATTCCCGTATATCGTACACCACATTTGATCGCTCCATCTTATCCTTCATTTACCCTTCACCCCATTCTTCCCTGTTTCCTGCGCACGTGCTCAACTACCTTATGCTTTGGGTCTTAACGAATCTCTGTATATTTTCTTTCTTCAAAATTTTGCCAATTCAAGTATCCATTAATTTTGTGAGTTTTTAAAGTAGGCCTACATATTTTACCTCATTTCGAACATTTACAGGTTTCCTCTTCCTTGCTTGCGAAGCCTATTGTTGTTTCTGCTGGGTAGAATGGCTACTGCTGGTTTTATTGTTCTTTTGTGGATCTATATGTAAAGTCGGCCTTGGGTCCAGTTTGTTTTCAGTGGTGAGTCACCATCTTACTAGACTGTCAAAAATTTAATAATCTTTAAATCGAGGTGTGGGTTTAGAGATGGCACTGATGTAGTAAATACAGGTGATTTGTACGGAAGTGCTTTTTTATGCAGTTTACTGTACACCGTCTTTTTGAAATGTATTAATATATTAATGTATAATCTGTTAGTCAGTACGGGCCTTCTTGGAGTACGCGTCTGAATTAGAGCCGCGTCATTCCGGATTGATAGTGAGATAAATCTTCTTAAACAGTCCTAAAAATAGAAGGAGAGTATAAAGCGATTGGCAGCAACGTGTTCACACTGTGTGTAATTCGTGTTACGGTAGGCAGAATATGAAATGACTAGACGCGCAAGATCACAGACTCACGATAGGTCGTAACTTTCCAGTTTTGACATTGTGCAGCGACGCTGAATAGCAAAGGTTACTAGAAACATTGAATCGGGTCGTAAACTCACGCCTACACGAAAGACTGCAGATGAAATATAACGCACAGTAATACGAGTAGTTTATTATGGGAACAGACCACGGTAATATCAAAGTCTTCGCGATCTCTTAACTGGAGAAGACAAATTAAGTTATTAAAATACCGGAATGAGAGTCGCACATATTTTTTGCGTGCAAAGTAGTACTCTCAAATTTGAGTGGCATGCATTAATACTTCCGCGTGCATTTCTTTCTGATAGTATTATGGTTATGGTTCTCTTTCTGGTTACGGATTGGTATTTTTTTACTTCATTTGGGTACTTTTGTGAGGCGATTATGTTTTCATCTCAGACTATCAGTTCTTCATCATCATCCTCAAGGTTTAAACCAAGAATGGTTTATTCCGGTCTCAAATAGATAAATATTACAGCTGGTCACTCCAGCGCTTCCTCGGACGTCCCACACCTCTCCGTCCCCTCGGCTTATAATTCCACAGTTGTTTGGGGATGCGGCAGTCATCCGTTCGGCAAAGATGTTCCCACCAATTCAGCCGATACTGAACGATCCTGTCGAGTATACTCACAATATTCAGCTCCTGCCGTATATGTGTGTTTCTTCTATGATCATGGAGAGTATACCCTGCCACGTGCCTGAGAAATCTCATTTCAGCCGCTTGAATGCGACTGGCCTGGCCTTTCGTTAAAGTCCAATTGTCAGACCCATAAAGAAGTGTGGGAAGAGCCATCACCTTGTAGAATTTTAGGCGTGTTTCTTTACTTCCTGACTTTAGGGTTCGCCTGATAGTCCTGCACATAAGGTTGAACTTATGCAACTTATGCACCATGTCGTTGCTTGCATTATAAGACACACTGTAAGACACCCAGGAATCAGTTCTTCTGAGAACAAATAGTTTTCGAAATTTCTGCATTATTTTCTCGGGTGACAGATATTTTCGATTTTATTGCACACGAAGATGGGATTCCACTAGATCCTGTTGACTGGCGTTTGAACCTGGACACATATATTGTGATTATTAGGTGTGATTATTTCACGAATCTGCTGGAGAATGTGATTTTTATCAAGCCCCGGTTAATTTAGATCAGTAGTATGTGCTCTTTTGGTTGTTTATGCGGAGGTTATAAATGAAAGTAAATCGTATTATTAAATCATGTAAAATAAGTAGATTTAATATGATTTAAAACTGTAGTGTCCATACATTGGGGAAGTACAGTACGCATTATTATTGGGAAAATCGCCTCGGTGTTTCCTTTGAGAGAGTTTTGGGGCTTCGCAAGTAAAACGCGAACGAACGGTGTGAGATTACAAATTACAGTAGGCTCTACAATTTATGTTATGTACACGACCTTGAATAGAGAAAATTTCTACGCCACGGTGAAGCGGAGAGTTCTTTACGAGCCGTCGTTGTGTGTGGAAGACTTAATTTTCCTTCCGTAAAGATTGGCCGACCTATAGAAACGCGACCACTGATTCGGAACAGTTTTCTCAGCCGTGCTTAGTCTACGTAACAATCGAGATTTCACTGCCGAGTCGTTACCTCAAACGAGTGAGAAAAAAAACACTCGCTTTTCCTTCTGAACTTTATAAATGTCACTTGCTGGTCGATCGGAAAAACGCTCAGAATAGACAGTTAAAACGCCTAGAATTACGAGCGTAAGAGATAATTTATCTGATTAGGTAAATATGCAACAGCAAGGAGAATGCGAAAGCAAATAGGATAATGGAAACTTTCCAACAATTTCTGCCAGTGTATTGCAATAATGGGCTCTGTTTGTTTGAAATGTGGCAACAATAATAATTAGAGTATTTATTATTTTCTAACTGTCTTAGGTAATGCAAAAAACGTTGTAGCGCTCTTGTTATTACATTTGAGTTTCTTTTTGATTTTAATTTCTGTTATTAGAATTTGAAAGTTTTTGACCCGTAATTGGTGGCTTAGGCTTTCATGGCCGGCGTCAACTCTAATAATATCGTTGTTCCTTGCCGATCTATTAGGGCGTGTTTTTAACAACAGACGTTTCGGTAGCACCATAGGAACCATTTTCAGTTATCGACGATTGAAAGTTAGTAACCACAGTACTGTGGCAATTGGCGCACATCTTGCCAGTTAATCGTTTAACGCTGAAGATGGCCTCCATTGGTGGGCCCGAAATGTCTGCTGTTAAAAACAGTGTTAGACCACGGCCTAATAGCCCGGCAAGGAACAACGATAATAACAGAGTTTTTGATTCGTGTTGTATTGTGACTCGAAAGTAGTAGAAATAGATTCGCTTCACCAATACCGTAGGAACGAGAGTACCTTCTACCAGTTGTATCAGAATCCTGCCGGATCCTTATCATCACTCGGTGTACGCCTCAGAGGGTCTGTAACGTCTTTCATCCCGAACGCCTCCACAGCTTCCGTTTTAATGATTTTGGTTTTTGTGTTACACTGTTATTGCAGAGTTTGTAATATACGATTGGCCTACTCAACCGGACGTAGATATTGTCAAGAAAATAAATATAGGATTATTTGTTACGTTTAAGTAGGAGAGACAAGAAGCGCGTGGTTATAACTGCTCGGGGATAGAATAAACGACGATATAATTGTGCGTGTCAACTGTATGAGAAGACGAGAGGTTTCGTTATTGAAATTTTTAAATATCTACTCCAATGTTAAACCAATGTCGATTTGGTCCTGTCAAATTCTGGTCCTGCGTAGACATCGTCTAGACCTCGCCATTTCAGCGCTTCTTCGGACGTCTCCATCCTTCCGACAACTGACTCAGCTGTTTTTTTTTTTGAGGGAGGGGGGCAGCTATCCATTCTGTTGAGATGCTCTGACCGATTTAACCGAAATTGTGTAATCGAGTAACATATCATTATGTGAAGTTCTTGCGGTATGTCGGTATTCCTTTGTAATATTAAAGAGTACATCGAGCCACATGCTTGGTGAATCTTATTTCAGCTGCTTGGATACGACTGACTTGGTCTTTTTTTACGAAGTACAATACTCAGGTCCATAAAGAAATGTGGGAAAGGCCATCACCTTCTAGAACCTTAGAATCTTTTCTTCCAGACTTCTCCTGATGGTTCCGGACATACGGTTAAACTTATGTAGCCTTTTAGCCACATCATAGTTTGTATTAGAACAGTTTTTGTCCGTACGGAATTAGCACCTTAAAATGCCACTACCTCGGTCTTCACTGTGGATACTTGCAATCTGAAGTCCGTGTATAACTATCTTGCAACCTGCTTTCAGAGTTCGAAAAAGTAGCCCGACCACCATACGCAGTAGCAACGTATGAATTGCACAGTGGCCGATTATAAAATTCACCATTCCGTTCAGGTCGTGTGCCAATTGTGTGTGACGTTGTCCATATGTATAAATTGAAAAGAGAAGTTGGTAATTGGTACCCTTGTCGTACTCTGCCAAAAGTAGGAATCTTATTGAAATTTTGCTTATGTGTATTACTACGCATTTTTCGAAACGCATCTCTGAAACTTAAAGCGGTAGTTTTTTTCCTATTGGACAGTGTAACTTTATTTTATATAATATAAAATTTGATGGGGACCGTTTCTAACATAAGTAACTTAGTTGACGGAACCGGCAAAGTGAATATTCCGCCAGCAATATTGAAGGGTAATCCGTTTTTCATTTTTCAAGCTATAACGTAGAAGACGCTACTTGGACCAGTAATAGAAATGTTTTCGTCGTCCTGTGATTGTAGAATGGTTTTGTTATTGTGAATATGATACAAAATTCATATCGCGTTATGTAGGTTAATAATTTTACTCCAAGATTACTTTGAATTGTAACTGTACTTTACCTCCATGTTGATTTTTGTTTGATACATAACTTAAAACGAGTGGTCTGTATTTTAAACTGTAAGTGAATATTATTAAAAGAACAAATGAACCGACAGACACAGAAATGGTTTTACTTCTACTTGTCATTTACTTGTACATTAATAAAATTATTGTGTTGATAATACCACACTGTATTTTTATCTTCACTGATTCGCATCATTTATACTGTAGACAACTTCTCATCCCCCCCCCCCCAATTGCTTGCTGGATCCGCCCCATGCTTGCTTGTCTGTTGATCTTTTCTTCCAGCGTGAATTCTTCTTTTATTTTCTGTACTTATAACTGTCGTTAATTGTTTGTCGTCTATATTTGGGATCTGTTCTAAATCTTTGCGTACTTCTTTGTGCCATTCAGATTTTGTTTTCTCGTTTGTTAGGTATTCAAGTACTAAATACTTGTTTCATTAATCTTTTATTTTCCTTCGTTAATAAATGTCCATAAAATATTTCTGCAAAAATCTTTTCCAGTTGATCTAAGATATTTGCGGAACAGTTCTTTAGCAACTGAGCTCAGACGTTATGTTCACCGCTTGCTTTGTTGTTTATTTAACATTTTAATTAATCTGCTGTTGTATTTCCAACTTTTTTTGGCTAATGGGTAGTTTGATTGTTTGGATTTATACAGAAAGTTCTACAGGTCTTAGGTGATTTAGTAATTTCTCAAAATAGAAAGCCAGTAGCTTTAGGTACTAATTATTTAGTGCAACCTTGCCAGTATTTAGTACTACGTTTTTGTAGCAGGTATTGTAATTTATTTAGTATACGTATATATGAAACATTTTATTTACGGTTGTACGTTGCATGCATTGTAAGGATCATTCGATTTACAAATAAAACGAGTCTATCCATTGTGGGGAAACATTGTCCTCGCTTCTTTTAGCGCAGGTTGAGAAACGCAGATCTGAACGGCTGGTGGACAGCTTGAAACATATCCGCTGTAATGAACAGCTGCCCCCGAGGCGTGGCAACTCGCATAGTATACAGTAGCTTGTAGTCTGCAGCCAGACCTACCTGCATCGCGCATATCGACGTAGTCACTATCAACATTCAATGACTATTGCTTTACTCGATAAATTTAGCTATAAAGTTACCTATCGTAAGTACATTCTGGTGTCACTTTTTGTTATTCTTGTTAGAAAGAATTTTGTGTTTTTATGTGAGGGTCATTATTGTATATCCGTTTTTTCCCCAAACAAAATCAAGTCTTAAAGCGTGTATTTATGTTTATTTATAATTTCGGGGTTATTGGGCCGATTGCTTGTTTGTGACATTCTATTCATGTAGGTCGAACATATCCCGAGCTGAGGTAAAAAGGAATCTTGTTTTGTTCATAAAGCTTGCTTGTGCCACAGCTTGTGGTATGTTCGGCCTACCATCCCTTTGTCGAACTATTTTTCTACTTAAGAAGGCCTCCGACACGTCTAGTGAATAAAGTGTCATGGTAAACAATCGACTACGACCCAGTAGCCTACGTAATAGAAAAGCAAATCTGCTTACTGTCGAGTCTGGTCTGTATACGCTACTCATTCTGCCGAAACAACCGTCCTAATTTTTAACGTTCTCAAGTGTTTGGTGTGCAGTCGAGCTGCCGAAGAAGCATTCCTATCGTTAGCAAACTTTGGTTTCTCCAATATCATGATTTTAATTTACTTTCACAAGCGTATCTCTGTAGTAAGCATACTGGCCATTTGCAGTACGCTGCCTTTCATTATAAATCATAGTAAACTTTCGTCATCCTAAATCCTAAAAGATCGTTAGCATCACTTTTTCGGCTGAGGTTTCGAAATTTCCCCGGCTGGAGAACTTATGAAGTCTGCGCTTCCGTCCATGCGTTATGTTTTATACCATCTGAAACCAGAAACCTTTTAATGTATACTAAAATAGTCGACGGTTGTTTCGAAATTATGACACGGATGCTACCTTATGTTTTTGAAACTATCACAATTGACAATTATTTTAACTACAATTGACAACCCCTTTACTTAATAAATGTCTATACTCATACCGCCTTATGAATTAATGAACGATACGTCTATACACAATATTTCAGGCTTGACGTTTTCATAGACGGATATAGTACACTTCGAGTCTTCGTTAACAGTGACATAACTTATTTTGTTTTTCTGGAACGTTATTGCTTTATTGTTGTCTGAACTCCCCTCTACGAGTTGTCGTTTGTGTAAACTTACATTCGACTTTTCGAAACTCCACTTCTGTTGTAACACCACATCCCCTTTCTTCCGATGTAGAAGATTCCGTAGCAATCATTTACATACTTTACTTATGCGCTTATTCATTAACGAGTTTCTCATCATCATCATCTTCTGCAAGGATTAAACCATAAATGTTTTTTTTTTCTGGTCGCAAGCTAAGAGAGACTACAGCTACTCACTCCAGCGCTTCTTCGGGCATCCCATACATTTCCTACAGTTGTTTGAGCATTCGGGTAAGATGTTCCAACCATTTTAGCCGATATTGGGCAGTCCTCACGTGTGTCTGCATGTCGTCTGCGATCTTGTAGTGTATGCCCTGCCACGTTCCTGAGAAATCAGACTTTGACTCCTGAATACGACAGGCCTGGGATTTTGTTAAAATCCAATTCTCAGACCAATAGAGAAGCGTTGGGCTTGTCCTTCACCTTGTAGAACTTTAGGCGTGTTTCTTTACCCGTTGTTTTTTAGAGTTCTTCTGCTGGTGCCGCACATTTCCTGAACTTGTGTAGCTAATTCACCACGTCATTTTTTTGTAATATGAGACACATTATAGCCTTCGTATTCAAAATTGCTGACTGCTCCAGAACAGTACCAACTGCAACAATTTTTGCCCTATAGGATCAGCTCCATGAAAAGCCATCACCTCAGTCTTCGGTGTGAAAATCTTTAAACCGAAATCCTTGTAGATTCGATATAATGAGTGTACAGCAAGTTGCTTTCCGCGTTAATAGGATAGCCTGGTCATCAGCAAACTATATGTCAGTTGCAGAGTGACCAATCATAAAACGCTCAGGAAGTTTCATCTGCCAGTTATGTTTGACATCGTCTATATATAAAATTAAAAATATGTTGATAAGAGGATGATGAAAAAAGAGGGTGATAATGGGCATCCTAGTTCCCCGCGTACAGATTTTGTTTGGCTCTAACTAGGTGTTGCGGTATCCCTTTAGCCATTATTGCCCACAACCTGCCCCTATTCACTCTGTGAAAAGGCTTTCCAAACTCGATGAAAACTGTGTACGTGGACAATCGATATTCTCTGTGCTTTCCGTTGACCTGTTCCATTGTGAAGATGCAGTCTAAACAGGCTCTATCCTTTCCGAAACCGTACTGGACTTCCGAGAGAATGGTCTGCGTCGGTCTGCTTCAAAGCGATCACGTCGTGTGACAACTTGCTACGCGGAAAATTGATTTTGCAGATTACTACTGGGCAGCACAGTTTTTGAGATTAAAAAACACACTTTTTTTAGATTTTCAAAATCGAGTGAAATTTTGTATGATCCGGAAATATGTAACACTTGAGGATCAGTATATCACATGGGAGATAGTATGAACTCGGTAGCTGTAGTAAAAGCTAATGAAAACTCATTACTTGAAATCATCACAATCTCGTTTTTAACTTTTCTTTTTAAGTCAGGTACAAATAAAAAAATTGAAAAATTTAACACCCCGGATAAAGTAATTTTCTGGTTCACTGTATGAATAGTAGATTGTGATTGAAAATATAAATGCTTTCCGTTAACTTGAAAAATGCATTTTTTTGTTTTCTTGAAATTGTGGAAAACTGAACTACGCCATGTTCGTTTAAATAAATTATAGCAAAATAATTTAAACGGTTGTAATTAGTTATCCGGTTTTCAGAGTGGTCCACAAGCGTTTGATAGTACAGTACAAAATTCTTTGGAACGAACTGTTGGAATTAGGCCATCGTACCTAGGTGGGGTCGTTGGTTGGCTCTGGCTTTATCAGTTTCCGGTGATTGAATCGCGTTACACTGTACTCACAATTTCAACTCGTTGAGTGAAACCAAATGACGCCGTTATCTGGAAATTTGTTCGCGGTAAGCTGGTTTTTTTCTGAACTACGTAGTGGTAATTGATTTTTGTTCAACTAACTAGGGAAAAATAATTTTTGCGCTGGCGGCTTTACATTAGAAACGCGTGGTCACACAAGCTCGCGTGTACACTACGGTGTAATGTTTAAGAAGTTTATAATTTGATTGAATCTAAACTACAGTGCAATTAAGAAAAAAAGTAACGGTCATTCCTACGTTGTAGAACATTTTACAGCTTTATAACTTAAGTACAAAATGTCACAATACTGGTCATTACAATAAAATTATAATATGGTGTGTGTGTGTTTTGTGTTATTTATTAAAATGTACATTTAGTGTAGTAGTTTACATATTTGCTATCAATTGTAACGTGTTTGTAAATTCAAGTGTCAGATGTTTAGAATTTTCCGAACAAAGGTTTTTTTTTATGTATGTGTCAGTTTACCACTTTCTACTGACAGTTACAAATGGAATAAAATGTATATATGGTGACGAAGACGCGAATAGAGAAACGTTATTGCAGAACCTATGAACTGGTTGGATGACTTTAATTTTCGTTGTCTGCAGACTTGATGGGCAGATGGTCAGCTTCATTTCAGACCTCTAGTTACATTTGCCCGAGTGCTTTTCAACTAGTCTGTTTTTTGTCTTTTCAACCCAGTACGTACGTATTGATGCATAGTATTTAAAAGCTGTGCAATTCTTTGGAAGCAGCTGCAAAAAGATCCGTGCAGAATTATTGCAAGTAAAGTGGAGCCCATCGAAGACCTTCCTAACCCTGTAGACTTTACCTCAACTGTCAACCAACCTGACTCTTCCAGATAAGTCTGCAAAGATAGACATATATCCAGCACTCTTGTAATGTTCATTCTTAATGTGGTAAATGAAAAGTATCCGGGAAGAGAATGGCTGAGTATACACATATGGATCCAAAATTGAAGAAATCTATATGGCAGGGTGTCCTGCCATCTGTTCTCCCATTATGTCCCAGTGGCCGGATGTGAAACGAATTTCGACGGAGAAGTCGAAGCAATCAATACATTTGGCCCCACAACCAATCCATAGTCCCAATACATTTCAAAAAGCGACCCTTATGGTGGACTCCCAGGCTGCCATTCAAGCGGTGGGTGCAAAGAAACAACCACGGTCAGCGAAAATACATTGTAAAAGACATTGTAAAGTCTTTCAAAAAACCCATCGTGTTCCAGTGAATCTCGGCCCTTGTAGGAGTCGAGGGAAATGAAATCGCCGATAAGCTGACCAAAAATGGCACCGAAGTCCATCTGAGAGAGAAGCCTCTGGAAGTGAACTTGTGTCGCACCAGGTTCAAGGAATCTGTAGTAAAGAAGCAGCAAGGAAGGCACATGGAGAAAATGGGAACGTATTTGCGAACAACAGAAAGTCAATAAGGGTAAACCCAGGAAAGAAGCTGTTGCAACCTGCCACGACTGTCTTTCACGAATGATGTCTAGCAATCAAGCGATTACACCATTTGTCACGTCTAAAATTCTACCGTGGATGCTCCTAGACTGCACTGCACTGGACTCATCCCGGTCTGTCAGTCAGGCCAACCTCTTGTTTTTCGTCTTTAGCACTACAGCGAGGCCTGGCTTCCGACACCAGTCTTCTCCAACGTCTCGTATCCATTGCCATCTCACATCCATTCTTGTTTAACCATATCATGGAACCATCTTATTCTAGGTCGACCCTTCTTTCTGCTTTTATACACACGTGCCCACAGGAGTTTCTTTGGCATACGCTGATCATCCATCCGCTCTAGGTGATCTAGCCACTGTATCCGTTGAGCCTTTACGAATCTTACAATGTCCTCGTGGTTCAACAGCTCATCTATCTCCTGGTTCTTTCTTATTTTCCGTTCAAAAGACCAACCTAGCTGGACTGTATTGGGACGCCAGGAGCAAGATTGAATAACTTTTCATACCGACATAGGAACAACAACAACAATAACAAATTACAATGTGTAGATTGCTGTTGGGTGAAAAGTTGGAGACATACCAACAAGGTTCATTGGTTACTGATTGCTTGATTTTGGATTTTGGACTTTGGTTAATTTTTGTGTCATAGCTACAAAGTTAAGATGTAGTAGATCCGTTATTACCAAAGTATTTTTCGCAAAGATGAAACTGTCACAACCGAACCTCGAAAGCGGTATACGAAATTAAATGAAAACGAGTTCTTGATAAGCGGTTGTGTAACGTAATAGAGCTTTACACGCGTGTAGATTATGAGGTATGCACAAGCTGTTCACAGTTTTAACAGCGTGTAACAGCGTAGGTATAAATCCCAGGCAGCATGTGTCCAGACTGGATATTCTTCAATGGGGAGCGGTCGAATCGAGTACTGTAGGCCTATATCTATCTAACGTTTAAGGTTCCTCACCTGTGTACGGTGTAATTTTTTGTTTGTCATCATCATCATCATCATCATCATCAACCTCAAGGACTAGGCTCATCCTGAACCTGTTCCGTGACCCTCTTCGGTCTCGGCCGTCCTACGTCTTCCATCCCCTCCGGTCTGTATTCCATTGCTAGCACTGGAATCCTGTACCTGCCATTCCTCCCAAATGTTCACACCACCTCCATTTGTTGCTCCTTAGCGTTCCAACAATGGTTCGATCTCCAGTTCCGTCCTTATATCCACATTCTTCTTTCTGTCGAGAATGGTACAGCCCAGAGTACTCCTCATAAACTTCATCTCCGCTGCCTCAATCTTTGCCTTGTCTCTTTCTGTCATAACTCTGGCTTCATCTCCATACATCAAAACTGGTACCGCTACAGTGTAAAAAGCCTTATCCTCGTTTCCTTCTTTGTCTTGTTTTTAAGGTATCTGTGAATTGTTCCACAGATATTCGTAAATTTGTTTAATTTTTCATCCAGATCGATTTCTGCCCCATATGTAAAGTGACATCCCAAGTAATTGAAATGCTGGACTTGTTCCATAATCTAGGGCGCCATCGCTTCCTCCAACCTTGGGACTTGTGAGAACCAGTGCCCAGTCAACCCGCAGCAAAGGATTTTGTGTTTGTAATTCATAAATACAAATTCATAAATATTTTTTGAGCGACCGATTTCGATAACTTGCTTGGCATTGCTCCGTGAAGTAGAGAGAAACCATGCTTACTAAGTATCGGCCTCCTTTAAATAAGAACCTAAAATATTCGGTCTGCCATAAGTAGCTTGATGCTTTGTTTTCTTTTCTGGCCTTCAGTATTAAACGACTGTTCGATGACGTCTTTGGTGTCCTCAGACTGTCCTACTCATTGCCGGTGTCTTCAGCTTCTGGTAACTCTCAGTTTCCACCACGACCTCAGTTTTCCGTTTCCTGCTATTCTGTCCACGTAATCATGTAGTCGCTGTATAGGCTGTCAAATTTGTGTTCGCGTAGTTCCACGCATAAAATGGGTACGCGTGCAGTGATGACTGGCTTCCTATAGTACTGAAAGGAATTTACGGTTGACATTCGCAGCTCTCCTACACAGAAACAGCATTACTCCCCACAGATGACATATACGTATGTGAACGGAAAAGACTAGAAACAGTGGCCTCCACTAGGGCAAGCCAATTCCACAGTCTGTGACTATGTACCACGGCGCATCCACTGAAGCACGCTACGTTAACTTAATGACAAACTGTACCTCCTCCGTATAACGCTCTCTTCCCTACTTCTTACGCTGCACCCGCATGGTGGTCGACCTCCAACAAGTGTATAAGTTGAAACAGTTCCAGTCCGAAACCCTCTGTTCCTTGGTGGGATCTCCATTGGTTTGTTAGGAATTATGTAATTAGTGGAGGTCTTCGAGTTCCTACTGTTGCTGTCTTTATCCGGTCGCTAGCTGAAACTTTTTGATTCGGCGGTTACGTCTCCTTTCCCTTACCTGCGAAACTTCAGTGCGTCGGAACCTTCACCCCAATCAGGTTAAAGCTGTTTCTGAATAGCCCGAGCAGTTTTCATTCCTCTCTGCTCAGAGAACTTCTTTCCCAAGCTTGGCTCTCTGCCTCGCGGAGAGCGACCGACGCCTCCGGGCGTCTGCGTACTGTGTTTGAGACGGGCGGCATCTGCTGTCCGAATCGAGACCAGAGGCAGTGCCACAAAAGCGTAGAAATTTGATTTATCAAAATTCCGCCGCCATCTAGCGAATAATCACGTTGGCGTGTCTCTTCCTGTTTTACGAACCCTCTCAAACCAGCACTGTTTTCATCTTTCAGTCATCGGGCACATCCCGGACTCTGCAATCAAACCACGGGTGCAAAGACGCGCTGCCACCTGAAGCAAAGCAAAGCTCTTTCTCCTGTTTATGCGTTTCAAATATTTTTTTCACTCGTCTGATCACATCCTCGGTATGCCATTTGTTCGTTCAAGATGTCTTCATCATTGTCTTCTAGTACCACAATTCAAACGTCTCTTGTCCCTTTTGTGTACGGTCTAGGATCCGTATACATAACCTTTTTCTTTTCATTGAACCGTATTTATGCATTTTCCATCTGATGGGTGTAATTTTATTTCCCAAATACAGTAATCCTTCGTTATCCATGTATCCTCAGTTTCGCTTATCCGCGGTTACAATTTCTTTAGTTTTTATTTTATTTTATTTTTTAGAAATGTATTTCTCAGTGATATCTGTGTCCTGTGAATGATATATACGAAGTGATATGTTATGAATGATATAATTAGTAATACGGAAACCACAATATTAATACAGTATTGTAATTGTAATAAATAATAATAATAATTATTATTATAACAATGTACTGTACGGTCTTTAGGTAAGTATTGTATTATTGCTGTGTGTGTGTGCGTGCGCGCGCGCGCGGGTATACGTATTATACGCCTATATTGTATTGACAGTAAATAACAAGTAGTTTTTCTAAAGTATTTGTAATAGGTTAAATTTAACATAAAGTTCTTTTTATAGGTGCACCCCCGTGGAAATTGAAGGATTATTGTGCTTGAATATGTCCACCTGATTTAACACAGACCTCATATTTTAGGGAAGTAGGCGAGCACTTTGCCTTCGGAATATTTAACTTCTGAAGACTCCATTGCAGCCATGGAGTCTAAACTCGTGGTCTTTAGACTAGTTGCCTGTCCGTAAAAATAGAATTTTTGTCTAACGGCTTGTGACCCACTTGTTCATTAATTTCGTTCATAGATGTAGCAACGATCAGTGGCGTATCTAGAATTCTGCCTGCGGAGGGGTCGGCTTCATACAAAATAAAAAGCAAGTTAAGACTAATCAACATTATAAAGTGGTTGGAAAACCTTGTAACAACATTCTGAAATCAATCCTATTAAAGTAAACGGTAATAGCACAATAAAAATACGCGTTATTGAAACATTGTTTACAAGATACTTATCGACTGAATCGATTTTCCTATATTTCATATTTCAAACGTATACGCTGATGCTGTAAAATAAACCTATTCGTATGTTTAAAATAGAGTCACTACTATATTAGCACACACAGCTGAAAAAATAATAAAGTAGCCTACAAATTAAAGAGATTAACAAAATTCATCAACATTTTTCGACCTCTCGGAGGGGGGGGGTCCGGTCCCGCATGCCCCTCCGTAAATTCGCCCCTGCAGACGATACGTAGAATCTTTTTAAATGTAATAGTCAACAATATAGTAATTATGATTCCAAATTTGTTTTTTTAACGATTTTTAATTATTCGATTTAATAGAATAATTATAATATTAATTGTTTTTTAAAGAAAAGAATTATTTGACTATTTTAGTTGAAGACGGATGAATATTTTATTTAAAAGCAGTCGAAAAGGTATAAAATTTATAAATCCACAAAAGCTGAACTTGAATATAATAGCTATAGAAATATTGTGTAATATATTATATAAACTATAATAAGTATAATTGTTCTAAGGCTTTAACTGGCCGATGTCAGTTGTATAAGAAGAGTTTACCGGGCTGTTTGGCCGTGCTCTATGGTTTAAAGACAAACCAAACGTTTCGACAGCGCCACTGGGTGCCATCGTCAGTGGAATTCAAAGAATTCCAGACCTCCTGAACGCGGGACTGTGGGCCTGACGATAACAACCCATGGTCAGGAGGTCTCGAATTCTTTGAATTCCACTGATGATGGCAGCCAGTGGTGCTGTCGAAACGTTTGGTTTGTCTTTAAATCATAGACCACGCCCAAACACCCCGGTAAACTCTCCTTATATAATAAGTATATTCTAATTTGTAATACAGAACTATAGAAATTTATGTGTTGAAATTGATTACGTCGGTTTGTCAAGTTAACTCTCCTCCAAACCGTTCTGAAAATATACTCACAGTTGTATGTGTAATTTTGTGACGCTTTGTCCGGATATCCTTCCGCCGTGCGATATCTGACACTTTCTTTCCTTCCTGTTTGTAACCCAAAAACGGTCGTCTCTGCACGTACGTTATAATAAGGTTGTGACCTTGCCGGCTACATTCCACAAGGTCAGGGGCAAACAGCAAACAACGTTTACAGTCGCATACAGTCTGCGGTTCGCCCGGATAAAGAGGCATTGATTAACTGCGGGGTATCCGCGCGCGCCGTGGAACGGGTAACACGTTTTCAATTATCATCAATTAAAAGTTTCAATTTCCATTTTATTTGAACTGTGCGTGTTGCCCCCCCCCCCCCGCTCGTGCGTTTGTCGCACGGGCGCGACAGTGGGCTTTGCCTACACGGCTGCAAATTAACAAATCCACTCACTCATTTTATAATTGGCGAAATACGTTATTTGTGTTTGAAATTGGTCGTCGTGTTGGGGCGCTTGCAGGCGAAACGAGTGGTGCCGACAAACGTTAAGAGGGAATACGCTTTAGATTTGACACCGCCCGGGCAATTTGTGTACAGCCGCTTTTCAATATTCTTCAAGACCTGACATTGCTACGTAAATTCTGTAAAACCTTTGCTACGTTTAATATTGACAAATCCTTTTTCGAAGATGGCACCGCGTTGTGGTTAAGAGGCTATTTACGTCTTCAGCCGTTAAAATTCCGGCTTTCACAGTTCAAGTTTAAGATTAACTTATTTGAATTTAAGTTAATAAAGTTTATTACGAAACGTTATACAAATTTGATTTGATAGTTGTTCCGGGCTATCAAGCCGTGGTCCTATGCAGGAAACTGCAAACGTTTTAGCCACTCCATTGGTGGCCATCTTCAGTGTTAGAAGGACTGGAAAGTACTGACAGTAGTCTCCGACAGTAAAACCGCAGTACTGTCGCTAAGACCTTATAGTGGGACGTTCGCCTCCCCCCCCCCCGTAAATACGCCCCTGGGTAGGTTTGATATTAAACGCTCCACAAGTATCATTTCACACTTTAATACTGCAACAATTTAGGTAATATCAGTTCCATTTTGAGTAGAAATGTATGAGTGAAATATATACAGTATGTAGTTTTAAGTAGATGATTTATACGAGACCAAAATTAATTCAACAGTAGTCAATATAATTTCTTATTTTATTAAACTGAGCTGCATCTGAGCATTATTTTGGCGTCGTTCCACCCCAGTTGTGAACAACGCAGGTGTAGGCGCTTCTTCCTGCAGTTATTTTTTGTTTTAGATTTATATCCGCATATTCGTTCAGTTTTTTGAAAAAAAATAGGTCGTTTTTCCTGATATCGATCCGGACGTAGGGCTCGTCTTTTAGTTGTCCAAGTGTTTGATTCGTATAACACGTTTGGAGCTGTCAAGACGTTACTAACAAAAATCTAGAAGTGAGGATTTTCCTTGATCACTTTCCCATCGTTGACAAAGAAGATACTGCAGCCCATGTACGAAAATTATTATCATGTTCCAAGGTAATGCACGATATAGACCGGTTGACTGTTTTCTTGGGAAAAACTTTACCTGTTGTTAGTTAACTACATAGTTAATCAGTTAGTTACGGAGATGTTGAGACGTCGTGTTGTGATTTTTCATGAGATTCTGTTAAGCATTGGATGCACTTTGTGCATGCCCTCGTTACTGTTCCTGCGTTTTCAACGCTATAACTACATAGATTTTATGCAAAGAAATGTGTTCACACAAAAACGGTTGGTCGTGCCGATCGTGTATGCAGAAGCGCTTTGTGTCAGAAACGTGACGGAGGCGGCGCTCCGTTAGCCGAGGAGAGTCCGTGACGCGACCGACTCTACATTACATGATCCACGATTCTGTTGCACCGCCACCGCCTTTGTCTCCATTACAGCGTGGCATTAATTGCGACGTTATAATAACCGGTTATTAAACGAATATAAAGACAGAGAGCTTTGGATCGTTTATAGCGAGCGAGACCTGTTTGTGGGTTGAGTGGGGATCCTCCACTTGCGGGAGGCAACCGAAGTTGACGTAACAACACAAACACCGGGGAGAGCTCTCGCTCGCTGGCGTTTGTTTTAGTTATAGTTGTTTTTCTTCTGTACCCTCCGTCTTCTGTTCGCTGCTGTCGAACGTTTCTTTTTGTTCTGCCCTGCCTCTTTCCTAACCTTCTTTTTACTCTTATTTCTTATATTGTCTATGTAAAGCGAAGCTTTTTTGCGAATCACGTCCCTACAAGAGTTTAATACGTTTCTATTTCTTTTTAAGCTAACATTTTCTGGTGAATACTGATAACATTACAGTCGTTAGTGGTTTGATATTTCCTATTGCATTTTGCTTAGAACGGATTTTTTGACAGGTCCGAACCGTCTTTCTGAAGTAATTCAGGTTCAGGATAATAGTGGTAAAATGTATCGTACTGACCAATTTCTGTTTGCAGCCTGTTATATTAGGTATTTTTTTTTTATATTTTGGGGCGGAAATAACTTTTACACTCGAACTTTTGATAATCCGACCTAATTTGAAACGGAGGTGGTTGGGCATTTAGAAATGTTCGGATTGTCAACATCCGTATACTATTTCTACAGCTGAATTACGCAAAATAAATTTTGAAGTACTTTCGTGTACTGAATAAGGTTAAACGGTAAAATTGCGAGGGTTAAAAGGGAAGGTTAAAGTACAATAAAAAAACTATGTATTTTGGTAACCAACATAAAAATACCAGCTTACGTTAAAAAAAAAATGTAGGCCTGTGTATTACATACATACATACATACATACATCCTCGGCGCTACAACCCAGTCCGGGCCCTGGCCTCCAAAAGAAATCGTCCCCACTGGTCTCTACTCCCGGCCAATGTCCACCAGTTTGCTGCACCCAGCCTCACTGCCTCCTTACCAACCTGGTCCAGCCATCTTGTACGCGGTCTTCCCCTCCTTCTCCTTCCCATCGGCAAACAATTCATGATTTTTTTTTGGATTCTATCCTCCGCCATTCTCTGCAAATGTCCGGCCCAACGCAATCTGTTAATTTGTATGAATTGCACGATCGGAAGATCTTTAAACCTTTCGTACAACTCTCGATTATGCAGTCGCCTCCAAATCTCGTTTTCCTTCACAGGGCCATAGATTCTCCTCAGTACCTTCCTCTCAAACACGGCTAGTTTCTCCTCATCTAGTTTTTTTAGCACTCAGCAGTCCGAGACATACATCAGAACTGGTCTGATCAAGGTCTTGTAGAGCGTGGCTTTTGTCTCTTTACTTATTAATTTTGATTTAAAATGTTTCACTAGTCCGTAGTAACACCTATTAGCAGATAATATTCGTTTTTCAATCTCTCTAGAGGAGTCATTCCCAGAGTCCACATATGACCCGAGATATGGAAAACCTTGAACTTTTTCAAATTCGTAATCATTAATACGCAGGGACAGGGCGCGAGTGTTGGCACCTACAACCATATATTTAGTTTTGCTTTGGTTTATAACCAAGCCCATAGCCTTAGCGGACAACTCCAGTGCCTGAAAGGCCTCCTTTAAGCCAGATTCAGACCTACTTATGACGTCAATGTCATCGGCATATGCCAGAAGCTGTATCTCCTTGTGAAATATGTGTCCGCTAGTTTGAATACCTGAATCCGTGACTGATGATCTTTTCTAGAGCTATGTTGAACAACAGACAGGCTAAGGCATCTCCTTGTTTCAGACCATTCAATGTTTTTAAGGAGTTAGATAGATTTCATTGTATTCTGATTTGGCACTTAGAATTGGACATAGCTACTCCAACCATACGCACCAACTTAGATGGTATATTCAAAGCACTACGCTTCATATGACTGAATCATATGCCGACTGGAAATCCACAAAGAGATGGTGGCTACTCCATATTCCAATGTTTTTTCCAGGATTTGCCTTAGTGTAAATATTTGGTCTGTTGTTGACCTATTCCTAGTGAATCCACATTGATATTCTTTTATGTTTTCTTCAGCGTAGGGAAGCAGCCTAGAAAATATGATGTTGGACAATACCTTATATGCTGTTTTAAGTAGATAGATGCCCCTATAATTTTTACATATGAGCGGATCACCCTTTTTATGCATTAAACACACCACCCCATTGTTCCACTCATCAGGCATTACCTCCTCTAGCCATATTCGCTCTATGAGATGGGCAAATTCCTTTATGAAATCTCCTCCTGCGCTCTTTAATAGTTCCCCTGGTAAACCATCGGAACCTGCTGCCTTGTTATTTTTAAGCTTTTCTAGAGCTTCATACACCTCGTCATAGGATGGCACCAACTCCTCTCTATCATCCTCGAATTCTCCTGCTTCCTCTTCATCCCCAGATGCCTCCATTGAAGCCTCCCTAACTGAGCCCACCAGCTCTTCGAAGTGTTCTGTCCATCTCCTGATTACGCCAGCAGTATCACTCACAAGGCCACCATTATTATCCCTACAGGCATTTGTTCTAGGCTGAAATTCCTGTCTCATATCATTCACCTTCCTGTACAAATCTCGGCTCAGCCTTTTACTCTTATATTCCTCTCTCCTTTTTATCTGTCTTCATCATATACTCCCTCTTTTTTCCTCTGTGAATCTTCTTTTCCATCCGCCTGGCTTTCCTGTTTTCCTCTTGAATACCCCTAGTGCATTTCTTTTGGATCATTAATTTGTATGTCTTGTTTTTGAATTCAGTTGCCTCTTCACACTCCTTATCAAACCACTCATCTCGCTCATGTCTCTTCTTCAAACCAATGATTTCGTCTCCCGTGGTCACTAAAATTTTTTTAGATTAAGCCAGTGGTTTTCTATATCTTGTTCCACACGGCATTCAATTCTCCACTGTCTGATTTTCTCATTGGTAACTTCCTCGAACCTCCGTTTTATTTCTTCTTCCTTTAGTATTTCTGTTTTGTATCTAACAGTCTTTATTTCTTTTTCGTTTCTGTTATTTGAGATTCTAGCTATCAGTTTTGCAACTAGGAGATAATGTTCGCTGTCCATGTTGGTACTTCTATAAACTCTTAACATCTTGTAAGTCTGACTTATGGCGGCCATCCAATAGGACATGATCTATTTGATTGACCGTTCTGCCGTCTGGAGAGGACCATGTGCCCTTATGTATGTCTTTGTGATCGAAGAAAGTCCCTCCTAAGGCCTGTGTATTATATTACTATATACTGAATTTTGAAATTAAAAAGCAGATTAATTCTCCAGGAAAAAAAATTAACAGCGTTATTTAGTTTACAGTTCTAATTAATACAAAAAGTAAAGAAACAGAATCTTCTTGTTTATCTGGTCCTTCTGACATTCAGCGTCTGGTTGTAGGGAGCCTCCATCCATCCGTCTCCTTCTTATCCACGAACATAGCCTTCATTTCGTGTAAACACTTCCCACTGTACTGTTCCCTCTGTCCCAGTCTCTCAATATAAGACTGATATGTCATACTTGGCATTCCTCTTGGCACTTTCCCGGCTTCATTTTAAGCCACTTTCTAATTTTTCTTGCTTGATCTGCCCTACTCGCATGTCCCATCCACTTTCACTAAGGGCTTTACTCCCAAATTTCGTCCGATCGTCTCATTTCTAATTTTTTATCTCTGCTGATGTTATTCTACTTGCCAAGTTTGTCAAGCAGTGCCGTAACTACGGGAGGGATCAAACCCCCCCCCCAATTAAAATTTCAGTGAAATTCCATAAACACTTAACGTAGTTCTATTTCTAAGCCAGTTGCTGTATTTATAAGGTTTATAAATAATTACATGGAAATCATGTTAAATGTCTCATTTATCCCGAGGAAGTTGGGGAGAACACCCGTATCTCATCTCCCCCCCCCCCCACCGGAAGCAACTCGTAGTTACGTCACTGTTGTCAAGTATAGTCCAACTTTCTGCTCCATACATTACTCTTGGTAGGTATACAAATTTAAATATGTGTAGTTTTCATTTCTTACGTACTTCCCTTGTTCGTATAAGCATGTTATTTATTGTATAATATATAGAATTTGTTTACCTCCCATGATTTTCTATTTCTGACCTATTCTCTTACAAGTAAAATAAATGTTAAAATACAGTGTAACACGACAGCGTTACAGTAGCGTAAACATCGCTGGTCTTCTTTTGTACAATTTCGAGATTCACTTTTTATTTGAAGTTGATTTCGCTTTTATCTCAGCTACCATTACTTCTTATTTAAGTAATTAATTTTCTCAAAGTATATCTTTACCGATTTATTCGCGTCCTGCGTTAGTGTACGTAGTCTGCGTTCGCAGGGCGGATCCAGAAAGCTTCTATGGTGGGGGGGGGGCAAAGGTATTTGTGGTGTGTGTGCGCGCGCGCATAATTGATACCATGGGAATCAGAATGAGATAAACTTTGTACAATAAAGGATATGTGGTTCTGCTATGGATTATAATGACTGAAAAACAATTGTTACAAAAGTAAAATGTATTGCTCTACATTCTACATTGAGTTTATTATTAAAGTATATATGTAGTCTATATATTTACAAGTAATATACAAGTAAACTTCAAAAACGAAGATTTATTTAAATTTTAAAATTAATCAAATAGTTACATTATATATTTACTATACTTTATATTTCTTTGTACACTCTATCAGCTGTTTTCTATAATTAAAATGTTTTCTTTATATTTACATTTACTTTCATATTTTTTACTGATATTAGGAGAACACATACTATTATCAATATCATATACATAGAAATAAAGTATCTAATCTAGGACAAACTCGTCACGATGTTTCCTAATTTTGGCATATCGGTTAACAATATTTTCTGGACTTACATTTATATCGCGATGGATATTGAGTAAAGCCAGACCAGTGAGCCTCTCTTGTTCCATCGTTGACCTCAACCAATTCTTGAGTCTCCGCAAGCTATAAAACGTTCGTTCTGCAGTTGCGTTAGAGACTGGCAGTGTGATTAGAATGCTTAGTAAAAAATGTATATAAGGATAAACATCCTTATCGCAGTTTTCTAGCATATCAATTGCAGTTTGTGGACATCCCTGGTTCGCTCGTTTCCATTTTAACTTCCATGATTCCAATTCTGATTCAAACATTCTATGTAGTACCTCGATTGGTTTATTGAAGAAGTGTCCATATTTTACGATCAATTGCTGCATAATCTCTTTTTCGCTGTCATCTGTTTGATTAGGTAAAAGGATATGCAAATTGTAAAGTTGAAGTGTTTCACGACTGAATCGTGTCTTTAGATCACTCAAAATATGGTTAAGAGCCGGGATGTACATTGATTGCCTGAAGTAACTACTATTATCATTAACAATAACAGGGTGATTCTTTGAGTTTGTTTGCCAACTGTTCGAGGTCTAGTGATTGATACACCGAATTCTTCGGCAGTAACACAAACCTCTTCAAAAAGAGTAGCAAAAACCAATTCAGCATTCTTGCGCCTGGATTCTAGTCGAATTATTGTGTCATTTAGTTCCTCTTGCGCCGATTTCAAGTCCAAACAGATCCGTTGGAAAAACACGCTTAATTGATGGGTACACGTGAGTAAATCTGAGAGACATAGGATTGCAATGATTGTTTGACTATTACAAAGAGAGGATTTCAATCCTCTAGCCTTCACGGATGACTTTGGATCATTCCATTTTCCGACTGACTCCAGAGCAGAAATTATTTTTGGGAGCGCAGATCTAAATTGAAGGACACCATCGTGCCGTTCTATCCATCGAGTTTCACAGAGACCCGAAAGTTGGTGTCCTAATGCTTTTTTTAACACTTGCATCCTTTTTGGCGAAGCTCTGAAAAAATATATAGTCTCCTGCATTGTGTCTACTGCGTTTTTAATTTGACGGATTTTAGACGTTTGCGAGATAGATAAATTTAGAGCATGGTTATGACATGGCGAGTATACTGCATTAGTTGCTTCCTTCTTTATAGTTGCAAAAGCACCACGAGCCTCTGACACCATCACACTGCATCCATCAGTGGATATCCCAACACAGTTTTTCAAATCCAGATTGAGATCTCGCAATTTCTGATGACAACTTTGCCTATGTCAATACCAGTTACTTTTGGTTCAGTATCGGTTACCTCATCAGTATTCTCGCCAAAAACGTTACTAATTTTGAGTGGTTTTACTTATATATGTAGCACGCGCAGAGGCATTTTTCAAATGATCTCTCAATATGGTATCGCCATTTTGAACTCGCAGTCTCAATAAAGCACGAAAATTCCCTTCATTAATAACACTAGAGTTTTCTAGGTTCAATGGACTATCGTCTCGATGACCGCGAAATGCTATGTTTTGCTGCCCCATTAAAATGATAGTTTCTACTATAGGTTTCAATCGGTCACGGTTTTCCTTTACCTGCCTGTCCCTTTCTGCGTTCACCCTATTTAAAATACATAGCACCGAATGTTCATTTGTATTTAAAAAATCCTTTGCTGCTTGTACGGCATTTTTATGGTATTTATTATTATTGTGAGTGTCGAAATATCCATCCTTTCCATATAGTTTAGCGGAGGTATTTAGTGGTTCTGTTACTAACCGCTTCAAAGGAGTACTATTTTGTGGTCCTCCAAGACCAGCATTTACAAAAAGTGGACAGTATTTACAGAAGAATCCCTGTTTTGCATTCGAGTAAACAAACCACTCATAGGAATTCAAATGCTTATGACATGCAAAACGCTTGGTTTTGTTATTATTATGCAGGGAGAAAGAAAACTTGTAGTCTTTATCTGGAATCCACGGGTGTAAAAGAATATTACGTCTCGTCAAATCATCAATCGATTTGCCCACGTAATTGCCGATATCGTACGTAGATCCTGTTTGATCATTACATGTTTTTAGCTGTTCCCGCTCACGTGCTTGCTGTTCAGGTTTTGCCTCATTTGGAGAATTATTATCACGAGGTTCAGAGACAATGATTGTAGGCGGTAGATTTGAATCAAGCTCCTGTAAATCAGGGGATGACATAGTAACTTCAGGCATTACATTTGCAAGAGACTCGTCAGAACTAGGCGATGCAAGTTCAGCAGATAGAGAATGAGTTTTTGTTGGACAGGTAAATACTTCTCAATGGTATTATCAGCCTTTCGTTTAGTTGTCTTCTTTAATGAGGTTGACTGAAATAAAACAATATTCCGACCAGGAGATATAAAAATAAAATTGTCATGAAAATTGTATTAGTTAGGAATCACTCAACTTGTGCTATAAGGTGATGCTCAATAAATCAATTAAATTTTGAACAATTGCGACCTTGCGAAGGTTCGATTGTGTGTTGAAGGATGAAGGAGGCATATTAATATTGAAAGCGTGGCACTGAAATGTGAGCTTGAATTGCCAGAAAAGGGCGTAATTATGAACTTGCAGTTAAATATTTACAGATAGGTTTCGTTAATATAATAAAAGCGAATGATGAATTATAAATTAACGAGATGAGCATCAACACACATATGGAGTGACTAATTGAAGCAACATTAAATGTGCATTATGTTTGAATTATTAATTTGTAAGTCGCTTTAGCATGAGCGCCACATGCTTTCATTTTCAGCGAAAATTGTAATAAAATTTTTGTTAAATTGCTATGTTAACCAAGCTGTTTTGGAGAAAAACTATTTTCCACACGATTTCTATAACGTCTGAGAAGGTTTAACAATAATAAAACCAAATACTTAAACCACCATTTAATTTAAATCTATAAAATAAAATATTGAAATAAAATATATGTATAGCAAATAGTCAGACATATTACGGCGTCAAAATATATTTTTTTGTCAAACGATTTCACAATGAAACAGAAGTTATTTCAAGTAGCCTACTTACCGACATGTTGAACATCGATAAATTCAGACGAATGTGGGAAAATCTCTGCAGTTCTGTTAAGTCTTGATTCTGGCTCTAATGCAGATTTGAGGTTAGTGATCCTTCTTTCCTTTGTTACACTTTGTAGCTGAGTAAACTGAATAACTCGTTAGGTAAACGCTCTACTTCCGTATGGTACTGCCAATTTGTTTTCAGCATATGGCTTGCCGATACCCAGAAAAAGGGATAAGTTTATTTCTGTAGTCCGTGCAAACCTTAGAAAATAATCATTGTGTTGTGGCAGCGCTTTTGCCTGCCTCTTAGCTTTCACACCCATACAATACAAACACATGTTACCGTTACTGCCATGAAATACTAATAGGGTAGAGAGTACGGTTATCGCCACCTTTAAGGATTTATAGCTGCTTTTATCTTTATTTCTTTAATACTGTAAGGAAAATTATAAATCAAATTGCTTTAATACATTATTTGGAATATTTTAATGCTGAAAACATTTTTTTTTACAGAAAACGATAAAAATCAATTTTAAAATAGATGTTAAAGTTAAAAACTCGATTTGGCACAGTTATCGCCACCATACCATATAAGAACATCTTTTACAAAAATGTTGCGAAACGCGAGTTAATAGATAACAGAACAAATTTTTGAACATTTGGAGACTCTAAAACTATTCGATATTTTTTTAATTAACGAAATGCCCACAGGTGGCGGAAACCGTAGCCTACTCTCTACCCTACATTGTTTGTGGCAGGTACAGGACCCTACGGTGTGAATTGTGAGTTTCGCCGCCGACCTAACGACTATGAAATACTGTAACCTGCTACGTTCGTATTTGACTACATCGTAGAAAAACACGTATAATGAAGCAAGAGGGAGAGCAATAATTCGTTATTATAATTCCGAATTATAATTTTTTGGGCCTATGGGGGGGGCAGTTGCACCCCCCCTTGGATCCGCCTATGCGTTCGTATAATCGGATGTTGGTGCAGATGTTTGTCGCCATATACTCTGACATCCAACAGTAAAGAAACAGAATTAAATTTCTTTATCTTATGATTGGTCTGGATTCCACTGTTATTGAAAAGGTTCGAGCCCAGGATCTTGGTTTTACCCAGGATTTTGTACACCAGTTATCTCTCTGAGAATATGAAAGTACTGGAAATGGAAGCAGCCAAGGTCGGACTGGTCATACATAAAGGTAAAACTAATATATGATCAATACAAAGAACACGACGGAAAAAGCGTTAGACAGTTTTAAGGATGAAACCGTGTGGAGCAGTTTAAATATCTTGGAAGTGTTGCTACCGAAGATAACTAAGTGCCGACGGAAATTGAAGCACGACTTGCGGCGGAAAACAGGACTTCCTTCAGCAGCTCTTCAGATCCTTCTTTATGACAGGACACCTTAAACTGTTGGTGTATAGGACCATTAGCAAACCGTTGGTCACGTGTGATTCTGAAACGTGGACCTTGACTGAAAAGGTTGAAACCCTCCTTAACACGTGGGAACGGACGGTTCTCCGCTAGTTCTTCGGAGTTGTACGTGTGAATAACGAGTGGAGGATAAGGATCATTGTCGAGTTAGAAGTACTTTACACTGCCCCGGTAATCGTCACCGACATAAAAGTGCGCAGGCTAAGATGGCTGTGGCACGTGCAGAGGATGGGGAAACAACGAGTACAAAGAAAAAACGGACTGACCCGTAGCCATAGGGGAGGCGTTCTGTAGGACGCCCGAGACCGCGAGGCTGGACGATGTCGAGGCCGACGTGTATTAGTTGGGAATGCGAAAATGAGAGGCATCTGGCGGAACCGGGAGACAAACGTCGGATGCAAATAGCCGAGAAGGCCCTGGCACCCTGGCAACTGTCTGTAGCACCAATTAAGGTAAGCTCGTACTGGGTAATGTAGGGACGAATTGTGACTTGCTGCAGTGGCGTCTACCGGGCTCGAGGTTCTACTCATAATAGTGGCCAATCGTTGCTGCACGGTATCGCTGATTGTCCAACCATACACAGAGCGAAGCGGCGGACCGACTGTTGTTTGTACACGGATGAGCGAAGCGTTGGGACGAACAAACGACGACTGGCAAAAGTCAGAGAATCGTTTGTATGATAAATTTTCTAGTGTTTTGTTATTTTTTCGATTCTGTACTGTATTCATTATCGTCAGTCAGGGACTGGGTTTGATTTGATTTCATAACAGTCAGATACGGCCGGCTTCGTTAAAATATTGACTTAATTAAAATCAGACGAGCGGGGCCGACGCCGACGCGCGCGCTGTTCTCTATAAACCGGGATTTTTCCACGTTGTGAAGCGAAAAATACTGGGCGCTTGGCGTTTGTATATATATTGGTGTTGTAACTCGGGATTTAACGGGAAAGCAGGGCGACATGTTTATGTGTTCTAATGTTCTTAATATCGTATATCTCCGGGCTTAGTAAAGAAAAAAAAAAACAGCAACAAAAGTAGAAAAAAATTCGTCGCTCGCAGAACGCCGGAGATGGGGTTATAATAAAAGTCATTAAAATCAGTTCATGCGGAAGGGAAGTAAGCTGAACCCCGTCGTTTCCATTTGAACTGCGTTAACAAGAAGTGGCGTGGAAATCGTTATAGAAACTATATAGAATCTACCGAGAAAAGACGTAGAACGTATATTTCAAAATTAGTGGAATGTAAACGAAAATGTTAAAAGTTTGTAAAATGTTACAAAATAAGCAACCATCGCAAACGGCGAGCAAATAAGTCCATAAAGTCTCAATGTTTGTTCGTGTGAGAATTATGCTCGCGGATTTACGATATGATATTGGAAATTTTTTAGAGGTATAAACATTCGTATTAGAATAGACTAATTGTAAATTTAATGTACTTTAATATGATTGCGTGTTGTGGGCTATGATAATGTATTTACATATATCATCAATGATCAATGAAGAATATTTAATATAGATGAGGCGTATTTATATCTACATAATGAGTACGATGTTTGAGAAGTAAAAACTGTTTACAACCAAGTTGCACTGACAGTAGTGCTGTTGGCTTCCATATGTCTTCAGTATAAATCATGAAGCAGTATGGTTTCACTTGTCTTCCTCTTCTTCTGCACTACAAGGATTAGGCATTTGCCTGTTCCGTCCTTACAAACTTACGACCACCGTTTTCGTGGTCTTCCTATATCTCTGTTCCCTCTTGGGTTGTAGTTAAGTATTTTTTTGGATATTCTCCCATTTCCCATTCTATTTACGTGTTGTTTCCATCTTTCTTTGTATTCAGTTACTTTTTCATTTATTGCATATACATTTAGCTCATTTCACACGTCTTCATTTCTTAATAAATCTCTTCTTGTGCAGCCTTTGACCCATCTTAAAAATCTCATTTCTGCTGCCTGTGTTTTGCTGTCTCCTTTTTTGGTATTTATCCAACTTTCACTCCCATACATAAGTACGGGTACAGCAAAATTTTATCTCCTTGTGTCTTTTCGTGTTTTGTTATTTAATGTTCTATTTATTGTGCCACATATTGGTTTCACTTTTAACAAAAAAATAATTCTTTGATCAGGCTTCTGTACCTTCAGTTTTTTTTTTCAGACTTGGTGCTGTGTGTAGTGTACTTTAAACCGTTACGTTCTGCTGTGTTCAATATTTTATCAGTATTTGCCTATACTATTTATGCAAACTGATGATTGGAAATTGGTATAATAGTGGAAAATAATAAGGAAATATTCATGAACACACTAAGAACACGAGACAAGCTGTGAAAGCTTTTAAGCGCCAAAGAGTAAGGATCATTGTCACCATCTAAAGGCCATGCCTTGTCGAGTTAGCCACGTCTCTCTCTCCATCATTGTCCTCTTTAAATCGCAGTACGATAGGAAGTTCCTCTTCTTTCCCCATGTCTTTGAAGAACGCCGCTCTTGGTCGTCCTCTTTGTTTCCCCCCAACACCTTTCCTTCAGAAATGCAACTTAAGAATTGATTGTGTCGTAACATGTCACAATCGTACCCTTTAAGGGATAGGAAGTGTTTTTGTTTTTTTTTCAGGAGGTAAATAACGGGGAAGGAATACCCACCGTTCTGCTGGTGACGTAACGATTTCGATATTAATGAACACGGAAACTACAATAAAGAGTATCATTTACGATAAAGATACGTTTATCATTTACAAAAATAGATCTTTCATAACCAAGATCTGATTGACTTAAAACAATGTTGTGTGTTGCAGGACAAGCAGAAACCATGAATATCCAGCTGTTCTTAAATATTTTGCGCGTGAAGCAAGCGTATTTGTTTCTAAAGACGGTGGTATTTCAGAGTCATTACAACACATGTCTGTGTTGAGTTCTTTCTTTAACACTCCATTCCGGCAATCCACCATTATCAGTTCGACTTTGCTTTGAACAGAATTTGTCGTGTTTTCTTATTTCTGTTTATGTTTGGTTCCGTTACACTCTCGGGCTGTCTCCGTAATAATATCTAAACTTGAGACAAACGGAGACCCCAACTGACACACGTTGGTGTGGACAAGACCGTGTACGTACCAGCGACGTCCACCGTTCGCCTAATCTGCTCACAAAGCTATCTTAGAATCAATTATCATTCCGACGTATTTTACCGATGGCTTTGACTCGGTAATAATAATAATAATAATACGCGAACTGAGTAGCAGCAGCACTTTTCGAAGTGGCAGGTGTTAACTAGTATTGCTATCTGCTAAAACAAAGTCATGTGACAATTGGCTTCAAAAACTTAGGAAGTCCCGGGCATGAATTCTGTAGGTCTACATCTAAAATAACGAAAAGGTTCATCACGTTTGATAGGTCGTTAGTATCCATTCGTAATAAGATTTCTGTATTGTTGAAACAAAAGTGCTAATCAAAATAACTAGTTAAAATGTTTTTTTTTTTAATGCTTGTAACATTATTAATAATAATATAATGTACGTTCACAACGTGATACTGGTATTTTTATAAAACGATGTCCTTGAGGATTAATAAAATCCCGGACTTGAGAAAAATCCTACATTCTCCCGGACGAGTGACAACTCTGTATTACCTATAAAAGACCCCTTATTTAAATTTTTTAAAGTGTTGCATATTGTAAACTTGTTGACCGTGTAGTGTGATTTCCGAATCGACCATAGTCATTCGACTGTCAGCTTAGAGAGGGATATCTCGAAAGTGTATAATCTGTTTCATTTACCCCCCCCCCCAGTGGTTGATGGGGTTGGAGTTTCCTCCCTTCCGCAGACAGTCTCTTAATCACCACACATCTTCTTCCTCCTTTTGAACCATCCTTATACTCCTGTCTGAGTTTTCTTTCCCACTACATCCCTCGTACATTCTCGCGACCAGGGTGGTGAAACGTTTGAATGGCGTATCAGATGACCCATACTGTTTTCCGCAATGGTTACAGTTTGAATCCTTCTCTTCAACACCTCATCATTAGTCACTCTTTCTGTCCACGGCCGGTAGGAGGCCACACCATTAAAATCCAGCGAATTATGGTCCCCGCGGCAGGAAGAAGCTCGGAACACGGCATACAAGCGGGCGTCGGGCAAGCCCTTCGTTCTGCACAACCTCCCCACCACCACAGCTATCTACGGCATTCTTAACGCCCTCCTCCAGCACTACATCTTAAAAACTTCCAGGTGCATACCCAACGGGTGTCTTGCACCTCCCCAAGATATTCAAAAGCATGCACTAGTTCATGAAAGATGCAATAGCTTCCTATCGTCCAGAAATATCTCAGCGTTTTGTTTTCCATTTCTATAACATTTCGTGACCTTTGTTTTGATCCGCATTTGCTTTTAAGATCATGTTCATTTGGTGGAGTGCACTCTGTAGTTCTTCCTCGTTGTTTCGTATAAGCGGAATGTCATCTGCAAAGCGGATGGGTTTATACCATATACCATTAATTATTATTACATTGTTGCTGGCTTCCATTAACTCCTTCATCCTGTACTCTACATGCGAGTTGAACGGTAGTGGGTATATTCCATAGCCTTCTCTAACAGCTTTTGATATCCTGGATTTGAGTCCACCCCGGCTTATGAGAGCTCTCCGGTTCGTGTAGGGTTGCAAGATAATTCTTCTACCTCTATCGTCTACCTTTACACCTGTAAGGTCTTTGAATATTAATATTCCAGTCGGTGGTGTCAAATGCCTTTTCGATGTCAACAACAGCTAGCACGATTTCTTTGTTAAAGTCTCGGAGTTTTCTCCATAATTGTTCGCAGCGACAATATGGCACTTCGTGTTCCCCGACTTCTAAAACCAAATTGATAAGTGTAAGTCCAATACCACTCTCTTCTATTAATGTCGTCAGTGTTACATGCTAATAGAGCGGACGATGGGCTGCCGTCGGTGTTGCTCTTTGTTATCTTTGCCTACCATTTTTCTGTTTTTTTTTCGCGTCCGATCATGTGGTAGGCTTTGTATTTTATCATAACATAGATTGCTGTATGCTCCTTTCCTTCTGCGTTGTTCATAGTTTTCAACAAAGGTGTCTTGTCTCACGTAGTTCCACATAATCTGCAAAAGTATAACATTCGTTCGTGCATTGAGTTTTGTTCATATCAGTTATGGACGATCGCATCTTTTATCTGGTAATAATTTAGGACATAGAGGTTGGCGGTTTTGAGTATGTACCGTTCCCAGTCCACGATTATTTAACTAGACAACGATATTGTGAAAACAGTTTATTAACAAACAGTCTGCATTGTCTTCGCGCAGTGCCATGCTGTATCAGGCGATGCCTACGCGATACGTTCTAATAAGTCAACAGATTTCCTCTAATAAGCATAAATGTTTAATTTTCTCTTGTAACTAAATTAGTGGTATCGAGCGCGCGCGTATTTGTGTAATTTTTCCGAGTTTCGCGTCAAGGTGGTATTCATACACTTTGATAAAAAATATAGAAATGAGGTATGCTTGGAGTCTGACAATAAAGTATGCACACTTTACGTCGGCCCCAGCGTGAGAGGTGACAGTTCTGTAGGCCATTACAAAGCCACTCCATAACGTTTCACTTGGAATACATCGCAGTTTAACTGCCACTTTATTTCGTCCCGTTCTTAGTGTCGGGGTATCTAAGCTGACTACTCGGGAGATGGGGGGGGTACGCCAACCTCTTGCTCCGGACGCGCATGGGCTATGGGCCTGGAGATATACGGAATCCTCGGCCGTGCTTGGTGTTGGACTCGAGGTGGTTTGTGGCTTCGGCCGTGTGGCATTGCTGCGGGAGCCTCGTAAGGCGTGTATCCGTGGGGATGTATGGGCTGTTAAATCCTTGATAGCGGATATTCCGAATCCCATGGAGATAATAGAGCTGCACGTCTCATATTCCCAGGGGTACCGACCTGTTCATCGACGGGCCCTTAGTCAGCGTTTTAGTGTTAGACTCAACACCCATGGGGACCAAGGATAGATAGGCCTGCAGTCTGGGGCATTCGCTTGTAAAGCAACCTCTTTCTTTCTGACACTTTGTAACGTATCGCCGCGTTACAAATCCAGGGAACCCATCATAATTAAGCTCCGTCAATTAGATGGGCTGCCTACGTTGTAACGAAATGTATCCACAAATAAATAACTTAACAAATTTACTTACTAACTGTGTAAGGAAACAAGGGAAGGTATACTATTGATTTACGCACTCATTATATGTGTGTGACAAGACGACTTCTCTTTATTTAACATTTAAAAACATTTACTGACAGATCCCATGACATTACGAATTAAACTAAAGCTATTTGAATGCTTTCTTTAAACTTTGGGATCAAAATTGATTCTATTTAGCTATACCTCGGATCCGGGTAACCTTCGGTATTTAGTCATTAAAACTTTTAGTTATACTCAATTCATGATATTAGCTTGCAAGACCTTTTGTTTTAACCATTTGAAGAATGGTATTATTACTTGAATTATACTACGATACATTAACATATAAACTGTTACAACGTATGATGTTTGAATAGTTACATTAAAGTTCTTAGATTTAATCTTTACAAAGTTAATAGTCTCTGAAAAGTCTCTTTTAAGGTGTGTTGTGTAACAAATATTAGTAACCCTCGATAGACAGGCTATCGAGTCACCTTTAAATTGGTATGTAGAAACCTCTTCCTGGGGTGTCCGTCTTGGGAATCCTTAATAGCGCCGTCATCATCTGATTAATACATAACATATGCTTTCAGCAGCAATTTCTTGTATACAACATTAAAGTAAAACAAAAGTATCGGCAACATAGTGTAAGAGCTTTTGCTCGTACGTCTGTACTGCATGAAGTCAACATAGCGAGAGAGCGAATTTCTGCTCCCTTCGACTGGGACCTAACAAAAGGGTAGAGGGGCAATTACTGCGCGAGAATATAGTCCCTGTCTCTCTTTAAGTAAACATTTTTTATTCATACAAACTGTCCCTAAATAAATATACATAATTTAAATAAGTTGTTTTAGCGACTATCTGTGTCTTCAGATTTTTAATTATTAACATTAGGTTCTTTTATCTTATTCTAAATTACAGAAGACTCGGAAAACATGTCGAGTCCGGAATTAACAGGTCAGCGCCTGACAACAAGCAAAGGGTTAAATACGACAATAATAACTATTTACAATTTGTCTTTTTATTAAAGTTTCTTTGGGCTTATTAATTACTTCTTCCTCTCATACTGAGTACATACAGGTTTTTATGTTATTATAGTGAGATTTAAATGGCTTAATGGCTTGCAACCTTAATTTTTAAAATTTCTTTATTTTTTTATTATTGTTACAATTTAAATCGTCACAACTTTATATGAGTAGTTTAGTGATAGTGACAAAGTCGGCATTTGGCGGAATATAATGTGCCTTTGGAGTACGTCTTGCTGTCTAAGGTGAATACGACCGCAAACCTATGATTCTTCTGGTCGGGAGTACATAAAACGATTATATGTTCTTTTAATACAAAATTGTTTTCTAACATATCTCGAGGGCTATTTAGAAATTATCCTTCTAGTGGCTAGTAGCATTTTATTATATACAAAAGTTACATACATTACATAATAGCTAATACTGCTTTTCCACATAATCACCATCCGCATACAGGTATTTATTATTCGTTGCAACAGCTTTTGCAATCCCTCGTTAAAAAATACTGCCGCCGCTAAAGTACCCAGCCAAGAGTTGACGCTGTTAATTATATAATCATTTGTGATAAAGCACTGGGTATCCAAACGTTTGTTTATCTTGCTGAGACGATGCAATCTTTCCCGGACTCATTTCTGCAATGTACCGGTCTTTATTCGGCCGCCAACATGTCCGTCGCACCATCGTCCGCTAGTCCCGTTTGTGAACTTCCCTGAAGTACGAGCCCTTGCAGTACGCGGAGTTTGCCACAGCGCTACAGTCATGCCCTCAACAGTGTTCCCTAACGAAGTGGTAGACCGCCTTATAAAATCATGTCCGACAGTTCAGGTCACAACCCCTAGCGTACTGAGCAGATGGTGTGATGTGTCAAAGAATACCAACACCTACATATTGCTGGCAGAAAAGGTAGTGACAGGCTCCGTGGTTCATCGGCCGCTTCTGGACTACAGATTTGCGTATACCAGCAAAACGGATACTGTTTAGTCATACCTATGTGCCGTATTGGTATGGCAACAAGTTCGTGTGTATCAGCCAGACAGGCCACTATCTGAATAGACCTTGAATTGGCTACTACTGTTGACACGTCTATCATTTTATAGATTTTTCTTGGAGAGATGCAACAGTAGGAACGGCACGAACCGAATCTGTAGTAAAGACCCTGTGAACGTAAAGTTTAACGGGAAGGATTTCGGAATTACCAAGGTACCATTATATGACCAGCTTTTCAAGAGATGACAATAGTTCAAAGAGCGGGATTGATCATGCAACATAGAACGGCGAGGCGCTGGCAGGAAACGCAGAACACTCCAAACGAGGGATGTTGAGAATCAATAACGCATGTCCTCGTGAAATGAAGTTTGTGGAAAATTCCCAGAATGAAGGTCCGATGTTGGGAGCAGGTAATTAGGTAAAAACATTGTCATGTGACTGTGGCATTAAAAGGAAATCCAAGATAAAACTCAGAAAGACGAATTTGGATAAAGCGAGTAGGGAGATTAGTTTGAAGTGATGCAGAGATTTTGAAGTGCTCGTCAGGTTAACCGCCAGTTTGAAGTGGTAGTCAGAACGTGTTTGGCCGCCGGTACCCAGGTTGAGGTTGTACGAGGAAGGTGCACGATAAATGAAAGTATTTATCATGAGATGGTTCGGTTGAGTGAAAGAAAGCAGTTGGAAGTAAGTGAATGCGATAAAATAACTAGAATAAAGTCTTAGGAAAATGACAACGTCGTTCAACGGCCTGAAGGCTGGTGCTTTGATCTGGTGGTTTTGGTGACTACTCCAAGGACTAGGCCTTATACCTGTTCCGGAACCCATCTCCTCCTCGGTCTACCGACATCTCCCTTCCCAGTAGGATAATAACCCAAGACAGCCACAAGTAGACGGACATCAGGTATGCGATTCAAGTGTTCACACCATCTCCTTCTGTGGTCTTCAATCTTCTGGTGCAATGATACAATGTTTAAGTCGCGTCTAATATCCTCGTTCCTTCTCCGATCCAAGAGAGAACAACCTTGCGTCCCTCTTAGAAATTTCATTTCGGCTGCCTGAATCCTCTCCACGTCCCTTTTACCACGTCGTCCACATCCCACTAGCATACAGGAATGTAGGGACAGCCACAGTTTTATAAAATTTCATTCGGGTATCCTTTATAACGTTGCAAAAGGTAGCCCACAAATAAAGAAGAAATTACCATTTAATAAAAAAGTGAGTTGCAACACTAAAGGAATAAAGAAAGTCAAAGTATGAAGGAATTAATGAACAAAAATATTAAAATATAGCACAATAATAGCTTAAAACCAAGACAAGGACTGAGACGATGACAAAACCCAAGTGATTGGCAAAGGGAAGGATAAAAATAAATAACTTTGTGACCATATCACAACCCCTTGTCAACCAATAATAAAATAGTAAATGTAATTATGAAAGTACAGAGCTATGTTATTGGTGTGAGTAACCATGTAAGACTACCAAGACATAAATCTAAATTAAGTAATGTTAAATAATATTGTAATTAGAATATGAATGGAATAAACCCCTTATATAATAAATACCCAATGTTAATGATAATGTGAGTGGTGTGGTTAGATCCAAGTGAAGAAAAGAAAGAAAAACAGTGAATAATATAATATTAAAGTGAATAACAGAACCAAGAAAAATATACTAACTGAAAGTCAGCAGTAGTAATAATGTGTAGAATGAATAATAATTAATGCTTGAGTAAAAAATGATGAATGCAAACTGTGAATAAACTAATGCATAATAGGCCTACACAAATGGAATATGTAGAATTAAAGTCCATGTGTTAAAATACGAAAATAATAGTTAAGTAATAGTTATAGTTATCTGTTTGTGTTAAAAAGAATATGTAGAAGGGTAAAAAAGCATGTTTAATAAATAATAGTTAATGGGCATAAGGAGATAGGAAATTTATTAAAAAATAGCATGTGCATAGCATGTTAGAAAGAATAGTATAATGTTCTGAAAATGATTATAAATCATTAAATGTTCCATGTTAATTTATTGTAGTTATGGTTAAAATAGTTTTGTTTCATGAAATTCTAGAAATATGTTATAATAACTGTATAAGGAAAGTTAGGTGATATAGGCCTGAGGAGCCTATAGGAAGGAGGCAGTAATTTGTAAAATTTGATATAATAGCAGTAATAAGTAAGGACAAAATGTAGGGAATACTATTAAAATTGATAATATAAATTTAAGGACACCTAATGTGTATCAAAAGAACCAGTTATAAAATAATTAATATTAAAAAAAAACTGTTAACTTAGTAAATCAGTAAATACGGAACCGAAACCAGTCATGTTTGGTTTCTAATTAAATTATAAAAGAAATGCAATCCAATAATGTTATTATCGTAGAAATTCAAAGTGGTATAAGAAAGTTATGCTAATATAAAAATATTTATTCATTTTGGGCAAAAAACTCAAACCATATAACAATGAGTACAAAATTCTTTCAGCCAATAGAGATAGGAGTCTGGTTACTATGACAACAAAATATTATTATAAAAATACCGTTACAAAAGTTACAAACGAATTGGGAGTCCATTATTAGATTCAGAGAAGAGCAAATCAATTCATGCAGCTCAATATAATCATATAATAGCAATAAATCAACTAGAAATGAAATTGCAATGAACCAAAATGAGATGATGAATAATAGTATGGAAAAAAGAAATTTAATAACCAGAATTATTGGAAATTGAAAGAAAAAAATCTACTTAATAAATTATAAAAGAAAAACGAACTCAGAGAGACAAATCAGATGTAAAAAATGTGATAAGTATAAATTAACTTAAAAAACTAAAATGAAAAACGACTAGTCTACACTGTGACACGTTTTCACTTATTACTTAAGGAATAACTTAGGGACACTCTGTTTATAACTTTATTTATTCACTTTTTAATTTATGGTGATCAAATTATTGGACATTGGAATCATTTTTTAAAAAAAACGAACTATTAACCTAGTCACCCACTGTGACTCAACACATGTACTATAACCTAAGAAGTGATTTAATAAGAACCTGTATAATATTTAAGTAAGTTTTATGTGAAGTTTTGTACTTTCTAAAGATCCTTTATTAATTTTCTTGCAATCACAAGAACCCAATTGAATTAAAATAAAACATAACGTTTTAATCAACTAGACCTGTAATACTAAGAGAACACTATTGCCAACCGCTCAGCTAGTAAAGAACAAGAAGAGGAGCAAAATATGTATTATAAACATATTTCATGTTGTTTAAAAAAGAAATTAATAAAAAAACACTACAGAAATAATATAGTATTGACTATTATCAATTGTGTATTTAATTTATGTTAACCTTACAGACAATTTATTCCTTAATATAGCCAAGGTGAAAATTTTTTTACCAAAAAATAGACGTTGGTAACCCTGATTTTTTTGAACGAAATTCAAATCAACTACAAGACACAGGTGAGTTGGATTAAATTAAAATAAGAGAAAAGGAGAAATAGGTGAGAAGAGTCATTTTAATTGTTTTGTAAATAAAACAATTTGGCGCCTTAAAATCGGGAAACAAACCAAATACAACACATCAATAAAATAAAGTAAGGTAATAGGTTGGCGAAGCAGGGTGAGGCTTCAACGGGTACGACTCCGGTACGTAACACCTTCTGTGTTTTATTTTTCAGGTACCTATGAATCGTTCCACAGAAAATCTGATTATTCACGACTATCTTAGTTTTTATATGATACCTGCCCTACAATGCCATCGTTTTAGATTTTGTTAACGTTCCCAAGACGGCAATACGCAAGGTCAGGACCTTGTAAAACGCCTCTTCCTGTATGACCCAGACAGCCAAAGGAAAGTGGGAATACCAAAACTAAGATGGCGAGATGGATCTCAGTATGACGCAGAAGGGCAGGAATTCGGAGGATGGTTGCATCGGACAGAGACCGTTGACAAGGTCTCCTTCACCACGCCAGGACTCGCCCAAGGTTGTATTGGAATCATCATGACAATGATTCCAATATACTATTTTCTTCTTCTTCATCTCTCTTCAAACATCAGGCCAGCGGCTTGTTGCGCCCCCTGCTAGTATTAATTTAACATAGTTTCTGTTACATTAAATTGTATGTGTAAAGTTTATTCACTGAACTATTTGTGAACGTTTTTGAGAACGACAGTTAATTCCACCATGATATCCGTGAACATTGTAGCGTAGTCATGTTTTATAGAACGGCTAATCTACTTTCAGTCTGAGCTACTTTCAGACATGCAATTGTCGTCAGTATGGTTCGCGCGACTTTACCTAAAGTCCGTCAAATTTTTTCAGGGGCCCATCGGAAAACAAGAACGGATTATTTACTTGCACCAAACTGCCTGAATCCTCTATCCCTTTTACCAAGAGTCCACGTCTCACTAGCATACAGGAATGTGGAGACAGCCACAGTTTTATAAAATTTAATTCGGGTATCCTACCGTGTTTTATTTTTCAGGTACCTATGAAAAAGAAGGTAACTACGTAACTATGAACTAAGAAGGTTCATACGAAGGTATGAAGGTAACTATGGTGTTTTTGGCCTGAAGAAAATGATCAAAGAGAAGAGGCGACACAAAACTCTTCTCCTGGTCTCCTCTTGTACAGGCTTTGTAATCGACTCTAGATTGTATTTAATAGCAGTTGTAACGTTCATCAGTGTGTTGTCGCAAACAAATTGCTGCGTACGCATTAGATGTCCATTGAATGTAAACAAATTCGTGTACCGAAGGGAGCGTTTGTTTACAGTGTACACACACAGAACAACGGACAGTCACATACTCATCGGTTCGTAAATAATTTCGATTGTGGCAAATAAATAAACCGACCGGCGGACGACTCTACGTCAGCGTTTATTAAAACACGTGAGCACCGAACTCGAAAGCTCTGAATTTATTTGAATATTTTGTGTGAATTTTAAAGTCGTATTATTTGTGTGTGCTGTGTAGTAGCTGGGAAGTTTATTTTCTGTACGCTCCGTAGACGCTCGAGACATCTCGTACTATTGATTTCAGATGTTACATATGCAAGTAATATAAAAGGAAATATAGAAAATAAGAAACGTCCTTAAAATCAACGAAGATATAGTAGCTGATGTAGCCAGCGTACTATTACAGCACAGGAACTGTGTGTACGTGTTGGGGTGTTGGAGGGGGGGGGGTTGAGTCTATACCGTATAAAACGTAGAGGCAGCGTCATACATGTCATCGTATATATTCTTTCCAGTGTCGCTCCGAGTGACTCCACTCGTTTTGTGTTTCCATAAAGTAACGTACATTGTATTCTTATAGAGTCGTGACACTAACTGTTGGTATTCAGTTTCCCGTGCTCACTCGACGAAAATATGAAATATGGTTACATGTAAGTAAAATTTAATAGAAATTGTATAAAAATCATGAAAACGTTTTTCCACGGAGTTGTCTGAAAATGCGAAAAAGGGGGTAGGGTTGGTGATTAACTGACAGAACTGTATTTAAAAGTTGCAGGATTCTGTTGGTAGACGACGTCTTCGAACGTATGTGTCCGCAGATTTCATTTACAATAATCTTAATGTTTCCAGACACTGTTGACTGACGCGTCTTTCTTTGGGACATACGACTATGAAAGAAACTCATGAAAATATATGTAAACAAAGACGTATATGGTACCAACAGTAGATTACCGTGTGGTGATCGAATGCAACCGTTGGACAATGAATGACTCATCACGTAGACAAAATGTGCGTCTGCTAATGTACAGTCCACCCCTATGACTGCTACACGATTTTAATTATCTAATGTTGAGTGTTGTCTAGACAGAGATGTATGCAGAAGAAAAATGAACCGAAAACGAGCCGATACACAACCAAACTAGAAAAAAAAATTGTATTTTTATTATTATTATGACAATTGTTGTTATTATTACAAGCATGTGCATTCCTGTTTAAAATTGTTAGTGGTGTTTTGACCCACTTCTGGTGATGTGCCACTGCAATTTTTTCTTTTTCGTCCTTACCTTTTTAGGCTTGTGTTCTCACTTTCACTTCGATCATGTTATTTCCACCTGTTCTGTTTTATTATCGGCCTGCATGACCATTGCACAAAATTCTTTGCCAGTTTTTTCTTACTTTATCAGTTCCTCTTTTAGGATTTTTATTTCTTTGATACTAATGCACGCGCGCGTGTGTGTAGAACGAAAGCGGTCAGGAGATATAAAGATTTTTGATTTAAATGGAATAAATCCTATTGTAGTCCCAAGCCACGTGTTTGTTAACCAAATACACTGTACTCACCGTCTATGGCCTTTTTCCGTAATGCTTTTTTCCGTGTTTACATGTTTCAAGGCACTTTCCTCATCATCAGAATTTATAAAATCAATCTATGTCATAAATAATGACATTTGTCAAAATATTAAAAACACAATACGGCAATTAAACTGTGTACATAAATTCGCTTTAAAAATGTTCGGTGTGCCTTGCAAGACAACACGCGCCGTACTGACGTAATCTAAGCCTTATCTCGACGATATCTCATAGCGGTATCGTCCAGTATATTTGATTTATACTGTAATTGGTCGTTCAACACATGTGGCTGGTACTGGCGTCGTTGTATGCTTTGTAAATTTCATATTCTTCAAGGGCGTTCAAATAACCCCCTTTACTGCAGAAGTGAAGGGGTATTAAATTTGAGCTAAAATCCGTGTAACTGTGACTGTTGTCTATGAGGTGCTTGGCGAAATTTGACTTGATATTGTCGAAGTTGTAAACTCGTGTAAGGGGGTCTATGTTCAGAAAATATTTTCAAAAAACCTCGACCCGTCTGGCCCACATAAAAAGCCTCACAGTCGTTGCAGACTAGCTTATAAACACCCGTTTTATTTTCAAGACTGGTATGTTCACGGGTGCGGAGATTATTCAAGATGTTATTACTAGTCTTATAGGAAACGACTATGTTGTTGACTTTATTAATGGTTGACTTAAAAATCCCCGGCATGAAATGCGTATAAGGTGCCGCAACGTACTTGCGTGCCTTTGTTTCGAGGTTCTCATTTCTATTATTTATATCTTTAGTTTCATTTTTAATAGTGTTACTCTTCTTTTTCTTTTGTTTTTTTAAAATATTATCTATTATTCTTTCGTTGTACCCGTTGTTAAACGCAATGACTTTAATGATATTTAACTCTTCGATATAATCCTCAATGCTAAGGGGTATAGACAACAAGCGATGTATCATGCTATGGAATGCAGCTAATTTCTGTGAAATGGGGTGGAACGATGAGGCATGTATGACAGCGTCAGTCATCGTGGGCTTCCTAAATATATTAAAACATAGTTTTTTAGTAACAAAATCCTTAGTTACTGTCAAATCCAGAAAATGTAACCGACCTCCAACTTCATTCTCCAAAGTAAACTGTATCTTGTTGTTAATGCCATTCAAGTAATTGTGGAGCTTGTCAATTTGGCGATTTGTGCCTTTATACACCATAAAAGTGTCGTCGACATATCTACCATAGAACACCACATTGTAATTATATGTAGGGTTTGCAAACAAGAAAGAATTTTCAAAGTAATTTAAGTATACCTCCGTTAGAATACTAGACAGTGGGGAACCCATAGCTAACCCCTCCAGCTGTCTGAAAAACTGTTTGTTATGTGTGAAATAATTCTGGTCCAAAATCACTTCCAACAATTCTAATATTTCATTTATGCAATTAGCATCCAGTTTATTGGTGTTAACAAGGTTAGATCTTAATAGGCGTAAGGTTTCACTCACCGGTACATTTGTATACAAGTTCACAATGTCAAAAGAAATAAGTTTATAGTGGGGTTCAATCATCAGGTTTTTCACTTTTTCAACGAAATCACAACTATTAATCAAACTTCGATTATTAATCAAATGTAAATTAAAAACCAACGTTCTTTAAAACCAATTAATTCTAAAGCGCCCGTTTTATCAGGTCTGCCAAAGCTTCACAAGGAGGGGATTCCTATTAGACCACTAGTGAATTTTACCACTGCACCCGGTTACAAAGCAGCTAGAAAATTAGTGAGTATATTAAAACATAATTTACATGAGTACAGTGTATTTGGATATAAAGATAGTATCCGCGCCTTAAAACCGTTATCAAGCAGCCGCCAATTCGTTTAGGAGTAACTCTTTCCAACAAGGCTGTGACCCGTAAGCAGGGTGAGTTACTCGTCAACGCGTATGTGTTCCTGGTCATCACCTAAGCAGCCCCGGTCTGGATTACTTTGCCGCTGTGCATAAAAAGAAGACGCAAGCGTTCTTGACAGAGACTTCGGCTACCGATCAAAGTCTACGTTGATTCTCTCTTTGCTTGTTTAGAAGCGGACTCGGTGTACGATCCTTGGACAACACAGTCCGGAGACTTAAACGTATATTTTACCCATGAGCGACAACGGGGGCAGAGACGGTCCCTTCGTGTCCGGCTTTGCCATATACCGAATACGTTGAGGTAGTTCTTGGAAACGGCGTCCGCGCGTACTGTACTAACGTGAGCTGGTACGATCAACCGTTTTAACGGTTAGCTAAGGAGCAAAATTCATTCCTGGACCGGATCTCGGGGTAGGAGCTCCTGAAGCAGCTCGGCACACTCAGCTTTCCAGATGAATCGTCTCGCACCACAGTCCACCCAGCCAGGCATAGCAACGATGGCACTTTTTTTTGAGGCAGTGAAACGCAAAGGGTTCACGATGAGAAATCTCTGCGTCAGTTGGAAGGGTTACCTGGTTAAGGAGGGGTTACCTGGAGGAGGAAGAGGCGCTGTATACCGTAAGTTAGTGAGCATTTGTTATAGAGAAAAAAATACTGTCGGATGACGGGAAAGTAGTAGGCAGACTCAAACGACCTCTGGTCCTGTTGCGTATCCATAGACAGCAATATGAAAGGTAGCATGTAGCGAGTAGCAGTATGTCGACTATCCATATCCCCGTAGACGCGTATCTTTAATCGGATATTTTCCCTGCAAATTAAATGCGGTTTGAGCACGTTTGCGCGGTTAAAAGCCAACCCGTGTTACTCGTCGTTATTTATACCGTAGAGAGTTGATTGATTTTTTATTACTGGTCATCGCTGTACGTGTGTGTAGTAAGGTTTTATATCGGTACCTCACCCGTCGCGGCCGCAAATAAACTACATGGAAATAATAAAAAATCAATATAATCAACGGGAGCATTCATATGGATCGTTTTGTTTTATTTTTATCGTCTCGTTTGTCTTTTCTCATATCGCGTTTCTTGTATGAAGTTTTAACGATAGTGGTGATTCACTTGTGTTTCACGGTAATATTGTGTAGAATGATTAGTGTTACGCGAACTGTTAGTGGAGAGACCTGCTGTAGTGACTAGCACATTGCGACGTGTAAGACCCCGTTTATGCATCCGATGTATATCGTACAATAAGTTGTGCATCCGATGTGACTCCGATTACTATCGTGCGTCAAAATTGTCGGAAGTGGGTGTGAACAAAGTCTTTCAGTGTTGCCATCGCCAGTACTGAAAATGGATCCGTTCATGTCGTATTTTGGTGAGAAGAAGGAAAAGAAAACGGGATGTTCATTCTGTTAACTATGCACGATATATAAACTGCTTCAATTCATTGTCCCTTCTTCAAATTCCTGTTTTTATAATCTTCGGAAGCGCGATCCCATAGTACTCTCCTGTTCTGGATTTTGTCAATGAGCCTTACTGTATTAATGTCTTCCATATTTACAAAAAAGAAATTAAGAAAATCACACCACGAAGAGAATTCAACTGATTACTTGTCACAACTGGCCTCGCCGACGCTAGGCAGGAAGGTTGTGGTAGAACTGATGTCTGAAAGTCATACGATATAAAACTCGCGCGAGTACACAAACGGAACCATTACGGAACCTCCTTTAATGATCACTTCAGACGAAATATTTTCGTCGTTTAGTAATTGTAGAATGCTTTTGTGATTATGAGTACGATACAAAATTCATATCACGTAGGTTCACGCTTTTATTCTAAAATTACTTCAAATTGTAACTGTACTTTACCAGTATGTTATTTTTTGTTTGATACGTAACTTAAATGAGTAATGTATATTTTAAACTGAAAGTGAATATTATTAAAAGAACAAGAACTGACAAACACAGGTATCATTTGTATACTTGTACGTTAATAAACGTATTGTGCTGAAATATAACGCGCTGTATTTTTATCTTCACTCCTTTCTGTCATTTATACTTTAGACCAGGTGTCTCCAAACTACGGCCCGCGGCAACCCGGGCGATGCTACGTGCAGTTTTTAAATAGATCGTCAAAATACTTCAAATATTATAACATTTTACTAAATAATTAAACAAATAAGTTCAGTTATAATATTTATTATATTCAGTTATAATATTCAGTTAAATAAATGTTATAATATTTTGTACAAGTTTATAACATTTACGTGGCTAATGTGCTTGTTCGTCTGGCTGCCTTGAATGAATCACGCTTTTCACTCGCATCAACCTAAAGCGAAGATTCCTATTCCTTCCGTGCGCTCGGCTCTAATTCCCCCCGTGTAATGTTTGGATCGACCTATATCTGCGAACAAACGTTTTCAAAAATGAACTTTGTAAATCAAAGTACAGGGCTAACTTGACAGACGAACACTTGAAATCCATTCTAGTGATAGGAACATCAAAATTTGACCCAAAATGGACAGACATTATATATCAGAAGCAACTCCACACATCCCATACGTACATAAATACGTAAAAATTATCTTTTAATGTTATTTTTTCCTTAATTTTATTTACATTATTTTGAATGAATGAATTTGTTTTCTTTGGATAAGTCTGCTTAATTTTTATTTAGATACCTATTTTATTGACTTTATTATTTTGTAAACTTAAAAAAATAAATTTACAATATATATATTGTGTGTGTGTGTGTGTGTGTGTGTGTGTGTGTGTGTGTGTGTGTGTGTGTGTTGGCCCGCCTGACTTTAGACTCTTAAAGAATGGCAAGAATGGTCAAACTTTTCATAATCCCCCTAAAAAAATTTCATGCTAGTTTCGCCCCTAGTACCTGTAGATTGGCAAGTCTGAATTTGTGAACAAACGAAGAATGAAACGTCTAACACTGTTTACACGTTAACACGTCACGATGATTTGAGAGGGGACAGTAACGAATGCGTGGGCAACTGTTGACCGGACTCGATGAAGTTGTGAAACCCTGTTTATTCTACTTCCAGTTATGAATGACAAGACAATTAACAATACTAATAAATAGGAAAGCAATTATTTCTGACACGTAATAATGTATATCGATGATAACATGACTCAATTATTTTATGTCGAGTTAATTGACAACTGCAACAGTAATATAGCTAATAGAGTAATATATTAATAATTTTTGATATTATCTCGTAATTTATATAGTTTACAGAATTTATTCAGTCTCTTACTAGCCGGTTGTGTTGTGTGAGTGCGTTGTGTATACATAAGATGACTTTATGTCTAACAGGTGTATTTTCTTTGGTTGCAGGTAAATGTCCACATATTCTGTGTAATGAACCGCTGCTGTTAATCAGGTAGTACAAATAATACCTTTTTATGTATACATGGAGGTTCGCCGGTATACAAGTTGCATGTCAGTCCCGTTTTCCGCCCCGCCTAATTAATTTTTTTTTTTTCAAAAAAAAGTTCGGCGTGTGCGCCTATGGAGAATATTATTATTATTGATTTTATAATACAAATGGGCGTGTTAATGTTTGTATTGTCTAACGTACATTTCACAGAATCCGCATCCACGCATCATCAGAGACTGATGACCGACGTAACAATTCTCTGATGTAGTTGGAAACACTATTTGCCGGGATGTTAGGCCGTGGTCTATTGTTCGTGTGGACAGACGTTTCGGCCCCACCATCGGAGGGCATCTTCAGTGTCGGAAACAAGTGGCACGGTGTCCGCCAATTAACCTCAGTGACGAGGTAGAAAATTGGATTCCAAACAGTTCCTAACAACCAAACAAATAATGTTTTCAACTATGTGAAAGCCTTAGAATCTCTAATTCTATGATGATTTATAATTTTTTTTTGGTAATGTTCTGGAATTCTGACAGACTCTTATTCGCCTTCTCACTTTCCAAGAAAGCGTTATTAAGTTTCACAGTCATTCAACTAGTCTTTGATGATTCAAAATACGTGAAATGTGTACCAGCCTATATGAAATTTCACTCTTACGTTGGAAATTATTATTTTTAATAATTTTTTTATAAAACTACGAACCTGTGCGTTAAAATTTACATCCCCGGCACACGCGCGCACTCGATTATATTCATATAGGCCTACATACATTGAAGTGTGTGTGTGCGCGCGCGTGTGCGAGAGAGAGAGAGAGAGAGTTGATATTCACGAATTATACAGTCTTCATTTTTCAGTTAGTATTAGTTTTCAGTGTGATCAGTTAGACACTTAAGTATTTGATTCAACATACTGAGTAGAGATATAGAGAAATTACTGGTTATAACTATTTGTACAGTAATCGTATATCCAACTTTGTCTTGCTTACTTGCTGAACTGTTACCTGCCATGCTCCGGACGAGGCCTTTCAGTGTCTCCACTATCATCAAGTTCTAAACCACGACTTGATAATGGTGGAGACACTGAAAGGCCTCGTCCGGAGCATGAGAGGTAACAGTTCAGCAAGTAAGCAGGGCAAATTGAAATTACAGAGACTGCTAATTTCAGATAACAAGATGAGTTATCCTGTATGCTCATAACAAGTGAACAATGTCTTTGAAACAGGTGTATCACTTTGTTTTAGCCTCTTTGCTGGTTGGCCGAACACCTTTACCGCTGGGGAATGGTCTATTTGACCGATACCTTAACCGATCTGATACCGCACATACAGACCAGCACACAGTGTTCAGCCATTTTTGTTTTCGTATGTTCTGGAAAAAAATCTGAAAATATTAAAAGATGCTAGATTACCATTGGTTTCTTGGAGCGGGTTTGTTCTGAACCGTATAATCGCTTTCCGTTGATGCTTCAAGCTGCTTGTGGCGTGTGATTCGTGCCGTGGTTACGTTTTCTTATTCAATTCCGTTCCCGTTTTAATCACTGCAGTCAGTTATTTAAATGCATAAACTGTAAATTTTGGATGTACGTCGCCAGCAAAGAAGTTTGCTTTAATCTAAACACGTTATCCGTGCTCGACCAGTGCGTCGGTTCTATACTGGCGCTCTCGTCCCTAGAGAACTATAACCTCTTTTTACGTCCATACATTGCGCGTGTAATTATGTATGAATTCCCCGTATCTAAAGAGCCGTGCTTCACCTGTTTGCTATTTGTATAGATTCCGTCTTTGTTGATATATTGAATTTAGCTTATGTCAGGGTGTACACATGTGTTATATGAAAAAATAGAGTGACGAAGTAATACGAATGCTTTCCTTGTGGCTTGTATATTTGAATGAACTTTGTCATGGGAAAGGCGAGAATACTGAACGTCATACAGAGCTCAGAATTATACAACGCGCACGATTGCAATTAGGTTTGTAACTTCGAAAGGAAGTTTCTAAGTTAGTTCTGTTTTCAGTTATTGGAAATTGTGTGTGTGATTGGGCGCGCGCGGCTAGTATAGTAAAATCGGATCTCTTCGTAATTAATACTTCTTAAAACGATTCAGTTCCAATAAGAAATGGGGATTCCTTGTCGGCTTAATGCAGATGGGTTAATTAATATTTATATTGATGAATTTTTGCAAAATGGAGAAAACCACGATTACAGCCTGGTATTGCAATGTCATAAAGTGACTATTTTAAAAGCTTTGTTATTTGCAGACGATCGTCTTATAATTCAGTACGGGGAAGATAGTAGGTACCATTATTTAAGCTGAACTGGTTTTGCCGCTGAGTTCTGTATGATCATATCTCTACAGGAAACGAAAATTAAAATCTCTAAAGAATCCGAACCTGTTCGATATAATATAGACATCGACAATATAATATTAGAGCGTTAATCGTTTTTAATTATCAATGGAATGTATTACTTATGGCTGTGATTTAGATGCCGACAGCTAAATAAAGAGATTTTTATAGTGCGTCGAACTGTCCACAGAACGCTAAAGAACAAAATTAGCAACGGCATTAAGACGAAATTTTAATAAGACCATGGACAAACCGTTCATACCGTTTACAGCTGTAAAAATTGGGCATTAAGGCATCAGAGGCGTATTTTTACTGAAAATTAAAGGTTTTTCTGTATAGGATGGTTTGAGAAACGTGGTGGGTGTACGAGAAGGCCTTAGAACTAAGAGTATCATCGTGCGATACTCGACCCACGTGCGTGTCGACGTAGCGACAGTCGGGAAGGAATGGAGGTAACATGCCAGTGTACCGAAAGTAGTATTGGAGTGTACGGAATATAGGGTGAATTAGCGGGCCTCTGTGCTGGTAGGTAGTCGAATAACGTCTGAAAAGCGCAGAACGTCTCGAACAGTCCAGAACGTTACGTTGCTCTGCCGCGCAGAATAATCTCCAAACGACTGGAACAGCCTCGCGCGCCGTGTGCCTGGAATCACGTACGCACTCAGTGAAAGGTACGTTTTACATATTTTGCACCATCAGTTTAATAGTTATAAAATAATTCAACTACATGACTGTGAACGGGTCTTAATAACTAACGCGTTACTGGGAATCGAGAAAGTGAATGACAGAGTGTGCAATTGCCAGAACATTTTATTGAGATGGGCCTGCCACTTATTTGCACGCCATACCCAAGGGGCTAGGTGATTTAATTCAAAGATAATGTCACTTTAGTACTTTACGGTGAATATTGGCGTTTTAATACGCCTGTACTCAAGTCCAGCGTTGTAGTTAAGATGACGAGCTCTTTAAAATCGGTTCCGACCGGTTCGTCATCAGAGAAACGTTTCTGGTAAAATTTACCGTTCTTCCTTTCCGTGGCGTATTTGGTCATGGGGGGGGGGCGGTCGAGCCGGGTTCATGCAAAAGAAAACCCAAGTTAGGAGTAATCAACATTATTATCTTTAAATGGCTGCAAAACGTGTGATAACGTGCTGAATCAATCCTATTACAGTAAACGGCAATAACACGATACAAATACGCGTTACTGAAACATTGTTTAGAAGATAACATTACGCTATTACAGAACATTCTACATGTTTCTCGCCCATCCCAGCAGAGCCCAGCTGTAATGTGTGTGTGTGTGTGTGTGTGTGTGTGTGCGTACACATTGCTGCTACTTTGAGACGAAAGACAATTACGTGACGCTTGTCACGCGTCAACCATCGAGGCTGTTCCAGACTTCACCGGTCCGCGCGCACCGTGTTCAGGCCGCAAGCAATTACGCTCTAGTGTTTTTTAGTAATGTTGACGCGTATTATGGATTATTCTGGAACACGTGTGCTAGGCTATCTATTTAAACAACGACAGCTGCCCCTTACTTTCAGTTTAAGGGCGATTTATTCCAGTGAAGTTCGAAGTATTGTGGCGAAGTGTTATGTGTTTTATATTTGTGCGGGATTCTATTAGTTGACATTATTTCGTGTGGACAGATTAACTTGAATCGTTGTAAGAGACTATCTTGTTGATTACAAATTATTAATGGTGAGTATTTAAAGCTGGTGATTAGTGACTTAATTGGTGTCTTGTATTTTGTTTTCCACTGTACCATACGACGATCGAGGAGACCGTCGTAACAATACTTTTATTGACTGAATTGATTTTCCTATATTTCATATTGTAAACGTATACGCAAATGTTGTGTTATAAACCTTTTTATATATTTGAAAGAGAGTTACTAGCCGAAAAAATAATAAAGAGCCCCTCTGGAGGGGGGGTCCGGATATACGCCCCTGCTCCCTTTTGATGCTGATTATGCGAGCGAACAAGGCTACATTATAGAGGTGGGCTAAACTGTTATTTTAAAATACTAGGTATGAAAATACCGTTCCAAAAAATAACAGGTACAAATACCTGTTATTATATACTATATATACATAACCTATATTATCCTTTGTAAGTAACTCGTTTTGAGTTTCCTGCAGGTCTCCTATGTAATATCTTCAAATAAATACACTCCAAGTAGGTTTATTTTCACCTAGATAAACCTATTAATATATTAATAAACCTACTTGCTGTGTATTTATTTGAAGATATTATATAACCTATACTATATAATTTGTTATAAGAAGTAAATTGAAACTAAAAGTATTAACAGTGTTACTTTACACTGTGACTTTATTAAACTATTACTGTTTAAATGAAAATAAGAAACAAGAGAATTTTTAGACCTATCTCCCTTTGGGAATACCAATTTAAGTTTTCACTAGTAGTAAACAAACTAACATTGGTTAGACAAATCAGTTGCGAAACTCGGGGCAATTAAATAATTTAGAGTAGGCCTACACGTAATACCACGAAAAATAATGTGAAAAAACATCAGAAACGTATAATACAAACATAACAGTAAGCCACAAGAGTGAATGAGAATAAACAAAATTTTATAAATAAAAAAAAAAAAAAAATTGTAATAAAATAAATATAAATACATAAATAAAAACTTATAAATAATAAGCAACAACAAAAGTAAATTAAATGCATTACAGATATTTAAGGAACGGAACTAGATAAAGTGCATAAATGTCCATTACAACAATCTCATCATTTACGTGAGATGTGTAGTGAAGTTAAAATCACATTAATAAAAAGTATATAATATAGCTTATCAACATCAGCCACTCTATAGGTATTATAACTCAATATAATTAAATCAACTATTTCACTAACGATCGGAACAAAGTTTTTTTTTAGTAAAAACATAAAGTTTTACCAACCGATTTTAGTTACAAGTTGGTGACTAGTATAATATATAATTATTAGCATATAATCTGTATTATATATCTGCATATCACACGAGAATAAATGTAACAGCAGGATAAATTATTTCCTTTATTAAAAACAGCTCCGTCTCTTTGCGCAGAATGAAGTATACAGGACGAAAAAGTGGCTCATACTAGTTCTTACTCGAAATATGCTTGATACTACCTGTTCCTGAAATACTAGGTGTTCCTGAAATATTAGGTGTTACTAAAATACTACTGTTACTCTGGAACGCGTTGTTCCTTGTGTATCGGTGATACCACTAGTATTTGAAATACCTAGTATTTTAAATACGCGTTACTGGCTGTTCCTTGCGTTCCAGCGATATTTTTGTACGCCTAGTATTTGGCCTTGGTTTACGTGATCTTGCGTACATTTTGTGTGTGTGTGTCTGTGTGGGTGCGTAGAGGGTGTGCCTCGACTTGGAACAGCGAGGGCGGCGTGTCTCGACTCGGAACAGCGTCGCCGCGAATAACAGGTACTTCAACTTTTCAGTCACTGTTACATCCGTTCCACAAAAATATCGTTCCAAAATACCTATTACAGGTATATCGGCCCACCTCTACTACATGAGTTTACAGCATACAATATATGTTGTAGAGAGACGGTTTTGCCGTGTGCGCTTGGGTCGGCACGTATGAGCACATGTAAACTATTGAATTCAGCTCGTATTATCAGTCGGGAGGCAGGACTTACAACAACTTTGTTACGCGGTGAAGTTATTTATGTCACGGTACGATGTTATTGCTGCCGGCGTGTATACAGTCGAGTTCGCGCGAGTATTCACCGTACTTACACACGTTTTGTTAAGTCATGCAATTCGTTCTGAAGCACGCAATTTTTAAATCATCACAAATCAACCACGTGCGGCGGCGCCCCATGTGTGTGTACGAAAACGTGATGAATTGAGGCATTACCGAGTCCGAATACGTGGTGAAAAATATGAAAACACAAAAGTTTAGTTTTACGAATTCAATGGTGGTTCGTTTACGTCGTTATTTGTGAAAGACGTTGTTTAATTTATTATAAAGTATGCAGGGTTCGCGAGGTTTATGGTTTACATAGGTTTAGGGATTTTTTTCAAGTGAACCCAGTAGGCTGAAGGTTAGTTGTCGGTCACAATCTACAGGTCACAGTCAGATACTTTGTTTGCAGGATTTTTAGTAACAAAATCTGCGTGTTTCTGTTGGGGTAAAGTGGACATAAACATGTCTTACAATCTTTCTTTCAACCCTTATTAGTGTTTCTTGTTCCTTTTTTTGTTAGTGTCCATGTCTCGCCTGCAGTAGGGTGGCGTCCATGTAACCGCTGGTGCCGGCGGCAGCAGTACTGGAAATAAGAGAAAAAGTATTAATTATATCACAGAATAAATACTTCAGTTATAGAATAATGTGAAATCCGAACAATATTAGTATGGAAACCTGAAGAAAAGCGTAGCATTACTTTCGAACTTTTGGGTACTTGGACCGTCTTGTGTTGCCGGCTTAGACATCGGCAATGTTTTCCTGCGTACGGTCATTGACCTCGTAGTAGTTGTCACTGTACAAATTGTGGAGGGGGGACACATTCGTCCACCCAATAGGTTGCCGCTGTATAAACCGGCAAAACGCTCAGTTAGCAGCTATGTTCGTTTTCGGAACTGACGTGCAGCAGATACTACGTAGGCCTATCTATTTGTGTTTTGTTCGATTAATCATGTATTTCTCTGTTTGTCTTTATTATTTTTAATTCGATTATTTGTGTTCTGATTTATTCTGTGTAAGTATAATGAGGGTCAGATCCCGTTGAACCGGGACCCTCTTCTTCTCCCAGCGAATGATAGAAAATGCTGTAAAAAGAACACTTGGTACAAGAAAAATTCGAATTAATTTTTAGGTTAAATTTTAGGCCTATCACAACCGGCAACAGGTGTTATGTACCCACGCCACTCCACTGCTCGCCTGCATAAGTAACAACCAGTCTGATAAGTGTCTTACATATTTTTATTTTTGTGGTACGACTAATGAGTTTGCTTCTCAATAGTCTGCTGTTGGCATAATATCCACTATTTGCTGTTTGTATCTTGTCATGTACCTTCGTGTTTATGGACCCTTCATTATGTATCATGTTACCCAAGTATCTGAACTTATTAACTGCATCAAATGAATTATCCACTATGCGTAAATTATATAGATTTCTTCTCCTTTCTGATGGAGAAATTAGCATGTATTTAGTTCTGCTGATATTTACATTCAGTCCCATTCCAGTGGATTATTTATTCAGCTCCTTGCATACCTCAGCTAGCTGTTGAGGCACAGTTGTACACGGACCTAAACATTCTGGGGTTTTAAAATTTCAGAAACTCGAATGTGGAAAGAATGATCGAACGTTTTATTGCTGGAGGAGAACTGGGCACGCGCCTAGGAATGAGAAGATCGCCAACATGATACCAGGATAATATAAAAACGATTTATTGGAAGTGCTCAGGAATGGGAAATTGGTTCGACGAAAATCTTCGCAACTGGGGTTGCGAGGAGTAGCCTACAGACTGAGGAAGATTAAGCTCAACAAGGGTTGTAATACCGTTGGGAGAAGAGTCTTTGCGTATGTTTTTATACCGGCTGGTTGTCTCTGGTAGTTTTTATTTGAACGTATCTCAGTTAAACGTATGTTAGACTAACTAACTTGCCCCTGTGAATTGTATGCAGTACGTGCATCAAACTGGTTTTAGCGCCAGTTTGTAAATCAGCTATTTAATTTCTATCGGGAATCGTGAATGGCTTACCCAACTGCCAGCGTATGTCACTGAACTGCAGTCCAAGTTTGCTTTTTGTAATTTTGTGTGCGTGCGCGCGCGCGCGCGTATATTTAAATGTATTGTACTCCCCTTCTAGTAGTCTATTCTATTCGGAGTGGCCAGGTGTCTCCTGCACTGAATAGACTTACTTTCATACACGCCTTAGGGGAATTTAATACAATGGGTACCAGCATTGAACAGTATTTTAAAAGTAACGCGGTGCTACACATGTTTTGTGCCACCAGGTGACTTTCCTTTTACCAAATCCCGTTTATTGAAATTCAAACCTGTGTCTCACGCGCAGTCTGCAACGTATTGTTCTTAGTATTATTATTAATAATAAATAAACTTTTAACACGATAGTGTCGATAGTAATCCAACTACCATACTACAAATGTTTCGATAATAATCCAACTATCATCATCATGATAGTTGGATTACTATCGAAACAGTTGTAATTTACAAAATAAAAAAACATATTCTTGTTAAAAGTTTATTTATTATTAATAATCATGTAAAAATAAATTAAAAATGCCCAAGGTTTTCAGGATAAACCAAGAAGAGGACAGGTGCCTGAACTGACGAAAGGAAGGAGAGGCATCGATCAAGAATGAAGGAGATGTGGGAGAGGAGGAAAAGTGAGGAGAAGAAGGGAGGAACCAGTTGAACTAAACGTATCCACAGTGGCTCATACGCAAAAAAATAATAATATAAAATAACAAGAAAAATTTTAGCATATATGAATATGTTGTTAATACGCGTGAATGTATGACATCTATGGTGTTGGCTTATTCCGCTCCGGCAGAAGAAAATAAAACTAAATTTGAGAGTTGTCGCACGTACTTTCAGAATCTTCAGCGTTTGTGACAAAAAGGACAGCCGGATTTGAAAATCAGTTTTGCGTTACCGACCAGTGGGGAGAACGGTAGTGAGATTGACCAGACAGAAGAATATTATTAGCTGCAAGAGAAAACTAGGAAACGAACGACCTCGTAGGAACCGGCAAAGAAGAGAAAATTAATGAGAAGGCTGTAACGGTTGCCGCGAAACAGTGTCAAAAGTCAGTAGGAGGAGAAGGAGAAGGAAGGGAAACAAATTAAAGTCAGGCGGAAGGAAACGCGCCCGTGACAACCGCCCCGACTGTGCGTACTGTAGATTGGTTTGTAATACGTTGTATATAAGTAACCGGTACGGTCAACTATATATGTAATTCAGTGTTTCCTTTGTACACAATTGTGTTTCCGTCGACGTGTGTTGTTTCTCACGCGTACGCATTTTGTGTGTGTGTGTGTGGGGGGGGGGGTGCTTTCACTCACCGCCGAGGTTTGTTACAACAGCGTAGAACGGCGTACGCATGTGGTACGGTTTTATTAACAAAAATGTAAATTAGTTGTCAGAATGGTAAACTAACTACTGACTTATGCGGCTTCCGCTTGGCGGTCACTTCTATCCACCACCAACAGGTGTAGACTGGAAAGAGTCCAATCAACAACCCTCCGCTCCTTGCCTGGATCTCCGTGGTTTGTCAGAAATGACGTAATTCGTAGAGGTCTGTCAGTTCCTACACTGCGTTTGCCCGGTCGTTGGCTGTAACTCTCGTTGCTGCATCATTCCTCTACCTGTGGACCGTCAGCACCACATAACCTCCACCCCCGATCCGGGTCAAACGTCCTCGAGCCATCCTCGTGTGTATATTCCCAAAGTTGACTTTTGTAAACTGCCCTTTTCTTCCATCCAAAGGCTATTTTTTCCTAGTACTCTGTGCACGCAGCTTGTCGTTAACACCTTGGTCACCAGCTCGGAGACTCTCTACCTCAGGCGTCAGCTTGCTGACCTTGAGACAGGTGACATCTATTGCCTGAATCGGTTCCAGCAGCAACGTCCCTAATACAAGTTTCCTTTATCCCCCGCCTTGTAGCGAATAATCGCGTTGGCGGTCTCCCTTCCAGGATTATGTTACCCGTTGATTGTACCAGTACTAAGTTATCTTCTGGCAGCCATTGGGCTCATCTCAGACCCTGCAGGGTGCAAACACCCCCCGCTCAAACAAAGCTACAAGCTACAAATAAACTAACTAAATCTATTCCTAAAAAGGCGTCAGACATGGTAGCCCCATTTCACCGACAAATGTTTTTAACATTCAGACGATATCTTTCTGATATGGAATTCACAAGTTGACTAAGCAATGTCATTTCAGGAAACAAACACGGTGATTGCGGATTCCCTTGCTCTGTGAGGACAATAAAGTAATAATGTAGGAAACAGTACCGACTAGACGACTATTTGCAGAAGGTACGGGATTTTTAGTATCGGACATGTAATATTGCGTCAGGTCTAGGCAGAGATATGCAGAACAAGTTGAATAAATTTAGATACATCTGTGGAACAGTTCAAAGCCCGTTAAAAAAGTAAAGTTAGATCACAAACCAAAGTTAAAATTTACAAGATTATAGCGATACACACTGCGAAAGATAGTTGTAAATAGAATCCCCATGGCAGAAATAAGTTTTTTCAAGTTTTTTTTTTTTTTTTTAACAATGGTTAAAGGTTAATAATGTTTTTGTACGTTTGAAAATGTTATCTTCCACGTTCCCCTCTTAAAAAAAAACCGTCTCAAGGATAAGAGTGTTTGTTTTTAATGTTGTGTTGCGTGTTATTCTCACTGTCTGCGTTTGAAAGACCTACTTCTTGCAGCAAAAGACTTAAAAATGATTATTTTCATGTTATAATTATAAACTGTCACACACTAGGCCCGATGTATAATTAATGTTTAATGGTCTTCAACAGGAGTTGCCTTTCATCGTGAGTATATCGTCGCTGAAATGTAGTAATATTTTACTTGAGATGGAAACGGGATACGTGTACATACATGGGCGTATTTACGGGACGAACGGGACCGGACTCCCCCCCCCCCCTCCGAGGGTCGAAAAAGTTGACGAATTTTGTTAACCTCTTAATTTTTAGACAGTTTTATTATTTTTTCAGCTGTCTACACTAATATAGTAGTAACTCTTTTTTAAATTAAAGACAGGATTATTACTCAGAATTAGCCATACGTACGTTTGAAATACTGTATGAAGTATAGGAAAATCAGTTCGATCGATAAGTATCTTGTAAACAATGTTTCAGTAACGCGTATTTTTATTATGTTATTACCGTTTACATTAAAGGGACTGATTTCAGCCACTTTGAAGATAGTAATGTTGATTAGTCTTAACTATTAAATAGTTTTTCCTTTGTATGAAGCAGTGGCGTCGCCAGATGTAGTGGCACCCGGGGCGGGCCGTCCTCGTTACACCCCCCCCTCACACACTTAACTATAAAAAGCTGGAAATACTGTAATTAGCTAACGTGTTGCAAAGAACGAATTTGAATTAAATTAAATAAAACATTTATAACTTATGGAACTGTTTATTTTTACAAAGTAAATACAGGTAATTAGGCCTACTAATTCAAAAGAATTAGCACATCAATATCTTAAAACCTGCTTTTACGTGCTTTATATGAAGCAAATTTTGAAATTACACTATCAAAATCAATACTTTTTGCCACTTCATGTTCAATGGATAACATAGCTAGGTTCGTCAATCTAACCTGACTCATTGTGGATCTGAGGTAACTTTTGATTAATTTTAGTTTCGAAAAACTTCTCTCGCATGAAGCAACCTTAAACCTTAAACCTGTGAGGAAAAACCTTAAAGCTAATATTACATTTGGTATAGAATCTGAAAAGTCATATTCGGTAATAAATTCTAAGAAGTTCAAACTGGTCCACTTCTTCGTTTTTTCATTTGAAATGCCTGCTGCCTGAAGATGCCTTCTCAACCGCAGGATTTCTTTGGGGACGTCTACGTCTTCTTGAGAAAATTCATCATATGTCTTAGTCAAACTTTTGAGAAGAGTCCGAAGGTCTGGTTCGTTTGCATTCATCAAATTATTAGGCTGCAAAATAGCGAAGTGGGAGAGGACTTGTTCCATACCCTCACAGCGTGTCACCATCTCCTGGTAAAACGTATCTATGCATTCGAGCATTGCCCGTTGTAGCTCTTGCGCCCAAGTGAGTCCTTCATCCCTGGAATTTTCACCAGGTAGCATCTTTTTCACTCTTTTTCTTTTTTCTGTGGGGATGTCCAATTTTTGACACATATTTTTTGCAAACTGAAGAGCACCTTCAACAATATCTCTACGTTTGTCCTTCAAGAACAGCTTAAGATCATTCATTGTAACTACACATTTTTCGAGGTTGATTCCTTCCAATTGCAAATATTTTTGTGTGTGGTTTACTTCCTCTAACACTTGCCCCCACAATGAAAGGTACCATAAAAATGAGAAGTCGCTGATTGCAGGCAGTAGGATATGTGCAGCTCCTCTAGTTTCGACTGTCTCGTCGGGCTGGCATAGTTCTTCAACAGCTTCGATTAGCTTTTCAAAGTTACCCATGACGGGTTTTATTGCTTCGTGATGGGCACTCCATCTAGTCTCAGACAGATGTTTTACAGAAATGCCAACATGTTGCATTAGTGTAAATTCCACCAATTTTAATATTTAAAAATTTCATCTTATTTTCACTATTTCAAATCATTTGGGCTTCATAATTATTAATTTAATAATTATATTATTTTAACGTTTGTTTATTTACTTTTACAGTAGACCAATGAGCTTTCTGCGTTTCGAGCTTGAAAGGCTCGTTTCGTACTTTTGAAACTGCCGAAGGCCGCATTAAAAGTTATTTGGTCGATAACACCTTCGTCACTGTTTATATAAAAGGCCTACATACGGTATTTACAAAACCATTTACAATATTTAAAAATGTTGGATTTTTATCCGAGTTTTCTTGTATTGCTAAGCGTGTTTGCTTGCTTGCATTACATTATTTTGCATATAACCTTCTTGAGTCAAGAAGAGGGCCTCCTCCTCGAAATAATACATCACATAAAGAAATAATAAATACATCACAATATTGTCCTAGCTTGAGTGTGTAAAAACGTGGCGGTATTTGCAGAATTCCTATTTAAATATTCATTTACGAAAACAAGTTCGTGGGTCAGATAAACAAACCTGCATACGTTCTATAGCCATATCATATAACCGTTGAACAGTATTTCTCGTCAGATTCGTACCGTGTTTGCTCTAATTTTGTTTGGAATTCAACGCAGAATCAAAAAATGTTACGTTAAATGCTATTAAATTATAAACCATAAGAAAAGTCGGTCCGAGTAACGGAGTGTCCAATAGTGTCCAGTTGGCATTAAACGCCGAATGAGGGTACCGTCGGGTCGGCTGCATGTGTGTGTTTGTGTCAAGTGAGCCATCGCAGGTAATCCATCCGCCTTCCCTGACTTAACAAAGTATAGAGACCTGTTTAACCCCGTGCCGCAGAAAAAAAATTTAAATTCGCAGGCCTGTGTATCGGTACTCGCTTTTCAAGTCAAGTACTTACCTTCAGTAAATGAATGGTGCACATACAGAAACTCAAAATAATTAAAGGACCACTCTGCACCATGCCACTATAAACAGCAAAAATTGAACTTCTGTTGAACTGAACTGAAACTGTACAACACGCATCACATTCACAACACTGAGCTGAAACAAAGAATGAGCGGTTCTCCGGCGCGGGAGTCTGGTGCGCCTGCAGAATTGGCCAAATCAGGAAACGCAACTATCAAAACACCCTTCGGCTTACGGACGACCGAGCGGTGCGCGAGCTGAACGAGCCATAAGCGAAGAGAGTGTAGGATGATCGGACGCTAATGCACACGATTATATAAGCGTATTGAGGGTTTGCGAGCGGGTCGAGTTTTTGTAGCAAGTGCCGTCGAAAACGTGGATCGGCATATAAGTCTAACCTACAACAGGGAAACAACGCAACCAAACAAAAATCTAAACTTCAAACGGACAGGACGTTATGCTAGCGAAAGTCTAACCTTCGGAAGTGCAAATAGGCGAGCTAGCGATTCTATCTAAAATGCCAAAAAAGGCATTTTTTTAAAATAAATTATTAATTTAAAAAATGCGCAATTCTTTTAAAAAGCAACTTCTACAAAAACAAGGATAGGTTAGCAGTGCTTACAAAAAATCTCATAATTGATTTTTTTATATACACTGAGAAAATTTTTCACGCAAAAATTACTCGGTCGTTTTATAATCGAAGTACAAGCAATCAAACTTACGATAATTAAAAGACTGCAATACAAATTTAACTGAACAAAAATTACGTATTTACCGAAACGTTTTAAACTCGTATTACTCTAGTGATACCCACATAATACGCCCCTCTTCCTGGGATTGCACACTTCAATCGAAATGTTGATGTGATTAATTTGTTGATCTAGTAATTCTTTTTTATTTCTAAAATTTTTTTCGCCCTAATTTTGTCACCCCCCTGAGTGTGGCACCCGGGGCGGACCGCCCCCCCCTGGCGACGCCACTGGTATGAAGCCGGCCCGACCCCGGAACCCCTCTCCACAAGCCAAATTGCAGATGCGCCGCTGTGCATACACGGAGTTTTCAAAAAAGCTACAGCTGTCGAAATAAAGCGCGGATATAAGAGCTCGTCAGACGATGATAACGGATGATAATACGCTAATGAATGTAAATGATGTACGTTTATTGTTTGATCCCTACTCCAGTATGACCTACAGCGACAACTTAGCCGTAAACAAATTGTTTTTATTCTTACGTCCAGACTGTGGATGTTACACTGTTTCAGAGATCAGTGTGATCAGTGTGCGATGTTTAGATTCTTTCAACCGTATTCGTCAGAAGCTTAAATCAATGTTCCTATTAACCGAAAGTATTAATGAAACAAGAAAACATAATATTGTTGAGTATTTTCTAATTGCATTATATTCTTTATTTTTGTATTTGCTCATATTTATTGTATTTGTGTTGCTGTGTATTTGTACTTTTATTGTTGTACATTTTTAATAATTACACGAATGTGCAGTTGAAATCGATTATTCGTTAAGGCACGCGCCCTTCTATGATACAGATGTAGGCCCACATAAGTTATGTCTGAAACGAGCGTTTGACAGAATAATTTTACACTTATAGAATATTTTAATAAGTCTTGCGATAATTGTTTTAATAACTATAATTTATTTTTACCACCGTTAAAAATAATTTTATCTAATATTTTGTTAACTCTATTTTCTAATGAATCAGGACTTGAATCCTCGCCAACAGACTAGACTTGGGCACAGACCCACGGCTGCCTCTGTGTGATTCACGAAATAGCAAAGTCAGACATGCACTTTTACAGCTACCCAGCGTTCAGTTTATAACTAGGCCTACTGCTTTTCCCCAATCACGTCTGTCCTATCAAACTCAAAAAATTGCGAGTACATGTTTTGTACGTTCCTGTAATAAACGATTTTTGCTTGGAATTATAAGTTACATTGACACTGCCACCTGGTAAGTTCCAAGAATGAATTATTAAAATTAAGCTGCAGAAACAAGTGGGAAATAAAACAAATAAATAAAATAATATTTTACTATAAAACTTTACGTAATTCTATGAATATTCGTAGTCTGTTCTTGCATACGCACAGTAATACAAAAACAATAAAAAATATGCCTTTTCAAAAAAAATTCAGTAAGCTTCATAGTTTTGTTTCTTTCTGACCTAGTACAACTACGAATAGAGAGATTCTTTGGTAACACGAATTTAGTAGGTAAATCAAACTAACTGATGAGCGATTCAAAAGCAACCGTTAAAACCCATCGCTTACATCTTGAACTTTCAGTTTTTTGACCTCACATTTAGTATTCTTAAAATTATCCATAGCCAGGCTGTTAGGCCGTGGTGGACTGTTATTGGTGACAAACATTTCGGCTCCACCATCGGAGGTCATCTACTTTGGCAGATATTCCCCAATTCAGTCCAGTAGACCTCAGTACTGGGATGATTCGGCGACTATCTGTCAAACTATCGCGACACTGAAGATGACCTCCGATGGTGGGGCCGAAATGTTTGTCACCACAATCCACCACGGCCTAACAGACCGGCTATAGATAATTTTAAGAATGTTGAAGCCGCTCGTAAAAGCTTAAGAACTAGTCTCACATTCGGTATTTATATAGTTTTGTGACAAGTTTCTTTAAATAACTACTCAGTCTGTTGCCGTATATTGTGCTATAGCTTTTGGTTTCTTCTCGAAATTTTGAGTTATCAGAATTTGAGTTATTCACTGTATTGAGAATAATAATGAAAAAATAACCTGTTTTAATGCAGTTTAATTATTATGCTTTACTTTTTAAAATTACTAGGATTTTTCGCCTTTTCAACGTGTATTTAATTTTACATCCATCATCACGCTGTATATTTAAAAATATGATTTCATGGTTCTTTTTTGAAAATCAAACATCTTTTTTGGCAACGGGAGCAAATCATTTTTAGAGAAGGAGAAAATAATAACAATATTGTTATTGTTATTATTATTGTTGTAAATAACATCGATACAATAATTTTTATGAACGTTAAGAATAGTCGAATGTCTGTGTTTAAACTTGAAGAATGGACATTAGCCATCACTAAAATCGAAAAAAGGATCAAAAATTGAATCCCTGGTTGCAAACTACTATTCTTAAGTAACGTTAAAAATATAATAATTTAACCGAAAATTATATACGTAAAACAAGTTGATTCCGTTTTGTCCATTTTGTTAAGAATATTTAAGATTTTTCCGAGGATTGTGTTAATTTGCTAATTATTTACAGCGGTTAATTTTTACTTTTTAATGTAGATATGCTTTACCAATAACGAGAAATTTAATTGTATTTATATAATAAGAATTGGGCAGTTCAGTTTAGCTACATTGAGAAAACATTCATAGGAGAACAATACATTGATTGTTTATCACACGCTCATCTTAAAATACATCTGTGTCTTTCTGCCACACGTTAGGACAACTATATTAAAGCTTTTCCTTTTTATATTTCACTACGCGTTTCTGAACGTATGTCCCATCTTCAGGTGTAATCCCTCAGTAAAGTTTGTCAGAATTAAAACAAATTACGTATAATTTACACACATGTCATAAATAAATATAAAATATATGAACACGGAACACACGCGGTGTTGGTGCGCACCACGGTAACACTATGATCGACTGTTATTCTTACGTTGTTGTTGACCGTTCACTACAGACCTCGTCTTGTAATCTTATCGCTGTGTCGTACACAGAATTGGACTGAAAATTCAGCTGTTCGTTCAGCAGGACTTCTTTGGTGTTTTTATTTTTAAAGGTTTTTATATATTCCGAACTCCTCGACAGCACTCCTATATCTGCCTTTTTTATATATATGGAGGGGTTGAAAGTTAGTCTCGAAATCAGTATAATTATGATTACTGTCGATCAGATGACGTAATCATAAAATAATATTTATGATTATTGATTCGACAGTCAGGATCGCGAATATCATGATTTTGATCTGCTAATACGCGTGCTAATTGAGAGCTCCATGGGAATATGGAAAATTTCAAGCCTGTTATTAACTTCGTGCTTGTCATTTCGTGTATTAGGTAGACGTGTGTCCGTTAGAAGATACAGCGCGGACAGACCGCCAAGGCAATACAAGGCAGCATTTTCGGGGCGGGATACCGCCGGATTCACGTCACTCTGTATTACGGAACTAAGAATCCAGAGTGAGATATTAGCTGGATTATTGCCCGCGACAAGAAAAACGGTCTGTCTACACGGAATAGAAAATATAAGAAAAAAAAACTGACGTTCTTTTCAGAAACAATACGCTCGTTGATAACACGGGAAGTGATCATGAGATCTGACAAAATATTTGAAAAAATTATTGGCGTGCATTTAATCTCGTAATTTTTGTTCGTAATGTTAACTACGTCAAGAAAGATAGGCGAAGATAATCCGAATTGATATAATTATAACATTACCGTACAACATTGTAGGGCTGTTGCTTGATTGTATAGCTACTACCAAATACATTTTGTTGGCGAATAGTTTTGTACTGATAGTGGCTGCCGAAACAGTCTCAAAACGTTTTTCCCTGAATTGTTTTTTCCAAGACTAATAATGTCCAGCGACCGTGATTACAGACTTAAAACGTGTCAAGTCAAGAACACGAAGTGTGCCAAATAAAATTTTGAATATGTCTCGCGCAGTGAAAATATGTCTCGCGCAGTGACACGTAACGAAGTCATAATTTTGGGATGAGGATTTCCTAACAATAGCGTACTGTGCTATACATATTATTTAGGAACATAGTAAACGAGTATGGTGGCGGGGGCTACTAATCGAGAGGTCTCGGCCTCGATTCCCGGACACGGCGTAAAATCGAGGCGCGTTTTACAGTTCCCAGGGCGCTAATCAGTTGGAAATGAATACCTTGGATAACTCCCTGGGGTACTAATGGGGGTAAGTGTTGTGCTAATGTGCCATTATTTTCCTCGTATTACGAACGGCTCACCCAAGGCAGCCTGCCCTGGCTAACTCCATAAACTGTACTTCGGGTGTTCAAAAAGGAGCCATTATTATTATATGCACATATATTATTTTATTTTTGCTTGTTTTTGTATGTATAATGTGGATACATATGTATAATGTATATCGTACTTTTAACCGCGCTCCCATGTTTTCATGTATCTAGTCTTCTAAATGCCTCAGAAGGTAACTTCTAGTGTTGTTAAAATGATGTTCACTTTTCTGCATTTAACCTCTGTAACTCAACAAGAGTTAAACGCGAGATGGGAGCACATTCAGTGGCGTGGCGTCCATGTAACCGCTGTTGTCGGCGGTAACAGTACAAGAAATGAAAGAAAAATAAAATTAATTAGCTCAGAGAGTAAATACTTAAATTACTGATTAATTTGAAATGTGAACAACATTAGTCGAGAAACTTGAAGAAAACACAATATTGCTTTCGAATGGCACACTTGTGCCGTCATTTTAATGTTGTGTTCCCGGCTCAGATATCGGCGACGTTCTGCTGTGTATGGTCATTGTCCTCGTAGTAGTCGTCACTCTACATACTAGGGAAGGAGACACGTTCGTCCGGCCGATGTGTTGCCGCTGTATAAATCGGCAAAACAGTTAGCAGCTATCTTTGTTTTCGGAACCGACGCGTACCGGTTACTATTTGCACCTGTTTCTGTTTTATTCGTTTAATTGTGTGTTTATTAATTTTTAATTCGATTATTTGTGTTCGGATTTATTCTGTGTAAGTGTAAGTGGAGTCAGATTACGTTGAACCGGGACCATCTTCTTCTGCCAGCAAATGATACGTAGAAAATACACTAATAAAGTATTTTGGCTCAAAAAATAATATCTTGTACTAGAAAAAAATTCGAATTAGGCTACGTTTTAGGCCTCATACAACCGGCAACCGGCAAGATTTCATAACCCAGTGATCGCAGTGGTGCTGTTGTGCGTGTTTGCAGTGAACGTATAGCGGAGAATGAGCGTGCGCTTTGGCCCGCACGAAACCAGTTAACGTAATTGGTCTCGGTAGAATAGAAAGTTTCCAGTTGGTATTTGCGTTGATGCGTGTGTAGTAGCGGCTACGGTTTCAGCCGTCATCGGTTCCGTGGTGTAGTGGTTATCACATCTGCTTTACACGCAGAAGGTCGCCAGTTCGATCCTGGCCGGAATCATTAAGTTTTTTACCACGAAAACTGTATTTTCTTCCTTATTTGTAATAAGATTTCTAACGTATGTATTACTTAACACACCTTAACAATTATTGGCTTGTGTAGGAACAGGATTTCACAGTAATCTAAACAACTATACAACGCGTACGGATTATCTGGTCATTTCGTTAATTAGGATATAAAAAAAAATTTTAAATTTACGATTGTCAGCGACAGTAACTGGCTTACCTTCATTACAGGCAGACCTATTCCAAGTGGTACACTTTTTTTTTCAAGAATCTGTTCTTTGCGCACGTTTTTTCACCTTTAATAATAAAAAAATGGTTACATTCCCACTAACCGTATCTGCCGTACCATTTTCGATTATAGGGTAGTCGGTATCAATATGTAGTTAATATCATTTATAATTTTTAGTAAAATTATAGAAAGGGTATTGATTGTTTCATGTTATTGACTTGTTTGTTTTCGGTCGTAATTGCTGTTCATTATCGTGTAATTTTGTGTGTGAACATTACAGCGTTTATATTAAAACTGTAGGTTAAACTTGCGTCTGGAACAGCAAAACGTGGAGTTGTTAGGTTAACAGACAAACTGAAAGAACACAGTAGAACCAATACACCTGTCAAATAATACTCCATTTTTTGTACAAAAAAAAACATCAAATTAAGGCGGGTTACTATACATATCTCGTATTATGCGAGTTTTTTTTTCGAAACCCATTTGTGGTTCCTCCATTTTTTCTGGTCCCACACCACGTTTGCAGTTTTTTCGGTATGTATACCGTGTATACGTGTATATAGTCCCACTATAATCCGACAAGATACATCTCTTGCTGTTGCTGAAACAAGTTTTCTTTAAAAACAAAGAGGGAAAGATAAGTTTAAATACAATTTCAAAACCATAAAACAAATCCTTTATGAATAACATTTTAAGCGTAAGTCCAATGTGTTTATGAATCACGAAGAAAACGTTGGAATGTCTTAACCGTGCGTAGTTGTTTTTCTTCAGTTGTGTTGGTTTTAAGCGTGACAAGTCTGTCACCAAATGTTACTCCGTTACAGTCACTATAAACATGTTACTGTGCCACTCATTGAAACGTTACGTATTTCCCCTTACATTCAGCATTAAGTAATGATATTGTGATATAGGACATTTAGGATTGTTTGGACGCTTTTGAAATGCTTGTTCAAACAATGGAAAAATAAAAATAAAATGTTAATTGCCCACGTAGATGCTTGTTCATTACTCAGGATTTCAGATGAGAAGTTCGTATTTGGTTAAATTTATATTGCCTGATCTACACTACATAGAAACAATTGGGCGGTTTCGTGTTCTGACGATGCATAACGCGCGTCTGTAAAATGCACGTCGTTGAATATAAACTTAATGTTTTTCGTTTTTCCTCGCCGTTAATCTTCACATACAATTTCGTTGTTATCTCATAATTTTATTTATTATTCCGGCTGTACAATGTTTACACATTTTCCGGAACCAAAGATTACAGAAGTGATTGAATTCTCATCTTCCACTGCTCCTTGTCCATTGTCCATCCAAAGATGTTCATCAATCTCTCGTTCCCTCAATATAGTCTGAATTTCTTCTATCCAGGTGATAGGTGGTCTTCCTCTTTTCCTTCTTCCTGGTGGTGTCCATTCCATAACTCTCTTTGGCAATCTTTCCTGTGCCATTCTGTTCGTGTGCCCATACCGTTGTAATTTTTTTGTTTATATAAAATCAACAATTGAATTTTTCACATTAATTCTGTCCTTAATGACTTCATTTCTAATTTTCTCTCGTGTGGATACTCTTGCCGAACGTCTCCAAAAGTCCATCTCAAAATTTCATTTCTATAGGGCTAATTAACGTAACGTTTCGAAGTTGTCTGTTTTTGCAAATGTCGCTATTGCCTTTGTTTATATAATTAGTTGTACCTTAATCATAATATGGTCTGCCACCGTAGAACTGTTGGCTCATCTTCCTACAAATCCGTTTGGTAATTCAAGGCTTCATCGATGCATATCAAGGAACCAGCCATTAGAAAATATCGGTATGGAGAACCATACATGACTTCCATGTTCTAAGATTTATATTTAAAATCATTTTAGAAATGAATTACTTCCATAGAAACTACTTCTTTCTTCAGCCTTAACCACAGTACTGTGGCCACTGACGTATACCACCTCACGTTAGCGCACTCGATTTTCACTGACGATGGCAGTCGATGGCACTGCCGAAACGTCAGGTTTTGCAGAAAACATTGGACCACGACCAAAGCGCCCGGGAAGGAATTTTAAAAACAAACTAGTTCTTTTTTTGTTGCCGATAATAGTACACATATACAAAATGATACCCTCCCCCTTCAACTATACTTTTCATTTATAGATATTTCATCTACCTTTCTACAGTGGATTATTATGACCTTTTTTCAGGAGACTTTATTTATATTTTGATAAATTTAATTTTTAAGTACTTTACTCTTGTTAAAATATAAACCGTTGCAGGTAAACTACCCCTTCCCCTTAACCCCTTCCTTTCACGAAAATAAATAGGCCTCTACAACTCAGGCACATATGCAAAAATGTATTTGATTCTGCTTGAATTTGCGGCAGTTATCGTTCGCCATAGCAAAAATTACTCTTGTTAAAACTTAAAACGGTGCAGGTAAACTACCCCTTCCCCTTAACCGATCTTTACGAAAATCAATATGCCTTGAGTCCTCTACACATTAGGCACATACGCAAAAATTTATTTGATTCTGTTTGAATTTGCGGCAGTTATCGTTCGCCATAGAAAAAATCTACACAGACTCTTTTTGGAAAATTACTTTTCTTCATGTGTTGAGGGTAGTACAATCAGAATCAGCCCTTATCTCGAACACGATTTTTTTCGCCAGCACCATACTTCTATTTCCTTACGGAACATGGAATTAAAAATAGCAACACAGCAATAATTCTACTGTTAGTCTCATAAACATATGTTTCGTATCCGAAACAACTTTTTTCCATAAATGTGGTTGTAACATTTCTGTATACGTACATATATTTTGACATGATAATGTCTTTTGGCTGGCCATCATTTGAAAATTTCTGTAACGCTGTAAACTGTAACGCATCACGCTGCATGACGTCATTCTTGCGTGACGTCATTGGGATTGTTGTAAATAAACGTTTGTTTTGATACGTCGCAATATATATAATGTGTTAAAAATAATATCACTGCAAACAATTAAACCAGATTTATAAAGCGTCCTGAAAGTTTAAAATCAAGTGTTAGCACAATTTACCAGCCGGGAATCGTTAACTAAAACCGCGACCGCTAACATGCTAACGTCGTCGCAGATTAAAGACCTAACAAGTGAACAACACTGCATAGCTGTAGATAGGTTATTGGGGTTATTGTCTCTAGTTAATGGTTGTCTTCGTATGTGATTCAGCTAACGATCTATTCATTAAAATATTTGTCATCGTAAATGCAAATCTACTGTTCTTTATATTTAATTACTCACCGCAGAAATGTGAAGTATAACACAGATACATAATGTCATTGGGATTGTTGTAAATAAAGGTTTGTTTTGTGTTGTGGTGAAATACACTGCTGCTGGTATATAGTAACCATAACGTGGCGACTGATTAAAACAGCGTTCGACAATGGATAGCAGCGACGAGAAGGCTCAGATCAAGAAACGACAAAATGCCGAGCGAGCAAGAAAGTATCGGGAACGAAAGAAGCTCGAGAAGGAACAGCAACGAGCGGTTGCTGTCGGCGGTGAAGCTTCAATACCAGCGGCCCCATCGCAACAAAAACGAAAACAAGATGACTTGTTGAGCGAAGAATTGAACGAGTACTTAATAAATACACCGTTCGCGTCGATGATGACTGAGCAGGAGAAAATCGATGCATTCTACAACATGAAACTATCAGAGAAGCGAAGGAAAACCAACGAACGAGTAAAACGTTGTAGATTGAATAAGAAACAAGATGACTTGATGCACGAAGAATTGAACGAGTACTTAATAAATACACCGTTCGCGTCGACGATGACTGAGCAGGAGAAAATCGATTCATTCTACAACATAAAACTGGCAGACAAGCGAAGGAAGGCCAACGAACGAGTAAAACGTTGTAGATTGAATAAGAAAAAATCAAGTACCGTCTCTGCCTAGTGGCAAAAGCTAAAGAGCATGATAATGTCTTTCGGCCGCCAGCTAAACGCAACATTATTATGGTTACTGACTGACTGATTGTTTCCTTTCTGCAAATGTTGCGTTTAGCTGGCGGCCGAAAGACATTATCATGCTCTTTAGCTTTTGCCACTAGGCAGACGGTACTTGATTTTTTGTTACTTGTTTCACAGTCAACCACGTCTCAAAATATTCGTAATGTTCCAATGTATTTCTGTGGCTGAAATTATCTCGGGTGTTACCACTGGATTTCTTCGTGAGTTGCATCCACTTCGTGTCATTTAAATACGTTTTTAATCCTAAGTGCCTGCTTGAACGTCGATTTACTACTAGTAGCTAGCGAGCGAGCGAGCGCATTGGTATAGACTGGTGCGGGAACTATAACCGATCGAGTGAAATTGTTGGCGCGTCTGCTGTGATGTGCGCTTACGTAACGGTGTAATCTTGTTAAAAGGCCCTGTGTGCGTGTGTGTGCGCGCGCGCGCGTGTGTGTGTGTGTGTATTTGACACGTCGGATCATGCGACACTGTCGTCGACTTTTGAAATCGATACCGTGCGTCACACAGTCGAAATCCCTCTCCTATCGCAATATCTTTGCCTTGAAAAAATTAGACAATTGATTTACTGCCGTTTGTTAGGCAACGTAATGTAGTATTATCACGACGGTGTAAACAAAGTCGCGACGCCAGTTTTGAAAACAAAAGTCACATTAACTATATTTCTGTAAAAATACACAAAAGTATTTGCGATTTCGTGAGATAATTAGCACGTGCAATAAACATTAAGAAAAATTGTCAAAACAGAGAGGTTATGTGTTATTTTCTGTTTTTTCTTTTGTGCGAGAGAGAGAGACAGACAGACAGAGGGTGTTTGAATTTTTACTATAATTTTTAAGAACGTAAGTCAGATTAGTTAGTTACATAGTAAGAAAATTTTAAGAGAAACGTGTAAAAATGGGCTTGAAACAAGTTTTGAACAAGACTGAATGTCTAACATTAACTGGAAAAATTGTAAAATGTTTGGAAAATGATGAAGGCAAAGAAGAAAACGATAAATTTTGTGTTTTAAAAAAAACTGTTTAAATTACCAATAAAACTGTTTTAAAATGGGTTCGTCTTTTCGCATAGTGGAACAACGGATAGAAGAATGGAAAGCAGATTGAGACAAACCAGAAATTGCACTAAAAGCTGAATCTATTTCTGTAAACACTTTAAGAAAATACTAAAAGTAAAATTAACATATAATCACAAGAAGTAAAACGATGGTCAGAGCCGAACATGAATAATCGTAAATAAATAAAAAGAAATAACAGAAAAATGTGTGCAACTGCGACTGTCTGTTGAGTCAAATGGACGCACTGCGTTTATATCAGAAAGCTGGAGGTGAATAGAATGGGTTAACGGTAGTAAATTATCCCGAAGAATAAAGGGTGGCGGGATATGTTTGAAGAGGAAATAGAAATTAATAGACGTAATGATTGACGTATTGAAGCCTTCTGCAGGAAGATGAGCAAGCTGATGGGCAATCGGAGGGATAAAGAAATTGCAGCTACAGAAAGTCGAATCTACTACGTGGTCGATGGGAGAGCAGAGTCCTATGGAAACAATACATTACGTATTGGGACGCACGTGTGTGCTAATTCATACGATTCATGACCACGATTACATGATTTTTGAAAGAGGGTGTAACAAAATTTGTGTCACAAAGAAGCGCACTAAAATGTACATATATTTATAGTTTTCACAGGTAGAGCGTAACCAATTTTGACGTGATAAGGTCTAGTCGTAGACTGTGAGCTAACATTAAAATTACTCGCGAATCGGTACTGCGCCTCCTACCCCCAATCAGATTGTCTCGTTAGTAAAACGACATTGCTACAGTCAGTCCACGTGGACGCGGCGTTGCCACAATTAGTATTCGTCGACTGCAGCTTATCAGCGTCAGTGAAGCCGGCTCGACATGTCGCCATCATTCTGTTGTCAGGGTTGGCCTTTATTTAAGACGAATATGTAAAAAACATGCTTGAAATAAATTTTCAACGAGACCGACTCTCTATTAATACTGGAAAAATGGTGAAAATTTTGAAAATTCAAAACAGAATAAAATTGATAAAAATTTTGTTTGTTTGTAAAACTGTGTAAATTACCAGTAAAACTGTTATGCTAAAAGGGGTTCGTATTTTCAAAAATGAAATATAAACTTCGATTGCCGACGTTAACTATTACAGCGAGGCAATACTAGTATAAAATCCATCGTCAACTGCAACTTGTCGACCTGTCATGTTTTCATGATTCTGGTTAAAAATCATTTGAGACTGATAGCGATTGCTTTGATTACCGCTAATAAAGGTTTACTGCGTGACTTACATAAAACCTGATAGAGCGCCAATTCCGCAGGTTTCCGACCGTGTGTATTTTTCTCTATCCGCATTTTTTAAACATCCAGTAAACTAATAATAAATATGTTTACCTTATTTCCTGTCTCGTGACCACATGTATTTAACGCAGTGAATATAATTTACGCGTTTCGAGACATATGTCTCGTCATCAGAATATATATTAAAATTTAAATCACTCAATGAGGTCGTTAAAAATGAGGTCTTTAAATTTTAATATATATTCTGATGACGAGACATATGTCTCGAAACGCGTAAATTATATTCATTGCGTTAAATACATGTGGTCACGAGACAGGAAATAAGGTAAATATATTTATTATTAGTCATTATAAGTGGCCTGGATACCGACAGACATGTTATTCAAATCCAGTAAACGTGTTGTGTGAGAAATGCGACTATACGGTAACATCTACCCTCTGCCGGTCTTGTCAGTAATTACAAATTACCTCAAGCTGATGAGATTAAATTTCTGAACATATACCTTGAAAGAAGGCCAACACGGCGTATATGTAAACACGATAACCAACGTACAAGATTAAATTCAGAAAGATGTACTGGCTGCAGGACAGACTTGCTTGGATATCCTTAGAGAGTAAAATCCTAATTTAAAAATACTATACCCATACCCTCTTACGGGATTGTGGGATTCAGCTGTGGGACACAGTTGGCAATTCGTATGCGCTATAGCATGGCACGCTGTTGTTGCAACAATTTCGGAATATGGTGTTGAGAAATATAACCATTGCGCCTTAGTACGTACCAAAGTAGATAAGCTATGAATGTTTTAGCAGTTTGGGGATAGAATAGTCAAGCATCATGTGGGAGACTACACAACCGTTCATATGAGTTGGTGTACAGACTTTCGGCAATACCGGTTAAAGTGAACCAGTCGGTAAATACTAATTCAGTTAATATTTTTATTTTATAAGTAATGCATGTGAGGCATTTAATTATTTCGGAAATGATATTAACTGTGATAGAAGTTATGACATTGATGATAAGGTAATTAAGTTCCAGAGAATCTGTGGAACAATCAACCGTATATTTAGAAACAAGGTACGTCGAGATACAAAATTAAAGTTTTACAAAGTTATGGCAGTCCCTGAACTGTCCTATGGGTGTGAATTACGGACAACAACCAAAAGAGAACACAGTAAAACACAAGTCTCGGAAATGGCATTCTTAAGAGGAGTTAGAGATCTAAACTTGACCGTATAATAAATGAGGCCATACTAGAAGAGTTACAAGTTTTTAACTTGAATGTTAAATTAAAACAACCGTGGAAAGAACACTTAGAAAGAATGTCAGATTCAGAGTGGCCAAGCAGTCTGGAAACGCAAATTTATAGTGTGCAGGTACACCCGGGAAGAGATGGCTGGAGGATTTTTCAAGGCGGAACAGGCAGCACCTTGCCTACGCCATGTTGTGAAGATGTGACGATGAAGTAATGTATGTTGATCTAAGAAGTAGCCTATGCTTAGAACATCATGTGAATTTCAGTAATTGTTTGAATGTTTAGTTGATACGGGTTTCAAGTCTAAATTAAGAAAATAAAGTGGTTACCACCAGTTCTGCAAGCTGTGTTATGATAAGACGACTTATACTCCTTACGTTTTGGAAGGCACCTAAGAGATTAGGAGACTCGCCCACCAACGCGCACTCACACACGCGCGCGCGACCAGTTTGACCTGCCTCTAATGGCGCTTCGATGAGTCACCTACTAGGCATTGAAAGACAAAACTATGAACATTTGTATTCTATATTTTACATAAGTTATGATACATTTTTTGGATTCTATATTCAATTTCCTTCAAAATGGGTCCAAACACGAAATAATTACGACATTTATGAGCTTTAAAAAGACGCCAAACACTATTCTATAAACTATTTTATTTTTATTCTATTCTATTTTATAGTATAGTAGTATAGTGTGGCCTTGGTATAGGCCTATATGTGTGCATCCGTATGCGTCTTATTGAATAATAATGGCTTATTTTTTATCACAGAAGACGTTTGTTTCTTTCTTTTGTGTACAAGAAGGATTGTCGGAAACTCTACTCTTCAGCCGCCCGTTATAATCCCCAAGTCTTGGCGTCTATCCATTAGCAGAGTTGATCCATAGGCCCGGGAATTGGAACCGGTATCTCTAGGTTACTGGTCAGGCGTTATACACACTGGTCTAGTAAACCTCGCTGAAATTATTTTTCTTACTAAATGTGTGATACTCCAGAGAGAGCGAATATACTCTGCAGCAGTCGATATACCACCTGAACCGTGTGTGTGTGGGACATATAATTTTAAAATATCTCAAAGCAAGACGAAGGTTATGGCCCTTAAAGGGAAATTCCTAATCCGTTCCAAAATAGTTGTTGGGGATAAGATTTTAGAACAGGTATCGCACTTTGCTTTTCTTGGTTGTGACATAAGTTATGAACATGATAACGATAAGAACAGAAAAGTAATTAAGTACCAGATGATGTGTGGTACAATACAACGAACACTAAGAAACAAAACAAGAACTGGTACTAAAATGAAGTTCTATAAAGTAGTGGCGATACCTGTTCTTACGTATGCTAGTGAAACACGGACGATAACTGGGAAAGAAAAGCAGCATATACAAACCGCTGAAATGAATTTTTTAAGGCACGTGAGTGGTTATCGTGTAAGGGATGGATTACGTAATGAACATATAAGGGCCGAACTGAGTATATTCATATATCCATAGATGATAAGATAGAAGAACGAAAGTAGCAGTGGATAGAGCACGTTTACAGAATGGACGACCAGAGCCTAGTAAAGCGCCTGTAGACTACAATGCAGTAAGGAGAAGGTATGTGGGTAGGCCCTGGAAGAGATGGCTGTAGTGAAGACGGAACAGGCTATAAGCCTACGCCGTGAAGTGACGACGACGATTTTTTAAATGTTAAATAGTCTATCCATAGGCCTATCTGGTGTTTCGTTACACAGACTAAAACCTGAATAAATTTCTATAACGCTAATTTGTCATGTAGGTTGTAGAATGCGTTCCGTTATGATGCTCTCGTAATCTTCGTAAAAATGTATGTGACCACGTTGTGTGCAATTTCATCAGGCAGCTCGATTTGCATGCATCCGAATTCGTTTAGGCTGTCTGAAACGTTAAAAGTTATGATTTACGGACGACGAAAATGTCTGACAGCGTATAACTCTGTGCCTCATATCGGGTGTTCTCAGTACGACTCGACGTATTGACATGGAATGTGGTACATTTTACTGTAATGTAGAACGGTCCCCATTGCTGTGAAACAATAACTAACCCCTTCCCCTCGATTTAGGGACTAGAGATATGGGTGAATTGGTTTACATTGCTTTTATTTAGTTTATTCGTTTCTTACGTGTACAGAGACGAAACAGTGTAACGTGTTGAATCATTACGTTCAGGGATCACTTACACTTCAGATCAGATTACATATTACATCGTCGAGCGCCGGAAGGTTAACGCATCGCGTTTATCTTACGCGTATCGACGTAGCAGATAAATAAAAAGGACAACGCAATCGATGTAGCAGCGGTAGTAAACGGCGAGCAGAGAAGAGACCCGGGTCCGTGAATTAGACTCACGATTAATGAGGACAACCTGTCTTGCCGCATGATAATTAATGGTTTCCGATTTCTTCGCGTCGTCCCATTCATGGCATGGCATCGTACCGCACCATTTCTTGTTATGAATTATTTATTGCCGATTCCCTCCTTCTTCCTCTCGCTGTCTTCCTTTCTTCTGTTTTTCTTCTTTCTCTAGCCAGGCATTGATCGCTCCTTTGAACCGTGTGTTTTGACCATTAATTTATCCGTTGTATAATAAAAGAACGAACGAAAGGCCTCCTTCTGTCGGCGAACAACATAATACACTGTTTACGTGGTTCCGCTCCGTTGAATTGCCTTTGATGGCGATGCGAGGCACACAAATCGTGTGCGTGCGTGTGTGTATGTGCGGTGTACGGATAAGTTTAATGGAAGCTTTTTGTTTACGATGGGCCGGTTTTTTTTTTTGTAGCCAATGTATCATCCAGTCGATTTATAAAAGTTTGGCGCAGTTTGGTACGCTTAGCGCGAGAACATTCCCATCTCGCCAAGGTGTATAATTTTCGTCACTTAATGAATGTGGGTGATCAGCAGAAACAGTCTGACTTAGAAACGCGTGCAAATATATCACGGCAGATTTTTGTAGTTTTTGTACCAAGTATACATTAGTTTTTCTTTATTCTGATAGTGTTTGGTACAGCGTATGGAATATTGCCTCGGCCAACATGAAAACAGTCGGCATCAAAGCAACTGTTATCAATGGTAATTAATTTATCTTATTTTATTTTTTTTGTTTCGCATCGGTCTAGTTACTGGACACGTTGGCACGTTTTTGCACATCATTAAACAACGGCTATACTGACAGCAGAATGACGCCGACAGGACGGGCCTGCTCCATTGCATGTGATAAGCTACAGTTGGTGAATACTAATTGTGGCAGCTTAACGGCAACGTGGACGATAACCTTATCTTAGACTGGGTTTATGCATGCGATAACTATCGGACGATGTCGTGCGGTAAGATATTGTACTATATTTTTATCGCAGGGTAGACAGAGTGCGATAATTATATCGTAAGGAGGGGTTAAAAGACCACTAAGTGGTGCCAATCGACTTGATCGGGCAGTTGTGAAAATGGACCCGGTTGTGCTGTACGCTTGGTATCGTTACCCCGTTATGTTCATAAACGAAGAAAACCAAGAAGATGGAGTGTTCATCCTATAAACTGTTCAAGGTATGTTGATGGTGCTTTCCGTAATCTATATGGAATGCTCAGAGAAGATGAAGACAAGTTTTTTAACTACACACGATTATCTACTCGTTCATTTGATGAACTGGTTGCATTATTCCAAGAAACTATTAAAACCAAAGAAGATATTATGCAAGGACTATCTTTTTCTCCTCAAGAAATGTTATTTGTTACTCTCAGGTAAAAGAAACTACAATACTGTATAATGTTAAATAAATTTATTATATTTATATTAGGATATTCATTCAACACATTATAAAAATAATTTTGACAGTGGAAGTATTAAAAAAATTGAAATCATTAAGTTGACTTTTTACGCCTCGAAATCTTGTTCTGAGTATATGTCTGAAGACTCTTGCTCTGAAAACCCAGGTGCAGAAGTATGATTTGAAGAAGGAGATGCTAGACCAGAATTGAGTGCTCCAGGATTGATGTCAGGTGATTTTGTGACAGAAGGTTTTCGCTGGTTGTAAGGTGGCTGGCTGTAAGGCTGATGTCCGGATTGGCCGTAATATCCTGTAGTAGGAGGGGCTATTGGTAATACTGGAGGAGTATTAAAATGCTGCTGAGGGATTTGATGTAGCTGTTGGTGCTGTTTTACCTGTGGTGATTGTGGTACTTGGTAGTACTTCTCTGAGTATTCTACAGCTAATTTCATCATATCCATTCGAAGTAGCATTTTTTGGTGTAATGGTAGGGTCTGTACAATTGGAAGCAACGACTGGGAAAATGCCATATCATCACACGGTGCAGCATGAACACAAGTCTCAGTTCTTCCAACTTTTCTAGGTTGAAAATTGTCTATATAATCTTCTGTTTTCCGTTCCAACCTTTTCGCACCTCTTCGGTGGACGGTGTTGACCGAGACACTTTGATCTTCTAGTACAGGTTGCGTTTCTGTAGTTCCAATGTCAATTCCAGCTTCATCTTCAATCCTATTTACAGGATCATTTTGACCATCGTTATCTAAAGATGATTCCGAATAACCGGTATCTAAAATGCGTTTCAAAAATTGTAGTTGTGGTGCATATATATATATAGGTTTTAGTTCTGAGTTGAGCCTGACCAGACTTTGTCTTTCTCATTCTTTCACTTCTAACATAGGCATCTCTAATATTCCTCCATTTCCCTTGGAGCTCTTTACCTGAAAATAAACACAAGCATAGTAAATATAAGTTTTGACCTGGTAACAATCAGACAATTTATGTGGGCTAAAACTGCCTTACTCAGTTTTACTTTTAATTCTGCTAACCCTCACTCTTTCACTTGCGTATACACTTTATCCAGTGTGATGAAACTGAAATCCAGTTGTAAATTACAACTGCAAGTTTTGAGCCCTCACACAAAGTGTGCCCGCAAATGAAGATAAGCTAACCCCTAACCGGTTTCTATCTTATGGATCTCACCAGAGAGGTGATATGCACATGTTCTGTAGAAACAGACCGCGAAAGCTCCTGAAAAATTCAGATTGTAACCAAATGACTCTCGTCTAAAGGACCACCCCTACAAGGCATGAGCAAATGCCTAAATGCAAGCTAGCAGATATTTTTGGAGATAGCCTCCATATGATTAAATTTAATTTGATTTTAAATTGACATATTTTTGCGAAATCCTCGCAAGTACATGTGCATATCACCTCTCTGATGAGATCCATAAGATCGAAACCGGTCAGGGGTTAGCTTATCTTCATTTGCGGGCACACTTGTGTGAGGGCTGAAAACTCGGGGTTGTAAATTTACAACTGGATTTCAGTTTCATCGCACAGAATAAAGTGTATACGCAAGTGAAAGAGCGCGGGTTAGCAGAATTAAAAGTTTTACAATACTACTTGCGAGGATCTCGCAAAAATATGTCAATTTACTCAGTTTTAGGTTTAATTAAGAATCCTATTTGGCGACGTACTTTTAATCGAGGTTTCCCTTTTTTCAGGTATTTGGGGTCTGGCTGCTATTTGAATGATTTACACTACATTTACAGAATTGGAAAAACAACTGCAAGTTTGATAGTGCCTGCTTCTTGTCAAGTGTTGTGGATAGCCTTAAAAGTTATAGTTTTTCCAAAGTTTGAGAAACAATTTTGGTACCAAACTGCTGAAGCTTTCAGGGTAAATGCTAATTTTCCTAACTGTTTAGGCGCTATAGACGGTAAACATGTTAGATTATTAAGCCCAGAACATTCCGGGTCAACGTTTTTCAACTACAAAGGGTTTTACTCGGTAGTGTTGCTAGCAGTAGCGGACAGTAATTATCGATTTCTGTTCGTTGATGTTGGATCAGTTGGAAAGTCTGGAGACCCTACGGTTTTCAAGGACTCTGCTTTTGGCAAGGCGCTTGAAGAAAGCACTTTGGAAATTCCACCGCCGGAAAAAATACATGAAAACATGACACCTTTACCTTTTGTGTTTCTTGCCGATGAAGCTTTTGGTATATCTAAGAATTTAATGAGGCCTTTCCCAGGAAGTCATTTAACGAAAGAGCAGAGAATTTTTAACTACCGCTTGTCGAGAGCACGTAGATTTGTTGAATGTGGTTTTGGAATTTTGAGTAATAAGTGGAGAATATTTCACCGACCTTTAAATCTAAAGTATTCAAACTGCATATCTGTCGTTAAAGCTGCTTGTGTACTACATAATTTTGTCAGGGAGAGAGATGGTATCCGTTTTCAGGACACGTTGGAGATCGATGGACTCTACGACAACTACAACTCCACCACAGATACTTTTTTGTCACGAGGTAGTAAAGCAGCGTACGCAATCAGAAATAAGTACGCACGTTACTTCAGCGGCCAAGAAGGTGCAGTCCCTTGGCAAGAAAGTAAAATTTAAACTAGCTCAGCGGTATTTCATATATTAATTAAAATCAGTAAAGTGACTCATACTTCAGCTCTGTAACAATGTGATTAATTAATATAGCAAATAAATAAAGTGACTAAAAATTTGTCTGTCGAAATTTTATTTTTTATTACTCTAGACAACCTCATATTGAATCATAGTTAACCGTAACAGCGGGAGTGATTCACGAGAGAGGGTTCTATAATACAGTAGGCCCTTTCTAGGCTTTTTTTTTAAACTTTGATGGCAATTTCCTCTACTTTTTTTTTTTCAAAAATTAGATAACAAAAAATGCAAAGTGCAATAACTCGGGTACTTAGGTCGCAAAAGAATGTCTAAGTTCTAGATTTCAAGCTAATAAAAATTTCCTAAAAAATGGCTTTTTTACAATTGCATTTGGATCAAAACTGAATCCCGTAGACACTTTTGAAAATAAAGTATGCATGTTGCATTTTTGTCATCTGCTTTTTTTTGGCAAAAATGATGGAAAATCCGTCGAATTTGAAAAAAACAAATTACATAATCAAAAAGTAGAGGAAATTGCCTTCAAAGCTAAAAAAAAGGCCTCGAAAGAATGTGTTAAGACTGATGTATAAGAGTTTCAAAATGCGATATTTTTTGAAAAATTGTAGGTGTTGCGTTTTTTTACTTTCCTACCGCTACCAGGGGTAGCCTAGTTTTTTTCCAATACTGTAGAATGGTTCATTCATTTAATGTACAGGGTGAGTTTTAAGTCTCTGCCTCCCTACTTCTTACACTAAATAATAATAATTTTGAATGTATGTTGTTATCAGAAGAGAGAATCTAAAAAGTTATATTGTAAAAAACTATGTGCGAAATCCGTTGTGGGTTTGGAGCAAGATAACAGACACACAAATTCTTGTTTACATACCTTGATGAGTCCGTTAAATATAGACACGACGGACTCATCAAGGTATGTAAACAATAATTATATTTTGAGTACTAGCGGAACTAATCCTATAAATTTAATACCACACAGATTCTTGATTAAGAAATTTACTACTTACAAAATTGTGTTTTTCCTTTCGCATCCAGGTCGTTGAAGTTGAGGTTGGAAAGTAAGCAGACTTCAATCCATTGGTTCTTTTTTAAGACTCTATTTTTGTAATCTTCGGAACGGTGATCCCACAGTGATTTTCTAACTTTAATTTCATCAATGAAACGTTCCGTTTCGAACAAGGCGTCGTCCACGTTTTACAAAAAGAAATAACCTGAACAGACGTCAACACCACAATTGCATGAACCTGACTGGAGAAGCTAGTAGGTGGCAGCACTGGCGTCAGGACGACCGACTATAGAAATATCGTGCGAGTTAGAGGTGGGCTAAACTGTTATTTGAAAATACTAGGTATGAAAATACCGTTCCAAAAAAATAACAGGTACAAATACCTGTTATTATATATATATATATATATATATATATATATATACACACATAACCTATATTATCCTTTGTAAGTAACTCGTTTTGAGTTTCCTGCAGGTCTCCTATGTAATATCTTCAAATAAATACACTCCAAGTAGGTTTATTTTTACCTAGATAAAGCTATTAATATATTAATAAACCTACTTGCTGTGTATTTATTTGAAGATATTGTATAACCTATACTATATAATTTGTTATAAGAAATAAATTGAAACTAAAAGTATTAACAGTGTTACTTTACACTGTGACTTTATTAAACTATTACTGTTTAAATGAAAATAAGAAACAAGAGAATTTATAGGCCTATCTCCCTTTGGGAATACCAGTTTAAGTTTTCACTAGTAGTAAAACAAACTAACATTGGTTAGACAAATCAGTTGCGAAACTCGGGGCAATTAAATAATTTAGAGTAGGCCTACACGTAATACCACGAAAAATAATGTGAAAAAACATCAGAAACGTATAATAAAAACATAACAGTAAGCCACAAGAGTGAATGAGAATAAACAAAATTTTACAAATAAAAATAAAAAACAAATTGTAATAAAATAAATATAAATACATAACTAAAAACTTATAAATAATAAGCAACAACAAAAGTAAATTAAATGCATTACAGATATTTAAGGAACAGAACTAGATAAAGTGCATAAATGTCCATTACAACAATCTCATCATTTACGTGAGATGTGTAGTGAAGTTAAAATCACATTAATAAAAAGTATAATATAGCTTATGAACATCAGCCACTCTATAGGTTATAACTCAATATAATTAAATTCAACTGTTTCACTAACGATCGGAACATAAAGTTTGTTTTGAGTAAAATCATAAAGTTTTACCAACCGATTTTAGTTACAAGTTGGTGACTAGTATAATATATAATTATTAGCATATAATCTGTATTATATATCTGCATATCACACGAGAATAAATGTAACAGCAGGATAAATTATTTCCTTTATTAAAAACAGCTCCATCTCTTTGCGCAGAATGAAGTATACAGGACGAAAAAGTGGCTCATACTAGTTCTTACTCGAAATATGCTTGATACTACCTGTTCCTGAAATACTAGGTGTTCCTGAAATATTAGGTGTTACTAAAATACTACTGTTACTCTGGAACGCGTTGTTCCTTGTGTATCGGTGATACCACTAGTATTTGAAATACCTAGTATTTTAAATACGCGTTACTGGCTGTTCCTTGCGTTCCAGCGATATTTTTGTACGCCTAGTATTTGGCCTTGGTTTACGTGATCTTGCGTACATTTTGTGTGTGTGTGTCTGTGTGGGTGCGTAGGGGGTGTGCCTCGACTTGGAACAGCGAGGGCGGTGTGTCTCGACTTGGAACAGCGTCGCCGCGAATAACAGGTATTTCAACTTTTCAGTCACTGTTACATCCGTTCCACAAAAATATCGTTCCAAAATACCTATTACAGGTATATCGGCCCACCTCTAGTGTGAGTGCAGTGCATAAACAGTCCCACTCCAGCCCACGTATCAAGAGAACGCATCCGATAGTTTAATCGTTGCGTTCTCTAAGACATGTCGTGTGATTTTTCACTACGCAACGATAAATTTATCGTCCGATATTTTATCGCAGTGCATAAACAGAATTATTTGTTTCCATTACTGTTCATGACGCGCGATATCTTACCGCACGACATCGTCCGATAGTTATCGCATGCATAAACCCAGCCTAGGCTCCTGTTATGGATCCGATTTATATCGTACGATAAAAACTCGAACGACATGTAGAGCAGCAGAAACAAGTGGGCCGTTTTATGCACTGTCGTACGATAAATTTATCTTTCTGAACTCTAAAATATATCGTGATGTCTTAGTAAACGCATCAGATAAAAAAATCGGACGAGTTGTCTAGATACATGGGCCGTAATGGTTCCGTTTATGCACTCGCGCGAGTTTTGTATCGTATGACTTTCAGACATCAGTGCTACCAACCTTCCTGCCTAACGTCGGCGAGGCAGTTGTGCAAAATAATCATGATGTTCTTAATTTGTATTGTAAATATGGAAGACATTAATAAAGAAAGGCTCATTGACGAAATACAAAATAGGAGAGTACTGTGGGATCCCGCTTCCGAAGATTATAAAAACGAACCGATAAGCGGCATACACAGTAACGGATTCATGTTCAGTACTGATGATGGCAGCCCTGAAAGAGTTTGGTCACACTCACTTCCGATATTTTTTACGAACGACAGAAATCGGAGTCAAATCGGATGGATAAAAGGGGCCTTAGGCCCGCTAACTGTCCAGTCTGAATGACACACAGAGATAATGTCGGGAAGTGCTGTCCAAAGAACATATTATTACCTAGATCCAAAGCTACCGACTGCCATCCTTTTGTCCGGGGCAGTATTGCGTCTTTAGTATTTGTCGCGCGCAGTTTTTACAATAGTCAAGAGTCATTTGTCTGATACGTGGTCGACAAAATTAATCAATATTGGCACAGGTCAGACTGTTTATTATTTAATAAACAGCGGATTGCTACCATCAGTTTTCAGTGTTTTTATTTATCAAACAGTTATGTGAAGTTCAACAGCGTGCTTTAGCACAATCCAAGGTCCGGAAGGCAGTTGGCACCGTAATGTGTAAACAGCTAAAAGTGAAAAAAAAAACATGCCAACAACTAAACGGAATCCAAATTTGTGAAATACTTTAAGAACCCAAGTTTTTAAAATCACAGCACTAAAGCTGTGTAACTATCTTTAGCCTTCAACTGGTTTGACAGACAAATTTAGATCGCGAGCCCGCGTGTTGTACTAACGAGAATCACGATTATGTCTTGGACGTAGGTAGTAATGAGTTATGTAAACGCGATTTAATCCGGGAACATACTGCTGAGGATTCGAGTTGTCGAGACGTCAGTCTTCAGCAGAACCAAAGAGTCCATTCTGTGTATTTGAATAGACAGAAATGGAAACGTACTTTACACATTGCACACTAAAAGGAAACCTTCACATACCGCCTCATTAAATCCAGAATGCCCAAGGTAGTATTGTAAGCCCTTTCACGTGCATAACCTTCACTTCCGATGATGCCGCCATATTAGACGTTAATGTAAACTGACACAAGAATCTGGTAAGACCACCTCGAGTTAACCGAATTAGTGCAGACTTTTTCAAACGAGTATAAACTGTTTCTTCCTTCTTTCTCATCGCGTAGAGGCAATACAGTAAAAGCTGTAGCGACAGTCGATAATTCGCCATGTAGATTTCATCCTGTAGGCAGAATCAAGAACTAAAGTTCTTTGTTGTGCAGTGTATGGGCGAAGAAAACGTTTCGACATTGAAGTTTGAGTATATTTGAAGTTCTATACGTCCGTTGCAACGCATGTTGAATGGACGTGCTGGGGACACAGACGGACGTTGGATTTCATGCGTCAGTCACTATTATTCACTCCGAAATTTCTATTGCCTTGTTACAAAAAAATTTGTGAATTATGGAGCCGGAAGAAGAGGTTGCGTTAATGAAACGAAGGGAAAAAAGTGGTGGGTCCATCCCATAAACTCCGGTAGATAACGCCATGAACATTTGTATACTTTATACAAATCTCAATTAGAAGATCATCTGATTGTGTAACAAAATCTTCAAATAAACGCTTATAAACGTGCACCCAAGAGTTATTTTTCTTGACTTTGTCTTATAATCGTTGTCAGTGCTGTCCCACAACACCGTATGTTGCTGAACAGCATTTGTAAGTACAATTCAATATCCAAACTTTTTGCAAATCGGCAAAAAACACATTACGACTGACGAGTAACGTGCGCTGACTGAGAATTCATAATAACAATGGTTAAATAATAATAGAGGCTTCCAGATTTTTGTAATTTTTTCCCATAATTAAAAAAATTATGTAATAATATAATATCTACCTTATGTCGTATAATATCAAAATTTATGTAATAATTGTACTATGTTGCAAACAGTGACCGAGTTCTGTAGCTCAGGGAGCATGCCAGTAATATCCTATTGTTTGTAGCAGGAAAGGAATGAACAGGACCCAATTAACGGGGAAATTGGAATGTACGTATAGAATGACAATGGTTACGTTTGAGGAACATGTTAAAATTATCAGTCCACAAATTAAAAACGCTAATCTATGAGCGTTGACGAAAGTATAATACATATTCTTAATGAAAGGCAAGCTTTATTTTTTGAAATTTCTAATCATGCTTTGTGTTTATATTTACAAGTAAAGCATAGCAATTTAAAATTGTACACGCATTCTTGTTTTTATACTTAAATTTAATTGGGCTCATGACGAACACAGATACTAGAGGTACACAAATTGTGTCGCTTGGCAAATGATGCTTGAGTACCGGTTGAAAATCTACCGCAAAGCGACGTGCCGGAAACGTTGTGCTGTGTCGAGCCGTCATAGGCGTTACAAAAAGTGGCTGCGGTAGTGCCTTGGTATGCAGATTCCTTGCCGACTCCGTGCCGTACCGATCCGTGAGAGAACAGTATCCCTTCTCGACTGCATGCCGTGCTTCTCGATCTAACGCATCATAATCGAAGATGTATAAACTTAAGCTAAATATTTCTGTGACGATATGTTTATTCGTGCTTCACCTTAAGTGATTCTAATATGCTTTTGACTGGCCGTGTGATGGAACCTGATTACTGGGCTATAATACAGTTTGTCCTTCTGGCGACGAAGTCTGTTTACACGTGTCCCATTTTTTCGGTGTCAGATGTTCAAAATCTACTGCGGTCACCATCTTCATCGGGGTCGCTACAACCCCGGGCGGGTCCTGGCCTGAAGAAGGAGATCTCGCTAACGGTCTCTGTCAGATGCAGCCATCCTCCAGTTACGGATTCCTGCCCTTTCCGCATCCTGCCGCACTCCGTCTACTCTCCTCAGCTTTGGTCTCCTCCCACTTTCCTTTTGCCGTCTGGGTTTACAGGGTCTTGTGGCCTATCCTGACAACATTACTCGCCCATCTAAGTGGGTTTATCATGAATGGCGGACACCGTGCCAACTGTTTCCGACACTGATTATGACCTCCGATTGTGAGGCCGAAACGTGTGTCCACACAAACTATAGACCACGGCCTAACAGCTCGGCTAATAATGAACAGCGGACACCGACCGTGAAAGCCTTACGAACTCTATTTGCCCATCTAAATCGTCGTATTAAGATTATAATTAAAATTTAAAGTTTTTTATACCTTAATCCGTCTATGTGACCGCTTAATTTTGTCTTCTTTGCCTTCTTACGCGTTTCGGATTAAGAAGACAAAGAAGACAAAATTAAGCGGTCACATAGACGGATTAAGATAAAAAAAACTTTAAATTTTAATTATAATAATTGTGACGCGGATACCAATACAATGACTTTATCTTTTGATAACGGTCATGTTATGTAGCAGGTTATATAATTCTTCGTTAGTTCGTTTTCTTGACAAACCTCCCTCCTTCACTGGCCCATGTGACCACTCCCTCCTTCGTCTCAGCATTTTCTTCTCAAATATTGCGGCGCTATAGGAACGCATTAACAGGGCATACGTAAGCTTCTTACAGGCTGAAGAACAAACGCGGAGGAAAATCTTTTACTCGAAAACAAAGTAGAAGACAAGAGGACGTACAGATTAGATGGCAGGTGTGACGGGAAAGGAAGGAAGCAACTGAAAACTCATCAAGCAATACAGTGAAAATTTAATATAAAAATTTATCGTCATTTACTACTCTATAACGGTCGCCTCCTTCAATACAAATCAACTAGCTGTTCAGCAATAACGTTTGCATTGGAATCACTAAAACTGCTTAAACAAATTAACATGACTGAGAAATGGATGTGAAGGAGGAGATAAAATGGTAAGGGGAATATTTAAGTCTTAAAAACGTGGTTTAACAAATAGTGCGTAAAAAACGAAATTACGATTTAGATTACAGTCATGGGGATGAAACGACAAAAGTCATAAAACGTTATGAATAAAATTGGGAATTAGGCACCTTTATGGAAAATTAAAATAGCATTTAACAAGCATTTGTTTTGAAATACTTTATGAATTATTAAAAAAGATATTTTCATTTATTAAATTTGAAACTGAAATTAGATTATTTGACGGAAGAGCAAGTGCAGATACCAAAGAAAATAGAATAGGAAATTATGCGGAGATCATCGTTGATAATGGTGGTAACACTGAAAGGCCTTGTTCACTACGAACAGATAACGGTTAGCAATAATCTAGACAGAATTACGAATTTCTTTTTCCTCTGTAGAGATATTCGAGTAAACCGAATTTTACGTGGTAGGGTTACCAGCCCTTGCACAACCCCCAACCTGGAGGACCAGGTGCATTGTCTTCGGGGCATACAATTATTTTAATAGCTGGAGATTTTCCACTTCACCTCGTCCGCACTATTCAGAGGCTGTATGCAGGGAGAAATATTCGTAAGGGAAGATTATCTCAAGAAGTGGCCAGAAATCAAGGTGTTAGACAAGGCTGCAGCCTCTCTCCAAGTTTATTTAATATGGATATTGACGAAATTTTGCGAGAATGGATGGATGGTCCTGCAGGTATACGAATCTCGGATAAGGGATCACTTAGCACATTACTATATGCAGATGACCAAATAATTATACGGAAGAGTGAAAATGAGTTAAAATGGTTTATTTATACCTTGCATACAATGTGCCAGAAATACAACTTTAAGATCTCAAATACTAAGACAAAAGTGATGCCCTTCCTAGGGAAGAACCATGTAAGAACAAAAATTGTAATTGATAATAGTGTTTTGGAGCAGGTGTCACATTTTAATTATTTGGGATGTGATACCTCATCCTCATAGGAAGGACAACGATATCGAAAGTTAAATTTAGTTATACCTATGGAACAATAAGACTGCTATTGACAAATAAAACGCAGAGTGAGACACAGCTCAAGTTTTTTTAATGTCGTAGCTTTGCCGACTTTAATGTACGGATGTAAAACATCGACTCCTGCAAAAATATATTTCAAAAATACAGGCCTCGAAAATGAAATTTTTAAGAGCAGTTAAGGGATGCAGTTTGAGAGATCATCTACGAAACGGTATAAGGAAAGACCTGAAGTTACTTTCGATTCTGGATACAATAAAGGAATATAGGCAGAATTGGAAGACCCATGTGGAACGCATGGTAGACACGCGCATTCCTAAACAAGCGTTTCAATATAGACCAGTGGGAACGAGATGTCGTGGAAAACCCTGGAAAAAATGGTCAGAGACTCTGTGAAGTCGGAACAGGGTATAGCCCAAACCATGTAGTGAAGAAGAAGAACAATTACGATACCTGTTAAGAAAATTAACCCGAATGAAAACCGAGGTAGATGCAGAGACGACTCTGGACTTCTGTTGTGAGTGGGACGATATCGCGAAGAGGATACAAGCTCGCATGTATGTACGTAGTTTACGTTGCTCTATGAAAACTTAATAAATGCGGTTCAGACGTCATTATTCATCGTTATTCCGTGCTATATCATTATTATTTTAATATAACACAACATCGAACACAGGAAGAAGTATTTGTTTACACTAAAACAGTTTTAACCGTAATTAATTATGGACGAGTTAGCGTGTCGGTTTTTCGAAGGGGGTCATTGATCACTCGCCCCGGGTAAATTTATAATTGATCATTCGGTGTGGGGAGTAAATTTTGCAGGAGGAAGCATTTGTTTGAAGATAAAAGTTTAAGTAACTTCGTAACGAAATATCGGTGGTGTTTGCGAGGCACTAAAAGCCGAGATGTTCGAACTAATAGTAAACGTCCAGGTGAATTAACGCGATTACATCATTCCGTTGTTGAGGTCACTAACAAGAAATAACAAAGAAGTTTGGAGAATAGACAGCATTTTTATGAAAACTGATAACTGGTAATGGTTAACAAACAAACTTTTTAATTGCCTTCAAAGTACTACTCTGATAAATGGATTGTGGCAGTGAATTTACTTATGAAAATTATTATGCTCAGAATGTTGTTAATGCTATGCGATTTGTTATTTCCTTTCAGTCATTACTATATCACACCCTCATCCAGAGCGCCCCTCCATCGTGCAAAGGGCTCTCCATCTCCTCGTGGCCTGTATAGCTCATGGTCTCCAATCTGTATTGTACTTATCGACACTTGAGAGTATACAGAGAAAGATAAGTCTGATCGGCCGAAGTTAATGTGAATAAGCGGAATCCATTTCATTCCAACACACGTTTTGAGGCATATGTCGTTTTTTGAGGAAACTCATAAATCCCTTCACTGAAGAATGAAAATATACGATCATTAGTGATAGTATTAAAACATGGCTGTCAAATTTTTAAGGTCTACACTCAACCCTCAAACGGTTTATTTGAAACCCTACACTATACTTTGAAGTGTCTGTTTCTGAAACACAGTAAATTCGGTGTTTTATATGCTGGAATTTTTACAAATATTTAAAGTTTTTCTTCTTCATGTGCCGCGCTCCCGAACGTTGGCGACCACTCCTGAAATGGCTTCTGCCAAGTGAAAGATCTCTGCGCTTTGGGTACCGGTTCACCCCCTTATGTTTCTTAGCCAGGAGAGAGGTTTCCCTTCAATTTCACGACGAACCCTGACTTTTCATGTCAGGATTAATTGTAGGATTACAGCGTGGAAACCTTTGCAACCGCAGAAAGGATTCTAACATTCGACGTGGACACTCAGAATTAGGATTTCACTACTTTGAGCCGGAAGATTCGTCGCTCCTCTTGCCCATTTAATGGCTGTTCGGGACTAGGAACCATGATTATTAGATTCTGGACCATAGGGATTTCCTGGGAGATAATAGTCCAAAGTGGTGTTCCGTTCCCTTCTTGGGAATATAATTAGCCCCCCCCCTAACCTCGAGAACAGATGCTACTGCTTCTGTCATATTTGGCTGCCCTCACTTAATTTAGCGGGGTGTGGCACTTGGTGCCATAAATAAAAGCTGGACATCGTGTGAAGACCAGTTACTCGTCTTGCATGATACTCAGTGCGACCGTTGTGGCAAGAGGTACTACCTCTGCTGCATGACATCCTCCACGATTATAGTAGTACAGATATAAGAATTAAATAGCCTAGTTTAAAATACTGTATTTTACGGTAATTAATGTTTTGAAACGTATTTTTTATTTTTAAGTAAAGGTGTTGAAACTGGAACTTTATTGTCTCTGGAATTAAAGAATTGATTTATTAAGTTGTCTTAATCTGTTGAAATTTTATTATTGATCTGTTTTTTAAAAGCTGGCGATCACCTCATGATGCTCACCCGTAAACTCCTCTGATGCCTCCGTGGAGGGGAGGGGCTCCCAGGTTCAGTACCATTACCATTGACGTAAAGCATGTTTCTTATTTTTTCCATAATGATGAAACGTGTGTAGACAAGAAATGAGTTAAACGGTAAGCTTAGACACTACAGTAACGCCACACGGAACTACTCCCGAATTGTTGGTATTTGGCACATGGTTCAGATCAGCTCTCGGTAAATGGAGTACATCGATCTTCGAGAGCATGCACTGTGTTGTAACCTAGTCGCCAACTGTCCTGTCTACATCCGTTTTATTTACGTAATTGCATAAATACATAATTTTTGCGTTTAATTATTTTTCCTGTTTCACCTTGTTATTCCGAACTCAGTAATGCCTTCTAAGCTTTCTGTGTAGTTCACATATTTTTTTTTAAATTTTTGTGTTTCTTCTCCAAATTCTGATCCATTAATAATTATGTGAAAACAGCGATTGAAACTTAATCTCATATGTAAATTAAGAGGGCCTCAGTCTTAGGTCTGACATTAGAATACAGAGATTTAAATGGGTAAATCACGTCCTCGGAACACATCATGGACACGCCAAGAAGGAGAAACGCGCGATTGGACTCCTAACGTTCTTCCTAATCTCTGGTGGTTAAGTATTACCCTGCAGTGTCACAAATGGTGTACGAAGGTATTGGAACTGGTCAACGATATGTGCAAGTGAAGAAGTGTGAACGCGTACGATCGTTTGGACTAAATGAGATTTAATCCAGTTGGAAACGATTTGTGTCGGAGGGAGTGGGATGTAAAATAAACAAGGGGATACAGCCAACGAACGGCGGCAAATACGGTGCTAGCATAAATATGGAGAACATGATGTGAATACGTTTACAAACTGGTTGACAGCCACGTCAAGTACATAGACATTAACTGATGCGAAGTAAATTACTTATGTAAATTGCCGTAGAGTGTTCCTAACGTTTGATTGGCACCGCAGTCGACACACTTACTAATCGTCTTTCGCGCAAAACTTTGCACCAGTCGTCGTGTGTGTATATCGTACATTTAAACTTTGCTGCAACAGCTGTGACGTAATCCCACTGAATTTGATTGCGTGTAAAGTGTATAGTAAAAGTATGTGAACTTAACTCGTGTTGGTATTCAGAAGTTGCGTGGATAGCGAACTTTAAAAGCAAAAGTTCCGTTGAGACACCAGAGTTAGGAAAACACAGTATTCGATTTCAACTCATTCCGTGTGGTTGCTTTTCGTGTCATATCTTCTTTAGAAAACCCTTTAATTTGTGTGAGAAATTTCATCACCATTGCGCGGAGTCTCACTTTCCTTGGATTTGCTGAAGTCCACGTTTTATTCCCATGCAGCAGTATAGGGTGAAAAAAAGTATAAGCGGACGAGCGCTTCCAAACTGGCTTTATATCTAAACATCTTTGTTAGTAATCCACATTTGGCTGTATACTTACTAAATTTGTTGACAAATCCTTAAAGTTCTGTAAACCTCGCTAGAAAATAAAATGGAGAACTACAAACGAGCAGTTGGGAAGAACGCCTGACCAAATTGGATGTGATCCTCATACCACGAATGTTGAGTTATTGTAGCTCTGAGGGAGTGTCTATTGTAACGTTGGCACAACAGGTCCATTAACCTAAGTCGGAAAAGGAAAAGGACATATTAATTTCAATATTCCATCAACAACTGAATCCATTACGCTCTGTTCACACTAACTCCGCGCGCGCGCGTTTGGGGACAATTTAGATTACAATATATAAGCAGTTAACAGGATCATGCTGATTTCTGTCACTCATAGCTCTCCTGAGGTTCCTATTTCAGGATCCATGAGGTCTTCCGCAGTTAATGTTTATGGTGAAAAGTTCCCTTTGGTCAACGTCCTTCCGGTGTCGTTAATAGCTTTCCTCATTCGATTTCTTATTTCGTCGTTAGTTTTTGGCACTAGCCATGAGGTTCTTGAGCTTAGGTAGATAATGCATATCTACGTCCATGTGTCTTCTTGTTTAGGATGTTCAGGGCCCAGACTTTGATCGTCATCATTATCATCATCTTCAGCAAGGAGTAAACCAATAATGGTTTAGCAGATAGACTAGAGCTGGTCACTCCAACGTTTCTTCGGACGCCCCACGCCCCTTCTTCCTTTCGACTATAATTCCGTTACTGTTTGGGGATGTGGTCAAGTCATCTGTTCCGTTAAGATGTTTCGACAATTTTAGTCGATATTGAGCAATCAATCGACCCAAGTAAACTCATAACGTTCACTTCCTGTCGTACGTCGACATTTCTTATGCGATCTCGAAGAGTGCGTACCATGTGCCTGAGAAATCTCATTTCGGCCGCTTGAATACGATTGGTAGTCCAGTCGCCAGAGTAAAAATAACGGTAAAATTTCTTAAAAAATTGAGGCAAAATGATATTTGGTATAGTTATTGAAAAAGGTCTAAATATCGGTTTAAAATCATCTTTGCATGTTTATAAGGTCAGGCTTTTTAAAAAAAATCCCTTATTTAAGGGCAGCGCGCGGTAAAATCGATAAAAGCGTTTACATTCCGTGAATTTCTGTCCTTACTACTAAATAAACCATTTTCTCATGATAAAGTCTTCATTCGTTTTGTTTAAAACAGTTCCAATTTTAATAGTAATAAAATCAAAATAACGATTTTGTTATTATTTCATCGTTAGGAGTATTAAATCGATAGACGGAATGGTCGATTTTAACAAATCTTCCTCTGTTGAATAATATTATTAAATATGTGTATCTTAATATACATAAAAGTCATTGTGTGTATTTATATTCCACATCTCCTACTAAACCACTGGACCAATTTCAACAAAACTTAGCACAAATATTTTATGCAACGGGAGAACCAACATAAGATAGGTGTTTTGGGCCCTGGTGGATGTCAAAAATGGAAAATATGAAAATACCGCATGTAGGGTATCAAATTAAAGGGGATTTCAATGCAAGTAACAATTTTTCATGCATATAAGCACTATTAAAAATTCTTGGGCCTTAATAAATGGGTGGTTTTGGGGGAGGTCAAAAATGGAAAATATGAAAAACCACTGGACCGATTTCCACCTAACTTGGCACAAATTTTTTACGCAACGGGGGAACCAACATAAGATAGGTGTTTTGGGCCCGGGGGATGTCAAAAATGAAAAATATGAAATATGAAAATACTGTGGGGTATCAAATTAAAGGGAATTTCAATGCAAGTAACAATTTTACATGCATATACGTACTATTGAATATGTTTGGGCCCTGGGGCTCAATAAATGGGTTGTAATGGAGGGGTGTCAAAAATGGAAAATATGAAATACCGTATGTGACATGCATATACGCACTATTAAAATTTTTGGTCTCCGGGGCTCAATAAATTGGTGGAATTGGAGGAGGGGTGATGTCAAAAATGGAAAATATGAAAATACCGCACGTGGGGTATCAAATTAAAGGGAATTTCAATGTAAGTAACAATTTTACGTGCATATTAATTTTGATTATTATAAGTATCCCCCCCTGCTTGGTGGATGTGAAAAAAACAGCATAAATGGTATCAAATTAAAGTGAATTTCCTAGCAAGTAAGAATATGGCACCACTTTCTCCCAAGCAAAGCCGGGCAAATCCTCCAGTAATAAATAAAATATTTCAAAGAAAAGCTCTCTTTTTAATAAAAGGTAAAACGAATACAAACAAAATAACATTATACAAGAATATATACATTTTTTTTAAATTTGGAATTTTAAAAATTATTTATGTTGAGAATTTAGTTAGTGGTTTCTTCTTCTTCTTCTTCTTCTTCTTCTTCTTCTTCTTCTTCTTCTTCTTCTTCGAGGATTTTTTTCTCACTATCATCAAAGTCATTATCATCAAAATCAATCTCGTCAACAATTGGAAAGTTTTTGCAAGTTTCAGTTGAGCATGTACCACAAACCGATGAACATAAAAGACCAGCGCTTCTGCATGTACACGATCCTTTTCTGCAGCCAGTTTTGCAATTACAAAAGATCATTTTTAATAAAGATTTTGGGGCAGCTGGCTGTGTCATTTTTATAGGCGTTAAAATTTCTCCAACATTCCAACCCCAGTCTTTGGTATTAGATCATTGCCGAGCCATTGCTGGACTTGTAACATTATGACATTATGTATATCATCATCAGGTGAGGATTGGACCATTTCAAACGCTTTCTGATACAAAGGTTGATCGAAAGTAACAAAACAATTAAATAGATTTAAGTTTTTCACTAGTTTTACAGCGTATTTTAAAACGGTGTATATTGTATTTTTGTCCGTTGGAAGAGAGTGTAAAAAGGCAAGCAAACAATTCTAGATAATGTATAAGTCATATTTTCTAAAAGCTTGGACATAAAGGCATTCCAGCCAGTAATGCCTGGTTTTGCCTGGTTTGGTCACTCCATAAATCCAAAGCAAGTCAGCATTAGAAAAATCATATTATTAAAACTCGGATTATCTACTTTTTCAAAAACAATGTTTTGGAGTGCATGTGTATTAATATTTTCAAAAATTTGGAATGGTATTTTGTAAATTTTGCTGATTTATTTTGCAGTAGGCTTAACTGTCAATCGTTTTAAGGGAACTTTGTTATAACAACAATCTCTGGGACTTACAATCATAATACCTTCCCATACTATGAAAAGTATTTTTCGCGTCTATAGTATTGATGTAAAATCTGAATTGTCAAATGCCAATTGTGCAAAACAACCAGATCTAAATGGAGAACGTGGACTAAGCAATACACTATCCTCATAAAGTGTTGCTTCTTTGTATGATGAACACACTCCCAGATGCGACAATATATCTGTAATTCGTTTTGAAGTAAATTTCCTAAGCAACATTACATACAGACCAACTTGCAATGGTGATAGAAAGGTTCTAGGTCTTATGCAACTCAGAAATAGAATGAGTAATTGCTGTGCATTTTGTTTCATATGAACTAATATCACCTTTTTAATTTTTTAAAATTATTTCTTCTATCAGAAACTGAAGGGATTCTGGGATATTCTCATTAATATTTTGGAATATATTATCACTTGGAGGATAAAATTCTGTATTACTTTTCTTCAGATTAACATCGTTTCGAATAATTGCTGCTGCAGATTTTAAGATTTTTCTTTTTTCTTCATTTTCATCTTTTTTTGAGGCTATCCATACTTGACGCATGACATTGTATTCACGATCTACAAGACATATGAGGGTTGAGCCACCTTTTCTGGATATAATTCTTATACAATCGCCATAATTTTCTTTTAATTTAGCAATAATGGTATTTGGATGACAAGCATCATGGCCTGTTTAAGAAAATTAGATATTAAATAAAATAAACATGAAAATTTAATTTAAAAAGTAGTATAATTATAATTAAGCAATATATTTACCTATTAATGCAATTAATTCTATGAGCGTAAACTGGGTATCATCACTGTCACTTAAATAATCAAAAATCAATTCCATTTGACGTGAGATTTTTACATCCTTGGGTCGACCTTTAGCATCACTTGTGTCACTAGTGTAACTGTTTAACACTTTTTTGTGACAACTGCGGTGATATCTCGCTTGTACAGCTACCAAATCATCACAAGAAATTCGTCGTAGAATTGCTTTTCTTAATTCGTCATTATGTTCTGCAATCATTTCTAATAATTTTTCTTTAAAAGTAGGACTTTGAATTATGGAAATATTTTTGCGTTGATTAATACTTAATCTCGTATTACTTTTATCGGCATCTAATCCACAAATTATACAAAGTTTTTTGAAATCAAACAATTCTTTACTCTTTCTGACTTTACTCTTGACTGGGCTATATTTACTTTTTTTCGACAAAGTGCCTAAATCCTTATAACACAAAACATCATTCCTTTTTAACGTATATTTTTCTCGACATTTCCTGTGTACTAAAATTGAATCAACTTTTTTTAACATTTCATATTTTCCATCGTTTCTCTCAGAGCTAACTCTTATTAAATTCGGTAGTCCTCGAGTCACTTTTTCTGTATCTTCAATACAAAGATCAGCATTACAAATAAAACATATTTCAGTATCACACTGGTCCATATTTAATACCTAAAAATCAAAAAACCTTATGTAGCACTTATGTTCAGTAAAAGTATTCTTTAAAACTTCACCACTAGTGAAGTCACAATATCTCTTTTGAAAATTTTTTCATTTTCAATTTTAAATCCACCGTTTTTACCAAATTTGTTTTTTTAAATATGTGCCTTTTATAAACTTTTAATGTATGTAAAAAATGATCAGTACAAATAATTTTTTTTTTTTTTTAGAAAAAATGCAGTTCTTTACGTTTAATTTTTTTAAATGGTCAAAAAATGGTGTCAGAAAGGCCAACAAATTTTGTTAATTAACCACCCGAAAGTATTTTTAATAAGCTTTAAGCCGTCGTACACCTTTGTGCCACAATCTTGCCATACTTTATGAGCACTCAAAGTTGTTTTGTGAATTGCGATTTTTTTGAGGTTATATTCAACATTTCAATATGAAATTTGTGGGGTTTATAGTACTCCACAGAGGTTACCTTTCCCTCAAGTTTTATCAACTTTCATTAATTTGTGTTAAAACAACAGCAATTTGTTTATAAACGCCATCGCCACTTTATTTATTTATTAACAATAATAATAATATCGACTTTCGTATTAAGGCTAGAAATGTTCTTAATTTATTATAGAATACTGAAAAAATTTACATTAAAATCGGCTTGTTAGGTCCAAAGGTATTTATAAAAACGCTATTTTGCAACTTAAATTGTTAATAAAAAAATAAACGGGTTGTTTTTACACAAAACTTAACTATTAGCACATTAACAACAAAACATTAACCAATTTAGCATACAAAAAATCGACTCCCAAAACAATTCACATTTGATTTTTATTTTGACTCCACTACACGTGTTCACAAATAAATGAATATTAGCATGTATAAAAAGTGTAAACAAAAACTTTAAACTGCAATTTTTTTTACCTGTTTTATATGATAAAAACAAAAATATTTGTAATGTTTTGATTATAACCTTTGAAGAAATATCAACTGCGTTACTGCTCCGTTCTTGTATAGCAGATGTTTGTACGGCACACCACAACAATGGGTGTTGCGCGCGCAGCTACATTTACAGTTGCACACTCGAGAGGAATAGAACGCCGCGCCGTTTAAAAATTTTACCTGTTTTCTAGGCTCTTGTTTTTAGAGTATAGGTATAATCAGGTAAGAGAAATAACATGAATAGATAGATTTAGCATTGTAGTAGCTGTAACGTTAATTTCAAGTACTCAAATAAACCCACTTAAAAGATACATGTATGTAACGCAAAGGAGGCACCTTTTTTTAGTATACACAATTTTTATTTATTTTTTTTAATTTTGAAAATGATTTTAATTTTCATGAGTGTAGTTTGTGATGCAGAACACTTGCAGCTTTCAAATACAATTTTTTGTATTTCGATATCTCTATTTTTAAGATTAATAAAGGCAGATAAACTCTGAATTTTAGAGTAAATTTAAAATACGTCGAAATACTCACTTTTGAAAAGGTTTTTTTTTTTAAATAACAACTTCAAAAGTAGTTTTCATTATTATAAAATAAAAAGTTTATCTCTTTTAAAGGTAAATTAGTAAAGAACTACTATTTTTTTAAATTTTATTGTATAGTACTTGTAATTTTGTGGTTTCACTTCTTTTTGTATCTACAGTAAATATTTATACACTATATTCTTTATGTTCAAATAAAATATTTATGTAAAAATCAACAAATTTTGAAAGCTATATTGTTCCTCTTCAAAACTAGCCTTTCTTTAACTGGCTACGCTTAGATTAAAGAAAGTTATGATATTTTTGAATAGACGCGCCTGGCTAATTTAGCGAATTACGCAAGATCGGGGGCAAACGCTCTTTTTAAAACGCAGCGCTCATCATTACCAATTTTCAGGAAAACAGTTCCATTAACGTAAAAATATGTAAGGAGACTTTCTGAAGGAAATTGTTTGCTCTTCAATATACACCTTTTTATTTCTTCCAACTGTACATATTTACGGAGTGCTTTAAGAAAATCTGTCTTTACGATTTTTCCAGACCATTTTCAGAAAACCCTAGAAAGGTAAACATGCAAAGATTTTTTTATATTAATTATTAACGTTTATTTAACACGTGCACCAAATATTGCTTTGCCCCAATTTTTTATCAAGTCAAAATCTCTGGCTACTGGACTATGGCCTGGGATTTCGTTGAAGTCCGATTCTCAGACCCATAGAGAAGTGTGGGGGGGGGGACCATAACCTTGTAGAACTTCAGGCGTGTGTTCTTTAATCGTTGATTTCATAGTTCTCCTGACAGTCCTACACATATGGTTGAACTTCTGCAGCTTCTTCACCGTATTATTCTGTGCTTTGATCAAGAGCATAAAACAGATTCGACTACTGTTCTATATACTCGTTTTTTCTTCTTGCTTTTTTTCCCACGAGGATGAACGGGGAATCCTGTTGTTTTTCTTCTTTGATAAATTTTGAGTTTCACGAACTACATTATCTCGCCAGTCGTTCTGGTCTCTGTATTCTCCTAAATATTTAAATTTTTTTTCAAGTTGATTCACATTCACTTCACCGTTAATCATAATTTCAAACGTTGCTTTACTGATTCAAATATATTTCAAGGATTTGTATAAAATGCTAATTAAAAAAAAAGGATTCTTTCTGTTATTACAATAACGAATAAGCCGGTGGTACTGTTGAAGTTAGAAGATCGTGGCTTCACTTGTAATTTCAAGCGTTACGTCGTCGATGACTACAAAAACACGAAGCTCGGGTGCCGCGGAAAACAGACTGGAAACACAGGTAAGAGTAAGCAGATGGGATTACAAAACAACTAATAAATGAATCTGTTTGGGAAACGATAATAATTGCATAACCGATTTTGTGATTAGTTAAGGCTCGTGCGTAGTATTTTAATAGAATTCAGCGATCTCCTCAAGAGCCACTCAATCTAACGGAGTGAAATTGTGGCGTAACATTACTGTATAGTCAAAAGTATTGGAGTCATGTGAATAGATTTCTACAATGTGCGTACGATAAGAATTGATTTACTGTGGGAAACTGGGTCAGGTGAAGAAAACGAAACTAGCAGCCGAGGAGACAGTGGTACGGAAGAGAGGAAATTAGCATAATAATTTTGTAGAACATAGGCCTATAATACTTTCAGGTGACTGCTGTCACTACGTAAATTATAGTTTTCATAATCCTAATGTTTTTGTATTAGACAGAGACAAATTTTCTTAAATGTTTCTAGTCAGATATAATCTTTTATAAGGCAGAGTTAATCAAGACTCCGTAATCACCTTTCGCTGACAATCGTGGCAGCGTGGGGGATAGGTTTGAGTAGCAGTTAATGTAGATAGATTAACTTGTCGAATTGCAACCCGGGAGTGAATGAACAATGGATGTATAAAATTTTGAGTTTAAAATAAAGTTTCAAAACTGTTAAAATCTGCTAAAGTAAGATCTGTAAAATCTGCGTAATTTTGACCAACATTTGAATGTATTGTTAAGTTTTGGAATTCCAAAATTTGAGGGAGCCACATTACAAAATTTTTTTAATCCGTAACGAGTATCACCCTAAAGGCAATTTAATCCAGTTTAATGTTTATTCTGAAAACTTTTAACCTTTAGCGGGACAGGGGACCAAAAGTGGAAGTTTTAAGTTCTAAGAAAATACCCTAAACATTCGGTGGCGCCTCAAGTTATGAGAAATTCCACTCAAATAGAAACTTGGTATATTTAAAAATTTGACGAAATCAATATATCTCGGCGTCCTTTAAGGCGTGGGTCGCCTTAAAAATGCTCATAAGCCGTGCTTGCAAAAGAACTAAAACTAACATGCTGTCGTCTGGTATGTATGAATGTGAAAATTATTAGATAGGGCTATAGATGTCTACGGAAAAGTACATAAGGTTAAAAGCTAGGACAAAATTATTTGTCATTGTGGTTATAAATGACAAGGTTATGTAAGTTTGTGGTTATGTAAGTCAAGGGACCAACATATTGATTCCGGGGTTTTTAATGCTCATTGTACGATTGTTTGCCTTACATTTTTTTTTTACACGATCAGGCTAGCCGTGGATCAAGCGAATGTCATTTCCTCTTCTTCTCCTGCCAGAAGTCCCTCATTCGCACACTATGCGCCTCCTTCCTTTCCACTGTACACCCCTTCTTTCTCATCTTCTTGTCACCGCAGAGAACCTCAAGATTTTGAATTTGGTTTCTGTATGTCTTTCTATCCACACAGTCGTTCAAAGAGATACCCAGTTTCATCATTTCCTCCTTGAGTTGTTTGGTGTATCCGTTTAGACTGGAAAGTTGCCAAATATATATGAAAATTAGTTTATTTAATGTGGACCGATCCATCCGAACCATATGTCCAAGGAATCTCAGTCTTTTCCTTCGAAAAGCCGTTTCCAGATCCCTGTACAACTCTTCTTTGGTCTATGCCTGTACCCATCTTCGATTTTCTTGGGCCCATAAATTTTCCGAAGCATTCTTCGTTTAATTTTAAGAAGAAGTTCCAGATTTTGAAAGCACATTGTTTCCACTCCATACATGATCACCGGCCTGATCACAGTGCTATAATGACGGACTTTCGCACTTCTGGAAAGGTTTTTCTTTCCGTACAGTTCCCGGGTTAGAGTAAAGGCCTTTGCTAATTTGAGTTTCCTTATCTTAAAGGTTTCTTTGCTGAGGCGTTTCGGGATATGTTTACCCCTAGGTATTTAAAATTGTTAGTATGTTTTATTTCTCCATACGTAGTGTCCAGGCACGATTTCGGAAATTTAAATATGGTGGTCATAATTTCCGTTTTAGCAAAGGAGATTTGGAGGCCAGTTTTCTCCGCTATCTCTTTGAGATCTTCTCCTTGCTTTTTTGCTTCTTCTTCTTCTTCTTCTTCTGACGTTATAGTTTTTATTTTACCATACTAGTAGAGTAATCGACCATGCTTTTCGTAATTCTTCTGATCGTTCAGAATAGTGAGCCAGTTCTGTAGCTCAGGTAGTAGTTATAGTTATGTACAGTTAGGTGTGTAACGTTAATTAGAAACCGCACGTCTAGTGCACACTTTACTGTGAATAGACATTATTGGTCTGTGTTTATTAAGCGGTGAAGAAAGATTTGATAAGATTTTGTGTGAGTTGAAATCAGAATGTGTGTGTGTATTAAGTGCACGTGCGCGTAATGAGTATCTCGTAGTAAACAAAGCGGATAATGATCTTACAAAGCCATATCGTTTAATGCGCTTCCGTCTTGGCTGCAGTGATGCGAGAAACCGCGTCTTGCATTGCATAGTGCACCCCACCGCTTGTTGCGTCGATGTTCGTATGCTGCGTCTTATCTCATTCGCGCTGTATTTGCCCTTCAGCAAACGAGTTTTGGAGTGATAATTAGGGAGTATAGTTACATGATGTTTCTTGGTGGGTCTGATTATGCGTCGGAGTTTTTACAAAGGAGAACATGTTACGTGCTAATTGTATACGAAAAGTCTACACGTTTGCCCTGAGAATGCTCAGTGGCAATGGTCAAATTCTTTTAACATTGAAAATGTTTATAAGGACGTTTCGCACATTTGCGGCCGGTCGCTGGTGCGTGATCGAAAATGGAAACCGGTGAGTTTCCATAGAAAGTACTTCTTTGTTGTCAATAACGTAGTACACATACAAAACTTCGCTTATGAATGCGAGTACATTTAACTTATAATCTGTACATTGGTAAATGAAGAATGAATTCATTGATTGGTGATTGAACATAAATATATATATTTTTTAGATTTATTGAAGCATTTTCAATGCCCTTCTCTGTGCATTGCATTTGTGCAATGCCTGTAAATTTTTTCAACGGGGTTCCTACAGCGTTTGCCGTACACTGCACCTCACAGTCCAAAATCTCATCTCATATTGTCATTTGCGCCCCTGGTCGCGATAGCCTGTTGAGGGCTTTGTATCTTTCTTTCAGTGGCACGTATTTGAGTAATCTTCAAGGACACCGTTTATTTTCCATTCTGCTCATGTGCCCATACCATTCGAGTCGCCTTCTTTCTGTTCGTTCAATAACTTCTGTCTATATTTGGTGTTTGATAACACCATTTCTTACATGCTGAAGGCAAGTCAGCAGGGTATTGGCATATCTACGGCTTCAATTTTTTTCTTTTGAACTTTCTGTCAGCATTCGGTTTCATATGTCAGAATAGGTTCTTCTATTGTTTTCCAATTATTCCCACCTTACTAGAAAGTTGTCGTCGTCGTTGTCCTCCTCCTCCTATTTCTTCTTCTTATTCTTCTTCTGCAGCTTATTACGTCGTCCGTCATTGCAACTGATCTCTCCATCTTTTTATCGGCCGCCCCAGACTTCTTCATACACTTACGTGTGCTATTCTTGACGGGTTCATACGTTGTACGTGATGAAACAACAATGTCATTCTCCGGTCGAACAGCTAACTCATGACGGATGTCCTCATTCCTTTTCTGACTAAATCTAATTAGATTCCCGCCTGTAATAATCCAATGATAAGCCGGTCCAGGATCATTTCCCTTACGCCCTAACTGGATACTGGTGGCTACTGCTACCCTCCAACACGAATATTTATCGACGTTCCGGTCTAGATCCGTACTGTTCTGCTTCAACACAGGGTCATCTTCTAGTAGGATGTTTCACTTTACCACGCAGTACGGTCTTGGCTGGCTCCTTTTGGCAGCTAACATCACATCATCCAACCCTGGGAGTTTGTGAGGACCGTGCCCAACCTGGTACGAAGGTATTACCTCTCCAAATTCCCTCGGCTCCAATCTTCGATTCATTCTGCTCAAATTCTACGGTGCGTTTATAAAAATGTATAATATACTGTTGAACTCGCTTGCTTTCATTTGCAACGCGGATTCGTTTTTAACTATTGTTCGGACCAAGAAAATGCCTAAAAAGAGTATCAACAAAATTTAAGAGGGGGGTTAAGGCTGAAATAACGTACTGTGATTACTTGCTGAAATTGGCACCGCAATTGCGTTTGAAGCTCACAGTATTCTATGAAATTCATATGGAGGATTATGACGAAACGTTTAGAGCTGATAGTCTGTAAAGTTTTGGACATGAAGGAGACAAAACTACAAAACCACCGTGGTCGGACAAACCCATTTTATTAAAATACTACAACTTTCACGTACTGTTATATGTTCGCTTTTGAAACACTTCGATGGAGAACAGATTTCAAGGACAAAATTAATTGCTTTTCAGCAATTCATACGAGTCGGCTGAAACACAGGCTCATCGGTGCCGCAGAAATGGACCAGATGATTCTCTCAACCGCTTTGGTTGATTTCCTCGTGAAGATGTTTTACTACCATAAACAGGGGCGGATTAACCATTAGGCTGACTAGGCTGTAGCCTAGGGCGCGGCACTTTGGGGGGCGCAAAATTTTAGCTAAAATATAATAACATTTTACAGCTAAATGTATGTGCATTCAGCTCAGTTTTTAAAATACTATGGACCTGTCAACGCAGAACAAGAACGAGAAGAAAAGAAGAAAAAGCGATCTGAACCGAAACCACTGTTGAATTTTTTGAAAACGCTTAACTTAGAATCAGTGTTTCCTAATGTTGAGATAGCTTTTCGCATTTTCCTTACTATGCCCGTCACTAACTGCAGTGGCGAATGATCTTTTTCAGCTTTGAAGAGGGTGAGGAATTATTTACGCTCAAATTTGCGCCAGGATAAACTGACCAGTGTAGCCCTCTTGTTCATTGAAAGTGACTTTCTGCAAGGACTTGATTTCAGTGAGGCGTTTAAAACGTTTGCTCAATCTAAAGCGAGAAAAAAGAATCTAGCTTGAACTTTAGATGAGTCTTAACAAATCCTCAAGATATTTAACTGATTGTCTTCTTTGTGTAAATGATGTTAAATGTACCCTTAATAAAACTGTTATAATTTTGTAACTACTTAGTTAATTTTTTTTCCTTATAAAAGCCATGCAAACTACAAATGGTTGAAGATGTAACTCTAAAACAATCTCTGAAAATAGCCTCAGTTTTCAATTCTTGAGACTATTTCCAAAAACAGTAAGATATTTGAAATATTCCTAACTAAGAAATATATTGTAGGGTGATTAAAGCTTCATTCAGTCCCTTGGAAATAAACGTAAAAGTAGCCTATGGGGGTGAGGGGGGCGCTAAAATATAATTAGCCTAGGGCGCCAAGATATTTTAATCCGGCCCTGACAATAAATACGTATATTTTATACCCACGTGGTTGTTTTATCTCCACTTCGTTTGTTTACCGTTCAGTTTTCTTGGAAATTGCGGATTTGAAACCAAGTATTATTTTGTTTCCTCGCCCGATTTACATTCAAGTTTAGGACGTCAGAAGTAGACTACAGTAGTCCGTCTATGAGTGATAAAATATTCCTTTGTTTTGCGTGTAGTGTGCTGAACGGATTCTGTTTTCTTTTTACATGCTCCTGAACGCTACAAACACAGACAATATATTGTTGTTTGTGTGTAAATTTTTTTTAGTTTTCTAGGGTTTGAATAAATACCGTAAGCACGAGGAGAAAGTAGAAATATATTATTTTATAGGTAAATTTACATCAACTGTCAGCTATTTGAAAGGTTAAAGGTTAAAATGTAGAACGTTTTCCTTCCATCAGTTTGCAGTGTTTCTTGCATCGGAGAATTCCCATTTTAGAGAAACGCGAGATTTCGATAAATTTTATTTATCGAAAATAAGTGCGCGAACAAATTATCTTGTTAAATATTTTTGCTGTAAATGGTATTGCTAAAGGTGGTCATTCGTTACTATTTATAAATAATTTGTGTAATAATATAAATTATAAATAATTAGTAATTGATTAATTATGAAGGCGTCCATAGTTTGGCCGCTTTCACAAAAAAATGTTATACAAATTTTTTAGGAGTATAATTAGATGTATCTATTCTCAAAATTATTAAATACCGGGCTGATAGACCGTGGTCGGTTGCTGTAAATTCTCGACATCGTTGGCAACGTTTCGTATCCCTCGGTGATCTTCTTCAGGCCGCAAAAGCGACTGTAAAGGCCCCCGAAAAATGTAGGAAATCGTTCGGCCTAAGATCTCCCGTAACTGTTTTCGTCACTCTGTTTCTTAGAAGAAAAAAAAACATTAAGCTTATGTACTACAGTGTTGACAAACATAACGCCATTATTGTATTGTGGTCGAGAACTGAACGCGCCTCACAAACAACCCCCCTCTCGCTCCCTCTCTCCTTGATATATTACATTCATGCAGCATATAATACATTTGCACCCACCAAGCAATGATCGGTAGTAGGCAGTAAGTTGAAGGTGCACGCGTGTGTGGTAACCTAACCAACGAAAGAGACATGTTTATTTGTAAATCTCTGAAACAGTTAACGTCAGCGGTGGAAGCGATCTTATTAACTTTAATGACTCTTTTATCTGTGCCTATGTAGCTGTGTTGTTGACACATTCTTGTATCACTTAAACAAAGGCCTACACTTATAACAAAATACTGACGGTACGACACGGGCCGGCTTCATTGAAGGTGATAAACTGCAGTTACAGAATAACACACTGTCACCCTACTGCACGCACAAGCAGTGGCGTAGCTAGGCTTTTTGACGCCCGGGGCAAGAAGAAGATCGTCGGCCTCCTCGCCTTAACAATTAAAATGGGGCAAAAGAGCAAAAATGAAGGCCCATCCAGTGAACAAAGTACTTAATAAGTGCAAATGTGTAGAATTTTAAATGAAAGCACGTCCAGAAAACGTCTTAAGAATATTTGTTAAGTCAAAATTAAGAAATTACATGTTATGAGTTTAATATTACCGGTATTCAGTTTGTATAGATTTATTAGTAACAAATGTAGTAATATAACAAATTTATAACATAAAAATGCAATAAATATGCAAATTCTTTGTTTTTCTAAAGCGCATCGTCAAAACAATATTCTAAAGCAACATAAAGTTAAACAAAAAACTACGTTAAAAATAATAAAATAAATCACTTACCATTACAGGTTAATGGTTCTGTCTTCTATTAATAAACACTTAATATTTATTTCTAATATTTAATAAATATTTAAAACGAGACGTTCTAAAATGTAACATTCGTGGTCTTAATTGCTGCAAAGTCGGTTATTAAATCACTATAATCTAAAGACGAAGCAATGTCGTTTTTAATTGAAAGTATCGTTAGATTTGATACCCTGTCCTGAGATACTGTTGATCGTACGTACGATTTAATCAAAGGTTTTGTAAAATGTATAAAAACACTTGGTAAGTTTCACAAATTTTTTAATTAACTCTGACAGCTGTTTCGACTAACTAAGCCATTGTCAGAGAGGCGAATGAATGAAGATTACTAAACAGCAGGATGTGAGTGGTGGTGAACATCTGTTTAGGGCGTATCTGGTACATCTGTGTTGAGATGGCGAGGGGGTGCAAGAGACAAGGGAAGGTCAGGTGTCTTTAAAAACTAAATACAATTATGAATGCAAAATATAAAAAATTATAACATAATTTTATATTTTGCATTCATGATTGTATTTAGTTTTTAAAGACACCTGATCTTCCCTTGTCTCTTGCACCTCCCCCCCATGCCATCTCAACACAGATGTACCAGATACGCCCTAAACAGATGTTCACCACCACTCACATCCTGTTGTTTAGTAATTTTCATTCATTCGCCTCTTTGACAATGGCTTAGTTAGTCGAAACAGCTGTCAGAATAAAAAAAATATATATATTTTACAAAACCTTTGTATTAATATGTTTCACCAAGTGCCCAACGAGTCATCAATTAATATCGATTTAATCAATTTAAGTTTACTAAACGATCTTTCACAAGAAGACACAGTAAAACAAAAATTGTAAAGCTGTTGCTAGTGTTCTGTAGGCTTCTAATCCCATTGAAGAAATGTATTATAGCAGTCCCTGAGGTGCAAAGTCCATTTGTTCTCCGTTAACTTTTGCCCTTTTTAATAAAAGTACGACGCCTTTCAAGTCACTGAACAATTTTATAATATTGATTTGAGAAAGCTGTTCCTTAAAATGTATATAAAATGTTCCCATCATTTACGTGCACGCTCCCCAAAGTCCAGCCCTACATCCGAGCCTACTACACCTTGGCCACGTGGGGAGCGGGCAACAGCTATTACTCTGTAGCTGGCTAACAGGGCAATGGTCCGTGGAGGCTACCGCTTGGTAGAAAGGGAGGTGGCTCTCCCACGGTCCTCTAGCTGGGCTTACTCTTTTTCCACTTACTTTGAGTAAGACCCCTTCTCTTTTGTCTTTACTGTCTGGCCTCTCTTGGTCAACTCTTGTTCTTTCCGACCCTGACGCTATTAGGTTACCGAGGGCTAGGGGTCTTTCAGTTTCATATTTCTATTACTGTATACTTATTGGATAAACATTAAAGCAATGGATAAAACAAATAAAGGAATGACTACCCCAGGTGGCAGACCAGGTAAAAACCTGGTAAATCCACCCTCTATTGCTTGGTGAGGATCCGTTTAGAAGAGGTTCGTTGGTGGCAAGGTCTCCGCCAACTAATATAAACTGTAGCTTGGAAAAACAAAACGCACAGATACCAACACTGGAAGTCCCAGAGGACACAATAAGCAGACTGTAGGCTCAGCTTAATTCTGCTTATTACGAAATCAGACGACTACAGGAAGAAATCAAGAAGTTACAGCCTAGGGTATCCTATAGTCCAGCCAACTCGGAAGAAGAGGAAGAAATCGTGGCCAAAGAAACTGCTTGGATACTGGAAAAGAATAAAAAACGTAAAAGGAAAACTATGGAATCACCAGAAACACTGAAAACCAGTTGAATAAACAAAAGTAAGAGGACTAAAGAAAATGTAAAAAATCGGCTAAGCCACCGCCAGTGATACTGAGCAATGTGGAAAATTATATAGAAATAAGTCAGAAACTGAAATCAAAAGATCTGAAATTTAACACCAGCATGATGAACAACAATCAGCTGAAAATTAATGTAGACACAGAAATGGAATATAGAGAACTGACAAAACTCCTAAAAGAAAGTAAGTTGGAATGGCATACTTATGAAAATAAACAGACCAGACCAATAAGAGTCATGGCACGTAACTTGCATCCAACATGCATATCAGAAGAGATTAAAGAGGAGTTATTGAATAGAGGATATAAAATCCTTGAAGTAGTTAATAAAATTAGAAAGACTAAAGGTGACGGCAAGGAAAAAATCACACATTTGCCATTATTTATGCTAACGTTTGACAGATCAGAGGATATAAAAAAAATATTTGATATTCAATATTTATGTCATATGAAAATAAAAATTGAAGCTCTCAGGAGTAACAAACTGATACCACAGTGTAAAAGGTGTCAAAGATATGGTCACACTCATAAATATTGCCAACATGGACCTATCTGTGTTAAATGTGCAGGCAATCACAGGACCATCGATTGCCAGCAAAAACGAGATGTGCCAGCAAAGTGTTCAAATTGTGCAGAAGCACATCCTGCTAGCTACAGGGGTTGTTTGGTTGCACGTGAACTTCAAATAAGACGCAATAATTTAATAAGTGAGAGACGACCTAAAAAACCTCAACCAAGAACTTTCACAGCTAATAAAATCAATAGTGAAATGTCCTTTGCTCAAGCAGTTAAAGCTAACAAGACTTTAGTTCAAAATGATGATTCATCAATGGTGCAAATGATGCAGAATATGATGGACATGATGAAAATAGTCATGGATAGACTAGATAGATTAGAAGCCAGAAATCCGGGCACAATCCCACAGAGAACTAATCAATGGACCAGAAAGGCCTAAGGATAGCTACCTGGAATGTCAACGGTATCCAGAACAGAAAGCAAGAAATAGAATTATTCCTCAAGGCACAAGACATTGATATATGTCTAGTATCAGAGACACACTTAACAAATCAGTCATGCTTAAAAATAAATGGATACCAGGTATATCAAACAATTCATCCGGATAATAAAGCCAAAGGAGGAAGTGCTATCATTATTAAGAATAGGATTAACCACTATGAGGAGTGTCACCTTCAGACACAGAAATCCAACTCACTGTAGAATCAAATCCACCAAGCAAAAACTAATCGTTGGTGCGATATACTGTCCTCCAAGACACAACCTAAAGGAGTTAGATTACAAGAAATTTATATTACACCTAGGTGAGAGATTCATTGTAGGCGGAGACTACAATGCTAAACATGTAGATTGGGGATCCAGATTAACAACAACTAAAGGTAGCGAGCTTAATGAAGCAATACAAGAAACAGGTTGTAGCTTCCACAGTACAGGCAAACCTACTTACTGGCCCACAGATCCTAATAAAATTCCAGATCTATTAGATTTCTTCATATCAAGGAGGGTCTTGCAGAACTTTATTGATATCGAGGAGAATTTTGATCTTGACTCTGATCATTCAGCAGTAATACTGACGCTAAGTGAAAGGATAATAAAAAAAGTAAACAAACCAAGCCTAGTTAACAAAACTACTGATTGGGAAAGCTTCAAATTAGAACTTGAAGGCAAGATACAACTAAATGTCCAGTTGAGAACTAAGCAGCAATTAGAAATAGAAGCCGAGAAGTTTAATTATAATATTCAAACTACAGCCTGGAACAATACGAGAGAAATCACCCATGGAATTGTTGGTAACAACTATCCTAGAGAGATCAGAGAACTTGTCAAAGAAAAGAGGAGAGCTAGAAGAAAATGGCAACAGACTCGTGACCCAAATGATAAAACTGTACTTAACAACAAATCGCAACAACTAAAGCGTGTAATACAGAAGTTAAAAGAAGCATCAATAGCTTCCTATTTGGAAAATCTAACAGCAGATGCAGATACAGAGTACTCGTTGTGGAAAGCAACGAGGAAGCTTAAAAGGTCGATCACTCAAGTACCACCTATTAGAAAAAGCGACGGTACATGGGCTAGAGATAATAAAGAAAAAGCTGAAGCGTTTGCTGAACATCTAGCTGACATTTTTAAGCCAAATAATACCCAGTCTGATACAGAGTTAGATGAAGATACAAATCATGAAGAGGAGGACATTCAACTGGTCACCCCAAAAGAGGTAGCTAAGGAGATTAAGATAAACTTGAACCCCCGAAAATCACCTGGCTTTGACCTCATTACAGGTGAGATCTTAAAGCAGTTACCTAAGAAAGGGATTGTTATGCTTACATATTTATTCAATGCGGCACTTAGGCTAAAGCATGTTCCTAGTGTCTGGAAGGTGGCAGAAGTTATTATGCTACGTAAACCAGGCAAACCGCCAAATGAGGCCAAATCATATCAGCCCATATCACTGTTGCCAACTATATCAAAGCTTTTTGAAAAACTTCTGTTGCAAAGGCTAAATCGAGTAATAGAGAGAAAAAAGCTGATACCAAATCATCAATTCGGGTTCAGACAAAACATTCCAGAATAGACCAAGTACATAGAATAACAGACACAATAGAGAAAGCACTAGAAAAAAAGCTAATCTGCTCGACAATCTTCCTCGATGTGGCTCAGGCCTTTGATAAAGTTTGGCATAAAGGTTTAATACAGAAACTTAATAAAATGCTACCAAAACAATATGCTGACGTGTTAAAATCATATATATCGGAAAGATTATTTAGAGTCAAACAGGAAGATGACTATTCTGAGCTAAGAGAAGTGAGGGCAGGTGTGCCCCAAGGGAGTGTTTTGGGCCCCATCCTCTACTTGTTGTTTACATGTGATCTGCCGCAGCCAGAGAATGTGTCTGTTGCTACTTTCGCTGATGACACAGCTATAATGGCGATTGGTTCGACCTTAGGTGAAGCTACCAACATGCTTCAAGGTGCTAGTGATCAGATACAGCAGTGGACTAGGAGATGGAAAATTAAGCTTAATGAACTGAAATCTGTCCATATCAATTTTACAAACAAAAGAATAGAGAACAGTCTTCCAGTTACCTTAAATGGTGTTGTAGTACCATATGCAAACACTGCCAAATATTTGGGGATGACCCTAGATACAAAGCTACGATGGAAAGAGCACATCAGAAAAAAAGGACGGAGCTTGGTCTCAAATATAGACAACTGTATTGGCTCTTGGGACAAAATTCTCAGTTGTCAATACACAACAAAATTCTGATATATAACCAAATTCTGAAACCAATTTGGCTTTATGGAATTCAACTGTGGGGTTGTGCGAAAGAAACGAACATTAGATGTATTCAAACCTTCCAGAATAGAGTGCTACGGAACATGGTAAGTGCTCCATGGTACATCAGAAATAGTGATCTACATCGAGACCTTAGGATCCCTAATGTCGCCAGTGAAATTAAAAGGTTTGCTGCAAAGCACGAATCTAGACTACACCAGCATATCAATGTAGAAGCTATTCAACTGCTTGACAACGCCAATACAGTGGGAAGGCTGAAGAGAACTAAAACTTTTGAATTAGTGTAGTGCAGTGTGTGCAGAAATCTAGAAAGTAATATATAGTACACCAGTGGGCGACTGTATAAGTAACTTAAAAACATTAGATGTAAATTGATGGTTGGTCTTTTAGACCAGAAAAAATTACATAGGAACCCAAAGCGTTTTTCTATCTCTTTTATGTTAGAGAAATGGCTTGAAATTTCAACTGAGTTTGTCAAAAATTTCTATTAGTAACCTCGCATTTCTTGCTGAACGGTTACTGCAGAGTCGTCTGCATACTTCCCTGGCATCGTGCGCTTCTTTCTTATTCTTTTTGTGATACTGACGCCCCATTCATTACATACCTGCTCTGCCTTAGAAATGACATTGTCACACAGCTCATTCCTCCAAACTGTTAATGTGTCTGTGAGCGTCTCCAAAAGTGTCAATTCTTGAATAAAGCTTATACTTTTGTAACGTTATACCTTTGAATAAAGCCCACGTAACATTTTTTTATACGTTGTAATGTGACAAAATAAGGAGACCAAATACACGTGGAAAATCAATATAAAAAACCCATAAAATAAATTAAACTAAATAAAAATAATAAACCCTGAAGTATAATACAGTAAGTAAGGAAAGATTAATGTACCATAGTTTATAAGAGCATACTATAAATAATATTTCATGATAAAAGTGAAGTGATGAGGGAAACTTAGCAATAATTAATCAAAACAGAACAGACTGTATAGATTAATTAGTTCTTTTTGTGACAACAAAAATGTATAACCAAGTGAGATATGGTGGGTGTTGATCGCTCAGACAGGACTGGGAGGATGCCAATGTGAATGTGACTTAGAATGATTAATAAATTAACAAAGCAAGATGGGTTGAAGGGAGATGTTATTACTATGTGTTAAACAGTTGTTTAGGTTTAATGAAAATTAGTTTATTTGTTCAAAGTTCATTAAAGTCATAGTCATGTAGCCATGACATTGAGTTGATATGATTGTATATCTTTTTGTTTTATTAACATAGTGGAGTAGTTAAAATGTAATGAAAAGGTAATAATAATAATATTTATTACCAATTTTCCTTTACATATAATAAAAATTATACAATAAAGGACCTATAGGGGGCATAAATGCCCGTACATAGGTTGGTCCTTAAAATTAATATTTATATACTTAATACTAATTGTGAGTTTTACCTCACCGATCATAGTAATATATTAAAAATAAATTATTTTTCAATTTTAACAAAATTTTAGTTTGTACTATAATACAATTCAATAAATAAATGAAAAAAAGAGAAAAAAAGGTCCATATCATAATAGACTGTTTTTTTGATTATTCAATAACAATGTTCCTAATTTTTTCTTTGATTTTTTTTAAGCACTTTTATATTTACACTTAGATTTTTCAGTTCATTAGGTAATTCATTAAAATATTTTATGGCTTAATACACATAGCTTCTTTGCCCAATACTTAATAGGTGTCGCGGCAATATAATACTTTTATACCGTGTGTTGATTCGATTTTGTAAAAACTCACTTTTTAGATCATTGTATTGATAAACTATAGAATTCACTACAAAAACCTGTTTAATATTTAATGGTTTATTCGAATCTTGTTCATTGACTCCTATAATTTTAAGAATACACTTTTGCAGCCGATCCAATGCGTCTAGAGATGATTTATATAAACCCCCCCAGCCTATGATAGCATACCCTGCCACACTATGGAATAGTCCATAGTATATTTGTAGTAGTTGCTTTTTTGATAAAATTTGTTTGTCTGTAAAAAACGTAGACTAAGTATTTCTTTTTTTTACAATGTTAGCCACATGTACATCCCACTTCATGTTAAAGTCATATGTTATTCCTAGATATTTACTAGTTTAACTCTTTTCAATTTTTGACCATTTATCTTAATTTCAAAGTCATGCGGAACAGAGTCTCTATAATTTCCAAAGGTGATAAAAACAGACTTGCTTATGTTGAGTACTAGATTATTGTGATAGAGCCAAGAGTATATAATATCTAATTTAGTTGACATATCTGTTGCAAGTTCAGGCCATGTCTTTGCTTTCATTGGTACTTCTGTATCATCAGCATATGCTATTAATACATCTTGTAAACACTAGTAAGTCATTGATATATAAAATAAACAATAAAGGTCCTAATATAGAGCCCTGGGGCACTCCAACATTTGTTTTAATAGGCTGACTTCTAGTCCCATTCACCTTTACAACTTGTGTCCTGTCATGTAAATAACTGGCTATCAGGGATAAGCTTACACCTCTTATTCCCATATTCTGTAATTTGGATATAAGTATGCCATGATCGACAGTGTCAAAAGCTTTGGAGTAGTCCAAAAAAGTTACAACAGTTGGTATGCTAATACTTAGATTTTCATAAATAAATTTGCTAAGTAGGGCTATAGCATCATCTGTACCTTTCTTCTTGAGAAAGGCAAATTGTTTAGCACATGTTTCTTTACAAATTTAAATAATCTGGTAAAAATAATTTTTTCAAAAATCGTAGCTAAATTTGATATCAGTGCGATCGGTCGATAATTGTTAACCAAACTTTTTACACCTTCCTTATATATAGGACAAATTACAGCTTTCTTAAATTGATATGGACATGTACCTTGTATCATAGCAGTATTAATAATGTGAGTCAAAGCAGGAGTTATGAACGGAGCAGCTAGCTTAACTGTATAGGCATGAATTTCATCACACCCACCAGGTTTATTTTTGAGTTCACGAATAGTTTGGTAAACTTCTGACTCATTTGTTGGTGTTAGAAACATAGTATGCTGATTAATTGATATATCTGGTATTTCATGCTGCAGAATAGGAGGAGTCGCACTTTCATTCAGCCTAGATACTATTGTGCTGAAAAATTCATTAAAATAATTAGCCTTTGTCCAATCATTGCTGTTTAGTTTATTATTAATCAAAATATCATTTATTTGTCTATTTTTTGAATTATGATCCAATTTTAGATGAACATACCTCCACATTTTTTTAGAATCAGCGTTTTGTAGTTGTTTTCCTTCATGCCTATTTTTAGCAGTCCTAAGTAATGATTTAAGTCGTTTTTCGTAATTTAAGTACAGCAAGTAACTTTTTTTAGCAAGTCGTCTTGACTATTCTTCCAGGCTTTATATAATTTGTTTTTGTTATTAACTGAATTAATGAGAGCAGGGGTAATCCAGGTCCTTCTTGGTTTTTGAATTTTTGGCTTAGTTTTGTGTGAAAGTTCATTGATAGTTTGAATCTTGTTTTTTAGCAATTCTAATGCTTCATTGTTATTTGGTGTATTACAGACTTGTTGCCATTGTTCTGAAGCACACAGCTCCAAAAATCTTTTTTTGTTTATTTCAAAAGATACTGTAAGTTTGCATTTTATGTTGTTTCCATGTAGTGATATTAAAACGGGGTAGTGGTCTGTGATTGAGTCAATTAATTTACCAGATTTTGCTGTGTATATTCCTTTCATGAAAATATGGTCAATGCAAGTTTCATCTGTATAATTCTTTATAGGATGAGTACAAGTATTTATCATCGATTCATAACCATTTTGCAGTAATTGGTAGACATAATCCTCAGTTTTTTCATTAAACTCAATGAGATCTAAGTTAACATCACCCAAAATCATGTGGTTTGCAACAGTTTTGTTACTTAAGATAAATTTTTCATGATCTTTAATGAATTTGTCAATCTCATAATCATGACAACGATATAGTCCAGAAATTTTGAAAATACTTCTGGTTATATTATAGGTTAAAACAATATAATTAACCAGAAGGTATTAAAACAATAAAACAAATACTGTTTGTAAAATTGAGACAGTATACCAAGTAATAAACCAATACTGATATTTTATGGTTGGTTAACTAACTAATAATGGTAACTGAGAAAAGAATATTATTATAGTAAACAGTTTTTAAATTATGTTATTATTATGTTAAACAGTTTTTATGTTTATTAGAAGTTAACTTATCTGTTGGATGTTTATTAGAATCTCAGTCATGAAAACATGACATTAAGTTAAAATGTTTTAATTCTTGTTGATGAAGTAATAGAATAAGAATATAATAAGTATGTTGTTAATCAAATGTAATAAGATAACACAGAAAATTTATAATCAAAAAGAAGGGTTCAAACTAACAGGCAAAATAATAAATAACAAAAGTTGTAACATGGTGATGAAAGAAACCATGACTTAGGCCAATATTAAAATAAATACACTATTGTCAGAATAGCCAGTAAGGCAACAAAACAATGTAAATTAATAAGAAATGATAAATTTAACAAGATGAACAGTATTTCCTATAATGGTAATCACAATTCTAATACTTAAATGAACTAGAAAATGTTTTAGGGAATATCAAACTATATGAAGACATGTAAAACCAAATTTTGTAAAGATGATAAACCATCTATTAAGAAACACACACATATCAAATGAGATACCAAAATGCTTGTATTTTAATAAGAAAGATAACTGTGTAAATCGATTTAAGTAAAATTAAGTAATAGTCAGAGTGGAAAATGTAAAAACCATATGTTTTCAATAATCATAGTCATGTGACAACTAAGTTCATCGGTATTGACCAATGGGGATGTAGCTAATTTTGGTCAAACCGGGTGAAAGCAAAAGAAGGAACGATTATTCTATTGTTAGACATAAAAGTGTGCAGGTCAGCTCTGTGTAGCTAATAACCAAAGTATAACAAGGAATCAACTCTTGAGTGGGAGAAAAGAAGAAAAATTATATAAAACCAGAGGAAAAATTAAAATGAAGAGAATATAAATTAATAAATATAAATCAAGAAAAGAATAATTAAAAAGTAAAACCAAACGAAATAAAAAGTGAAAAAGTATTTCTACTAGACAGGGTGAGATTACAACCATAATTCTAAACATCACAGTTTACAACTACACAACACCAGGATTAACTTCACAGACACTTAACAGCACAATAGTGAAAAGAAAAGATAATTAACTATAATCACAGTGAACATTACAAGTAAATTCATTTATTTAAAAGAAACTAGTGACAAATAATTTGACATTATTTGAGGTGGACCACAAGCGGCCATCTTTAAAACTTCGTCATCTAAACTGTAAGCGACGCCATGATAGCAAAGTTTTGGATCGTTTGAATTAAAAGATTATTGTGTTATACTTAAACAAAATTAACTCTATCTGTATTAGTAATTAAGATTTTTAAATATTTCTGAGGTATTGTACTTCATGTATGCATTTCTAACTTTTTAATAGCAGTTAACCAAGAACCCTAGAATCAATATTATAAAATAAAGAATAATTTTTTGTAACAATCGGCTGAGAGAAGGAGTCGATCCGGGAAATAAACAGTTTCGACCTGAGAGACGTCATAGTGATTTTAAGAACAATACAAGTTAATGAATATAATTAATTGGTTTTGAAATGAGTTTTATTTATGAAATAAATTTAGATTAAAGGATTTTTAGTTATTAAAAGAAGAGTGAACTCGCATTGGCAATTGGAACGTCATCGGAAATGAGAGAATAAGCAGATAACCTCTATTAGCTAATTCGATATCACAATCGAACTGAACTTACACAAAACATTTCTTGTAATAATTTTTTACCACACTAGTGAAAGTCAACTAAGCATTAATTAATAAAATTTAACCGAACAATTTCGAATTAAATAATTAAACCAATAAATTAAATTTAATTAAACGAATTTAAATAAAATCCAAGAAAAAAAAATATATTTATTTTTTTTATAAATAAATATAGCACCTGATAAATATTTAAAAGAGACGATTAACAAGTTTGGTAACGTCCCGTTACAAATGGCGCCCAACTAGCGAGGCTGAAATTAGGGAATTATTAGGCGATAGAAATAAAATAATAGCTGACCTACTTTTAGCTGGCAACTGCTATAGGTTTAGAAATGCAACGAAGAGCTACTTCAAAAAGGAGAAAGAAGGACCCAGAGACAGAAGAAGATAGGCGAGAGCACGAAGAAGAAACAGTCAAAGACGTTGAAATGGAACAACAGGCGGGTGACAAGGAGGAAGCTAGAGGAGACCCGAATCTACTAAAATTAATGGAACTAATGAATAGTATAAAGGAAGATTTTAAGCAAACTAATGAAAATTTTAAAAGAATGGAGGAAAAATTTGACAGGAATAAAGAAGAAACTAATGAACATTGTAGGAAACAAAGCGAAAGTACTAACGAGAGTTTAAAAGAAATAAATGAAAACTCAAGGAAACAAAACGAGACAATATAATACCGGACCATAGAGAGACTATTAATTTCAGAGAATACAAGAGAAACCCTATGGAGTTCCTTGAAAGGGTAAGTGAATGGCTCAACCGAACAAGGGAGAATAGATGGAGCATTATAATGAACTTCCTAGATGAAGGATATAAGGGGATTAATGACAATTGGTGGTCAGGCATCAGAAATGTAGTGCACAACCATGATGGATTTAAACAAATGTTCCGGGAGAAGTACTGGTCGGAGTCGTTCCAAAACATCATAAGGGACAACTTATGCAACGGTAAATTCGACGCAACCCGAGGCCAGGCACCAACAGCATACTTCCTAAGGAAAGTATGTTTAGCCCGTAACTTAGAACCAAGAATTCCGTATGAGTGCCTGGTGACAAAACTATCCTACCATTTTGAAGAGGGTATAAGCCGAGCTCGACTCTGTGGACAGGTGAAGACAATAGGAGCCATGGAGGCACTATTGGGTAATTATGACCAAGAGGGATACTACCGCAGTTCTCGGAGGCAATATGACAGGACTAACACAGACAGAGGGGACCAAAATCGGGACCAACGCCAACGTGTAAACTATGTCCGCGGCGGAGAAAATAATAATAGTAATAACCATTTTAATAATAATAACACTAATAATAATAATAGTCATAATAGAAATAATAATAACAATAACCAACATAGAACAAGGAGACCAAGCTTTAATAATAAACCGACCCACCGGACTCAACAAAGATCAGAGGAAGAAAATGGGCACCAACACTGAAGGTAATGCACACAGAAGCTGGGACCAAAGGAGGAACATGCCCTCTGGAAATCAACAAAGTAACAACCAGGGAACCTACCAAGCCCAAATAAACCATATCATGGCTGATGAGAGGGATTCGAGGAGACACGATGACCAGCGACGGAGAAGTTTGGATAACCAAGATGACCGTCGTGGCACCCACGAACCTAATCCCGGCTCCAGAAATGATGATGGAAGGAATGTAGGGAATGAAGACGACATTGAACTGTATGGGACTGATCGACGCTATGACGATCCCGTAGAGAGATTTGTAATCGCATTTAACCTACGGAATCCACCGGAAAAACATATTAGCGGAGCACCCCGGTTCGTGGCAGATACCAACCACGGATTAATCAAATGAAAATACCATCGAAAAAGGGACTGATTTTATGGGCACCGATTGAAGCAAACCATTTAGGAAGAGAAGAAAGAATATCAATTAAGATAAAAACAATATAAATGAAAATTTAAAGAAACAAAACCAAGACCTAAGAGAAACTATTAATAAACAAAAGGGCTGTTACAGCAGGTCCAGAAGACAGTTTGATCCAGGGATCAACGCTAAAGAATAAATAATAATCAATAGAGGGGCTAAGGTGTATGATAAATTTCAACAGTGTAAAAAATTTATGCAAGAGAGTGTAACAACACTGCAATAAACAAAATTGTAAGGTGAAAGCTGCTGGTAGGCAAAATAAAAAGTTATATATGTCAAGTTAAGGCAACATAAACCTAATGGTGTTAGTGGTGACGCAAGAGTTACAATTTAAAGAAATGACAGAGTGTAAGATGCTATGGCTCCACTCAGCAGTCATTTGATATGGGCAGTAGCCAAGGAGCACTGTACCATGCACTGGGGGAAGGGTCGATTGAAGATAACAGGCCGCAAATGTGCCACTCACAATCGACATACCTTCACCGTGCCACGTAAGGAATAGCACCAGTCGAAAAATCAGCCCAGACAGTAGATAATAAATGGAGCAAGAAAATAAAAGAATTTATTAAGTTACAACCACCAGTATGAGCAAGAAAAACCACTATACAAGAAAGGCAGTCGTTTGACAAATACAAGATATAGAAAAATAGGTATGAACTTATCAAGCAAAGAATTTTAATTAATAATCATCGTTTTACACCCTGTGAAAGTAAAAGAAATATTTATTTTTTTTTATAAATAAATACAGAACCTGATAAATATTTAAAAGAGACGATTAACAAGTTTGGTAACGTCCCGTTACAACGTTTACAAATAATATATTCGTCTGTATACGAATAACTATTAAGAATATCTATACAAAGCTAATACTGTATGATTATCAGTTCTCCTCTGCGGCACAACTCACTACAAAGTCGCAAAAAATATTGGAGACAGCAAGTGAATATAAAGAGCATGAACATTGATAAAAAACCGTACTGACTAAACGTCTACTGATCACTCGCACGCAAGATAACAAAACTCATTTAAAACAGCATGCACTGTTTAGAAACACCGAGATAAGAAACCGCATAGACTAAACATCCGTCTCCAACTAAGGCATAATGAACACGGAGAATGAAATACTGTATTGTACAGAGAGGGACAAAGAGCCTCTGTTACAGCGTAATTTGTGGTCATAATGAACCGTAATTACAATTCTTGAATACAAATAGACTAATACTGTTTATTACGCAAGGTATGACAACAGCAAGCTGGCTGGTTACAAATAGACTAAAACTGTTTATTACGCAAGGTATGACAACAGCAAGCTGGCTGGTTATGCTTCTTTTATAAAAGGAATAGTCATATCAAAGAAACAAGTTGTTTGTAGTTTTATAAACTGAAAACATTTTTTTTTCAAGTCTATGCTCATTTTGCCGCCTTCCTGGCTATGGCGCCTGGGGCGGCTGCCCACTTGCCCCCCCCCCCAAGCTACGCTTCTGCGCACAAGGTTATGTATACTTTGAATTCATATTATGTATTAGTCGTAACGAATGAATAAACAAGTGGGAGTGAAATTAAAGTACAACGTGCTAACAACGCCGCTCATGAGAAATGTTTTTTTCACTATGCCCAATACTTTTCCCCAAGGTTTGCACAGCCCATTCCGGTTAATTTGCGTAATTCCAACTCTGTCTAGGTTATTGCTAACTACTAATCGCTTCGTAGTGAATGGCCTTTCAGTGTCAAATCATTATCAAGCCCTAACGATGACCTCCGCGTAATATCATTTTCTATTCCCATTGTTATTTGCACTTCTTACCTTTTGACAATATTTCTAAGTACCAGTTTATCGTTTTGAACATCCTCACGCACAAGATCATGTTTTATGCTGAATTGACATTATTCATCATAACTGATGAGCGCGGGGAGCCAACATGTTGTATGCGTGTGTAAAGTATCAACTGGGATAAACAAGCGCGAGTGGGAGCAAACAACGCTTATAAGAAATATCATTGCTATTAGGCGTAATGCTTTTTCCCAAGGTTTGTACTCGCAGTAGTTCTATTAAACAGTGTTGTATTAAACACTTTATACCACAGGACAATGGTCATAAACTGTCATAACGTATAGATTGTTCGAGTATTATATTAGCATTAAATAATTTAGGTTTTTAGAGATCAACTGTTAGGAATCTCCATTACTTTAGTTTTTGTTAGAGCTGTTTGAAACCTATAGGTCTGCAAATTCAGTATTGCGTATATTGATCTGAACATCAGATTGATGTTTTGTACTTGAACATCATAATACGACCATTAACAGTGTTAACTGTCATTTAGCGAGTACCATGTCGTACCCCAACCCCAAAGTTGCCAGTTTATTAAGATTAATTTCATCAACCTGTAATTAATGGACAAAAAAATAGCAGTAAGGCTGAAGAAGTTGGTTGCAGCAAAGACTGTGCAAGTTAATTCTTTCTTTAAAAATCGCCTGCTCTTCTGCACTTTCAGCGTTGTTAGTCGTTTTGTTTACACAGACTATTTATTCAGCTCCTTGCAGATAGTCTTTGTTATCTTTTCTCATCCTGGTAATATTTGAAACATAATTCTTCAACCGTATTTCTACTTTTAGATCTACGAGTGCCCCTTTCCACATGTTTATTCTTGTCGTGATACTGATGTAGGAGCGGTCTCTTCGAAGGAACAGTTGTTTACAGTGTATCAGTGACGAGTTCGCCAGTATCTGTCGTAAACAAAGAATTAATGGCGTTTTCCATGTGTATGTATTCCGTTTGAAGTGTGTAGGGATGAAATGTATACTGTGCAGAACAGTTGTAAAGATAGGCTACTTTCGCAGGGATCTGCTACTGTCTCGTAATGAAGCTGAGAACAGTATTAGCTTGGTGTTATGGACAGTCGGATTATCCGCTGTATTGAGTCCACCAGGTTATGACCGTTCGGCTCCCATTTATAACTCTCTTACCGCGTCGGCTGCACCTGTATTCAGATTTCAGCCGCCGACGTTTTATTGTCAATAAAACGTGTTTAATGGGTCTCGATTGTGCGTCGCTGCGCAGGAAACCGACGACGGTAATATTTTTTTTTTTTAGTGACATTCAAACAAATGAAACTTATATAACAAGGTACAACTATGAATAATGAATAATTCCGTGTAGTGGTTGTCGTTTGAGTTTGTTTTAATAGTTTCTGTTCCGAGTGTTTCTCGGAAACGTATTATTGTAACAATAACAACCTCCGTAACAGTAATACGTTGTAACAATAACAACCTCCGCACACGTTGCAGCCACGAAGAAATTGATCACGAAATAAATGTTTGTGGGGGGGGGATTCATTTTGTTTGAAAATAAGTGGATTTATATAATTAAACCTGTCTGATCGACAAATAATGTTATGATTGGTACAGCTTATAATAGTTATTCTTCTGTGTTTCACTTTTTGGGCAATCTTCGGTATCACGGTTCCCATCTCGTTCTCCCATTTGGCTTCTTCCTTCAACATTAGGGCACCTTTTTTTTATTATTATTTTTGCTTTTATGGGTAATCCGTTTTTCGTGTATTCTCTTACACCCCTGTTCCATTTTACTGTGTTTGGTTAAACTTTCTCATCAGGTCTTCTCGTAATTAAATATTTGCAGTTCTCCTGTATAATTTTTTCACGGCCTCCTGCAATGCGCCTTTAAAGATTTCCAACGATGTGTCTTTCTTTTTTTTCGGTCGCGGTCAGTTGCGACGAAACAACGTTTTTACCTATTCGGGAGATGGGTATTGTTCCCTGGAGATAGAGATTTAACAGGTTTTTTTTCTATGTGCTAAAATATCTGAAATAACCGAAATAGTACAATGTCGATTTAAAATTGAGGTAGTAAAATACTTTCTGCGGCCGTTATCTGGCTTCAGGAACAGCTTGACTTCTACGTTGAGTGCCCAGAGAAATTAAGGTTCGCTATAAACGCGGCCAAGAGCACAGCCGTAGTCTCTCCAGACCCAGAAGGCTCCCCGACAGACTACGTAAGCGATACTCCCTGCCCTGGTCTCCCGGTGTTAAGTACATCGGGCTTCACCTGGATCTTCGTCTCGCCTGGCGGACACGTTCCGAGCAACGGGCTTCACCTGGATCTTCGTCTCGCCTGGCGGACACGTTCCGAGCAAATAGCCCGAAAAAACTACCAATCGTCTTTACAAACTCCGACCCCTGCTTTCCAGCAATTCTATGACCTGCCGCCAAGGGAAACTCATCATCACCACTTATGTGGCACTGATGGTTAGGCCTACCTACGCGATTCCTGTGTGGGGCTACTTGGTCAAAACCCATAAGCGACAGCTTCAGTCTCTCCTGGACCGAGGACTGCGCCGGGCGTGTTTTGTGTGTGTGTGCGTGTTTTATCGTGAACCAAAATTGAGTAGCCGCTGAGATAACCGCAACTAGCGGCTGGCGACGCGTTGTACTACCCATGCAGCCGTCCCACTAAACACAAAAGCCGTGCAGCATGCCTTGGTCCTTTACGGACTGTTGAAAAATTATTTATATATTTTTGACATGGAATCCATAGATATGTAATGTCTTACTCGCACGTTTCGCGAAAATCGACCGTTATGATTCAAATGTACTTTCGGCATACCACTATCTCACGAACCGCTCAACCAATCCCAGCAAACCAGGTGTCAGGTGATCGAGTCACTCGGCCCCCCTTCCACCAATAGTACTGAGAATTTTGACAACTGACTTCAGTCGCCTCTAGGCTTTGTCTGCGTGAGGGTGTTTTTACGCCGAAAATTTCTAAATTGCTCCACTAAAACGTAAATATCTCGGGAACTACAAGTCCGATCGCGAAAATACAAAGTGCGTTGTGATCCTCAGAACTAAATCTCTCCAATAACACCAATTCCGAGTGCCAGAAGCACTCACAGAAAATAATAACATTTGAACTCAAAAATTTGAAATGCCTCGACCTAAAAATCGCGATAAAACTCGAACCAAAAATTTCAAACCGAAAACCGGCAAATCCTATGCAGAGCGTCAACAGGCCTATCGTTTGAGACTAAAATCAAAGAAATCGGCCGAGAACTTAGACAATGGCAACCATTTGAAGATTGACGAAACCCCGTCAGCGCCCAAGCGGCCCGCATCTCCGATACCTGGGTCATCCGGCGTGCCCCCAAAGCGACTCAGATCGAGCGTACGGCTAGCTAGCAAGAAAACAGACGATGAGAACATTAAAGTGCTTCGACAACATTGGACCCTCGATGCTCTGCGCAGAACAGCCCGGTCCAAGTCGCCGCTTCAAAGGAGTCGACGAGGTATTCTCTAAGCACTTTATTAACAATCCGTTCGGCTCGGTGTGGGATCTGCGATCGCTTGTGGTTCAAGAGTGATCTAAGACTGTGCGTACCATCATACATAAGTCTCTTGGCCACAGTGTTCGGAGCGGACGAGTACTCAAGTGCGAGTAATATGAAAGGCGTGTGCTCTACGTGTGTTGCAAGTCTCAAACAAGGCAACGTACCGCCGCTGTGCAAATCATACGGCTTCCAATATCCACCGATCCCGCCAAACTTGCCGCCTCTGAATCCCGTTGAAGAGAGACTTATATGCCCGCGGTTACCGTTCATGCAGATTCGTCGGCTCCGCTATGTAGACGGTCGTGGGCCAAGTCATAAATGTGCTTGAAAATTCGTGGGCCAAGTCTGAAAATTCTGATTAAATAAAATACATTGAAACTGATGTAGCTGTTTATTTAACCAACCCTTCATTCCTTCCCAAAGCACAAGTCTGCCCATGATTCCAAGTCTACCGGTAGTCCCACGACTACCAGGTTTAAATTTTATAGTCAGTCCATGAAGATTTACACCAATCCATTACGTTATTTACGCTTAACGGAAACGGAGTTGCGGCTGAGGCACCGTACCGTTTGTGTAAATTAATAGGATTTTATAAACGGTTGGAGACTGTAACGTAATGAGTATATTTTGAGACCCAGTGTCACGACGATTCGTAATATAGTATGTTTAGACAGTGTGCAACTGATGACTCGTCAGTAAACACCAATTGATGGCAACGTAAACAACTTTAAACAGACAGAACATTCTAGCGTTGGCTAATATTTAACAAACGCTTCCAGAGTGTGTACGGAATATCTTAGAAAATATATATAAACCGTTGTGGTATGTTCTCGGATGTTACGATATTGTTTTTCTTTTCTAAAGTAATCGCGCCAAGCTCGGGTCAGTTAGTCGGCGTGTTATTTTTGCAGCGATTAATGCGAATGTTGTTACATTAAGCATAAAAAGTGTATATTTCCTGTAACTGCAGTGTAATAGATTTTGTGACTTCATTGTGTATGGATGCCATTATGTGTCTAGTTATGCACAGTAGTATTTGCACTTACGTAAGGCACATATTGTTAATGTGATTTGTGATTAATTATTAGCAAATCCTGTGACCTTTAATGTTTCTGGTATTTAATTATTCCACTTTACTAAAACTCACTACTCACTCTATCCATGTAGCGACAGGATATACTACGATTTAAATTCTAAAACACTACATATTTTAATATTGCAATCATTCTATCCGTATAAGAGCACTCAGCGGTTGTAACGTTTTCCTAATTCGATGGCGTTATTATATCATCTGCCTTATAATAAATTTAATACGCTTGTTTAGTAATAAACGCTCATTGCAGAAATGAAAACATATGATTTACGTTTCATTATGGTAATAGGTGTCGTATTAAAACGAGTCGTTAACGATATACGTAAATCGCATCCTTGTAATTACGTTTAATCGTGCTAATACGTACGTCTGGACTGTTGTATGAAGTCCGCGCTTCTCGTCTACAGATAGCGTTGTGTTTGGTGCTAACGTGTAGAGATTACCGGGGATGAATTCCACACGCGGAATACTTACCACAGACGACAGACACATAGTTAACTCAATGTCTGTGTTCACACACTTACCACACCGTAGTCAATGTACGTGTTAAGTAGTCCGTGTCGCTAAATCATGTGGTCGTAGTGTAACAGTACTAGGCTGTTCTGTTTTTTTTTTTTTTTTTTTTTTTTTTTTGTCAGAATAATACGTATTAGGAAAACGTTCCGATAGTCAGTTGTCGTCAATCATGCTTTTCCTTCCGTGGCAGTTGGTTTGCAGCCGTAGTAACGGAAATTAAGTCTAAATTTCTATAAGTCAGGTTTTGATTTCGTATAAATTTTTAAAATTTTTTGTATCCAGTGTCGTTCTTTGTACGGTTAGAACAGTCCGTCACACTAAAACGGTCCCGAAATCAGTTGTCATCTTGTTACGGTTTGCGTCCTAAAGTGTCGTGCTTTGTATGATCAGAACAGTTCGTCACACTAATCTGGTCCGCAAGTCAGTTGTCATCTTGTTACGGTTTTGCGTCCAGTGTCGTTCTTTGTATGGTCAGAACAGTTCGTCACACTAAGCTGGACCGGAAGTCAGTTGTCAACTTGTTGCTTTTTAGGGTCCAGTGTCGTTCTTTGTATGGTCAGAACAGTTCGTCACACTAAGCTGGTCCGGAAGTCAGTTGTCATCTTGTTACGGTTTTGAGTCCAGTGTCCTTCTTTGTATGGTCAGAACAGTTCGTCACACTAAGCTGGTCCGGAAGTCATGTGTCATCTTGTTACGGTTTTGGATCCAGTGTCGTTCTTTGTATGGTCAGAACAGTTCGTCACAATAAACAGGTCCGCAAGTCAGTTGTCATCTTGTTACGGTTTTGCGTCCAGTGTCGTTCTTTGTATGGTCAGAACAGTTCGTCACACTAAGCTGGTCCGGAAGTCAGTTATCATCTTGTTACGGTTTTGGGTCCAGTGTCGTTCTTTGTAGAGTCAGAACAGTTCGTCACACTAAGCTGGTCCGGAAGTCAGTTGTCATCTTGTTACGGTTTTGCGTGCAGTGTCGTTCTTTGTAGGGTCAGAACAGTTCGTCACAATAATGTGGTCCGCAAGTCAGTTGTCATCTTGTTACGGTTTTGGGTCCAGTGTCGTTCTTTGTAGGGTCAGAACAGTTCGTCACAATAATCTGGTCCGCAAGTCAGTTGTCATCTTGTTACGGTTTTGGGTCCAGTGTCGTTCTTTGTAGGATCAGAACAGTTCGTCACAATAATCTGGTCCGCAAATCAGTTGTCATCTTGTTACGGTATTGGGTCCAGTGTCGTTCTTTGTGTGGTCAGAACAGTTCGTCACACTAAGCTGGTCCGGACGTCAGTTGTCATCTTGTTACGGTTTTGCGTGCAGTGTCGTTCTTTGTAGGGTCAGAACAGTTCGTCCCAATAATCTGGTCCGGAAGTCAGTTGTCATCTTGTTACGGTTTTGCGTGCAGTGTCGTTCTTTGTAGGGTCAGAACAGTTCGTCACAATAATCTGGTCCGGAAGTCAGTTGTCATCTTGTTACGGTTTTGCGTTCAGTGTCGTTCTTTGTAGGGTCAGAACAGTTCGTCACTCTAAAACGGATCCGATATCAGTTGTGATCTTGTTACGGTTTTGCGTGCAGTGTCGTTCTTTGTAGGGTCAGAACAGTTCATCACAATAATCTGGTCCGGAAGTCAGTTGTCATCTTGTTACGGTTTTGGGTCCAGTGTCGTTCTTTGTAGAGTCAGAACAGTTCGTCACACTAAGCTGGTCCGGAAGTCAGTTGTCATCTTGTTACGGTATTGGGTCCAGTGTCGTTCTTTGTGTGGTCAGAACAGTTCGTCACACTAAGCTGGTCCGGAAGTCATGTGTCATCTTGTTACGGTTTTGGATCCAGTGTCGTTCTTTATATGGTCAGAACAGTTCGTCACAATAAACAGGTCCGCAAGTCAGTTGTCATCTTGTTACGGTTTTGCGTCCAGTGTCGTTCTTTGTAGAGTCAGAACAGTTCGTCACACTAAGCTGGTCCGGAAGTCAGTTGTCATCTTGTTACGGTTTTGGGTCCAGTGTCGTTCTTTGTAGAGTCAGAACAGTTCGTCACACTAAGCTGGTCCGGAAGTCAGTTGTCATCTTGTTACGGTATTGGGTCCAGTGTCGTTCTTTGTGTGGTCAGAACAGTTCGTCACACTAAGCTGGTCCGGAAGTCAGTTGTCATCTTGTTACGGTTTTGCGTGCAGTGTCGTTCTTTGTAGGGTCAGAACAGTTCGTCACAATAATGTGGTCCGCAAGTCAGTTGTCATCTTGTTACGGTTTTGGGTCCAGTGTCGTTCTTTGTAGGGTCAGAACAGTTCGTCACAATAATCTGGTCCGCAAGTCAGTTGTCATCTTGTTACGGTATTGGGTCCAGTGTCGTTCTTTGTGTGGTCAGAACAGTTCGTCACACTAAGCTGGTCCGGAAGTCAGTTGTCATCTTGTTACGGTTTTGCGTGCAGTGTCGTTCTTTGTAGGGTCAGAACAGTTCGTCACAATAATCTGGTCCGGAAGTCAGTTGTGATCTTGTTACCGTTTTGCGTGCAGTGTCGTTCTTTGTAGGGTCAGAACAGTTCATCACAATAATCTGGTCCGGAAGTCAGTTGTCATCTTGTTACGGTTTTGCGTGCAGTGTCGTTCTTTGTAGGGTCAGAACAGTTCGTCACAGTAATCTGGTCCGGAAGTCAGTTGTCATCTTGTTACGATTTTGCGTGCAGTGTCGTTCTTTGTTTTTCAGAACAGTCGGTCACTAAACTGGTCTGGACGTCAGTTGTCATCTTGTTACGGATTGCGTCCAGTGTCGTTCTTTTTATGGTCACAACAGCCCGTCACACTAAACTGGTCCGCAAGTCAGTTGTCATCTTGTTACGGTTTGTGACCAGTGTCGTTCTTTTTACGGTCATAACAGTCCGTCACACTAAAACGTTCTCTGAGTCAGTTGTCATCTTGTTACGGTTTTTGCGTCCAGTTTATGTCCCAATTTTATGGTTTTGCTGATTTAGTAATCCGTCCTTAATAAACGGTCGGGTTGTATCTTCTTGACGTTCTGTCTTTTATCTTTTCATTGTTCGGCTGTATTAATTCGTCATTTATGGGTCTACAAATGTCAGATTTTTCGGACCGTTTCGTTTAAACTGTGACAGTCTATAGGGTTTTGACTTGTTATGGCAAGGACAGTGCACCGTGAATTAAAACCAGGCGTCGCGTTGTATGGTTTCGGTCACATACGCTTTACAAGTATTCTTAGTCGTTTGCGGTGGACCACGCCTTTCCAAGTCCCACCCAGTTACGTAGATATGAAGTTCTTTAGGTCACTGTCATTCCGGTTACTGTGATACACAAAGGCACCTCATAACCATTGTGGCGTCGTCAGGTGAAAGTGTTGACGACGGTCGGTGGTTTTTTTCTGACGTTTGGACCATTATTTTGTGATGTTTCCAATGCTCCCGTCTGCCGCATTTTTGCTCTACAAGGACTGTCGTTTTCTGTTTCCGGAACAGTGAGAACTGATATTTATTTTACTCTATGTGCTTACCGCCGCGGCATAACGTGCTTAACCTGTACTAATATTGTACCAACAAAAGCATAACAGTTCGTCTTCTCAAAGAGATCTGTACGAGTTGTTTCCGATAGAACTCCGAACCGATAATAGAGTATGACCGTGATTGGGCAGAAGCGAAGTCATCTCTGGTGAGACACTCGCCAGAACTTAAGACATCATTGTGTTAGAATTTGAAAAACAGCCCGAGTGTTCGCTCTGTTATACAATATTTGTTTTTGAACAAAGAGTTCTTGTAAACGAATAAAACAGATTTCTCCAGAATTTATGATTTTTTACTGTAAAACAAAGCGACAGTTATGTTTCCATTTATGTTTAAAAATTTGAATGATTGTTAAGAGGATATTTTTTTATTTGTATACGGTTGTGGTTTAGATAATAGTGAAATAGTGTTTGTAACCTAAAATTGAGTATTCTTTCTGTCCATATACTTGAAGTAGTAATTTTTTATATACATATTTTGTGTATTCAAATGAGCGTAAGCCGGGCTGCTGGGCCGTGGTCTCGTGGTGTTAGAAGTCAGACGTTTCGGGCTCACCATCGGAAACCATCTTCAGTGGTAGAATATTGTGACAGTTGTCCGCCAGATAATCCCAGTACTGAAGCAAAACTATGCCAGTTATGTTTACTAGGCTTACACTCGTTTCAATAATGCTGACGCCGGTCGGGAAAGCTTTAACTCGATATTTTGTGTATGTTTTCTTAATTGTCCGGACAATTCCACAATCCAGACTGGATTGGGTATTAATTAATCCGAATTATCGACGCTGAATTGCGCTTGGAAACGAACACTAGGACTAGCCTTCAGCAGTAGATCATAGTCTTTGAGAATCTAAGGACGTCGCCTGGAAGACCTTTCCGCCGAAACGATAAAAGCATTTTTTAGTCGGACGGAGTGTAGGCCTATTATTAAACATTCGTGAAAGCGAACCAGTAAGTGCTTTGTAAACGTTCTCTGTTGGCTTCGCTAAAATCAAAGCTGCGTATTCAATAAAATTTGGCGAATCTGCATGCGCAATACCGTCTGTTTGAAACAATTATGTACTCAATTGTTTACGGCGAAATAAATATAGTAATCAAACTCTGCGGTGGCAATGAACTCCCGGTGTCAATACGTGCTCCGCTCGGTCGTGTGATTTTTTTGCAACTTAGTGCAACATAGTGTATTGTTTAAAATTGTTATTAAATGCTGAAAAGTAAACATAATACGTAAGAAACGTCGACGCATTTCTTTTTATCGCAAACGGAGTTACGGACGTTAAGTACCTATATATTGTTACGACGCTCCCCCGATTGTCGTATGGTACAGTGGAAAACAAAATACAAGACACCAATGAAATCACTAATAACCAGCTTTAATTATCACAATTAATTCGCAATCAATTTGTACAATAATTCTAGTTAGATTTGTCCACACGCAATAATAATGTCAAATAATAGAGTTCCACACAATTTATAACACTTCACACAATACTTCGACCTGCGCTAAGGAAAATCGCTCACGTAACTGAACTGACAAGCCGGCTGCTATGGCTTTTTATAGGTAGTGCAAGCGGTCTAGAAATTTTCCATCCTCACTTCATGCCACTTAATGCGTGTCTCAAGTGTTCATGAATACACTGGAACCTACTTGAGAGCGGCTTTGACCTGCCACACTGAACGGGGGTGGGGGGTGGGGGAGAATGTTCTGGTCTGTTCGATAGGCTTCTCGTTACAATATGAAAGAATTAAATATGTCTATGTCGTCGTCGTTGCCATCATCATCTTTCGTTGTTGTCATCGCTGATCGCCATCCTAACGAGATAAGTATAACCGAACCGTACATCAGTGGATCCAGTATTGATTAGAAGTAGATGTGTCAACAGGGGCTAGTGTAATCCGTAATCCCAGAAATGGAGATGTGTTCCATGATTAACCTAAAACCGTTCGTGGTCTGTGAACTTCTTTATACCAGTCACATAAGGTAAAGAGAGCAGTGAACGTGCACAGTTGATATAAATACTGCCCCGGTCAAAATGATGACAGTCGGCATCAAAACAACTGTTATCACAGGTGGTTTTTTAATCTCGCATTAGTCTGTTAACGTTGTTGACACCTTCCTGCACATCATTAAACACCGGCTATGACGACAGAAAGAAGTGGTCTTCCGATGAAGGTGATAAGCTGCAATTGATGAATACTAATTGTGGACAGCGCAGCGGCAACGTGGACTCAAAACGGTAATCTCATCTTAGACCTATTAACAATACAATATGATTGGTGCACGGAGACAATATGTCGGGAAGTACAGCGCAATTCAGAACACATTTTTTTATCCGACGCTACCGATCTCAAACAATCGGACGAAGTAGCCAAGATTTTAAAGTTATTTCTACTTTCTGATGTAAGACGACTTCCCGAGTCAGCTTTCTGCCGTTTAAAAGGAATCCATATTAAACGTTTCGTTCCTAAATATTTTTATGTGTACGGAGCTAACACTTTGGGAGGGCATAAAGTTTTAGGGCTTGCCGCATTAAAAAAGTATTAATTCGGAAGGTTTATTCATTTTTCAAACAGTTTCAGCATAATGAACACGTGATGAGGATGGATGAAAGGAAATTAAAGGATGCCGAAACGGAGGAAAAGGAAGAACCAAGATCGGAATGTATACAGTAGGCCTACATCGAAAACTTGGGTACGACAAGGAGAAGGCCTTTGTAAAAGTGAACACCTTGGCACGGACAGAAGAGAGTACAGAAACTGACTGAAGGACCCGACGCTGGACGGCAGAAAAGGTGATAAAGAAGAAGTACAAGTTCCAGAATTATCGTCAATTCAACGTCAAGTACAGTTTTATATTCGTAGTGTGTAAAAACAAAAGAACACTGACATTGGTTTCATGCGGCGGCATTTGCTTATTAATGACGTCGTATGTCTAAACATCATTAGTAATATAGTGTTAATCATTGGCATCGTAGTCGTCCGTGTGTGGTGTGTCTGCGGCTGCGGCGGTCTATCCCGCCCGAGTGTTAGTTCTCGAAAACCCGCATGAATTATTCAGATTATTAGCCGGGTTGTAAGGTCGTAGTCTACTGTAATTCTCGTGCTGATCGATGTTATAATCAGACGTTTAGACCTCACCTCTGGAGCCTATGTTCAGTGAACGGTTTCTGAAACGACTGACAAGAAGTGGCCACAGTACTGTGGTTTACTGATGTACATCGTGTTAGTATTTTCAGAAACCGTTCACTGAAGATGGCCTCCAGAGGTGAGGCCAAAACGTCTTGATTATAACACCGATCAGCATGAGAATTACTGTAGACTACGACCTTAGAGCCCGGATATTAACTTCAATAATAATTATGACGCCCGCTGTTAAAGCCTAAGAAACAGATTCCTTGCATGAATGTTACTGTGAAGGCTACATTTTGTATATAATGTCTAACTACTGCTCGTGCACGACCCTCTGTAAGGGACGAAGGTCACAAAATATTTAGGTACCGATAAATACAATTAGCGTAACGTGATTAAAATTTTCTAACAAAATGACAAGTTATGGGTCTTCTTGCGTTTAAAATAATATACTCTGTGTGTGCTTTCGACCGTGAGTTACCGATCAGAGACATGAGCGAAGTACTCGAGAACGGTACAAGAACTGCTTACTCATACCATGCGCAAAGAATCATGGTAAGGGCTATTCTAGGAACAACAGGAAAAGAATTCAACACATACTCAATCAGCCCACATTAAATGATATTTATTAAGAACTTACAACAGTATTTGTCAATAGAATTTACTCTACACTTTTGCAAGTAATAGAGATGATCTTATGAAGTTGTGTAATGCAGTGCTGGGATGCTATTCTGAAAGCGCCCTAAACATATACAAGAGCTCCTACGTTTAGCCAGAACACGTCTACTGAAGTTCAGTATCTCGGTGTCCACTTTGATCGTTCGGTCGGTTACCATACCTACGCTCAGCGTCAGCTTTCCAACTTTCTAATAGTTTCCAGTCCAGTTGCGAACCGAAATCTAGATGACATAAACGTTGCGCGTAATTGCTGCCCCTGTCGGAGGGTACCTTGCGCTGTACAGTAAATAGGATACAAAGCATGGCTTCGACGACTGAGTTCGTCGTCGATTCTATTCTCGTATACTATGTCCAGGTGATACATGTTCAGCATGTAAGTGCCAAAGAGATTGTAAGGTTCTTGGTCAGAGCAGACAGTCGTGCTTGAACAGGACCACGAAGTAGAATCTTTGATCTCGACTTCCAAGAGTTTCGACTATGCATGCACATGCCGCGCAGGCCAGAGTCATCGTTGAGCCCGAGATTTGCGTAGTAGAGGAATGATTGGGCGATATTCAATTAGTAGAGGATTGCTAAGTGCTAACCGTGACGAAGGTGACTGAGACAAGAAGTACTCATTACTTTGTTAAGAAGTTACTTTTCCGAAACCTCTGCAGAGTGGACAGTGCGTATTAGGCGTAACACGTTCTACGCGTTACGCGTCAAGCTCCGCATATTTATGCGATTATTCGATTACTCGTAAACAGTGGAGTGATTAAAGGCGGGATGGGGCTGATAGCGGCGGTAGCAACGCTGTGATTTGAATTTCATCTCCGACAAGTGGTGGCGCGTCGCGTTTGACTCCAGCACACAGAGCCTCTTGATCTCTCTCCTGAGCCGGAGAATTTTTAAAAAGTCGTTACGAAGCAGCCGGGTCGGTTCTCCTTTTTTTTTGCAGTATCATCAAGTCGTTAAAGTGGTGGCAGTGGTGGGCGATGTTCATACGCCTCTCTCACTCTCCCTCCCCCCGACCGTTGTATTCTTTTTTCTTTATTAATGAACAACCCTGAAAATCTAAAAGAGCGTAACTATAAGTAAGGTCGGAGGGGAGCCGGGGCCGCGACGAGGAGGAAGGAAGAAAGAAGAAAAAGCAGAAAGTCAAAGAAGGGTTGTGTCACGAATTCGCGGTTCCTGGTGCGGCTATTGTTCTCACACAGACTTGAGTCTACCGTTTCAAGTGTTTTTCGTCAGAGAGAACGTCTTATTGATTTTTCATATTTCCCCCTTGTTTTAGCCGTACAGACCAAGACAAATCCTTAACACAATTTGAGTTAGGCCCTTTCAGTAGACAAAAAAAGCGTCGCTCGTTTATGCGGGCGACGATGTTATCCCCTAAAGAAGGGTTACGAGGTTTGTCAGAAACAGAGTTTGTTTTTGTTTTTTGTTTCGAAACGAGTGCGTAACGTTTTATCTCGTACCCGCGTGTTGACTGGAATTTTGTGCAATTGTAAACTGCGACTCTTGCGTTGTTTTTATACTGTAGGAAGGCGGAACACGTTGAATAACTTCATTTATAAGCCGCCTTCGTGTTAATGTACACCCGGTAGGCAGGGAACACCTATGTTTATTGTTGTGAAGGTCGTCTGCGCGTCCACATGTTCGCTACACGGGTGCACATTGTAGTCAGTTAGTCCGCTGATTCCTGTCGTAAAAAAGATTTATAATTGCATATACACAATTTTTTTGTTAGCAAAGTAAACTAGGCATAATCTATTCCAAACAACATGGGAAATGTGGAAAAACCCGAACGCCAATAATGCGTACAGTTTCGCCGAAATTTTATGAATAACTTGTATTTATTAAGTCTAAAAAGCCGGTTTTTGGCGTTATCGTTCACAAGTGTTAGGTTGGTTTCTAGCCAATTCCTGCTTCGCGATCCGCCTCTTTTTTTGGACGTCCCATATGTCTGTTGTGTTTGGGGATGTAGGCCTATAGTAAAGATATTTAGACATAGTGGAACGTAACTTCACTCTGAAGTCCGTGGTATCAAGAACTACATCCTACTAGAGAGCCCCTGTGTCGTAGAAAACGAAAAATGTCGGTAAAGTATAAAGAGGACACACGTCTCGTAAAGGTCAGATGTAACAGTAACGGACTTGACATTATTTGGTTCAGTTTTTGTTCTCCGTAGCTTTCCCATCGTTCCTACCCGCTATCGTACTGCACTGTAGTGTCGTAAAGAAAGACAGCTGCAGTGTAGTGTCCGGCCTCAGGAAGATGTGTAGAAGTTATTGGTCCAAATACTATAGGCCTATGCTTTAATTAGGAACTCCTTGATCCGTATTCTTCTTAAGACCAGAATAGCATCCTTTAGATTAGCCCTGAAGTGTTTCTTCGTTAGGTTACGTGCATAGGGCGGAGTACTACCATAGGAGCTTCGCATAGATGATCACACATGTAAGAGTTGTGCATACCGAGGATGAAATAATGTCGGATACATGAGAATAGCGAACAGTGTCGAGTTCTGTGGATGCCACCGTAAGCATATTTTACAGCAGATTAGAGAACGAACTGTTTACACTTTACCGGGAATAGTACATTGGATAGAGTTGCGTGTGGCTACAGTGCGGGAAGTGTCCTTGAAGCAAGCAATCAGAGCTCAGAAGTATTCCATGTGCGATGAAAAAAACAAACTTTGCTTTCCGAAGAGGATCAACGATGATATTCTCTGGTATGCGATGTGCGATCTGCTTCGCAATGCACGGTGACATATAAATACATGAGTTTGTTTTAACACTGACTGTAATCTGTGTGAGTATTCCGCGCTATGCACGTACCCTTACATATTACTACAGTATTCCTGTGAATTGTTTGGAAAGAATCACTTTCAACTCGTAGTTCAAAAGCCAATGTCTACCGAAGCCACAGATATTGTCTCCACGTCCAGAAAGAAGTAGGGCAAACTGTCCAGGAATTATTTCTTTAAATGCATTAACGCTCGTTTCTCCTGTTTAGGGCTTATATGAATGTTATTATATAGTTTATGTTAATTATATTATTATAATGTAATGCTTATCGTAAATTTATTATATTCCTTGGTCGTGTAATTAACAGTTTTGTCGCACTCTACGTTACCCATGAGACTTTGTGTACTTTCTGCACAAAATAACGTACGTTTATGCCACAATTTATGCTCTTAATACAGCTGAGAAATAGTAAATAATAATAAATTAAAAAAAATTATAAACACGAACTAATCACATTACTATTTCGTGGAAAATGAATTGGTTCTAGGTAACTAGGAAATCAGCTGTTATAAGGGACGGCTAATACCGATGTTGCAATGTTATCATTGCCATTTTATATAATTTCTTTAAAAGACATTAATATAATTTCTTCAAAGTGATGGGTTATTGACATTAGGCCTACCATGGGGTCGGACTTCTTCCATCACTGCTTTTTTATATAAAGCGACGTTCATATGAGGCGTGCGGGTTCATGTGAGTTTGTGGGTGTATTCAGTGTGTGTGTGTGCGCGCGCGCGCGGGGGTCTTATACATTTCATAGTTAGTAAGTTATATATTTTTTTTTTGTTATGTAAATACTTTCTTGGATTTCGTTGCCCATGACGTGTCCGTTACTTAACTAAATATCACTATTACTTTAACGACTCGGAACACTAGGTTTTTTATAAGGAAAAGCAAAAAGTACTACGAACAAACACTCCTTGATAAAGGCCAGAACATCAAGACACACTAAGACATAATATAAACAATATAATAGGAGCACATAAGACACCAGACAACAACAACCACAACTCAGAAAGTTTATTTTCCCAACCACAACCACATGTGTATTTCTGAGTTGTGGTTGTTGTTGTCTGGTGTCTTATGTGCTCCTATTATATTGTTTATATTATGTCTTGATGTTCTGGCCTTTATCAAGGAGTGTTTGTTCGTAGTACTTTTTGATTTTACTTATAAAAAACCTAGTGTTCCGAGTCGTTAAAGTAATAGTGATATTTAGTAAATACTTTAGTAAATTATGACTCTGTCTTTTGTGGGACAGAATATTGTTTATTTTTTATTGGCGATGTTTTAGTGTCTGGTTTTGCCTGAAGACGGCTACAGATTTGTTCCATGGCCGAAACGTCGCTTTATATAAAAAAAAAGTAGTGATGGTAGAAGTCCGTTCCTCTAGTAGGAAGACCATTTTATATGTTTTGCCGAGGAACAGTGCACCTGAACACTTGACAGTGAGTTTATCGGTCAGTAAAAAATTCGATCAATCCGTTAGTTCATTATTCCTAGATAAACTGTGAGGTCCTATTGCGTGCGTCACTTATTTATATCGCTTTGAACGTCTCTGTTCCTATTGTCCTTGTCCTCCCTAACGACCCGTTTTACAGTGTATATACTATTGTACGCCTGTATGTCCAGTTTTAATGCTTGACCCACGTTAGTAATCCTTCTTCTTCTGCTTTCACTCGAGATCAATATCGCAGGCTTTCTCCTTGTTCTCGCTTTGAGTGTTACATCTGAAACTTTACTGTTATGTGAGTTTTCCTTTTGTATGATAGCTTCCTTTACTATCACTGCAGTTTCAATTATTATGCCCCCCTCAGTGATAGTGTACAGCACATTTGCACATAATATACGGTCAGAATTTAATACGTTCCACCCTTGGCGATCGCAAGTTTCTTTGTCTCCTGTTACCATGTGTATGCATGCTGTTTTGTTGTGTCCGCACGTTGTGAGGCGACATCCAGCGGCGTATGTCTCACCGACACAGCCACGAAACCATACGTTTTAATCAGAACGCCCCAGATGAATTGCAGTGTTGATGTTTGTGTGTGTGTGTGTGGTGTGGAGGCCAGCGTTGACTTGTCGTTTCCAAATTGCCAGACGGCAAACGCCAGAAACATGTCCGATTTACTTACAGTCACGACGAAGCTGTGTAAATTGTGCCGTAGCAAGCGGACGGTTTTGTTTCTGGGCGACGTTGCAGTGAAGAATTGTAGTTTTTGAAGCAGAATTGTAATTATAGAACTGAACTGTGCCACCCTCAACTTTTACGTGGTATGAGTTAGGCTGCATCTGGAAATATTGATGCTTATAGCAAACGATGAACTTTTTTCACATTTGTTAAAGATATTTAACTTAGGTATATAAAAAATTGTGGGCTTGTCTACTAGCAGAACAGTTTTATCTTTATCTGGATGTTGTTAAATCCCACGTATGCCGAGAGAACCGTTTATCAATTACCTGATAAGTCCTTCTTACGGTTACATAATTTTTTCGTTGTCTTATAATTATATTACGATAAATTTTTATAATTGTTTACTATGTAGGGAGTGTGTCTAGGGAATCAGTGTGGCGTAGTGGGCGGCGCATTCGCTTCCCGAGCCATACCTCATACCTCATTCGCTGTGTACATGTCTCATGTGTACACAATTCGTTGATGGAATTTCTATCCAATATCAGCTGTTTGAATTAAATAAAGGACGACCGGTGTCTGTGAGTCCAACCGTGGTGTTGGAATGGGTACCTGGTCTTGGCAATTTGAAAACCGAAGTAAGCGCGGTGCGAGCCAAGATACCCTAATCGCGTTCAGTGCGACCAATATAATGTAGCCTCACCTGCATTGACCTCGTATCCTGTCAGTGGCTTGAAAGACGTAAGTAACATTAATGTCGTGAGTCGTTCACCCCATAATCCTAGGTTTCTCAGATCTTTTCAGCGTGTAACTGTCTTTTTACTTCCATGTTCCATAAGGAAATGGAAGTATGGTGATGGCAAAATAAATCGTGTTCGAGATTATTGCAGATTCTGATTGTACTACCCTCAAAACATGAAAAAAAGTCATTTTTCGGTGTGTGTGTGTGTGTGTGTGTGTGTGTGTGTGTGTGTGTAGATTTTTTCTATGGCAAACGATAACAGCCGCAAATTCAAACAGAATCAAATAATTTTTTGCATACAGCCCTGATTTGTAGAGTACTCAAAACCTATTGTTTTTGGTGAGGATCGGTAAAGGGAAAGGGGTAGTTTACCTGCAACTTTTTTTTTAATCAAGGGTAATTTGTTTCTATGGCAAACGATAACAGCCGCAAATTCAAACAGAATCAAATAATTTTTTGCAAACAGCCCTGAATTATACAGTGCTAAAGATCTATTGTTTTTGGTGAAGATCGGTTAAGGGAAAGGGGTAGTTTGCCTGCAACGTTTTGTTTTAAAAAGGGTATTTTCTATGGCGAACGATAACAGCCGCAAATTCAATCATAATCAAATAATTTTTTGCATGCAACTCTGAATAGTAGAGTTCTCAAGACCTATTGTTTTTGGTGAAGATCGGTTAAGGGAAAGGGGTAGTTTACCTGCAACGTTTTTTGTTTTAACAAGGGTATTTACTATGGCAAACGATAACAGCCGCAAATTCAAACAGAATCAAATAATGTTTTGCATACAGGCCTGAACTGTAGAGTTCTCAATGACTGTTGATTTTGGTGAAGATCGGTTAAGGGAAAGGGGTAGTTTACCTGCCACATTTTATGTTTTAACAAGAGTAATTGTTTCTATGACGAACGATAACTGCCGCACATTTAAACAATCAAATAATTTTGTGCATACCTTCCTCAATTGTAGATAACTAAAGGTCTGTTGATTTTGTTGAAGATCGGTTAAGGGAAAGGGGTAGTTTACCTGCAACATTTTATGTTGTAACAAGAGAACGTTTTCCGTGAAGAACGATAACTGCCGTAAATTCAAACAGAATCAAATAATTTTTTACATATGTGCCTGAGTTGTAGAGGACTCATGGCCTATTGATTTTGGTGAAGATCGGTTAAGGCAGTGTTCCGCAACCGGTGTGCCGTCACAAGGTGAAAGGTGTGACGCGAACTTTTACCTATTATTGTAATAAGTTAATTGTCGATTTTAAGTAAGAAGGTGCTTGTTTATTCTTTAATACATGCTGATAACTGTTATATTTTCATAGAAATTAAATGTAATTTATTTACTCAATATTGTTGTCATAGTTTGCTTATCTTAAGTTATTTGTATTCTCACCTGAAATATTGGGCCGATTTGATGGGTTACAGGCGGCAAGCTTTGTGTTCACCGCAAAGAAAGCCGCGTAAGACTTTTAGCAAGCCTTTTAGCGGCCCGCACCAATCATACAATAGAGTTTACGTTCAAAACTCTAAACGTTCTAAACTCTATTCAAGAGAGTTCTTTGTAACACCGCATCTTTTGTGTACGGCTGGCTGTAAGTGCTTTTAAATAAAATTGCGGGGATTAGCAAAAATTTCCCTCTTTTTTATTATTTTATTGCCTTGTTTTGATATTTGTGCCTGTTTGTCGGCGCTTCTTAAACTTTATTGCTCTTTTCCTTCGCCGAAGGACCCACACATTGTCAGACAACAATTACAGTATTTCAGTTCAGTTCTATCACAGCTGTGCTCTGCAGTACTGCGAATATTGTGATTGCTACACCAGTCTTACTATTTTCTATTACAGTGTTATTAAACTATTTTTTTTTTCGATATGGATAAGTTCCTTGTACGGAGTGGTCCGTCCTCGAGTGCAAGTACTGAAACCATCGAGCCCGAAAAAAAGAAACAGAAAGTAGTTCACCGGCAATATAGTGATAATTATTTATCTTACGGGTTTTTTTGGTGTGGTGACAAAACATGCCCAATCCCCGAGTGTGTTGTGTGTGGTGAAAAACTCAGTAATGCTGCTATGGTTCCCAGTAAATTGAAACGACATTTGTCAACAAAACATTCCTCTCTGTTAAGTAAAGATGTGAATTATTTTCGTCGGTTGTTGGAACAAAATAAAAAACAAGTGACGCTCATGACTACGTCGGTACGTGTTTCGCAAAAAGTACAGGAAGCTAGCTATAAGGTAGCCGAACTTATCGTAAAGGCCCAAAAACCACACACAAAGCAGAAACGTTGTTAATGCCCGCGTGTAAAGAAATGGTAAAAATAGTCCTGGGTTTAGAAGCTGGTACTGAAATTTCAAAAATTCCTCTCTCTGCTGACACAATCAGCCGCCGAGTTAGTGACATGTCCAGTGACATCGAAGACATTATGAAGGAGAAAATAAAGAGCAGTCGAAAGTTCTCACTTCAGATCGACGAGTCCACCGATATTGGCGGTCACGCACATCTTCTTTCCTACATAAGGTATGTTGATGGGGATGTAATTGCAACGAATTTCTTTTTCTTGCAAAGAACTACCCGAGCGAGCAACCGGTGAAGAAATATTTCGTACGACTAATGAATATGTGGTCCGTAATGAATTAACATGGGAGGATTGCGTTAGTGTTTGTACAGACGGAGCCGCTTCTATGACAGGCCGAGTGAAAGGATTCGTGGGTAAAGTAGGCGAAGTAAATCCTAACTTACGAACCGACCATTGTGTCTCATTCACCCCGAAGCCATTGTTGCTAAGTCTTTGCCATCTCGTCTGAAAATTGTGATGGACGAAGTAGTAAAAGTCGTGAACTACATCAAATCGCGGCCCCTAAATATGCGGCTTTTTAACGTTTTGTGTCAAGAAATGGGATCAGAGCACACTACACTTCTGCTACATACAGAAGTACGATGGTTATCTCGAGGTAAAGTGTTAACGCGAATGTTTGAACTTAAAGAGGAGGTACTTGCATTTTTGACTATTGAGGGGCATGAGTATGCGGATTTATTTGCAGATGATGAATGGGTATCTAAGTTGGCATATCTTTCCGATATTTTTGTACACTTGAATGAAGATTCAAGGATTTATTAATAAGTTAAATTTGTGGATACAGACAATAGAAAATGGGTCGTGTGAGATGTTCCCAACTGTATGGCCCCTTGCTGACGATAAGAAAGTGTTGATGGACATAATTAAAGAACATTTAGTACTCTTGCAGCAGAATTTCAAAAAATATTTTGGAGAGAGTGTTGAAGATTTTGACTGGGTTCGTCATCCATTCATTATGGATTCGAAACATCTTCCGAATAATTTAGGCTTACAAGAGGAACTGGCAGATTTGAAAGTAGACAGAACCTTGAAATTAAAATTTTTCGAAGTGCCTTTGGAAACATTTTGGTTGTCAATAAGCAGTGAATACCCGGCTATCTCCGAGATGGCAGTTAATGTGTTATTACCATTTTCAACTACATATTTGTGTGAACTGGGCTTCTCGACGTTGACTGAAATTAAAACATCAAAGAGAGAGAGACTCAAATCCATCGATGAAGAAATGAGGCTTGCTTTGTCAACGATTCCGCCACGAATCAGCCGTCTGTGTGCAGCTAAGCAGGCTCAACTATCACATTGAAGTTATGAGTAGAGTTATTTACTTTAAAATTCGTGTTTTCTACAGTGAATTAAAGTTAATAAATTGTTAATAAATGCATGAGTCTATTCCTGTTTTATAATAATAATAATGATAATAATAATAATAAAAATTGATTACATAACGACGTAATATTTCGTAATTATATTAAGATTCATATGATTTTGAGGGGACAGACATTTTGGTGTGCCGTGTTGAGTCTAGGCCCGTCTGGGGTGTGCCGTGAGTAAAAAAAGGTTGCGGAACACAACGGAACCTGCCACTTTTAGTGTTTTAACAAGAGTAATTGTTTCTATGGCAAACGATAGCAGCCGCAAATTCAAAGAGAATCAAATAATGTTTTGTATACTTTCCTGAATTGTAAAGAACTGAAGGGCTGTTGATTTTGGTGAAGATCGGTTAAAGGAAAGGGGTAGTTACCTGCCACGTTTTATGTTTTAACAAGAGTAATTGTTTCTGTGACGAACGATAACTGCCGCACATTCAGACAGATCAAATAATGTTTTGCATGCATTCCTGAATTGTAGAGGACTCAAGACCTATTGGTTTTGGTGAAGATCAGTTAAGAGAAAGGTGTAGTTTACCTGCAACGTTTTGTGTGATAACAAAGGTAATTTTTTGTATGACGAACGATAACTGCCGTAAATTCAAACATAATCAAATAATGTTTTGCATACTTCCCTACTTTGTAGAGAACTCGATGCCTGTTGATTTTGGTGAAGATCGGTTAGGGGGAAAGGGTAGTTTACCTGAAACAATTTTTGTTGTAACAAGAGTAAAGTAGGCTACGTAATTTTGATAAATAAAGTATCCTGATAAGAAGATCTTAATAATCCACTGTAGAAACGTAGATGAAATATCTATAAATGAAGAGGCTAGTTGAACAGGGTGGGGATAATTTTCTATAAATGAAAATTATAGTTGAAGGGGGAGGGGATAATTTGTATATATGTACTACGTTATCGGCAACAAAGAAGTAGTTTGTTGTTAAAATTCCTTCCCGTCCTGTTTGGCCGTAGACCAAAGTTTTCTGCAAAACCAGACGTTTCGGCAGTGCCATCGACTTCCATCATCAGTGAAAATCGAGTGCGATAACGTGAGGTGGTATACGTTAGTGACCACAGTACTGTGGTTAAGGCTGAAGCAGTAAGTAGAAGTAGTTTCTATGGAAATATTTCATTTCGAAAATGATTTTAAATAAAAATCTTAGAACATGGAAGTCATGTATGGTTCTCCATACCGATATTAATGTCTTGAGCTTGACGACCTGTTCCATAGTTTGGATAGAGAATTTTAAAATCCACTTATTCGTAGAAAATCACCTAAACCAAAGGATATTCAGGTATTATGCTGGCAATTTATAAATTGCAGTTTCGATATTTTCGACGGTCACAATTAATCCATCAATAAAGAAAATAATAAAATTACATGTAAGTAAAATACATAGGAATTTAGTTTACGAATCAGTCGCACGACTATTTGTTGTTTATTTATTAGATGCGATGTGTGTTTTGAAATGTGCCTTCATTTTCCATTGATTGGAGCATTTAAGTGAGATAAATGTTCAGTGTATTTGCTCTTTAATTTTACGTCAGTTCTTCTTGTTGACCTATTTTGTAATTTTTGTATCCGGTCCCTGGAAGCGCAACTCCCTGGAACAGCATACGTGAACCTCTCCCCCCCCCCAGCGGATTTTACGACTCGTCATAGTTTAATCCCTACCAGTAACTAAGCATGGGGGGTAATCAGGGGATCAAACTCCCCCGAGCTGTTAGGAATTTGAGCAAAATTCCATAATCATTTAACGTACGCGTATTTGTAAGACAATTTGTGTCTGTGTGTGTGTGTTTTTTTTTAAATAAGGCTTATAAATAAATTTAGAAATAAAAAGAATTGCAGTATTTGAAAATTAATCAATTAAAATGTAGTACAATCTTCAAGCTAGTCTCTCCCCTCCAGGAGCAGCTTATAGTTACGCCACTGATCCCTACTTTAGACTTGATACGGCCAAGTACGAGTGGCGTGTCAGCGTAATGGTACGCTAAATTAGAGGAGCACGGCAATGTCACAACCCGTTTTTATATTCATTCTGTTACGTGCAGAGTTACGTAACTATGGTTAGATCACCTGATACGGATTAATCTAATCGCGTCACCCGGTGTCCGTAATTAAAACATCGCATTGATACTGACGCGGATACGCGATCCGGTAGTTGCGTAACGCCGGTGTTGAGGACACTCACGTAGCACGTTGCGAACGAGTGAAGTCCGGATGAAGTAAGTTAAGTAAGTTGCAGAGAAAGAAAAGAAAATGTTGACGACTAAAGGAGAATGATTTACCTTTGCAACAGGATCATTGTCATCGTCAGTTGACCCTGGTCAGTTGCGACCCAATCGTATAAAACCCGGTCAGTTGCGACCGAGGTGGAAATTTGAACCCAGTCAATCGCGATCAATTTTCATTGTCATGTTATTATAATAATTCAAAAATTACCATTATAATTCTGTTAATTCCTAGCCTAACCTAACATAACAAAAATATTGAAGAAAGAGGTTACTCATAAAATGCAAAGTTGCAGAATTGAAATCTCATCGAAGTTCAGAATAGGCGTTTATACTGTCAGTATGTGAAAGTGCGAGGCACAACTGAATCGAGACCGTCTTCAGATTCCTAACCTTCACCCCCCGCCCTCTTGTAACAGCGTACGTAACTACCTCTGTGGAAACGTAACGGTTAGCTACGTGGTGGTAATCCTCTCTTTTTACGTGTCCTTAACTCGGTTTTCCTCTTTGTCTTTCGTGTTACGGTATCCATACGATGACTTGGTTTGAGGCCCTATCCTCTTGTCATCTTCAGAACATTATCGTACCATACTAGTTATTTGGTGTTTCTGTACTCAAATATTATTTTGCTCAGACTCCCATTAATTCCCCGTATTCTATAACTGCGCGCTTTTTTCTCGTCGCCTTACTTCCCCCTCTGATCATCTTCAGAAGCCCGTCTTTATTGTTAACCGCGTCCTTTCAGTATTCTGTTCCAGTTGCCAAACCTTTCTGCCATACGTTGCAATACGTTAGTTGCGTATTAACCTCAGAGATTGTTTAATGCCTTAATATTCCATTCATTATGGACACGACGACGATCCTATTGAGTTTGTATTCTGTGTTAGTGTTACATAGGCTTTATACGAAATCGGTGTCCTGTAACCACGTCGTTTTATTTTACAAATATTTTAACACCCTTAGTAACGATGAAAACTGATAATATTGGCACGCGTACAAGATTCAGGGTCAGGTCATCCGTCGCTGATTCGCAGCGTGATTTGTGCTCGTTTTCTTTTTGTAACAGAATCTTACTCATTTCGAATCATCTACACTTGTATCGTATAACGCTAGTGATATTCTGTGTACTCTATACTTTTTATTCAACACTCGTTTTTCTTGTTATTCTGGGTTTCGCCTATTTTGATTCCGACAGTCTTTAACGCATTCAAAAAATTCACACATTTACGCATTTTTACGTATTTGTTTGTAAAAACTACAGCAAGTCCTAATCCAGTACGTCCCTGATATTCTGTACCCGTTGGGTAACGGCACCGTGGTGTGTTGCAAACGTAGTCTCGATTATGCGAATTAATGTGGACCACAACTCGAATAATCGATAATCGATTACTCGAATAACCGGAAAAATGAAAAAATGTAATAGTTTAATATGTTTATTGGTCAGTAAAATGCTATACATTCGAAATTCGTAAAGAAACGGAGAAGAACAAATAGGACACTAAGAAATTGATTATGTCTACGTGAAGACGGTATCAAAAAACTCTTCATCTTTTTTAAAACGTCACCGGAAAGCGAGACACCCGCCTCCCGTTGTAACGTGAGCCAAAGGAGCAAAGCCTCACTGACATTTCAACTTTTCCTCCTCGAACTCGTTGAAGCGTCAGACATAACTCAGTCTTGAAGTTTGCCACAATTTCTTTTCCAGTCTCCTAATATTACTTTACCAACACCGAAGTCTCGTGCTACATCTTTTATAGACACCTCCTTATCGAGTCTTTTTAAGACCGCCAGTTTCGTTGCTGATAAAACAACCAACCGCTTTCTTTACTACGGCAACGACGTGTTAACTCACACGCATAACAATGTAAAATTTTCAAGGCGATGTGAACGCAAGACACTGATGAATTGATGAAAACCTGTGTAAGCATTATAAAAGGAGTGTTATGGGATAACTATTGCCTTGCATTCAAGGGGACGTACTGTAAGAACTGATGAGTGGAGTCAGGAACATTTACCGGGAATCACAGTCCGAGACCGACACGCCGCGACTTTTCTCGTCTACTGCCGTCGCTTTTATCGAAGCCAATTCTTACGTTTAGACCTGAAGAAAGATTTCGAGCAGTCGCTTAAAGGTGCGCAGCGGACAAACACTTCGTTGCGAGGCTAACATTTTTCAGTCATTTATCACGTGCGCAAAACTGTCTTGTGAACATCGGCTGTAACAAGGCTGATGAGAACGTTAGAAACATGTCTGTGACAGACAAGGTAGTGCATGTGGTGAACTGTTGTTTCCCTTCTCTCCTCTGTAGACACTTTACACAATATTTATAAGCGCAGACCACCGTTCTAGAAAGGCTGTTAGGTTCTAAACACAGTTCTCTGTTGGAATTTCCCTGCAATGTATAGATGTTTGTCGCCTGCCGCCTGCTGTTTTTCTCATAGCCGATTCCTCGATGCCGGAATTTCTGTAGTATCCGAAACAGAATGAGATTTTTGTACATTCATTAAATAAAAAGATTGTATATACTTGCCAGGTGTTTGGCAAATATACATGTGTTAACAAAAACTGAGATAAAGAAAAAGTATCGCGGATAATCCGGAACTCAAAAATCGTGACTCTACGTATTTGTACAGTCATACATATCTTGTGTGTAGACGGATCAGTAACAGGAATTTATAAAATAAGAAAAACAATATTGTTGTGTACACGCGTTACCTACAGATTACTCTTTCAATATCCTGTTTTCTGTTAGACACCTACGGACAGCAAACCCAATTTACTGGAGTTTTGTTGAGACACTTAAACAGGCTCAAAAGGGAGGTCAACATCTTCGAACTAAAATATTTGTCGTATTCATTTGATATGCGTATTTTACCAGTTTTGGCATAGGGTGTCGGAAGGTGGATCTTTAACAAGAACGGGACAGTAGTGTAACTCTTTTCTATTCCCCTACTACCCTTACTTAATTCATGCCATTGTCTCCTCTTAAATACTAACACTTCCTTATAGATGTGGCAACTACAAACATTATATACAGAATACATTCATCTCAAGGCTGTTTAAATTGTCTTCTAAGCGTAGACCAATTTCATCAGTCAGTTCTACAAATTCCAAAGGAAGGTCTTGCCTACAGATTACTCTTTCAATATCTTGTTTTCCCTATGGAAAGGAAACTCAGTTTCGGGGAGTTTTATTGAGATACTTAAACGGGCACTAAAAGAGGTCACCATCTTCGAACTGAAGTATTCGTCGTAAGTATATCCTTAAAAAAGGTAAAGTCGTTTTACTTAAGTTCAATGGTTTACACACACATTCTTAAAGAAATTAAAGGAAATGTTGCGCAGGCCCTCTAGTCCGTAGGCCCCACCGCATTGCGGGCCCGGCAGTTACGCCACTGGAACGGGACTGTGACGAAATGCGGACAAGTGATAATTAATTAGCAAATTAATATAGTAAATAAGTTGCACTGTAAATGAGGAAATGCATGCCTACATATGTAGTGGTGTGATGATATTAAAAGTACAGACGCGACTTTTACCGGATGAGGACGGCCATGAATCGTCGTTTGGAAGCGGCCTATATTCAGCTCGGACCCGGCGTGGAAAGCACCGTGATGCACAGTAAGACGCATCGGATTTTTGGACACTCAGACATATACATATGTTTTGTGTTGTAAAATTAACGAGTGGAGACAGAATTACCAGTCCTGTGTAGGGAATGTGATCCACACAAGGTACACCAAAACAAATTATGGGATCTGTGTGTAACAACACAGGACAGCGGACGGCGGAGATCTGCTCGACCGAAACTGAAGTCAGAAACTTAATCCCTTTTACTGCTTCCATTAGTTGCAAATGGAACACAGACCTGTACTACTACTCTCAGCATATACACACGCGCGCGCGCTCGCGAGTATTTCCACGACGTCAGACTGAACTAATACAACGCTGAATTGGTTTGTACGTAAATAACACATTTTCCCGGTAATTTGCTTTTTAACGGTAGTTATCCTCGTTTATTAACAATCATTGTTTCCTGATGAAGTAAAAACAATAATTTTAATCAAATGTCTGTTTTATGGTACTCAGAATTGTAGATTGAATATAATAGATATTTACCATATATCCGTCGTGCGACTTCGTTTTTCTCGTCTTATTTTGACGCGTTTCGGCAACGAATTGCCATCTTCAGAATCTTAATCACTCATATGAGATCGTTAAAAAATTAAAAACATTAAAATCATTACGGTAAAAGTGCACTTTTACGATATTGGAAACTCACAGACGCGAACATGAAAGTTTATGTTTCTCGAGTGGACTATATCGATCGACTGCTTTCGCGTGGACAATATCGATCAACTGATTCACTGTTTATATAGCCACTGATAAACCTGTTTTGCTTATTATAGCCCATATGTACTGTGACATTTCATTTACTGGCGCCCGTGTGCAAGTATTGCCGTGTCGTACAACATGTTATGTGAAAATGTAAGTTTATCATTCAAGACATAATCACTGTTGATTTTGACGGCTTTATATATTTCGTATTCCTCAAGCGCGTCCATGTATTTTCCTTTCCTGCAGCAATGCAAAGGCTGGAAATTTGTCTCAAAATCACTGTAGTTATGATTACATAGTATCAGGTGCCTGGCAAAATTAGATGTTGTTTTATGTAATTCCCTTCTGGGAAGATGTTCGTTATATCTTTCTTCAAATGGTCTGCCTGTTTGGCCTATGTAGAACATGTCGCATGAGCTGCAATTCATCTTGTATACGCCGGTTCTTTTTCTTTCTGGTATACTGTTTTTTCGGCTAAGAAGTCTCTGAATGTTGTTATTTGTACGAAAGGTTACAATTACATGGTGTTTCTTGAGTTCGTTAACTAGAATATTTGGTAAAATGTTTGTGTAATCTGCAGATATGTATTTATTAACCGGAAGTGTGTTATCATTGTTCGACTTTTTTAATTTCTTCTCTTTGTGTTTACTTATTAATTTATCCACTAATGAACTTTTATATCCGTTAGCCGCTGCTATGTGCTTGATGGTATTAACCTCTTCAATGTAGTCTTTTTCACTTAACGGTATAGTTAGCAATCTATGCACAAAACTATTGTAAGCTGCCATTTTATGCGAGGTGGGATGATATGAATCGGCATGAATTGTGACGTCCGTTGTTGTGGCCTTTCTATAGATTTTAAATTGAAGTTTTCCTTCGTTTTTTAAAATGGTTAAATCTAAGAAATTTAATTGATTTTCTTCTTCTATTTCAGATGTGAATTTAATCTTATGGTGTATGCTGTTTATGTGACTATTTAAGTTTTGTATTTGCCTTTTTGTTCCATTAAATATCATAAACGTATCGTCGACGTATCTACAATAAAAAATGATTTTATTCTTGTATAATTTATTCGATATTATGTTCATATTCTCATAATAATTTAAATATATATCAGCTAATAGTCCTGACAATGGCGAACCCATAGCCAGACCGTCATCTTGTGTAAAAAACCCGTTGTCAAATGTAAAGTAATTTTGTTCCAAGACGACTGTAAGTAGTTTTATAAGTTCATTGATTTTTTGCATGCTAAGTTGAGCTACTTCCTTTAAATTGTTATTTACAATTTCTATAGTTTCCCTCACGGGGATATTAGTGTACAAATTAGTTACGTCTAACGATACTAATTTATATTGTGGTAGTATTTCTATCTTTTTAAGTTTTTCAACAAACTCATAACTGTTCTTTATACTGTAATTATTTGCTATCCTGATATTATTCTTAATTAAAGTCACTAACAATTTAGCAGCTTTGTATCCGGGAGCTGTGGTGTAGTTTATTACTGGTCTGATTGGTGTACTTTCCTTGTGGATTTTAGGTAGTCCTGTGAATTTTGGTGCCGTGGCATTAATTGGTTTTAAATATCTGCGTGTTTTCTCATCTAACAAAAAATTACATTGATTAATGGTGTTATTCAAAGTTTTTACATAAGCCTTTGTGGGATCCCGGTCTATTTTCTTAATATTATTATTATTTATGAAATCAAATACCTTTTGAGTATACTCTCTTTTCTGCATGACCACCAATGTGTCACCCTTATCTGCCTTACTTATAATTGCATCATTTTTCTCAAGTTTACTTTTTATGGTTTTAAGATTCATGATATCCTGCTTATATTTACTTTTTAAAAAATTGTTTTGACTTTTACATTTATTACTATTAATTGCGTTATTGAGTTTGTTGTTGATAAAAACCCTTGCTTCATTCTGTGCAACGGAACCATTTAATCTTTTAATAGCAGCTTCAGCATTAACTACCTCATGGACAATTTCGTTTGTCGTATTAAATCTTGGTACATTATATTTCAGACCTTTATTAAGCACGTTTATTTCTTGGTTAGTGAACTCTATGTTGGTTGTATTCGTTACACGTTCATAGAACACATGTTTACAATCTATTGGTCTATTTTCTTTTTTATGCTGAGTAAGATATAGATTTCGTATTTTCTTATTATGGGTTAATACTTTATGATAAAAATAATTGGATATTAAAGCATTAATTTTGGTCATGATAACATCTATAACTGCAGGGTGAATTTCCTTTAACATTTCTAAATGCGCTTTATAAAGATCCGTATTTAACCTGTTTTTCTTTTTGTATAATTGTCTAATTTCTTGCGTTAACCACATTTTTTCTGCTATTTGTTTCGTCTTGAGTGCCGCCGGTGTTCTTGAATTAATATTTATGCGTGCAAATTTTGGTATGATATTCATTTTTATACACATTTTATTAAATTTAATGTTTTGTGCAACTTTTAGCATTTTGATTTTAACATTTTTGTATTTGTAGACAACACTTGCCTGACGGGCTTCAATATAATACATTTTAGGTTAGTTGTCTCCAAGTCGCTTATATTAATATAATAGATATTTACCATATATCCGTCGTGCGACTTCGTTTTTCTCGTCTTATTTTGACGCGTTTCGGCAACGAATTGCCATCTTCAGAATCTTAATCACTCATATGAGATCGTTAAAAAATTAAAAACATTAAAATCATTACGGTAAAAGTGCACTTTTACGATATTGGAAACTCACAGACGCGAACATGAAAGTTTATGTTTCTCGAGTGGACTATATCGATCGACTGCTTTCGCGTGGACAATATCGATCAACTGATTCACTGTTTATATAGCCACTGATAAACCTGTTTTGCTTATTATAGCCCATATGTACTGTGACATTTCATTTACTGGCGCCCGTGTGCAAGTATTGCCGTGTCGTACAACATGTTATGTGAAAATGTAAGTTTATCATTCAAGACATAATCACTGTTGATTTTGACGGCTTTATATATTTCGTATTCCTCAAGCGCGTCCATGTATTTTCCTTTCCTGCAGCAATGCAAAGGCTGGAAATTTGTCTCAAAATCACTGTAGTTATGATTACATAGTATCAGGTGCCTGGCAAAATTAGATGTTGTTTTATGTAATTCCCTTCTGGGAAGATGTTCGTTATATCTTTCTTCAAATGGTCTGCCTGTTTGGCCTATGTAGAACATGTCGCATGAGCTGCAATTCATCTTGTATACGCCGGTTCTTTTTCTTTCTGGTATACTGTTTTTTCGGCTAAGAAGTCTCTGAATGTTGTTATTTGTACGAAAGGTTACAATTACATGGTGTTTCTTGAGTTCGTTAACTAGAATATTTGGTAAAATGTTTGTGTAATCTGCAGATATGTATTTATTAACCGGAAGTGTGTTATCATTGTTCGACTTTTTTAATTTCTTCTCTTTGTGTTTACTTATTAATTTATCCACTAATGAACTTTTATATCCGTTAGCCGCTGCTATGTGCTTGATGGTATTAACCTCTTCAATGTAGTCTTTTTCACTTAACGGTATAGTTAGCAATCTATGCACAAAACTATTGTAAGCTGCCATTTTATGCGAGGTGGGATGATATGAATCGGCATGAATTGTGACGTCCGTTGTAAGGCAGATAAGGGTGACACATTGGTGGTCATGCAGAAAAGAGAGTATACTCAAAAGGTATTTGATTTCATAAATAATAATAATATTAAGAAAATAGACCGGGATCCCACAAAGGCTTATGTAAAAACTTTGAATAACACCATTAATCAATGTAATTTTTTGTTAGATGAGAAAACACGCAGATATTTAAAACCAATTAATGCCACGGCACCAAAATTCACAGGACTACCTAAAATCCACAAGGAAAGTACACCAATCAGACCAGTAATAAACTACACCACAGCTCCCGGATACAAAGCTGCTAAATTGTTAGTGACTTTAATTAAGAATAATATCAGGATAGCAAATAATTACAGTATAAAGAACAGTTATGAGTTTGTTGAAAAACTTAAAAAGATAGAAATACTACCACAATATAAATTAGTATCGTTAGACGTAACTAATTTGTACACTAATATCCCCGTGAGGGAAACTATAGAAATTGTAAATAACAATTTAAAGGAAGTAGCTCAACTTAGCATGCAAAAAATCAATGAACTTATAAAACTACTTACAGTCGTCTTGGAACAAAATTACTTTACATTTGACAACGGGTTTTTTACACAAGATGACGGTCTGGCTATGGGTTCGCCATTGTCAGGACTATTAGCTGATATATATTTAAATTATTATGAGAATATGAACATAATATCGAATAAATTATACAAGAATAAAATCATTTTTTATTGTAGATACGTCGACGATACGTTTATGATATTTAATGGAACAAAAAGGCAAATACAAAACTTAAATAGTCACATAAACAGCATACACCATAAGATTAAATTCACATCTGAAATAGAAGAAGAAAATCAATTAAATTTCTTAGATTTAACCATTTTAAAAAACGAAGGAAAACTTCAATTTAAAATCTATAGAAAGGCCACAACAACGGACGTCACAATTCATGCCGATTCATATCATCCCACCTCGCATAAAATGGCAGCTTACAATAGTTTTGTGCATAGATTGCTAACTATACCGTTAAGTGAAAAAGACTACATTGAAGAGGTTAATACCATCAAGCACATAGCAGCGGCTAACGGATATAAAAGTTCATTAGTGGATAAATTAATAAGTAAACACAAAGAGAAGAAATTAAAAAAGTCGAACAATGATAACACACTTCCGGTTAATAAATACATATCTGCAGATTACACAAACATTTTACCAAATATTCTAGTTAACGAACTCAAGAAACACCATGTAATTGTAACCTTTCGTACAAATAACAACATTCAGAGACTTCTTAGCCGAAAAAACAGTATACCAGAAAGAAAAAGAACCGGCGTATACAAGATGAATTGCAGCTCATGCGACATGTTCTACATAGGCCAAACAGGCAGACCATTTGAAGAAAGATATAACGAACATCTTCCCAGAAGGGAATTACATAAAACAACATCTAATTTTGCCAGGCACCTGATACTATGTAATCATAACTACAGTGATTTTGAGACAAATTTCCAGCCTTTGCATTGCTGCAGGAAAGGAAAATACATGGACGCGCTTGAGGAATACGAAATATATAAAGCCGTCAAAATCAACAGTGATTATGTCTTGAATGATAAACTTACATTTTCACATAACATGTTGTACGACACGGCAATACTTGCACACGGGCGCCAGTAAATGAAATGTCACAGTACATATGGGCTATAATAAGCAAAACAGGTTTATCAGTGGCTATATAAACAGTGAATCAGTTGATCGATATTGTCCACGCGAAAGCAGTCGATCGATATAGTCCACTCGAGAAACATAAACTTTCATGTTCGCGTCTGTGAGTTTCCAATATCGTAAAAGTGCACTTTTACCGTAATGATTTTAATGTTTTTAATTTTTTAACGATCTCATATGAGTGATTAAGATTCTGAAGATGGCAATTCGTTGCCGAAACGCGTCAAAATAAGACGAGAAAAACGAAGTCGCACGACGGATATATGGTAAATATCTATTATATTAATATAAGCGACTTGGAGACAACTAACCTAAAATGTATTATGTAGATTGAAATTCAAACAGGATTATTTCCTGGAATATTATTGTTCCAAATACAGTCGCTTTTAGTGTTGTTCTCGTCATTGATGTTCTGATCGACTAATTAGATGTAGTAAACAAAATCGAACAGAGATTTTCCTCCGTTTGATATGTATCGGATTCCCGCAGGCCTGTGTTTCATTTTATCGTGTCTGAACAACGCTGTTCCATTTCTTTTCTGCTCGACTGTATAATGTTACGATGGTCTCCTTTATCGTCGTATGGTACAGAGTGGAAAACAAAACACAAGACGCCAATGAAATCACTAATAACCAGTTTTAATTATCACAATTAACAGTTTGTAATCAACAAGTTATTCGACAAGATTATACTCGTACAATAATTAAAGTTAATCTGTCCGCACAAATAATAATGTCAACTATAAAGCATTCCGCACTATATCACTTTTCACTAATACACCACTTGACGCACTGTATAAATCGCCCGACATAAAACTGAAAACTAAACGGCAGGTGTGGGATATTTAATAGTATGCAGGGTTCCATAATATGCGCCCTTAACAAGCAACAGAAAATTCTAGAGGATACATAAGCGTGGCCTTGGCAGGAACACGCACCGTTGGTCTAGTTGAGAAGCTTGTCGAACAACACTATCGAATCTACGAGCATGTTCCGTTTACGTAACACTGCCTCGCATGTTAAGTGTCACGCACGCACACAAACATCATAGCTGGACTCTGCTGGGAGAGTCGAGAAGCATGTAGAACGTTGTGTAATGGTGTAATAATACACAGTCTGTAATGGATTTCCAAATTTTAAGTTCCTTTTTTTATAAGCTGTTTTAATTTCCTTCCGAGCCACCATTCAATTTAAAACTTTTCTTGCCATTACTATTTTTACCCTTTTTTTTGGTAAGTCAGCAGTCATGCGTTATTACGCTTGTTCATATTCTCCAGTCGTTTAATCACGGAAATAATTAAAGTATATGTGCCTGTCCGGATGTAGTATTTTCATTGTTTGATGGCTTTTCGCGTCGTCCTCGGTTACACTGCCTCAGCTAAATGGTTAACGGTCGGAAGCCTGTGATGTAATAGTGTGATCTTATAAGTGTGGCACCGCTCTGTGATGTCGCGTTAGTAAAATGGCATTATCGTGTTGAGTGCGTGTGGTCGCGGTGTTGCCACAATTGCCGCACCACATCACCTTTAATGAAGTCTGTCCGCCCTGCCATCGTCATTCTGCTGTCGGTTTAGGCTTTGCTTTCGTCATGTGCAGAAACGTGTCAGCAGCGAAACTACTTTGTTGTGTGTGTGTGTGCGCGCGCGCGCGCGCGCTTAGACCGATAACAGTTGCTTTAATTCCCGACCTTGCCTCTGTCATTTAACATCGTTATCAAGCCGCTGATTCTGGATCCATCCAGTGTAATTGTCGAGTGAACTGATTCAACGTGTAAAACTGGTTGCTTGTATGCATTTGGAGTAAGAGAGATTTTGCTATACAGAATTAAGATTCAAATAAGAGTGAACGGATAATTAAATAAGACATTGACATGGAAGTGTTTATACGTGTACTGTTATAAGAAATCTATATTTACCATGTATATAAAATAGAATCATATCACACTTCGTATTATTTACAATATACACAAACAGTATGTAACAAATAATTGTTTTCAATGTAACAGTAGAATTTACGCAATATTTCGTTGGAAAGAAGAATGTAATATGCACAGTGTAATAATAAAGTACTTTGCAAAGAAGTAATAAAGATTATTGTTTTAATTAAGTTGACTGTGTAATCACCAAATCTTATTTGGTGCTGCTCTCTGGTGGCGGACCTGAAGTTAACATTAATGTAACCTGAAACACTATGATGAAAGAAACGATCGTTGTTCTGCGCTCTGTTGGCGGCCCTGAAGTAAACGGCAAACTTTTTGTCAACAAATGTGTTCTAACTCCAAACTGACAAAGAATAAAGTTATTTTTAATATTTACGTTATTCTTGTAATAATATTTAAACATTTAGAATACCTCAGATTGTTTAAAATATTACGCTTTGCTTCAGACACACGTATTTGTGGCAGTGGGGATATTTTAAGTAGCTATGTGGGGAATGGAGGTTTCATTCACCTGGCAACACTACTTTTTCGTTTCATCCATTTCGTTACACGTTCAATCAGTTTACTGCCCTAGGAGCGCGAGGTGTACGGTACTGAGCCGAGCAACATAGTGGCGTGTATGAAGTTCTCATTTTAAAAAATGGTCACAATTTTGGTTACGAAACATAACGTGCACTTCTTTCCAGTCAAAGCTGAGGCCTCTAAATCTGTGTAGACTTCAGTTACTGTACTTCTACAACCTCCTAGGCCTCCACTCTGCTTCTTTAGTCATTCCCTAGGAACATACACGAACGCTGCTGTTGAAATTCTAAGGTGTTTGTGTTCTATCAAAACGTGTCGCCATTTCGTAAGGTTATAATGCGTGTCAGCTAATTCAAGTAATTTTAATTCTTGTCTGAAGGCTGCCTGATCTTAGCCTCTCCTAACTGTTAGCGAAAACATAATTTTTCTTCTGCAGTTTGTGACTTTCGTCTTCTTTGTCCCAGACGGTTCATCGAATAGTACCACACGTGTTTTTAAAATCTTCTTCCGGTATGAAATAAATATAGTGTAATGCTGTGTAATAAACCTGTTTGTATATTAAAACAGACTTACTAGTATATTAGCGTGCACAGCTGGAAAAATAATAAAACAGCCTAAAAATTAAGACATTTTAACAAAATTCGTCAACTTTTTCGACCCTCTGGGGGTTCCGGTCCCTTTTGTCCCCCCTCAGTAAATACGCCGCTGACCACAGACTTCCTGGCGATATCATATTCGTCTTTTTAACTAGTGTAATAATGTTCTAAATAAGAAAAAATAAAGTGTAACCCATTCTAAGTTAGAGCTTGCAAATAACAGACTAACTTGAAAGAAAAATTAAGATGTCACTAATTTTTTTAGTCACAATGTGTAATCGGAAATAAACACAAACGCTTGAAGAAGGTTTACATGGTTTATTCAATACACACGTGATCATAACAAAGTGACGATCTTTGGAAATGATTTGTGTCACAAGCAGATCAAAATGACAAGAACATACGTTACCATAATAATATAATCTGGAAACATCAGTATAGAAATAAGTATCAGTATACAAATTAATATAGCTCCTTTGGCCAGAAGGATAATACGTCGGCATCAAAGCAACTGTTATCAGAGTCGTAATTAATTGTCTTGGTAACGGTGCAGTTTAATTGGTGCACAGAGATAGTATTACATTATAGCAGCCTCGGTGAAACTATTTACCGTCGGCTTCACAACAGCTCGCATCAGTCATAATTGATCAAATTATCTGTCGTAGCTCCACTAAGCCGACGGGTCGGCTTAGTTGAAAGTGATAAGTTCAAATTGCTGAATCCTGGCAAAGCGGATGCCACTATAGTAACGAGGCAATCCATACTTTTCTATAGGGTAACAGTTTCTATATTATTTCCGTTCTTAGTTCAATCCTGATGTAAATAAACAGGCGTGGCACATATGAAACTCTATTTGCTGCTTGAATTAGAGGCGTGTCACTCTAACAGAAGCAGTACAGATAGGGTAGGCCTACGTATTATAATATTGATACCATATGAACACATGTAAACTTTAATAATTTATCCTGACCAAAGTAAAATTTGTGTACCTATGTTATCAGTTGCTGTCCTTTCATATCTGTCTCGAAACTTGTGTGATCACTTTAGTCAGCGTTATTATTGATAAGACTGTCCAAAACGACGTCGGTAATGTTGGCCAACTCACAGAGCGTATCTTCTTCTTTGATTATGCTCTACACAATGACGCCACTTGTCCACTGTTGTTTTACGGGCTCCCTGTCAGTTGTTTTATATCAGGCAACTTAAATGTGTTGTGTTGTGACTGGCAACATGCCCTTTCAACTGGACTCATATTAATTCAGTAGGATTAAGAATACAGTGAGAATGACGAAGTCTTAAAATGACGTTCCCATAAGTGGTAAGAAAACATACACATGACTATACAGCATTCTGCATTTGCGCATAATACATTACTGTGTGAACATTGTCAACGCTCCTGACCAATAGCGTTCCAGATGTACTACGCCTGTTTGTTTACATCAGGATTGAATTAAGAACTGAAATAGTATAGACTGTTAACGTCCCGTTTCCAGTACACGAAGTTCAGTCCCGCAGAGCTCACTGTAGACAGCTCCGTTCGCCATAACTCAACGCTTACACAAATGGATCTGCAATAGCTAAGACGAGAGAAGTGCAGAATGCGACGGAAAACAGTTGCACTGAAAGAAAACATATATATGTGTACATTTAACAAGCTGCTTAAGAGACTGTACAGTTCGGTTCCGCGTGATCGAGCGTATTCACTGAGCAAGCGAAAACCGGAGCAAAAAATTAGGAGACCGTTACGTTACAGAATGAGGTCCGAGGCGTACGTGCTGCGAACGGGAACGAACGAATAATACCAGTAGGAGTAGCGTACAACAGACGCTGACTCAAACAAAGAAACTAATATTTCATTGCCCCCCCCCCACACACACATATATATATATATATATATATATATATATATATATATTACAGAGATTTATTTCAATTACTGTGATTATTGTATGCGCTGTTTGCGACCGAGACAGTATTTATTTGATAGCGGTTGTGTAAGTCGCGATAGGGTGGCGATGGTGTCTGCGTTTTGGGAGAAAGAAAGCCAATAAATGCGGATGATGAATTTATTGTTTAGTTAGAATAGAATGAAACTGGAGAGCCAGTGAAATACTGGCGTGTAACAGTTACTGTGTATAACAGTAAACTGAATACGTGTCACAAACTTTTGTTGTTATTTAATAGTCTATCCTATTATTATTCTTTTGTATTATATGTTACAAATCTAATTTTTCCTGACCTTACTCATTAACTTTTTAAATAATAAGCAAGTATAAAAGTAGTTCGTATGCATTGCGCACAGAGTAGAAATGGTTGGTGAAGGGTTGAAAGAAATGGGGGTGCGTCATAAAACGTACCTAGTTGACCCTTTGCTTTGTCATATTGAAACTACATTTAAATTAACAAAAAACTGATGACATAGATGTTGTTTTGTGTTTCTTGATTTTTATTGGTACTTGTATTACGATACATTAAAAATATGTCCTTTGAATTAAGGCATTGTTTGGATCTTATCACTGGGAATAGTGTTCCGGAATCTAACGGTTATCGAGGACCCTGGTGAAAGCAACATTTCGGATGCTAACATCTACAGCCGTCTTCAGGGTAATTGAAGGCCTAAATTGCGTTAAAAACTTAACAGTCCACTATGTTTAATTATACGACAGTGTACGATCGTCGCCCTATGGCAGAGGGTCTTAGAAATATTATTGGGCCTACATGAAAATCACCTTTTCATGTCTGTAACTACTAACAAGTCCTTAAAAGAGAAACACTAAAACAACCAATTTTCAATATTTCACAAAATAAAGTCAGTAATATCTACTACATCAGACAAGAGTTGTTTCCAAAAAGAAAGTAAAATAACCCAGGAGCCTATTAGTTAGGAGGCAGAATCCAGAAACCGTTACTTTCATTCTACATCTCAATGATGAAAGACATGTTTGAATTGGTATCCAAGTCACGTATTGACAAAATCTGTAAAATATTTACCTTAGTTCTTCCGTCGTGTGACTTCGTGTTGCGTTTTGATTTAATTTACGCGTTTCGAGACACATGTCTCGTCATCAGAAATAAATAAAATAAAATTCACTCTTAGGGAGGTCGTTACATATTAAAATACAAATATTTGAAAACGATTACGTACATATCCGCTTTACTTGAGTGCGCACTCGAGTCGGACCGATCGGACACTGACTATCAATCGCTACTGTATAGACAGGTTTATTGCGGTATCGTATAGCGGGTTTGATTTAAAATTTAAATGGTCGTTTAGCACGAAGTCACGACTGTGTACGTCATTGTACGCCCTATATATCTCAAATTCTTCCAAGGCGTTCATGTAAGTGCCTTTATTACAAAAATGCATGGGTTTCAAGTTGGAAACAAAGCTTGTATATTTATGATTTTCGTTTATCAAATGACGTGCATAGTTGGATTTTATGCTTGATGGTGATGTCTGACCCTTCAGATTGTGCTTTGGCGTGTGTTCAATAAAACGTTTTTGGAAACCCCTTCCCGTCTGGCCGACATAAAATTCATAAAGGCAACGTACCAATTAGACCACTTGTTAATTTTACTACAGCGCCAGGTTTTCGTGCAGCCAAAATACTTGTCAAAGTCATTAGGGACAGTATAGATATAAAAAACAACCACACTATTGCAAATCTCACTGACTTTATAAATAAGGTTAAGAATGTTACGGTAAGTTACCCCCCAATTATAAATTGGCCTCCTTTGACATTATCAACTTGTATACTAACATACCAGTTACGGAAACGCTGCAGATTCTAAGGAATAACTTGTTTGAAAGTAACAAATTAAACGCCCAAATGATAGAAGAACTATTGGGCCTACTTGAAGTCATTTTAGGACAAAATTATTTTACTTTCAATGACCAATTTTACAGTCAACGTGATGGTTTAGCAATGGGCTCGCCGCTTTCTGGTTTGCTTGCTGACATTTATTTGAATTTCTATGAAAACATATTTATGTTTTCTAACAACATTCACAAAAATAACATATTTTATGCACATTATGTTGATGACATTGGAAATTTTAAAAACTTTATGAATAATATAAATAGGAACATTCAGTTCACTCTTGAGACTGAAACAAATATTAAATTAAACTTTTTGGACTTAACAGTTACTAAACACATTGATAAACTGAAATTCAATATCTATAGGAAACCAACCACCACCGATGTAACCATACCTGTCGACTCACATCACCCCTTTTCGCAAAAAATGGCAGCCTTTAATTACTTTATACACCGACTTTTAACAGTACCTCTTGACGACGAGGATTTTAATGATGAACTAAACACAGTAAAATACATAGCTCAAGCCAATGGCTACAATAGTTCCTTGATTGACAACCTCCTCAGAAAACAAAAGCACAAGTTATCTAAACCCCGTATAGAAAAAGACACAAAAACCATTTTTATTTCAACGACATACGCCAACATAATGGCAAAAATTTTAACTAGTGTGTTAAATAATAACAATACAACCGTAATATTTAAAACCAACAATAATCTTATGAATATACTCCGTAATAAAATAACTATCCCTGTATAAAAGAAAACGGGGATGTATAAAATATCGTGCGACGATTGTGAATGCTTTTATATCGGGTAGACGGAAAGGGGTTTCCAAAAACGTTTTATTGAACACACGCCAAAGCACAATCTGAAGGGTCAGACATCACCATCAAGCATAAAATCCAACTATACACGTCATTTGATAAACGAAAATCGTAAATATACAAACTTTGTTTCCAACTTGAAACCCATGCATTTTTGTAATAAAGGCACTTACATGAACGCCTTGGAAGAATTTGAGATATATAGGGCGTACAATGACGTACACAGTCGTGACTTCGTGCTAAACGACCATTTAAATTTTAAATCAAACCCGCTATACGATACCGCAATAAACCTGTCTACACAGTAACGATTGATAGTCAGTGTCCGATCGGTCCGACTCGAGTGCGCACTCAAGTAAAGCGGATATGTGTGTAATCGTTTTCAAATATTTGTATTTTAATATGTAACGACCTCCCTAAGAGTGAATTTTATTTTATTTATTTCTGATGACGAGACATATGTCTCGAAACGCGTAAATTAAATCAAAACGCAACACGAAGTCACACGACGGAAGAAATAAGGTAAATATTTTACAGATTTTTTCAATGACGGGTGAGACCCCGAAGTACTGTTCCATGCAATTAAAAATTTAGAATGTTCAGAAATGTTACGGGATCATTTCCTTCAAATTAGTGCCAGAGTTCCGGTTTTTAAAAATAATTTTCTCTGTAGATATCGTGTAAGCGAGATCGAAGTTATTATTTTTCTGAAATCGCAAACATTCTATACTACATGTTATTAAAAAAAATCCATTCCCGGGCTGTTTGGCCGTGGTCCAGTGTTTCCATTTAAAACAGACGTTTCGACAGTACCACCGAGCTGCACTAACGTAGGGTGGTAGAGAGTGTCAACGTTAGAGAAGCTCAATTTGCGCCGGGAGGAGAAAGGTGGGGTTACACGACAATATTGGTAGGTATACCCGCTCCCCCCACTACTCCACTCTCTTCACTGCACATACGCTTCTCTATCGTTGACAACCTCTACACTTTGGAGAAACAATGGACCACGGCCAAACAGCCCGGGAATGGATTTTAGTAACACTGACTCCGGATGTGTAAACCTTCGAAGTATTCTATACTACAATTCCATGTTACTGTTCTCCCTACCCTATTTGTTGATCCTTTGTTTTCGTTTAATCTAATCTTTATTTTTGTCTCTTCCTACGTTTCTCAATCTCATTTATATTATTTCATAATAAACAAAAAGAAAGAAATCGTATTTTCTGTAGTGCTTTCGCGAAATGTGTGAACATCCGCTTGTACTTAGATTTAACCTTAATTTTTTTGAATACTTGTACAAAAGGTGTAAAGAAACGGATCACGTCATCTTTTTTCCGCACATTTTATAATCAGAAAAGCAAGTATTAAAAATCCATACAAAATTCGTACATTCTTGTACGTTTTTAACAACAGTTCGCTGTAAACATGGACACAGAGAATTACAACGATGCAAAATTTAAGTTTTTTCGAATTACCCGTACCGAGAAAAGTTGTTTTTCAACTTTTTTTTAAATGAAGCGTAAAACTTATAATAAAGTGCTTGCGTAAAACACTCAGGGCAATCGCTGTAATAATTTTATAATTATCGAAAAACGCGTTTTCATGTGCAGTTATGGAAAACAATACAATTTTATTTAAAAAAATTTAAATAACAGTTTTACTGAAAATAATTTTCCTGGCTTGACTGCGCTTTAATTGTGAATGTATTTCCTCAAAGCTGTCGCACGAGCAGTGGCGGCGATAAGGCCCCCGCAGACCCCGCGCCGCGGGGGGCCCCGACCCTCTGGGGGGCCCCGCCCTTCTGGCCCCTAGAAAAAAATATGAAACGAGCTATAATAGGAAAAAAAGTTTTAATGGGGTCCGACTACCGGCAAATTTGTATTTAAAATACGAAATATACGTTTTATTTAAGTGTATAGACATGCAAAAAAACTACGTTTTCCGAAATGACATTACTGTTTGTAGTTTGAAGCGAAGACCACCATTTGTAGTCTTGTGGTGCCCGTACGTCCGGTGCGATGAGTCACTCGGCATTGAGGAGACGTAAACAAACACAACACAATGTAGTTCAGTACTCAGTAGTGCGCGCATCTCCTGCGCGATAGTACTGTATTGCATTCATTTCGTAATTTAGTCCCGTTTAAGTTTAATGACTTAACATTTGATTTTAGTTTTTGTATTTTGTGTAGAGTTAGAGTGTTAGAGACAGAGTTTATAAATTGGAAAGTAAGCGTGAATATTTAAGTGGTGCTAAGAAAAGGAAACTGCAGAAACAACGAGAAGAATCTAAAAGTAAACTTTCAAAACTCGACCAGTTTTTAAAAAAATCATCAAAATGTGAAGTTGAACAACCCAAACCCGGGCCAAGTGCAAGTAATGAAAAAGAAACAAAAATCGGACTTGAAGTTGATTGTGACAGTGACAATAAACCTGATTAAAACATTAGTCCGTCGGATACAAGTGATAGGCCTACAACTACGGAAATAAATAAGCAACTGCAACATGAACAAGAAGAACAACTGCTAGGCATTGAATGTGTTCGCCAGTCCGAAGACATACCTGGACCAGAAAATAAGTTTGAACCAACTGAAGTTATAAGTAATCACGCAAATAAAACTAGTTTAGCAGGCCCTTCCGATCCAAACTGCCAAAGTTTTGAGACAGATATTGCATTCTATAAAAATCAAGCTATAATGACAGACGAGGTGAAAAAGTTAATAACGTTAAGTGACCCTTGCCAACCAAAGGGTCCTTTCCCGAAGGATTCCGTTTCTAAGCGGTCTTTCAGTACAGCATATTATTCTTTCAAAACTGCAGCAGGCCAAATTGTTCACAGGTTTTTGCTTTGTTACTGTCGTAATCTAGATGGAGTCTATTGTTTACCATGTTGGCTTTCCAGCCAAAGTGCTGATGCCCAAAGCTGGCGTGAAGGCGATATTAGAGATTGGAAAGGTCTCAGTAAAAAAATTAAAGTTCATGAAAGTAGCAATGCTCATTTACAATCTTGTCTCACGTATGCCACTTGGAAAAGAGTAAAACGGTAGCTGATCAAATTTCCGATGAGCGGAAAATATGGAAAGATATTTTCATACGGATTGTGGATGTCATTCGAACCATGGCACTGTGTTCATTGCCGTTTCGTAGCCATAGAGAATCATTACATGAAATAAATCCTGAAAGTGGAAATTTTTTGAACATACTATCTTTAGTTTCTCGCTACGATTCTCTCCTTAGTGCACACTTAGAAAATGAAAAAACCAGATCAAAATACCTCCACCATGACATTCAAAATGAAATCATTAACTTGCTAGGAAAATCAGTATTGACTGCCTTACTAAAACAGATTCACTCGTCTCCTTTTTTTTCTATAACTGTTGATAGCACACAAGACATTTCTAAGATTGACCAAATGAGTGTTGTAATCAGATACATTAACATAGTAGAAGAATCTCCTGGCAATTATAAAACTGTGATTAGTGAGTCCTTTTTGGGATTTCAAGAAATAAAGGATCCCAACAGTGAGGGGTTTCAAAGTAAGATTTTAGACTTTTTGAAAACAAATGAAATTGACATTAGTAAGTGTAGAGGTCAAGGTTATGACGGTGCAGCAACAATGAGCGGGAAATACTCTGGGTTACAGAAAAGAATTATGGATATAGTCCCAAACGCGGATTACGTACACTGTGCACATAACTTGTTGAACTTGGTGATCAATGATTCAGTATCAAATATTTCTGAAATAAGACAATTTTATGACATAGTTCAGAAAACTTATGTTTTTCAGTGAAAGCTTACATAGATGGCAAGAACTTAACACTGCCGTTAAAGAAAACAGCTCTGCCAAAAATCTAACTTTAAAAAAGCTATGTACAACAAGGTGGTCTTCTAGACACGACTGTCTGTTAGCTTTAAGAAATGATTTCAAAAATGTGATTAAGTGTTTGACAGAAATTATTCTGTACAGCTCAAAAAACCCCGAGGCAGAAAAAGCATTAGCAATTAGAAACCACCTAGAAAACTTTGAATTTATTCTTGTGCTCTGCCTTGAAACTAAGATTTTAGAGAATGTAAATATAACTTCAAAAGCACTACAGAGGCCAACTGTTGACCTAGGCAGAGCGTGGCAGTTTCTAAGCCGCGCTTGTGATGAGTTAAAAGTTTTAAGAAAGCACTTTGCCGGCTTTCTTGCTGGTGCTAAACAGTTGGCCCAGTCATGGGACATAACTTGTAACATGAAAAATAAGCGTAAGCGAGTTGTAAAACGCTTCTTTGTTGAATTATCAGTTGACCATAGAATTGACGACCCAGATAAATCATTTGAAGTAAAAGTTTTCAATGCAACACTAGATATTGTAATAGCTCAGCTACAAATGAGATTCGAAGGATTGCGTTGCATTGATGATAGGTTTTCATTCTGACGCCTCAGAATTTAGTAAACTTCTCACAAGACACAATAGTGGAGAAAAGTAAGGCTCTGGTAAATGTGTATCCTGGTGACCTTTCCACATCACTACCTGACCAAGTAATATCCTTCAAAGCTCTGATGGCCAAAGAAATTGTACACAAGAAAAGCATTCGAGAAATGATGAATTTACTGGTTGAAGGAAACAGCTGCCTTATGAGCTGCCTCCCAGACTTAACTACAGCTTTGCAGCTTTATTTAACCATACCTGTCACAACAGCTACAGCGGAAAGAAGCTTTTCAAAACTTAAATTAATTAAGTCATACTTAAGAAGTACCATGGCCCAAACTCGGTTGAGTGACTTGGCACTGTTAAGCATTGAGCATGAAGAGACACAGAAAACTAATATCAACGAAGTGGTTGAAAAGTTCTAAGCTATTAAAAAAAGAAGACTAGGCTTAGGAAAACAGTGAACTTTGGTTGATCCTCATCTGTAAATATTGTACATTACTTGAGTTCGAGTGTTATTGAATTGGATTAGACTTAAGGAGAAATTGTATAGAGTATATTCAAGAATTTTACAAATTCAGTTACAAACTAATTTAAATGTTTGAAAAAAGCTAGAATGTTACTTTGATATTCGTTTTTAAATGATAAATTTTTAACACTCTGTGTGCGCTACTGTTTCATAGTCTGAATTTAGATCTTTGACGTAAAAATAAATCATTCTTTTTATTTTGGTTTTTTATAGTTTGTATAGAACTTTGTCTATTTAGCAACAATGAATTTTAAGAGTTTGTACACGTGTAAAACGTCCTTTGCTAATTGCAAACGCTTTGTGATAGACGAGAAAGTATTCACAAACCATTGTTGTGAAACACACGTAAATAGAAACTCATTTGAGTGTTTTCCCCTATTACGTATACAAAATTTAACCGTTTTTATAGGGCCCCCAAATTAGTTTCGCGGGGGGGCCCCCGTTTCGTTAGCGCCGCCACTGCGCACGAGGTTAATTGTTTAGGTTACAGCAGTGACACAGTCAGTTTTTTCAGTCAATGTTAATACACGGAAAACGCTTGTAAAAATGTATGAGAATTGTTTCGAAGCTCACAGGAGTTTCAAATAAAAGTAAGAAACGGTTTGTTGAATCTACCGTTGACTTCGCTTTCTCCGTAGCGCCCATGTTAGCTAATTGTGTGACATGGAGAATGATAGCATATACTGATACACTGGCCGTTGAAAAAAAGTATTTAGGGCCCATTTGAGTTTCTTATTTTCATTCCCGGATCTAGTCGTAGTAACTAAGTTATTCCCAGGGAATAAAAATAAATAATAGAACATACATGAATACAATGCTGTTTGTGGATGATCAAATATTAATCCAAAACAATGAATGCGAGCTCCAGACATGCATGTTACAATTACAGCAAGTGTATTCCAATTACATGAAGATATCTATGGCAAAGACAAAAACCATGGCATTTATGGGTAAATACCCCTTGCGAGCTAAGATTGTATTGAATAATAAGAGTATAGAGCAGGTGTCACATTTCGCTACCTTGGCTGTGATATCACTTATGATATGAATTGTGATGTTTATCACAAGTTGACTAAGTTTCAGTCAACATGTGGCACCATTCGTGGGTGTTATTGAGGAAAACAAGAAAAGAGACTCGACTAAAATTTTATAATGTAATGGCTGTGCCAGTGTTATTGTATGGTTCAGAAACTTAGGTTCGGGAGAAAAAACATCCAAGTAGGATACAGGCATCGGAAATGAGATTGATGCGACCTGCAGGCTCTGCAGTGAAGACATTCGTAAACAGGTAAACATTTTTAATTTCCGAGATCGTATTGCAGAAAACAAAGAGAGATGTATTGCTCATCTGAATACGATGCCTGATGGCAGGTTGCCTAAGGAAGTTTGGCAGTACAAGCCTATCGGACAACGAAGTATAGGAAGACCCTGGGAAGGGTTGGTGAATTGGATATATTTCTTTGGGACCGGAACAGGTGATTCGCCTAGTCCCTGATAGAAGAAGAAGGAATCCTAATGTACACATCCTAGAAGAGTTTCTAGGCATCCAGCAATAGTAAACGGGCCGATCAATTCCAGTATAAGTTACGGCAAAATTTAGCAGCTTTCGTCTGTTTAATATTGTTATTTAGACATTTATTATATCGTATCTTTATTTTGTCACTCGTGTAAAAAACAAAACGTATCCGGTTTTACGCCTTTCTTAGTGAAACCTGAGCTTTTTCAGATATACTGCGAAATGAGAACGCATTATCCGGTCATTATAAAACTTTATCCATCGAGGACGGTCAGTCGACCGCATGGACTTATCATACCGCAGCGCACAACATTTCGCTATCAAGTATGCTCTGTATGACGGTGGTTGGCGTGTGGACCCTTGGCCTACCTGCTGACTCTCCCCCATTGTAATACTTCAGCCCGGGCTCGACAGCAGCTAATTGCCGCGTGAGTCACCTCACTGTGCGTCCAGTATGAAACAATTTTTTTTTTTTTTTTGCCTCGCCCAATACTGGTAAAATTTTGTTATATTTGAAATCAGATAAATAATACGATGAAAATGACACCAAACACGACTAAGGAATATTAAATATTATGCGTTGTAAAGTAACAATGACTGAATAATTACAATGACTTTATTTGTATTATTTATTAATATTTTTAATAATTTCAGCAGAATTATTCTGTATATTCAGAGGTTTCTGTATAAATTGTGAAGATATTTTTATACAAAAATTGACATAAAAACCTCTGAAGATACAGAAATTTTTGTAAAGTGTGCGTCAGGTGAAAACACAATAATATATTATATAAAATTTTACTTTCAGAAGTATATATTATTTGAAGAAATATTCATAATACAGAAAACCTGCACGCAATATTGAACAGTTACGTACAAAATAAAGATAAATAAATATATAAAAATTAATTTATGGTTTAAGGCGTTTTATATTAATGTGTTTATTAAATATTTGTTACAATTAAAGTACTGTATTGATATACCCCCTCCCGATATTTTAATTGATGAAGTCATCAGTTCGCACCAGGATGTGCTTGTGTCACAACGGGTCGCTTATATTGTAATTACTGTTTCTCTTAGTGAAAGTTTCATTAATATTAAGGAAATTTTATTATTCTATGACGTAGTTATTATTTTCGTTGTATATAAGGAATATCGATATTCATAGATATATTTTCTAATAAAGTCTGTGTACATTAGTTAATTGTTTTCGTGCTGTTTCTCTGTTACAGGTGAGGTTATAAGCGGTACTCGCTACAACGCCATAATACAATATCGACTGTTGTGTATGACACGTTTGCAAATGGCAAGTAGAGATAATTTATTATGAATAAATTCTTTGATATCTGGACTCAGTGCCGGATTTAAGATTTTTGAGGCTGTAGGCCAAGTTTTCTGAGCGGTCCCCTCGGCTGTGACTTTGAAGTAATGTATGTACTGCAGAAGTAATTTGATGTGAGATTAATACTATCAAATTTAAAACCAGTAAGCTACTATAATAAAAACATAAACCCAAATCGCAAACCGTTCAGTCACAACCCAGATAAACAATGATAACAAACAAGGGTGGTACCACGGTCGTGTAAATTCGGGGGCAATATACTGGACGTTCAAAATTCGCACGCGCAGATTAGTTTTCAAGGCTGCTAACGTGTTAAAAATAAGCGCGCAGTATTTAAATAAGAACTGTCTTCTATTTGTATTATTAACAAAAATTTATCATTTAATTTCAAAAAATCATACTTAAATAAATCAAAGTGCGTCCTACTTTTATAAAAATACTTCTGTTAAAAAAATATATCTGTAGCTTGCGGCCACGGCCTAGTGGTAAATCCGGCACTGTCTGGACTCAGTGGCTAGATAAGTGGAAGACGGTTAACTGTACGGAATTAATTATTTAGTCTGTTACTTTTTTTGATTCGTTAATATAAAAACGGGAAGTAAAAAAAAAATTTTAATGGGTGTACGTTGCAAAGTTTAGTTTCATCAGTTTACGTGTTTGCCAAAAAACGAACGGACAGATCGGTTCCAGTGTTGAGTTAGCTGAAAATCTAGCTACAACTTTTACGCATTGCCAATGTTATTTAAAAAAAAAATACTATGAGTTTTTCATCACTTTTATAATCGATCGTTTTTCTTCGCAAGACTTCATCTTAAAAATTGTGTCATAATGTTGCCTGATTGTAATAAATTTTAACCATATATGTATCGTGAGTATTCTACCCACGTACCTCGAGTCATAACTTTTCGTGTGAATTAATTAATTGCGGTCACACTTCGTTGTCTGTTCCGATCACATAACCATAAAGTTGCAGTGTTTTATTTACTTGAGATTTTGTAATGATCAAATTACTTCTACTGCCCTCTCCATATGTTTACTCTTGCACCTGTATCTTCCCATACAGCCATACTTTGCCTTTCGTAATAAATGAGTCTTTATATTCCCGCACTTTCCACAGTCTTAACTCTTGGAATAACATGACGGTCCGTCGGAAGCCCCAACCCGGTTGTACAACTTTATAATAACGCCCCCTATGCGGATATTAATCTCCGTGACGTATAACATTTGTATCCGTAAATTATGTGCACTTGAAATAATTTTCAGCAAAATTAACGGTCCGTTGTATTGTATCCATTGAATTTCTCAGTGACTGCATAGTAGTAATGGCATTAACGATGCGCCAGTAAAAGTGGAATAATTCGATCCAGCTAGCAATCCCATGTATTTGCGAAGATACGCTGAAGATTATGGTGTTTTGTCAAAAGTAAAGTAAGACGAAAAAATCAATTTGACCGAAGATGTTTTTTCGTATAGCGATTAACGATACAGAAAAAAAATCTTGTTGCCAGAACGTTCTACGACTGTACTATAGCAAGTATTTGGTACAGATGTTATAACAGTAAACAAATGGTAATTAACAGAACCCGTGTTGGTTGCACAATGGCCACGGTAGTATTAAGGTTGGCTGTTCCGAAGAGTCAGTTATACCATTTGATGTAAGGTAGTATTTGGTACTTGAGATGGTGCATTCCGATTCCAGCTGATAGGAGCAGTCTCCTAACGCCTGTTGTACCACTTGCAATCCTAGTTTGATTTCACCATCACTGTCTCCTTGGTCGACACGGTTGCCAAGTAAGTGCAACGCTGACGTGTGTTTTACCAGCGTTTGTTTTACGTTTCATGATCATTTCCTGAGTCTCCCGTTTATGATGGTATATGTGTTGTTTTTTCCAATTTTAGATATTATTTATGGTATTCTCGAAGTTATATCAACATCATTTTCATCTTTGCCAGACATGTGACCGTCTGCAAAAATGTGTGTGAACGATCAACTAAGATTTTTGTGCTCGTCTTATAGCGTTTCTGTCGACACAAAGTGTCGTCACCCGTGACCAATACGATACTTTGAAACCGTATTCCAAGTTTTACAAAACTCGGTTTCTTGTTTAGCCCAATTAATTAATTTATTTAGCTTCATTAAGTTGAGAAGAAAATTAAAAATTCCATTAGACTTTGAAAGTTTTTCTCAGGTGTTATCGCGTAGATCGGGCGAGGAAGTGTCTCAAACCGTGATCACCTTTTGACACGTTGCACTGCACGTGGTACAGGCAAGAACGCGATTACAGTTCTTTTTTTTTCTGTATGTATACCTCCATTTAGTTATTCCAAACGATTTCGTAATAAGTTTCTTCTGCCTACACTGAAGTTTGTCTTCGTCAAAGCTAGGTGAAGAAGGATTTTAAAGTAGGTGTAGAATGTTTTAACTGAGAACAGTTAAGTTCCCTTTTAGTTTTTTCCTTTTTTTTGTATGCCGTGTATATTTTTTAAATGTGTCTTTGTTATCACTTGGACTGATTGACTGTTTCGTAGGCCTACATAGTTTTTTATTGTGACAAAGGGGAAATTATGATTGTTGTATCCAGTATCTTATTAGCTCTATGACTTGCCGGAACCAAAATTGTATCGTTCAAGCGGTGTGCCGTTCAAACTATATCGTTGTAAACGGTTCTTCTTTTTCTTCTTCTTTTGCCAGGTTATAAAACCCGTCACGGCACCCATCACATCCTCGGACTACCCATGTCTCTTCTACCAGTGGCTTTGTCTTTCAACTCCGCGTGCGGCAATCTATCCTCCGTCATCCTTCAGCAAATGATCACACCATTGCCTTCTACAAATCGAAATGAATGTATTTATATCTTTTACTTCTACGTCTACTCACAATGTGTTTATTCATTCCTGTATGTTGCAATGTATAGTTTATAGTATTTCGAAGGAACTGCATTTTAGCGCTCCGAATCTTGCCGCATTCCTCACTGGCATGTGTCAACGTGTATATTGCAGTTGTATAAAATTCAATTCTTATGCCGTGACTTGTTTTGTTCTTACGATTTGTACGAATCGTTCCACAAATATTCCTAAACTTGCTTATCTTGTCTTATATAACTGATTCAGACTTACAGGTCACGTTTTCTAAAGTATTGTTGTTTAGTAGCATCTTAGTTGTGGGGCAGGTCAGTAACCTGTTCATGTAAAACTGCTAATAGGTACAGTTCCCAAAACAGCCTCGGCACGAACGACTTCCACTGTATTATAATAAGCGCTACTTACGTTTTACCAATAGTACTCAAGGGATGATAAAATTCTTCAAAATCAAATCGAAGAAGTGTCTAGGGAGCGGGTGGTAGGGATACATACTCTGTCGTAGCCGGCGGCAACCCGGCCAGAGGTAAAGTTCTCATTATGATGGTAATAACATTACTGCGTACATATGTATCCGTCGTAAATTGTAACCATTGACACACGGTATGTATGTGCATGCTAATTGAATGGGGTTACACGTATTCAAGTGGTGGAATGGGCAGGGGTGGCAGCGGCGATTAGGAGGTATGGGTTCCGCGGCGCCAGATGCAGCCCTCCTCATCACGGCACACTAGATTCCCCGTCGTGTCGTGCGTTGTTTGCTCACCTCACGGAACAGCGGAGAAGAAGAAGGCGTTTGTTTCTATTTCTGTATTATTTACTCAGACCGATAAAATTTCATAATAAATTTCGTTCGGTGTATGCGCGCGTCCGTTTGTGCTTATGTGTGTTTGTTCAGCGTGACCCCGTTTCCGTTGTACTTTTTACAAGCCAGACAGACTCCGTTGTACGTAATATCGTTATCGCGCCGCGACGGAATACATTGTTGTTGCCCCGTTAAACACGGTTTGTTTGTTTCGGTTTACGGTCCCGGAGGAGTACCGACAATCGTCTTTGTAACCGTAAACTACAACAAGCGAGCGTTCGTCCGTCCCCGCGGTATTGTTTCCGCTTATTCTTTTACTCGGGATTATAATTAAATGCGGTCGTTTGTATACCATTACTGCTTGTTCGTCTGGTACCGCCGTGTTAATCCTTCCGAGTCGTCTCGACAATTCTCTTCGATCTTGCATTGTCTCCTTTATAGTGTCTACCTGTTACGACACGTGCACCACCACGCTGTCTCCTGGCCTACATCGGACGATCTCCTCCTCAGTCGATATCTCTTTAATATCTAATGATCTGACGTTTAACATGCAGATTTCGTAATAACCAGTGGCCGACGTAGCCTACATAGAGCATAGAATTAACTGACGATACAGCCAAACTGGTCTCATTTACTTGCCAGCTACTGGCTTCAAGAAATACACCGCCATCTAAACTGGGTACAGCAGAAATCAGACTGAGTCAGAGTCGACGAGAACAAGTCAGCGCGTGTTACTGTCGCGCTTTGGAGGACCTACAGTCTCTTAAATAACCTACGTGTACCGCGAACTGAAGATATCTCAAGTGAATGCATCTGGACCGTCGGCTCATGTACGTAATCGTACAGCCACTAAAGAACAGCACCTGAGATGAGAACTAAACGTAGATGATCCTGCTTGATGTTTGGACGAAATTAACACATGTCGCTCGAGTCGAAAGTACTAGTGTACAAGAAGTTGTCTTCAAGCCAGATGGACGTGTGCTTATACAGCTGCGGGGAACGGCCACGAGTCGAATCTGGAAGTACTGTGGAGATTTGAAATCCGGGTACTTCGAGTTCTTTGTGGAACGTACCAAATAAAGTCTCACATCGGAATATGTAAGTGAACCCCATTGTGTGCATATAATTTCGCTGATTTATTGCGTATTATTTTATCGGTTATTGGATTAGATTGGTTGTTCATTTACTTCTCTAAATCCGAGAACTTTACATCACGTTCGGATGTATGTGGGCTGTTTCAATATTATTGTGGAGTTTTCTGGCATTCCTACCGACCTCCACCATATTTGGTTTTACTTCATTTAGTTAGCTTTTCTGTGATTGTATGTGGAGTTTCTGCATACTACAGTTTCTACGAAAACATTCGTGTTTCTACTGATAACGACAAGTCAGGCATATCGATGTAGGCTCGTCTGTGTAGACGTGTGTCCGATGTGACCAGTGGTTCTCGATTTTTTGTTAACCGTTTTAGTGCTTAAGCTCACTGTGGAGAGTGGATCGTCTTGCCGGATTCCTTTGTTGATCCCAAAAGTGTAGTCAGACCTTTGCTGTTGTTACTCTGAATCCGGTCGTATTTTAATTATTTTCTTCTCTCAGGCGTTCGCTTACTTGTCGTGTGGTACGAAAGTTTTGTATGCTCAGTCCGGAAGGGCGTAAGCGTCGTAGAAATACACTGGTGTTCTGTTCGTTGTTGTGAAGTAATACATTGTGTTACGTAGAAAGAAGTCGTACCTTTCAAAAGCGGAAGCGAGGTCACAGAGAACAGATGCACGTGTCTAGTACACGGAATATGTAAAACGACGTGAAGTGGTGCCCTGCTTTCCTTCCGCTATTACGGTGTAGTTTTTCTCTTGTGTAACACTGCTGACACACGTCTACGGCATTATTGTTTAATCTAATCTCTAACGTTTCGCGTATAACGCTTTCCTTAACGGTTGCGTTTTCTCTCTGCCTTGATCTTTTTTAACGATATTTCAATTTATTTCGCGCAATTAAAAAAAGGTTGTTCTGACGATGTTTTATTTTTACCTTAAAATTTTATATTTTAATATAGAAAGTTTGAAATTTCAGCAGTAGTAATGATGAATATAACGCCATTATTATTATTATTATTAGTAGTAGTAGTAGTAGTGGTAGTAGTAGTAGTAGTAGTAGTAGTAGCAGTAACAATACTGCGATAGTAAAGAATACTAACAATAGCAGTAGCAGTAGTATATGGTAACAATGGAACCCTATCGAACAGCCGAAAACGTCTTTCCACCCGTCCCTCCTTGAGTCGAGCAGGATAGCCAAGTACGTTCGAGATTGTTCCGGAAAGCACTTGAAATACCCATTGTGCTGGCACGCAGTAAGGATGGAAAGTTATTATAGAACACGTGCGCTGCGTATATAAGGGACAGAGGCTGGCTTTGTCAGTTCGGTTATAAGTGGCGATTTATACCTTAGTGCGGATGGACTGGTAGTGAAAAGTGTTACTGCGTTATAATTAGTGTGGAACTCTATTATGTACTTGACGTTATTATTGGGTGTGTACTAATTTAACTAGAATTTTTATAAGAGGCTACCTTGTTGATTACAAATTGTTATTTGTGAGTCATTAAAGCTGGTAATTGGTGACTTCATTTGTGTCTATATTTGGTTTCCACTGTACCATACGACGATCAGTGAGACCGTCGTAACAATATTATGAATTTATTATTAATATTATATATTACGATATTATATTTGTATTATTTATAATACATACCGCCAAACTAGGGTCAGTCAATAGCCCAGATAGTGCCTCAGACAAAATAGAGTACCATCGAAACTGGCGAATCAAACGCAATTATAACCCAGATATTTTACACAAATTTTGAAAGTGTGCTTTTTCAAAAAAATGAGAATCCAAATTTTTATTTTCGATTTCAAAATAATTTTCCTCTTGTGCCCCGTTGCGTTGTATACCAGGAGAAAGCTTATAACAAAAATACTACAAAATGGGAGCTATTCCACTTTTCTGCCTTAATTAGACGAAGTGTAATCTCAGTTTTAAAATTTGTCCTCCTCATTTTCGCACAATTTTTGAAAACTTTTCATATGTTTAACTTCAAAACCGTTTAACGTATTATCATAAAAATTGATGTTTCTCTCTCTTTTTTTATGGAAACAACCTCTGTACCAAATTTCATCAAAATCCAAGATGGTGAGGTAAAATTGCTCTATTAATTTGACATTGAATGGCCCAATTCAGGATTCTTTAATGGTTTTTTGTTAATAGATTCTTTAATTATATTATTCGTATATAAGCCTATGTATTTATATCACTTAACTGGTATCCGCGCGCGCGCGCGTTTGAAAAAGTACAAACCGTAATGTGTAGGCTTGTGTATGTAAGGGATGGAGGAGGGTGAATGCGCGAGAAAAAAAAATCGTTTTTTAGGAGTCTCCATTACCAAAATGGTTGATAAACACTGGTCTAAACAATGCCTTGCAAACTTTTAATAATAGGCCTACCTTGTTATGTAAAACTGCAAAATGTAAAGGACTGACCTGATTGGTAAAGATGGTAACTATAATCCGTGGCAGGTTAAGTAAGTATACGGTAGTTTGTGCGCACTAGACTCTAGGTAGGCTATTTTGTAGAAATAAAAACGTAAGTCTCGCCAGATATGGAGTTATAAAATATGCGTTGGCACGCGTGCGCGTAAAGATATACAACAGGTTTCTATTAATAAACAAACGTTTGGAATTTCAAACCTTTATCTCCATCAGATATATTACGTTTGCGGTGAAATTCCGTATTAGAAAAAATGTCAAAACAACTTTTCCATTCTGCGCGCCGCACCGGGCTAATAAAAAATTAACTGCCATTGTGTGTTGTGAAAAGTCGTGTCACTGCGATGATGTTGAAATTTTTCACCTCCATGTGAAGTGTTCATTGGAAATAACTGTCGGGAAACCCAACCCTCACGCGTTCAGCCGTACTGATGTTAGCGAAATTAAGAAATACTTCAGTGTTTCGTCGTTTGTCTCTTTACATTGTTAGAAGACACTCGCCTAGAGTGTCTGCATTGGCGATGTTAACGGAAGATGATAGACTAAGGAACGAAAAATTTGTAGTGGCTCGTTAGAAGAAAATTGTCGCGGAAACTAGAAACAAAATACTGCTTTTTCGAAACTGTTTTTTCGATTTGGCGATAAAAGGTGCTAACTGTAGAATTGTGTGTGTGTTAGTTATTGATACAATCCAGCGTTTTCTATCTAAGACCTTGAAACCAGCGTAAAGATCCGTGGTTTAATTGGAGCGAAACTATTCGTAAATGGGTGCTAACTATGGAAATGTGAAGTTAATCATTAATACAATCCAGCGAGTTCTATCCGAAACCATGAGAGCACGGTATTTGTATTCCGTGGTTTAGTTGAATTGAAACTGTTCGTACTGACATTATCGTGCCAGAAGTTATGAAACAAGGAAACCAAAACTTACTAGAATGTCTTACAAAACATCTTAATGAAACACGAGACCCGCTGAAGACTAGAAAACATTTGCTAGAGTTATAAAGAGGTCCAAGCAATGAGTCATCTTCGAGGTTTGATCAAAAAGTTCCTGCAGTTCTTGTTTATTTTAAAAATTATGCTTTCACTCATCGACACTTATACTGCCCCCTTCAAAGTAGTCACAGTTGAATGTAACACGATTAAGCCAGCCGTTGTGCAGTTTTCAAAATATTTCAAGATGCGTTATTTTTGGTACAGCCTTGAGGTCGCTTAGCGATTTTCGTTTTACGTCTTCAACGGTCGCGAAACGTTGTCCTTTAGTGGAAATTATCACTATTGGGAGGTGGAAAGATCGCGGTGGAACATATCTGGTGAATACGCCAGTTGCCGTTGTCATCATTATGACGTTTTCTTTGCCTAGCCTGGCCAGATTCTTAACAAGCGCCCAGGCGCATTATGGGGCTGCAATTTTCATAAAATAATCTTGAGTAAACCTGGGCCGTTTTCTAAGAATAGCTTCATACAAATGGCGTAAAATGTTCGAATAGTAGGCCTACTCTTTATTTACCACTGCGCCTAGCGATGACATTCCGTGGAACACAAAAACATAATCTTCGTCTGACAACCACGACCTTCAACTCATTTACGGCAGTGTTTGAAGCTTGTAAACCGTTTGTTCACGCACAGCAGTCTCCCCAGAAGCCCTCTGAACACGTTTACCAGGACAAGGCATTTTTTCCTCACAGTTTACATAAAATTTAACCCATGTTCGTCAATCTTGCATTGTAGAATGACAAAAAAATCGCCTAATACACTAAGGGCGACTTACTCAATTAGTTGTGAAATCTAAACTATGCATCAAATAGGGCTAAAACGTTAGACGAATATCACTAACAGTTTAGACATATTATAAAAACGGGTTTTTAATCGGACACTTGTAGTGGTGGAAATTGCAAAATTGCGTGAGCTTTTTGATCAAGTCTTATATAATGTATTATATTCAATAGACTAGCTGAAAAAGGGCACGCAGGCCTAATATTCTGATTCCTAATAAAAAGACATTGGAAAGTATTCTTTGGTGGACCTGATTACAACACCCATTCGTACGGGAAGCGTTGCCTTCTAATTTGTATTGTTAAAGTTTACAAACGATACTCCTATGCTGTGAAAAACAGAAGCAGGTGAGTTATACGGGGCGGTCACTTGATAAGGTCCCTTATCTGTACCGGTGACGAAACCACAAGACACCACGTGCGAAACGGTCGGCAAGTGTTAATATTTTTTATTATCCTGCTTCCGTACAACGTAACGTCTTCCTGAATCTTTTGTCAGGAATATCGTGGATTGTTTAACGTATCAACTGTTACTACGGAATTCACAGAAACGATGTATTATTTATGAAAAGAGTTTAGAACATGGCAGACTTTGATATGCACTAGTTAGATTCTCTGCCTTTACGTATTTCAGTTTGTCTAGGTTGAGCCAGTTAACCTTTTCTGTCGGTTTTCCTTTGTCGACCGTTTGTTTTCCGATCCCGACTATATTAGATCATCTGTTCGGCGGAGGCTGCGAATTTTCAGTACCGCGTATCAGGATACGGAGGTGCCCACGCTAAACTATGAATCTTCCTTAAGTTCACACTCATATTCATTAAACATATGCGACACTCATAATGCGACATATTCTTTAAACGAACTGAATCAGTGGACTTTTTATTAATCAAATACTGTGATGAATACGTGCATATTTAACGTAAAGCTGTTCATCGCGGCGTTAATTTAATTTCCTGTTCACCGAAGTATATTCTCATAGCAAGGACAAAGGTAGGATTGAGACGCTGGATTGGCGGGTTTGAAAACGGATAGAAGGAATAAGGTTGACGAATAAGCGAACGGAGATTGCGTTGATGCCTGGATCTGCAACATGGTAGAATACCATATGATAATGAAGGTTTAGGACTTGAAAATGGTGGAAACACTGAGAGGCCTCGTCCGGAACGTGACAAGTAGCAGTTCAGCAAGTAAACACCTCAAAGTTGGGATTACAAAGACTGCTAATTCAAATAAGAAGGTGAAGAATGATGAAGGTTAAGGTAATTCTCATAGCACATGAAATATATTTAATGCACACGATTTTTTAACGTATAGGTAATAAGTGAAATGAAGACCTTAAATGTGCGCTAAATGACTGAAACCTTGAACCATCGTTCTGAAAATTTACAGCCGTGATACTTACAGTTTGAAGAGTGGCTGAGAGGTAGCAGCATGATACAGGAACGTTGAATAATGACTTGGCATCAGTATAAAGATGGCGGCTCTGCTTGCAACATGCACCAGAAAAGAACAGCGTTGTGTTATTCTCTTTCGTGTAGTGAAGGGATACAAACCATTAAAATTCATCGGAGAACGAGAGTTCAAAATGGCGACGCGTGTCTGTCACTGCAGCAAGTGTACGAACGGAGTAGGAAGTTTGCAAACGGCGTTAATTCTGTGGTAGATTCTCGTGGACCAGGTCAGGCGAACCAAGTAATGGCACCAGAGACAACTGCAGCAGTTGAAAATTGGCGCATAAGAGTGGATGAAATAGTGGCTATATGGATATCATAGGTAACGGATCCGCACACCCAACCATGATTTTCTGCAGTTTAATAAAGCTTCTGCGGGATCGATGCCATGCCAGGTTACCGCAGAATTGAAGATCGGCGTGCTGATCACTTTGGGACCTCGCACTTAGTGATATTCAAGCGGCAGGTCAAGTCAAAGAGGCGCTAGAGGCAAGTCTTTCAAGCCCGACGAAGAGGCTACGCATGCAGTCCACAAGTAGCTACAATCACAACACACAGAATACTTTCTTCAGGTGTTTCCTCCACACCAGTAGAAGTATTTCCACGCATATCCGAAGCCATGGAACGCTTGAATAATACGTCGTGAAAACTACGTTGAAAAAATGATACAAGTGTGTTTCTTTACTGTTGCAGTAAATTTCAAGGTAGACATTTTCTAGATAAAAACTATTTGAGGTTCTCATTTGACTAACCCTCGAGTTAAATTGCCTAAAAGCGAACAATATTTTGACTTTACGCTAGCAAATCAGTACGCCGAATCCTAGACACTCGGACTTTGACCGAATGACATTAAAGATGCGTTTACTACTAGGTATATTTTCTTGTTTCTTGTAGTTCGTTTTACAATTGTGTCCAGTTTACTTTCCGGATAAATGATGACGCGCGCATAAGACACATGTTTGTGTCAGTAATCGGCCGTTGGTATCAATGGTTTGGTCATATTCTTGTTATATGATCTCTGTATCGATTTAAAATAAATGCTGAAATAAATAATCCATGAGAAGTTAGAGCAATAATTCGATCGTATTGCTTCTGCGGGTATTCATAAGCAATTTATGATATTTAAGGAGTGCGATATTACGTGTGACGGGAAGATTAGAGAACGATGTCCTTTATTTCTACAACGGAAGACGAATATCCTGACGAATAACCTACTTGTCAGTGGCCACAGAGACCGCAGAAGGTTTGTTGGGAAAGAGAACGAAAAACTCGGGACAACCGATGCTTTACAGTTTGTCGTTATCAACCACACTCCCAAAGTTTCAGCATTTAGGGAGGGACAGCATGGGAAGCGTTTTTAGGCTAAAGCGTGGAGTGTTATGTATCCATAGTCTTAGTATTGTAAGACAGGTGAAAGATGGGCGCCGAAAAATAGGATTTCTGAGGAGGTGGAGGAGGAACAGGAAAAGAAAACGAAATTTGGATTGTTTAAAAAAATTTTGGAACAATTTGTGTTTTCAGACCGCAGGCACGTGCTCGGGACTATTACTGTCAATGTCTTTCTGCACTTTTTACAGTTTTACGATAGCGCGTGAATACTCCACTGGTTATACCAAACGGAAACCATCACGCTCTTTTCCGTACGGGAAAGCGTGACTGGAAGCGCTTGTGTGTAAATCCAGTGAATAGGCCTACTTCCACTCTCCTAAATTCTAGCATTTATCATTATCCTGGCACTCATTGCTACACCATCCCTCCACTGGACTTTCGGTTTTCTCACTGGCCGTTTCATCCTGACTATAAACTTTTTTGAGACCTTCCTCATTCGCAGTACATGCCCTGCCCATTAGAGACTCTTCACCTTTATATGGTCCAAGAGTTTGGATTCCTTGCTGTACCAAACCGTCCCGGTTGCTCTTTCGTTCATAGATCCGAATATCGTACGCAACACCTTCAGCTCAAAGATGTCCAGCCAGCATGTTGCAAGATTGCTCTGTTAAAGATCAACTCTCGGATCCGTACGATTCCATCGTGTTCAGACAATCGTTTTATACAGCTGAAGTTTAGTTTTCCGGTGTGGACTTTGGGAGACTTATAACGGGAGAACAGAGTAGTCTCCATTCCTGTAGCCAGTATGCTCTGGATCTGATTCACCTCGTCATTGTTAGTTGAAAGAGTAGCACCCAAATAAGAGAATTTATGAACCACTTCAAAACTGCAAGCGTTCATTACAACAGTTTGATCCAAACGATTTGCATGTGGTGTAAGTCGCTGACTGGAGACATTTCCATGACTAAATGAAGAACATAATTGGGAAATGTATGAAAAATGTGTTGAAGTGAACGGGGACTGTGGGGAAAATAATATATATATAACGTTGTTTTTATATAAACGTAGTGATAAAAGATTTTACGTTATTCAGTTCTGTTTTTATATTCAAACCGTATTTAAAGAAACGCGTCTCGTAAAAATCACTGGTAGTAAAGTGAAAAGAACACTGTAAGGTACGGGATTTAAGAGAGCAGATTCCACACAACGTTGGGGACTATCGCAATAGCACTTATCGGAGAATTAATTAATGGACACGTTCAACCTGTGCTGAATGAAGAACACCGGCGGTATAAACAGATAATTGCTGTTTTCGCTTTAATTTTCTGCATTGTTAAGAGGCAACTACGTGGAAAATTATTCAGCGGCAAGTCTTATCGTACGGTCGCGGGTATAAAATGTGTCTTACTTTGTGTGTGTCTAACTGTAGAGCGCTGTTTGTACACAAAGGTCTTTGGCAACCAGTCAACCGGCCTACGTATTACATTATACATATTTTATTTTCAACTACTGTAGAAAACGTGACAGCGTATTCCTCCTCTAATTACGAGTGGGTTATTTTTCTTTAAAACGGTAGGTCTACCTTAAAAAAATTCACTCACCGTAGAAAATGTATATTTTTCAAACTACGACAAATAGGTTTACTTCAGTCAGCGCTTGATAAATTCGGTTACGGCGGTTGAACACGCCATTCGGAAAACTTTACTTTCAGAAAAATTTTTAGAATAAACTGTGTTTATTCATGCTATTAGATTTCTGGGATCGAAGATCCTGAGATCGTTGTAGACTATACGTCGGAGAACGATCGACGCCTCAGGGCGTCTGCCTACTGTATCCCAGGCGGTCGGCACCTGCCGTACGCATCGCCACCAGGGGCAGTGCTACTAAAAACATCAAATAAATCATTTCAAAATTCCGGCGCCATCTAGCGGATGACCGTGTGGCGTGTCCCCACCCTACAGAGCAAAGCAAAGTAGGTAGTGGCTATACGTTAGCGCGAATAAATTATTTTCTTATGTCTTTTGAAAACAGGGATTCTCGTAGCTCAGATCGTTCGCTTTTAAACCGGTGTTGTCGCTTCGAATCCAATTCGAAACGATCGATATCATGACGAACCACGACCACCTCCTAACTGAGTTCAATCCAACTCAGTTAATAAAACGCGGACCCAAAGTCCCATCAGTCAAGTTAAACATGCCCTGATGAACCGTGTAAAACTAATTCAAGTTCTGGGTTTTTCAGCAGAGACTGCGACTATCAGGCCCCTTTGGTCTGCATGAATAACGTCTCTAGTGGCACTTAAGGCCATTCATTCTGTCATCATTCGCTAGCTTACAGCAAGACGCGCAAAAATGTTTCTCCGGCACCTCCTGCTAGCATTTTTATTAAAGTGGACATTGGTAGTCTTCCAAGGGCGGTAACCTAAAATAACACAACCTGTTTTAGTTTCTCCTTTTGTTTGGATTCTTCCTAAAGTTAAAGCCTTGGATAACTGGACGTCTTCTTCTGACAGACCTATCGGCTCCATCGGCCGTGGGCCTTTATCAATTTCCGTCTCGACCTTTCAGTTTCAGCGACAATGTGAACTCGCTGGCTGTCTACGGTTCACATTGTTTTCACTAGCCATACTGTTGGCCAGTTACGCGGCAAATGGTATTGTCATGCGGGGGCTCGTCTACGAAAAGACTAATGCAATCGTCAGGCTTCTTAGCGTCCGACTAAGTCACTTCTGTCTTTACTCTCTAAACCTTCCCATCAGTGCGTTTATATATTCTGAATTTTTCATGGATGGGACTGTCTAAAATTCATTAAAGTTTACATCCCCGCTTATATACGAAATGATTTTTACGGTTTTGAAATCTATTTAAAAAAAATAATTAATTGTGTGTAACACCAACAGGTAATTCGGTGTTAGTTCCAATGAAACAGACATGTAATACTTAGTTACAACAGTTAACAACTTAGTTACAACAGTTACGCTACTTTCACATACGACGGTTTCGTCCGTACGAAAAAAAATCGTGATCGTTCCGTGATCGGTGATCGTTTGCTTTCAGACAGCACAGTTTTCCCGCTGCATTTGGTTCGTTCTCAGTTGTGTTCAGTAGGCGTTGCAGTCAGCTCAAAATGTTGTGGTTACTACACTATCGTCGAAGGTGTAGGAAGAGAGACCGGATCCATCGGGCCCATCCGATCAATCAACACAGGTATGAAAACAAGTTCTAAAGCTGTTTTCCTACATCAGTTTCATCATTCGATGAATTATTTAGCCGTCTAGATGTTCTTCAGCGTCAATACAAAAACAGGTTTGTATTCACCCTGTTCAAATGTTATCTGTGGCATCGAGGTAAATAAAATACAGTAAGGAATCGGTTTTATTTATGAAAAGCCCTTTATCTCTCAGTGATGCTTTCCTGGAAATTAAAACAGCTGTTTCTGCACCGAGTACATGGCTGTTTAAAACCACTGCAAAAATACAATACAAACATATGATACGAACATTATCTGTGGCTAAGAACCTTGATAAAATAATGTGTTTTGTATTGACTTTTATTAATAATGTTTCAAGTTACAGTTAAAATTGTAAAAAGTAAGAAAGCGTTCTAGGGTAAAGAATACAACAGAATTAGAGTTTACAACAGTATAGTGTTGTTTACACGCACGCGTGAGCGCACGCGAACACACAACACCAATTTTCGATGGACTGATAACTACAAAAAATTATTGCCGTTTACAATAGTACAAAATATAGAATTCCGCGAATGAAAGCAATTGAAGTTGGTACAATTGAAAGAACAATATTATATACTTTGTCGTCATCGTCATCCTTTACGGCTTAGGCTAGTAGCCTGTCCCAGTCTCAGTGGAAGTCATCCAACCATCGCTTACGGGGTCTTCCCACACTTCTCTTCCCCCCTTGGATGATAGTCAAGGGCTCTTCTTGAAAATCTAGTTGGATCCATTCTCTCTACGTGTAACCGCCACTCCGTTTTGTACCGGGAGACTTTCTCATTTAAGCTTTCAGCTGTGCCTAGCTCCACTCTAATATGATCATGTCTGATAAGATCTCTCCTGGTACAACCCTTTACAGCCCTCAAGAACCTCATTTCCGCTACTTGTATTCTAGATATCTTTGGTCTTTCTAGTCCCAAGTCTTACTACCATACAGTAGTTGAGGTATGGCCATTACATTATGATATTTCAATTGCGTCTCTTTCCTTGTTTTCTTTTGGAAGAGACTAATTTTTAATTTTTGCTTTCAACCTCCTTATCATTTGGTGTGTGATGCTACACCGTAGATACAGGTACTTGAAATGCGGCACCTGTTTTATTTGCGTGTCCGGTATGACAATCTTTGTTGTAATATGATTTGCCCCAGAAAAGCCATAACTTTTGTTTTCGATATGGAAATGGTTTGATTGTAATCTCCCAAAATGTCAGTAAGATAAAACAACGACCTTTATTATATACTGTACTTATATTTTGTAATATATATATATAAAGCCCTTGTTATTAGGCCTACATATAAACTAAAACAGAAAAATGAACAGCTGGCACACACAGAAAGAACCACGTGAAGGCAACTCCACCTTACGGCTAGACCCGTTCTGTGTGAAAGCGTGCATTAAGTCACATATACAATTTTATTCTTGTTGAGAGCACAGGAACCGTCCTTGCAGAGCCAGTGGACAGACGGCGGCAACACTGCTACCGTGCAGAGCCGCCGTCTCTTGTGAAAGCTGCTATGTCCCTTTCTGTGTCAAGCTCCCGTACGGTTTTTTCCGTAAGGAGCAAATCGCGTGTAAAATGGGCCCTATTAGATTACACATGTCAAAATTAACATTCTTACTACGGTCTCACTGATCGTTGTATGGTACAGTGGAAAACAAAATACACGACACCAACGAAGTCACTAATAACCAGCTTCAATTATCATAGTTAACAAATTGTGATCAACAAGATAGTCTCTTACAACAATTCAAGTAAAATTTGTCCACACGCAATAATAATATCAACTATTATAAGAATTCCGCACTAATTATAACACAACAACACTTCGCTACAATACTTCTACAAACACTCAATCCGCGGTAAGGAAAATCGCTCACGTAACTAACTGAACAAGCCAGATGCTCTTGCTTTTATAGGTTGCGCAGAGGTCCAGTATAGCTTTCCCTCCTTACTGCACGCCGGCTTAATGGGTGTCTCAAGTGTTCTTGAATACACTGGAACCTACTTGCGAGCGGCCTTGACTGAGGCTTCACCTGCCATACTTTGCGAGGGACGGGTGGAGAATGTTCTAGACTGTTCGATAGAGTTCTCGTTACAATATGTTGGTAGAGAAACCCGAGGTTGAATAACTCTGATGATGAAGGCTGCAGTAAAGGGAAAGAACGCCATGAGAAGGCAGAGACTGGTGTACCTGTATGTAAGTATTCAGTGACGAAGAGACTGATATAGGATGCAACGTACTGGAGGACCGCATGAAACCAGTCATCCGATCGATGACACACGGGGGAGGTAGGAGATATGTAAAATAAAGAATATGAGCGGTCAAAGATTAACAAAGTAGTAGTGTCTGCTACAAGGAAACCCCAGATTTTGTAACTTCCATCTCCACGGTTGAAGATAATACAGTTTACAATTTATTAATTTCGGAGCCGGTGATTCCAACGCGTCACCATATATAATCTAACTTTTCTGTTGAGATTTCTTGAATTTAAAAAATATTTTATTTATAAGTTATACGTTAGTTGAGACACGATTATCTCATGGACTTAGGCTACAGTTTCTAGGTCACTTGTAAGCGGACCACAAAGTGTTTAATCGAGGGAGAAGTCGATACGAAAGCTTTGTTTTGTTCATAAACGGATAATATGGCTCACACTGTCGCGCCATAAAACAATATAAAAGTTTTCAAAAACAGAATCGTCGCTCACAAAGAAAACACCGACAACAAACAAGTCTGAAACAAAAACTCGACGTGTGAATGTGGTGCGAGGGGGTGGACAGGGGGTGTGTGTATCGTTTCACTCCGCCTCGCCCCCTGGACTGCTGCGCTATAGGTGTTTTAATTTCCGTTAACGTGAGAACTTGTCGTTATATTATATTCGAAATCTACTTTGCTGTGTGGACATAAAGCATCCCTTATCATGTGGCACGCACTCACCGGTAGCACGAATGTTATCTACTCCCGCCTCCCAACCCTACACACTGGCCGTGTCCAATCGATTTTTTTTATTTACATGTCATACTACTACTACTACGACATTGTAGTTGTAGTCCATTACATAAATTACATTGGAATAAAGCAAACACACGCACAGAGTCCGTCTTTCGCATGAGTCGGTGACGTTACTGTTCGTTGGGCGGAAGTAATCTAAACTAATTTCTCTGGTACGGATGACAGCACGTTAACCGTGTGAAACGGTAAACAAAGACGCTGTGCGTGTGCGTGCGCGCGCGCGCGCGCGTGTGTGTGTGTGTGATTTTTTTAGTAGGGAGTACAACAATGATATGCGATTACGAGTTTCAACAATTTTACTGGTGACCGCTTTACACTTATCTTCCCGTCTCCCTCGCTCGCACACTGCCGACAACGTTTGAGTTAGTGAACAGAACAACATCCTTCAGTGATGGAGGGAGTACATAACTAACTCTAAGGAAAATCGCTCACGTAAGTGAACTCGCAAGCCGGCTGCTATAGGTAGCGCACGCCTTCTAGAAATTTTCTATGCTCACTTCACGCCATTTAATGCGTATCTGAAGTGTTCTTGGAGACACCTTCCACACTCGACGGGGGGACGAGTGGGGAATGTTCTAGGCTGTTCGATAGGATTCTCGTTACAATACTTAGCCTACAACACTACTACTACGAATAATACTACTACGAATAATAAACTATCTCATACATGATAATTCTTTGGACCGTGGGCGATTGCTTACAACGTGATTCAGATTTCTCTAAACGTTTCGGCCATTCACCGAAACGCGTGCAATAAAGGATGGCAGGCCGAATTCACTTCAAGCAGAGGTATAAGCAATCGTATACCTAATAGCTTAACTCATTTCTTATGCCTGGACACCGCGTATCCAGGTGTTGACCAGTGATCTACGATCGACCTATATTCATTGGTCTCCTTAAGTAACATCGCTATAATTAAACCCTCTGTATTTGTGTTCTCGTAGACCTACTTGTTACAGAAATAAATCCGTAATGAGTCATCATTGCAGACCGTCGGATATTTCACGTCACTTTGGATGGTCACATTTCGGGGAACACGGTTGCTTCTTTGTCCGTCAAATTTGTTCCAAAATTAAAATATAATATTTTTTGTTTTTGTTTTTCGTTATTTAGCGAGTGCCTCGATCTGCGGGGAGATTTTGCAAGAAACCATTAACTCACTTTAAGAAGACAAAGTGGAAAACGGTGTTAAACTAGCAGTGTATATCATCATCATCAGCCGTGGCTCTCCAACACTTGGTGGGACTTGGCCTGCTCCAAAAGTCGATTCCATTCCTCCCTATTGGGTGCCCTGGCTTTCCAGTTTCTTACATTCAGCTTTCCGAGGTCCTCCTCTATCTGGTCTTTGAATCTACTTCGGGGTCTTCCCCTTTTTCTACTACCCATTGGTTCCTGGTAAAAAATATGTTTCGTCCATCCTCCATTCTCTCTATGTGTCCAGCCCAGCTTAGCCTGTATATTTTGATTATCCTGACAATGTCCGGGTCTTTGTAAAGATGGTACAGTTCATAATTATAGCGCCTGCCCCACATTCCATTTTCTTGTACTCCTCTAAATATTGTTCTTAGAATCCGTCTTTCACAACAACCTAGAAATCTCTCGCTATTTTTTGTCACTGTCCAGGTTTCTAGAAGTATATGTCAGCACTGGCCTGATAAGTGTTTTCTAAATTTTCCTTTTCGTGCTTCTTGAGATGAAGCTACATGCCAGGTGCTTTTTTAATCCATAATATGTTTTATTTGCGAGATATATTCTTCTTCTTATTTCAGTGTTGGTGTCGAGCAGTGTATATAAAAGAATATTTGAAGGCGTTTGGAGAAAAAAAAATACATGTGGCACTTAGGTCGCGGTAAACGACTAAGTGAACTGTAGAAATACCGTCACATTGGTGGTGCCCGCGTGTGCGTAACGCGTCAGAGGTAGTCCCTTTAACATACTCGTGCACGTTGATTGTATGCAGGGTGACCAGACGTCCTCATTTTCCCGGACATGTCCTACATTTCAACCTCCTTGTCCGGGGTCCGGGAGGAATTTTGAATAATTCCAAAATGTCCTCCATTTTGTGAAAATATATTCACCTGTCATTCATTTATGCATAATTAATTAAAGAACTAATTTTTTACGTATAGGATATACGGTGTGTAGCTAACGAGACTTTCGCGCCTTGAAATTTGAATTAAAAGGATAAGCTTCGAATGTCTGACCGCAAGGTGGCAGTGTTAAACGCCATTTTTTTTGGGTTGGCGTTCATGTGTCTGTGTAGTGAATCTATGATTCCGGCGTTGGGGAAAATACAATTTGTATGGAAAGTCGGGGAAAATAAGCTTCACTCGGTTGGTGAGAATTGAGTCGGCAGATATTGCGCTTAACGGAGCGGAATAGAGAAGGCTGTTTCAATAAATAGGCCTCGACGTATTAACATCTCAAATTCAGGGACACAAAGTGGCACCTTTCAAGTCACCATTACAAGTAAAAACAAGTGTGTGTGTGTGTGTGTGTGTGTGTGTGTGTGTGTGTGTGTGTGTGTGTGTGTGTGTGTGTGTGTGTGTGTGTGTGTGTGTGTGTGTGTGTGTGTGTGTGTTACAAATACCTGTAGTACAGCTTTGTCGTCGTTGTGTCTCCGCGTTCGGAATTTCATTAGACAGCCAATACATACCGTTGTATTCGCATTGTTCTAGTCGTTATTATGCTCACTGGTTGGTAGAGTGAGACGTTGATTGTCTCCGTCGCTTTGGAGGATGGAGTTTAGTGGAGTCACTAAAGTATGGGCACACAAGAAGGTTAGAGGCGGAGGAGGAATGATTAACCAAAATGAACTGTTTGATAGCACATAGAAGGAAGAGTGCACTCAGGTTGCAGTAACTGGCAAGTACTCCCTCCTCTCGCCACACACAGTTAGACACACATAAAAAAATTTACAGGCATTGCACAAAATTTGCATTTAATGCAATGCACAGAGAAGGGCATTGAAAATGCTTCAATAAATCTAAAAAATATATATATTTATGTTCATTCATCAATCAATGAATTCATTCTTCATTCACCAATCAATGAATTCATTCTTCATTTACCAATGTACAGATTATAAGTTAAATGTTGTCGCATTCATAAGCGAAGTTTTATATGTGTACTACGTTATTGACAACAAGGAAGTAGTTTCTATGGAAACTCACCGGTTCCCATTTTCGATCACGCACCAGTGATCGGCCGCAAATGTGCGACACGTCCTTATAAACATTTTCAATGTTAACATTTTAACACCATATATGTTTGATCTGCACAATCTGCCAATATTGTAAATATAATGTCATACATATAACGAATCACATTGTTAATACTAATTCCATAGAAACAAATGTATGTTTCTGTTTAATACAATATATATATTTTTTTTTTATTTTTTTTCCACATTACAGACGTAAGTGTCCACAATTATACGATCTGTGGCGCCAGTCCGTTATATCGCTAATAAAAAACACGACTCATACATTAAGAGTGCAATCGGAGCGTGTTTATTAAATAACTTCAAAAGAGAAGTTGAGGACGGCTGTATTTTGCTGTGCTGTGGTCCTGCATAAAAGTATATTTGGTCACACACTCTACCGTCAGTCCAAGGTGATACGATATAAAGTTATGGTTAGACCAGTGAATACGTATGACAGCGAGACTAGTTGGACTCTGAATAAACGAGCCGTTAATATAGTCAATACCTTTGAAAGGAGAATTTTGAGGAGAATACCTGGACCAATCCAAGTCAATGGGATATGGAAAATACGTCACAATGAGGAACTTTACAAGCTATATAAAGACAATGGTCTGGGCACATTGGCAGGACAATGGTCTTGCAATGGGCAGGACACATCATCAGGATGGAAGGCAACCGAATACCTAGGAAGGTACTGTTTAGTAAAATCAAGGGTAGAAGGCCTGTCGGAAGACCCAATCGCTGGATTGACGCAGTGGCAAGGGATGCCGACTACTTAAAATAAAACGGTCGACAACAATCACCAAGGCAGGGAAAAACGGAGGCGGATGGTTATGGAAGCTAAGGTTCGACTCAGAACTGTGACGCCATAGAAGAAGAAGGAGTATGCTGAAAATACCGCCAACACAAAATTGTAATGTCTAATTGTGAAAACATTACACGAAAGTTTGGCAATCATTTACACGCCTAATATTTATTTCACAATACATTTTTATTGGCGACTTCAAACGCAAAATGGAGGCACGACAGAATTTTAACAGTGTTGTGCAATTTCCATACGCTAAATAATACCCCGTTTCATGAATATACGTTAATTTTCTTCTGAATGTGCCGTTTTTTAAGAAGCGTTAAAGTTTCTAACAGTTGTTATCTTAATTGTCGTTTCACTAACACGATTTTTGATCGGGTTTGTAAAGCTCCTACTGGTTGCTTCTGATTCTTATAATAAATAGCATATTAGGTGTACTGTGAATATACACATGATAAGTGACACAACACACATCAAAACGACGGTTTTTTTTTTTTTTTTTTTTTTTTTTTTTTTTTTTTTTTTTTTTTTTTTTTCGCGTTTAGCTGCCCCGCAATTGGCGGAATTCGGGCGCTTCAGTTCTGAAGGACGTTGCCGGGACTGTTGGCGTGGTGTGCTATGGGTTTTGACTAAATATCAGACAGACGAAAAAATATGTTTTTTAAATCATTAGACAATTAGCACACCTTGGTGTTAATGGGACGTTCCGTTACGAATTTCGTTTGTTCAATACGTCCTCCGTAGCCGTACACTAATTAACAAACTGGTGATAAACGGATTACCTGGAAGACCACATTTTACCTGTATTATTATTAGTTGTAAAATAAAAACGTTCTTTATTATTTATCAACAATTCATTGTTCTGATTAAAGTTAACCAAAAGAGAATTAATGTATTTGCTGAATTGTGACGTAGGTTTCGAACTACTATTGAGTTTTGGAGGGAGGAGAATGTACCTTAAATGTGCTCTGTATTATACATTAAGTATATAATTTTTCTTGTTCTGATGTACCACACCCAACACCTGAAAAGATACTGTAATTACTTCCGTGAAACCCAATAATCTCTAAATGACAGTTTTCTCAGGATATTGCAGAAAGAATTGTCTCCCAAGATAGTATGAAGGCTAAGTTATAAAGTTTTTAACAGTGTATAATTAACAAATGGTTTTTCAAAGAAACGCAAATAACTGTTGATTACAAAGGTATGTTTTGTCAGCATTTTAACTGTGAAACCTTAACGCTTACAAGTATACTAAGGTTTTTCAGTGGTAGGAATAAAAGAAAATAATAATAGTAAGGAAATTGGCTGATGTACTTTCCAGAACATTTTATGATCGGTAACTCTGACACGTTATTTGCTGATGACCAGGCTGTCATGTCGAACTTGGAAAGCGGCTTGCAGATGGCTTGTTGAGTCGAATCTCCACGCTGAACACCAAGTTGATGGCTTTTCATGGAGGTCGTCTCAAACGCGCAAAAGTTGTTGGAGACGGTCCTGTTCTGATGGAGGTAAGTAATTTTGAATGTCTGGGCTATAATGTGTCTTACATCAAAATGACGTGACGAAGAAACTATATGAGTCCAACCATGTGTGCGGGACCATAAAGAGAATACTAAAATCAACGAGTAAATAACACGCTCAAAGTTCTACAAGGTTATGGCCCTTCCTACACTTCTCTATGGCTTTGAGAATTGGACTTCAACGAAATCCCTGGCCAGTCATTTCAGGCACGTGGCGGGATCTCTTCAAGATCAGGAACTGAATATTATGAGTATACTTGCTATGGATCGCCCAATATCGCCCAGTAAAATTGTTGGAACATCTTAACCGCATGGATGCGCCTCAACAATTATAGAATTATAAGCCTAAAGGACGGAAAGGTGGGGGGCCGAAGAAACCATGGAGTGACCAGCTCTAGTCTATCTGCTTGGGATTATCTAGGCATTTCTGTAAAGAAACGCGGTAGTACTGTATTCTACAGGCAATTATGTAATACTCAGAAACGTTAACAAAAACTTGTTTTGTTTAAAAAAAAAAACAATCTTAAGTTTGTGTAATCACGAACAATTGTTCTTATTCGGCGACGTGTCATTCAAGACAAGTGTGATCGTTTCCTTTTCAGTATGTGTCCCAAATGTTAATTCATCAAAATTTGCTCCAAATGCTTCCATTCGTACTTCGTCTTCACATTTTTAGAACAGTGAAAATCATTTTTCAAATATAGAAACCATTTTTGTCTCTGCCCAAATTATTAGTGCATTATTAAAAAGCTAATATCGCTTTCTACGTAAACTGAAATGTGTTTACTAGTTCCTCCCCTTCGTTTAGATTTAACAGTAGGTAAATAGAGTTAACATTGTATTTTGTAAATAAACATGTATGTACGAATCCTTGTCTACCATGTGCGTTTGCTTCACTGTGAGGTTGATGTTGACATTCTGGTGTAACAATTCTGTAAAGGAAAAACTACATTGTAAGTAGGCTTGTGTTCACGAAAATCGGGGTTAAAATAGGGATTGAAAAATCCAAATAATAAAAAATAAAATTTTATCTTACGTTTATGTAAAAATTAATTGTCTCAGTTGCTATCAATGTAGCCTATTTTTTTTTTTTTTCATTGAAGTATCGAAGAATTTTTAATTTTCTGTTCTCGTGATGACCTAATAATTTGACAAGGGCTCCAAATATTTTTATTCCTCTTTCGTCTGGGAAGATACTTCAACTCGACATTTTGACAGGAAGTGAACGAAACGGATTCGAACCGAGCACGACAGAAGGAAGCGTACACCTTCTTTTTACAATGTTCAGCGTGTGGCAGAACAAAGCTATAAGCATTGCAGAACTGTCACAGTTATGCTCACTGAGAATCTGTGACAAGTTGTCAAGTTCGTACCTGTTGGTTGTACATTACTTAATAATTTGACCAGGGCTCCAAATATTTTTATTCCTCTTTCGTCTGGGAAGATACTTCAACTCGACATTTTGACAGGAAGTGAACGACATGGATTCGAACCGAGCCCAATGACTGCACCTTCTTTTTACAATGTTCAGCGTGTGACAGAACAACGCTATAAGCATTGCAGAACTGTCACAGTTATGGTCACTGAGAATCAGTGTCAAGTTGTCAAGTTCGTACCTCTTGGTTGTACATTACTTGAAATTTTCATTATACCGGTAGTTACAGTTTATGTGTTAATGTGCGTAATGTCTTATGCAGCCGTTTTATTTACGGGAATTGCTGCATAAATGATGTCCGCCATCACCCCGAATCCTCTATACCCCCGTATTAGAATCCTACTATACTAAAACCGTATTAAAGTTTTCAGCGTATCAGAATTTGCACGATGTTAGCGATATTTTTATTTTTTTTATAATATCGTTCTTTTCTGTGAGCCGCTGCTGTTCGGTGTCTGAATTGAATCTTGTCTTTTGTGACGTGAAATGATATCCTGTATGCTTAAAAAGCAATTTTCCTGTATTCTAAGAAAAGCAATTTTTCCGTTCAAGCGTTTCTTCGCGTTTACTTTGTAGTTTTATAAACCGAAATTTACAATGTAGGGATTTTTGTTTTACGTGGTACATTGTTGAACAGATTTATTCGTTAACCTGTAACGAATATTTATAACTATAATCTGTGCAAACGTTAGAAAAAAGCATTGGGTCAAATGGCAATGATGTTTCTTATGAGCGCTGGTGCCATGTCGTACGTTAAACCCACTCCTACTTGACTAATGAATAATATCAAATCAGCCTAATGCATGACCTCGTACCTGCGGTATGGAGTGTGTTATTCAGTAACTGCAGCTTATCACCTTCAATGAAGCTAAGACCCTGTGGTGCCGTCGGTGTTTCGCTATCAGTGTAGGCATTTGTTTAAGCGATACAAGACTGTGTCAACAACACAGCCAATGGACGGTGATAAAAAGAGTGATTAGAGTTGTTTTGATAGTTGATGTTAACCGTTTCAGTGATTTAAAAATAAAGATACGTCTGTTTCGTTGTTAAACGACCACATACGCACACGCGTTTAACTTACTGACAAATTCGTCTCATTCCTTCGTGTATGCGCGCGCGTGGAAATGAACGGGGGAGGAGGGTCTGTGAGTCTCCACAGTGTCCCGGACCTCGGTACAAAAAATAATGGTGTTACGTTTGTCAACACTGTAGTCCATAAGCACAACGGTTTTTTCTAAGGTTTTCACAAACTGTAGGTGTTTACAGTAGAAATCGCTTACAGTGACATCGGTTTTAACGAGCAGTTCACAAGCCCGGACAGTTCATGAGCGTATATAAGGGATTTAACAATCTTCGGAGATGACGATCAAAATTCAATCCCATTCAACTTCTTTATAAGTAATTTCTAGTGGGCATAATTAAAACAGCAATGGAATTAGCCGAGACCGAATGCATAAAAGTGGACATTCGATGTTTAATGCGGTTGCATTTTATTTGTGAAATCCTCTTATCGCTTCCATATCACTTACCGAATAACATCAGTTTATTAAAATTCGAGGCACCAGTAAAGGAGGGAAACGCATGGAGATCAAGAAATAGAGAAAGGCTTGAGGTGATACGGGAACGCACGATCTCGTATATACTAAATAAAATCGTAGAATAATCTAGTTATGGCATGTTTGGGAGGCAGCCGGGACACCCAGTTCCGTACTCGGCAGGATAATACGTGGACACAAAATGAGAGGGTTATCAAGGAAGAGGCGGTTGCAAGATTTAGAGGAGGATCCGAAGAGCTTGCGTGTCACGAACTGTAGAGGATTGTGTAAACAGAAAAATCAATGATGAATCGTGTTGTAGGCAAAGGGTCGTCGTGAATTATAGGGTCGAGTGTGAGGAGACGGATATTTAAAACTTGAGTCCTCTCCCTCGGAGAGAGAAAGTGACAGAGTAACCTGAAGGGAGTAATGTGTTAAGAACGTGACCAATAATGGTGGACAAAAGAGTAGAGGACAGAGGTGTCGAAACGGAACGGAAATCAAAGAAATCGAAAGAAATGTTCTATTTGTACGACCCTAGTTTTGAAGTGTATATGTACGTTGTGTATTGTTCGTATGTATTGTGTATGTATCGTATTGTTCTGTAATTCAAGACAGGATACACGTACTGGTTGAAAACGCGAGATCTTTGAAAAAACAAAGGCCAGTGACCTCCATCTTCGGCCCTTCTCCCCTAACAGACGGATCTCTCTCCGAACTCGTGTTCCCCCTTTTGTTGTTATTGTTACTTACCCGGGGGATGTTTGCTTAGTCGACCGGAAGAAGCTGTAACGAAAACACAGAATTCCTAAATTAACAAAACCGGTTATCGAATAGTCTGTTTGTTGATACAAGAGCAGAGCAGTCTCGTCTTCCTCGCTTATTAAAGCACGGAATCAGCAGCGATCATATTTTAAACAGGATTATCGTTTTCAATATCAGTACTTTTCGATCGACGAATACGTTTTATTCGTATTAATAGGCAGTGGCGGCTGGTGTTATGGTTGCAGCGTTGCACAACCACCAAAATAGAATAACTAAAATGTAAAATAATATACAAAAACATTAAGCAGTTAAAAGTGTCATAAATTTCAAGAAAGAGCGTATTATATTCTATGCGGCAATGTTCACGTACTATTCAAATGTGGCGCGCAGGCTGGTGGTTGTAGGCCGCTTGCAACTTGAACAGTAAATTGCAGAGCTTACTACACAAACGTATGGGAGAACGTCCGCTACACTCTTCACAGTCGTCCTATGCTCCCAATGTTAGGTAGGCGGTTGCAAAAGGTTCTGCAACGCTCCACTAGTAGCGTTGTAGCTCATCTTCAGTTGTGTCATGAAGTCTGCACATCCTTCTTGATTTGTAAGTTATGTCAGGTTTAGTGTTTACATTGCTTCAAGGTAAACGTCACCCATTGTTTGAATTTATAAAATTTTAGTAATAATTTTGTATAACTGCGATTGTGATAGTAAAGTGGCAATCGACCTTTTATTAATTAAACTGTGTATTAAGTATTATTTTTTTCTTTGTGTAGTGCTGCTGTGTGCTTTTGTGTTTGTGCTTTTTGGAGTTACTGATTCTGCGTGCTTTAAACAACGTGTTTTTTTTTTTTTTAGTTTAAAATGGATAACGTTAAGAACCGATAGACGAGAGTGTCAAATGGCTTCCTTAACAATAAATCAAATTGTAAAATCAGGCGGTCGACAATTTAATCGATTATTAAACTAGAATATTATGAAAATAATGACTGGTTATAATAATAATGTGTGGTTGTGACGAAAGAATTCTTCATTTTGTTTTCCATGTTTATTGTTTGGAGGGGAGAACCCCTGGACAAAATTCGGAATGAAAGATATTAATCATCTAGCCGAAAAAATAAGAAATCATCAGGCGTCAAGTGTACATATAAAGAATGTTTTTCAGTGTTCTCTTTTTAGTACGTCCACTGATGTTGCTAACGTTTTTCAAATGGCATGGTGTATCGTTATATAATAAAAGGTAAACAGGTTGAAAGTTTCTGATGTTTTATTGGTCCTCCTAAACATGATGCTCAGTCGCTTGCATCATGGTTGTTAGATGAACTGTCTCGACACAACTTACTTGGAATTTCCCACAAATTAACTGCTCAAACAATTGGAAAACAGTAACTTTCTATTTGTTCCCATACGACAGCACTATGTATGATGCACATATATGTAGTTAGTAGATCTATCTCCTGTTTAATGTGTCCTTTTAACCCCCCCCCCCCACTCAACCAACTACTGCACCAAAATTTGGAACCACCAGCCACCACTGTTAATAGGTAACGTTTCGTCCATTCTCTGGTTTGTCATTCTTTTACGTTTCGCGGCAGTTACATGAAAGCGTTAACATCGTGTTTTGTAAAACAATAACATGTTTTTTACTATTGTGTATGTTGGCACTGTGAGCTTGTTGATGTCCTACTATAATTACTTAACATTGGAGTCAGATATAATTCCTTAACATTGGAATCAGTTGTGTGATCCCTGAATCTGGACCCCAGTTGAAAGTGTATTGTTGCTTTCAAAATGAGAAGTAGAACGCTTCAAAAATAATATAGAACTAGTTCCCAGAATAGTTGTTGCTGAAACCGTAAGGATTCTGTAAAAGAAAATATATTAATAGTGAGGCCAAGGACATGAGATTTAAGTAGGAATAAAAAAAACTAAATAATATAAAATTTATCTGATTTTACTGACGTATGTAAAAATTAATTTTGTTCAATTCTTGTCACTGCTTTTTAGCGTTTAAAAAAAACTTTAGTTTTTCTCGTTGTAGCATACCAAAGTATGCTACTATAGACCTGGGTCTATAGTTCTAAATGTGACAGGCTGACCAGAAATCTGGGTGGAAGCAAAAACTAAGGCTCTTAGTAGGGGTGGAAAAAAATGTTTTCGTTCATAGAAGGGCCCCTGTGTGGTTTACCTTTGTACTAAAGTGTTTACGGCGAACATCTGCTGGTACTCATTATCACTGAAGACGGCCTTCTCTGGTGAGGGCGAAACGTTTGGTTCTTCAAACATGAGGCCACGGCCTAATAGCCCGGTAACTAACCGTTTCATGCCGCCCGTGAAAGCCAAAGAACTCTGGATATTTTTTATTTGTACAATTTTTATGACAATTCGAGCAGGAATTATCCCCGCCACCTACTGCAGTATATGTTAGTTGGTAAGTCTGCATCAAACAAAAAGAACAAACCCAATGTATGGGGTGGAAGTGTGGTATTGTTCAATTTACTACAGTATTAGCCTGATACAATTAAGTACATAAATGAGAATTCTTGAAGATATAAAAAAAAGTCATCCATGAACGTGTTTTAGCCCTTAATCATAATTTTACATTTCACCATAAAAATTAAAACTACAACAAATAATTTACTGAAATGACACAAAATGAATGATCCAACATTCACATCTGAAATCCTTATCACTAAATCTGTGAGCGGTGGCTTGTCTCAAATGAATACAACATTTATGATTTTACCAAATCATCGATAATATCTTTATGTAACAACCGACTTTTAACTTTCTGAAGATAATTTAATTTTGTTTGTCTGTTTTTTATTAGCAGGCAGTAAATTTAAAACTTTTCGTCCGAGAAATAGTAATGAGCTTCGGAACCACGGCTTGTTTACTTTAGGTGTAGTGAAATTATACTGTTGTTGGTTCTGAGTTACAGCATGTAACACTGATCGGAAACTGTCGTATAACATGAACGAATAAGTGTCGTATAGAGGTTAAAAATTGTATTTTGAGAAAATAATGCTGTAGCAAATCTGTTTTGGAAAGAAAGAATCCGAATAAAAAAATTTGGATCGAGATCAAGCATCTAAGACCGCTAAGTGGAGCGCCACCCCATAACTCACTCCCATACTGAAGCCTTGAACGAACGAGAGCGTAATGTAGAGATTTTTGCTGAGGAAAATTATACACGTTTCGTAAAAAATAAAATTGTCTTAAACTTCTTCTTAGCAAGAAAAACTGGGAAATATTCGATTGCATGAAAAGTCTGGAACTCCCGCAGCTGAAACAGCTCGAACGCTGCAGTATATAGGCGAGCCGTTGAGTAAGCGACTCTGACAGTTCGCTGCGAACTGTACGCTGGAAGCTTTACCGCGAGCGCTACACAGTGCAGAACTGACCATGTGTTTATCTGGGTAAGAACGTGGCAACACGGTACCGTTACAGGCCGTTACTATGGTGACGTGAACGAATTCCTGTAGCGTGATTGGCGGGGTTTTTTTTTTCACATGCATCATTCCGACCACATATACATCAAACGTCAGAGTCGCGTACTCAACGGCTGGAGTCTAGTAAGTATTAGCAAATATCGGCATTACTATTGCAGGATACCCAAGCAGAATAAGAAAGTCGTAAAACGAAAACAGTAAACGCGGCTACCAGACAACAACCGCAGGTCGGATGAGCAGCCAATAAGTACACATAAGTTGCCAATTAATTTCATAATTGGCCTTTTACGATTTATTCACGACACGCATGTGGAATGGGAGTTACTCAAAGTAACGATGTGCGCATCAGTACATTTGAACATTAGTTAAACGAGCGTTAGCTGAGCTGTTAGGTCGTGGTCTAGTGGTGTTAAAACCATACGTTTCGGCCTCACCATCGGTGGCCATCATTAGCGGAAAATGTTGGCAGTTGTTCGCGAAATAACCCCAGTACTGAGGCAAAAACTACCTCAATTTTCCATCGAAGATGGCCTCCAATGGTGAGGCCGAAACGTCTGGTTTTAACACCATTAGGACACCATTAGCCCGGCTAACGCTGTTGAACTGATCTTGACGCCGGCCGTGAAAGCCTCAGATAAAAAAAAAATAATACGTTCGAAGGTTGATTTGAGCTCCTTTGAATCACTGTGGATTATAGTAACAGCGACGGTAGTAACAGCGGTTTCGTACAGTTTTAGGTTTTGACATGATAATGTCTTATGGCTGGCCATCATTTGGAAATTTCTGTAACGCATCACGCTGCATGACGTCATCATTTACCAGCCGGGAATCGTTAACTAAAACCGCGACCGCTAACGTGCTAACGTCCGTCGCAGATTAAAGACCTAACAAGCAAACAACACTGCATAGCTGTAGATAGGTATGTAACCAATCAGTCAGTCAGTAACCATAATAATGTTGCGTTTAGCTGGCGGCTGAAAGACATTATCATGCTCTTAAGCTTTTACCATTTGGTAAACGGTACTTTACATTTTTTTCTGTGTTTATTTTAGATTACTTAATACAATACTAGTTTACAGTTTAGATGTTTTTTCCTTACGCGGACCTTGTTCCGAGAATGAAGCAGTTTGCTCATCATCAGCCGTGCTGCTTTTTAGTCAAGTGAGCTAAAATCTACACTAAAAACCAACATGGCTCATACTGCTTAATACTCTTAAACAGGTTCGAAGTAAGAATCGTACAAAACATGTCGATTGTGCAATGGTATTGTATTAAGTAATTTACATATCGAGACAAGAACTATAGCAGCAAGTGTTGAATTTATTATATTCGTTTTAATATGTATTTATAGAGTAAGAAAGATAGATCATTTGGCTGATCGAATGGCGTTCGTGGGACCCTAAAGGTGGGAAATACAAGAAAGTTTAACATGTACGAAACTCTTATCAAAAGTAGTCTGTTGTTCGGAGCTGAGACGTGGAGAATCACAGAAAAGAAGATAAGTGTTTAGGAGCATGTCGGTAATATCTCTAAAAGTCGAGTACGGAATGAAGATGTGAGACAACGTATGGGATTGGAGGTTCCGTAATGATTTACTTTTAAAGAAACGCGTTTGTATGGTCTGTCCAAAAAAAAAATGAGGACATAAGATTAATATTCCATTTTGTATTTTTTGTGATTTTCAGTAATGCGATTTTAATTTTAATTTATTGTTAGCATTTTGAAAGTCGTTTTTTCCTGACATCGCACAAAAAATTGTTACCAGTTTGTCAAATTGTCGTGTTAAGTACATAGAGTTTGGTCTGCGTGTGATTCGGTCATTGTTCGTTTTCTAATTCAAAAGATTCTGTCGTCTGCGGCTCTGCGATTCTGTCTGACAAACGAACTCATTCACTTCCACACGCGAGTGCGCGCCCGCGGGCAAGTAGCATTTCCTTCCATTGTGTTTAAGAAATTGAAATACGTCAGTGGTGTGGTGTAAAGGTATGCTCAAAAAAAGTAGGGTAAGGCAGAAGAGGAGACGCTGTAATCGTAGTGGTTGGCGCTGCTTCGGTGGCGGGACTACCACTTCAGTGAATGGGGATGGTGGCGAAGAGAAGAATAAGAAGAAAGAGCAGAGAAGAGGAGAAGAAGAATAAGAAGGAAAAGACAAAGTCTCAAGTACTGTGTACCACCCCACCATCATCAGGGTAAATACCGACGAACAGTGTTTCCTTCCCTCCTGCTGCTTTCCGTCTATTATACTATAGTCAGTGACAAGAGAGAGACTACGCCGCTGTCGCGCCGTTCCTACACACTCATTCAGACTGCCCCTCCCCCCCACACACACACACACACACACACCACTTCATCCCTTTTATCCCGCAGCCTACTTTAATCTTTGTTGTACTTCATGTGCGCACGCGCGCTCATATCTTGCTCAAATTTTGTGAACGTTGTATCACTGTTCAGTAGATATATATGATCGGAAAAAAACTGCCTTTAACCTTATCAGATATACCCGCATAACCTTTCAACTTGCTATATAATTCTTATTTTCCTGAACGACTCCTCGCAAAATCGTCGTTCTGTTTTAAAATGTTGTATTGTTTCGTTTGTACCGGTAATTAAATTTTAAGCGACACAATTCGTTGGTAGTGTAAAATTTTGATACAGTTTGTTTTTTCTTTTTCTAAGTTTTTATCTGCTTGTTATGTACTTGAGTTTAACGCCGATGGGAACAACGGTATTCCTCAAGAAGATGTAAACGCAGAAAGCGGGACTGAAGCCGGCGAAATGCGATTTTGTCGTCTCCGCCTACTCGCTACGCCGTAATGCACTTACAGCATTTACCTCTGGTGTCTTCGGGCCAGATTCTCAACATTATGTGCATCATTATACGCGTGATCTTTAGCTTTGGTTTCAAGTTATTCGTATTTAACCTGAAGTGACTGCTCCAAATTTATTTAAGTAAATATACGCAACGGACTACACAAGTTCGTGTTTATGATTTAAAAAAAAGGAAGTTCCTGTACTTTTTCATGTCCGCGCATATTTACAACTTCTGGGCTCAAAAATGGGCGATGTCAATGGCTGTCTTGGTTGTATTGTACAAGTCTTCTTGTGGGATAGTGGCTGGACTATTTAGGCAGACCAGTAGATGCTTGGTGTCTTGAAGCTTCTCGCATCCCCATTCGTTGTCATTCACATCTTCAGGACCCCGTTCAATTAGATTTCACATAGTTGGATGGAAGCAACCGGTAAGAACTAGGATAGTTAAAGATGGAAAGATTATGGAACAAGTCCAGCATTTCTGTTACTTGGGATGTTACGTTACATATGGAAAACAAATTGTTCTGGATGAAAAATTAAACAAATTTAGGAATATCTGTGGAGCGAAGTGGGTCGTGGAACAGGTTCAGGATGGGCCTAATCCTTGAGATTACTGATGAGGATGATGATAATGACTTAGTGACCACACCGGTTCTTATTTGGTTAAATGTCTTCCATATTTTTACTCCAGGTACGAACCATTAGGTAGATGTTCCTTTAGCGGGCAATTCTCTGAAGGTTAATTGTCTGCATCTCGATGGAAGCGTTTCCTTGACTTTAGTCTCCTGCTTGTCCCTTCAACCCCGAAAAGAAGATGTCTTTCATCGAAAATTATAATCTCACTTAACCGTAAGTGACTGACCAAATTTATATATCTAAATACTGTATGTGCAGTAATGTACTACATGAGGTTGTGTTTATGATTTTTAAAATGAGGATAAAAGACTATCATTATTTCGCCCTGTGGCTGTACACGTTTCGAACGGCGTCATCGGAGGGAACTCATCCCATGGGAGATCGTTTAAACGTTCAAATAAGCGCAGATAATTTCACGGTACGACACATACCACACACAATGCTTTTGGAAAACGTGTGATCTTACTGCGCAAAGTTAACCGTTTACCAGTAAACATACAAAAAATCTGGCAGATTTATTTATCTAGTATGTATCTAAGCGTATGTTTGCTGTGACAAATTATCACATTTATCGTTAAATTAAAAAGTTAAACATTCTGAACATTTAAAGTTAACGAGTTCATTGAAAAAAAAACTCTAAATTTAGTTAAGTTGTCGTAAAAATTCAAAACTTTAGTTTAAGAATTATCTTTAGTTACAACTGGATAATATTCATTTTTATGTAGGCCAATGTATATTTAGTCTGGGCGAAGTATGTTTTGAGTAACTGCAGTAAAGGAACTTATGCTTGGGTGAGTAACATTCAATATAAGCACGTGTTTACAGTGGCAACATGATGATGACGTAATCGCAGCTGTCAGTAACTCTAGGCTACTGTAGAAATTCCAGGATAGTTAAATGCAGACCAGTTTCTCTGCTGTAGTATGATTATACACCATGGGCCATGTGCCTAATGTCGAGGATAAAAGAAGAATAACACTTTGTCGTGGCCCGTGATTTGATATAAGTCGTATTACTATTATGAATCTCATCATTTTATCTTCTGTACACTTTTCCGAACTCTTCTCTGTCACATTGACATCGAATTACCGACGTCCTACTACTTATACGATTGCCATTGTCGGACGGAACACATTTCGCTCGGCTGGGCTTTGGGTCTACGTTACAGTCATACAATAGGTCGTTAGTTTAATTAATTAAAACTGATAAACGTGGGAATATGCAGCCGGTGACACTTGCATTTTTAATACCTGCGTTCTGTAGTTGTGCACTGTTTGTCGGTTGCATGAGATGTGCATTAGGCTACTACACGCATGTTTGACGATAAATTAACAATGCATTCTCGTTACTACGACACGACAGCAACATTGTTATCTACTACCATACTAATATGTGTTCAAAGTCTTCGTGTCGACATGTGTGTGCTCGCGCGCGCGTGCGCGTGTTGTGTAACAAAATACGTGGTTATGGAAATGGTTCTTCAAGGGTTTACCCTCTGAGTCCTCCTGGAGATCATATTCTACGTGGTGGACCCTTGTATTGTTTCGTAAAGAGAATGCCTATTTAATTTGAAGTTCTCTAGGATGAGCGTTCAATTCTTAAGTAACATTTTTGAAGAAAAGGTGTTGTGGGAAAAGACCAAGAGGACGACCAAGTGCAACGTTCTTCAAAGACGTGGGAAAGAAGATGATCTTCCTATCGTACTGCGATTTAAAGAGGAGAGAGAGGGAGAGAGAGAGAGAGAGAGAGAGACGGCTAGCTCTCTCTCCAGAAAGGGGCTAGCTCGACAAGGCAAGGCTCCTTTAGATGATGAGGAGGATGAGCGATTGTTTTCATATTGCGGGCTTCGCACAGTTCCGTCCTTGAGTTGTTACCGTGTCCCATGCAGTGCCGTATCTAGAATTTGGCCTTTCGGGTAGGGGGTCGTGTCGGTTTCATACAAAAGAAAAAAATTAAAGACTAATCAATATCACTATCTTTAAAGCGACTGAAAAACGTGTGATAACATCCTGAAATTAAATTCTTGGATTGACCCGGTGTATATAAACTAAATTGTTCAAATTGCAGTAAATTCTACATAGGCCAGACAGGACGTAGCTTCAAACAGAGATACATTGAACACACAAAAGCACTCCACACCACTACAGAATCTACCTTCCCAAACCACCTCATTGAAGCAAACCACACATATAAAAACATCGACAATAACATGAACATACTACACGTACACACAAAAGGCCGAAAACTAGACACTCTAGAACAATTAGAAATATACAAACACACAAAAACAAATAAAAACGACATCCTAAACGAACAGACACAATTCAAATCGCACGCATTATTCGAATACATCTCACCACACACACACAGCTTCAATCTTTCGAAACACTATCTCGTCGCCAACAACAAGACGAGCAGCGCTACTAACGACAGCCTCTGATGAAGCCTTCTATAGGTGAAAGCCGGTTTAGGCTGTAAGGTAAAACTTTACGTTTTTACTTATAAAAAACTTAGTGTTCCGAGTCGTCAATATTATAGTGATATTTATCCTGAAATTAATTTCATTAAAGTAAAGGGTAATAACAGAATAAAAATATGAGTTATTGAAACATTGTTCAGAAGATATTTATTAACTGAACAGAGTTTCTTATACTTCTTATTTCAGACCTGTGTGCAAATGTCTTGTAATAAACCTGTTTGTACCTATATTTAAAATATCGGTATGGAGAACCATACATGACTTCCATGTTCTAAGATTTATATTTAAAATCATTTATGAAATGAAATGTTTCCATAGAAACTACTTCTTTCCACTTAGTGCTTCAGCCTTAACCACAGTACTGTGGTCACTAACGTATACCACCACATGTTATCGCTCTCGATTTTCACTGATGATGGCAGTCGACGGCACTGCCGAAACGTCTGGTTTTGCAGAAACCATTGGACTACGGCCAAACAGCCTGGGAAGGAATTTTAACAACAAACTACTACTTTGTTGCCGATAACGTAGTACACATATAATAAAAAATTTTCCCCTCCCCCTTCAACTATAATATTCATTTATAGTAAATTACCCCACCCCGTTCACCTAACCTCTTCATTTATAGACATTTCATCTACGCTTCTACAGTGGATTATTATGAGCTTCTTATCAAGATACTTAATTTATCAAAATTAAGTACCGGTACTTTACTCTTGTTAAAACATAAAACGTTGCAGGTAAACTACCCGTTTTTCTAAACCGATCTTTACCAAAATCAATAGACCTTCAGTCGTCTACAATGCAGGGATGCATGCAAAAAAATATTTGATTCTGTTTGAATTTACGGCAGTTATCGTTCGTCATAGAAAACATTACCCTTGTTAAAACATAAAAGGTTGCAGGTAAACTACCCTATTCTCTTAACCGATCTTCAACCAAATCAACACACCTTGAGTTCGGTATAATTGAAAAAAGGTATGAAAAAGACTAGTTGATTCTGTTTGAATTTGCGGCTGTTATCGTTTCCCATAGGAAAAAATTACCCTTGATAAAAACAAATTTTGCCGGTAAACTACCCCTTTCCCTTAACCGATCTTCACCAAAAACAATAGATCTTGTGTACTCTACAAATCAATGCTGTATGCAAAAAATTATTTGATTCTGTTTGAATTTGCGGCTATCGTTTGCCATAGAAAAAAATTACCCTTGATAAGAAAAATGTTGCAGGTAAACTACCCCTTCCCGTTAAACGATCTTCACCAAAAACAATAGGTCTTGAGTACTCTACAAATCAGGGCTGTATGCAAAAAATTGTTTGATTCTGTTTGAATTTGCGGCTCTTATCGTTAGCCATAGAAAATACCCTTTTAAAACATAAAACGTTGCAGGTAAACTACTCCTTTCCCTTAACCGATCTTCACCAAAAACAATAGGTCTGAGAACTCTACAATTTAGGGCTGTATGCAAAACATTATTTGATTCTGTTTACATTTGCGGCTTTTATCGTTTGCCATATAAAATACCGTTGTTAAAATATAAAATGTTGCAGGTAAACTACCCCTTTCCCTTGACCGATCTTCACCAAAACCAATAGTCTTGAGAACTCTATAATTCAGGGCTGTATGCAAAAGAGTAGTTGATTCTGTTTGAATTTGCGGCTTTTATCGTTTGCCATAGAAAATACCCTTGTTAAAATATAAAATGTTGCAGGTAAACTACCCCTTTCCCTTAACCGATCTTCACCAAAATCAATAGGTCTTGAGTACTCTACAAGTCAGGGTTGTATGCAAAAAATTATTTGATTCTGTTTGAATTTGCGGCTCTTATCGTTTGCCATAGAAAATACCCTTTAAAACATAAAACGTTGCAGGTAAACTACCCCTTTCCTATAACCGATCTTCACCAAAAACAATAGGTCATGAGAACTCTACAATTCTGCGCTGCATGCAAAAAATTATTTGATTCTGTTTGAATTTCCGGCTCTTATCGTTTGCCATAATAAATACCCTTGTTAAAATATAAAACGTTGCAGGTAAACTACCCCTTTCCCTTAACCGATCTTCAACAAAATCAACATACCTTGAGTTCTGTATAACTCAAAAAGGTATGCAAAAGAGTAGTTGATTCTGTTTGAATTTGCGGCTGTTATCGTTTACCATAGAAAAAACGTACCCTTGATAAAAAACCGTTGCAGGTAAACTACCCCTTTCCCTTAACCGATCTTCACCAAAAACGATAGGTCTTGAGTACTCTACGATTCAGGCCAGTATGCAAACAATTATTTGATTCTGTTTGAATTTGCGGCTCTTATCGTTTGCCATAGAAAACACCCTTGATAAAACATAAAACGTTGCTGGTAAACTACCCTATTCCATTAACCGATCTTCACCAAATCAATAGGTCTTGAGAACTCTACAATTCAGGGCTGTATGCAAAACATTATTTGATTCTCTTTGAATTTACGGCAGTTATCGTTCGTCATAGAAAAAATTACCCTTGTTAAAACATAAAACGTTGCAGGTAAACCACCCCTGTCCCTTAACCGATCTTCAACAAAATCAACAGACCTTGAGTTCTGTATAATTCAAAAAGGTATGCAGAAGAGTAGTTGCTTCTGTTTTAATGTACGGCAGTTATCGTTCGTCATAAAAAAATTACCCTTGTTAAAACATAACATGTCGCAGGTAAACTACCCTATTCCCTTAACTGATCTTCACCAAAACCAACAGGTCTTGAGAACTCTACAATTCGGGGCTGTATGCAAAATATTATATGATTCTGTTTGAATTTGCGGCTGTTATCGTTTGCCATAGAAAATACCCTTGATAAAACAAAAAACGTGCAGGTAAACTACCCCTTTCCCTTAACCGATCTTCACCAAAAACAATAGGTCTTTAGTACTCAACAAATCAGGGCTGTATGCAAAACCTTATTTGAGTCTTTTTGAATTGTGAAAAATATCCGGGCTGTTTGGCCGTGGTCCATGGTTAAAAATAAAACCAAACGTTTCGGCAGCTCCACTGGCTGCCATCATGAGTGGAATAAGATTTCTGCACTTGGGGTGTCTACGTGCAGGCCCACAGTACTGTGGTATAGACTAAAGCTGTCCTGCCATGCTACCTGTACATATAAATTCAGCAAAGTCCCACGTACAGGTAAAAATGACACCATCAACCAATCACAACAGAGATGGTATATGATTGGCTCGCACCAAGATACGCCATTGCACGTAGACACCCCAAGTGCAGAAATCTTATTCCACTGATGATGGCAGCCAGTGGAGCTGCCGAAACGTTTGGTTTTATTTTTAACCATGGACCACGGCCAAACAGCCCGGATATTTTTCACAATTCAAGTGACACCGGCCGTGAAAGCCTAAGGAATAACTTATTTGAGTCTGTTTGAATTTGCGGCTCTTATCGTTTGCCATAGAAAATACCTTTTAAAACATAAAACGTTGCAGGTAAACTACCCCTTTCCCTTAACCGATCTTCACCAAAAACAATAGGTCTTGAGAACTCCACAATTCTGGGCTGTATGCAAAAGAGTAGTTGATTCTGTTTGAATTTGCAGCTGTTATCGTTCGCCATAGAAAAAAATTACCCTTGTTAAAAAAAAACCGTTGCCGGTAAACGACCGCTTTCCCTCAACCGATCTTCACCAAAAACAATAGGTCGTGAGTACTCTACAAATCAGGGCTGTATGCAAAATTTGAATTTGCGGCTGTTATCGTTTGCCATAGAAAAAAATGTACACACACACACACACACACACACACACACACACACACACACACACACACACACACACACACACACACACACTTTTCGAAAAACGACTTTTTTTCATGTTTTGAGTGTAGTACAATCAGAATCTGCAATAATCTCGAACACAATTTTTTTTCGACATCACCATACTTCCATTTCCTTAAGGAACATGGAAGTAAAATTACCCCCGATAAAAAAACGTTGGAGGTAAACTACCCCTTCCCCTTAACCGATCTTCACCAAAAACAATAGGTATTGAGAACTCTACAATTCAGAGCTGTATGCAAAAAATTATTTGATTCTGTTTGAATTTGCGGCTCTTATCGTTTGCCATAAGAAATACCCTTGTTAAAATATAAAACGTTGCAGGTAAACTACCCCTTTCCCTTAACCGATCAACAAAATCAACAGACCTTGAGCTCGGTATAATTCAAAAAGGTATGCAAAAAAGGTAGTTGATTCTGTTTGAATTTACGTCAGTTATCGTTCGTCATAGAAAAAATTACCCTTGTTAAAACATAGAATGTTGCAGGTAAACTACCCTATTCCCTTAACCGATCTTCACCAAAACCAAACGGTCGTGAGAAATTTACAATTCAGGGCTGTATGCAAAACATTATTTGATTTTGTTTGAATTTGCGACTCTTATCGTTTGCCATAAAAAATACCCTTTTAAAACATAAAACGTTGCAGGTAAACTACCCCTTTCCCTTAACCGATCTTCACCAAAACCAAACGGTCGTGAGAACTTTACAATTCAGGGCTGTATGCAAAACATTATTTGATTTTGTTTGAATTTGCGACTCTTATCGTTTGCAATAAAAAATACCCTTGTTAAAATATAAAATGTTGCAGGTAAACTACCCCTTTCCCTTAACCGACCTTCACCAAAAACAATAGGTCATGAGAACTCTACCATTCAGCGCAGTATGCAAAAAATTATTTGATTCTGTTTACATTTGCGGCTTTTATCTTTAGCCATAAAAAATACCCTTGTTAAAATATAAAATGTTGTAGGTAAACTACCCCTTTCCTTTAACAGATCTTCACCAAAACCAATAGGTCTTGAGAACTCTATAATTCAGGGCTGTGTGCAAAAGAGCAGTTGACAAATGGTGTTTTTTCTTACAATACTTCAGAAGGGAGAACCATCGCTTGCCAGGAGACGGTGAATTATGTGGGTTTTTGGCTTGTCCAGCGCCTATTCTTCAACGCCCACGTGACCGAAACCCTTGACAAGGCTCGCGGCGTCCGAGCCAAACTATTCATTTCTCACGTGTCGCAGCCCCCTGGCGCTCTGCACGAAAGTCACCTTTTATCTTTTGTTCCTCGGTCTGTACTGACCTATACGGTTCCTGCTTGGTGGTCACTTATGTCAACCACCAACAGGTGCAGACTGGAGAGATTCCAATCGAAAACCCTCCGTTCCTTGGTTTGTCAGAAATGATGTAATTCGAGGAGGTCTTCGAGTTCCTACCTTTTGTCCGGTCGTTAGCTGTAACTCTTTGTGCTGCAGCTGCGATCTCATCTCTCCCTGACCTAAGGACCATCAGCACCGATTCTGGTCAAACGCCCTTGGGCGATTCTTGATGACCCGCCATGAAGACATCCTCAATAAGAATTTACTTTCAGTCCCAGCCCCTAAATTAACCTTGTAAGCTGTCTTTTCTTCCCTCCTTGCACGCCGACCGCGCTGCTTGCTGCTGTTACCACTGCCACTGGGCTCTCCGCCTCGCGGAGAGCGACCGATGCCTCAAGGCGTCTGCCAGTTGGGCTTGAGACAGGCTTGTCGTCTGAATCACTCCAGCAGCAGTGCCATACACTAAAGTCTTCTTCCCCGCCGTCTAGCGAATGATCATGTTGGCGGTTAACCCTGCTAGTTTTAGGCACCCGTCTACTGTACTAGCGTTACGTTTATGACCTGCCAGCCATTGGGCTCGACGCAGATATTGCAATCTTCCCCGAGTGCAAAGGCATCCCACAACCATAATGCAATGCAATGCTACAGTAATTGTTCGAACATCTCGGATTCTACGCGTCGGATCGGAAACAGAAACAGAATTTAATTTTGAATTTCCTTTCAGATCTGCGCAATTTTGGAAAGGGGTTTTATAGGACTACCTGATATAAAAAGTAATAGAAACCACAGGAAAATTTTGAAAGTCTGTAATAACTCCAAAAGCACTTTATGGGTTTTTATGTATGTAGAAAAAGAATACTTGTAATACTGCCACTAATCACGATTTCCTTCTATAATACTTGGTTAGTGGAGTATTCAAATTTGGTGCTACCAAAAATATGTTCCTTGTAGATATAAAAATCCATGCAGTACATATGTAGGCCTACAGAGTTTTTAAATTTTCTTCTATCTGTGGCTTATACACGCACTTTACAGCGTTCTAACCTCCACAGATCTTGTAGAAATTTGATAACGAAAATTGCGCTTTTTCAGTCCTGTAAGTGGAAGCCTTTATGTCAACGAAATACTGTACAGATCAATGAAAGTGGTTAATTTTTTCAAAGAAATATAAAATATTCATTCTTCAAGATTTTAGCTACGCAGAACGTGAAGCTTATTTTTCGCCAGTCCGGGGTTTCATTTCTTTTTTCTTGCCGAGGTCTTGCTAGTTAACCGAAGTCGAGGTACTAAAAGTTGATGACTTCTTCAAAGCAATAACGCTGCTGATTATGCAGTGGCCCGTCCGCATTTGATCCAGAATAGATGACCATTCTATCAACTAGTACCTTGCAAAGGAACAGAATAAATTCAGAGTAATCTTCAACTGAAGTCCAGGCGGTTACAAATCCTGCACTCTCACACTACGTGCATATTCTGGGATTAGCGCTAGGACATTTTTCATCGAAAACTAGATCATGGAGTAAGTGTTCATTGTGTGTGCTATTATTTTGAGTTATTGTGAATTAAAATGAAAATAATTTGTGAATTATCATTTTTTATTCAGGCCGAGGGCTCGCTGTGTTTTACATAGAAATTGCCTGTATAAATCTGAGGCGTCTGGTACATACAGTTTATGCTTAGTGATTGTATTATACAGTCGGTCTATGATTACGAAAGTACAAGTTACGTAATTGGTAGCAAAAATCACGTGACGTTTAGTGCATGTGTCAGTGAATATTCCCTATTCCCTGGTCTTCCTAAATTCATATAGGCTTTAATAGTATTTACGATTATCTAATTGTTAAAACTGTTTGGATTGAATCCTTTTATTTTTGTATATCCTTCTTTTCGAGTAGTATAGAGGCGTGTGTTCATTAGAATATCGTCGTCCCTTTTGAGCACATTTGTATCGTCTCCATTCTAAACACTAATTTTACTTCCATGTTCCATAAGGAATTGGAAGTATGGTGATGGCGAAAAAAATCGTGTTCGAGATAAAGGCTGAATCTGATTGTACTACCCTCGAAACATGGAGAAAATTCGTTTTCTGAAATGTGTGTGTGTGTGTGTGTGTGTGTGTGTGTGTGTGTGTGTGTGTGTGTGTGTGTGTGTGTGTGTGTGTGTGTGTGTGTGCGTGCGTAGAATTTTTTCTATGGCGAACTATTAACTGCCGCAGATTCAAAAGATTATAATAATTTTTTGCATATGTGCCTGAATTGTAGAGGACTGAAGGCCTATTGATATTTTGTGAAGATCGGTTGAGGGGAAGGGGCAGTTTATCTGAAACGTTTTATATTTTAACAAGAGTAAAGTACTGTACCGGTACTTAATTTTGTGAAAAATAAAGTATCCTGAAAAAAGGTCATAATAATCCACTGTAGAAAGGTAGATGAAATATCTATAAATAAAAAGGGTATTTGAAGGGGGAGGGGGTAATTTTCTAGAAATGAAAATAATAGTTGAAGGTGGATGGGATAATTTTTTATATGTATACTACGTTATCGGCAACAAAGAAGTAGTTTGTTGTTAAAATTTCTTCCCGGGTTGTTTGGCCGTGGTTTTCTGCAAAACCAGACGTTTCGGCAGTGCCATCGTCAGTACAAATCGAGTGCGCTAACGTGAGGTTGTATACGTAGTGATCACAGTACTGTGGTTAGGCTGAAGGAAGAAAGAAGTAGTTTCTATGGAAATATTTCATTTTAATAACTTATCCATTCGTTGTCATCTTTAAGTCTTCGTGTTATATACCCGAAGCTTTTACGAATGTTTGGACGACGGTATTATACAATTTCTTCAGCTGGCTGTACAAACAAACAGCGCTATCTTGCGTGACTGGGTGCAGTAGAAACCTTCGCGTGGGAAGTATTGTGGGTATTGTAGTGTGTGTGAAGGGATACAAGGGAAAAAATCAAAGCGTGTCGGCAATCATGTACGCACATTCCTTCGCACACGTCCTGATGAGGTAGAGTTTTGACAGTGCGCTTTACTAAACGCTTTTGCCTTGTGCCTAGTGTGTTTTAGTCGCTCGTTCGCTTTGTATAACAGTTAGTTGTTTTGTTATTCCATGATTTTCACGCCAAGTCTCCAACAAGGATAGGTGACTACAGCGATGTCTATAATGTTTAACCCACATCCTCCGTTTACACCTCTTTTTGTTAACATGACAGTCACACCGGCAAGAACTGTGGCCAGTACGATATTTCTTCGTCGAAAGTCCGTTCTAAAAGCCTGTAGTACAAAGAAAACTGTGCAACTTGCAGACATTCCACGGGATTAGCTTTCGCCAAGTAAAGCGTGCGGGATTGTCGTTTACACACACATTGTTTCGCGTGTACTTATAAGTTGGCGCGGTTTCTTCCGCGAAAGAGCGTGAGTACTGGTTTCGCCAAACGCATACCTCTACGCTCTTCCCGTACGGGAAAGCGTGACAAACCGTTTGTGTGTAAATTGTTATCTGCAAGTCCACAACGACCAAATAGGTTTTAAAACAGTTCTAAAGTGTCTTGTTTTCTATTGACAGCTATGATTTTCTGTCTAAAATACATTACGCTTGTTGCAATTTTAGCTTCTTTTACTGTAGGCGGTCAGTTATTTCTCCTAGTACTGTTGGTGCCGTAGCGTACAGAACAGTAGGTAATATTAGCATTTCATAACACAATAAGAAAGCTCGTATATTCGGTTTGGTTGTCGGTGAACACCCAATCCTTTCGTGAATCCACTGTTCGTGATTAACAAGGCCGTCAAACGTCCTCCTACTTAGTTAGATTCCTGACTTAGTCTGTACTTTGTTGTTTTAAATAATAACATTATACAAAAGCATGCACGGCGCAGGGCGTGCATGACGAGAATTGAACTGAAACAATGGGTATGAATAATGCGATCAAACACGTGGAATGAGTTGTTTTTTGTTTGTATATTAGTGAGAAGGACCGGAATCTCAAGTCGACGACGTACTCGATGGCATACAGTGAAAGTGACATCAGCACTAGTCCAACACCCATTTAAACAGAAAACTGCATGTAAAATTCTACAAAGCACGAGTTCACGTTATTTGCGGCTGTACGCGTGGTAATTATGATGATATGTGCTTATGTAGCTGTGGAAGACCACAAGGTGTGCGGAATCGTTAATTTTTTTGTATTTCTTTGTTAAACTATGAAGTCTAGTAAAACAGTAAAGAACGAATGAAAGATCGGTAGCTTTCGACAGATTTTTTTTACGAGGGTAGATGAAAATCTTTATAGACACTAGGAACCCAGTAGTTCTTAGTACTGTGGGACTCAACACACTAAAAACACCTCCCTTAATGCTACAACTGCAAGCTCATCTAGCAGCTTCTTCATGTTTCCTTCACGGGTGATGGGGTGAAGCCCAGTGGCTAATCCCAAGATTATTGTTTCTTTCTCTCACCTAGAGTTTTATGGCTCGTTACATAATAATTGCTTTCTATTGCGATATCAGACCATGTGGCTTCTGTCTTTTGAGTCGCCTCAGGACGTGTGGAGCTTCTTCCACCATGTGTCGCATTATTAGGTTATCGTAGATCTGAATCCTCTGATCATGTTTGTCTGCATATTTTGTTATTATTTCGCTGACATATTCTACAATGAAGTCTCTATGTAGGTTGTCGTTCCGTATATACCAAGGGGCATTCACTATGCTTCTGACTACTTTGTTCTGAAAGTTTTGTATCTTTTCTAAGTTTGTTGTCTTTGTACAACCCCACAGCTGAATTCCGTAAGTCCACACAGGCTTCAGAACTTGTTTGTACAACAGCAGTTTGTTTTCAACTGTTAGTTGCGAGTTTCTCCCTAGCAGCCAGTACATTTTTCTGTATTTTATGTTGAACTCCTTTTTTTTTTTTACATGCTCTTACCATTTAAGCTTTGTATCCAGCGTCATACTTTGCTTTGTTAGCATATGGCACTTCCAGCCCATTAATGTAAACCTTACTGGACGTACTTTTCTGTTGGTGAAGTTGATATGAACTGATTTTCGGCAAAAATGAACTAGGGAAAACGCAAGGAGAGTCTGGCCGACTCGGGCCATGAGGTATAGCTCCCTCGACCAGAAGGATAACATTCGGAAGCCTTTGATGTAGTAATGTGTTCTTAATTGCCCGCCACTGTGTCTGTGAACCAATCAGATAACACCGTCCACAATTCATCAACCGCGGCCTATCTCTTTCAGTGCAACCGACCCATTCATATGCAGAGACGTGTCAACACTGATTAATTTCCACTGATAACGGTTAGTTTGATGCCGACTGTCATCCTTGTGAGCGAGGAGCTGCCTGTCACTTCGATATACTGTCTGTAAAGAAAAAAAGGTATTAAGTCGGGTCTGGAAGGGCTAAAAGGGCTGAAAACATCAGTAGGCTACTTTTTTCAGCGTTCATAAGCATGAGGGTTGGTTTCTCGAGAACTTAGGGGAATGTGCCTGGACGTTTCCAGCAGGTATCTCGAAGAATCGACGTAGAACGTTCGTAAAACCTATGGGACGAGCCTGCGGTAGATAAGACCGGATGTCAGAATTTGGCTGCGTGATCAGCTGTGGTATACAGTAGAAATACGGTGACACCTGAGCCACTTGTTACGGGTGGTGAGCCGGATGGACTAAAATTACTCACCGATGTTCCTTATTTCCACAGCTTTTCCGTCCTAGGTTTTCCCACCTTGTGAGGATGACGGAAGAGGAACCGAGAGGACGTGACCCTTTCTGGCAGTGGGCTTGATATTAGTTCCGTTGAAGACTTGGTGATGGTTTTCAAAATAATATTTGTAAAAAATAAAGAAAGGCGTTCTTCAAAGTAGAGCGTCAGTGACGGCTGTCCTACAGACTATATGAACGTTTTAGTACGGTATCGTTCCGTTGAAGTGTTACATACTAACTTTATATCACTGCGCACGGGATTCGATCGTGACGCACTGCCCACAAAGGTATCCGGAATAAAAACAACGCGCAACTCTGTAACCGGAAATATTCCTACACTCGTATATATTTCAATTATAATCTCTGTGACGATGTAATTCGTTGGATTTAGGTTTTTTAAAACCTTCAGAATTTTTCAGATATGTATTTTTGACAATACTCATGACACTCGATTATGGTTCTAATTCGTGTTTCTATTGTCCGAGCCACGATTGATTTAATTATTATATTACATTATTTCACTTCCGTTTTGTGACTTCTAGTATCTATGTTACGCGTTTCGGAGCGATCTTTCCATCATTAGATACATGGACCCCTCGTAAGAGATCGTCAAACATTGAAATTCTTAATTGCAGTGAAATAGACAGCAGCATAAACTGATTCGTACACGCTACTTGGACGGTGTAGGCCTACACCGTGTCCTGTGTGGGCGGACACCGACTAACTTGTAACTTACTGCAAGTTCAGCGGCTGTAATGAGTACATATCAAATAAATTTTCGACATTAAAAGTAATTGTAGTGGTGCAATCTTGTGCTCATTACCTTTCCCATCACCGAAAACAAAGGGTAGCTTCGTTTGTGCATAAAACGCTGTTTCATCCACAGGGGCGTGTTGGGGGGGGGGGCGAACGTGACCGAACCCCCCCCCCCCAGAGGGTCAGAAAAAGTTGACGAATTTTGTTAATCTCTTAGTTTTTGGTATTTTATTATTTTCGACTGTGTACGCTAATATAGTAGTAACTCTTTGTTTTTAATATACAAACATGTTTATTAAACACACCGTTTATAGGCTACGTTTGAAATATTAAACATAGGAAAATCAATTAAGTCAATTAGTATCTTCTAAACAATATTTCAGTAACGCGTATTTGTATTGTGTTATTACCGTTTACTTTAATGGGATTGATTTCAGGATGTTCTCACACGTTTTTCAACCACTTTAAAGATAGTAATGTCGATGAGCCGTGACGTTTTTTTGTCTTCACTTGAATAAAGTCGACTCGACCGGGCACCCACCCCCAAGACCAAATTCTAGATACGTTATTGTCAATCCACGATTAAAAACACTTATGTAAGCTGCTTTATGAGAGAGAGAGAGAGAGTTATCGACAAGCTAGTACGGTATTCACCATTTAAATATAAGTAATCAGAAATATGTCCCAAGCATTACTCTTTAAAAAATAGGTTTGACTAGGCTATGCAGGCCTACTTACATAACCAGTCCTTGTATAGCCGAATGGGACACCATTGAATAATTAATTACAAAGATAATTTTTGTCTATAGATATGGGTTTTCTTTTATTTTATCCAACACTTTCGTCTACATCGTAATGTTATGTCTTTATGTTACGACTGTAAACTATGTGATCTTAGGTTAGTTTTATTCACAGATAGTTCTGGGCACCGAATAACGTAATTAATTAATAGTTTGGACGAATGCTGACAGAGAATTGCCGTGTAAGTAACGTGTATGTAGCAGTTTTGAAATTTGGTTGGCGTAATGTGGCAGTCGTGCGCGTGTCCTTCGTGAACAGGATTTTCCCTCGGGTAGTTGTTATCTTATTGTACAGTACTGCGAGTTAAGTACGTGTCTGTAACCTTCGAACGGCAGGTCGTTCATTTCAGTCTGGAGTGTATAACATTGTAAGCTTGTGGTTGTCGGTAATTCGGTCACGTATTGTTGATGTCGGATGCTCGCGTGATTTGCATAGTGGCGGTAGTAGCGTACACGCGTTCTCAAACCGGCTCACGTGCTGTTCAAGTGAATCAGTTCTTTATAGTATGCACAATCTGAACCCGTCCAGTCGATGACTACTCGCCCTGGTACAACACTGCTGAAATGCCATATGTCTGCTGGAAAATAAGAATGGAATGTTTTTGTGATTGCAATTCGTTACTGGGGTTGCTTCAATCTATTAATTTTGAAACCTGCATTTCCACGAAAGGTATCGCCGGTCATCTTTGGATCAAAACTCGTGTCAACACCTAATTGTAATAATAAACAAAATTAATTGAAGCAAAAAATAATATTCAAATTAAAAAAAGTTTGGGTGGGTGTATCAGTGTGTACACGCGGAAGAAGTGAAACTTCTTTGGGATATATCCATTATTTTTTGTTTATCCATTATTATTATTATTATTTTTAACTGTATACTTAAAATTTAATAGGATGGGAGATGTATCTGTATAAGAAAAATTTTCATTTTTAGTAAATTAAAAATATTTTATTATATACATTTACAGAAATTATTATTATTATTATTATTAATCTATTTCGTTAATATTTAGGGATATTTCATCATATACTTTTGTAACCAAAGGCTTATGGTAACTAAAATAACAAATGTATGTTTTACATTCAATATTATCCAGAAACCTTGTGAATACTGCATCAATTGTCGTATTCGATTTTGTCGTAGATATTTTTTTATCATTTTGTATAGACAGGTTTAAATTATCTTTTAAAAATTCAACCAGTTTTATAGATTTGTCTAATGCAAAATTGACATTGAAATCTACACTTAAAATCATAGGTATTTTATGATAATCTTTACGAAGTATGGCGGCACCTTGTGATGTATATGATAATAATGAACGATGGAGAAAATCCATAATATCATCTATTGTTTTATTAGGAGAAATATACACTGCTACAATCACAACTTTTTGGCCATTTTCCATTTTACATTCAGCCATACACAAATCGCCAACTGTAGATGCCATTGAACCATAGACATCAGATTGAGTAACGGAAAAATCCATGGATGGAGTTATAATGTTAATAATATCGTCAGAATTTTGAATTATCCCGACACTTCCCGCTCTAATATTTGGTCGTTTATATTTCACAATGCAGTTGAAATTAAGAACAGATACGTCATCTTCATTGGCTAGCCAAGTTTCTGATAAAACTATGACATTTGAATTTTTCACAACTATATCTTTTAGATCAACAGCATGAGCTGTATGACTTTGGCAATTAAAAGTGAATATTGATAAACCTTTTCTGTTATTGATGAAATTAACTAAATTTTCATTTATAGTTTCTAGAGTTTGTTTAGTGAAAGTCGTTTAAATTCCTCTTGCAAATCAATTGTTGATGATGATCGTCTTCGGCCATGGTAGAATATCTTCTCGTTGTTCTGTGTCGTAATATGTAATCCTTCAATACTCGTCACACGTGATAAAGCAACGTATAATAATGACTGAGAATGACATCGATCGTATTCATAAACAATTTTTAACATATATGTCATTAAATTATGTAGGACTAGGTAGATTATTTTTTACATATCGTTAACTTAAAATATTCGTAACAATAATTATATATAACTGTACATTTCCTCATTTCGATATACTACTAAACACATATTATAACGTTGCAGAAATCAGACCCTATAGGGGATCCACAAATATTAGATAAATGATGAAGGGTAACATAATTTAATGTTTATGAAAAAGAAAAAAATATAAAATGGAATTAAGAAAGAAAATAGGAGATTTGTAAACAAGAATAATAAATAAGTGAATAGACTAGACTGACAAACAAATGACTATGACCCCACCCCAGAGATTGGCCAGATAAAGACAATAAAGCGAGAAAAGACAAATTAATGATAATAAAGGCACAAACAAATAATAAATGTCAAATAACAAGTATTAAAATAAAATAAAATAAAAGTACACTAACCAGAGTAATAGATATTATATGTAATTAATAACTCTTTGATGATAAGTAAATCAAAACATAAAATTGTTAACAGACTAACTATCAATTGTGTATAAAACAATAAAAAACCCAAAAGTGAGAGATAGGTAGGAAGTGAAAGTGATTAACAGTGTAAGTGTTAGAAGTGAGTAAAAGAAATAAATATTATGGAATAACCACTATTAACACTAAGGTGCAGTAAAAAAGTGCAAAGTACAAGTGTAACCCAAAATAGACGTAAACAACCAGAATTATAAATCAGAACTCATATAGAAGTGAGAGTGAACAAGTAAATATAAAACACAACAGATAGGTAGAGACACCAAAACCAGTGATTAACACTATAGTTTAAGTGTGAAAGGTACCAAAAACTATGAGTAACCAGAATATTGTTATTATAGTTAGAATTGATAGTAGATTAATAGTACAGTTGTATTCAGGATAAAGATCCCATAATGATATTAAGGATGTTATTGTTACAATGTTTAAATAGTAAAAAAATCTAGTAAATGTTAAAAGAGGGATAGACAACCAATCTAATAGTGTTAAATAAGAATAAACTAAATAATATGAGAGCAAAATAAATAAAACAACCTATATTAATAATAAAATTCAAGGGATGATTAGAAAGATAGAATAAATGGTGTGATAATGTTATTCACCAAAATTGTTATTTGTTCAATTAAAAGAATTGAGTTTGTAAGAAGGAATATGGCTGAAAAGTAAACAGACCATAAATCTAAATTTTGTGTTATGTTTTATAAGTAATATTAAATGATAAACAAGTTATAAGAAATGGCAATAGATATGAGTAAGGAGATAAGATTTTACAAACATAATAATAATCATTAGAGTAAAGGCAGAAAAATAAATAAGAGAATAACAGACAAGCAATGATTTTGTAAATTAATAAGAACATTCAATTATTGTAAAACAGCCCAAATTAATTCAAAATGTAAACAAGTCATAAGTGACACCAAGCTACACATATGTAAATGAAACATAATCTTTAATTTGTGTAAAATAAGAAGATATAGACAATTACTACTTAGGCCTATAAAATGCCTAACTGTATAAATCCAAAATAGACAAATTGTAAGAAATTAACTATTGTATTAGAAAATTCAGGACAAGTAACTCATTAAGTACAATTAGTGAACCATATTAAGATGTCAGAGTTAGATTAAAAACATAAAATAAGAAAGAAATGTAATAACATAATATTAACATTTTTGTCAGAACTTTAATACATGAACAAACCCAGCTTTGTGGGATGTCAAAATGATCTTTGAAAGAAAATAGAAACAGTTGTGATAATATCTAATACGTAGATAAGAAGACAGAAGAATAATAGCCATCAGAAAACATTTGTTCATTTTGAATTAAAATTCAAATATTATAACAATAGACATAAATGTAATCAACCAATGAGAGTATAGACAGTTGCCATAACAACGGAACGTTATTTAATTCCGCTATAAAACATTAGTCCATTATTGACGATCAAGAGATACAGAAGCCAAACCATATTCGACTCAATTTTCAATTAAAATAATAATAAATACTTCAAAATTTAACGAGATGAGGATGCAAGAAGTCTAATGAAGAATTAGTTAACCCAACAGAGATAATAGACCAGATTTTAATCTTCAAAATTAATTATTTTATCCAAATTATTTGAAAAGAAGTCAGATGCAATCCAAAATATAAATGATGGAAGATTGATGATCGCATAGACCCAACCTAACTAAGAACAAAGTAACTCTTCACCAGAATTCAACAAGATTTGTTAAGTATATCTGAACTACCCGAATTTATGAACTAATTCTAATTAACGTTTCTCGCAACACAAATAACTCTCACTCTGAACTTGGTAACTAAATTTCTTTCAAGGATTGATTGATAAAAAAAACTAACTTGTATGTAAACCTAAAATAACCTATGTACAAATTACGAATTATTAACACACACTTTTTAACCATTAAAAAACGAATTGTATTTAACTCTAATAATCAAATATATTGCAACTCACCGTCTGCGGCTTTTTGAAACAACGTCTTCACTATAAAGTTGACATATTTCAGGACACTTGTCCCATCCTCAGAACTTAAAATATTCGTGTATCATTTAACGTTGATACAGTTGTCAAATAATTAAAATATTAAAATCCAATATAAATGTTTAAAACGAGCGCCACGGTTAAACGATGTACATCGTACGGTGACTGACCGCGCACTGAATTACGTCTGGCTCCCACCACGACAATAACGCATGGCAGTGTCGTACAACACATTTGACTTGAAAAGCAGTTGATCATTTAAAACACGCGGCTTGGTATCAGTATTATTATAGGCTTTATAAATTTCGTACTCTTCAAGGGCGTTCATATATCGCCTTTTCTTACATATGTGAATAGGTATCAAGTTAGTTTTAAAATTAGTGTAATTATGATTCTCGGAAATGAGGTGTTCTGCAAATTTTGACTTGATATTGTCCAAGCTGTGAAGGTGTGTAGGCGGCCTATGTTCTGTAAATCTTTTTAAAAAACCACGACCTGTCTGGCCCACATAAAAGGCGTCACAATCGTCACATATCAATTTGTAAACACCAGTTTTGTGTTCAAGGCTGGTAGTTCTGCGGACACGAAGATTATTCATAATATTATTAGTGGTTTTGTAAGTGACCTTTATATTGCTGTTTTTATTAAAAATTGACCCAAAAATCTTAGGCATAAGGTGTGTGTACGGTGTTGCAATGTATTTGCGTGTTGTATTCTCGCGAGTTTTATGTCCGTTAATGTTTCTATGCTTTTTCTTATGTTTTCGAAGGATGTTGTTCACCATATCGACATCATAACCATTAGTGACTGCAATGTATTTAATGGTGTCTAATTCCTCATAGTATTCTTTGTCACCGAGGGGCAAAGATAAAAGTCTATAAATCATACTATGGAAGGCAGCCAATTTCTGGGATATAGGATGAAAGGACTTAGCATGTATTACGATATCAGTCGTTGTGGGTTTTCTATAGATGTTAAATTGTAGTTTTTTATTTATGTCCTTGGCAACAGTTAAATCCAGAAAATTCAGTTTACCATTGTCTTCACTTTCAAGTGTGAACCGCATATTGCCATTGATATTATTCAAATAACTACGTATTGATATAATTCAGTGCGCGGTCAGTCACCGTACGGTGTACATCGTTTAACCGTGGCGCTCGTTTTTAAACATTTATATTGGATTTTAATATTTTAATTATTTGACAACTGTATCAACGTTAAATGATACACGAATATTTAAGTTCTGAAACATGTTATTTAAGTGTCCTGAAACATGTCAACTTTATAGTGAAGACGTTGTTTCAAAAAGCCGCAGACGGTGAGTTGCAATATATTTGATTGAACAACACGTGGCTTGGTACTAAAATTGGGATTTATTCCTTTTAAACATAACTCTAATAGTATATAAGTACCATTGATGTAAGGTAGTGTACTTTATTATCATCTTGTTAATATTTTTTCGTAATCAAAAGAACTCAATGATTAAACGAACAGTAGAAAATAAACATTGACGACAGCCATGTTGATTTAGAAGCGTTTCAATCAACTTAGCCTACCTGAGAATAGTGTCTATTTATTGCCGGAGCAACATTATTTAATAACAGTATATTTTTGTATTTCACTGAATAACTATTAACTATTTCTTGTTAATAAACTAGCACTGAGTAGTAATAACCGTCCTTTATTTCATTATAAACTGTATTATAAAGTTTGTGTACTTTAGCGACTAGCAAAATTGTCTGCCAGCGTTAGACGTCGGCAGCACGACGAACTACAAGCGAGATTCAAATGCCCGCCAGTTGCGAGGGTAATTTGAATTAGTCAACACTGCATAGATCGACCGCTCAGTTTAACATTTTAAATTGTTTTCATAAACAATTTGGCGCCGATCGGGAATTAAATACTTCAAACAAGGACAGGTAAGGATATCGGTACTGGTTATTCGTGCGTTCGCGACGGACCTCGTCAGCGTGAGATACAAAATAAATTGACGACAACTTGGTAAGACGTTGAGAGTATCCAGGAGGGTAGTACGAACGAGTTTAGTTACAATATACACACACATGCATGCATATAGGCCTAACGCATAACGCGTAACGAACATTTTTCCTACCGTGCCAAAAGACGTTTCACTTCAAAAAAAATAATCCGATTAAATGAAATCGTAAGTTAGAAAGACACTAACATAGAAAGTATGCCTATTATTTTTAAAACATTAGTGAAAGAAGTGATCATCATCTTAACGATTTTAGGCTTTAGCAGCCTCTTCCTAGTCCACAGTCCACCTTCTCTTAGGTCTACCAACTTTTCTTCTACCTCTAGGGTTGTAATCTTTCGCTATCTTGGTATTCTACTTTCTTCCATTATATCTACGTGTTGAATTCATTTTCTTCTGTATTCTTTAATCCTTTCATTAACTGCAAAATTATCTAAATCACATCTTGTCTCCTCATTTCTTATATGATCTCGTCTATTACACCTTTTAACTGATCTCAGAAATTTCAGAAAACGATCTCCAGCGAGAAATGTACATCTTACATAAAATAGGAAAAGAATATAATTGTAACGTATCTGAATCAAAGACAAAAGTAATGGCCTTTATAGGAGATGAACAGGTTCGGGCCAAAATATGCATAGACAACACGTGCATAGAACAAGTAAGACATTTCAACTATCTTGAACGTGACATTACTAATGAAAGAAGCCTTTGCGTTTTATACTTATCCACGCTGGTTTTTGTGATCGTACTAAAACATGTTGCTGTTATTGACTGACAGTTCAGTTACTGTTATAAGTACCGCCTTTTGTGGGCGTTTCCTCCTTTTCTGCTTTCTCCCGTGACTCGACATTGCCAACCGGCAGCTTCCGGAGACTTTTCCTGGGCGGTTTGAGGCGCTCCGCCCGTTGTGGACGAGCAGTTCCTGCCTCCGAATCGACAGGTCTCTGAAGACTCTCCCATTCCGCTGTTGCGAGTCTCTTCGAAGTCCGGAGGCCAACAAAAATAACATCAATCCATGTATCTAAAAATAAAGCCTAGGTTCCGTTGTGTTGTGGTAGTGGGGCGTCTTTGCACCCATGGCTGGATCGTAGCTTCCGGTACGTGCGCGATGGCTGCTAGAGTTTCATGAGATAGGGGCCTAAAGCTTGAAAAGACACACCAACGCGGTTAACCGCAGAGGCGCCGGATGTTTCTTAAACAATTTATTTAATTTATTTGAGGTAATGCGTGTTGAAAAAAAACGATCTTAAGTTTATATTACCTGTCTCTCTGGCGCCGCTACTGCTTTCGAATTCTTACAGTTTTCCCAACAAAATATAGGTCTCGGTCAGTTGAGACGAAACAACGCTTTTACCCTATTTTTACGCGGTCAGTTGCGCCCCGCACTTCACTTACGGAACGGATGTGTCATTTAGAAACGTCGCTATTCTGAATTTTGATGAGATTTCAATTCTGCAACTTTTTATTTGGGCAAGTAACATCTTTCTTCCAATATTTTTGTTAGGTTAAGTCAGGTCAGATTATATCAGGTTATGTTAGGTGAGGTCAGGCTAGGAATTAATAAAATTATAACGGTAATTTCTGTATTATTGTAATAATAACATGAAAATACAATTGATCGCAATTTACCAGGTTCATATTTCTACCCCGGTCGCAACTGAGCGGGTTTTATACGATTATTCGCAACTGACGACGGTCCCAAAATATGACTACAGTACATCGATACTCCGACGAACAAAATCATAAACTAAAATTTCACCAAGTCCGTATTCATACACCCACAGTAGAGAGGAACAGTATTATGTGATTATTTACAATTCAACGGCATAACAAAGTCTTCACTATTTTTGCGCTCGCCCCAGAACTCGCTGGTACACATACGCGTATACATAAACAACACTACGAGAACACGTACTTCCGTTTCTCTTTCCTTCTTTATATAATTCTTATCAATCTCCCCTCCCCCCTCTCACTCTCTCTCTCTCTCTCTCTCTCTCTCTCTCTCTCTCTCTCTCTCTCTCTCTCTCTCTCTCTCTCTCTCTCTCTCTCTCTCTCTCTCTCGGACTATTTCGGCTCTGACTCCAGCATCCTGTTTACTGGTTATACGATTATTCTCTTCCTGCGGAGGACACGACTGTGTACGCAAAACGAAGGAACGGAACAGCAAATTCGTTTATCGTACGATTCTGTCATTTTACAAAAACAGAAACTTCGAAACTACAAAAAAATATCTCACGAAAACAACAGGAACTAAGCCGAATTTACAATTCAATGCTCAATGTAAATACAGCGCGCGTAATAAACGCTTATTTGTACAATTGAGCTGTGTTTACATACCGATCTCTTACGAAACACGCGCGCACGATTGTGTCTGATACACGCAGTTATAACACGTGTTCGTAGCGCGTTAGTACCGTATCGCCATACATAAGCATTGCATTACTTGTCGCCAAGAATGCAAACGTACGGACACAAAAATATCAATAGTTGAGGACAAACTAGTGGATAATCCCCTTACTTAAATTCCGCACACAAAACGTGTATTGTCTTGCGTCACCGTACTTGTAACAATTTTCTCAGAACACGTGGACTTTACGGGGGGGGGGAGACCCCCCCAAATAAAAAAGTTGAATTTTGTTAATCATTTAATTTTTAGGCAGTTTTATTTTATCTTTGTCAGCTGCGTACACTACACAATTATAGTAGTACCTCTTTTTTAAATATACAACAGGTGTATTACACACTATTACGGAACACGTTTGAAACACGAAGTATAGGAAAACCATTCAGTCGATAAGTATCTTATAACAATGTTTCAATAACGCTTTAAGAAAAGGTTTAAATAGACGTAATAATAATACAATTCACATACATATTATATGGTCTTCACATACTGCATCGATACCAACTCCTTTCCACATACAGCGTCTACGTAGGCCTATATCCTCCAGCATAGGATAGGAGGAGGATGTTTCCTACATCTTCGTAGGAATACTTCTAAAGATAAGGCGATATTCACGACGAGTTCCTTCCGCCTCATACATCACCGATCATGCCGATGCCTCGACCGATTTTACAGCTTCAAAGTTTCCTTAGGTCAATACATGGATTTTCCTCTCTGTGCGTGGCAGCGTAAAACAACTTTATTATGCGCCTACTTTTATGTATTTATTTTCAGATGACGGTTTTATACTGTAGTTTGTGTTATTCTCGGAAGATCAAAAGGCGACTCGTATAGAACGCCGTACAAAAAAATTCAAAACTAAAACAAAATGTATCTCGAAGGAAACTACCTAAATAGGCCTAAAGCTTACTGAATAATACAAAAATGCCGGCATTGCTTTAACTGATGATGATGATGGTTGTGGTGGTGGTGTTGGTGACAATAATAATAATAGTAACTACAAGTCCAAGTCCAAGTAGCGGAGCAGCCGCTTGACGTGATCCCGTGGTCGCAGTGTCCGGATGAACCCGACGACTGCCTGTTGCCTGCTTGTTACCATGATTAGCGGTCTCGTGCTTTTCCAGGATTTGAACCTACTAGGTTTATCTCAGAGGCAGTGCTAATAAGCATAGCCTGTTACCTCAAATAAATTAAATAAATTGTTTAAGAAACATCCGGCGCCTCTGCGGTTAACCGCGTTGGTGTGTCTTTTCAAGCTTTAGGCCCCTATCTCATGAAACTCTGGCAGCCATCGCGCACGTCCCGGAAGCTACAATCCAGCTATGGGTGCAAAGACGCCCCGCTACCACAACACAACGGAACCTAGGCTCTATTTTTAGATACATGGATTGATGTTATTTTTGTTGGCCTCCGGACTTCGAAGAGACTCGCAACAGCGGAATGGGAGAGTCTTCAGAGACCTGTCGATTCGGAGGCAGGAACTGCTCGTCCACAACGGGCGGAGCGCCTCAAACCGCCCAGGAAAAGTCTCCGGAAGCTGCCGGTTGGCAATGTCGAGTCACGGGAGAAAGCAGAAAAGGAGGAAGCCCCCACAAAAGGCGGTACTTATAACAGTAAATGAACTGTCAGTCAATAACAGCAACATGTTTTAGTACGATCACAACAACCAGCGTGGATAAGTATAAAACGCAAAGACTTCTTTCGTTAGTAATGTCACGTTCAAGATAGTTGAAATGTCTTACTTGTTCTATGCACGTGTTGTCTATGCATATTTTGGCCCGAACCTGTTCATCTCCTATAAAGGCCATTACTTTTGTCTTTGCTTCAGATACGTTACAATTATATTCTTTTCCTATTTTATGTAAGATGTACATTTCTCGCTGGAGATCGTTTTCTGAAATTTCTGAGATCAGTTAAAAGGTGTAATAGACGAGATCATATAAGAAATGAGGAGACAAGATGTGATTTAGATAATTTTGCAGTTAATGAAAGGATTAAAGAATACAGAAGAAAATGGATTCAACACGTAGATATAATGGAAGAAAGTAGAATACCAAGATGGCGAAAGATTACAACCCTAGAGGTAGAAGAAAAGTTGGTAGACCTAAGAGAAGGTGGACTGTGGACTAGGAAGAGGCCGCTAAAGCCTAAAACCGTTAAGAAGATGATGATCACTTCTTTTACTGATTGTAAGTAAGAATGTTTAAAAAATAATAGGCATATTTTCTATGTTAGTGTCTTTCTAACTTACGATTTCATTTAATCGGATTTTTTTTTTAATTTGAATATTATTTTTTGCTTCAATTAATTTTGTTTATTATTACAATTAGGTGTTGACACGAGTTTTGATCCAAAGATGACCGGCGATACCTTTCGTGGAAATGCAGGTTTCAAAATTAATAGATTGAAGCAAGCCCAATAACGAATTGCAATCACAAAAACATTCCATTCTTATTTTCCAGCAGACGTATGGCATTTCAGCAGTGCTGTACCAGGGCGAGTAGTCATCGACTGGATGGGTTCAGATTGTGCATACTATAAAGAACTGAATCACTTGAACAGCACGTGAGTTTGAGAACGTGTGTACGCTACTACCGCCACTATGCAAATCACGCGAGCATCCGACATCAACAATACGTGACCGAATTACCGACAACCACAAGCGTACAATGCTATACACTCCAGACTGAAATGAACGACCTGCCATTCGAAGGTTACAGACACGTACTTAACTCGCAGTACTGTACAATAAGATAACAACTACCCGAGGGAAAATCCTGTTCACGAAGGACACGCGCACGACTGCCACATTACGCCAACCAAATTTCAAAACTACTACATACACGTTACTTACACGGCAAGTCTCTGTCAGCATTCGTCCAAACTATTTGATGTAGGCTATATAAAAAAATAACAGCCTGTTTCGTTCGTACGTATTGTTGACAAAGAAATCCAATATCGACAATAACAGAGCGATTTTTCGCAGATATAAATACGATGACCGGTCTATAAGTATAAATCGGATTACTCTTAATAAAATTAGCCTCGGAATTAGTTCAAGTATTGAGAGCACCGTTCGAATCGAATCTAGCGTATCCAATTCACCCGGCCGTAAGTGGTTTACGAAATATTGCGTTGTGTGTGCGCGCGCGCGCGTGCGTGTGTCGTATAGTTTAATTCGATTTTCCTCTTTACGTCCTTTGTGTCTTATTGAATATAACGAAAATCAATTTTCTTGGAGCAATAAAGGTCAGAGCCGACTTACAAACCTCTCCTGTCTCCCGTGAGATTTCATCGAAATACAGTTTTGTTAAACTCGGTTGAAGTGTAGCTGGCTACACGGTGTGTGTATTCGCTTTGGCGCGGTTGAATTTCCTTGGCAGCGTTTTATAGCTTAGCTCCCAAGTATTGATGGGTTTTCCTTTATTGCATACGTAGGCAGTGACTACGCGAGCTAAAATGCATTCCTCTCGGCAAAATTTCAGCTTCAACCCCACGCAGCCAGTATCCGTTTAAATGTGATTAGTTTTGTAGTTGTTATCTATTTGTGTTCATAGTTTTATGCGTGGTTACCGAGTACAGAATTTCACACACACACAAAACCACACTCAAGTGTGTGTGTGTGTGTGTGTGTGTGTGTGTGTGTGTGTGTGTGTGTGTGTGTGTGTGTGCATAAAATGGTCTAATTGCATTGTAATATGTAGTCAGTTGTTAAAGTTATTATTATTCATAGCCCGGCTGTTAGGCCGTGGTCGACCGTTGTCGATTGTGACGAACGGTTCGGCCTCACCATCGGAGGCTGACATGAGTGTCAATAGTGTTCGGCAGCTGTTCGCCAATTCACCCCAGTACTGAGGTAGACGCCGCCCGTGAAAGCTTACGAATTAGTATGAAGTTGTCAAGTGTTCGTCCGCAGTTTTTCCCTTCTTCGACAAGCCCCTCTGAAAAATCTGTCGTCTTCTTTTGGATTTCGGCCATCCGTACCTGTTCTCATTCCAGGGTGTGGAGTCAAAACTATTCGAAGTGGACGTGAACAAACTCTTTCAGCGTTGCCGTCAACAGTACTGAAAATAGATCCGTGCGTGCTGTATGCCGTTTATCGGTTAAGGAAAGGAAAAGAAGACGGGATGTTCATCCTGTTAACTATGCAAATAGTTTTCTTTTTCCCCGTCGTTTCCGTTGAAAATCCATCCATTCCGTTTATCCGGCCATCGTTTCTCCGGCATCATTTTTCTCCGTGCTCAAACCATTGACGTGATATTTATTTTTAACTTTACATATAACGTTTTTATAGACCTCGGAAAGGCTTATGACAATGTCCCACTAGTCAAATTATTTGAAACTTTATAAAATAGTGGAATTAACCCCATATACGTAGGAAGTGTATATTATAACATCCACAAAAACGTTCAAGCCAGAGTGAAAAATAGGACGAGAAGTGTCCGAGACGTTTAATATTAGTAAGGGACTGAAACAAGGATGTTGTTTGTCTCCCACTTTATTCAAAGTATATATACAAGGAGCACTGGAGTTATGGAAAAACAAGTGCAACAGAATGGGAATAGAATTAGAAGAGAAGTGTTTGTACACTCTTTTATTCGCAGATGAACAAGTGGTGATAGCCAATGATGAAGAAGATATCACTTATATGATGAGAAAACTAGTAGAAGAATACGATCGTTGCGGATTAAACGTAAACTTAACAGAAAAAAAAAAACAGAGTACTTAGTCACAGGAAGTCGAACATCAGATCTTCAGTTATCAGATAATACTTCAATCAGGAAATGTGAAAAGTATGAATATTTAGGAAGTATAATTAGCGATGATGGAATATGTGATGAAGAAAGATTAGTTTTAAGAAAAAGCACCATACGCCAGTAAAACCCACTTTTACGGTCCACCATAATTGGGCTACCGACAAAGATCAATATTTATAAAGCCAGTGTTGAACCAGTTACCACCTATGGGTCAGAATGTTGGACAATCAACGAAAAGAACCGCAGAAAGATTGATGCTGTAGAAATGGACTATCTTAGACGAGCTTCTAGAGTTTCTCGTCTGGAACGTGTAAGGAATGACGTAATAAGGGAAAGAACAAGTAGAAAAGAAACTGTAATAGAAGATATAAAACGTAAACAGCTTTTCTGGTATGGACACCTAATGAGAATGAGTGAAGAAAGAATACCTGTGAGTGTGTTCAAATACAAACCTAGCAACAGAAGAAAAAGAGGCAGACCTAGATTAAAATGGATAGAAGGGATCTAAAAGAGTATGGAAGAAAAGAATCTGAAGAATGAAGATACACAGAATAAATTAATATGGAAACTGAGATGCCGGATGCGACAGTAGCTATGGGATCCCCGCAAAAAAAATTACGTTTTTAATTTCTTCATAGTAAATAGTAGGCCTATGTTCACTTTAAAAAATACTGTGGAATGAACAAGGGTTACGAATTCCTCTCTGCTGATCATCATGGCTACTTAATGTCGTAACTCCAGATCGAATCAAGTCGATTGATAGATTTTCATTACATTTCCCCGACAAGAAATACGACGTCTCGGCACTCCCTCTGGCGTGTATTTGGTCCTGCGCAATTTTCTTATCCTACAGGAGCAATTGTCGCAGCCGTTTAGTGATATAATGAGTTGTTTATTCAACCCTATTATCGTCTCGGTATTGGTTATCGAGGAGGCCCACATCATCTTCCTGTGAACCCATATTTCGAAGAAAGCATTGACGTTGGAATTTTCAATAGCTTTGCTTACGCCGTCTCCAAATCAGTGCAGGAGAACGTAACGTGTAACGTTAAACACGCCCTTGAAACAGGAACGTCACATGACGGGCGAACTCGTTTTTACGTGTTGCGGGTTTAACGGAAGCGGAAACTCAAACTCAGTTTGGAACTCAGACGCTCGTGGAATTTTCAAGTTAATCAAGTCCTCCACGCTTTAACTGCTTTTTACCTGTACGCGTTTCTGCTGTTTCGATTTAATTTTCGCGTTCCGATAGACGAATGGACGCAAAATGTACACAGATACGAAATACGGATACATAACGTTGGCAACACAACGCCTATTTCCAGAACCCAAAAAAGGTAAAGACGAGGAATAATAAGTGTACACCGTTTATATCATTACCCGAGAAATATCTTCGAAATTACACTTCGCAGTATCGCAAAGTAATATTTTTCTTCGAAATTACAGTACTAGAGCAAGTAAGGGTGAAGGTGTAGCAATTTCATGAAAATATTAATTTCTTTTACTAGATTATTGGAAGCAATAAGACCACTTCTATACATCCGATTTATGTCGTACGATAACCTACAGTAAAAAATCGTATAAGGTGTAGAACAACAGAAACAATTAGGCCGTTTTACACAGTCGGGCGACAAAATTTATCGGTCCGAACACAATAACATATCGTCGCGTACTAGAGGACGAATTGTATAGATAGATGGGCCGTAACGGTTCCGTTTATGCACTCGAGCGAGTTTTATCTCATATGACTTTCAGACATCAGCGCTACCAACCTTACTGCCTAGCGTCGCGAGGCAGCTGTGCCAGTAGTAAACAGTGGTATTCACGTGGTAGTATGATTTTCTTAACTCGTTTTGTGAATATGGAAGTCATTAATTAATACAGACTCATTGCCGAAAATCGACAATCCAAAATTCATAATCCAGAGCACTGTGGGATCTCGCGTCCGAAGAATAAAAAAAACAACAGAAATTTGAAGAAGGAATAATGGAGTGAAGCACCATCTACAGATCGTGCATAGTTAATAGGATGAATAGGTGAAGTTAATAGTTGATAGGTCTTCTTTTCCTTTTCTTAACCGATAAGCGGCGTACAACACGCACGGGTCCGTTTTCAGTACCGATGATGACAACGCTGATAGAGTTTGTTCACGCCCACTTTAGATATTTTTGACGCACGACAGAAGTCCGAGTCAAATCGGATGCAAAACTTATCGTACGGTATAAATCGGATTCATAAAAGTGACCTTAGGTGTAATGTCTAGAGAGATATTGATAGCGTGTGTAAGATAAGAAGTGACGGAACGCTGACATCTGAAATGAATATTTGATGAACTTCAGGAAATGATTTAAAACATTTCGGTTTAGTTTGTATATCAGTTGTTGATAGTGATTCGATTGTAAGGTTTTTGGGGTTAGTTTTTTGTTCTTCAGCCACACGTTTTGAGGAAGTGCTGTCTTGACCCCGTCAACAACGGTGACCTCCCTGGCCATTTACGAGTGAAGCGGCTACGATGATTGTTATGATTTACTTAGACAATCGTGTAGTAGGTGTTTTTGTGGTCTGAACTCTAATGACAGCACTTTCTTCTAACTGACAACCGCGTTTTTCGGTATTTGTTAACATTTCAAACGTTTTGCCCGTTCTGGTGGTGTGACAACTTCACCTTTACCAGTGAGGATACCAGAACATAGGCCGGGCGAAACATTTGGTAATAACAACCAGTGGCGTAACTAGGAGCTGCTCCTGGGGAGGGATGACGCTAGCTTCTGGGCGGACTATCATGAATGTTGGACTCCTTTTTTGTGGAGGGGGGATCTTCCCGTATGATTTTATAAACACGTTAGCTTATCAAAGTTTTTGAGTAAACCGATGTGAAGTATGTTGCAAATAAGTATGCTATTTACCGATATTGTAATTCCTTTTACAGTTATTTGTAAGCCTTATTTTAACAGTACGCAACTGGCTTAGGTCTACGTTAAGTCATCATCATCTTTACAACACGGCATAGGTAAGGTGCTGTCTGTTCCGTCTTCAAAGATTCTGCAGCCCAGCCATCTCTTCCTGGGTCTACCCACACACCTGTGTCCTAGAGGTGTGTATTTCCAGACTTGTTTGGCCAGTCTGGAATCTGACATTCTTTCTAAGTGTTCTCTCCACCGTTGTTTGTAATCTTTTAATTTTTCATTAAAGTTAAAAACTTGTAACTCTTCACTTATAGCCTCGTTCTGTATACGGTCAACTTTAGAACACCTTTGAACTTCTCTTAAGAACATCATTTCGGACGCCTGTATTTTACTGTCTGTTTTTTTGGAAGTTGTGTCTACATTAAGTGATTATGGAATTAGCTCCAAGGGGGGGGATTGGCCCCCTCGTACGCACGACACTGTTAACAACAATATCAATTAAACGTGGATGTCAACGGAAAACGGTAGCCCTATTATGTAGCAGATGTACATATCGTCGACTACACATTGACGGTGAGGAGACGGTGAAGCTTCTTCCCATACTTGTCTTTCCTCTTTGTTCTTTTTTTTTTTTGTAAGACTAACTCCCGGGAAAACAAAGAAAGTAAATGTGAAATTCGCGCTATAAGAAATTAAAAGACCTGTAGGCTACAGGTGAATAGTCTTCTAAGTTAGCAGCCCATGGGCTGGTTGGGAGCAGCTCGCCATTCTTCACGCTTCTCTGCTTTTCTTCTCGACTCACAATATGATGTCCAGTTCATATCGACCATAAGCTGTTTCATGTAGTCTAAACGGGGTCGTTCTCGGAGGTTAATAGTATAAATGCGATATTATTTTGGAAAGCGCAGATTTAATAAGTCTGTCCTAATTATATAGTGCCCACGCGTGTCGGTTTGTTGTGAGAGATTTAGTCGTTCCGTAACTTGCTATTTTTTTTTTTATTTTATGTTTTTTTTTATTAGGAATCAGAAAATACCTTCTTCGAAACTTACGAACGTATAGGAAATAACATTTTGCGACAGGTGGAATTATAGATTCCACCCAAGCTTACGATGTGATACACAAAATTTTAATTTGTAATTAATGTTAATTTTTGCTTTTCTAACGGTTGATGCTTTCTATGACATTCAAGCGTTTTATTGGCTGAAAATGTTTAGTCACCGCTGCAAATATCGCAACTAAAGAGACGAACCTTATGTGCCTGTTGTTTGTGGGACGTGTTCTGGGCAAGCCCGGTCACTTGCCAAATTTTAAGGAAATAATATGTAAGGAACATTGTTAGCCCCCCCCCCCCCCCAGTTCTGACAAGAATAATTAATATAATATGTAGAAAACTGTAAATACAATGTTTGTAATTTTTAGATTTTCACATTAAAAAAAACATCAATTTTTGTGTAATGGAAGGCAAAGGAAGATAACTAGTTCTGTGTATACTTGTAAATATAATGAATATAATTGTAATACAAGTTCTCCGAAAGAGAACAGGAAGAAAGGAAATTTTAAAGGAAAATTTCTTCTGTAAAAGAATTAAATTTAGTTTATTTCATATAAAGAAAATAAAAATTGAGACAAATAATTTTTAGGGATTATTTTCTGTCTTCCCCACGACTGTGATTGTGTACCACACATTGATAGCAATTGTTCCGGTATGACTGTGCAAAAATTTCAGCGAGCTGTGCTTAATGGTTTTTACGACAGTAAGGGCCTGACTGTAGCTAAAATTGTATCTAAATTAACGGGGGCAAGAAAGTCACTCTCCTCTTAATCGAATCGTGTAAATGGGATCAAAGCTTTTTATGTTGCATGAAAGCACGCTATAATTGATATCGGTTTAACTACTAAATCACATTACGTACGAATTTATCCACAGTCTGTTATTAATCAGTCACACTAACAATTAACAGATTAACAACAGACTAACATTCAGTTGTTAATTATTAATTAACAGTTTGATGTAGCATCGGTTTACGTTTACAGCTCATGGTCCCGCTGGCTCTCACTGTCTTCCATACCATGTAATGGGGGGGGGGGGAAACCGAATAAACGATTTCTTGATAGTGTTTGCGTGCGTAATAGCATACGATATCGTGTATCTCCTTAACGGGGCCTCGTCACTACCAAAGGTTTCAGCATTGTGCATTACAAAACATGCGTACAATACCTGTCGGACCAGTCACAGCTCTTGAGTAGGCACACGAATATTCGTTGGCCGGTTGATCTGGGAAATAACGGAACGTTCGTTCAACATATCATTTGAGAAACAGCGAGACGTTTCACATTGATATAAACAAATCGGTCTGCTGTACAGAGTTGACGATAAACTTTAAACTCGGGTTGTTTTACTACGTATTTGTCGATTCACATAGAATTGTTTCTGGCGACGTCTGCTGTAAAGCTGCGAAATAATATCATTCAAAATCGTAGAAAATTATTTTGTAAGTAAACGCAAAACATTAGCTTGTAGGCGTTCTTAACTGAGGTCGCGGGTACAATGCTTGGTCGAAGAGAAGGACATTAACCTAGCAACTAATCTAAATGAATTTAATAATACTGTAATTAGTCAACAAAACTTATTTTAAATATGATGCCAAAGTTCACATTTGCGTGACGGTTATCAGACAAGATTTGGATAACGTATATAATTTACTAAGTACGTTTGTAAGTGCGCTCGCGTTTTACACTTGGATGGGTGATATTTTACGACGAACTCACGGATCGTCGTATTCTGCAGTGGAAACAAAATACAGACACCAATAAAGTCACTAATTACCAGCATTAAGGGACTCCGGAAATCCCTATCTTGCCAATGTTAAAATAGTACTTATAAAGTACATGTTTTCTCAGAATCTATTTGGAATATAGGGCTGAAATGTTTACAGCATGTTTATGAGGGCTTTGACCCTAATTTAACACACGGATTTTTTAGTTCATTGTTTCATGTTTTAGTTATGATTTTTTTCTGATGCTATAAATATTTGCTACATTTTTATACCAATTTTTATATGTAAATTCTCCACTAACAATTTTTTAAAGAAAATCCTGTGTTAAAGTAAGCACAATAGTCCATATAACATATCCTGAAAGTTTGAAGCAGATCTATTGAGTAGATCCTGAGAAAACATGTATTTTATAAGAGAAAAATTGATTTTCGGGAAATGGGCGTCCTCTACTTGGTAATAAAAAATTTAGTAAATTAAAGTTTCGTGTACCTTTCTAATACATTCCAGCTGCATAGGATGGATTATCTTCATCTTCTGAAAATTCCTCCTCCAGTTTTCTTTTTACACTCCTTCTATGTTGTCTGGCCTGCTTTTCTAGGTTTCTTACTGCCTTATCAGCAGCTCGAAGACGCTCCTTGTCTAACGCAATCATGGACGGCACCATGTTGATACCAATTTTGATGCCCATACTGTTCAACACTTCACATCTAGCAATGTTACCATCATTGAAGGTGATAATGGCATCATAAACACCAAAATGAAGGGTTTCTAGTCCCACAAACACAGTCTTTGGAATTCGGGACCATATAACCGCATTTACACTTTCGTTAGGGTTTTGTGTTCGTCCATGCAAGCACTTTTTCAACAATTCCGGGGCTGCTAAGTCTCTGAAACCTGTGGCGTACAGGTTGGCCACAACTCTTAATTTCCCTAATATCACAAAAATAATTCCTCATGAGCGGTTAGTTTGAAAAGCAGGATATTCAACAACAGTTTGACAGCTCGAATCCGAGACACGCCCACACAGGGTATATTTTAAAAATACATTAAACATATTTAGGAGTAAGAAAACTATATAAATTATACATCATTTGAAAAGTGAGATTTCATAGATTAAGAAAATGAAAAAAAGTAAAATATGAATTTTTTTAAAATTTTTACCTTTCCGGAGTCCCTTAACTAGTTGCAAATAACAATTTGTAATCAACGAAGGTACACACGCAATAAAAATGTCGACACACAATAATGTCACCAATAAGAGTTCCGCACTGATTATAACGCGATAATAACTTTCCACTAATCAGCAATCATCACTTGAAACGCACTCTACAATTTCGCCTAGTGTAACTAAGTTGTAAGCTGGCCGCTGTTGCTCACTGTTACTTCTCGGACGAAAAGTTTTTAATTTACTGCCTGCTAATAATAAACAGACAAACAAAATTAAATTCTTCTCAGAGAGTTAAAAGTTTGGTTGTTAGGTAAAGTTATTATTGATGATTTCGTAAAGTTAGAAATGTGTAGTGTATTCGTCTGAGGCAAGCATGAGCTAATTTTAGTAATAAGGATTTTATATATGAATGCTATATCGTTCATTTTGTGTCATTTCAGTAAATTATTTGTCGTAATTTTAATGTGTATTGTGAATTGTAAAATCAAGATTAAGGGTTAAAGCACTTTCATGGATAATTTTTGTATATTGTTAACGACGGTCTCACGGATCATCGTATTGTACAGTAGAAACAAAGTACAGACACCAATGAAGTCACTAATTACCGGCTTTAATTAGTTACAAATGACAATTTGTAATCAACAAAGGTACACACGCAATAAAAATGTCGACACACAATAATGTCGTCAATAAGAGTCCCGCACTAATTATAACACAATAATCACTTTCCACTAATCCGCAACAATCACTTGATCCACACCCTACCAGGTGTAACTCAACTGTAAGCGACCGCTTTTCCTTACATAGGTCTCGTAGATGTTCCAGAATAATTTTCCATTCTTTTGGCGGCGTGCCAGCATAATTTTCGAAGGTAAGGGTGCTAGAACAGTCTCGAAGCTACTTGCGTGCACGGTGTTGACAGAGACACTATACGTGCTCGGCTGGCCGAGAAACGAGTAGAACATTTACGTAACCGCACCTGCCGGCTTTTCGAGAGCCTTTTATAATTGCCGCAGCAAAATTATTCCATAATAGAACGAACTGCATATTACGGTATCGAATAAAACTGTACAATAGAGGTCACGTCAACAAAATTAATAATTGTCAAGCCGTATATGGTGTAACAGCAAAAGCGTTTAGAAACAAAGCTATATATTAGACACCCAAGTCCGCTTGTACAATACTTCGGGTCTTCCTGTAGTTGTGGACGGGAGTGAAAAAATGGACATCAGCAAAGATAAAGGAACAAAGACTCCGGAGATAAAATTCCACAGAAGAATTAGAGGATATAGACGAAATCGGATAGGATAAGAAATGGAGCCATACGGATTGAGTTGAATGTAGAGCCACTAGAAGAGAAAGTTCAGAGATATAAGACAAATTGGGAAGAACACCTTGCCCAGAATGGATGAGACCCCGTATCCGAGAACGATGCGTCGATATAAAGCTGAGGAACGCTCATTCAAACGTTGGTGAAGCGAAACTAGCAAAAGGAGACGACGACGACGAGGAATAAACGTGTGTACTTTTGATTGAAGAAACGGTAAAAAAGAGCCGAGAAATGTTTTCTGTAATCAAGTAGTTGAGAAATAAGTCGAAAAGATTAAAAAAAATTAGGAAACAAACAAAAAAGGCAAATTAACACAATGACTTGATGACTGTAGTCCCCTAATGGAGGTTGGTGGATAACAGAAGATTCTGTGTTTGTAATTACGATTAAAAGTTAGAATAACTAGCAGACTTTTAAGCATTTTTGTGCTGTGATTATCATGATTTGTGTGAGCCGTATCGGAGCACAGTGTTGTTTACTTTTCTCTTTCCCCAAGTCAAAACGCACATTGTCGAGAATTTTTTTTTTGTGATGAGAAGAAACATAAACCCTCACGTTATAAGAACGTCGGCTTGTAAGGGCGTGTGCAAGGTTGTTGGCTGCAAACGTTTCGGCCGTGCCTTCGACGGCCACCTTCAGTGCAGAAGGCTGCAAATACACTGACCGAGGTTTCGCAGTCAGTGACTACTGAACTGTGGTTAAGGCTAGTGGCTGTGAGTAGGACACCCGTATTTATAAACTTTTGGAGTCCGCACGAAGGTGTGTCTGCACCACCACCCAATCAGAAGAAAGGCAAATCCTTATTGGTTCGCCACTCCAAAGAGCACTCAATGAGACGACAGAAGCCTCGTCTTTTCAAAGAGTAGGCTATGCTGTGCGAGAACATCTAATACCTCGTATCCCAGCCATTGCCGGACCTTTCGGTCAAATCCTGGCTCGCCCGGAGGCGAAGGCCGAGTACTTGGGCGCGTGTTTCGAGCGACAGTTCGCTCCTAACCCGCCCATGGTCTGGGACTTCGATGAAGAAGTCGAGAACGAAGTGGAAGACTTTCTGTCTCTTCCGATCACTGCGGAGCCCGAACCCATTACTAGGGAAGAGGTCACAGATCGACTCGTTGAACTCGTACCGAGAAAAGCTCCTGGCCCGGACGGCGTCTCGAACGCCGCTCTAACTCGACTCCCGGAGCAAGGAGTAATTTTCTTGGTTGCGCTGTTCAACGCGTGTCTAAGACTGGCCTATTTTCCCCAGAAATGGCGTAAGGCGACGGTCATAGTGATCCCGAAGCAGGGAAAGGACGCTTCCCGTCCCGGCAACCTCCGGCCCATTAGTCTACTGTCAGCCACGTCAAAGGTCCTCGAACGTCTTGTACAAGACCATCTAAGAAACTTCGGTGTACTGGTCCCCGAACAGTTCGGTTTCCGTGTGGGGCATTCCACCACTCATCAGCTGATGAGACTGGTGGAATACATCACCGACGCCGGCTGTCGGAAACAGCAGACTGTCGCCTGTTTCCTAGCTGTGGAGAAGGCCTTTGATAGTGTCTGGCACGACGGGCTCTTGTTCAAGCTCAGGGAAATCCAGCTCCCAGATTGCTACCTTCGCTTGATTGCTAGCTTTCTGACGGAGAGGACTTTCTGCGTGAGAATAGACGACCATGTCTCTTCCGAGAGACGGATCACAGCCGGGGTACCTCAAGGTAGCGTGCTAGGGCCTCTTCTGTTCTTCGTGTACGTCAACGACGCACCCAGAGAGCCTGGAGTCCAGATGGCCCTGTTTGCCGACGACACGGCGGTTTATACCGCCGATCGGAACGCTGACAGGGCTATCCCACGACTCCAGCGCGCACTCGATGCGTATTCGACGTGGACGGAAAGCTGGAAAGTTGCCGTCAACGAAACCAAGAGCTCAGCGGTGCTATTCTCAAAGCGCCGGAAAGAACCACGAGGACGAGTGATACTCGGTAGAACGTATTTGCCCTGGTCGAGAGAGGTTAAATACCTCGGTGTCCACCTTGATCGTCGGCTCACCTGGCGTGCCCACGCTGAGACGATGCGAAAGAGAGCGTCCGCTCGTCACGCGCAACTGTTTCCGATACTTGTCAACAAGGCTATGACCCGCAAGCTGGGTAAGTTGATCGTCGTCGCGTATCTGTTGCCGATCATTACCTACGCCATTCGCGTCTGGAGTTACCTCGCAACCGTTCATAAAAGAAAGTTGCAAAGCGTTCTCGATAGGGGCCTTCGGCTAGCGGCCAAAGCCCCCTATCGGTTTTCTTCTCGACTCTTGAGAAGAGGACTCGGTGTCCGCTCCTTTGAAGACACCGCAAGGCGACTTGCACGTAAATTTTACGTCCGAGCTGCAAGGACCCAGACAAACCCTCTCATAGCTGGCCGTGGCAAGTACCGAACACGTCCAGGTGATTCTTGGAAACGGCCTCGCCAAATACTGTACTAGTCGACCTAGTACGAGCATGTTGTTGTAGCGGCCACTAAATAATTAATAAATATTCCGTCTGGACAGGATCACTAGGCAGGAGACCCTACCGGAGGCTCGGTACTAGGAAACCATTGGGTCGTCTCACGACGCGCAACCCAACAGCTCTGGCAGTCGAGAACATCTAATTAACTTTGACGTGCTGGTCCCCGAACAGTTCGGCTTCCGTGCGGGGCATTCGACCACTCATGAACTGATGAGAATGGTGGAATGCATTATGGACGCCGGGTGTCTGCGAGAACGGACCGTTGGCTGTTTCTTAGATGTTGAAAAAGCCTTCGACAGCGTATGGCATGATGGCCTATTATTCAAGCTTAGGGAAGTCCAGCTCCCGGACTGCTACCTCCATCTGGTTGCTAGCTTTCTGACGGAGAGGACCTTCTGCGTGAGAGTTGGCGATTCAGTCTCTTTGCGGACGACACGGCCGTATTTACGGCCGATCGTCATGTGGAAAGGGCCGTCTTACGACTGCAGCGCCAGCTCGACACGCTCGGGGACTGGACTGAAAATTGGAGAGTGCAACTCAACGCTACCAAGAGTGTAGCCGTCGAATTCTCGAAGCGACGGAAGCACCCTGCTAGGCAGTTACGTATCGGCAGAACGTACTTGCGCTGGTCCAACGAGGTTAAGTACCTCGGATTACACCTCGACCGTCGGCTCACCTGGCTACCCACGCTAAGACAGTTCTTAAGCGAGCATCCGCTCGTCTGAGCTTACTGTTTCCACTCCTGATCAGCTCAACCATGACCAGGAAATTGGGCAAGATGATCGTCGGCGCGTATTTGCTGCCGGTCATTACCTACGCTTGCCCGGTTTGGGGTTACCTCGCCGCAATGCATAAAATGAAGTTGCAGAGCGTCCTCGACAGGGGTCTTCGGCTAGCGGCCAAAGTCCCCCGTCGCTTTTCATCTCGCCTTCTAAGGAGAGGACTTGGCGTCCGCTCCGTAGACGACACATTCAGGCGGCTTGCACGCAAATTTTATGCACGTGCGGCGAGGTTCCGAGACAATCCTCTAGTGACTGGGCTGGGAAGGTACCGTATACGTCCAGATGATTCGTGGAAACGCCCTCGGTGTATACTACGCTAGTGTAGGCTAGCACAACAGCCGAGAATCGGCCTGCTATAGAGCACACGCCCTACTTGGGGAGGGCCACGAGGCAGGAGCTCCAGAAGGTAGCTCGGAACTCAAGTTACCGAGCGGTTCGTCTCTGCGACGCACAACCGCACAGCCCAGAGCGTCGTCAAAGAGTAATCGATGGTCGGTATTGGCGAGTGCGTGCTCCGCTATAGCAGTCCTCACGACGACGTACTTCCAGTTCGACGGTGACCACATGTAATTAGATGAAATGACCATTACAACTTCAGACCGCCTCGCTAGATGATGCAACGCAACGGGCAGTCGTTCAATAGTGAGTTAGTAATGCTTGAACGCGCCGCCAACAATGAACAATTAAAATGGCGTACCAAAATGTTTTAACATTGAAAATGTTTAGAAGGACGTGTCGCACATTTGCGCGTGGTCGCTGGTGCGTTATCGAAAATGGGACCGGTGAGTTTCCATACAAACTACTTCTTTGTTGTCAATAACGTAGTACACATATAAAACTTCGCTTATGAATACGACTACATTTAACTTATAATCTGTACATTGGTAAATGAAGAATGAATTCATTGATTGGTGAATGAACATAAATATGTATATTTTTTATATTTATTGAAGCATTTTCAATGCCCTTCTCTGTGCATTACGTTTGTGCAATACCTGTAAATTTTTAAAAAACTTACAGTAATTTTACGAGTTATGAGCTTGGATTTACAAAAAGCTTTTCGCAGTAGGCCTGGTTGTAACGAACATGGCGGTATTGTAGACTCATTCATTGTTGGTACATAACATTAGGTTACGTACGCATTTCAGTCGGTAACGGCGTTACTGTATCCGTTTTGTGACTAACGATGGATGCCTGGGCAGAGCGTTACTAACGGCTCAACCTATTAAGAAAGTTCGCTGTGCAACCGCAAGGGGAGAACCGACATAAGTGCGTGGTTGACGGGATCGTAACTAGCTGTGACCCCAAACGCGCGCTCGTACGCACACACAGTAAAACGTTATCACAGTTGATTAGTTTTGTGGCTCGTAGTAACGTGTGTGATTCCAGTAACATATTGGACAAAGCAGTATAGCAAGAAATTTTACTGTAGTTTTCCTTCTTATTCGCTAAAGCGAAAGTTTAAAGCGTGATATTTGATAAAATACTTCACATTTGCAAGTAGTTTTCCTTCTTATTTGCTAAAGCAAAAGTTTAAAGCGTGATATTTGATAAAATACTTCACATTTGCAAATATTCACACGCTCATTGTAATATTCTTTTACATTTTCTATGATATTTGACAAACAAGAAGGATATTTGCAAATTAAACTATAACTGAAAAAAAAATCAGTGAATTAGGTAGGCTATTAATGTATTATATGATTGGACCACCTGCACCGTTGTTTTGCATCCGCAGTATTGTGTTCACGTAACACAATCGTAAATTAACGTATTTGATTTTACTGCACTCTCGTGGGTTTACTTACATCCTCTCGCATTTAACACAAGCAGTGGCCACTGTTATTTCAGCAGCGTTACGCAATAAAATGTTATGTCAAAATTGGAAGACAGTGAAACAGGAATATTTAACAAAACACTCTTCGAATATGCAGACGTGTCCCGAACTCATGGTTTTAGATGGCAAAAAGCTTTTTTCATGATCAAGAAGCCGTCGAAGATGGACTGCGTTCTGAACGACGAAGAACAGCACAAACTGTAACCAGTATGTACCGAAAATCCAGAATGATGGTTAATTGACAATAAGAATGATTGGTTATCTTCATCAAAGATTAATGAAAAGTAGTGTATTCAGGTCTCAAGCAGCGGGTCACTCCAACGCTTCTTCGGACGTCCCACATCTCTTCGTTCTTTCAGCTTATAATTCAGTAGTTGTATGCGGCAGTCATCCATTCGCTCAAGACATCCCAACCATTTTAGCCGATATTGGACAATTCTGTCGAGTATGCTCTCAATATTCAGTTCCCGCCACGTGCCTGAGAAATCTCATTTCGTTCAAATCCAATTTTCAGACCCATAGAGAAGTGTGGGGAGGGCTTGTAGAACTTCAGGCGTGTTTATTTACTCGTTGATTTTAGAGTTCTCCTGATGGTCCTACACGTCTGCTTGAACGTATGTAGCTTCTTCACCACGTCATTGTAATATAATTATAGAGCCCAGATATTCAGAAATACTGATCTGCTCCAGAACAGTACTATCTACATCAATTTTGCTCGTATGGGATCAGCTTTATCAAAAACCATCACCATGGTCTTCAGTATGGAGATAGTCAAGCCGCTTTCCGAGTTCGACAGGAGAGGCTGGTCGTCACCAAACAACAACGTGTCAGCTGCAGTGTTACCAATCATAAAATATTCCGGAACTAACCGTGATTGGTTAGAAATTAATTTTTGACTCCAGGGTTCCCTACCATTCTGAAAGTATACGGAACATCAAAAAGATCATGACGAACCGGCTGAACTTGTGACAACACTGAAGACTTCTAGCACCGTTTCTGACTGTGGCAACCGTTTTTTTCCTACATACGGCTTCACAGAAGAATTATTGATGTCGTAAGCTTTCACAGCTGGCGTCGTAATTACTAAAACTACTTCCCGGGCTGGTAAGGCCGTTGTCTTATGTCGTTTGTTCCAGACGTTTCAACCTCGCTATTGTAGGTATCAAGGTCAGTGTATGAAGGACTTGTCTGAAAGACTCACTGTGACAGCACTGTCGTGTTACTGTCGGACACCGTGCCAGTAAAAGTTTAAGTCCTTCAGACATTGAAGATTGCCTCCAATGGGGAGCTTGAAACGTCTGGAATAAACAATATGAAACCACGGCCTGATATCCTGAGAAATAGTTTTAGAAGAATTATTTTCAAGAAAATAAAATATGAATGTTTTAATATTGTAATTTTATACAGTCAGGTTCATCGCGTTTTAGACAGACGTCCCCGTCGTAGGCAACTCGTCCCGAATGACACAGGTGTTCCTTGGACTACTCGCACTTCTGCAGCTCTTCAGCACAACGGTCGTCATGCTGTTTGTTCAGCTCCCGAGGCGCAACAGAGTGTGTTATATAAAACTTCATCCCAGTATGTACTACAGCTCGCATTTGACCACACGTATCACGTCGCTATCATGGTCATCTTCATCATCAGTGGTGATGTTGTCCGCAGACAGGGTTCAGCTGAACATTTCTTTCCATGCTGGCCATTCCTTCTGAGCAATCTTTCCAATTTATTGTTATTCGTTATTTCAAATAATAAATAACAATCCTGTCTCAAGAATTTGCTTTCGTCTTCTTAACAGCTCCAACCAGTTGTCATTTATTTTCCTTTAATATCTTTACTTATCGTTACCTTTACTCTGCAGTTATCCCTTTTCGTTCTTAGCCCCAACCACGTTTCGCAGCTTACCAAATGTTACATTCGTTTGTTCTTGATGCCCCACGACTTTAATACCTACATTACAATGTTCCGCATAAAACATTAAGCAGATTTATTTCTTAGCTCGTTGTGTTTGCTCTACGGAATGCTATGCTATGTGTCCACGTGGAAGTTGTACTTTTTACATCCGCTGTACAAATTGTCATCATAACCGTGGGGAAAGTATCGCACCCGAGGTAATTTAATTATCCATTTTTTCAATTATTTTTTCGTTATTACTGGGTATTTTCCTGAACAGAGCATTTTCTTTTCAAAATCTTCAGTTGATTTTCTCCGTACTCCTTATGGTATCAATAGATTCCTGTTGCATAATTTTTTTTTTTTTTTTAAATAATAACGGCTCTTTTGTACCGTCTAAATAGTATAGATGTTAAGCTGGGTATGATTATGTAACGCTCTCGAAAAGTCGAATGTCGTTCTACACGATTCTCGGCTAGCCGAGCAGCTGCAGCGTCTCTGTCAAGGCCGAGAAGCCAAGTAGCATTCCAGACTGTTCTAGTTCTTATAGCCTATGCTGCCATGCCGCCGAAAGAATGGAAAATTATTGTGGAACATCTGCAGGCTATATATAAACAACAGCGGCCGGCTTAGTTAGTTACACCTGGCGAAATTGTAGTGTGCTTTTCAAGTGACTGTTGCTGATTAGTGGTAAGTTATTATTGCGTTATAGTTAGTGCGGAACTCTTATAGGTGACATTATTATTGTGTGTGGACAATTTTAACTTGAATGATTGTATAAGAGTACCTTGTTGAGTATAAATTGTTATTTGTGACTAATTAAAGTTGTTAATTAGTGACGTCATTGGTGTCTGTATTATGTTTCCACTGTACAAGACGACGATCCGTGAGACCGTCGTAACAATACCTTATTTGAGCCCTTCGGCATACAAGGAAGGAATTGTGGCCAGCGCTGCGCTTCAGCCGGCCATTATTACCCCAGTATGTTATTACAGGTACTCATTTCCACAACGTAAGTCGACCTGGATGCCGAGAAACCCATATTCGATTTTCATTCTCTGCCTAAACTGCCACATAGTCAGCATAGCTATGCAGTCGTAAGAATTGTTTCCCTGTCAGGTTCGTACCCCTTACTCGGACTGAACTTTCAATTTTCGTAGTGGTGTGTGCGTGTGTGTGAGTGTGCGGGCGCGCGCGCATGCACATACATATCTGTATAATTATAGTGTATTTGTAACGTAATATTAAATATTGATCTAGTGAAATTGCCCGCCGAAGTGAGGTATAAGCGATTACCAGCAGCGCATTCGCGTGCTGTGTAAACAAATTGGTATTGTGCGTGTTTACGCACATTATTCACGGCGGTACAAGATAGCTTTTAAGAAATTACACGGGAAGCAACAACATTCGCCCGCTATATAGGCCTACTAATCGTCGGAGGGTCGCGCGGATCTCGGGCCGGTCGTGGGTCGTGACGAAATTACACTGCTGTCGCTGGCTAGGTGAAACTTTTTAATACAAAAATTATTATGAAAATGTCAGGGTGTCGTTAGCGGTAATTGAGGCTGCGTGTTAAATAATTCGTTACTTGATATTTTGTTCACACACAGAACGGTGGGGTAAGCCGGATAATTATAACGTGAGTATTACAGCGTTGGCCCGGCCGCCCTACCGGTGTCGTTGAAATATTTCGAAACCTTAACTTACTACACTATAAGGTTTACCAAATTTATGGCGTTCCGTTTACGTTTCGAAGTCGAAGTTAAAATTTTTTGCTCCCTACGCATTGTTCTGAATATTTTGCCCTGGTTGATGCTGTGTAAAGGCCGTTTCACACTGAATGCTAAGCTAAGCTGTGCTATGCCTTGCTATATTTCACATCGCACATTTTCAGCCAGTAAACGTTGCGCATGTGCACAACCCATGTTGGGCCACGTGTTTAACGTAAACCGTTCTGAATGTCAGATCGTTTTGACTTATGTTGTGCTGTGTGTGTTGAAAAGATTCCTGTTTGCGTGTTTGTTTTTATCTTTTATTAGTTTAGTTTTGTAATAATTTTTAATTTGTCGAGTGTTTTTTAATATGGAATCATTAATTGAATTGAGGGCTGGCCCCAGCGCTTCTGCCGCCCTGTGCAGCATTTATGAGTGTGGCCCCCTTCCCTATTTTAATTCTGAACACATTCACGCACACTAGACCTACTCTAAAGATACGGCGATTGCCTTCAAATAACGACTAGGAATGTTTGCATTGTTGTGTTTATCAAATAACTAGAACTTTTTCGCGTTTACGATGCGGCGAACGGCTACAATAAAAATTGTAGAGACAATACAAGGAATCGGGAGACAATAAAAAATATGCCTATGTGATGACTTAAAATTAAAATACTAACTATAATTCATTATGATTGAAATATAACAAAAGTAATGTATCATGTACCTTAGTTAAAAAATACTCGTCTAGCTTTTGCACTGGCAAACTCCTTTATGACTTCGTTGTATCAAGTGATTCAGCTAGCTGATGTTCTGTAGATATAGTCGCCAGACCACTCAGGCGAGTCTCCCACATACTCGATCTGAGGTACGTTTTAATAAGTTGGAGCTTCGAAAAAGTCAGGTTTACGTTCTCTCGTTCACGAGTTTTCGACTCTTCGTTAAACTCTGCTGACCTTATACATAAAGTAATTCTTACTGATCTTACATATTGTGATGAAATTAAGTGAATAATTTTATTTTTTCCCTCAATTTCAAAACTTAACATCCCTGAATCTGCCGACCTTTAAAATTTGCCGCCCTGGGCGATGGCACGGTTCGCCCCTGCCTGGAGCCTGATTGAATTAGTGAAACAATGTTTATGGAATACAAAATCAGCTGATTATCGGACGACATGATAATTTTTAGAAAAATTTCCATTTTTGAAGATATTTTGAAATCTGTTTTTACCCCCCCCCCCCCATCACAAAACCCTGAATTAATGTGTTGCCCCAACAGGTGCTCATACAGGTATTGCTTTCTGTTAAGTGCGTTATGTTTAATGTACTCTGGCAATAAAAATCTTTTATTATATTTTTCAAATTTGTCTGGGTATTAGAAGTGGGCTCTTAAAATAAACTCAGTTACAGTCAAATATATTTCTCCTTTGAAAGTAAAACTCAGCAAATACATTACTACCATTGTATTAATAATATATTATTGTATTACGTTCTCGAAAAAATAACGCCTACTCAGAATGAAACTGTGTCTAGGCTGTGTGTAACGTATGGAAACCTATAATGCTATCAGCAGTCTGAACTCAAACAACGCCCTTTTGAAAGCGGCGTCATGGAAGTTCACCGAAACAGACAAGAAACAAAACTGAATTCATGAGACAAGTAGGAACCATAGCTTAGCACTCTGTGTGGAACCAAAATAGTAGGCCTATAACATAGCGCGCCATAGCATATCTTAGCTTAGCTTAGCATTCAGTGTGAAACGGCCTTAAGGGTGTACATTCTGACTCACTGTGTCTAGATATCTTTATTATCGAGGTAAATTAATTAAATGTAGAGCGTACAAGTTACATTACTTTATAATAGAATGCGGCTCCAGCTCCCATGCCTGAGTTCGCTATAGGCCTACGACAACGAATTTATGTGATTGTGAAATTACTAGCATTGCAACGGCTATCATTTGTAGTTTAGGTTTTCATTTTCAGAAAAGGATGACATCTTAAAAGTTTACATTTGATATCGGGGGTATAATGTGCACGGTGAATGCTTGGCCTTTTGTACCCTAGATAAATACGAGGACTATTTGTTTTCACCCTCTGATAGACCAATAAGCAGACACATGAATGACATCAATAATTTTATTATATACAAAAGTTTTATATATATGTAAACTACTTTTCTACGTGGTCACCACCAATGTTGAGGTACTTATCATAGCGAGGCACCAACGTTTCTATAGCCATGTTGTAGAATGTTCGCTCCTGAGTAGTCAGCCGATCTGCCACACTGGACTTTAACTCATCATTGAAGTCAAACTGCTGCCCACCTAACCACTTTTTCAAGTCAGTGAACAAATGGTAGTCACTTGGTGTCAAGTCTGGGCTATAAGGTGGGTGATCAAGGACTTCCCAACCAAATTCATGAAGCACGTTTTGTGTGAGTGCAGCTGCGTGAGGTCGTGCGTTGTCGTGCAAGATGACAACGCCTGACGACAACATGCCTCGTCTTTTGTTCTTGATTAATGTTCTCAGTCGTTTCAAAGTTTCACAGTATGTAGCTGCTGTGATGGAAGTTCCCGGCTCCATAAACTCGATTAGCAAAAGTCTCTTACAATCCCAAAAGACAGTAGCCATTAACTTTCTGTTGGTCAAAGTCTGCCTAATCTTTTTTGGTTTGCTAGGCGAGTGTGTGTGCATCCACTGTTTTGATTGTTCCTTTGTTTCCGGATTAACAAAACGAATCCATGTCTCATCTCCTGTCACTGTACTATCTAAAAAACGTTGACCCTCTTTGTCATAACGCTCCAAAAGCGATAACGATGCACCCATTCTTCAGTCTTGTGGACATCTGTGAGTTGTTTGGGAACCCACCGAGCACGGAGTTTCCTATACCTAAGCTTCTGAGTAAGAATATCATAAAGAGCAGACCTAGAAATTTCAGGAAAATCGGTAGAAAGTTCAGTAATTGTGAAATGACGGCGCTCTCGAACCATCCTGTCTACCCTTTCAACAACATCATCAGTAGCCACGGACTTTCTTCCTTGCCCTCCTTCATCATGAACATCAATTCGCCCTTCTTTAAATTTTCGACACCATTCCCGAACTCAACCATCATTCGTCACATTTTCCCCATACATATTACACAACCTTCAATGAATTTCTGCAGCACTATAACCTTCAGCTTGAAGAAATCTAATAACAGGCCGAATCTCACACTTGGAGGCAATTTCAAATGTAGTTGGCATAATTAAACTGTCGTCGCCACAGTAATAGACAAAATAACTATAAAACCAGTGGGTATAGATTAGAACAAAGCCTCAAAAATATTAATCAACAATCAGATTGTTGCTATGACAACAGGAACCAGGTTTGCCAACTCACCGGAGGTTGAAAAAAAATAGCCCTCGTACAATAAATTCGTGAATGGAAACCATAGATTCCACATATTGGTTACAGAAATTCTTCATTGAGCGAAAGATGTCGAAGCGGTAGACCTGCATATTCACAGCTGTATTTATATTTCGAAGTCTGTAAACTGTGGTTTAAAATTACATTGTCATTTATTCTGTTTGAATTATTTTGAAGGATGCTTTGGATTTCTATTTTTATTTGTAGGTTCGTGCAAAATCGGCAGTTTGTAACACGATTTTTGTATCTAATTCTGATAAAGGAAAATCGAAACAAAACGCTATTTGTAACCTAATCTCGGTCACTAACAAAGATTTTTAAAACTTTTATAGGCCTACTTACAACCTAACATTGTGGTCTTCTTCTTCTTCTTTAGCACTACAGACCAATGTGAGCCCTGGCTTCTAACACAGCTTCTCCAAGTTCTCCTATCTATTTCCATCTCAGTGTAACCCTTCACATCCATTCTTCTGATATCTTCTAGCACACCAACCAACCATCTTATCCTAGGTCGACCCCCCTTTCTGTTTTTATAATCTTGGGCCTCCAGAATTTTCTTTGGCATATTCATCCGCTCTAGGTGACCTAGCCGTTGTATTTTTTGAGTACAGTATTTATGAATCTTACATTGTAACGTGGTGGTCACAAACGCATACTAATTTATTATTGTCAGGTTATTCAATTTCAGAAAAACGACGAAAATCTCAACGCTACAGTGAACATGACAATAATTTCTGTTATCGGCTAACGAAATGACAAGACGCCAGACTACCGAAATAAGAGCGATGCCTATTGGTAGGTTGAAAACTGATAGCAACAATTATTGTAACACACAGTGAGATAGAGGGAACGTCAAGAATAATGTCGCTTTCCCAACTGTACGCTGTAAATAGTTTTAAACTTGTGGAGTTTGAGATCATCACGGATCGTCGGTATTTCCATCTGTTCGGAAACAGTTCCCGATATTGTCGACTTGGAAAGTGATACCAACCCCTGTAGAGCACACAGCGCGATATAACGAATCTAAAGAATAATAGTGTTTTCCCAACTACAACTGTTTCAATACAAACCGATAACACCTCAAACTACGAGGGTCAGTTGAAAAGTTCGCGAAGCGACATCTATAGCTCAATGGTAGAACTAAAATCTTTCGTGTGTTACAAGACATATATTTCGCGTGAACGCCTGTTAATTTTCAGATATACCTGTCAATTTATTCATTTTTTACCAGCTGTTTGAAATTTTCCTGTCACACGTGGTTTTAAAATGCATAAAATCAAACATCGTGGGGTGATTCTTTGTTAAAAATTGCTTAGTGCCAAAGGAAATTTAAAACGAAATTGTAAATGTGCAGCAAATGCTGCGCCTTCAGAAACAACGGTAAGTGGGACATACTCGAGTTTAAACATGGTCGTAGAAGCACTGAAGACTATCCAAGCAGTGGACGTCCAAAAAGTTAAACAAAAAATGGCATTATTGAAAAAATTTCATAGGGTGTTGAAAGACCGCAGATTAAGGAGTGGATGACGTTGCTGAAATTATAGGCATCTCATATGAGGGTGTGCATCATATTTTAACTCAAGCACTTGGTGTGAAAAAAGCGTTGTCCAAGATGGCTACCTCAGCTGGTGTTGCATTTTTTGTTTTTTGGGTCTCCAATGCGACCACGTTTAAACTCAAGTGCCTACTTACAAACCATTGGTTTTGAAGTCGCAGCATTTCCTGCACATTTACAATTTCGTTTTAAATTTCCTTTGGCACTAAGCAATTTTTAACAAAGAATCACCCCACGATGTTTGATTTTGTCCGTTTTTCAAAACACGAATGACAAGTCAGTTTAAAACAGTCTCTAAACAATGAATAAATTGCTAGATAGATTTGGAAATTAACAAGAGTTCACATAAAATACAAATCTTGTAGCACACAAAAAATTTCAGTTTTACCGCTAAGCTACAGTTGTCGTTCCGCGAACTTTTCGACTGACCCTCGTACTTAATGGTTTCGTTTTATTGTACAATTTCGGTAGTCATAGTTGACTGATACACAGTATATTGCCGCAACCTTAGAAATGGCATGTTTGTCTGATTTCATGTTCGGCAGAAATAAAACTGTACTTCTGTTACCAGCACTCTAGATAATCCTGGGAATCATATTGCAACCACGCGTTCCCTGCGTGTCTCAATGTTGCATTAAGAATTTCTTCTACCCTCAGATTTTGTCGCTTAACATCACTACTTACATTTACCTAAACGATACTCCTAATAATGTGGGTAAAAACACTTCGGTGTTTGAATGCGTTGGCACTGATTTAAAGCGAGTACCGAGTTCGACAACCGTAAAGTAACATGGACACGACCATCGATTTAATATTTAAACTGAGTAGCTTCAAAAATTCGCGCACCTAGAAACGGGAATGTGCGACAATACGAAGAAAATAATCGAATGCTATTAGAAAGCAGTCTAATCCGTTAGGCTAGACTTTATCACGTGTCACCCACAGTGATTACCGGGAAACGGTGGTGATCAGGTCATGTGATAGACAGAGAAGGCGCACGTTTCCTTACGGCAGGAGTTGCCTCGTCATAAGTGGACGTCGTGGAACGCTTGTTTATGACGGTGAGTGAGTAATGTGTGGCGTAAATAAAACGGGCTCGTTGAATATGGCGGCCCAAACAAGTGTTACATTATTACGTGTAAAACGTAGTTCGCGATTAAACGTAACAAGGCGCCCGACCCATTGCGGTTAACAGCTTAATAACGGGCTTCACGTCTAAATTATGCGCACGAAAAATATTGCGTGCGAACTACGTGTCAGCGTACAGAGCTGGAAACTTTTCAGAAGTTTTTTTTTGCAGCTAAATTTAATAAAAGGTTATTCGCTTTTAATAAAAGTATAGGGTCGGTAATTTGTGGTGCGTAGTTTTTTTTTCTTATCGTCAGTGACGAAAGATTTTGGCGGATTTTTTTTTATAATTTATATTTCAGTTTAATAGGCGGAAAGTTAATGCACTGACGTAAAGGCGTACTTTTGAGAAAAAGCAGTTTTACGAACTGTATCACGGTAAAAAATATTTTTACGGTGTCAAATTGGAAATTTATGAAAATTTTCGTTTGTGACGGTAATAACCGTACGTAGTTTCCGTTATGTCTGATTTTTCGTCACCATTTTTAATTAGTAATAACGCACGTGTTGGTTAGTAATTAAAAACTTTTCCACTGATACAGTGGTTACTTGTGTTATAACGTCTAAGTAAATGTTGAATAGTCTGTAATTATCAAAGGTTAGAACTGAAACTGATGCAGTATGCGGATAGTGGGTTCACCATTGTTTACCTATGTCAGGCTTCCCCAGGGGTCTGAACTCCAGTTGGCGTAATGCACCTGCCTTTGAGTTAATGATCTTTACTACAGTGACGGATTTACCCCCGGGGGGGGCGACTAAAGAGTTGAACCCTCTGTCTTATTCAACACTACATCATTTCGTATTCCAACTAACGATTTTTAAAATGAAAATATATGAAAGTAGAATTTCAAAGTAAATTATAAACAATAAATTATTTTGTTTTGTATCAAAATAGACGAATGCCGTCATTAAGACGGTGTGCACTTAATTTCAGTGCGGTGGATACTTTGTATTAATACAGTATAAGCATTCCCAGACAGAAGGCGAGCCGAAATACTACGGTCAAATAGCCACAACGCAAATATCGTTTTTCACAATTTTTGTCATAAGTACCTCGTTTTTGGTAAATATTATTGTAACTCAGTACCTGAATTTTTTTATTTATTAGCAATCAGAAAAATACATTCTTTAATCTAACCTGCTGATTAGTGTACACACATCAGAGATGTACAACTAGATGGCGTGTAGAGGTGTTCCATCCAGCGATATCACCTCGTCGTCGTCGTCCTTAAAGGTCGGATGGCCAAAGTCTGCTCAATCTTCTGACGATTGCAGGCTGCAGAAGTGGCATGATCAGCGGGTTACGATGGTCGTAAAGTCTTGTATGGTGCCTAATGCCTCGTTCATGAATGACTTACGGACGTATGGAATGTGGAAGTCTTGTGTGCAAAGTGTGGTTAGCATCGCTATACGACTGCTGCTATGTTAGATTTGGTGGCGCAGCCCCAAAGTTCGATTCCATAAGTCCATATTGGTTTAAGGACAGTTTTATAGAGAAGAAGTTTGCTAGTTTTAGATTTTCTGCCTATCAGACAGTTAATTTCGTTAAATGTGAACTCTATTTGTTTTATTTTCTGTTTTAAGTGGTGTTTCTGGTCAGTTTTGCGTCTAAATGAAGGCCTATTATTAAAAAAAATGATCGTTAAAGAGGAAGAACGTCTTGCGTAAGGACAGTTTATATTTTAATACGTACTAAATCGAGTGTGCGATGGTTTCATCCTTTTTTTATTTTTACCGACTTATTTTTTTGGCTAAATTTATACCAAAATTTGAAGAATTCATTCTGTTATTACCGCATACATTTTGTAGACTTACCTAATACTTCATTTTTATCTGAGGAGGTTTTAAAGTCGCGTAATAGTAGCGAACGCAAAACCCATAAGCGCAATGTATTTCCCTATCTCGCCCGTTGTCTCATCCGGCTGTGGAACCAAGAATAGGTATTTGACTATCGTTTGTTGTACTATTTCTTGGTTGAGATGAACGGTGGGACAGAAGCCTCTCCGTAAGGTGAATGTTATCTGTAACGACTTGGATTCGTTGGCCTTGATTTTCCATTATCGTGGCCATTCTCCATTGAGATTGAGGTTCTCTTGAAGGTTGAATGAGGCAACTGTAGGATCTTCATTACTTGAAAAGATGACTGTGTAGTCAACAGATGTACCGATTGTTTTTTTTCTGGCGGTTGGTATATCGGAAGTGTACAGGCCGTACAGTAGAGGGCCAAGGATACTGCCTTGAGGGTACCTAACTTAACGGAGCGCGATTCTCTTCGACTGTATCTCGGTTTCGAAAGTCTGACGGTAGCGAAAGCAGGTTGCCTGTTTAATTCGTATGTCTTTCGTTCCAATTTCGATTCGACACAAGAATTTACCACGTCCAATAATAAATGTGTTCTCTATTCGTGTTACGGGCTACACAAATACGTTCTCTCATAGTTTGCCGTATCTAAGCGCTGTACAAACCAATCATAACTCTACAGCCTCTAACGTATTCACAAGATTAACAAACAGCTGTTTTTACACCGTGTTCTGTCAATACAATCTATGTTTCCCTCCTTCCCCATGAACATTTAGACTCAGTACGTCATTACGAATTCGACAGAACAGGTATGTGTGAATACATACACACGCGAGAGTGTTACTAGGTTTACCCCCCCCCCGCATGGATAAATCGCTAATGAGGTCATATTCGTAAAACCTGCAGGCAGGCAGTGGCCAGGTCGCTAGCAACAACAGGAGTATTTCTTACTAATTCCAACAACTCTCGCCTCGCCTAAACGCCAGTAACCCGCGACCATGGAAAATTTCTGGGTCCCTCCCCCCACACACACAGTTATTTGGCGATGAAGTGGGTGGAAGAATACGACCTATGAACACGTAGCGAATAGTTCGTCACAAGATATAGGACTGGAACGAGGTGAGTCGTCTTTTTTCGGAAATAACGACGTCTGACGATGTAATTAGAAACGCCGTTAACCATTTGACTTCACTCATTAACTTTGCTGAGAGCAATTTACAACAAGCCCCCTTGAATAATTTACTTAGATTCGATTAAGAAAAAATAATATCATTGTTCGTTAGTTGCGTACAGTAGAGGGACTGTAGAAGACAAAAAACTACCCACAACCTCACAAATCGTTTGTTGCCTTCTACGTTTTCCCACACACTTGCCGTTACAGATTTTGTCGGATGTCTGGTATAGTACTCAGAACTTTCCCTTTACTTTGATTGTTTTTCTTCTTCCTATCCTTCTCTCTTCAATTAGATGACATCCCCTGTTGCGGATAGCAGGTCAAACCGTTTCTTCCGGGAAGTTTCACAAGTCGCCTTTCTTTTAGCGTACAAAAGACCGCTTGCCTGGGCAATCTGTGGGCTGCCCACCGTTCTTCTACATGAGGTAGCAGCCGCCAGTTCTTTGGCCAGCTGCCAGTTCGTCAGTTTTGTAATTCACTTAGCATATTTTACTTATGGAACTGATATTGATTGTGATAGTAAGCTAACAAAATTTAGATGCATCTGTGGAACGATTCATAGGTACCTGAAAAATAAAACACGGTAGGATACCCGAATGAAATTTTATAAAACTGTGGCTATCCCCTCATTCCTGTATGGTAGTGAGACGGACTCTTTGTAAGAGGGACGTGCAGAGGATTCGGGCAGCCGAAATGAAATTTCTAAGAGGGACGCAAGGTTGTTCTCTCTTGGACCGGAGAAGGAACGAGGATATTAGACGCAATTTAAACATTGTATCAATGCATCAGAAGATTGAAGACCACAGAAGGAGATGGTGTGAGCACTTGAATCCCATGCCTGATAACCGTCTACCTGTGGCTGCCTTGGGTTAACACCCTACTGGGAAGAGTGATGTCGGTAGACCGAGGAGGAGATGGGTTCCGGAACAGGTCTAAGGCCTAGTCCTTGCAGTGATGATGACTTAGTATATTTTCAATCGTCCGCGTATATGCTCGTTACGTTCTGTCCTCTCGTGTACATCCCTTCGCATAGCTCACGAACTTCATCTCGACAGGCCTATGTCTATAGGTCTAACGTTATTACCTAATTCTCACACCGTACACCTCAGCTGGAACAGCCTTGACGTCACCTGTGTCTTCTTTCCTGGTTTTCCGCGTGCGACACAAATCCTTGTTACTTTTAGCATCAATGTTGATAGCGTGTCCCTATGTCAAATCCCAGACATCGGAGGTGGCAAACTTGTTCAGTTTTTTTTTTTTGAGAGTCATAATCTCTAAACTTTATCACCTTTGTTTTTAACTACTTAAATTTATTTCGATCTTTCTATTTCGTATTTTCGGGTGTAGTGACGTTTTCACGGCCTGAATTTAATTTACTTCTAATGCGTTGGAAAATTAGTTCAATACCACAGTCTTGATTTCGTAAGCTTTCACGGTGTCGTAATTATTATAACTACTTTCCGGACTATCAGGCCGTGGTCCTATATTGTTAAATACAGACGTTTCAACCACGCCATTGGTGGCCATCTTCAGTGCCTGAAGGACTAAAAGTACTGACACGGTCTCCGTCAGAGATCAATGCATCCGTCAGACGGTCTGGCTGCATTTAACAACATAGGACCACGGCCTGATAGTCCGGAAAGTTATTATAATAATTTTATTAACTTGTTTTATTCATGTCACAGTCAACGCTATAGCCTTAGAAAATTCTTTCAAATCTTGTGATGTAAAGTACTTCGCAATCACAACTACTTCACTGTAAAACAACTCGCAGATTATAGGATTGTTCTAGTCGTGTCTCTTCATGTAGGTCGCTGCCAAGATTGGCTGTGACGCAGGAACCTCAACGCCACGAGAGATCAATGTACGAGTGTCCGAAACGTTCTGGGACTTACTGTTTGTGTGTAGCGTATGCTAGCCTCACCTTCATGTCGCTCGAAGCGTCCCCATATTAGATTAGCAACCAGTCACATACCATGTTAATAGTTGTTCAATTTTGTTTTATGGGCCGCCGCACCAATCGCCGTCTATCACTGCTCCATACTTTTACTTTTTCAGTTTGGAGATCTACCTCTCTTGTAACTGATTAAAAAGACCGTTCCATTTTTTTGTTATAATTTTTTATCCCCACGTTTAACTAAAAATGTAGGACACCCTTTTCAAATGAGAAAAGATCCTACTCGTCTCCTAGCGTGAACGTTCAATAAATTAAACCAGTTTACCTTACTATAATAGTGTAAGAAAAGGGGCGTTAATATTTCGTTATAACGTCGGAACAAAACAATGGGGGAAGAAAAAATGCTGTTACTTTCACAATTTAATTATGACAAACCGGTCGACTCAAACACCTGTTTGAGAGCCTACGTAGGGCTTGTGGCACGTAGGATGGGTGGAGACGTCTTACCCACTGAACTACATTATGCATGGGAACGTGTTCACAAACAAGAGAATCCACTACCATAATTACACCGTTGCAATACTGCAATTACTGCACTCGACACGGAATCCAACAGAGACCACATGCGTCATACTATATAGTACGTTACCGTTGCTTCGTCTTCTTTCCCTTTCCTGAACCCTAGCCACCCTTCAAATATCCGCCTCCAAACATCTGTCTCCTGCCATTCAAAGGCATACAGAAACTCTCTTGCATATTTCTGATGATGCTCGCAGTCTTCTGTAATGCTCCTTCCCAAACATTCTCAGTTTCTAACCTTCGATTCTGTCCTCCCTTTTTCCACAATTTCTCTGTCGTACTCATCGGAACCTGCAGCTTGACAACGTTTCCCAGCTTGCAGTCCTTGTACAACTGTTTCAACTCATGTTCGAATCGTATTCTGCAGAAGGACGATATGATTTCCGTGTGGACGATATTCTCCAGGAGGACGTTCGTTTCATCATCATCACCTCTCCAAAGACTAGGCCTGAGACCTGCTCCGGAACTCCGGATATCAGGCATGGGATTCAAGTGTTCACACCATCTCCTTCTGTGGTCTTCAATCTTCTGGTGCAATGATACAATGTTTAAATGGCGTCTAATATCCTCGTTCCTCCTCCGATCCAAGAGAGAACAACCTTGCGTCCTTATTAGAAATTTCATTTCGGCTGCGTGAATTCTCTGCACGTCCCTTTTACCAAGAGTCCATGTCTCACTAGCATACAGGAATGTGGGGACAGCCACATTTTTATAAAATTTCATTCGGGTAACATTCGTTTCAAACGATAGTATATCTATCGTAGGACGTTTCTTTTGAAAACTCCCAGCGTTTTCTCCGTCTTACCAGTGAGTGAGGAAGTTTCACATCCACAGATAACTAAAAGCCATATTATTGTTTTAAACTGTGCGTAAAGTCTCCGGTTTCCGTTCAGCAGCCTATGTCTTATTTCTTGAATTATCATTTAAGAAATTATGTCATTATTATCATTCAACTTATTTCTTAGATACACAGTCTTTGACCACTTTCGTAACGTAATTTTTTGCTGGTTTGTCAATTTCTACCTCGTGTCTTCATCATCATGATGGCGACATTTATTTTACATTTACATTTATTTGCAGCTTTTTCTTTGAGATCCTCTATGCTCCTACGACTGCTGTCAGCTTGCACTCCCAAACATGAAATACCCTTATCGACACATACCTATATTCATGTATTATTTCGTAGCGTGGCCATAAAGGCCCTATCAGAAACGTGTATACTGAGAACTCGGGACAATTGAAGATTCCAAGTTAGTATTCTCGACATACACAATGCAAAGAGACACATGCACTAGTTCAAATAGAGGAGCACCAGCTAGAAACTATGCATAATTGAAGACTCGTTATTCGATCGTCCGTTGCGAAATTTTTCCCGATTTTTTTTTTTTGACGGGGCATTATTGAAATCGTTTGACTAGTTAATTTCATCTGAGTAGTGCACAGTGGACCCCTCCACTCAACGTCTTAGCTTAACTACTAGGCACCGTAGATAAGTCATGGATGTTTCCACGGGGAGAGATACTCGGAGTAATTGTAATTCCAAATTAAAAAGTAATTCTAACTCCAAATTAAAAAAACCTTTCCAACAATCCCATTTGAATTAAAATATTTTACTTTAATCTGGTTAACTTGATTTTATTTTAAAATAGTCAGAAATGAGTATCACGAATTGCATAAACTTTGATGTGTATGTAACGAAACTTTATCCTTTTGAAAGTAAAAATTATTTAACACAAGAGTTTTCTTTTCCTTGCATCCCCCAAAAAATTTTAGTACGTCATAGAATAAAATTTCGGTTAATAATTTTTTTTAAATGGACTAAGAAAAATGTTGATATAAAATATCTTTACATTTTGTGGTGTCTTATTTTAATTGAAGTACCGCCTAAGCAGGCGGTACTCGCTTGTACTCGAGGTAATTCAGGCGACATAAGATTTCAATCTCAGGTGATGGATAATTGAAGATTCCAAATTAGTATTCTTGAGATTCCCGACAGATGCAATCCAAAAAGACACATGCACTAGTTCAAATAGTGGAGCGACAGTTAGAAACTATGCATAATTGAAGATACTCGTTCTATCGTCCGTTGTGAAATTTTCCCTAAAACGTGGAAGAGCATATCATGAGATTCAGCTTCGAGATTACCACGGTAAGCTCGACTGTTTAAAACAATATATTATTACGACGGTCGAACTGATCGTCGTATGGTACAGTGAAATACAAAATGCAAGACACCAATGAAGTCATTAATAACCAGCTTTAATTATCAAAAATATCGGTGTATAATCAACTTGTACAGTAATTCAAGTTAAACTTGTTCACACGCAATAATAATGTCAACTAATAGATTCCTGCACAGTAATCACTTTCACTAATAGCCACTTAAAACGCACTGAGTAATCACCCGAAGTAAACTAAACTGTCCATCGCTGGATGATTATATTTATACCCCGCTGAAGTGGTAGAATAATAATTGGTCACGTGTAGAGCAAACTGCGTATTACAGGCACTCTAGAATCCATTAGAAACCGTGCAAACTATCTGGCCTTGAACACAGCGCGCCGACCGGTACGGTCTGGATTAGCCTCGATTATTGACGCATGGTTAAGGCCTCTTTCACACTATCCGTTTTTTTTGCCGTCCGGCTGCCGCCCGGCAGCGAGACAAATGGAGGGGCGTGAGCACGTTCACATTACGAATATCCGGCAGTTTTGCCGTCCGGCGACTAATGACTCGCCGGACTGCCACTACAATCTTCCGGTCGCCGGACGGAGAAAAAGCCAGTAGTTCGCTCAGTAGCCTACTGCGCACCATTGACGCTTTCACATTATCCGGCAGTCTACCGGACAGTTCGTCAGGCGACCTAGACAGTGTAGGTAACATCATTTATAATCAAAACAGACATTCTACCGCCCTTATCAAACCGTGGGAGGAATTTAAGCTCCAGAGAGTACAAAATAAATCTATATTTTTTGTGTCTCTGCTGAGGTATATAGTCATTAGTAGCAAGTTTGTTTTCTTAGATATAGTACGTAGTATTGGTATTTCAACCAGACCCTCGCAAAGCTGTGTTTGTTGTTTTTACTATCCTGTAAAAAAAATCTGTTATCTGTTATTTGTTACTGTTCAGATAAAAATTTACATTGAAAGTTGAATGTTTGAAAAACATACTGTTCCATGATGTTATCGGAAATAGTTAAACACTGATTTTTTATGTAGCCTCTAATATACGACACACTGAGGTGTTTCTCTTTCTCTCCCTCTCTCTCCCATTTAACAAAGAGAAGAAGATGGACGGTGAGGATAGGGTGAAACAGTTTCTTTCTAGGCATTCCGATTTAAGTACGCGGAAACCTGAGGCAACATCTGGGGCCCGAGCAATGGGATTTAATCGACCAAGAGTTGACAAATTTTTTGGTTTGCTTAGCGAAATTGTTGACAAGCATAAATTTACACCTGATCGTATTTTTAACTGCGACGAAACCGGTATCTCTGTCAATCCTAAAGGACACACAAAAATAATTGCACCAAGAGGAAAACGTCAAGTGGATGTTTTAACTTTTTATGTTTGGTGTATCATTTTTGGTAAAACAATAAATTGAAGATTGTGTATACAAATTTTCATCAATTTCTTGCCTTAAAATAATTTTTTACAACCACTTATGTATTAGGGTGTCCGTTCTGCCCCGGGTTCCCCTAATTAGGTAATTTTATGAATATTATATTCACTTACCGGAGTGATAAAACTAGCATTTCTATGGGCTGGATACAGTTCCTCAGTTTTGTGTTTTGTCGCTGCAAATGAACCTTGAGAAGACCATTGAAGTTCATCGAATGTTGTCGTCGACATACGAAAATAATTAAAAAACTTATCTTCGTCTTGCCTGAGTTCTTGAAAGAGAAGTGTAAAGGCTCCTACTTCATCCCTTCTCATCAACAGAGGATGCACCCATAACTGCCTATTTTTCGCCTGTGCATTAAACTTAGCACAACACATATTTTCTGACTTCTGTCCATGGCGGCAGAACGTAAACTGAGGCAACGTCCGGCGAAATAGCCGGATGAATGTCGTGTAGTGTGAAGAGCACACACAAGTTACCTCCGTCCGGCAATACTGCCGTCAGCTTTCCGGACGGCAAAAAAACCGGGTAGTGTGAAAGAGTCACACGGGTAGTGGGTAAGTGTCACGTAATTTTCTTTCATCTCAAAATAGCAGTAGTATGTACGCACACACACATTACAGCTGGGCTAGCCGAGATACTTGTACAACGTTCCGTATTAGGTAAAAATATCGTGCAAGAGAGCAAACACAGTGATATATACCTTTGAACGAATAATTACATCTGTAAACCTTTAAAAAACAAAAGGGTCAGCCTGTGTTCTCGTTGACTGATTAACTTATTAGACAGAGCAGGCGAGTGCAAAGTATTTTGTTCAACACTGTTAACTATGTACTGAAAAACTGCTGAGATTATAATCGCCGAAGCGTATGCCACGTGTACTTTGATTTCTGTACATTTGCATATTAAAGAGATGGTTACTTTGATATTGATTTTTGTTAGTGCTGGCCATTATGTACGAACACGCGAATACTCTGAATTTGCTTATTGGAGCATTATGAAAGAAGATTACAATCTGTACTCTTTCCTGTTGAAAATTAATTTTCGTCTCTAATTCTTTGAAAACCGTTATGTGATTATATGTACAGAAAATGCTGCCCCTTTTTTTTTTTTTAATACTGTCAAACTTCCATGAACTTTTTTCGTCTATCGACTGTCTTCAATCCGGCTACGAGTGTATGCCTCATTATCTATCTTCTTCCAGGTTATTCTTGCGTCGCCAGTCTTCTCCACGCTAACCTCCTCGATCGTTTGTGTCACCTACCCATCTCTCTCGTACGATTCGTTCTCTTTTTCCCAGCCAAAGACGCCGTTGTACTATCTTGGCGTTCCAACGGTTACCTGGTCATCTCACGTAGTGGCCTACAAGTCTCCACCTTAGGTGTTGCTACACTCCTCATGTCAGCTGCTCGCGTTTTTAATCTAATCCTCGCAGTCCCTATTGCTAATTTTCCAACCACTGGGACAAGTGGTTCATTGGTCGCTGTGTCTTTGCGTAGATACAATTATCATATATTTAGGTGCGTATATTATCTAGATATAGGACATACATTAGATATCTCGTATTGGGTATATAGTTGTATAGGCCTAATATTTTATATTATTTCATCGTGTATTATTTAATGAACGAGCGAACAGAATTCTCAGTGTTAACTCGACGGTTTGGCATTTATCTGTCCGTCTTCTCTCTGTTTGGGGTATGTCTCACGGTAGCTTTTTGAACGCATCAACCGATTTTCATAAAACTTGGCATGCGTATTCATACTTTTACCCTACAGAACCCAATTATTTTAAGATAGATCGCCCAATAAATAGGGGGCGGGGGCAAAATTGTGGGGGATCATAATAGTTAAAAAATCGCAAAAGTCCGTGTAGGGTATCAGATTGAAGAGAATTTTAACCAAAACGTGAATATAGTATACATTTTAATAATTTCAAAATATTTGGCCCCAGGGCCCAAAAAAAGGATCCAATAATTTTAAAATTGTAAAAATCCAACCGGGTGTTCAGGCTAAGTGCAGTTTTAACACAAATCCGAATGCTTAGAATTTTTAATGTTTTATATGCTTGCCTGCTCTACAATTGTTATTAAAATTAATTGTTAAGTAAAATTGGTATTTTACGTAAAAAAAATAGTGTAGTCGAAATTTTCGCAATTTTTCTGATAACTGAATATTTTATGATATCGAAATTTATCGAAAAATATAAATAGTTTAATCATATAATTTATGTACTTCCCTCAAAATAGTGAGTCAGTTCTGCAGTTCAGCAGGGAGCTTACTATCACACTATGTCCGTATATCCGTAGTCCGTATATTTGTCATTTAGATCTAATGGTTTATGAACGGGATCTCATTCGTCATACTTCAACTCTTAACACTTTTGTGGAATGCTTTTGTTTTTTAACGCACAACTTAATTTGCCGCAAACTGCCCAAGCTAAATTCATCCATTTGTTAACGTTCTCCCGTTTACAATTTCTTGTCAGCGTGGTCACTTCCTCCCTGCAGAATAAGTATGTAAAAAATAATTATTAAAAATTATTTAAACTAACAGTGACTCGCAAAATAATTTTTAAAATTGTATAAAAATTGAAATTAACTGTTTACTTTCTAGTTTCTAAGTAACTAATTAATTTAATTTAATCTGCGTAAAATAAGATATATAAAAATTTACGATCTCCAGAAGGAATATGAATTTGACCAAAAAACAAAACAAAACATTCTTCACGATCATTCAAAGCTTAACTAAAAAAAATATCGGTATGGAGAACCATACATGACTTCCATATTCTAAGATTTATATTTAAAATCATTTTCGAAATGAAATATTACCATAGAAACTACTTCTTTCTACTTACTGCTTCAGCCTTAACCACAGTACTGTGGTCACTAACGTATACCACCTCACGTTATCGCACTCGATTTTCACTGATGATGGAAGTCGATGGCATTGCCGAAACGTCTGGTTTTGTAGAAAACATTGGACTACGGCCAAATATCCCGGGAAGGAATTTTAACAAAAACTACTTCTTTGTTGCCGATAACGTTGTACACATATATATAAAAAATATGCATAAAATTAATGGCTTGTATAAGTTAATGATTGATCTCCATTAAGTAGTGCTCAAGTTTCCAAAGTTTTAATATTATGATGTCCGTAATTAAAACATCAGAGCAGGTTTAGTGTGAACGAGGGTACACCGTGGAAAAAAATTTTCAACATTTCCTATTGAGGGTTGCTTAGAGTAAAGCTGCGAATCTACAGCGTATGTTTCACAGAACAAACACGCGAAAAAGAAGGAGCGCTCCGAAGTCACTCATGGACCCTCAGCATCTTGCAGAGGGTTCATTCCCTAAAGACGAAAAGTCTGTCTATGAATCGTTCCTCTGGAAACACGTGCAGTTACACTGCCCAGCGATCCACAGGAAGCAAATTGATGTCCATTTTTTCGGCTTGTACGCGTTATGTTGGTGTGGGTTTCGGCACTTTCCATTTAAAAAGCGTGCAAATGTAAGAAAATAAACATGAGTGAGGCCAGAAATAACGCGAATTGTGTGTGTGTGTGTGAACGATATATTATTTTATACATGTATATTAACTCATACATAATTTACATTAAAGTGAAAAAATTATAATTTTATTGCCTGGCAACAAAATTATTTTATTTTTAACAATTACCATTGTTTGAAAAAGTTTAAATGAATTTTCAAGTACTTTACTGTTGTTAAAACGTAAAAGGTTGCAGGTAAACTACCCCTTCCCCTTAACCGATCTTCACCAAAAACAATAGGTCTTGAGTACTCTACAAATCAGGGCTGTATGCAAAAAATTATTTGATTCTGTTTGAATTTGCGGCTGTTATCGTTTGCCATATAAAATACCCTTGTTAAAAAAACGTTGCAGGTAAACTACCCCTTTCCCTTAACCGATCTTCACCAAAAACAATAGGTCGTGAGTACTCTAGAAATCAGGGCTGTATGCAAAAAATTATTTGATTCTGTTTGAATTTGCGGCTGTTATCGTTTGCCATAGAAAAAAATCTACACACACACACACACACACAGAGACAGACAGACACACACACACAGACACTTTTCGGAAAACGACTTTTTTTCATGTTTTGAGTGTAGTACAATCAGAATCTGCAATAATCTCGAACACGATTTTTTTTGCCATCACCATACTTCCATTTCCTTAAGGAATATGGAAGTAAAAAGAAATACGTAAATAAAACAAAATATTTCATAAGCCTACATATTAGGTAATATGCATAGATTTTGCGGATATGAGAAGAGTGCGGACAGAGGTACAGTCTGATACCCGAGTAGGGTAGACAGCGATTTCACAAACGTTTGATATGCGAAGAGTGCGGACACCACCTCTGGATTGGGGGGGGGGGCATAGAGTAGAGACACTGAGTATTTTTCGTTTACACCATATCATATACGTTGTATTGAAACACCTTTACATTTTTGTAAACTGCTCCCATTACTCTTTTCCAGGCTTTGGACTGGAAAATATGACAGTAAGACTGACAATCATTTTTGCGTGTTTAAATCGTCTTTGAGTGTTTTCCTTTTTTGTTATATTTTTGTATTTATTGTTTTTTTAACACTTTAACTCTTTTAATTTTTTATCTCTTACATATTTAACTATATACGTATATACACATAGGCCTACATACTTTAAATTCAACATCGCCTACCGCAGTTTTTGAATGAAATAAATAGGTTCTAAGCATGATTTGAACCTCTGGTACAACACCTCTGGATTAATTTGTGTGGTGGGTGGAAGAAACGCGCCTGTTTCTTCATACTTTTGAACAGTTCTTTCTATCCTCTTGCCCGTCTTCCCGTACTTTCTTTTCCTCTTCTTTCGTTTCATGCTTAATTCCATTCTCACGTACGTACTGTTGGTGCCATACGATTCTTTTTTAAACATCGCATGACATCTTTCACCTTGCCTTGGAATTCAGAAGAATGCTGTTGATTTGATGATGCCATCCCTCAACAGCGTTTGATTGTCCTGTGTCGTCTTTGTTAGCACGTTCACAACGATTAAGCGATTTCTTTATTTTCTAGCCACTGATCAACAAAATAATCAGAAAACCCGGAGAGTTTCTCATTACCTGGAGCTTGAGAATGAATCTCGTCAAATCTATCGTCTATATGTTCTGGCTAAAGAACGTCGAGGGCTGGGTCATTATGTGTAATCTAATTTTTTGGGTTTCTCGGTAGTCGCTGGTAAAATCAAGTTCCTGTACTCTCCTCCACAAACACTTCTTCATGTGTAAAAAAGCAACTATTTACCTCTGCCAAAGGGAAAACTTCGCGAAGCGCCGAATTTGCTGCTGATTCGAAGTTGTTTTTTGCGGTTTCCATTCTGGAACAGCTTCGAGGATAAGTCGAAACATACGAACACAGGTTTCTTTTCCCCTGTTTGGCAGAAGAACAAATACCACAGGAAAACGTTTGCTTCTCATTTCTACTTTCAAAGGCTTCATGACTGGTATAAATTTGTGCAAACTGCTTACTGCAACTCTTAAACGTCCCATCCATGAAAAGCATCTTGAAGTGCTTCAGGCTTTCTCTGCCTTTTTCGCTACTGAACAGTACGAGGAGGAGTTTGAGGAGTCGTCGATTTTATTGTCGCTTTCATTTTCAAACACTCGTTCAGAAGAACAATTTCATCGCGCGTTTTCAGGTCTTTTTTATTTCCTCGAGCGACACTTCTATGTGCTTGCATTGTTCTCTTCAAAGTGCTAGATGACGGAATTTTCTGTTACAAATTCGTAACCTCTGTATGCAGATCACCCATTTCTTCTGTATATACTTGGGATATGGGGATGGATTCCTCTCGGGCTCTCTTTTTTGCCTATAAAAAATAGTAGCAAAAGAATTTTTAGTTAAAAACGGAAAACTGCTCAGTCATTGTAAAGAGTGTTGACTTACCTTAATAAAAAGATTTAAAAAACAAACGCTTCACAAAATTTATTGTTAAATTCTGACAGTTCTTTCAGCCGATTACGCTATTCTCAAATATATATATACAGGGTGCCCGGGAGGGGAGGGAAATAATTTGAGAAATGGTTCTATAGTGTAAAATAAGAAAAAAAGTTCATATAAACATATGTCCGGAAACGCTTTGTAAGCCAGTTACGGCTAGCGAAAGATTTCGCACGGGTTTCGGTTCCCCCGGGTAAATGAAGACTTTCTGAAATTCTGGGAAGGTAAATTAAGGGGCGAATTCTGTTGTTTCTTATGGTTTTTGACCTGAAAAATCGAATAAAACAGGTCGCAGAACTGTATCTCCCGTAAGTTTCATGATATCTGACGTAAAACAGAAAAATCTTTACCTAAAAACAAAAATTTGTTTTTAACCAAAATTGGAATTTTTTGTTGATTTTTATTGACTTTATTTACACCATTTTTCTCAGACTTAAATTCTTTACAAGTTTTGTTTTTAACTTTTATGCATTTATTAATCATTTAACACAGTTATTATACTTCTAACCTAAAAAAACGTTTGATTATATAGTTAGTATTAACCTAATATATATTACAACGCTCCTTGTATCTAACACACTTATCTAATATTTCTGAATGTTAGATAAAACGTTACTTACCCGTGAGATTACTTTACCTGGGCGCCAGAACAAATCCCAGATACTAATGACACGGTTCCAGCTTAGCTCAGAGCATAGAGATCCAAATTCTCAGGATTCGTTCAGTGATTGTGGATTCAAGGGGAATCGTTACAAATAACACTTTATAGTTTTGCTTGAGTATGTTTAATTAACGTTTTAATTATTTTTAAACTTCTTGAAAATGTTAATTGTAGGACTTATTGCTACCCTAACTCTTATAATTAACGAGTGAGTGTGAAAAGTAAAGATTAAGACGTTCAAACGACCTATTGCTCTTATCTGGTTTAATTAAGAGATTGATATCTCCCAAACCAGTGATAAAGAACAGGTCTGCAATAATTTGCACGTCCAATACTACACCTCACTTTCCATTCTACACTCCTCTACTATGTTATAGCTACTCTTACACATTAAATACAAAGTGTGCGATTCTTAGTGTCTTTTAAAAATTGTTTATTGCTTTTTATTATTTGTTTAGTACTTATTTCATTGATCAATGAATCTGTTTCTTACTGTTTGATGCGTCGACCGAAGATAGGAATCAGTAGAGGTCCTCCTTTTGATGGTTTAGCCCAGAAGAAATGGTGTTGATCAATCCGGTAGAAAGATGCTCTGGCAATTACAGATGCTGTAGCTTTCTGTTGCTCAGGTCACTTCACGGCTGATTATAAATAAATTAATTAATAATTTAATTAATTAATGTGTTGTTTTACACAGCGAGTGTTATTGAACTGTAGTAGTTCCTCTACTGCGGACTACTTCTCGAATTTTATACTTAAATACACTTTTGCGTGATTGTAAAATTTCTGCACGTAATTTATATACGACTAGCGCCTTGAAGATTCGAACGAAGAGTAACGCTACCCCTCGGTTTGAGTTGGCGTCTGTTTTAAATACGGGCTTCTGATTGGTTGTTCAAATAAATCATACGTTTTTCCAGTCTCGACAATCTCTAACAGGTCAAGCAAACACCCCATAACAGGTTTGAAACGGCAGAGAATTTCTAGTCGTACTTCCTGTATTTGCAAATTGATTGATTACAGGTATTTGCAAATGTGTTTTCAAAGATCTGACCACAGAATATTGTTGCTTAGGTCTTATCTGTGTGTGTGTGAAAACACCTCATTCCTACATAGCATAATTCTCTTGTTATTCCTTTTGGCGTTCGTCTTCCGTATAACTTCTTCAATTGTTAATTATATTAACTGAGATTGCGGCTACTTGTAAAGCTTCACTTGCTGAACACAATGCTGTTTTCAGAAATGCCGTATATTTATTAGTTTTGAAGTTATTGCAGGTTGAACTGATAATTTGAATTGAATAAAGTTTCATGTTCGTACCGGTAGCGGACGTCGCTGTGACGAGATTAGAGTGAGATGGTTGCGATTGTACGCTCTCTCTCTTGCTTACGCTGCTATACTCGTACAGTCTAACACTTTCATATAACGCTCAGATAGGACGCTAATGTGAATCGTTATAATATATATATATATATATATATATATATATATATAGGTATTAACCTATATATTGTAGCGTGACAGATAAGCACATAAACATGAATGGCGAATTGATCATTAAAATAATATAATAAAATGTTTAAATCCGAAGGAAGCAAAATAATAAAGAATTAATTCAGAGCAACCGTGCAGTACAATCATGGATTAAAAGTTTAAGTTCGTATAAAAGAAATGTTAATAGTGATGAATCATCAAAACCCAGTTTAATAACTCAAGGTGAAAAAATATAACCCAGGAAGGTAAGGAGTAGATAAGGAAGCAACCCAGAACATTACTAAACCCACAACGAATGTAAGGAATAAATAAAAAAGAAACCCAGAACAAGGCAAGATCCACCATAAAAGGTGATGCATTTTAAGAAACAAGAAGAGTAGATGAAGAAGTAACCCCAAAAAACCCGATGACATCCAGAGGAAGATGAAGAAAATACAATTCTAAGAAGCCAGAAGAAAAGAAGACGTCGTTGAAGAAACAAGAAGAAGACAGCATCAACAAGAAGAAGGAATGCTCTTGTAAAAAACACCCATATCCCAAAATAAATAAAAACCATAATAATAAAAAGTATAACAAAGTATTCATGAAAAAAAAAACCACATGTACAATAGAAATAAGACTAAAAGTGTATAGAGTAAGAGTTGCAAGTGGACCAAGGTGAAACAATAATATAATACCCAAAGAACAAATCTTCATTGTAACCCACAAATAGATTTCTTGATTTTAGCAAGACTAAATAACCATTTAGAAATAGAATCAAGGAGTGTAAAGTGAACTAGTGCTAGTTTGTGTATTATAAAAAATGAACCTTATGTTTCATTATTGGCATTCACAAACTATGTAGATAATGAAAAAATACAACTTTTGAGTGATTTAATATTTGTACAGAGGGAATATAATACATGTGTTAATATAGAGCTGTCAATCTGTTTAAAATGACATTTATTTAAATGATGAATAAAAACAGAAGCAGACACAGGATAAAAAGTAAAGTGACAGGGTACAATTACCCAAAAAACCATATTAAAAACAGTTAAAAACTGAATAATTAAACTTAGTATAAGGAATAGAGAATAAGAATGTAGAAAATAAGGTTTTGTTTATATAGAATAAGATATTTTAAAAATGTATTAGGAATAAGAACATTTAAACAGTTTAGAACCACTAACATCCTTTAATTGTAAAAATATTTATTACATGTATTAATGTTAATAATTAAATAAGATGTTAGCAGGGAAAAAACATTCTTTTTTAAATAATATTTGTTATGTATTAGTATTAAGCTTCAAGTATAAAAAAAAGTCTAATTAGTTGAAGACAACTATTATTTAGAATTATTAGTTATGTTAATAGTATTGAAACAGATACTAATTGTTATTTTGTTTAATAGAAAAAATGTTTAATTTGTATTGCAATGTTAAAAAGTCAGAGAGGGTATAACTCAATGTGTATTGTTTATATAAAAATTTGTATGGGAAAATTGTTAGGAATCTAGGCAAAATGATAAAAACTAAACATCATCAAAACTGAGAAACTAAGTACTTAAATACATTTAAACTGAAGGGATTTAGATAAGGTAAACCAGAAACAAAGCCATATAATTAGAAATATAACTTAGAAAGATTTTGTAAGATTATAGCCAGGATTATTAATAAAAATGGAAATGACAGAACTCAAAAATTTGGAGTGGGGAGTCATATATTCCAACATAATATTTTAAAACTTAACCAATTCATATAATTGCAAGAAATTAAGGGAATATAAACCTTTTATTACAATATGAGATTTAATAATCATAAATATAACTTGATAATGGCAGAATTTGGATAATAACAGGAAGCTGGACTTTAAAATTTACAATATACAAAATGAAGGTAAAATTACCAATTTTAGATCAAAAACTTAATAAAACGGCATTATTTGATATCAAAATACGCCGAATGAACTGAAGGATAAAATTAAGTAACAACTAGCTAATAAATTTGAATAATAACCAAGGTATAAGCAGTTATATAATGTAACTTTATTACATGCACAGGATGCAAAATAAAATTCGAACAATGTAAGGAATAATATTGCTTTGGCTAAGGTTTTAGTCGGAGGTGAAGGAAGTAAGAGTTAATTATTGAACGTTGTACGGGACACTTGACACGAGCATTTAAAACGTGTTAACCTAGTTTCGAATACCGTAATGGCGTGTAATAGTATGATCCGAGAGTGAAAATCGCAAGTGGCGGCAAAAAACATTTTACAACCTCAACACAGTGACATAAACACCTACCAACACCGAACAAACATGGTATAGTACAAAACTACAGTGAACTAACATTTTAAACTCGATAAAACAGTAATATAACTTAACCATCAAAAGTGCCTGATCGACAAAAGTGAACCAGACTTATAAATACACTAATTTTCGAAATACAACACTGAAACTTCACCAAAGACACTAAACCAACATCAGAAGGAAGATTTGCAGACACCAGGACGTAAATTCGACAGGAAAACATCTTTATTGGGACACCAAAAACTTCGAGGTGACGATCTACAACTTCGACGGCGGCCATTGCTGTTTCATCAACGCTCAACTGAACACAGCCATCTACTGTTTGTCTGCGAGACGGTTCGCAACCTATTTATTTATTTTTACACTTTCAATTGAATATATGTACTTTTAGTTTTAAAAATTTATCTTGTAATGCTATAATTTTTAATCTCTGCCCATTTTCTCTGACTTTTCCCATAAATAGCTGTTCAAAGAACCTTTGTACTTATATAAAAATCTGTAATAACATCCCTGAGAATCGATTTAAAAATCGACAAGAGTCCGAATAATCAATTGATAATAAAATAATTAATACCTTTCAATTAAAATAGTTTTTTCTTCATTTCTAAATATAACTATTTAACAATAGATTAATTTAAACATAATTTGCTACAAGAATTTCACCACCAGAAGGAAGATAACCTCCAAACCGAAAGTAAACAAGAATCGATTGCAATTGGAGACAATCCTATAAGAGGCTGGAATTCTTTAACAAATACACAAAGGCTTATAAAATCTTCTAAATAAATGATAAATGTTTCGGAACGTCACGAAACTCAATTAAGTAATTGTTTTTAATTAATTGATTAATAAAAGAAAATTAAAAAAAAAAAATTTTAATTAAAAAAATTTTTTTTTTCAAACAATTTTATTTCTTACACGAACACATATTTATATATTTTGTAACACAATACTATTTCCACGAACACGCTTAGTTACAATTTGGCTAGCCCAACCGTGGGGCTTAAAAGATAAGGAAGCAGACCAGATTAAGAGATGGAAGCGGTTTTATTACAATATATATTATAACGCCAAAATCAGAAATTTTGAAAATTTCTTATTTTGAGTAGAGATGTATCTTGAAGCGCCGTAACAGGGAATTGTGTGAAACGCAGAGGTGACTGACAGACAATAAAATCATATATCAGCCCCAACACGCTCACGGCAAATAGGCTGAGTTCATCGCTCTCCATACTAAGAAACGTTAAACTTTGACAACTACCTCAAATCCGTAGAAAAAAAAGTACAAATGTAAACGAACTCATTTGAAGAGCAGCTGTATGTATTAACAATAGACCAAAATACGTATACACGCCAGCTGCATGTAGCGAAACAAAAAAGAGTATATGTTATTGAAAGACTCAAACGGTCAGCGACAGGACTTCGACCTTACTGAGAAGAGAAAAGGCTCGGAGTAATGTACGAACTTAAGTAAGAAGTGTTGATGGAAACAGAGACAAAGAAACGGACATACAAAGGAAGTTTGGTGAGGCCTTTAAGTAACAATAGTTGATGCCATTAGAACAACCAAGTGCACGAAAACAATACTTGACGAGAAAGTTAAGGGTTGCTTTGTTTACTCAAAAAAAGTGACAGGCAAGAATTATTGCTACAGTATCTAGCAGCGACAACGACCTCAGTGTAGTGACCTAGGGAAGGAATCTGGTGGGAATCCAAAAGCCTATCAGAGAGGTTCTTTCGGAAAAAATAGGTGGTCTCTAGATCTGAAGAGTCGTAAAGTAGAACCAATTAGAAAACAGCGTAAGAAAAATCAGAATTAAGTGGGAGAAATACGGAATTCGATATAGGGACGCGAGAAAGGCGCGCTCGCGGAGTTTAACTAAAAATATTGACGGAACGGGAGTGTAAGTCCGCGACCGAGATTCCATAGTTATTGGACTTAGAGAAATTCGGTACGATGGTTAGAAAAGTAAGCTCGTACTAGAACAAATTTCGGTAAAAAGAAAAACTGTAATTTTACTAGTGACGTACAAGTGAATTAGTACAACACGAATGGTAATTAAATAACGCTGTAATTTAGTTGTGGAAATACGCAACACTAACTTTATCATCGAGTAACATTACGAGACGAACTAAACTCGTGAATAACAGTCGTTCAAGCCATAACGCAGTTAATAAATAATAATTAATAATGACTATGGAAGCGGATAACTACAATAACAATTAACGCGAACTAATTCCGAGTGAGTGAAGTTTGGTGTTGTGCAGTGTCTTGTGTGACTCCAAGGAGACCACGTTACAATCTGCTAATCCAGAGGGAATTATCGCAGTTACGCCAGACGATCAACATGCCAACCACACCATATGAACCTCTACCAGATTTGGATACATACCACAAGTAAAATTTTCATGCCATAATTAGTATTAGGTCCACTGTCTGTTCACTTAAAGAACTCATAAGAATTAATTAAAGGATTAAGATAAAATATTACTTAAAACAAAATTAAATAATATTAGGAAACTATGGAAATTAAATTTATCTATGAGCACCGATTTTAAATGAATCCAGATCAATAACTAACTATGTCATAGTATTAAAATTTAAGAGAATTATTCTTAAAAGTTTTGTCTTTGAAAAAGAATTACAATATTTAAATTATTGGAGCTATGAATATGAGTTATGAAATAAGATTTATGAAAATGAATATGTTTATATTTTGATTAGAAATTACATAATTCATGTGTCAATGATAAATTATGATAATCAATCATAACTAATTGTAATAAATCGAAGAACTATTTATAAGAAGAATTGAGCATTTATATTTTTTTTTACCCTGAGATAAAGAGCGTAAATAGATAACAGAAATTTATTGTTAAAATATATATATATATTACATTTAATATTTATAACTAAACTTCCCTCAAGATGTTATTTTTCCTTATTTGGAACATGTTTCGAGAGTTCCTGTGCTCTCATCTTCAGCCTTCGCGATCTTTTGTCTGGTGAAGTATTTGTGTGTTGGCTGCTGGATGCTATTAAGGTTGTTTGTTGGTCTTTGGTATTTTAAAGTTGTATTATTGTGTGTGATTGTGGTATATGTATTTGTATTTTGTGTATTTTCGATGTTGAGTGTTTTGATGAGAGCACAGGAACTCTCGAAACATGTTCCAAATAAGGAAAAATAACATCTTGAGGTAAATTTAGTTATAAATATTAAATGTATTATATACATCAAGAAACGGACTGTAGCAGGAAGTGATTGAATATATATATATATATATATATATATATATATATATAGTAACACTACGTAAATATCGTGTCTTGATGTTATATTGAGAATCTATCTTTCTGTAACGCCTCACGTTGTTGGACGTCAATTCTATAACACTACGATTTTATCTTGGTTATTTAATGTGTATTTTGTTTATATTTTAAGGATGAGCATGTTATCAGGGTAATGTTAGTTGAGCGCCAATTTGCAATCAAATGTTGCAAATAAAATGTATTTGTAAATTGGTAAGTAATATTTTAAATAGCATAAGGGTTTCTTTTTTCTGCTATAATTCTATCTCTTTTAATCTTTTATTTAACAGAAGATTGTGACTACTAAAGCTCAGCAAGGCAGCTTCAAATCGGGTGCCATACTTTCCTTGTTGAGAGTGTTACCACCAGGAACGCTATGCTATCAAGCATCAACCTATGCTAGTTGATGAAAAAATTATCATTCATTAATGTGGTGTATATAATATCATATACATTTATTTATCCATTAAATAAAGAAAAGAAAACCTTTTATCTGTTGTTATTGAACTCAAATCCTTTATTATCCTTTTTAAATTCTTTTAAAAGACAAATATAATTATTAAAAAAGTCTGACCGGCTGCTCTTAAAATATGCTCAGAATGGCAGCAGTAGCTCTTATGTCTCAAGGCACACACATTTGCATTTCTTTATAATTGCTAAATAAAATACAAATAGAATGTTTTTAAGTTAGGTCCTTTTGACTACAGTATAAACGACAAATATGTTAGGAAAAGTACCAAAATACATGGGATTATAATAAATTACAGAATGTCTTAACAAGATTATATTAATAATTTTACAATGTTCAATGTCTAGGTTATGTTGATTTAAGTGTTTTTAATGTCTAATACACTTTAAATGGTGGTATTACCATATAATAATAGTTTTTTACACCGAAAATAAGATTATTCGTTAATTATTTTCACAATGAAGATTCAACATAGTTTTAATTAAAAGTGTAAACAGTGTCTTTGAAAAGTGTAACTTAGGCCATGAAGGAAATTGCTTCAGTTTAGTTATTTATCAAAAGTACTTCCCTTCCTGGATAGGTTGATTTTATTTCTTCATATGTTACTTGTTTACTTCTTTTGAATAATGTACTTCTTTCTTCTTATTATTTAGTTCAGTAATATACTTTAACTTATTCAATTTACAACATCTCAGTTGCTAAGGCCTATCTTAGCTTTCATTGCTGTGAATTATAACGTTTTGTGTTACTATGGTTCTCTCTGAGACTCAACATAAACAAACTTCTAATATTTTACCTTCCATTTTCTTTAAATTATTATAACTTTTTTGTAAGATCTTTGATCTTCAATTTATTAGTATCTTTGAGTTTCTGATGGAACACTGATTATTTTGATACCACTTTTGACTATCTTCCGTTATATATTTCCTAATTTACCATTTTACACTTTTAATTATTTGTAACAAAATTATTTATTATTAGTTCTTCTAGTACTCTTCACTTTACTAAAACTATTGGACACAATCAGTAATAACATAATTCAACCTGACATTGATTATTCTACTTTTAATATAAATTCTTTTTTCAAATCCCATAACTACCTAGGCCTAACATGCCTAGTTTTACAAATCTCTATTATTATTATTTTGGTACTCTTCTATTAACATTAACATTTGTATTATTAATATTACAACATATAATATTAATCAATATAGAAAAATTAATTACTAATAACTATTAGTAAACCTATGACAATTCTTATACCTTTTGTATACAATCCAGTTTTTATAAACATAACAAAACACTGTAAGCAGTTCCCAAAACATTGTCCTCCGTACTTACTAACTTAAATAGTTTAAACATAACTATTAAAACATTGTTTATTATTAATTACTTCCTTCATCAACATAACACAACTCTTAATAACTTATTAATTAATTTCCACTCTCACACACAGGGTAGGATTAGTATTATCATAGTAAGTATTTCTAAAACATTGTCCTCCTGACTTATTAACTTTAATAGTTGAAACATAACTATTGGAACATTATTTAACATTAATCACATAATAGTTAAATAGATAATATTTAAATAGGTAGTTCTTAGAACAAGCTACCTCATGTTTCCTGGTACTTTTCTAGGAATTATAAACATATTTTATTCATGTAATTACACATCAAGCTGATGGGTAATATTCACAATATATTGCGACAACACAATTGAATTAATTTTTGCGCATAGGATTAATATGTGTGTGTTTTATAAATCAATAAGTCTATATTGGAGGTATTAATTATAATTTATTGCACACCAAATTACTACTGGTTCATACGATATATTTTAGACATACACAAATTAAATGAATTCTGAATATTGTTTGAAAAGTGTTCATATAAAGTTCAGATCTGTAATTTTTACTTGAATGATGATGATCCAATATGATGCGTCGATATGGCTGAAGGCGGTGCGTAGATCACGCGTGTCCTTCCCTCGTAGACTCTGCTGGGCTGGTGTCCTGCTGCAACACGCTGAACCTGCTCGTCGAACTGCGACACTGCCTCGCTGCGACAACACTGAATATTGATTGTTAAAAGTTTACGAATGTTTTATATTGTTTTAAACAGTTTACGACTCTCAAGGTGTAACGTGAGTATTACTGAAAAGCGGTGTATAAGCACACACCTTCCGGGTCGTCTTCAAGTGTCCTCGCGTCAACCAGTTCTATCGCGGTCGATAGAACTCCCTATGAGGAAATCTTGAACTAACACAGATACAACAACAAAATTCACAATTATATTATGACAACTGAATTACTTGGATCTGTAGACAAACTCACACAGAGTTCCAAGTTTTGAGTACACCTTTCGCACAGTTTACAAGTTCCCGCAAGAGAAACTTCTTGAACGAGAACCGCATGTTTATTAAACGAAGGCTCAAGATGAACTCACTTTGATCTGCACATGGCAAAAGACAATTTTCAATGAATTTGCTGCGTTCTAATAGGCCAATTACCAGTCACATGATAAATGCACACGGCCCGCATATTTGTTCATGCAACATTTTGCATGGAGTAGGCATAAGCCTGCCTAGATAATTATCAGGGATTTTATTATACCACGCTTGAGTGAGTTTCATATAAAGTTTTCATATAACAAAATTCATACTTCACAGTTATTTGAAAATCATAGAAAATAGGGAAATTGTATCTAATATTTAACTTTATGTCTTGTTCAAGTCTCATGTCAGACGGATAATTATACCGGACACTATCGAAAAACGTTAATAACTCGCGCACCTATGCACACTTTCACAAACACATTACATAGAAAAATAACAAATAAAATCTTTAAGAGTTTGACCTATTCTAATTTCTTATCGGTACTACAATACAAAATTTACAACTAAAAAACCAATTTGAACAATAGACAATTTTAAACAGGAGAATGTCCGTAATCCATGCATAATACATAGTTCATTGCTTATCATGATCCTGTGTTCTATCGCAACACACACACTCACACACATATATATATTGTAAAAAGAAAAACTCTTATGTTCTAAAATAAATACTCAAACTCCTTACTTTCTTTTTTTCGTATTCAATTATTTTTATTTACTCTTTTCGAAACTCATTTCTGTTGTAGAGCATGAAAAATCTCAATCTCAGGGTTCATCTATTAGTCATGTCAAAGTATAGTACAAATCGTAAACATATCATAAAACATAATATTTATAAATAATGTTTGGTAATTAGGTGTGTTGATGTATGTTGTGTATCAGTGGGTTCTTTGGGTCATACAAAAGAACAAATGAACAATTGAAAAAGGAAACTCTTAATTATTTGTATACAATTAGTATTCACTATTATAAAGTTTTTATTGTTTTTGTGATAGTATATCGCTGTAACTCGATCTTTAAATGTTAAAATGTTTTCAAATATCGTGGTTGATCATTGGAGTAATCTCACCAATCTCTGAGTTTTCTTTACACGCGTATTTCTTGATCCTTCGCTCCTGGACTTCAAGTTTTTTGTGCCATCGATTAAAACATCCTTCTTTTAGTTATTTCCATAGTTTTTCTGTATTATTTCGTCTCGTATCTGCCTTTAAATTGTATAAAATCCAGCAGCAAAACTGACATGTTCTGTCTGGTTTCAGTATTTTTTTCAACAATACCTTCCTTTTTATTAAAACTAATTCATTCATTTCAGGTCTTGGCAATGATACGTTTATGGGTCACAGGTTCGATTTCACAATTTATAATTAATATGATTCCATAGAATCTTATTGTATCTTCGTCACTATTATATTATAAGTTTGTAACGGAAGATTCTTTATTTTTAATTATTTCCCCTTGGTTTTATTTCACTATATTAGTTATAAACACCCTTGGGTGTTTTCACTGCCGCGTGGCGTTTAAAGCCGCCTCAGACTCTTCGTCTCGCCTGCCGTTTTGGTTTACGTGTGTATCATTCACCGCCGGTCTAGGTTCTGGCTGGTGATGGTCATCTTCGTAGTTGTTTCGCCGGTAACCCTCGTGGCTTCGACTTCTACCTCCGTTGGTCCTGGCACCCCTTCTGTTGTCATGGTCGTCTTGGTTCCAGTAGGTGTCCCGGCTGGAACTCTGGCGTCCTTGATAATGTGATCTCCCGTTGCCATTACCCTCTGCTCACATAGTTGACCCTTCGGTAGTCCTGGTTTTGATTATTCGGGCTGTGGTTGTTATTGTAGTTTCGGCTGTTGTTGTTCTATTGGCGGTAGTTCGGGTTGTATGGCCGGTTGTATTGATTAGTTGGGATATTTGGTCGATTGCCGCGGTTGCCTCCATTATTTCCTGGGCTGTTGTTGTTTGGTCGGTAATACGCCTCGTTGTTGTTATTTCCGCGGTTGTTGAAATTCGGCCGGTTGTACGCCTCGTTATTGTGATTTGTCCGGTTGTTGAAATTTGGCCGAATGTTTCCGTTGCTATTGTGGTGGTCGTTGCTTGGCACATTCCTGGTTTCGTACCTCTGCCGACTTCTCCTATAATACCCTTCTCGTTCGTATTCTTCTAACAACGCCGACATGGCTTGTAACGTCTTAATTTGCCCTCCTGTTCGTGCCCTGGACACTCCGTCCTCATAGTGGTAGGCTAACTTGGTGACAAGACTTTCCTCCGGGATTTTTGGCTCCAGGTTTCTCGCCAAACACACTTTTCCAAGAAAGTACGCGGTGAGCGTGGTCCCTCTGCTTAGCATCGTACCTCCCGTGGCAAATGTTATCCCTTACAATGTTCTGTGTGGCCTCCGACCAGTACCTTGCTTTGAACGTCGCTTTAAATTCATCATAATTCCGGAGGTCGTGTCTCAAAGCCGTCCACCAGTTATCACTAATTTCTCTGAAGTGCTCGTCTAGATAACTCCGTATCACTGGCCACCTGTCCTCTCCATTTCCAATCAGCTGTTCGTTGACCCGTTCTAAGAACTCCATCGGGTTTCTTCTATAAGTTTTGAAACTGATAGCCTCCCGGTTGTCCATGGGTTGGATGTATGAAATAGAAGTGGGTCGATTATCGACTGTTCGCTGGAGTCCCTCGATCCTCTCTTTGTTGCGTTGTCCCTGTCCACGTACTTCGCTTATGGCCGTATCGATGTCCCGACATTTATCTCCGAAATCCGTTCTTATTGATTGCATTTGGGCGTGACTACTCTCTTTTACTTGACCTATCTTGGTATCTAAATCTATTCTGACCTGTCCAATGGTTTCCTTGGTGCCTTCTACTTTTTCATTTGTTTCGGCGATTTCTCGTTTTCTTTCTTCATTACGCTCATCTATTTTTTGTGTAATTGCCTCATTGACATCTTCAATTCTTTCATTTATTTGTCTGAACTCATTCTTCATTTGTTCATTATTTTCCTTTATAGCTTCCCTTAAAGTTTCACTATTACTCTCCTTAATACCGTCTATTTTACTTTCTAACTTATTATTGGTACTGTCCAATTTTTCATTCGTCTGTCTCATCAAATTTTCCTTCAAAGTCTCGGTTTGTTTCTTTGAATTTTCAGTTATTTCTTTCTTCATACCGTCGATTTTTTCATTGGTTTGTTTGTTATCTTCTTTGAGCTGTCTCAAACTCTCGTTAGTACTGTCGTTTTGTCTGTCTATTTTTTCATTTGTCTGTTTATTGTCTTCTTCGATACCGTCAATTTTTTCGTTCATTTGTTTAAAATTCTCACGAGTTTCTTCTTTATTCTGGTCAAATTTTTCATTCATTTGTTTATTATTTTCGTTTATTATCTGCCTTAGATCTTCTTTAGTACCCTCATTTGTACTGACTATTTTTTCATTTATTTGTTGTATTAACCTTTCGTTCATCTGTTCTATAAATTTCATCAAATTTGGGTCTCCTCTATTTTCCGCCTTATCGCCCGTCTCCACTTCTTCAACCGATGTTGACTCCTTCTCTTCCATGCTGACTTCTTTTCTGGCCTCCGCCGCGCGCTGCTTGGACTTGCCTCTTGTGTGCATTTCTGTACTTCTAACAGCTGCCAGCTAAAATCAGATTACCTGTGATACAATTATAACTTCCTACTATAATAATTTTTCCCTAATTTCAGCCTCGCTGGTTGGACGCCATCTTGTTCACTTTTGTATGATCGCCAGCTAGAAATGACAACTATAATTCTATTCTATCTTGGTTTAATTCCCTTTTTCTAGCCCTCAAGTTGGTCGCCAATTTGTAAAATAAAATCTACGTCGTTTATAAATACTCAAACTCCTTACTTTTTTTCGTATTCAATTATTTTTATTTACTCTTTTCGAAACTCATTTCTGTTGTAGAGCATGAAAAATCTCAATCTCAGGGTTCATCTATTAGTCATGTCAAAGTATAGTACAAATCGTAAACCTATCATAAAACATAATATTTATAAATAATGTTTGGTAATTAGGTGTTGTTGATGTATGTTGTGTATCAGTGGGTTCTTTGGATCATACAAAAGAACAAATGAACAATTGAAAAAGGAAACTCTTAATTATTTGTGTACAATTAGTATTCACTATTATAAAGTTTTTATTTTTTTTGTGATAGTATATCGCTGTAACTCGATCTTTAAATGTTAAAATGTTTTCAAATATCGTGGTTGGTCATTGGAGTAATCTCACCAATCTTGGAGTTTTCTTTACACGCTTATTTCTTGATCCTTCGCTCCTGGACTTAAAGTTTTTTGTGCCATCGATTAAAACATCCTTCTTTTAGTTATTTCCATAGTTTTCTGTATTATTTCGTCTCGCATCTGCCATTAAATTGTATAAAATCCAGCAGTAAGACTGACATGTTCTGTCTGGTTTCAGTATTTTTTTCAACAATACCTTCCTTTTTATTAAAACTAATTCATTCATTTCAGGTCTTGGCAATGATACGTTTATGGGTCACAGGTTCGATTTCACAATTTATAATTAATATGATTCCATAGAATCTTATTGTATCTTCGTCACTATTATATTATAAGTTTGTAACGGAAGATTCTTTATTTTTAATTATTTCCCCTTGGTTTTATTTCACTATATTAGGTACCTTGTTGTTTCATATAAATTACATGTTTCATACAATGTTCATATTGTAAATATGTTTATTCACTTACACTATACACTGTTTTTACTTTTTAAAGCCTATCACTGTTGTTCTCACCTTTTTACACTGTTACACTACCTGATTTTTACAATTATTGTTCAATATTATTATATTTGTAATTCTATATGACTTACAGTCTGTAGTTCACTTATACAAAATAACTGTTTGAGGTTCGCAGACCTCCTCATAGTTTTAATCTAAGGCTATACTCAATGTCTTATTTCTTACATACTAAGTTGAACATTTGTACATTATATTTATGTCTACTAATAACTATTTACATTTTTTGTCATTTGATCGTGTCTTCTGGGTATTTGTCATCATCAGTTATTGTTTTGTCAGGTTATTTCCATTATTTAATTCCTAAATTTGCTTTCTCTATTTCCCTATTTCCCAATGATTTATTTATGATAATATTTCCCTTTTTGTTTCGATTTCTTTTTATTCCTTGAAAATATTAATTATTTTTAAGGAATTTATTGTCTGACGTAGAAAAAGGCTTTTTATTTAATTGGTGGACTCTGTGAGGTGAAATATTCTGACCTCTATTAAAAAATGACTATTTTTTGTTAATTGTGTTTCTTTTCAGTTCTTCATGCCTTTAAGTTATTTGGTAATTAATGTGGTCTTCACTGTCTTGTTGCTTAGCATGTCTTTATTTTAATTCGTGGTTTCGTTGTTAGACTTGTTTATACCTCTCACTTACCATATCTATTGGGTTTATCACGTTACTAAATTGTCTTCTATACTTTCTTCTTTATCACTACTTATTGTTCTTTGCTATACTGAGTTAATTACATTAATTGTTTTATTGAGTTCTTGAACCTTATATAATACTTTGTACACAGTTACTCAGTTATCATTCCTTTCTTAGGTGTTCTGGTGTTAGTTTATGAGTGCTTCATTCTTTATCTTTTGTTGTTAACTTTATTGTGAAGATATGTACTATTACAATATATATACTGTATATGATTAGGCCGTACATAAGAGATGGTAAGAATAACGAAATACAAAGAATGTGTTAGAGCAGGGATTCTCAACTATTTTAGTTGGTAGCAGTAAAGAAAACATTGCCTAAGTGGGTGGAAGAACTGAGCTAAGTATTTGTAGTTACGTAATTAAGTGAATCGTATATTATTTACAGAGTTTTTGTCTAATTATTGCATTAAGATTCTGTCTTCTGTTCTGGACGAATAGCCTATTTCTGCGCGCGCACCCACACACGATCATTTCACATCCGAGCCTGTCATTGTTATTACTTATTCATCATTATTCATCACATTTAGTGCGACTGTGTACTGATAACTATGTATTACTATGTTTTCCCTGAATCGTAACATATACACAAAGCATGTTATACTTATTATGTTATACTCCAAAACACATAAGATTGTTGATGTTTGAATTTAGCTTAGTGGAAACATACTAACCACCAACAGGTACCCACATGCTTTTTATAGACACGACATTGCTAAGTCACCATTTACCAAATAGTGGTTTGTTGTGTCTAATGCTTATTTCGTCTTATAAAACTATGTGTACTTGTATGTAATTTTGATTGTATACAGCTAGGTTCAACGTTTCATGTGTGTGTGTTCGCCACGATTAACTTGTTAAGGTATGTACACATTAAGACAAACGCATGCTGCCGAATCTGTGCGGTGTTCGGTAAAAAATTGCTTGCTGTCCAACTGTCCACATTACAAAGAACGAATGCGTTCGTAGTCATTCGTTCATGTTCGCGGGTATTATGCGGTAGCCTCCAATTCTACCTCCAGTATAAAAATGGCGTCAGACGATGACTTGATCATTGCTAGTGCGTCGTACATTATTATTAGTGAGGCAAGTGATGAGACGCAAAGGCGTAGAAGAACACGACGGTGGTGGATGACGTCTTTGTTGAAAAGTAGAAGTCGGTATAGAGGGACAGACTTGATGCACGATCTTACAGCTGAAATTGGATATGGGCTTTTTGAAAATTTCTGCAGAATGAAGTCGACTGACTTTGAAACATTATTGCAGCAGATTAGTCCGACGATTTCAAAACAAGATACAACATTCAGGGAAGCAATACCGGAAACAGAAAGGTTAATGCTGACTTTACGATACCTGGCTACAGGAGACTCATTCACAAGTTTGATGTCTACCTTCAAAATTTCAAAACATCTTATCTCGAGGATAATACCTGAAGTATGTTCTGCTATTATTGAATGTCGTCAAGAATATGTAAAGGTAAGTAAAAAATATAAAATATAAGTATTCAACTCATTTATTAAACAAATGCACAAAAATGTCTGAAAAATACTTGATTTGTTAGGAATTATTTATTTATTTTAAAAAGAGCAACATTACTGGTTGCTTGAAAACTTATTTATGTAGCCTAATTTACGAGCGATGTTTGAGGCTCACAAGAATAATTGTCAGCTGATTGACTCAATGAGTTCGGGGAGGGTAATGAAGTTGGAGTGAAAGTATGATTTTCTTGGGAGACTGGTTGTAAGTCGAAGAATGTATTTGGTACATTTGATGTATAGTTGTTGTCAGAGACTGATGAGTGATGGTCCTGCATGGTTGATGAGTCTGTTAGAGTAGGTGAGGGTGAGGATCGAGTATATCAGACATTAGATGGGGCCACATTTGGCTCGTATTGACCCGTATCAGCGTTGAACATAATATTTCCAAGAAGGTGTTCAACTACACTTTGTGTGTGGGCACTGTATTTTCTGTGCTTTGAAGCCACGTGTTCTCCATAAATCGTGCTTTCGTCTCTGAGATTATGATTAGCAACAGTGTCTTTGAGTATTTGGTAAGCTTCTTCCGATCTAGGGTTTGGACTGTTTGCAACCACTCGTGTGCTCCTCTGGTGATTGAAGAATTGGTAGATTGATCAACTAATTTTCTTTTAGGTATTGGTTCTTGTGTGGTTTTGGGTGCTGACTGTTGTGTGCTATTGGGTGCTGATTGGTGTGTGCTATTGAGTGCTGATTGCTGTGCGCTATTGAGTGCTGATTCATTCGATTCTTGGTCAACGTTGATGATATCATTGCTTGCACTATTTTCTTGACCCTCAGCTTCAGGTTCAAGTAACTCCTGAAAGAAAGATGTTTATTAGTTATACATACTAGTATTATTTTCCCTTTGCAAAATTCCCTATTGAGGTGGGAATATGACTTTTTCCAATCCAAACTTATTTATAAGTTAGGAAATTATTTTTCATTTACAGGTGCCTACTATTGAAAGTGAGTGGCGGAAGGTAGCTTAGGCCTGTGGAGTAAAATGGAATTTTCCACATTGCCACATGGGCTATCGACGGCAGACACTGCGTACTGCAGGCACCCAGTACACAGCGGAAGTGACTATTATAATTACCAACAAGATTTTAGTTTTGTTTTGTTAGGGATTGCTGACGCAGATTACTGCTTTTTGTTTGCCGATGTCGGCTGCCAAGGCCGAATTTCAGATGGTGGTGTGTTCAAAAACACTATTTTTTATAAAAAATTGCAAAACAATGTACTAAATTTGCCTTCTGAAGAGGTTCTAGGTGATAGGGAAATGAAAGTTCCCTTTGTATTTGTTGGAGATGATGGTTTTAGTCTTCAAGATAATTTAATGAAGGCGTATCCAGTAGAACAAAAAAAGGGATCCAAGAAACGGATTTTTAATTATAGACTTTGCCGTCCACGACGCATCATTGAAAATGTTTTCGGCATTATGTCCGCCGTTTTCAGAGTTTTAAGGAAAGTGATGTTATCACCACAAAAAGCTACAACGGTGGTTTTAACATGCGTTTATTTGCATTATTTTTTGAGAAAAAATAATCTTTCTCGAAATACTTACACGCCCCAAGGTACATTCGATGAGGATAAAGAAGGGGAGGTAATTCCTGGAACTTGGCGACGTGAAAACGAAAATAACAATTCACAGTCTTTTCTTCCACTACCCAGGGTAGGACGAAAAAGTGCTGCCAGTTGTGAAGCAATAAGAAATGAATTTGCTGAATATTTTATGGGCGAAGGTAGTGTTAGTTGTCAAAATAAATGTGCATAAAAATAAATTGTAACAAACATTGCATTGTATGGTATTCCTGGAACGCAATATTGCAGAGTTGCAAAAAAAACGTATTTTTTAGGAAAAAAAGGTTTTAAACAGTTTTTTTTTATTTAAAACTTTTGTTTTGTTTTAAATGTTTTAAATTCATTCAAATTTATACTGTTTTAAAACATTAAAACAAACATATAATAATAACATTTCGAGTGGCATATTAAAGATGCGTAGATTCATGGATTTTGTCAAAAAACCACAAAAATGTTTGCTATTTTATTAATGATACATTAAAAATAAAGAATTAAATAAATTATTATTCTACCCCTCTTAAATTATAAACCAAGAGCTAATGTCATCGGTGGGGGGAGGGGGGTCTTGAAGATTGAACAAATTAAATCTAAATGTAGATTAGGTTCAGTCTCAAAAATTTAATATATTATTATTATATTATATGCATCAACAAATCGCAGTATGTGGGGTGAAGTGATTAAAACGTAGTGACTACATAGTAGACACTACGGTGTAGTGATAGCATTAATTCAAATCGGTGTGATTAAACAAACGCTAACACTCCATAGTTATAACTACCCCAAGTGGAGTGGTATCCGGGAAAACTGGAGATACAACAATGGGTAGATACAACTCCAGTGTAGCAGTAACTACCTTTCATGTTGGAACATGATCCACCCACCCACTGCCTCTATTCGCTTCGCTCGTGTTGTTACTCTTTCGTGTGTGTCACCGGTAGCGTTCACTTCACGTTGGTCTGTCACAGCATCATGTCATCATCTGAAGATGAAGAGGGTGTTGAGCAGAAATGTGTGGACAGAGATTTATTTGTTAAATTACTGTCAGAAAGCCCGGTATTATTGAAGAAATCAAGGTTACCAAAAATTATGTTTGAAAAAAAGACGGCGTGGGAATACTTGTGCACCATTTATTCCCAAACCACTGGAATTGAAGTAAACACATCTCAAATGACAAAAATGCTACAAAATATGAAAACTAAAATAAAAAATAAAACAGATGTAAAAGCGACAGGGAACAAAAAAATTAAATTAAAAGGCTGGGAAAAGAATTTGTTATCAATATTGGGTGAAGTAGAAAACCCTGTTTTTACCAAAGTGCCAGGAAGTTGTACAGTAGGGGTATCCCAATCAACCTTTTTGGAATTAACCGAAAAGAAGAGCAACAATAATAACTGTAGCATGTCTCCTACGCCGACTAGTAGTTCAGGTTATACGTCTTCTCAAGCCGTCCAGCAGGCAAATACTCCATCTGCCAGTGCTTATGTGAGACCCAGTGTGAATAAGTTATTGTCCTACGAATCAGATGAAACAAAAGATTTGACAACTCCTCAACTGCAGAGACTTGTTCTCTTGCAATTTGAACTGCAGAAAATAAAAATAGAAAAAGTGAAAATTGAATTAAAAAGGTTGAATAAAAACTGCGCAGAAATAGGAACACAAACTGATGTAACCTCAGATTATTGTAGTTTTATAAACTTGTAACCTATTCCTTGTAATCCTTTTTCCTTCCATAAATAAAAAAAACATAGTTAAGTATATTAACCGCACCTAAGGTTAGTCTAGTTGTGCACACGGCGGCAGTAGCTACACATGCCAGCCATGAGTATAACAGGGCCGGCCGGCCGCGGCCCTGTGATTGTTAGTGGAACCTTGCATAGGGTGGGGTCAGTGGGATGCCAAAAACAGGTTCCACACTACCAATCACAGGTATTACAGGCCAGTATAGTCTGCTATACTCATGGCTGGCATGTGTAGCTACTTACTACTGCCGCCGTGTGCACAGCTAGACCACACGAACTGGACTAACCTTAGGTGCGTTAATATTTTTTTTTTTTTTTGAAAAGTATTTTTATTTAATATACAAATTATTTCTATTTCTACAACAGAGTTCAACATTTTGACTGTTTGAACATAACATCTTACTTTTAAATAAAGGCTAACATATCATTCCGCTTTTGTTCACCACGAACTTTTGTTGCAGCGTTTTCGTGTGTCTCTCTGCCAATTTCATCCTCAACGAACGCATCTTCATCTCCACCGTGTCCCAAGTCCTCAAAATTTAAAGGGTCTTTAAGGTGTTTAGCGACATTATGCAGGACAGCACAGCTCACTACTAGTTTTGGTACTCTTTCAAGAGACACTCTTACGCAGTTACCAAGGATTGGAAACCTTTGTTTAAGTTGTCCAAACACTCGTTCTATTATCACCCTTTCTTTTGCGTGCTTCCGATTAAATCGACGTTGAATATTGTCTTGAGGTGGCTTGAATGGCGTGATCAGCCATGGGGCTATACCATAGCCGGAGTCACCAAGCAAACAAGCAGTGCCGTCATATCGTGATATTACGTCCCGTACTGCACTCCTTCTCCATATTCTGGCATCGTGCACTGAGCAAGGCCGCTCAGCGCTAATGCTTGTAAACTTTTCTTCCGCATCACACGTTGCCTGAACATTGATGCTGGCATAACCCTTACGATTTACGTACTCATCGCCAAACACTGATGGTTTTTTAATTTCGATGTGGGTGCAGTCTTAACAGTTGGTAAGTTAAAGTGTGTTTGCCACATAACCTTTGCATTATTTATGTCTTGTACTGTACTGGGGAAATAAATCCAGTTGTTAGCTTTTTCTAAAATACGATCCATCACATAATTAATAGTTTTACATACCGTGGAGCGGTCCACTCCAATATCTTCTGCTACTCCACTCTGAAATCCTGGATCAGCAGTATAACGCAAAAATATTTCCATACGTTGTCTTGGAGATAGTGCTTTTCCTCGAGTTTCATCAGTATGTGGCAGAAATTCTGATGTTAAAAAATCAATATTGGCTGTTTAAAAACGCATCAGCTCCTTGCACCTACTCAAAACTCTTCTTTCACCGTATGCCCTTCTTTCTCTTACATGCATAAACTCGTGAAGTCGACTAACAACTGACAAAAGTGGAGTGTACCCCTTCTCGGACTCCAAAATAATGAAGTTATAACTACACGTAACTAGTTGTAGCTTCTCTTTTATCACCTTCAAAGTGAAGTTATAACTACCAGTCCGGGAAAAATCAAGATACAGCTATAAGGGATAGTTGTAGCTACCTTTTAATCACACTAAAGGAAGTTACAACTTCAAAATACAGAAGTGGTACGTTTTAATCACTTCACCCGTGGTATATCACATCTCTCCAATTTTTGGGCGATTTTGCTGAGTTATTAAAAAAAAATCTAATAAAAACAAGGAATAAAAAAAACTTGTTTAAAACTACTGTATTTAAAACATTGTTTGTTTTATAAGTGTTTTAAACGAGCAGTGGTGTTTTAAAACGGTGTTTTAAAACATCGCAACCCTGAATATTTGTATACCTATATTCAACCAATTAAAAATAAACGTTTTGGCTTACCTCAGTATTTTTCGTTTCTCTTGGTGTAAATTTATCCAACAAAAATATCATCTCTTTGAAAGCGAACCATGTCGATTTAAATATGTCATCAGCTGCAGAGCCAGTTTTAACTGAACCTTCTTGTTTTTGACGTTCACGTCTGAACGAACCCAATAGCGAATCCATTTTCTTCTTCACCTCTTTTGAGTCACATTTCATAACATCACTTATTTTATCCCAGGCATCCAGTTTCTTTATTTTATTTTTGTAATCGTCCTGAACCGGGTTCCACAGACACTCCTGCTCTCTATACAACTGTATTAGTTTTAAAGAAGCAAAATTAGACCAGTCCATCTTGTAAATTCACTGCACAAACACCACATGCGTGCCTCTCGACGTACACACTAAACCAAGCCGAACACGTGCGGTCCGCATGTTTTCTTGATGTACCGCCTCCCGAGCGAAGGCGAACGAATGCGTTCGGAAAAGTTCGTTCGCCTTCGTTTGGACGTACACACTGACCGAACGTATGCGTTCGTTCGCCTAGTGTGTACGCGGCTTTACGCCAATAAGACGTATAGGCCTACGTTTTGTGGCGTCCTGGTGTCCGCACTCTTCGCATGTGAAATGTTTGTGACTGACTTCACGCTCTACCCTTCTCAGATATCAGACTGTACCACTGTCCGCACTCTTAGCAACAGTCCTGTTGTGCGCACTCTTCGTTCCACCGATTTTGTAGTTTTATTATAAAGAGTAGGCATTAAACATGTAGATAACAGTCACCAGCTGTTTGAAGGTTACTTTTTTCACATTGGTTCTCGGCTGACCAGATTTTCCGTGAGCACAACGCAATCGACACTCGTTCCCAAAATCATTTGCAGCTGAATAGTCGTTGCACAATCGTATTTCTAAGAGCAACCGACACGGGGTGTCGTTCACGCGCAATACGATCGGATTTCGATCGTGTGTCGCCGCCTAATTATAGTCTCGTAATCTTCCGTGAGCATCAAGTGGTAGCCTGTAAAATTACGTTTTAATTAACTTTAATTCGTGATAAATAAGAGAACCCACCGATAAGAACTCCGCGTAAGGGTCGATTTATACAGGCAACGAGCCGGACAGAAAATTCTTCAACGCTTTGTAGTGGGGCAATTTATACTGCCGACGTGACGGGCCCGAGCCTCGTCGTCAACGATATTTTCCTGAAACTCGTCGACCGCTCGGCTCGTTCACGGCACGTCCACGTCCTGTATGAATCACTTCAACGAGCCGAGCACGTGGTTTTTAGAGTGGGAACGCTTCTCTTGCCTTTTGTGAGTTTGCTTTGAAGAAAGTAATTTTCATTTTCATCATGAATGACGAAAAGTTAATAGAATTAATGAGGCAACACAGTGTGTTATACAATCTGGCGGATCCAAAATACATGGATCCTAAGTATAAAATGACAGTATGGGACGAAATAGGAAAACATCTGAATACAACATGTTAATATTTTACTTCAGCTACAATATATTTTCATAATGTTATATTAGTTAGCTTGACAAACTCGCTAAGTAAAAATCGAAAAAATAAGCACTATTACTGAAAATGGATCTTATGATGTAAAGAATAAATGTTAATTTTAGATAATAGAATATAAAAACTACTTGTGCAAATAAAAATATAAAATACATGTTAACCATCAAATAATTACTTTTAAAAATAATTCAAGTCCAAATATAGAAATAGTTAAAAAACAAAATAATGAAATGGAATTTTGTAATAATTAAAATACAGTAATTAATTGGTGTAGTCAATTTATATTCTGAGTGTGTGCTCCTTCGGGTGACAACAAAAATGTTTTAATCGTTTCTCTGACATTAAATGCTTGATTAGTTGCATTTCCTCCTTGAAAACCCAATTGTTGTAATGCACCTTGTGATGAGTTATAATTATTAGTATTTTTTTCGTCAGTTAATGTAATAAATCCATCATACTTTTTAATGAAATAGTGCAGTACACATGTTGCTGAAATAACATAGTCAACATTTTTTGGAGTCAGTTGAATTCTGCGATTAAAAATTCTAAATTTTTGTGATAAAATCCCGAATGTACATTCAACTAAGCGCCGCGCAAGAGTTAATCGATAGTTAAAATTTTTGTTTCCTTCGTCATCGAGCTGGCTGCTAGGAAAAGGCCTCATTAGATACCGTTTTAAAGGAAATGCTTCATCCCCAACGATAACACATGGTGCTGTTTGGGTTGTGCCTGGTAAGTACTGATCTGGGGGTATTTTTAAATTTCCGTTTTCAAGCGTTTTACCAATATTTTATTGAGAAAGTATACCACCATCACTATTTCTTCCATAAGCTCCTACATCTACCATAATAAAATTATGGTTTGCATCAACTAATGCTAAAAGTACAATAGAGAAGGTTTTTTTATAATTAAAAAATTTTGATCCACTGTTCGCTGGAGCTTGAATTGTTAGGCCTACGTGTTTTCCATCAATTGCACCTAGGCAGTTAGGGAATCCACAGCGCTTGCAGAATTCCTTTATTATTTCTTTCCATTTCTCTGTAGTTGGAAGAGGCATAACGTCATTCATCAGTTGTTCTACAATTGCTCTACACATGTCGTGAACAATCTTTTGTACGGTAGTGTGTCCAAGGCGATAGCTGAAAGATATTGTCTTAAACGAATCTCCAGTTCCCATATACCTGCATACAAGAAAATCTTACTATAATCACCTTTTGTTCGAAAATACTGTACTCTTACAGCATTTGATAACACATTATCGAAAAGTGTGTAATTTCTCTGTTTTATAATTAAAGCGGCTGTTTACGAATAAATTGGTCTTTTTATCTTAGAAAATAGCGTAAGGCCTGTGTTACACTAAAATATGTATTTGACAAAGATTTTTTATAAAACTTTTGTTACGTTTGTTGTTTTGCTTGGTGTGTGTGTCATATTGTCCTCGTATTTTTATCCTGTTCGTATGGGCTATACAGTTTATAATGAAAAGTATAAGGATACTAAAAATTAAAAAAAAAATTGTTACAAAAAATGATGTTCCACTACAATGTACAAAATTTTGAATAAATTATATTTTAAGAAATATCAAATATATTTGGGGAACAGTTTTTTGTCTCTTCTGTACAGTTCTAAAAATGGAATTGGGAGAGTTTTAGGTTTCATGAGCAATTTGTAATTTGTAATGTATCATTTGGGTGCTACATACAAGAGCCGATGGACTAACATAAGGGACCAGTTTAGGAGGCACGTCAGCAAGAAACAAACGAAAAGTGGCCAGGCTGCAGAAAATACAAAAAATATAAATACGAAGATTATCTTCAGTTTTTACTGTCGTACATAACCGAAAGGCAAACCATTTCAAATGTCAAATCACCAATAAGCAATAGCATCAAAGATATAATCACACGGATGAGCCTTGCGAGAACAGTCAGCTGGTACCGGAAACTGAGCAGACTTCAGTTGAGACACAATCCACACGATCTCCAATCAAGGAAATTCGTAAACATCGAGCGTTGAAAAGGAAGGTAAAGAAAGTGTGCAAGTGAATCTCCGTCATCAATCTTGATGAAATACATACTTGAAAAAAATAAAGCTAATGAGAAAAATGACCAGAGTGACATAGATTCCTTCCTTGCAAGTATTGTAACAACATTAAAAACATTTTCGCCGTATTATCTACATTTAGCGAAAGGGAGAATTTTCAACATAGTGCACGAACTGGATTTTCAGCAGTTGCAAAATTCAGCACAAAATCCGCCATCTTCTCAGAACGATTCGCCATGGCCTTCCCCAAATGCATCAAGTACCCAAAACGATTCACCATGGCCAACGCTCACTGCATCACCTTCCCAAAATAAAAATGTAGAAGGAGATTCCGATATATCAGTATATTTCCAACGTTTTGAATAGATATTTTGTGTATATTTGCTGATTATGTGTATTTTGTAGATGTGAATGTTTAAAATGTTAGGTGAATCTTTGGTGAACATGAGTGTATTAACGATGAAGTGTAATAATGATTTTAAAAGTTTGAAATAAAATTTAAGCAAATAAAAATTGTTTGAATACTGTTAATTTTTGGGACGCTACCCGGATTGAAAGGTGATGTGTTATATGGCAGTTTGACATTCTAAAATACGCGTGAAACTTTTCATCATAATCCACTAATTCTTTATAAATTTTAAATTCCCCTTCTTTCTCTTTAGTAAGCCATGCAAGATGGACACTCCCATCTTCTTCTTTTCTGCTTTTTTTCATCTTCCAGTGATACAGCTATTGCCGCTAACTCGTCAGTTGAAAACCAAAAGGAGGCCCACATATTTTCACAAAATGACTACCATATTCGTACTACAAACACAGAGAGAATAAACTCGGAACAAGCTCGGACGGCCCGTTGCCTGTATAAACGGTCACGCGCTCGGCTCGTCCTCGTCACGTCGTCGGCCCGTTCCCTGTATAAATCGACCCTAACGTGCGTAAGTTCCCTTAATTGAAACTGTAGAAACGTATAATTCTTAGAAGTTTATAGTCTGTGTTGAAACTAGCGAAGGCGGAAGATAAGGCTTGCAACAAATAGCAGCGATTACTTATCACATAAACAAGATAACAAACGTGCGTCGACTGGACATGTGACAGTCTCAGCTGTCTCTTTAAACAAGGAGTCATGCGTTTAGACTAGTTTCTTGGTGCGGCAAACAGATACGTGATGCTGTAATTACGTATCGCATTACTTAATTACTTTTGCTGTAATTAGTTAACTAATGCTTTATTTTACACTAATGTGTGTTGTAGCGGTCACGTAGAACGTTGCCCGTAAACGTTATTGCTATTCTGTTGTAACATTATGTTCAGTCGTGACAAAGCGTTGTGGTTATTCGATTACTTTTAACTGTTTGCTTTGACTTGTTTTTCCCAGGTGTTGTGTGCTTGGTTCATTGTTTATCTTCAGTGGCGTTTTCACCGGTGTTAGTAAAACGTGTTAACAAACAGTTTTAAGTAACATTTTGAAAAACACTTCTGAATTTGTTACCAACAAGCTGTGTTATCAACAGAAATGCCATGTTATTAACAAGAATTTTGTTATCCACTAGAAGTGGGTAAATATCAAAGAATGTTGATAACATTTGTTAGTAACACGTGTTACCGCGCCTCTTCGATGTTAGTAACATTCCCCTCCCTCCTGCTGCCTATCAGTGTTCTATCATTGATATTAAATATCCAAAGACAACTAGTTATTCTTAAAAAAATGTTTAAAGCTTCCATCACAACTTAGTTCGCCTGACAAAAGATCAACGTCATCTTCATTCAAGTCACTTAACAGGTCACTTCCACTATATCTACCTTTTGCCTGCAGGGTCTCACCCTGAATCTTCTTGGTCTTCATTGGTTCGCCAAAATCACACACGCAGCTGCAGCGAGAACAACGTCTCCAACACTCGACATTTTTCTGCCAACAGACGAGGGGGGCGCGGTGGCGTGGTGATGAGACAAAATGTTAATAACAACTAAAAAGTGAACTAGTGTTCTGTTAGCAACATTTGTAAGAAACATTTGTTACTAAACGTCGTTACTAACAAAAAAGTTAGTAACATTTGTTACTAACACCGGTGAAAACGCGGCTTTCAGCAACACGCTTCAGGTACATACGCGGAAGTGGTTTTGAATGGCTGTCTTAACCATGTTTTATCGGCGACATTTGTTGATCTTCCTACTGATATTTGGGTCTGTACACGCGAAAACGTACTGTAGGAATTCGGTCTGAAGCCCACAACGCCGTGTTGTGCTAAATCACTTCACCTCGGTATTAGCTGACGTCTTTTCCGAGTACAGTAGAACCTGACTAATTCGTCACCTGCGGGATCGAAGGGGTGACGAATTAGTGAGGGAGTAAGAAACAAACTCATTAAGTACAATATAGGCCTACAATGTTTTATTACAACACTAGCAATGTTCAGTACTAATGTTATGCTCGAACATGTTTATTGCTAGAAATTCTCAAACTCAAAAGAGTTAAGCACTGCAATTGCAAAAAAAAATTGTGAATGGTTGAAAAAAAATCTGTAATTTTCTTCTGTCTACCGTACTTTCCAAGAGCCAAATTACGTATTTGGCGCAGTGATATTATTTTAGGCAGTTCTGCTTCATCTTGACCTTCGTACCACTTGATTGCTGTAGTCAGTGATTGAATGGCCTCCTTATGAGAGATTGCAGGTTTCACTGGCTGGTCATCTTCTTCATCATTAGCTTTTGTAGGTTCTGTGGATATGTATGTAACAATTTCATCGTCATTAAACATTTCGTATCCTACATTCGGTGAGTCGATTTCACACCAATTTTTGTCGTCGTCTGTTAAAATAGGGAAGGTTATAGACCGAGAGATAGAGGCCTTTTTTTTACTAGGTCGATGGGATAATTTTGTCGCAAAATGTTCTATGACCTATATCGATCGTAAATACCTGACGGCGGAAAGCGTTTCGGAAGATGAAAATGGCGGCAAGCGGTGAAAGTCGGAAAATTTCGAAGGTTTTTAAATCACTCCTCGGTATATGGCTGAAAATTTACAGGTAAGCACCCAATGTCGTTCTGTTGCAATGTTTATGAATGTATAAGTTTGTGTGCAAAAGGGCGGAAAAAAATTCGGTAGTTTTTCCTATGAAAATCTCGATCGAAAGTGGCTTGAGCGCAGCGAGTTTTTACAACGATCGCGATTCAGTTTTATTAGTTTGCCAGTAAAAATATTCAGGATATGTCCGCCAGTGAAGATATGATAATATTGCACATCTGTTAGTTTATTTGATAGAACGCGGACTCCAGAATGGAATAAAAATAAAAAAAAAAATAAAAATCATAATTCTAATAAAATACTATAAAAATTAATAATACAAGCATTAGCTTTATTTAAATAATTTATAGGGTATCAATACTTTTTAATGAAAATTCACTATGATATGAAAAAGTTGTGTTACTATCTCATTACAATTTCATAAAATTATTTGTATCTATTGAAACTGCTGACAATTTGGCGCTATAAGAAGTGGCACCAGTCGACTGGCGCCAGTTCAGTAAAGGTGCATGGATGTGTTTCCACACGCCACTAAATTGGCGCCAGAAAATTATGCATGTGGGAACCTGCTATGTAAACAGCCTCCCCAGGAGGCAAGGTATGTTTTTGTGGTACCTCTACCTGAACAGCAGTTTCCGTTAGACCACTGCAGCGTGCACAGCCCTAGTGGAGCATAAGTCACAGAAATTTTCAAAAAAAAGTATTGTTTTTGTGCTCAAAAATTTACGTTCTCGCTAAACAAAAATGGAATCTGAAAGTGTTAAACCTTTTTGTGTGTTTAAGTGTGGAGAAGAAAGTGGTGTTATCAATTTTTTTACTGGTGAAAAACTGGATATATGTAAAGAAATTTTAAACGCGCGTTAGCTTAAAATTAAAATATAACGCTGTTATTCTACCTGACGCAGTTGATAATATACATGGCTACCATTCAAAATGTTACAAATATTCCGTTTCAATCAAGAAAGCACACTTGGAGGAGTATAGGAAGCCTATAATAACATCAATAGCAATAAGTGACACAGATTCAAATCAAGCTTCATCTCGAAATTCGTCAGATAAGAGTGGTTGACATGCATTAATACAATTATTAAAAATGTTAATTTTTGTTAGAACATTTTATAATGTAGAATTCTACTGTTAACGACGCTCTTTCTTAAACAAACATTAGTTACACAACTAGTTTCGATTAAAAATTAAGCATGCAATAATTCTTCAAGTCTTAAATTCTTCTTTAACTTCTCAATATAAAATATTTAAAATTAAGGTTGTTACTTCAGCAACTGCGTGAATCAAAAGCTTAAAAATTCTAAACAATATTATTAAAACCATTTATTGTTAATTTGGGTAAAAAAGTTAAATCAAGCTGAAAATATAATAAACAATTATTTGGGGTATTATAAGTGCTGGTGCAGGCTTAGGGACATCATTTCCGTAGTATGAATGTGTGTATATGACAGAGAGAGAGAGAGATGTTTTATTGTACACTAAGTGTACGTAATATATAAAAAATATTAAGAAAGCTGTTCCGGCAATACATTTTTCAGGTATAAATGTTGGAGCGGCTTCCGATGCAAACAATGCACCTCAGTCATCACTGGCAGCTTCGAGTTCAAATAAAACTGCATCGGATTCAGATACAAATGTCGAAGAACCATCATCTTTAGCTTCTACCGCAGATAATACCGAAGAGGAAAGCGAGTTTGTAAATACTGATTTTTTTTTTGTAAATACGAATCAATGTTTTTTTTGTGATAAATCGCGTAAAGTTTACAATTATGCAGTTCAAAAGATGCATAGCTCAAACGAATCGGCTTTAAAAGATAAAATTTTTGTAAATGCAATTGCGTTGAATGACACTGAAAATATTACAAAACTCGATGAAAGAAGATGATGTTATACATTATCATGATTCCTGTAAAAGAATATATTTTAAAAACATATCGATGCTCCTCAAAAATCTCATACAGAATGGCACGATAATAGGGATATCCATGAAAATGCTTTTAGCGAAATTTGTGCTTTCGTTCAAGAAAATATTTTAGAAAATAAAAAATGTTTTACTTTAAAGTTGTTAACTGATTATTATCAAACTGCATTAGAAAAATTGTATAGAGATAATAATCAAGTATTCGATAGACCAATATATTGTTACGACGGTCTACTCGATCGTCGTAGGTACAGTGGAAACAAAATAAGTACAAGACAACAATTAAGTCACTAATCACACCTTTAATTGTTACAGTAAAACAGTTCGTAATTAACAACACAGTCTCTACAGCAAATCAAATGAAAATTGTTCACACGCAATAAAATGTCCACTAACATTAAAACTCAATTGTATTACAATTATACCGTCCGAATATAAAACGCAACACTTTACTACTAACTACTTGAACATACACAGTAATAACCCGAACCGCTCTGTAAATATATCGCACTAATACTCACGAACCGCACTATCCAATATCTCGCATGGAACTGAAAACTAAGGCCTCTACGCGATGTATTTATAGTCACGCTCACACACCAGAAGCTTCCAGACTGCGTCTTATCTCTCGTGAACTACGTAATTACTACGGCCTTGACACAGTCCGAGCGCCCGAGCGAAGCCCGGCACAGTCGAGAAGATTCCCGCAAAATGCGTCTAGTAGCACGTACACCACACGCTTACATCGAGATCCTTCTGGCATATTCGATAAACGCGTAGATTGTTCTGTGCTGTCGTAGCACTGCTCCCTCCTTAAGCCTGTTCGTCCCGAACTGGCAAAGCGTCTCTAAATTTGTACTTAGCCAGGCGATCTAGGTGGACGACCTTGAACTTTCGGTGTCCTTCCTGTTGAATCCGATAAACAACATCGTTAATTCTTTTTTTTTTCACAGTGTAGGGTCCTTCCCAGTTAGACTGAAGCTTAGGTGAGCGACCACGACGGCGCTTTGGATTGAACAACCAGACCTGATCTCCTTCTTGGAAACCCACACTATTGCTGCGAATGTCATACCGAGTTTTCATTTCATCACTGGCAATCTTCAGCCGTCCTCTTACCAAGCGATTCATTTCTCGCAGTTGGTTTTCTGAAGTGTAGAAATTGCGTATTCTCTAGGGGCTTCGTTCCTCCAGTTAGTCAGCACACGCCCCGTTGTACCGACTATTGCTCGTTTCCCTGCTGCTGAATTCTAACCCGACAATCTCGTTGTAGATGTCCAGGTTTCCCACATCGATAACACTTCGGTCTTCCATCCTTTCTTATCTTATTCTGTGGCGCCGACCGTCGAGTCTCTGTTCCTTGTTCTTCTTCCTCATCGTCTGTGCCGTCGCGATCTTTTAGCGCGCGCACTTTATGACTTGTCCAACCAGACGCTGATTTGGCGGCCTCAAATTGCAAAGCATGTACCAGGGCGTCCGCACTGTTCTGGTGTCTTGCCATTCGTAACGCTTGCTGTAGTTCGTTATCTCGGACACCGGCAGTAAATGTCTGCATCGCAAAACGCGTTCGAAAATCTTCTGGCGCTTCAGGATAGGCCAGTCTAATTAGTCTGTCGATACTTGCTTCAAACTCTTGAAGACTTTCCCCGGAATGCTGTCGCCTTGCTCTCAACTGGGTGCAGTACACATCTCGCAAATGTTTATCACCATATCGTAATTCCAGAGCTTTTATCAACTCGGCATAGGTGTTCTGGCTGTCAGGTGGCACTTTCTGTAGTAGTTCTGCCGCGGGTCCTTTTAATGAGAGAACGAGTGAAACAGCCTTGTCTTTCTCTGTCCAATTATTTGCGCATGCAGCAGCTTCAAATTAGCGGTGGTACGTTGCCCAGTGACTGCTTCCGTCAAAGGTTGGAGCTTTGACATGAACTGTCCCTACTGCAGGCAAAGTGACTTTCTCTATTAACTTATTTTCTGTGTCTTTTTCTGTCTTTATCACTGGTACAGTCTGTTCAGAAATTTGTTTGGTTGAATCTTCATGCACTGTTCGACTTCACTTTTAATTTGTTCTCTTATGTTTGCCATTGAGTTTTCCACTGCAGATATATTATTTGACACAGATTCTTCTATAACAGATATTTTTGTAGACATCGATTCTTCAACAATCAAGACAGATTTTTCTACTTCAGCTATTTTTAATGTCATTGATTCTTGTACCTCCGATATTTTAGTAACTTGTTTATTAAGCTCACCTCGTAGGATACCCAATTCTGCGGTACTGTGTTCTTGCAACTGTTTCTGCATAACTTCAAAGAGAGCTTCCGTTTTATCTGCTTCTTGCTTACGTTTTTCATCCTGTCGTTTTTCTGCTTCTTCCCTTTCCTGTCTTCGTTCTTTTTTTTTGTCGTACCTCTGCTTCTTCCTGTGTCTGCCGCAGCAGTGTTTGTAAAGCTTCCATCATCTGACTAGGATCCATGTTTACTGATTAATTACGAATCACACTCGTCTTGTACAAAGCGTCCACTGTTTCCACTGTTAACCGTTCTATCCCAGTTCTGATACCACTGTTACGACGGTCTACTCGATCGTCGTAGGTACAGTGGAAACAAAATAAGTACAAGACAACAATTAAGTCACTAATCACACCTTTAATTGTTACAGTAAAACAGTTCGTAATTAACAACACAGTCTCTACAGCAAATCAAATGAAAATTGTTCACACGCAATAAAATGTCCACTAACATTAAAACTCAATTGTATTACAATTATACCGTCCGAATATAAAACGCAACACTTTACTACTAACTACTTGAACATACACAGTAATAACACGAACCGCTCTGTAAATATATCGCACTAATACTCACGAACCGCACTATCCAATATCTCGCATGGAACTGAAAACTAAGGCCTCTACGCGATGTATTTATAGTCACGCTCACACACCAGAAGCTTCCAGACTGCGTCTTATCTCTCGTGAACTACGTAATTACTACGGCCTTGACACAGTCCGAGCGCCCGAGCGAAGCCCGGCACAGTCGAGAAGATTCCCGCAAAATGCGTCTAGTAGCACGTACACCACACGCTTACATCGAGATCCTTCTGGCATATTCGAGAAACGCGTAGATTGTTCTGTGCTGTCGTAGCAATATTCTCAATATTTACTTAAAAAATTAGAAAAAAATTTTAAAATGACATTCAAGTCATAATTTTGCATAATAAAAACTTAAAGCACCAAGAAATGGTTGCGTAATTACCGACGAAACGTTTTCAAAATTAGACGAATCAGCTTCACGTCAACGTACCGGTTTAAATAGAAGAAAAATAATTTTATTCATAGAAAAAAGACCTGTTCCGCGGAAATTAGAAGGATGCCATTTAATAGCAGGTGAATGTGTCCGAAATAACCCATTGAATTATCCGAATTATTATATTCAATAATTTATGGGTCGGATTCTACAAAATCAACGAGTTCTGAGTGCATTCGTAAAGTAAATTCCATTGCTCAGGATATAATCTATGCAACATCTCATGGTAAAATAAAACCGTCGAAGCATATAACACTTGGCATTACCTTAAAAAGCATAACAGGTAGCAGAAAAGTTATTGATATTATAAATAAATTTGGGCATTGCTGCGGGTACCATACCATAGAAGAGCTTGAAACAAGCAACTTTGTTTTCTAGCAGTAAAAATAGTAATGTCCGGATGATGTTGTCTTGTCTCCGGATCTTTGTACAGGTGTTGCTTTCGACAATTTCGATAGATTTGTAGAAACATGCAGTGGCAAGGATACTTTGCATGATACTGTTGGAATTTTATATAAAAATGATAATTCTATAGAATCGGGAAATTGTTCTACCAATAGTATTGCTTTATCTCCTCTTAAAAAAAGAAGAACTTTTGAGGCACTAGCTCCTGAATTAGTAGAATACGTTAAAAAGCCAAAAGTATTCGAGTATTTGCTACCATTAGATAGTTCTTTACGTGAAATCACTGCCAACAAATTTGATAAAATGAAAAAACTTGATATTCTATGGGTATTATCTCATTATCACAATCTTCCAAATACACCAATGTGGGTTGGATTCAATACTAAAGTAATTAAAGATGATAATTGCAAACAAAAAGTTAGCTACCTTACTCCTATTAATGCTTCGCCAACAAATATATCAGTAGTATACGAAACAATGAGATTGAGCCAAAAAATTGCTGAGGAGTGTCGACAAACTTATATGCAGGTTACTTATGATTTGCAAATTGCAAAAGTTGCTTTTCAAATTCAGTGTACTGAAAAGCCATTGTTTGATAATCTTTTTATTCATATGGGCGCTTTCCACACAATGATGGCTTACTTTAAATCTGTCGGAAAATTCATTGATGGATGTGGACTAACACAAATGATGGTAGAAAGCGAACTTTTGGCGAGCGGTTCTGTTAATGGTTTTATTAGTGGTAAGCATTTTAATACATGAAAGCGTCTGCATCCAGTGATATCTTTAGGTTTGCTGATCCTACATTTTGAAAGATTTTTTAAAGAAAATCAGCTACTTATTGATAATAGAATACGGACAATAATTACGAAAATACAAAGTGAAGGATTATCAAATGAAGTATTTCTTGACAAAGAACTTGACGATCTTTTTAATAAATATTTCAAATACAAAAAAAATACACTTGTTGGAAAGTTTGGAAAAACTCCACAATTTTATAAGATGTACGTAGAATTTATTAATTATTATTTGATGTTTTCCAGAAGTATCTGCACTGGCGATTTTGAGCTTTATAAATTCATCATACCAAAACTTATTAATTTGTTTTTCATATTTAATCAGCACAATTATGCTCGGTGGTTACTTAAGTACCATGACAATTTATTAAAAATAAATGAAACACATCCAGCGCTGGCGGAGGAATTTGGAAAAGGCTTGTTCGCTGTAAAAAGAACAGGAAAACCTTTTTCGAAAATACCTGTTGATCTGACCTTAGAACAAACAATCAATGCTGATGCTGCTAGAAGACTTACTGGTGTAACACACTTTACAAATTCAATATCTGCCCGCCAACGATGGTCCAGAAGTCATAGCATCAGATCAAAAATAATTTCACATGTTCTCAATGAAACTGGACTACAAAAAGCTTAAGACGTCAGTTCGGATTTAGAAAAACATCAAATTAATAAAGATACAATTCAGTTAAACAGATTTATTTCCGTAGTTAAGAATAACATGAATCCTTTTGATTGTATTGAGATGGATCAGGATTTGTTATATAATATTGCAACCGGACGATCTACGACAACAGAAGTAGCTGATTTTCTTTTAAATTCAGAAAAAAAGGTAATAAGTTAAGAGAGTCATTTATTGCGAAATGTGGTCAATCGATGACCCTATTTGAAGAACGTATATCTCAAAACCAGATTAGTAATTTTGTTAAGTCTAACGAGAGGGAAAAAATGGTTGTCAGTAATAAAGTACAAGAAGTGCGGTTGCAAAGAGACGTATTTGGACGCATGCTTGCTATTTCAAAGGACCAAAATGCTAATATTGAAAAGATCCTCACATACCCTTTAACTCCTGTTTCAATGGCTTTGTGTAACTTAGATGGCACGATTTGTAAAACGAAAAATCTGCATTGACTAAATGTTTGAAAGTTGAAAGTAGTCGTTCTTTAATACCAGACATTATAATAATAGATGGCTTTTACATTTTGCATTGTATGAAAGATGTCCCTAAAACATTTGGGAGTATATCAAAAAAATTATTGAAAACAATTACTAATAACTGAGCATCCGAAATTCATCTCATTTTTGATAGATCCTTTCAACCTTCAATTAAAGATTACGAGCGTTCATTGAGACGAAGCTCGTTATCTGATCGTAACTTCGTCATTTTAGGGGAAAATCAACCGAGACCTACAGACTTTTCTAAAGAACTGAGAAATAGTAAATTTAAAGAAGCGTTGATTAATTTTATAATAAATCATTGGAGTGGCCAACATCTTGCTGAGTTTATTAAAGACAAAACTATTTTTCTCAATTTTGATAATTGCTACTCGTATGAAGTTGTAAATGGCGAAGTTATCAAATCAGTCAATGTAATTTTTTCTTGTCCTGATCAGGAAGAAGCAGATACAAAGATAGTTTTTCACATTTGTAAAATTAATCGCGATGCTAATGTTTTAATTAAATGTTCAGATACTGATATTTTAGTTATATTGTTAGGAAACTTGCATACCATTAAAAAAATTTGAACTTTTCCATTGAATATGGAGTTTCGGGTAAGCGGACCGTAATAGATGTTAACGAAATATATGAAAGATTGGGTGAATCGTTGTGTAAAGCACTTCCAGGGTTTCATGCTTTTACTGGATGTGATTATAATCCATCATTTTTCAGAAGAGGAAAGCAGCGTCCTTATAAAATTCTTCAGCAATCGGAAGAGTATCAAAAGTCTTTCATAGAGCTAGGTAAATTTTTTTGGGATAAGGATGACGTAATAACAATTATTGCAAAAATTTGTATGCCATTTATATAATGTAATAAGTAAAGATGAAAATGACACACCAGCCGTAAATAGAGCCCGATTTGAATTATTTTTGCGAAATGACAAAATAAAAAATTTTAAATGAGCCTTTTCAAAAGAAAAATACAACAAATTTTGATGTGTCAAGTTTACCTCCTTGCTACTCCGAGTTAGAACAACAAATTTTGAGAGCTCGTTATATTGCTAACATTTGGCAAAGATCTCACGAGGCTATACCATCTCAATGTGAACCGCAACAGCATGGATGGTTTTTAAATGGAAATGAAGTTAAATATGAATTCCTGTGTTTACAGGTGATCAGTTACCTTCTACTGTTAATGACGTTATATTAGATGATGAGAATAATGATAATAATATAGATGAAGATATGTCAAATGACGACATTGATACAAGCGAGGATGAGGATGTTTTGTATGAAAGTAGTGATAGCGAAATGGATTCATTTGATAATTAATTGTTAATATATGAATATTGTAAATACGTTTATAAATATATGACATATGTTAAATAACTTACATATTATGTAAGACGTTTTAAAAAATGATAAATGAACATTATTGTTAAATACAATGTTTGAATTAAAAATTATTCATTTAACTACAAATGCTGGTTATTATTTATTTTCCTAATATTTAAGACAATAATCTTCCATTATGGTGTCCGCTTCTTAGCAAATAGACTAAGAGTTGTGCAATAACCGCGTATCTTCACTGGCGGACATATCTTGAATATTTTTACTGGCAAACTAATAAGTCGGAATTGCGATCGTTGAAAAAACGCGCAGCACTCAAGGCACGTTCGATCGAGATTTTCATAGGAAAAACTACCGAATTTTTTCCGCCCTTTTGCACACAAACTTACACATTCATAAACACTGCATAAACAAATTGGCGGACATATACCTTGTGCTTTAAGTTTTCCCAAAATTTTCCTATCTTTGACCCTTTCCGCCGGCCATTTATACTCCACTTCCGTTTCCGCCACTTTGCATGGGGCATAAGAACGACATTGGGTGCTTACTTGTAAATTTTCAGCCATATACCGAGTGATTTAAAAACCTTCGAAATTTTCCGACTTTCACCGCTTGCCTCCATTTTCATCTTCCGAAACGCTTTCCGTCGTCAGGTATTTACGATCGACATAGGTCATAGAACATTTTGCGACAAAATTATCCCATCGACCTAGTAAAAAAAAAAGGCCTCTATCTCTTAGACCATTAAGGCACGGGTACTAAAACTAGACGGTAAGGGCCACGCGCATGTCTTCCGTCTCACCTAGCGAGGTGTGACGTCACCGGTGCTCGCCAGGAGGATTTGTACTACAGCTGTTAACTGTTAATTATTATAAATATCATATATTTGTTGTTGCGACTCCGAACATAAACAACACAGAGATAACACATAAAGTAAATGTAGTATTTTTCGTTTAAATTTTTACAACTTTATTCGTTAAACCCTACACATGTATAAGGGAAGTTGCAGAATTGATTGTAGTGATACAATAAAACTAATTAATTACGCGTGTTCAAATTAGACTTTATTATTATTTCGTATTTTCTAAAAAAGGAAATAAGTACTAATAATACCTATACATATCAAAATATTGGCATTTTAATAAATTATATAGGCCTATGTTATTTATAACCCTAAAATTTAAGGGATGTAATATTAAAATTTCACACATTGGTAAATATGTTTTTTATTTGCTGAACATTTTTGAAATACATTGTTATATTATTTATTCACTGATAAGTACTACCCTCTTCCACTGGCAATTTTATATTTTTCGTCCTTAGCGCAGCCTTTTCCAGGTCTGAAAAGTGTATAAGTCAGAGATTAATTGATTAAAAAAAGCAAAATAAACCATACTAATATCCAGCGGCGTAGCCAAGGGGGGCTATTGGGCTGCAGCCCCCCTTGGAATAATTGTAATAATAATAATAATAATAAATATATAGTATAATACGAAATATAGTGGACTGTATAGTATAATACGAAGTTAAGTCTGCTTCTCATAAGCAAGAAAAGAATAAACGAGGGACTTCGGTCCGTAGTAGCTTAAGTCCCTGAAGCCTGAAGTACCTTGAGTCTCTTTTTCTGCATAGTAGCAATATGTGTCCGTATCGGGACAGCGTAGGCGACGATCTGTAGCAGATACGCGCCGGACGATCGTCTCACTCAGTTTTCTGTCAGCGTTTTCCTCTGGTCCAGATGAGCGGACGCTTTCTTGGTAACCGTATAGGACGATCGAACTTGCTAACTTTCGCTATCCATTTATAATGATATCATCTTCATATCAAGGCATAGGCAAGGTGGTGCCTGTTCCGCCTTCAAAGATCCTCCAGCCATCTCTTACTGGGTCTACCCACACACCTGTGTCCTGTAGGTTTGTATTTCCAGACTTGTTTGGCCAGTCTGGAATTTGACATTCTTTCTAAGTATTCTTTCCACCGTTGTTTGTAAATTTTAATTTTTCATTCAAGTTAAAAAGTTTTAACTCTTCTCTTACGCCCTCATTAGAACGGAAGCCTGTGATGTCATCATTGTCGGTAATAAGGTCATAACAGCCACTAAACCGCTGGCTGCGGAACGTATTCAACCGTGGTAGACAGTGGCGTAACTAGTTGTTGAACCTCTTGGTGTCGCCTTTGCGGGCGATTCGAAACTTCGAATTTTCGTAACTGAACTTCTCCATACGACTATAACTCTCGAAACGTGACAATTCGATATCATCTCAACAGAACTCTACTACGAATGTAGAACTGATGACTAATTTTTTTCGGTATTACGCTACAGGTTTGTCGGTTGAATGAACAAAGCGTCCTGCCGTCGTTTCGGTCTTCCATGTACAGTAGAACCATGGCCGGCCCCAGAGCTTCTGCCGCCCTTTGCAGTATTTATGAGTGCCCCCTCCATATTTTAACACATTCATGCACAGTAGACCTACTCTAAAGATAAGGCGGTTGCCTTCAAATGACGACTAGGAATGTTTGCATTGTTGTGTTTATCAAATAACTAGAACTTTTTCGCGTTTACGATGAGGCGAACGGCTACAATAAAAATTGTAGAGACAATACAAGGAATCGTGAGACAATAAAAATGTATGCCTATATGACGACTTAACATTAAAATACTAACTAAAATTCGATATGATTGAAATATAACAAAAGTAGTGTTATCATATACCTTAGTTAAAAAATACTCGTCTAGCTTTTGCACTGGCAAACTCCTTTATGACGTCGTTGTATCAAGTGATTCAGCTAACTGATGTTCTATAGATATAGTCGCCAGACCACTCAGGCGAGTCTCGGACATACTCGATCTGAAATAAGTTTTAATAAGTTTGAGTTTCGAAAAAGTCCTTTCTCCGCTTGCCAGTGTCACAGGTAATGTTAACAAAATGCTTAGATCGACACCAACATTTGGGGTGAACCCATACTCTTGAATAAGTTGTAAAGTCTAGGCAGGCGTACTTTTAGGTTTTACAATAGCTGAAAGCACTTCAAGTTCATCCTGTAAATCAATAGCACTGATGTCTTTCGATTCACCACGTTAAACTCCGCTGATTTTATATATAAAGTATTTTTTACTGATCTTACATGTTGTGATGGAATTAAGTTAATAATTTTATTTTTCTCCTCAATTACAAAACTTAACATCCCGGAATCTGCCGCTCTTTAAAATTTGCCGCCCTGGGCGGTGGCACGGTTCGCCCCTGCCTGGAGCCGGGCCTGGGTAGAACTTCACTAATTCGTCACCTACCGGACCGAAGGTGTGTCGAATTAGTGAGAGAGTAAGAAACAAACCCATTAAAGACAATATAAAATGTTTTATTACAACACTAGCAATGTACAGTACTAATGTTATGCTCAAACATATTTAATGCTGGAAAGTTTCAAACTCAAACAAGTTGAGCACTGTAATAGGAAAAACAAAAATTTGTTTAATGATTGTGAGTAGGTTGTGTGGATACGTATGTAACAATTTCATCATCACTAAACATTTCGTAGCCTACATCCGGTAAGTCTGTTTCACATCAATTTTTGATGTGATCTTCATACAAACTTAAATGCGGGTAGGAATTGGCAGATACAGTATCTAACAATTCCGATGTAGAGTCAAAACCTTCTGGTTCTGTAGATGGTTCTGGATTCAGATGGCCGTAACTTATTCGAGGCAGATTTTAGAATGTTTTCCGAAAAACTTTGCCAGGTATCAGCAATCCGACTGAATTTTTGGAAACTTATTACGCTGTAACAACACAACACAACACTTATTGTGCCGTGTACACAAGTATGAAATACTTATTCTCGGAACCAGTACCGTTCTACCGGCTATTATTAGAACCCCGGCCACAATCAGCATGTTTCTGGTTTACCCAGCGTATTGGAGCGTATACGTTACTCACTTGTTAATAAAGAAAAACGAAAAAAGGCTTGATTGAGTGACGAATTAGCGAGGTTCCACTGTACGTGTGAATGTTTTTCGCGATGGTATATTCAACGTATTTTGCGTCCTTTCCCTGGAGCGTGGTGCAACTGCACCAGTTGAGCCACGACACACGTAGTATGCCGTTGATGATGGACGGTGGCCGAAAAACCGAATCGAAACCAAGGTTAAACTCGAAATTATCAAACGTTTTAAACGGCCGAAACCATTTGTTAAATGTTGTCAAACGTTTAACCGCTGTAACACGTCAAGATTGGAACGTTCATAGCGGAGCGGACTGCCTGAGGAACAGTGAAGTTTACAAGGATCTACTTCCTTTAATATGTGTGGTTAAAGATATGAGGATATAATTTTGTGTGGGTGGGTGGGGGTTTTTATTGAAAATTATGGTTACTTACGTTTTAATCCGAATCGTTTGACTAGCAAATTTCGTTGTCTGAATAGTGCACAGTAGACTCCTCCACCCGACGTGTTAGTTTAACTACTAGGCACCGTAGATAAGTCATGGATGTTTTCACGGGGAGAGACAACGGAGTAATTCTAACTCCAAATAAATAAAAACATTCCAACAATCCCATTTGAAATAAAATATTTTACTTTAATCGGTCAACTTGATTTTATTTTAAAATATTCAGATATGATTATCAAGAATTGTAAAAAGTTTGCTATGTGTGAAACGAAACTGTAGTTTTTGGAAAGTAGAAATTTTTTAACACAAGCGTTTTCTTTTTCTTACATCCCCAAAATATTTTAGTACGTCATAGACTAAAATGAAGTCTTCTGTTAGTAGTTTCTCTAAAATGGACAAAGTAAAATGTTGATACAAAATATCATTACATTGTGTGACGTCTTATTTTAAATGAAGTTGCCTTATTGCCTAAGCGGACGGTACAGCCGACACCGTATTGGCTAATCGCATTTTGCTTGTGCTTGTGCTCGCATTTTGCTGTACTTGAAGTGACTTGAAGAGATTTTGAACCTCAGATGATGGTGGTTAGACTTCTCCTGCAATCCCGATTCCATCTGCGTCAGTATATGCGAACAAAGAATCTGAGGCTGCTTTGGGTACTACAAGTATTATAAAGTTTTACATGAACAGGTTACTAGCCTGTTACAAACCCCCTACCAGGAGGACCAGATACTCTTCTGTCAGGGTTACCATACCTTAGCCTCCTGTTTTGATGCGCAGGAGATTCGCCCTCACCCTTCTCTTTCTGAGATAGGATTTGGTGGCTTTGTATCAGTTATTCTGATACTGAACGTTTCTTAGTATTTCCAGTGCTCACCTATCTATATTTGTGGTGCGATTCGTAGAAATCTTAGAAATAAAACGAAACATAGCACAAGGATTAAATTTTACAAGACAATTGCGATACCCACATTAACATATGCGAGTGAGGCGTGGGTCGTGACAAAAAAGGAATGCAGCAAGATTCAGAGTGCTGAAATGCAGTTTATTCGAATTACTTTAAATTATACATTGCAAGAAAGAATAAGGAATGGATATATTAGAGCAGAACCCGAAGTAGATGACATAATAAATGAAATTATTTCAGCTTACTGAAGACAATGGTGGGATCATTTGCAAAGGGTGACAGAGGATCGATTGCCGAAAGCGGCACGGAACTATAAAGCAATTGGTAGAAGAGACGTAGGTCGTCCGAGGATGAGATGGGTGCCGGAACAGGTTTATATAACCTAATCCTTGAAGAGAAGAAGAAGAAATCTTAGATAAACTTCAAGTGAACTAAAGAAGCGTAATTTTGTTATAGGCTATTCTAAAACTGTTCCATTGCGGGGAATCAAGCGTTTCTCCGTTGTAGACAATATAGATAGGTCGGTTTTCAGATAATCGATGATAACGCAAGTGAAACACGCGATAAGTAGCCTACATTACGTTACGGAACGCATATTTGTTTGCCGTGACAAGCAGAGCGCATTGTCAGGCGAACACGATTGCCTGTGCAAGGCTGTACCTCTGCAACAGGACGCGTCGTCGTCGTTCTCCACAACGATTTTCGATTCTCGTTGAAACGACACGACGACGGACGTCGTGAGACCGTAATTTATTACGCCCTTACTCGTGGCGACGATCGGAATTTGAAATTTTTGCGAACCGGCTGGCAGAAAAGATTCAGATTGTTCAGCGTGTAGGGAGGGCATTAGGATTTATGAGGATTTAAATATTAACAAAGCATCTGACAACGACTTGTGCTGATTTTATTAATAAGCTTCAAGTAACATAGAGTGCAACCTAGGAGCGACAGCACGCATTGTCGTAGATCGGTGTACGTTTACCCATTTCAAATATTTTCTCTCTAGATCGCTTTGTAAAACGTTGTCAAGTTTATCACGGCCATACCTATGTCTGTCCCTTCTCTCCATAGTTTTTCCTTGACGTGATTGTTGGTCATTTCTGCTTTCGGTTCACTGCCCTTGTTTTGAGTATGTATTCACCTAATCGTGTACGTCTAGTTGGCATGCCAAACGAACCGCTAATTTTTGATGTCTCTGATTGAATGTGTCATCAGTGGCGTACAAAGGCTGACCAAGGCCACGGACGGCCTTTCATTTTGTGGCTTCAGCTGGGTTTTTTTTTTTACTGTTTTAGTGATCACCATCGTCTAAAGGCCATGCCATATCGTGTTAGCCACGTCTCTCTCTCTCTCCATTATTGTCCTGTAAATCACAGTACGATAGGAAGTTCATCTCTTTTCTTCAAAAATGTTACTTAAGAATTGATTGTGCTCGATCAATTTTGCCCTTCTTCTTCCAATCATTTTTATAAGTGATCTATCTTCGTTCACTTCTGCGAGGACTTGCTCATTACTTTTCTTGTTTTAGTGATAACTTATCCAATATTTTACTCATTATTTATATATTTTAACGAAACGAGAAAAATCAGTTTTATTCAATTACAGTAAGTTCTTTTATCAAATCCATTTATGTTTCGTGCTATCAAATCCATTTATATATTTTACTGAATTTGTCCGTCAGTCATCCAAGTCCATTGACTATGGAGTTTTTCTTTCTGTAGATAAAATGACCAAGTTTTTCAATTTTACCTCTCGTCGGTGTCCCAAGGTAATTTTTTATTAATTTATGTTTTAAGAACGTTCTTAAATACGAGTGATTACTCGTATTATGCAGCAGACACAAATTATGAAAAATACTATAGTATTGTTAACGGAACACAGCTTGTTAACGGATTTAGTGAAGTCCCATTTGACAATAAAGTGACAAAACCTGTTCGTTTCCAAGGTCACGTGTACAAAGTTGAGTCTTACTGTGCTCGATTCTAAGTCATTATAAGACTTTCATCAGGAATTTTGATTGACCGATATTAAATGTATTTGATATCTCTTCCATGGCAGAGGACCTTTGAGTCAATAAATCGCAGTTGGTAGTTGTTGAATAAATCGATCAGGGTATTTTTCTCAGTTTTCGTCGATCGTGTCTCTCAGTGTCATTACTCATCACTTCATATTTTTGAGAACCGAAGTCAACAGCAGCCTCGTCTACAATATAAATGCTTCTTTCTTCAACAAGAAATGCGTGCAGTGTTTTGTTTTTCTCGGTCCCATACCCAGTATGATTTCGGTGCATGTAAATATTTTAGAATGATACATACTGATATCTTCTAACATAGAATTGGAATATTCAAAATAATTTAAAAATGTTAAGTTGCGGGTACGCTAGCCGCAGATCTCGTAGTATCCCAATTTTCATTTCAACGGATCATAAATTTCTTGTGTTGTGTTGACTAGTGGTTCTATATTTCCCCTTAAAGCTATTACAGAATTTTCAAAGTCCAAAACGAAAATACGTTACAGTTATAGGGTATAGAATAGAGATACCATTCCAGTGAGAAACTTTGTTGAAATCTTTATGCAGGCCCCTGTTGAAGGCGTTGCGGCCCCCCGTCGCTATGTATAACATTCGTCAACTTCTTTTATCCGGCTGTTTGTTATGCTTTCTCTTCTCCACAGTAACGTTTTGTAATGTGGTGCTGAAGTATTATACGATGTCACTTAGCTTTCAGGTTGACTAGTCCGTGGTTTTGTGTGCCTGAGTATTAATGGGCGGCTGAATACTGGCCCACAATCTTTGTATACCGAACGGCTTAAATAAAGTAGCATTTCCTGCCTAACTCCAAGACCACTTCGGTGTGGAAAAAGAATAGTAATTATTAAATATGTAATACGATTCAATGTTTTAGTTAATATATAATTAATTAACCCGTACTAAGTACAGTACGTGGATGACGACGAGGCCAAGTTAAGTTTTAGGATATCACAAGTATTTGGTAACAGCATAATAATTTGTAAATAGGGGGGTTAATAGACCTAGAGCCAACGACAAAAATAGTCAAGACATTTGCTTAATGTTAAAATACATAACACATTGCACTTGAGTGGTCATATCAGGAAATGCTAGTCTGCCTACCGGTTCGCCTGACGAAAAGGTGTATAAATTGACATAAATCTTTAAAAATAAGGACGCAAGTCAAACCATTTGCTTAATGTTTGTGCTTTGTACACTAGTCGATAATAGTCGAATAATAATGGGAAAAATAAAGGCAGACGATTTAGAAGTGACCAAAGCGGGGGCAGACGTCATCAAAAGCGCGAAAAACCGAACCCTACTCAAACCATTTGCTTAATCTTGATTTGAACGCCATTAGTTCCGGAACATTCCAAAAAGTGTAAATGCAAAAGGCAGACCGAAATTCCTTGACGAACACCTCGGCAGACGCGCGTGAATAAAGTTTGTTACCTACTGCACTTTACTCAGAAGTTTCGAACTTTCAAAACTTAACGCGCGTCTGCTGAGGTGTTCGTCAAGGAATTTCGGTCTGCCTTTTTGCATTTACGCTTTTTGGAATGTTCTGAAACTAATGGCGTTCAAATCAAGACTAAGCAAATGGTTTGAGTAGGGTCCGGTTTTTCGCGCTTTTGATGACGTCTGCCCCCGCTTTGGTCACTTCCAAATCGTCTACCTTTATTTTTCCCATTATTATTCGACTATTGTCGACTAGTGTACAAAGCACAAACGTTAAGCAAATGGTTTGACTTGCGTCCTTATTTTTAATGATTTACGTCAATTTATACACCTTTTAGTCAGGCGAACCGGTTGGCAGACTAGCATTTCCTGATATGACCACTCAAGTGCAGTGTGTTGTTATGTATTGTAACATTAAGCAAATGCCTTGACTATTTTTGTCGTTGCCTCTTAGACTATAATATGAGGCGCCAAAGTACAGGAGGCTACCTATATAGTTATATTCGAGAAGTGTGTACTGTTTGCAAAATGTTCAGAGTCGGATTCTCATCTTGATAGATGATAATAAAAATACTGCGTGCGTGTGTGTCGGGCCGGGCCGGGCCATGCGTCTCTGGTAAGAAATTTAAATGACCGCATGTACTTTTTTGGCAGGACCATTTCGCTGCAAGCACCTCATGAATACTGATACAAAGAATTGCGTAATTGATGTGACACTCGCATAGAAATCAATGCTACGACGCTGTCCTCTCGTTATACGTTTTGTTTTATGAAGATCCGAATCGTTACGTTGCAAGACTGTAGGAATTATAGACGGGTTAATGACACGCTTTCCCATTTTGGCGTAGGCCTCTTCTGAATTTACAATTACGTTTTATTTTTGTTATGACTCTTCGGCGTCTGTATTCAAAGCTAGTTCCGGCCTTACAACCATAATCGTTCTTGTAGAGTCAACGTATATAGAGCAGCCATTTCTATCATTTCGCGCAGGCTCAGATTAAACTGTTTAAGAATAAATAGTCGGCCATCTGTGGGACACATTTTGTTATCCACTCTGAAGCATCTTTAACGGTCGTCGAAAAGCCCTAATCGCTATCTTCTTCCTTCGCAGTTTTTAATCCATACTTCACTTCAGTACGGTTATCGCCGTTATCTTGTAAATTTTCATTTCAGTGTTCTTGGGAATCCTACGCTCGAAACTGGTAAGGCTAGTCAACACGCTAGTCAGATCCTGCTCCTTGGTTAGCGTTTGCCGAAGATGAATAACCTGAAAAAGGAGTAATTTCCGGTTTCTGTACGTTCAATTCATCTCCCAGTAAATCCTACATCCGCGTCATTTTCTTCGCTCGTGATATCACCTTGTGAAACAGAGAAGTATAATGAGGACAGTGAATTCGTATTCAGTTTTGTTCTTGACTTAAAATAAACTGAGATGGACTGTTTTGAATGAACTACCTGGGATTCGAGTCCCGCAAGTGAAACATAGTAACCGGAATGAAAATCGCTGACCCTTCCATTTGAAGCTATATAATAGTCTTTATTGTCTGCTTAAATTCTGATAAATAATCGTTCTACAAAGGGCATCGTAATTTAGTGAAGAAATAATTATAATTTACTCTCTTGGATTTTGTTGTCCATAACGTGTCCTCCGATGTTATACTAACTATAGTCTACAAAATAGTTCTGTCGCGGAACACAATTATTTTAGATAAAAATTGTTAAATTTTCACCTGACTGCCTTAACTAGCTTTCGCTCGTTACGAGCTTTTCATCAGAGGCTGCCACCTGGAGCGCTGTCCGGCCTGCTTTTGGTGACGGCGCCGTCGTTCGAAAGATCGTTGTGTGTGTGTGTGTGTGTGTGTGTGTGTGTTATTCAAATAGTATGTGATTTAAATTATTCTGTTCGTTTAGAATGTTATTTTTATGTGTTTATGTTTTTAGTTGTCTAGTTTTCGGCTGTTTGTGTGTACGTGTATCTAGCAGAAGCCAGTGGATGCAATAGAACAATAATTAATAAACTCATACACAAAACAAACAACAACCAAAGACAGAAAACACCAAATCGATAACACTAACGTACATCAGTAATCACAGTGAAAAAATAACCCACAGATTTAAAAAAGCAGGTTACAGCATTGCGTACAGGATTACAAACAGAACAGAACACGCACTGTCAAAAACACACACAAACAGCTAAATAAATTTGATTTGCCTGGTGTTCAGGATGAAATTAAACTGTTCAGGATGTAAAAAATTCTACATAGGTCAGACAGGACGCAGCTTCAAACACAGATACATTGAACACAAAAAGCATTACACTACCACCGAATCCACCTTTGCAAACCATCTCATTGAGGCGGCCACCACACATGCACAGACTTTACAAAAACATGAACTCCTACACGTTCACACAAAAGGCCGAAAATTAGACACTCTTGGACAACTAGAAATATACAAAAACGCATAGAAATAACATCCTAAACGAACACTACAATTTAACTCAAACATCCTACTTGAATATACTTCACAATAACAAGTCGATCTTTCGAACGATGGCACCGTCACCAAAACAGGACGGACAGCGCTCCTAGCGGCAGCCTCTAATGAAGCTCATAACGAGCGAAAGGCTTATATTATATCATCATCATCTTCATTTTCAACTATTAAACCAAGGATGGTTTGTTCCGGTCTCAAACAGGTAAAGATTAGAGCTGGTGGTCACTCCAGCGCTTCCTCGGACGTCCCACACCTCTCCGTCCCCACGGCCTTACAACGTTAATGCCTAATGCCACGCGTTGGGCAGCATTTACATTTAACAACTTGGCTCTAATTAACCTTGTTATGCCCCACGTTCCTTGGGAGCCATTTACATTTAGTGTTATAAACGGGAGTGGCAATTAATTAAGTAATTAGGTTGCCGTACCATTTATATTGAGCGTAATTATGCTAATTGTAAGTATTATTGGACTATCCAAAAGTGAATTAGTAAATTGTATTTCATTAACTTCGTGTATTAATTAAAGAGTTATGATGGACGTTAACTTTAATACATATATAAAAGTAGTTCATACTCGTCAGATTAAACTCAACACAGTTGTTAAATAAGTATGATTTATGAGTCTGTTAATCGGACGTTTCAATGGTCGAGTTTGTTGTGTCCATTGATACTTAGCATAACTTTTGAGACTCTTTGTAAAATGCTTAGAATGAAATAAATTAATAATCAAGGTTAAATTTCAATAATGAACGCAAGATTAAATATAAAATAATTACTTATTTATTATACTTGTTATTTAAGTAAGTTACTATATCCTGCAAATACATACATAATAAAACACATAATAACAAAATAGAATTTGTACGTTGTTTCCTGAAAACACAAATATATGTTACATTCAAATGCAGTAAATAATATACATACACAAAACATATACGAACAATAAACAATCAACAAACATATTTTATCCCTACCTAAATGCGTTCATTATTCTCAGATGATGAATTACGTTAATATTGCTTTCTAAAATTTATGATTCATATGACTTATATATAATCTCTTGGGGTTTGCTCTTTGAAAAGAGGAGACAGTGCAGTAGTATATATTACTAAGGTTTAATAGACATAATAGCTTATCTTGTGAAAGTGTTTATCCAATATTCCGCCGGTGTGAGAGGACGTCTGCTGGAGGATTCGTCGCGCATCTTATCTCTGTTATGACGAGCACATCACTTCACTGAATTTTCACTCTTGTTATGTGTATGGTGTTGTTGTACCCCGCTGATGTTGAGTGTTTGGAGTTCGAATATTAAGATGTTAATATCGTCATTAAGCTGAATTACTCTGAGAGTTTGCCGTGTTCGTGTTCATGATTAATCGTTCCATTTATCTGGATGTAGCGTATTTTATGTACTTAATAGTGTTCAGTATAGTTCACTCAGTTTAAATGTTCAACGTAGCGACTCATTGTAATGTGAGAGTGTTTGGAATGTCACTTACTGTTATACTGTGGAATGTTAATTACTTGTGTTATGTTCGCGTCGGTTGTAGTTTCAAGTCCCGTGCGCACTATAGTTTATCAGGACATACGATTGTCGAATAGACTTGTGTGTAATTGAGACTATATCGTATGTCTAAGTTCACTTATGAATTCACCGAGTTGGAAGTTCGGTAGGTCGCGCAAATTGTTTCTATCACTGAATGTATTACCGTTCCGACTATAACCAACCGTCTTACCGTCGTACTTACTGACTTATTAACTTCTGACCGATTGACTTGTAGACTGTAGACTGCCGCTCCGCGTCTTCGCAAAACAGTTTTATTAAAACATCTTACCCATAAGTCTAAATTCTGGATTTCTACGCCCTTTCGGATCCGTGATTGGTTCTTCAAATTCCTACTCCTCTGCAGATCTCATCCTCTTTTTCCCGATTCGTCGTCCGAACCCTTCTTACTCTCTCCACGAGCTCTTTTAGAAGATGCTTGACGCTGGTTGGTCGTCGTCATCCCCGAAGTATTCCATGTGACGAATGTGGTACGGATTGTGAGAAACTAGAGCAATTCTCCGGCTGTCTGTCAACCTTTGTTTAGACTTTGTCAAGGTTCTGGCCTATCTTTTGTTAACAGACTGCAGAGTCCTGGTTAATTGTTCAAGTTATTCGTTGTTCGTTCCGCCGATTATCAACCCTTCGTTGGAGTCGTCTCTCGTCGATCCCACGCTTTCTAGTCGTAAATTCCAGTAAGCTGTCAAAGGTTTGTTTTCACGCTGTGCAGGGTGCACTTGCAGTATTCACTGAGTTTACGTTCTATTGTTTATCTGTTTGTCGAGATTGCTCTGTACTTCTTTGTAGCAGAGTGAAGCCTTTCATATTTGTGCTCGTTACAACTCACCTCCACAGCAGGCGTTCCATTTCGTTTCCGCGTAACTCGGCAGCTGGACGAAGTCTTTGTTTTCGATTGCTGGGTGCTGTAAATTGTAACAAACTGCGAGCTGTCAACGACGCCCTCAAATTCTTATTGTGTGCTGTACACAGACGTTTTTTCCTTGTCTTCGCACTGGCGTCGGGTCTGACGTGTCCCTAATTCGTCATTATTTATGACCTGGGCTTGTGTCCGTCGACTCGAGTGTGGGAACGTGCCACTTGATCGAGAAATTAAAATTTTTTAAAATTTCGATCACTATAGCCTATAGTTCCATAGTTGTTTGGGGATGCGGCAGTCATCCATTCGGCTAAAATGTTGCCACCAATTCAGTCGATACTGGACAATCCTGTCGAGTATACTCATAATATTCATTTCCTGCCGTATATATGTGTTTCTTCTATGATCATGGAGAGTATACCCTGGCCTTCCGTTACAGTCCAATCCTCAGACCTATACAGAAGTGTGGGATGGCCCATCACCTTGTAGAATTTTAGGCGTGTTCCTTTACTTGCTGACTGAAGGGTTCGCCTAACGGCCCGCATATAAGGTTGAACTTATGCAACTTATTCACAACGTCATTGCTTGCATTATAAGACACGCTGTAGCTCAGGTATTCAAAATTGCTAACTTGTTCCAGGACAGTACCGTCTGTAACAATTTTTGGCCGTACGGGATCAGTTCCACGAAATGCCATCACCTTGGTCTTAAGTGTGGATATTTGCAATCCAGACTCTTTGCAGATTCGATTATTTTAGATAGTTAGTATAATTTACCCTTTCCGGTCATAACTCAGGAGATTTTATACGGTTAATTCGTAGATTTCATATGAACAGTTCATTTAAATTGGGAAATTATAACGAGAAAGACTTCAGATGTGAGGAAGATGTTTAATAAGGTAGCCTATACAACTTTATTTTCTTGCTTAGCGAATTGTTTCTTAGCCCTGCTCCGGATTTAATGTGGTACGTCTACAGATGCTTCATCCGTTACTACCAGCATAGTTTTGAACGAAGTAGTTAAACTTCCAAATAGTCTAAATCCAAAAATTATGTCTAGTTGCAGCTCTAGAATAATTACCAAAATTGATAGATTGTCCGTGGATCGTGTGTTATGAAGAACGTGTCTGGATGATTGTTGTTACAGCCGTTGAACAAAGAGACTCAACGCTTATATAAGAAACGTCCAATAAACTTCTAAAGAATGAGGAGGCACTGCGTTCGGTTGTGTTGATATTTTTTGTTACACGTATACAGATAATTTAGGTGAAAACTGCCTCCCGCAGTGAACATTAGTTGCCATTAGCTAATGACTCGTTTATTACTCCCTCCCCCACTCACACACAAGTTTGTATCAATAACTTCGATAATGTCTTCTGTTGTAAACAACCGGCCACTGTGTCTTATTTTCAATAACATAAAAACTCGTAGCAGAAAATTCTTTCAGTTGTGCACCTCTCCATAACGATATTTCTGTGTGCTCTCCACGTAACGAACTACTGGCTGCTGCCTTCACAAATCGTATACTAAAGAACACATCCATTGTCTCTGTGACTGCATATGTTATACAGTGTTCAAAATTATACACCTTTGCGTAATATTGTACTACATCTTTGAAACAGGGGTGAAATTATTATCGAGTTGAATAATTGAAATAGAGATTTCATTTGGAACAAGTTTCTCTGAATTAAAATTCTTAGAGATAATATTAAATTTATAAAATAACTTACTTCAGTGATTTTGTCTGCGGTACTACTCCTAGGCGGGGTTTGCTAATCCTGCTGCATCTGGCGCCTCCCCAAGTGGTGGATAGGTGGAATGCTCTTTGGCTCCTCATGGGGTGGGGGTACCGGTGAAATAAAATAGCGAGTGTACCAAAATTAGCAATGGGCAGACCGGGCATATCAGCCGTAGAGAAGGCGACCGGCTTAGGTGTTGTGTGCCCTGAAATGAGTGCACCTGGTCCCCCAATTTGGGGGTTGTGCGAGGGCTTGGTAACCCTTCCATGTAAAACTTAATTTACTCGAATACTTTAACAGAAGAAAACCCCGGCTGGATGTATAGAAATTACAGTCGATTCTGGAGAGAATAAAGGAACACAGGCAGAATTGGAAGTCCTATGTGGAGCGCATGGTGGACACGCGTATTCCTAAACAAGCGTTTGAATATAGGTCAGTGGGGACGAGAGATCGTGGAAGACCCTGGAAAAAATGGTCAGAGACTCTGTGAAGTCGGAACGGGCTATAGCCCAAGCCGTGTAGTGAAGAAGAAGAAGAAGAAGAAGAAGAAGAAGAAGACTTACTTCAACTTTATTTAGTTGTCCTCCATTTGTTGTTACTTTTTCTGTCGACTTCTGTTGTATTTGCCGACAAAAAGATTTCAAAATTGACTACAAACCTAAACTGAATCCGCCTACTGGAAGCACCCACGAACTGGAAAAATGGTATTTTGTGTTGGTAAAGCTGGTGCTATTTTGTCCATTACTACCAGGTGCGACGTGAAATCTGTACGAGAACCGTCCCAGCGTTTACGATACAGTGTCGTCTAATCTTCACCGTTTTGTTATTGTTCTTATTGAACAGATGTTTCAGTCGTTTAGCTGTGTTTCTGTAGCCTGCACAATTCGACGTTTTCACGTTTGTGACAAGTAAGCGTAAAATCCTGTTATTTTCGAATTTTCGCGGAACGAAATTTCTCTGTAACGGGAATTGTTGGAGCCCTATCAAATTCGTTATAGGTGCCAAAAAATTATTCATTTTATTTTAGCTCTGCTGTTCGCAGGTTACATTTTATGTTGTCGTCAGCCGGTGGAATGTTGAGCTTCTTTTTTTTCTAATATTATTTAGTGGGCACGTTTTCTCAACCTGTTTCTAGAAGTGCTGTTCCCGTTACACCCAGTACGATCCGGACCGCGCAGCGGTCAACCCAATCCTTCCGGAAAGTCAGGCGTCTAGGATTACTACAAAGGAAGTATCCCCAACTGAACTTTGGGTCGTCGCAACACAAAAGGACGCCTGCTATCATCAGCTAAGGACGTTAAAGGCGCTTCAACACTATCTGTAGCCATATTACGTAGAGTTACCGTCTGTCTGCTAAAATGAACTAGTAAGACAATCCCGTTCAAAAACTAGGACATTCCTGTACGTCTAAAATAATCCGACACACGGTCTATCATTAGCATGTAATTCATCATCATATGATTATTATATTGTTACAAAAAAAAAAATGCTTTTCAAATTGACATTTCTTTTGGAAAAAAGAATTTTTAGTTTATACATGTGCAGTACTTGAGTGTGTTTATTATAAAATAGTATCGTTTTCTTGAGGGAAACGATATTGTTGCGTAATACGGAACGTTCTACAAGTACCTCGGCCATCCCAGCAGAGCCCAGCTGTAATGTGTGTGTCCGTACATATTGGTGTTACTTTGAGATGAAAGACAATTACGTGACACTTCTCACGCGTCAAACATGGAGTCTATTCTAGACTGTACCGGCCAGCGCACTGTGTTCAAGGACACTGTTTATAGTGGATTCGAGAACGCCTGTTTGTTTAACACGTCATCCAAAGTGACAGATTATTCTGGCGTATCAGCGGGGTGTAAATGTAGGCATTCAGCGACGGTCAGTTCAGTGTACTTCGGGCAGTTACTCAGTGAGTTTAAGTGGCGATTTATTCAAGTGAGGTTCGAAGTATTGTGGTGAAGGTGTTATTGTGTTATAATTGTGCGGGACTCTATTAGTTGACATTATTGTTACGTGTGGGACAATTTTTATTTGAATTATTGTACGAGTATAATCTTGTTGTACGTATATATTATCAGATTATTAATTGTGATAATTAAAGCTGGTGATTAGTGACTTCGTTGGTATCTTGTATTTTGGTTTCCACTGTACCGTACGATGATCAGTGAGACCGTCGTAACAATATTGTAATCAACAAGTTAAACGTTAACATTAACAATACACAAGTTTTTTTTTTAATGGCAGTCAGTACTTGTCTTAGCGTTCCTAAGGCTTTCACGACCGGCGTTCTCATAGTTGGGAACATTATTTGCCGAGCTGTTAGGCCGTGGTCTATAGTTTGTGTTGACAGACGTTTCGGCCTCACCATCGGAGGCCATAATCAGCGTCGGAAACAATTGGCACGGTCTACTCATCACTGGGGCGCATTGGCGGACACCAACACAAACTATAGACCACAGCAGAACGGCCCGGCAACTAACGTTTCCAACCGTAGAAGTACTTGTCTTGTTTACCTTTTTTTTTTTTTTTTTTTTTCTAGTTTAATATTATTGTAAACGTTTATAAAGATTGACAAAATCCCGGGCTTGGACAAAAATCCTCCCCCTCCCACCCCCCGACGATCCTCTCTCCTATGAGAAAATGGCCATATCTGTGAAAAGCAAATCCGAAATGTCGTATTCGAGTACCGTATGGCTAAAATACTGTAGACTGACTCACGTTGACTCCAAACTCAGTCAATGACATACAGTTTTACTTGTGTACGCGTACATCCGTTCGTCATTTACGTGGATGGACAGTTTGGTTACTGTAAGGGTTTTTGTTCTGTTTCAGTCCTTATTTAAGTAGTTTTTGCTTTATGCATTTGCTCTTCTTCCTGCGTGTGAGCATAAATTAACATATGGTCATTCTAATTAACATAATAATCGTTTAGTCTTCGTGGTCCTGTGTTTATGTATTTATCTGATAAATTACAGTTTCTTGTCCAGTAAATAATGTAATAACGCGAGAAAATTATTTACTTGGGCGCTGTTCACTATACACCGCATCACAAATATAAACAGTAAAATTACGGTAAAATTGTACAAAATATAATGCTTCAGGATCTAGAAACATCGTGCGTGTAATTCTCTGCGCTTTCTTCATGAGACCAGTGAACAGAATTGATATCAATTCGAATGATCGACGCATTATACGAATTAAATAATTAGAAACGCGAAGTTATTGAATAAGTTAGATATCGTTTTATATTTTAAGAGAGAACGGTGAGTTTATTATGAAGTGCAACGACGATGGACGGAAATAAGCAGCGGGATTGCAAATTGCCATTACACTTTAAGTTGCTGATTGAAACGCAGTGTGCAGCCAACCCCATTACCGTCTCAAGTGCCCTTAAAGAGAGATATGCAAGGCTTAAGTATGTAAACATCATTTCCCTAGTAATATATGGATATCCTCTTACAAGCCGCGTCTTCTCTGTCAAACCGCGTATGGACGTTGGGGACGCTTTCACCGTAATATCTATAAGGAGTCGTTAAAAGTTTTTATATACGGCTCAATCTCGTTTTACATTTTTCCTGTTCTGTTAGTATATAATTACAAATTTTAATACCAAAGTATATTTTATATTCGAGTATATACCAGTTTTAAAAAGCGTTCAAAGTGTCGTCTCGAACAACAAATAGAAACTAGCCCAAGCGTGTTTTGTTGGGTACTCTCTTAAGAGTAATTCGTTCCTGTACAACAGACATGTCAAATACGATTTTTGGTAGAATCTGTCATGAGCCAAAAATAAATATAACTTTTTAAATATACATAAATGTATGTTCTGACATAACATACAAATGTTGGACTGTTGATATATTTCGAAATCAGTGTAGGCTTTCAGTGGCGTATCTAGAATTTTGTCGGGGAGGGGATCTAGTCGAATCGGCTTCGTACAAAAGAAAAAAAAACAAATGAAGACTAATTAATATTACTATCTTTAAAGTGGCTGAAAAACTTGTGATATCCTGAAATAAATCCCATTAAAATAAACGCTGATAACACAATAAAAACGGGTTGCTGAAGCATTGTTTAGAAGATACTTATTGACTGAATTAATTTTTCAATATTTCATATTTCAAACGTATACGCCAGTGCTGTATAATAAACCTGTTTGTACTCGTATATTTAAAAAGAGTTACTACTACAGTGGAGTGTACAGCTAGGAAAAAAATAGTCTAAAAAATTAAGAGAATAACAAAGTTCGTCAACTTTTTTTGACCCACTTGTGTAGGTTGGGGGGGGGGTCTGGTCCCGTCCGTCACGCCCGTGTAGACTGTTACTGAAGGAATATTATTTACAACGTATTGATCATAAGTCCTGGTTACAGTGAATTTAACGTGTTCTCTCCACCAGACTTCGTGTGTGGACTTTCTCTATGACAAAAGTGTAACATAGATTACAAAGTACCCTTATTTTTCATGCTGCTTTTTTCGAAAATACTTGTAAAAGTGAGCATATACTCGTAAAAGTTTGTTTATCTTGCAATGCCTTTAAAACTAAAATTGAAAATAAAATAACGAACGCCTAGAATTTAGAATTACAGCTTGTAAAGTTAGTTAACACATTTTCTTGTTACGTGCCTAAGAGTAAGTAGGCCTACTATTATTGTAATTACAATTTTTGACCTTAAAAAAAGTATACAGGAAAGCTGTTCTAATTTCTAGTAAAACCATTTTTTCACGTACTTTACACAAATCACATTTTTTGAAAATGCTAATACACAAAAGCTCTTAGTTTTTCTGATAATTCAGAACAATATTTTTTGATTTTGAAAATGCAAAAAAATCAATACTTTGTCGTTACAGTAACACGGGTAAACACAACTTTTGTCACATGAGATATTGGTAGTGATCTTTATGTAACTTCTCAGCTGAATTCAAAAAATATTTTCCGAATTTTTCTTTCCTCCATGCTGTGTGAGGCTTCTGCTTAAATGTTTAATTTTTAGATTGTAAATATTAATGTCAGAACAGTGTTATAAGTAAAATAGTATTTTGAATTTTATTTTAGATAAGATGTGGAACCACGATGTAATCGTAGTAAACACCTCAACCAGACAAACTAAGATTTTAATTGTCCACTGACATGTCGAACAGAGAGACGGAGTAGAGATCGTAGAAATCTGTACTAGGTGTGTGTGTGTGTGTGTGTGTGTGAGAGAGAGAGAGAGAGAGAGAGAGAGAGAGAGAGAGAGAGAGAGAGAGAGAGAGAGAGAGAGAGAGAGAGAACTGTTATTGACCGCGCATCTGGATTGAACCAAATGGGTAAATAAATTCACGATAATTTGTTTGTTATTAAATGTATTACACAATACGTCATCATCTGTTTCGCACGATTAATTGACAGTTTGGCTGGTAGTTGTTAGATAAAGTTGACGTCATTACACCCTTCGGAAAGTAAGCTTTCGCGTGATGTGCTCACTCTTTCCTCGTCGTCTCTCCAAGCCCTTTATCCCCCCCCCACACATTAATATTTTGAGAGTCACAGACTCCAGAAAGGCTCTCTGGACCTTCAAAATTCCCTGCAGCTTTTTCCAAACCGTCAAATACCCCTTGTATTTCCTAGGACACGTTCTGTAATTTTTTTGCCAGTTCATGAAACGGAATTTGTTAACTTATTGTTATCATATTACTCTTACATGGAGCTGCTGATTACGTCTGTACCCCATAGTTTTACACAGGCAGAAAATCCTGGCCGTGTATCTTCGTTCATAATGAAGTCTTGAAGCTTGTAATTGTTAACATACGTATACTGTAGTCGGACAAGGAGGGCGGCCGAAGGATTAGCAGACCTTTGCCAACGCACGCACAGGGACAAGCCGCCAGACAATAGCTTGCACCTCAATCAAGACTCCAAGACAGTGAATCTTCAAGTGATCGGGAGGTAGGGTCAGCTCTGTGTGTGTGTGTGTGTTTTGGTGAGCCTACGTGGGTGGTCCAGCCGACTTCGATAACCAGCCAAACTATAAGGAAGATCGTTTTAATTTCAAAGCCCTGTAGCTTGTTTTCACCTTATATATTTTACTTACCCATTGTTCGTATGCACGTAAAAGCCCTGAATTGCTGTGGAATCATAAACTCCAGCTCTTTTTCATAAAATTTTTCCACACATTACGTTCTTCAATCTCATCGTGAAGTCGCGTATAATAAGACCATCGTTCTGTGTTGTAACGGTACATTTTCTGAATGATATTTGATGAAAGAATTGCTTCGATACGTTGCTAATTACAGTTGCACAATCGATGCCTGTTGCAAACGGTAAGAAACGTCGCTCGTTAACCGACAAAATTCGCGTGTTACGCCGTGTATGTGTAACCGGTACGCCGTACCACTGACACGCGAAGTGTACGGGGTAAACTGTACGTATTGTAACGCATTATAGCCTACCTAACTACTCTCTATCAAAAGTGATTGATTTCTTTGTGCCTGTTAGAGGTGGGCCGATATATCTATAAGAGGTATTTTGGAACGATTATTTTTGTGGAACCGATATAACAGTGAGTGAAAAGTTGAAATAGGCTACCTGTTCGGATTCAACGATAACTGAAAAGTCGATATACCCGTTCCGATTACTCGCTGTTCCGCAACTAACGAATAAACGAGTACACGAGTACAAACCCACTTTTTGGTGCTGAATGCCAATGCTGAATTGCTGATTGCCATACAAGTACGAAAGAAGCAAAACAGCGAGGTTCAGAATATTTCTATGCCAAACTGACGAAGCTGAATAAATGAAAAAAATTCATACTGGTGTTACATTTATTCTCGTGTATTATGCAGATATATAATACATATTACAATAACAAATTATATATTATACTAGTCACCAACTTGGTAAATTTTGAAAAAGCGAATTGTATTGTGTTATAACCTACAAAGTGGCTGATAGGCCATATAGGTTTTTTCCAGAGATGATTTTAACTTCACTTCACTGCACATCTCATGTAAATTTTTTTTACATTATTTGTTGTGCTATTACGTGCACTCTAAATTTCATTGCCAGAGTTTCGCAACTGATTTGTCTAACCAAAATGGAATCAATAAGTTAGACTAATATTAAATCTATGTCAGTTCGTTTACTCCTAGTGAAAACTTAAATTAGTATTACCAAAGGGAGATAGGCCTATAAATTCTCTTGTTTCTTATTTTCTTTTAAACATAACACCTTAATAAAGTCACATTGTGAAGTAACACCAACATCAACTTTGTTTATTTCTTATAGCAAATTATATAATACAGGTGTTTGTATGTGTTCGTTTTTTGGAACGGTTTCGTTCGTACCTGTTATTTTCAAATACTAGTTTAGCACACCTCTAGCCTGTAAGACCAATGTATCGGGACGGACAACATAACAGATGATATACAGCGGTTTTGTTATAATTGAATAATCGAAGCGAGTTCTCAGTGTTTACTCGACCGTTTAACATTTCTACGTCTGTCTGTCGGCTTAGGGTATGTCTCACGATAACGTGAGACCGAGACCGCATCACCCGAGTTTTCGTAAAACTTTGCAAGCGTATTCGTATTTTTATCCTGCAGAACCGTATTGTTTTTTAAATTGATCCTTCCAAAAATAGGGCGGTGGAAAAAGTGTGGGGGCACATTATGATAAAATCGCGAGACCCCATGTGGAGCAATGAAATTGAGGGGAGTTTAAACAACAATCTGAAAATTTTAAAATTTTAGACGTCAGGGCCCAAAAAATGAGTTAAAAGTTTGATAAAATCGCAATAATTCATGCCTGTATCAAATTAAAGATAATTTTAACTAATATATGAATGTAGTGTCAAGTTTTGGTAATGCCAAATTTTGCGATCCCAAAAGAGGCCAAAAATTTGAAAAAATTTGTGAAAGTCCGGCAGAGTGTCAGTCTAAAAGGTACTGTTACAAATCCGAATATTTCTCGTTTCTAGTGTTTATTGTATGATTATGTGCTCTATAATTGTTATCTTAGTCAAGAATTCGTTGAGAAATCGATATTTTTTCCGTAATTTAAAATTGTCTGATATCAAAACTTGTCGAATAATAAACGTACTTCGCTCAAAATACTGCAACGAAACGTTTATAACGTTCCTATAAACGTATATAAACGTTCTGCATCTCAGGGAGTATACTGGTTTAAACAAAAATTCGTTTTCTTCATCATCATCATCCTCCACAAGCCCTCTGAGTCATCACTCGTCTGATGCGATTTCCAGCTCCATCTATCCTGCCCAGTCACTTTATCTCCCAGTACCTAGAACATATCAAAAGTATTTGATAATGATTTGGCTTACGCTAATCTGCTTTTAATGTCCTCTGCTTTCTCCATTCCCTCCCGGAATATCCCTTTGTTATTTCTGATAGTACAGTTTCCTATCTGTCCGCTGACATTAGTTGTTTGTTCAGATGTATTACCCTTCGAGAATTGTCGATCACGCCGAAGAGCTTTCTGCTGTAAGAGTTAACGTTTTTGTTGCCTGCTGAATAACGTAGATAAATCGTTAACAACGTGCTCCGCGTTAGTACCAGGTGCGTCTGTACTCGTTTAGCCTAGATTAATTCCTGTTGTTTGTTTAATCGATTTAATCCTGTTATCATCTAAAAAAGTCGCCAAACACTTGTTTACATCTAAAATTAAGGTATAAACAATAACGTTGGTTTTATTGATTTCGTTTTCTTCTTGTTTCAGGTAAGCCCTCTGAGACTTCATGTTACTTCGGTATAGATGAACGCAGAACAGAGGTAAACTCATAGTGTCCGAATCTGTAATATTTTTATAAATATGTGTTGTTTTGTTTCGTGATACGTATTGTGTCTATACCATGATTTTTCTCAATAACATATTTGTTACATCTACGTATATTTATTGAATGTAATTAATATAATCGCTTAACATTCTTGAGATTGCTTTCTGCCGGGCTATTAGGCCGTGGTCTACTGCTTGTGTTGTTAACAGACGTTTTGGTCCCACCATCGGAGGCCATCTTCAGTGTAAAAAACGATCGACAGTGTGTACCTCAGTACTGGGGTGAATTGGCGAACATCGTGCCAATTGCGCGAGCGTTTTTTACACTGAAGATGGCCTCCGATGGGGGAGCCGAACTGTCTATTGACAATACAAAGCTCGTGGCAATCTCAACAATATTGACACCGGCCGTGAAAGCCTTAGGAATTCCTTATAACCATTTAAGATTATAAAAACGACAACATTAAATATGTGCTTTTTTGAAAGCCGGACAACATCAGTAAGGGTTATCGTGTTCAAGCTCGGAACTGTCAGTCGTCAGTAATCTCACCGAACGCGACTGACGTTTCTAAACAAAACACGTCATCCCTATATATTATTATACGTACATTTCGCGGAGATAATCTGCATTTTCAAATGTTTGTGGGTAAAAATAATTGTGAATTGTAAATAAATAAAAATTAGCTCAAATTATATTGAAACCACTGAAGATGCAGATTATCTCTGCGAAACGAATGTAATATGGGTACAGCAATACAAAGACATGTTTAAAGAATAAATGTATTAACTTTCTAAAACAATATTTATTTACAATATTTACTACAAGAAACCACACAAATCTTTAAGAGTTACTATTAAAAAAAAACTTTTTTAAATAAAAATTATATCAGATTTTGGATCAGGTTAGTCATTTTAATTACCTGGGTTGTAATATCTCATACGAAACTGATATTGATTTGGATAGTAAGCTAACAAAATTTACGCAGACGGATCTGTGGAACGATTCATAGGTACCTGAAAAATAAAACACGGAAGGATACCCTAATGAAATTTTATAAAATTGTGGCTGTCCCCACATTCCTGTATACTACAGAGAAATGGACGCTTGGTAAAAGGGATGTGCAGAGGATTCAGGCAGCCGAAATGAAATTTCTAAGAGGGACGCAAGGTTGTTCTCTCTTGGACCGGAGAAGGAACGAGGATATTAGACGCAATTTAAACATTCTATCAATGCATCAGAAGATTGAAGACCACAGAAGGAGATGGTGTGAGCACTTGAATCCCATTCCTGATATCCGTCTGCCTTGGGTTATCACCCTACTGGGAAGAGATATGTCGGTAGACCGAGGAGGAGATGGGTTCCGGAACAGGTCTAAGGCCTAGTCCGTGGAGTGGTGATGATGATGAAAAAGAATAATAACAAATAGTCGATCAACTGAAAATACATTGTGTAATAATGTTGTTGATGGCGATTTAACCCTGCATGTAGACATTATTTATCGAGAATTGTCACTGCTGTCAGCAACGAGAAACAAGCGTGCTACACATCCGACGTTTTAATTAAAAAATTCCAAAATCAAGAGAAAAGCGTCGAATCACCTCGCCAAACTACATCGTGTCTCGATTAATCGAAGAAAACTAGGGCGATTTTTTTCGGTTACGTTCTGTTCTTTGCGTTTTGCACCAAGCTCTGATTAACCGATGTATCAAATAACGGGAATCGATTTTATCAATATTTATGCTGTGCGGTGTGCATCGGCTTGAGTCGTGAACCCCCAACTGCGTTAGCGCGAGCGATCGCATGACGTGCTACTTAAATGGCATGCAGCACGCAGATAGTCCTTAAACAGAATACTTTAATAAGGATGTCTAACCTGAAATGGGCATTACCGATGGAGTTCTGAAGGAAGCCAGTAATTCTTGTGATGAAATCTTCCGTAGAAGGTGGATTTCATTTTACTTCGTAGAATTATGTGGAATCGGTGATTTCAAAATTGCCTCGACGGTTCGGCCAAAGCACACGTAACGTGTAGTAATATAAGGTTGTCATCTGCTGAACTGAATTCCTAGGCCAATCCTGTTCAAAAACTGGAACGATCCCGGTCATGAAACCCGTAGGCCTACATTTTAAACAACAAAGCTGACACGTGCGATAGGCATTCATCATAAAATTATTTTTCTGTGCTGTTGAAAATATAAAAGTGATTTTTAAAATTCATAAATTCCTGTCATGTTTGACCTGTTTCACCGACGTCCCTTTAAGAATTTAACTGCCGTTAAAACGATACCTAATTTAAAATTATGTTCGGCATCAGCGTTGTTGTGTTATTAACAAGACAAAATGTTTCAAACATGATCCATAGTCTCTACTAACTACGGATTTAAATAAAATATATTTTCATCATTTTTTTCAGTTTCTGTATTCGTAAAATTTAGTTAATATTTAGTATTATGTTTACTGTATGCAAGAAAATCTGATTATAGAACCAAATATCTGAAAATACATCATAACTGTTATAAGTATTTTAAAAATTTTATAATTTTTTTTATTAGAAGTAAAAACAACTAATCAGAACAAACAGAACTTCCAAGAAGGAAACCAGAAAACCACTCCGTAAGTCTGAAGATACTGTATTATAAAATGAAAAAATTAACTAAAATAAAAATTACAAATTTGACGTATTCACAGAACTAAACTTAGTTCTGTTTATCAATAACAATTATATTCTTAAACGCGTATTATATGTATAAAAATTTAAAAAGAAAAATGATGTCACTTTAGTTATGCCACGCATTTTGAATATATCTTCATGATCAGTATTCATTTTAATATTAAAACCCTCCGGAGGTAAGGTGAATTTCTGTGGCAGAAAAGGTAAGGTTGGGTCGGATCCGACCCAGAAGATTTTAAATCGTTTTAGAAATTATTAGGGGTTTAATCAAGCACACAAAATATCAGAAACAACAAATTATATATTTTTACAAATAAAAAGAAGCATTTTTAAAATACTGAGTGACTTTAAATTAACAAAAATCAATAAAAACAAAAAAAAACTCGTATTGGTTTTACGAATCAAACATATAATAAATTTTAAATTTACAAAATTACAATAATAAGTATGAACATAATAGTAATAAGTAATAATACATTTTTTTAAGTGCTTAAACAAGAACAGCAAACCACTATTTTATGTTCACCACATAAGCATAAATTACATTTGAGCAAAACGCGTTACCTTTCCTGTCTTTTCCAACGCAGAAGCCACACCTCTTTCGTTTTTGAGAAGTAGAAGCAGGTGTTGGAATCTCCTTGACTACTTCTTCCATGCCCAGAACGCAGCTTATTGTTGATCGCAACTCCTTTGTAAGGTGTTGATTTTGAGCTCGTTGCTTCATCATAGGTTCTGTGAGAGTGAAAGCTAACTTTTTCAGGAATCCCGTCCTTGCAGAGTTTGAATAAGAAGGCTCATTGCAGTTACATTTCCATATAATAAATGCATTCACGGCACTTCTGTCCAGGATTCCGAAAAAGTACCTCATAGGCCATCTATTGGTCGATCTCTTAGTGGTTTTGTCGTGGCAAAGTTTGTCTAATACATCAACTCCACTTGTAGTCAATTATAAAATTCTATCATTTCTGGCACCTTTGAATGTTCATTCACATCTCGTGAAAAATGCATTGATGAGAGTAAAAGCACTTTTTTATTCTTTTTTGGAGTGTAAGATAGAAGTGTCTTGTCATCCTGATACAGAAATTTGGAAGACAAAACTGGAGCATTTTCAAAGATGGGGAGAGGTACTTGAGGTTTATTTTTCCTTAGAGTTCCCACCAGTGTCAGCTCTTTCTTTCCTAGCTCTTCAACTAGCTCATAAGAACAAAACTAATTATCAACTGTGATACATATACAAAACCAATTATCAACTGTATCAATTATCATTCCTCATAGTTCTCCAAATAGATTTTGAAAGTTCCAAGACATACTGAGTAGGCAAAGACACTTCTCCTCTTCTCCGTTGATTGGTTTTGCCTGTGTATGGTATCCCTCCCATAAAATAAAATGTTCATGCATCACATGCAGAAATAATTTTGAGCCCATATTTGTCGGGCTTACTTGGAATATAGGTTTTAAATGGACGCTTCCCCCGGAACCCAAGAAGCGTCTCATCAATGGCTACATACTCTGATGGCGAATATAATTTAGAACAATTAGCTTTAAAAATGGTCCATATTTCTCGGAATGGTGCAAATTTATCGGTAGTGCGCCTTGTTTCTCTGGTCTGTTTATCATCAAATCGAAGATTGCATAGAAGAAAATGAAATCTTTTTTCTGTCATGGTAGAGCGAAAAATTGGAGGACCACAAATTTGAGAAAACATGTCTTTAGTATTCACAAATTGGCGTCTTTTAAAACAGCACTGAAAAATAGCAAACCGATTAATGCTTTCGTTTCGACTAATGATGTCTGGGAAATAAACCATTGTTTTGAAGAATAATTTGGATGTACTCTTTCTGTTTCAGAATTTGTATGAAGCACAATTTTTTCAAAGATAATGTCATTTATAAAAAGGGAAAAAAGTTAATTTTCATCAGTTACACTTCTAGCCTCACCTTTCGGACCTGGGAGATGGGTGTTACGGGTTCTACAAAATTTTGAATTTATGGGATTATCAGCCCAAATTGTTTCATTATCTTTGCCAAGTAAAAAGTTTACATCCTCACAAAAAGTATAATTACTCACAGTTAGACTATCATCGTCCGCGCACTCTTCAGCGTCGAATAAATCTGCAGTCAAAACATTTTCAGGCTGGAGGATTTCATCATCAGGCTCCGAAACATTTTCTTCAAATTCTTGTTCAGACTCTGGCTCCTCTTCTTGGCACCTCAGTTCCTCAAGAACTTCTTCTGGAGTTGTAAAAATCCACTTACGACCCATCTCAAATATCTAGAACCAAAAAAACAGCAACAAATGAAAAAAGTTGTTAATAAAAACTCCAAAACATATGAGATAAGGTTGGGTCGGATGCGACCCAGGTTCTGGACGCAACACGCACATTCAGGAATAAAACAACATACTCACTTACCTACCTAAGTCTGACCGTCCTATCTGGCGTGTAGCCAACAACTGGCCCTTGGAGTGAACCGCACTGATAGCGCATGCGTAGTACAGAAAATCTTGACGCCTGGATCGGATCCGACCCTGACCTTACCTCCGGAGGGTTAAATTCTCAAATCTGCTCAAATGCAATACGCCCGGTTGTAGGAGCAGAAGGGAACTGAAGTGATGACTAATCGGAATACAGAAAGACTGAAATGGATTGAGATAAAAATAAACACGTCTGCGATAGTCGTAAAACATTCGTTTCGCATAAACGTCCGTCGGTCATCATCATCTCAGCAATTATTAAACCAAAAACGGTTTGTACCCGTCACAAGCAGATAGACTAGAGCTGGTCACTGCAGCGCTTCTTCGGACGTCCTACACCTGTCCGTCCCTTCGGCTTATAATTCCGCAGTTGTTTGGAGATGCAGCAGTCATCCATTCACTTAAGGTGTTCCAACCGGTTTAGCCGAGATTGGGCAATTCTATCAAGTATAGTCATAATATTCAGCTCCTGCCGTATATCAACATTTCTTTTGTGATCTTGAAGAGTATACCCTGCCACGTACCTGAGAAAGCTCATTTCGGCTGCTTGAATACGACTGGCCGGGACTTCGTTAGAGAAGTGTGGGGGGAGGGCATGTAGAACTTCAGGCGTGTGTCTTACCTCGTTGATTTTAGAGTTCTCCTGGTGGTGCCACACAGATGGTCGAACTCGTGCCGCTTCTTCACCACATCATTGTTTGTAATATAACATACGTTACAGCCCAGATATTTAAAATTACTGGCCAGCTCCATGAGAAGCCGTCACCTTGGTCTTGAGTGTGGAGATCTGTAATCCGAAATCCTTGCAGATTTGATTTACTGAGTATGTACGTCGGACATACTGATAATCTAACGTAGGATCAGAGTTGTGTATTAAGTTAAAAGCTAATTCGAAATGCTTTTTGTGTCGCTTTTATAATCCGCTTCGGGATTGGCTGGTACAGGCCACGTTAACTATCACCGCAATGATTTAAAAAGAATTCGTTTTATTTATTTTTAAACTATAACTTAATTATTGTAAATACTGAAGAGAGTAGTGTAATGAATTCTGTAAATGCAGGTAATTTAGTGAGTAAATGTAGTTTAACGTGTTTATTGACTTTGACGAGTCTGGCGACATCCATTATAAAGTTCACGTTAGCCGTATGTAGCACGTGATCACGGTCAGTGACCACGACACAATTATACGATCGGTTCGTATTGAAGTCGTGGTTTTGCGAGAAAACCATACATAAAATTGATATTGATTTTATAATCGTTCAGTTCTTGCGGAGATCGTCAAGGTCGTGTTACGTGTAGAGAGCGCATCCGTCAGAAAGCGTACGCCATCGCAGCGACGTTCAGAAATGCGGCTATTACAAAAACCCACCAATGTTCTGCATAAGGCTATCTGTAAAATCTATTTGATTTGACAAGGCTGTCTGATTGACATATCTACTGATTTTTTCCAAGATACCCAGAGGATTTGTCGGATACAAAACCAGCGCAGTTGCATGATCGTTGAACGAGTTCTCAGTTTTAACTAGACCGTTTGGCATTTGTCTGTCTGTCTTTTGTCTGTTTGTTTGACTGTAAATTTTGAAAGGCTCAACCGATTTTCGTAAAACGGCATGTGTGTCTACACTTCTACCCTACATTACTAGCTTGATTTTGTTTGATTGGTTCACAATAAAATTGGAGCAGGGAAGGCAAAAATGTGAGGAAGCCAAAATAGTGAAAAATCGAAAAAACCTCACGTGGGGTATCAGATTAAATGGAATGTTAACCACAATCTGAGTGTTTTCAATCACAAATTTTCACAACCACACACAAGGTATATGGAAAATCATATACCTTGTGTCGATTGTACAAAAGTTTCGACTATGTATTATAAGCCTGTACGACTTCTCAAATCAGTGGGGAAAAAAAAATTAAACGGTACCGCTATAGTATTAAAAGTCTTGCTAATACCGTTATATTTTCAACATTTAGTTCTCGCCGCATTAATTGGCTTAAACGTATTAGGGTAAATCAGAGGGCAAGATACACTGCTGTTTGTCACCGTCTTGTTCCGACCATTTAATGAGGGGACGAACTCCACTATGACTATGACTTCGATAGTTGTATCCTCAATTAAACGAGAATAGGATCGAGTTGGGGAACATAACCAGTCTCTCGGTAAGTCAACGTCTACCGACCATTGGCATTTGTCATAGTAACCGCTACATATGTACAGATGCCTTGAAGACCGTATAAGTGATGCACGAATTACGCTAGCTAAAGCCACTGTACGGTGTGGCAACGCGCTGTTCTCCTCAAGCCAAAACCCCGTTCAAATTCTTGTGTTATTAATAGTAGAGGATATTTCAAATCGCACCTGACTACTAATCTAGAGGTACCGGGTTCGATTCCAATCAAAGTGCGTTTTTCAGCCCCCAGGTCGACTCAGCCTGTTGAAAATGAGTACCTGGGATAACATCCTGGGGATAATAATGGGCGGGTGAACTGTAGTGCTGGCCACACTGCCTTCCTTGTATGCCGTGTACGGCTCGCATGTGGCAGCCTACCCTGCCTGACTCCTAAGCTGCTTCGGTGGTACACGTGGGACCCATTATTATTATTATTTCAAATCGACGCCAGAAACAGTGAAACGTTCATAGTCATGTAAACTGTATTTAATTCTTGTACGTTTAATCCGCCAATTTTCCTTTCCAGTAAATTAGTCCAGTATAAGCTGTTCCCGTTTTCTCAATACATTTTGCAATAACTGAACAACGTATATGTCAGTCGGGCATTCACATAGTATCGCTCGCTGCGCTGCAACACATTGACAGATTAGTGAGCGATGGTACATTCTCGTTTTTGATAGTCTCGTAATGCGTATTTAGTAATACTGAAACCAGTCCTGTTCTATAAATCATTACAGACAATGAATGCGGTTCTGTTCATCCGATTTAAATCGGCGACCGTAAGCATGATTTTTTCCAAGTGGATGTCAAAGCGATTTCTATGTAAACGTGTAACCCTTTTTTTATTTGTGTGGGAGTTTTTAATATTTAAGACTAGGCTGAAGGCCTAGAAGGAAGCATAAAGTGTGCTGGGTCCAATGAGACGGGACTTGCAATTAATACTCTCTATTAACAAACAAGATAACAACTTTATTGGGGCCTAGACGATTACACATAATTGAACACACATAATACATATAAATCACAGATACAATTACAAATTCAAAATACCTGTAAACAGCATGTATAGTCTTGTCAAAATACAATTTATATTTTTGAAATGCCTATAACCAGCCTGTATAGTTTTATGAAAATACAATTTATAAATTTAAAATGCCTGTAAACAGCCTCTATAGTTTTATGAAAATATAATAAGCACCAAAATTACTTAAGAGGCAATTGGCCATAATAATAAAAAAATACAATTTATAAATTTAAAGAAAATAACCTGGATTGGCCCGGCCGCTGACATGTTCCACACGGCATCCGAAAAGGCAATTAACCAATACAAAATTTAGGAAAAACTTCCCCCAAAACCAGACAGGGTAGAAGAAGCCTGGACAAGAGCCAGACCCGACCTAAGGTAACATGTTCGGGAGCTTGCATAGATTTGCACAAACAGGTAACTACCCCTGATTTTAAAATGTAACCTGACATAATTGCAGATTAAGGAAAACTCCCAACCCTTTTATGAAATAAGAAATGATTATGTGCGAAAAGACCCAAGATTATAAAAGATGCTAGACCAGCCGGTCCAGATCAACATGTTACATACTGCACCTACCTACTTAACGAACATACCAGCCCCCCCCCCCCCCGAACCCTCTACAAACCCATTCAGTACCAAGGTAAAGCATAAAGTATAGCATAAAACAAATTAATGAGCGCTGGACACATGCCAGCGAACGGGCCTACAATTGCTCTTGAGACTAAATACATTATCAACGCAAGGTTACATGAAAGTTTGCATTCAAAATTATGTCCAGCAGGGCACGCGCACAATTAAAATGGTTTCATGCTGTAGTCAGTCAATTAAGTAGAACTTGTGTTTTTGTAGATGGTTAGCGCACGATATCTGTCGTTTTATACAGAGGCCAAATTTATGCAAATATTGGATTAATATCACCTGGTTTATGAAGATGATTCCCAGGTGGACTTCTGCCTTGCTGTAGCCGACTGTCAGTCGGTGCTGATGAGGGTGGCTATAATTGCATCCTTAAGGGTTTTTTTCTCCTCCGGAAGGCGAGAAACGAGAGTCTGTGAGTGTGTGTCGTCCGTTCAGGACATGGTAGATGATGGAATTTCTACCATGCAAGGTCAGGTCTCCGTCGATCCGGGAGCCCTAGGCATGAATAGTAATTAATTCACTGACAAACTAAATCGCTCCTAAGCATAGTACACATGTACAACTGCCCAAGCTTGTATTAACAAAATCAAACATGAAGCAAACACTTGCCACCCTTGACCATTTCCACTGAGTTCTTTATAAATAGGTGTAACTTTCTTTCTTGAATTAATAATTCACACACAAGGCCTCAATGCCTCATTGTTTGGTTTAATTTATAACGCGCCCCTACATGCGTATGCAAAGTTAACGTTCTTCGACATGTTAAAAGTTTATAATGGACACGTGCTCTCACAAACATCGTCACAGTTCCCCAGAATTACATAACTTTTACACCTTTTTTCACATGGGCGAAAATACATATGTATAAGGCTGTTTCAGTGGTTAAATAAATCAAGATATATGACAATGAACATACTTTAGGTCACACACACGAGGCATGCTTATCAAACTTATCCGTTCACATCTACACCAATTATTGTTTAAATTTATACTTTTTACAAGCAAATGAATAATATATATATATATATATATATATAATTTACTTACCGGAGGTCTTTAAAACTGTACCTACTCATGATAGGGTAGAAAATACAAATTTTAACCAAACTCTGTCTGCCGAAGGAAATAGGATGTTTACAATTCGGTGGACGCTCGCCGACTGGTCAAAATTTGCCAACAGGTGCTGAAGTCGGGGAACACAATTACCCGCTTCTGCTAACAGATGGCGCGGGCGTGCAGTAACGCAAAACACGGCGCTCGCTGCTAATCGTGAAATAATAAGTTCGCAATTCATATTATAAATTACCTTTTTTATACTGTCGCCCGGTTTCTTTGAGAAACCGCGGCACAAACGGTAATGGGTACTGTTGTCGTACATGTGACATTTTGTATTTCCCCTCTTCCTTATCTTGAGGCAAAAGTAGCTACATTTCGTATCATTTGTACTATCACGATACCGTACGTAGGCAGTAGTTCCTATGTATATCGTAGTCTTACCAGATTAGTCTTCGGCAGAACCATGAGTCTTTCAATCAAACCAGATATTTGTCACACCGTCCGCAATAATTCCCTCAGTTGTATTATGGACGGCGACAATGTTTTTTTACTGTGGAAAGCAAGAATGAGGGACCGCCAAAGTAATGTACAGCTAAAACCATAGACTTGAAACGGCTGTCTGGTTGCGCTGTGTCGAAAGATCTCAATGCGCCTGCGTATCTTTGACGGGTTGTTTTCGGACCAATAATTTTGTGTTGAGAACAGCTGCATGAGTGGTGTGTTCACCTCATACCCCACATCCTAGAAAGCTGTATAAAGGATCTTGGAAATATTCCAGAAAATTAACCGAGATTCTATATGACGACGGTGTAGCGAACGTGTTGTATGGTCTGTCCTACAAACCGGCATTCAGGCTGCATTATCCGTTAAGAGTTGTGCCAGAAAGAGTCAGATCAGAAATACTAAATGTTAAAATTCATATTGTGCTTACCGTAATATGCATACATTTGCTGAAAATAGAGAGAGTGTGTGTCGAAGGTTCATCGTGAGCGTGCCCTTGTGAAGAACTGTTGTCTGTTGAGGCGACGAAACGACAAACCAGTGCGAGGGTAGCATGGCTGATACCTTATGGGCCAACGTTATGATCTCAACGATCATTGGTAAGTTTCTCTGTCCGTGAACGTTGACACAATAATTTTTAACGGCGGGACAAAGCACTTAAAATAAGTCTACACCCATAAATTATGCGACCATTGATCATTTATCAGAACACGGTTTTGTGAGGGCGGTTCGTAAAAGGCGAGTTTCAAATAATTTAAGTAATGTAATTTTTGCGCCGCGTGGGTTTGTCTTTCGTCGGCAAGCGACGGAGCGTTTGGAACGTTGTAAATCGTTTCCACGCTTTAGCCGAGTAAAAATAAGCGAACGCCGCAAGTCTCGGTGTTTTTATTTTCTACTTATACCACCCAAACTGAACACGGGACAAGAAAAGTGCGTGGTTTTGATCACCTGCCAAGCCCAAAGTGTACTGCATCTATGCACAATGAAGAATAATGATAAATTTTTCTTCTTTTTAAAGTTACAGCGTGTAATATATTCGAAAAACTTTTTTTTTGTAAGACGCTACACGTATTTTCAACAAGACAATAACTGTGACCACTGTCTGTGTACAGTTATACAGACATATGTAGGCATAAGTTTAACGGTTTTGCTTACAGATGGATATTTAAAAAAATCAAGGATCGGCAACCCTGCCCCGTGAACATTTTGTAAATCCATTAATTATTCTTTATTACTTCATAAATCATTTTTGTAATTGTATTATTTTAAAAGTTTTTCAGATTATTAGTCAGATGTCCGTGCGATTATGCTGCAAGAAGGTTCAGATATTATGTCTGTAGAGGTTGGGGTGCATAGTCATGATTTTGACTCCCGTGAGTTGGACTCTGCTCTCCTTTCTTGAAGATCGTATTTTTTATTAAACTCGTTTAGTGTCGCGTTCCACGTATTTTGATCTCTTTGAACCGAGTAGACGGAAATATGGATTCGTTTTACGGTAAATATAACAGAGAGCGTACCGGCGGATGAGTTTAACGTTGCGAACGTCATCATCGCGCCTAGGATATTGTCAATTCTGGAGCCTTGAACAGAGGTTGTTAACTGACTGTAAGACAAATGCGGCGCAGAGAAACGATTCTCTTTCGTTTTCGCTCGATATCGTAATCGATACCAGTTACCGAGAAGGCGATTTGACTTGCAGTGTTTTTATTGGAAAAGAACAAACTCGCACTGCATATAGTGTATCGAAGCCCTATAAAATTGTAGTAATTGTTTTAATTACTCTCATTCCTCTTTGTAACATTAATTCGTAAATTGGTTCGGTGGGGTTATATTCTTAAGTCTTCCCAGTTGATTGTCATTTTTAAAAAGTTCCTGTATCCTTTAACGCTGGTTTCAACAACCAGTTAATCCAGAAACACTTGCCGTAACATCTGTTCTGACATTGTTTTCCCATAATACGATGGGGACCAGCCGTCGGTATTTCTTTCCGACCAGTATTTCTTTTTTTCTTCGTGTACATTCTTGAACACTTCACGGTGGTTCAGTGTACCTTTTTTTGTGATATATACTATGAATTCTCTCCTTCAGCACCATGTCTATAAAAGCCTGTAATTGGTTCTAACCCCTTGGCCCATGATTAGGCTTCCACAAAGCCACGTTTTACAGAAAATTATAAAGTCATTGTACTGGTATCCGCGTCACAGTTATTATAATTAAATTTTTTTAAATGTTTACCTTAATCCGTCTATGTGACCCCTTGGTTTCTGTCTTCTTACGCGTTTCGGATTAATTTAATCCATCATCAGAGAGTAAAAATTCGTCGGTTATGACTTCGTTAAAACATTAAAAGTGACACTAAAATACATTTATGTATATGTTCTACAAACACAGCGACGTACGCGGATGTGAGTGCGCACTCGACGTCCGCGTACGTCGCTGTGTTTGTAGAACATATACATAAATGTATTTTAGTGTCACTTTTAATGTTTTAACGAAGTCATAACCGACGAATTTTTACTCTCTGATGATGGATTAAATTAATCCGAAACGCGTAAGAAGACAGAAACCAAGGGGTCACATAGACGGATTAAGGTAAAAAATTTTAAAAATTTAATTAGAAAATTATAACATTGTCTTTGTGTTTACTTAGTATTCTTTCTCATAAAATCTGTTTTGGACCGAGTTATTGGAGCACACATGTTATGAACGGTTTTCGACGTGTCTTCATAGTTTGTATACGTACGTATTCGGGTCTTTCTAAATTTAAAGTACCTGTCCTATTCAGACTTTGGTATCCAGGTTTCCGAAAATCTTTAGTGGTCCAATTCGACACCTCCTAGTTGAATTGCTGGGATCAGTTCGAGTTATTATCACTTCTGCACTCTCTCCACACTTTTCTTTATGTCAAACTCACAGAGTATCTTTTTTGTAATTTTGATTGAATCTGGCAACCAAGTTTGTGTACCATATACAAAATTTGTTGTTGAATCTTTTTATCCTGGCCAAAAAGCTGTACAAAAGATTATAAAACAGCGTGCTTTGAAAGCAGTAAAGTAGAAAACGTTAGTTACGAGTTGACTGATAATGAATATCTTTTTTTTTTAATTATATTTTCTCGAGGAAACCTCTAAACATAAAGCATAGAATCTCTACGTTGTTCACGTGTTGTGTGGTCACTCAATTCGTTTCGTATGTAACCTCAATATTTTTCTCATGAGTCTTGTTTTTGTATACTTTAAATGACATAATATGATCTGCATATTATATAGGCTTCAGGTGTTAGATGCTGAAATCCTCTCGTGTGGATACACTCCATTTAGTCTGTAGCTTTTAGGCTCTTAAGACCATAGTAATCAATGGTGTTTGATACCCCCACCGTTTCTAGTCCGAGCCTAGTTACCCAGGTTTACGATTTCATTTATTCCTAACCCTCTCCGTACAGTCTGTCTACTTTCTTCCTGTAAAAGAACCATACGTCGTTTGGTAGCCCCGCTGGCGCACAATACAAAAAGTTATATAAACTATTTGACAGTCTAAACAAGACATACTTCTTCTACTTTCGCACTACAGCCCAACTTGAGCCCTGGCTTCCAACATTAATCTTCGCCAACGTCTCCTATCCACAGCCCTCCCAGTGTAACCCCTCACATCCTTTCTTCGTATATCTTCCAGCACATTATCCAACCATCCTATCCTAGATCGGCCCCTCTTTCTGCTTTTATAGACTTCCACCCACAGGATATTCATTGGCATACGCTGATCATCCATCCGCTCTAGGTGACCTTGCCATTGTATTCGTTGAGCCTTGACGACGAATCTTACAGTCAGAGTCTCCTCATGCTTCAGTTGCTCATCTATCTCCTCGTTATTTCTTATTCTCCATTTGTCATCTTCTTTAACCGGGCCATAACCACGACTTACAATCTTTCTTTCAAACCTTTTTAATGTTTCTTGTCCCTTTTTTGTTAATGTCTATGTCTCGCCTCCATAAGTGTCTTATTTATTTTTATTTTTGTGGTAGAACTAATGAGTTTGCTTCTCAGTAGTCTGGTGTTGGCATAATATGCCCTATTTCCTATTTGTACCCTGTCGTGTATCGTCGTGTTTATGGATCCTTCAGTATGTATCGTATCATCCAGGCATCTGTACTTATTAATTGCATCAAATATATTATCCTGTATGCATAAATTATATAGATTACACCTCCTTCGTGATGCAGAAATTAGCGTGTATTTAGTTTTGCTAATATTTACATTCAGTCCCATTCCATCGGATTTTTGATTCGGCTCCTTGTGTACCTCAACTAGCCGTCGTCTTCATCTGGCTGTTATCACAACATCGTCAGCGTAAGCACATATTTGGCGTGTCTTATTTAATATTAAACAAGACACTCTAGAATTGTTAATTTCTCAGTTTATCAGAATTAACATGGTAAACATGTGGCGTCGCGATCCTTTCGACTGCAGCGACAGTAGAGTAGTATTCGTGTGTCGGTCTCAAGTTGTATTCCGCAACCTTGTAGTACATCAGTCGAACCGAAATGTAATAAATGACATCGGGCGTCATTGAAACGTAATAAAAAGTAGTAGACTCGTTTAATTAAACACGACATTTTCTCCAAACGACGTTGTGAACGCTAAAACAGCCCGTGATTGTGTTGTAAACCAAGTGCCACTGGTTGACAGATCCGTCCCGTAAATCCGTTTTGCGGTTTTATTTTATTTTGTTTGTTTTTTTCCATTAAAATCGTTGCCAGATAGCATTTAGCGTCTGTCTCGTTTATGTGATGTCACTCAGGGACGGCGGAGCTAGCTGATAAGCCAGCACGATAAAGAAGAGCTATTCCTACTACATGTATGTAACTGTAGCCAGCGGTTGTGGAGAAGCTTTACGATTTACGACCGTCATAAACGTAAAGTCGGCTCATGCGTTGATTGAGTTTTTCTCAGCTAGAATGATTTTTATCACGTACGTTTCTGTCAGCATATACTGTATACGTGAACAAGTATACGAACGTCTCTTGCGACGTGTAAACTACTGTACTGTATGCGAACACGTTTTTATTCCTTCTACATGTAGTTACGTCTGTGACGACGTTTGTTATGCTGATTTTACGCATGCGTATATGTATTAAAATATTGGACATACAGGCCTATGTATAATTTCTTTACAAGTTACTCGATGAGTTTCCTGCAGTATCCTTGAATAATATTATTGATTATCAAATTGTAATTACTGTACTTCTGCCCCCCCCCTTTTTTTACGTATGTTTCACTGATAGCGTTAGTATCTTCAGAGGATTATAGAAGGAGGTTTTATAATTTTATTTTTAATAAGTTTATAATTCTCTGAAGATACTGAATACTATCAGTGGTACAGTGGTATCAGTGAAACCTACGTCTAGACAAAAAAAATTATATGAAACTATGGAAATTTGAGGAAAATATTACGAGACATAGAAATGGGATACCGGAGAAGGTACTTTACGTTTACATTCCAAGATAGAATTAAAAATGAAGAAATAAGAGAAAGAATTAAAATAAGTGTCCGCATAACTCACACAATTTATGTAAAAAGATTAAGGTGATACGGACATGTGTGTCATATGGGCGGTGATAGATGGCAAAGGAAATTGCTAGAATGGACCCCTCCTGGAAGAAGCAAAAGAGGAAGGACGCCGCGAAAGACTTGGGTGGAAGGCATAAGGAATGCAATGACAGAGAAATGTGAAGTATGGTGATTGAGAAGATCGTAAAGTTTGGACGTTAGGATGCGAGAAACGGCTTTAAACGTCCGAAGTCGCACACACACACGGCACACCCTTGTCGTAAGTTTTCCCATTATTTCTAACTTTGCAAGGTAACTAACGACTGTCCTACTTCGGGGTCTGTAGTCTAATATTACTCGCATCTTTTCACACGTTCTCTCCACTGTTATTATTTCTGTTATCCCCAGCTCCGTACTCTGTTCCTCTCTGGTGCATTGCGCACTCTCCTGAGCAGTCGTTATCTGAATTGAGTCTTGTCTTGAAAGCATCCCCGTTTCCGAACCACCAGACAAAGCTGGAATCGCAACGGTATACGATCTTACTTGGGTGACCCATATTTGATTACTACGGTAGGTTTCTAAGTCGTACCGCGTGATCGCTTCGATTGTATGAATTTTATTTCTAACGTATCGATCTTTCTCATACCCGATACCGCGTCCACGATACTGGAAAGTGAAACTTGTTCAAAAGGCTTACCATTTATTACAATTTTACTTCTGATGATTTTCTTTCCTTCCGCGACTCCCGATTTAAATAAACGTAGCAGTTGTAACGAAAGTTAATAGTGAAAACGCTGGACAGTTTTCTCTAAAAATATTCTCCTTTAGAAATAAGTTCGTGTAATTACTTCATTAAGTGTCTAAGAGTTGCGATCTCACAAAGTATGTAATAGATGCAGCGTTTACAAGTAGTCGTAATTATAAGGACGTTTTTCTCTTCCTATAAAAAGCATCGTGTCTTTACGCTTGAAACATGAGACCTTGAAGTTGAAGATACGTATCGTACTCTTACAGGCGTATCGACAAAGTATTATTGAATCGAAAAGAGACGAGAGAGAGAGAGTAAGCTCGAGAATTTTTTTTCATTTTCAGTCTCGGGTTACGTATAATCGTGTCGTGGTGGTATTAGTTTCATCGATTACGATCGAAGTGAGGATTTCAGTAAAGCAAACAGTCTGTGCACTTGGTCTTTACCAAGTGCACAGACTGTTGGCCGATCAAAGAAAAACTCTCTCCTCCCTTTTCCGCACGAAGCACTGTTTTTTTAATTAACCGTTGCGTTTAGTATTGAAGTTTATTCGGTGCTGGGAGATTCAATAACATCAGTACAAAATTATCTACGATTGAAATAACAGAACGCGTTGTAGCCCTTTGTGGTACCCGAATGCGGCGAGTCCGGATATTATTTGCCGACAAGCGTTTAACTTTACAAAGTACAATAAGTTTATAATAAACAGTTTCAAAATCGCCAGTATTTTGTACAACCTATATAAGGTCACAAGTCTTGCGTAGATACACCGATATGTCGTAATCCCTTGTTTTGTTAGCACACTCGGCCGGAAGGCTGACAGTCGGCATTGGAGCAAATGTTATCAGCCGTAATTAATGTTTAATCTCGTAGTTTCGGTGTAGTTACGTGCAGGAGAATGACGACAAGACGGGTCGGTTCCGAACGTCAAGAGGACGTCAGTGGGAAGTCTTTTGATGTTATAAAGTGCTCTTTGAGTTCAGCTTGCCGTTGGGTTGCCACAGATAGTATTCATCAACCGCAGCGTAACACCTCTTCAATGTAGCCGACCCGTCGTCGTCATTTTTCTGTCGTTGTATCCGTTGTTTCATGATGGGAAGAAACTTGTCAGCAACATAATGACTCTGGTGTAACATAAAAATTAATTACGACTGATAACAGTTGCTTTGATACCCACGGGTAACGGTTTAAATGAAGAAGTTATTACTATTGTTTCATAAATATTTTGGCTCACCGTCCCTTGTCAGATGTACTGTTTTGCTCCCCACTTGGGAAAACTATTTCATGAGTTTATTCGGAGCGATTCTATCGCTCAATAACAAGTTTACTCATATCTTTAGAGTGAACTCATATCTGTAAAATTGATTAATACGGCCGAACAAGGGCACAGGGTTCCTGAACTAACTTTAAATCGAAGGTCAAAGCACCTCGGATTTTTTTCTTTTGTTTGATTTCTGAATGTATTTAATGTAACTAAAGACTACTTTTTAAAAAATCCCCCGAACCGTTTTTTCAAAACGTTAATTTTAACAGTTAAAAATAAGTTTTTCACATATATTTGAAGAAACAGATATATTTGCCTATCTTAGCCTGCACCATTGTGCCTTTGTTCTTAGAAACAAATATAAAACAATCCTACGGACACATTATATGTCAGCAACTATACTATGTTTGTAAACCTAACCATGGAAACACGAAGGAAAAGAAAGACGAAGCTTATTTTTCTCATAACAATAATTATTAGTTTTAGCTCACTGACCTAAAAGAGTGGTTGTGTACACAGTTCAAATCTCATCATTATTTGTTTTATAATATTTCTGAGTGTTCGTGATTGCTGCGGAATATTTGTTTTCAAAATGTTGAATAAATCTGAAGATCATGCTGCAAGTTATTCTGAAAATCGCATGAGGATTTGTTTATTCTGTCTCAAGAAAAAAGGAAAAATGATAAAAATGGATGGAGCTCTTAGAAAACAAAAATTGAAAATTTTATAGAATATAATAATGAAAATAATCGTCTTCCATAATTGAATATGTAAAAGGAAATGAGCAACTTGAGCAAGTCCATTTGAAGTTTGGGATAGATGGTGGTGGAGGTTTCTTGACAGTCTGTCTTTCGGTTCAGTCAGTTGAGAAATCGAATTGTGAAAGTGACATCCCCCTTCGCCAGTCTTATAACCAAGGTGTTGCAGCTAAAAAGTTTAAGCATTCTGGAGTCAAAAAGTTATTTTTACTGTTGTTGGCGCCGCGTACGCAAGAAAATTATGATAATATTTTAATACTATGGCCACTTTTAGGTATCAACGAATTTAAAGGAACTGTTACCGCAGACTTGAAACTTGCAAATATGCTAACAGGTATTATGTTACACGCAAGGAGTTTTCCTTGCACATGGTGTACTGCATTAAAAGACAAATCAAATGTATGTGGTGCATATAGAACAATTGAGGATAGTTTAGAAAATTATGATGGATTGGAAAAAGCAGGAAGTAATAAAGGAAGCGCTAAACACTATAAGAACTGGATATATTCTCCGATTATTTCAGGTAATGAAAACACTGAAATAATTAATATAATACCGCCACCGGAACTACACTTAATGATTGGTGTAGTTAATATTATATTTAAACACATGTTAATCTAATTCGAGGAAGATAGTTTGACTTGGGCCAAGACATGCTGTGTTGCACAAGAGATAACTCACGGAACTCCTACTTTTGCAGGCAATTCTTGCAAAATCCTCTTGGATAAAGTGGACGTGCTCCGCGCAAACTGCAATATTGGTTGTTTGAAATATGTCAAGCGTTTAAAGGATTTTCAAAATGTTGTCAATTCTTGTTTTGCTACAGTTCTCAATCCAAAGTTTGAAGATTACATAATTCAATTCCGTAAGAGTTACGTCGATTTGAAAATTAATATTATTCCGAAAGTTCATGCAGTGTTTTTTCATGTAGCTTATTTCCGTTTAAAAATGCACAGAGGACTTGGTTTCTTTAGTGAACAGGCGATGGAATCTGTCCATTCTGATTTTCAAAAAACATGGGGTAAATGGAAAGAAGTATCAACCTAGAGTATGCGGTTAAATTGCTGAAACCCGTGCCAAGTACTTGTCATATTTTTAATATATAGGTATCATGTTTTCTACACATTAATGTTCGTACAATTTAATTTATTATAGCTAAAAACATTATTTACACTGTACTTGTAATGTAAATTTACATGCCTAATAATTGTATATACGTACTTTGTTCTGGAAATATTATTATTTATTTCAGTCATTTACAATAATGAAACTGATACAGTCCAAAAAAATAAATAAAATTTGCATACATATATATTTTTTGTTATTGAACATTACACACAATAACTTTTGATTGTGAGTGAAACTAGTTTCAAGATTTTTAGTCCCTGTTGCGAGAAATATTATACAAATATATCAATTTTTTTAAAAATACATGTAAAACTTATTTTTAACTGTTAAAATTAACGTTTTGAAAAAACGGCTCGGGGGATTTTTTAAAAAATAGTCTTAAGTTACAATAAATACAAAAGAAAAAAATCCGAGGTGCTTTGACCTTCGATTTAAACTTGGTTCAGGACCCCTGTGAGGGGTTTAGTTGTTAACAAATCTAAACAACTCTGATCATTACTACACGACTTCGATATTGATCGTATAGCGTACTGCATATCGAAGAAAAATTTATTTTGAGATGCGTTTTAAGACGGCTACGTTCTTTCGACGACGTTCGAGATTTCGAATATAACATGGAAATGAATTGAAATGGACGATAAAACAAGTGAAAGCGTGAAGATGATTACTGAATTTGCCATAAAATTTGTGGACGGCTAATTGTGTAGTGTTCCACATTTTTTAAATATCTTCTTGTTGCCCACTTGCTCGTGAACACTCTCTTGCCGCCCTTCGACAGCGAAGCCCCCTTCACATCTCTCCAACCTCCATAGGTGGTGATAACGCCCGATTTGGGAAATTAAACCATGAACTATTTTCCTACATTCTATTTCCTGTATCATGCACGCTTTCACTACATTGTGTCGCATTGCGAAATTAGGAACGTCCAATTAAGCATACTGTGTGCATTTGTTACGGACAGATAATGGTGATTTATGAAAAAGTCATGAAATGTTCCAGAACTGGAAGCCTGAGATATTATGGACGATAGAAGGAGCAAGTTGATTCCTGTAAATATCTTCTTGGCTACGTTGCATCAGACGGGTGGTTCACCAGTGATGTAAAAAGTGGAATTGCTCAAACACGAGGGACATTTTCCAAGAAAATATCTCTTCTAGCGTCCAGAAACGTGTCCTTGAAAACCGGGAAGAAAAAGTTTAAATGGAGCATATTTTCATGAGACTCGGAAACCTGGACTTTGAGGAAAGTGGAGTGGAACTACCTTGAAGCTTTTGATATGTTGTGCTGGAGGAGGGCCTTAAGAATATCGTGGACTGAAATAGTAACCTCACCTAATGATAAGGGTTTGAAGAGATTGTGTGTAAAAAGGACACTGATTGGACCCATTGTGAAAAGAAGAAGCACTATGGTGGCCCATCTGTTACACCATTCAAAATGGTTCACCACCCTGATCGAAGGGCGTAGTGGGAGAGGTAGGCCCAGGCAGGAGTACGTGGATGGATTTAAAGAAGGAAAAGGTATGTGGTGATCAAGAGGCTGTCCACAGAAAGGAAGAAACTGCAAGCCCACCAACCTCTGGGTTTAGAAGAAAAAGAAGAGAATACTGATTTATTTGTCCTCGATTTATTTCGTTCTGGATGTAAGAAATACAAGTAAAAATAAGGAATGCGTTTGAATTGCTGTCAGCACTGCAGGATAACAGTTTTTATCCTTTTTTCACTGTACAGTTGTTGAAGTAAGTGTTTAAATTATTAATTATAATCAGGGGGAACCTAGGGGGTGATATGGGGGATATATCCTCCTCCCGAAATCCGAAAATATTAGATCAAAATTTTTAACTGGTTGCGTGTTTTTTAATGTAATTAATTGAAAAAGACTGACAATCATTATATTTTCCAACAAAATTATTTTACATTATTTTACATGCTGTAAAATTTATATCCACAACCCTGTTGGATACATTTATATCCACAGCAATTATATACATGCTGGTATATTCACTTTCTTCCCTTTCTTAATTTTAGCGTTCTCTTTGAAGTATTTATATTCCACAGAAAGGTGTTATAGGCTTGCAAGACAAACTGGAAGCATATCTGTTGTATGTTTTGAATTTATTTTAATGAAATTGGTGAATTACAGCTATTATTTGCCTATTGGTTTTAATTTTTGGTACGATTTTCATTATAACACGAGAAAAACAATACTCTAAGAAAACGATATGTGGTTGAAAACATCCCCCCCCCCCCCGAAATGAGATCCTAGGTTGGCCCCTGATTATAATAACGGGTAAAAGATTCCAAGGCACGACTAAACACGTGTTCTTGATCGTCTGGTATAATTTGCTTTCAGAATTCGTATTTTGTGCAGATGCTAAGCATTCAGCAGTGTCCAGTTTGTTGCCTAAAGCGTTTGTAACGTGTACGTGTTGTAGGCACTTTAGGTTGGCACACCTGGCATTGACTTTGCTAATAAATCGTTACTCTTACCACGTGTGCATGTCAGTTTGAATATCAAAACTACGCAAGTTTAACAATACGTGTGTAATCGTTTATCTGAAATTTAAAAGTCTTCTTCTCCTCTTCAAGGATTAGGACATATAAACCTGTTCCGGCACCCATCTCATCCTCGGACGACCCGCGTCTCTTTTAATAGCTTTATAGTTCAGTGCCGCTTTCGGCAATCGATCCTCTGTCATCCTTTGCAGATGATCCCACCATTGTCTTCTGTAAATTGAATTAATTTCATTTATGTCCTTTACTTCGAGTTCTGCTATAATATATCCATTCCTTATTCTATCTTGCAATGTATAATTTAAAGTATTTCGAGGAAACTGCATTTCAGCACTCTGAATCTTCCCGCTTTCCTTTTGTGTCATGACCCACGCCTCACTCGCATAAATCGACGTGGGTATTGCAGTTGTCTTATAAAATTTAATCCTTGTGCTGTGTCTTGTTTTATTTCTAGGATGTCTATGAATTGTACCACAAATATTCCTAAATTTATTTATCTTCTTTCTTAAATCATATTCAGATTCATAGCTTACTGCAAAGCCGAGATATTCGAAACGACTCACTTGTTCTAAAGTGCTGTTGTTTATAACTATCTTAGTCCTCACTGGATGTTTACCTTTAAAGGCCATGTTTTTGGTCTTAAATTGAAAAGTTAGTGTAATACTTTACTAGGTTTGTTAAGTTATTTCAAATGACTGGCATATTAAATCAACGAGTGTGACAACTAACTGTCGATTCACACTGCGTGGCCGTTATGAAATGGTCCTGCGTGTTCTCAGTAATTTTAATAATTCCACTTAGAGAATTTAGCATTCTTTTGTAGCCTATGCTTTATGTAGAACAGTTGTGTTCCTCCAATATAAATCTGCTGTACAAATTCACGTAAAAATTTTTATTAATTATTTATGAGAAAACGAAACCTCTGAAATATACTTGAGAACCTGATCCTGTGTGTGCGCGCGCGCGCATGCGACAGCTGATCGGTGTAGGTCTGAAGGCGATTGTTTGTTACGACCATAACACATTATGATTTCTATTTTTCCCGTGTCTAACGTATGGTGACAGCGTCCGTGCATAATTGTGTCATCCTGTGCTGAGGTCTGACCTCGTAATGAACGTACAATGACATACTTTTTAAACTTATATTTATTAATCTACTGTGGTTTTACTGGCAGTTCAAACATTAATATCGATAACCGTAAGATTCTTTATAGTACATATTATTTATTAAATATTTTGCGAGTCGAATCGACAGGGAGCTTAAACGTGGACGCTCAAATTCCTCCTCTCCTCCTCCTCCTCCTCCTCCTTCGTCATATAAACCTGTTCCTGCACCCATCTCATCCTCGGATGACCCATGTGTCTTCTACCAATGGTTTTATAGTTCAGTGTCACTTTCGGCAATCGATCCTCTATCGTCCTTTGCAGATGATCCCACCACTGTCTTCTGTAAGCTGAAATAATTCCATCTATCTCCTCTAATTCGAGTTCTGCTCTGATATCCTCATTTCTTATTCTATCTTGCAAGTATGTAGTTTAAAGTACTTCGATGAAACTGTATTTCAGCACTCTGAATCTTGCTGCATTCCTTTTTTGCCATCACCCACGCCTCACTCGCATATGTCAATGTGGGTATTGCAATTGTCATAAAAATTAATCCTTGTGCTGTGTCTTGTTTTACTTCTAAGATTTCTATGAATCGTCGTATCACAAATATTCCTAAATTCATTTATCTTCTTTTATGTCGTATTCAGACTCATAGCGTACTGCATATCCCAGATATTTGAAACGGCTGACACGCTCAAATTCAGAAGAGAAATATTTTCTTCACCGGTCACTGATGGGCTGGATTTCGAGTTTTGAAGTATGGGCCAGCCTTTCTGAATGATCGTTTATTGAACTTTATCAGTCTGTGCTGGACCACTGGTAATATTCCCAAAGATTGGGGATTGGTAAAGGTTGTCCCCATATACAAGGAAGGAGATTGTAATGACTGCGATAACGATAAAGGGTCAGACTGTTTAATACGTCTTAAAGTCGTATGCATCTATCCTAACAAAACGACTGAATGCAATAACGGAGGCCATTCTCTTGGGGGCCCAGCATGGTTTCAGAAAGGGTAGACCATGTTTAGATTGCATGTTCACAACAGCCCAGGTCACTGGAAAGGCATCTGACAGATGAGCAGGGGCAGGCTGTAGACAAAGAAAGGGATCCCGAAACACCACGTTAGAGCCATAAAAATTCTAAGTGGTAAAACAAAATCTTAATTGAGGCAGGAAATCCGAGCACAACTCCTAATGTGGGTCTGATCATTGTGGGGTGCGACAGTGGTGTCCATTATCACCTTCTCTGTTTCATTAGTATATAGATGATATCATTTAGCAGACGAACCTTCCAGAGAATTTGTGATTGCCAGCTGTACAGTTGTCATGTTGTTGTTAGTTGATAACCAGATCATCCTGTCGAACTCGGAAAGCAGCTTGCACATGGTTCTACATTCATTGGATCGAATCTGCAGTGATTACAGATCTCGACATTGAAGACCATGGTGATGGTTTTTCATGTAATAAAAATTGTTGTAGATGGTACTGTTCTGGAGTAGGTAATTAATTTTGAATATCTGGGCTATACATTACAAAGGATGACGTGGTGAATAGACTACGTAAGTTCAACCATATTTGCGGGACCATCAGGAGAACTTAAATGAACGAGTAAGAAACACGCTTGAAGTTCTACAAGGTGATGGCCCACCCCACACTTCTCTATGGGTCTGAGAGATGTACTTCAACGAATCCTAGGCCAGTCGTATTCAAGCTACCAGAAGCACGTGGCAGGATACACTCCTCAAGATTACAAAAGAAATTCAGATATAGGGCAGGAACCGAATATTATGAGTACACTCGATGGGATTGCCCAATATCGGTTAAAATGTTTGGATGACTGCCACATCCCCAAACAACTATTGGATTATAAGTCAAGTCAAAGGGACGGGGAGGTATGGGACGTCCGACGAAGCATTGGAGGGACCAGGTCTACGGTATTTGCTTGGGACCGGAACAAACCATTTTTGGTTTAATCCTTGTGGACGTTGATGGTGAAATATTTGGTTTGAAACGAACAAAAAAATTTTTCTTCCTAAAGATGTTTTTGTCAGCAGGAAGAACGGTACCGGTATGTTAACAACGGTACTTGATATTATTTTAAGTGCATTTGTTTGTATATTATCGAGGAGGTTAGAGCAAGATTTTAACAGACCGAAGAAACATAAGAGTTCCATTGAAAGCCAATCTCTAACTAACGCGGCTTAATCATTTTAATGAAGTATCACATGGCCGGCTCTAGTAGAAGGCCGGAATATTAAACGTGCCACCTAACACTAATTCACTAATTTCTTCAACTTAAACGTATAGTACTAAGTGCGCACAGACCTATAATTTAGATCTAGCTATAAATAGGCCTACTCATGAAATTAAATAAAAATATAACATTTTAGTTTGTCATTTTGTTAGACTATCCTTATAGGCCTCAGACGCAGCGTTGCCACGTTTAATATTCAGGCCTTCTACTAGCCTGAATTCTAGAGCCGGCCGTGTCTACGACCATGACGTAATAATTTCACAGAATGCCATTACTTGTGGCTAAATGTGTGTTAGAGAGAGAGAGAGAGGGAATAAATAAATAAATAAAAATAACAGGTTTTAGATTTTGGGGGGAGTACGGTACATGGAAATCGTGCACCGGCAGTGGTATGCACGTTTACGTGACGAACGAAGGGTCGTTTATATTATTATATAAGTGAGTAGCAGGCAGCGGCCGCGGGCGGGTGGCGGCCCGAGGCTGAGCATGTGTCTGCTTCTGCTGGTGCTTCACCGTTTCCCAGTTTACATTCATACCAGACTGACTAATTACAGTCGTAGCCGTGGTGGCTTTGTTGCTCCTCTCGCAGTTTTATTGGTTAGTTGGAAACTATTTGACGATGACGGGTCGCTCGCTGATGATGCCCGCCGGGGTCGCAAACGTTAATGCACTCCGCGGATAAGTAAAATAGATTTTATTATTTTCCAGCGTGCGCCGTCGGCGAGGCAATTAATACGCTCCGCATCGCGTTGGCAGCCTCGTTTATCATTGCGTACTCGTCAAACGTTGTTGTTGTGTCAGCAGAAAATTATTGTCCGGACATTCACCGTCTGCCTGGTTTTTTCATTAACTAATTTGGATTTGTCTCCTATCACTGTTAATCAGGCTGACTCTATTAGTAGTTGATAATACTAAGGAAGGATCATTAGAGGTAATTGTAATTACGCATATGCGAAACTGTTGGAATCGAAAACGTTAGACATATTCAAAAGTGTGTGTGTGTGTAGTACAAACACGCTGCGATGTTTGTATGAGAGGCGTGTGTATTATAAACAAAACGTGATGAATAGTATCAAGAATATTCGAGTTCAAAATATTAAGAAGTATATTTAGATCGGTACGGAACGAAGACGGACGTTGGGAACCTGGTTTGGTTGAATAACATGATATAAGGCGCTGACTGCGTAGGTTTAAATGCTGAAGATTGGTGTGGCTACTAGGCCATGAGATGAGAATCCAGAGATTTTTGTCTTCAGTTTTTTTTTTTTTTATCCTTTCTGTACGTTATCCATTGTGATAAGAATTTTCTGCAGGTCTGCTTCACTCTGAGCTGTCGTAGTTGCATCGTCCACGAACCTGAGCATGTTTACTCGTCTGTGAATTTTTGCCCCCAACTGGTACTTCATTACTGATTCTGTTATTGCTTCCTGGATACATAAAATAAATATTGTTACGACGGTCTACTCGATCGTCGTAGGTACAGTGGAAACAAAATAAGTACAAGACACCAATCAAGTCACTAATCACACCTTTAATTGTTATAGTAAAACAGTTCGTAATTAACAACACAGTGTCTACAACAAATCAAATGAAAATTGTTCATACGCAATAAAATGTCCACTAATATTAAAACTCAACTGTATTACAATTATACCGTCCGAATATAAAACGCAACACTTCACTAATAACTACTTGAACGTACACCGTAATAACTGGAACCGCTCTGTAAATATATCGCACTAATACTCTCGAACCGCACAGTCAAAAATCTCGCACTGAACTCAAAACTAAGGCCGCGACGCGATGTATTTATAGTTACGCTCACATACCAGAAGCTTCCAAACTGCGTCTTATCTCTCGCGAACTACGTAATTGCTACGGCCTTGACACAGTCCGAGCGCCCGAGCGAAGCCCGGCACAGTCGAGAAAATTCTCGCAAAATACGTCTAGTAGCACGTACACCACACGCTTACATCGAGACCTTTCTGGCACATTCGATAAACGCGTAGATTGTTCTGTGCTGTCGTAGCAATATGTTGAGCGATATCGTCCCTGTCCTACTGGTGAGAGCCGGGTCATCGAGATTGTAATAAAATGTAATTACAAGTCGGTGAAGTGTAATTCTTGCTGAGTGTTGTATTGTTTTATTTTACCCGCTTTATTAAAAATCCGTTAAGGGTAGTTTTAATCTGCTTGATGATAGTTTGATACTCGGCGAAATACCATTCATTACGGTAAATCAAATAACGACTGCACACGTGTAATTGCTTAACACATTGTTCGTAGTGATTACATCGTCGTTTTACCCATCACCAGTCGAAACAGTTTCATATTAAATAAACTACTGGAATTTTTCTTCCTTTTTTTAATTCATTATACAGCGTATACCAACGTTAGTTCTGGTCGAGTAACTATTTAGCTCAATACGTATCTTCGCAATCAAACAGACAGGACATTACACGAGAAATAAACATGAACACATTTACCTCAGTACTTTTCAGTGTTAAGTCATGGGATAAAATGCAGGCCGTAAGGGTAAACGTATCTAATAAAAGTTTTACGAGTTAAAGAGAGAATTAGAATAAGATGTGGGTATTAGAAGACATCTGACAATGGAATCTATCATTGACTTCACAGACGTCTGCAATTGGGGCAGACAAGGCCCATTGGAGAACCAAAATTTGAGAAATTAGAAAAAGGTAGGTGAACTAGAAAAAGGTAAATTCATCCGTTCACTTCGTTGTTGCGTGTGGGCTCAGCCAAGTGCCACGTGCCGAAATGAACACATTTTGACGTTATATTCGGTTAGTGATAGTGTTTTACGAATATATTCGGTATGTGATAAGTGTTTTATGAATATATTCGGTTAGTGATAAGTGTTGTACGAATATATTCGGTTAGTGATAAGTGTTTTATGAATTAATCCGTGATGCCAAGTGAGCGACTCTGTATCTTTCCTGACGGTACACTTCCTGCCGACATTTTTTCAGCTGTATCAGAACGAGTGTATGGCGCGAAGCAAGTAACGACTGTTCTAATGAACACACGAAGGAGGCGGCGTACAAAGAGCTCTTGTACAGTTAACGAAGCCTATCATTTCTGATTGTTCTCTTCATACTATTATAAAGGAAACTTTCCTGTTGAGAAAAAACTTCAAAACTTGTTTTGCGATTTATTCTTCGAACGTCATCACCAGCTTTCTGGAATTGTTTTCCAAGTCCTTGGGGAAAAACTGTGCATCGTAAATTTCATGTCCTCTAAAATTATTCCAGTAGCTACCAATCTTAGGCCGAAAGTCGTTTAAAGTTAAACCTAAAGTTTTTCCATTCGGTCCGCTGTAAATGCTCTCCTAAGTCGAGAATCTTTTTATCCGAGGGCGTATTTTCTTCAGCAAATAGATGAAACGTTCTCATCCATCCGTAGATAGTTACAGTAATCATTTCGGTTGTTTTCTCTTAGCTCAATCAACAGTTTCATGTCTCAGTTTTTTTTTTCTTATGTTGTAACCATTGTTTACTCCAGACAAGGGTTTACTTGAATTTTTTTCACTATTTTATCGTCACTTGGCGCATTAATACGTATGAGTAACAGAACTTGGTTTTACTGCTGTATCATTTTGTACATACAGAATTCATATAGAAAATCAATTCCACCAATTGTTCTTGTTACAGTTACACGCCTGTAACAAGAACTCAAATTGTACACGCAGCGGATATGTCTTGAGGCTGCCTGTTGTTCAAGTGTTTTGCCGTTACCACGTGCTGTGCCGCTTGGCCGCTTGAACGTTAAGTGTATAAGTACTTTAATTGCAGATAGAGTTGGTCACTCCAGCGCTTCTTTGGACGTCCCACACCTCTTCGTGCCCCTTCGGCTTATAATTCAATAGTTGTTTGGAGATGTGTAGTCGTCCATTAGGTCACGATATTACAACCGTGTCAGCCAATACCGGGCAGTCCTATCGAGTGTACTCATAATATTCAGTTCCTGCCGTCTGTCTGCATTTCTTCTATGATCTTAGAGAGTACATTCTGCCAGGTACCTGAGAAATGTCATTTCTCTCTTGTTTTTGAATGACAGGTCGCCTAATAAGAACAGTCGGCATCGTTCGTAATTACACAAACTTTAAGACGACTCTCAAAGGAAAAATTATGTTTTTATTTTACAAAAAAAAAAAACTTATTTACTTCTCTGAGTATTACATAGTTGCCTGTGTAACAAAACATGACCTATTTCTTTACAAACGTGCTTAAATAAATTAAATTTAATTCTACAGACGGTCGAAACTTACATTCTCTTGCACACAACAAAACAACATTAATGTTAATTTCGTTTTATTTATTTGGAAATACGTATGTGAAAGTTGCGAAACAGATAAGGAGAGGAAAACAAGGAAAATGATGGATCAGCATACGGAGAATTTTAGTAGAAATGTAAGTTACAGCACGCATTCGTATACATAATTATCCTTCCTTCGTTCCTTTCGTTTCAGCCGTTTATTGACTGTCGTCACACAACTTCCATTCTTTTCTGAAGTTTTTATCTTCTTCGACAGTATTTCTGTTTTGACCGGCTCGCTCTTGCTCTTTCTTCTGCCGATAATACCATTCCCACTGGCTTCACTTCAAACATTTCCTTTACCTCCTTATTAGTATCAAAACCATCATCATCTTCAGCAAGGAGTACACAAAAAACGGTTTGTTCCGGTCCCAAGCAGATAAGACTAGACCTTACTCCAACACTTCTTCGAACGACCCATACCTAAGCGGTCCGTTCGGCTTATAATTCCACAGGTGTTTGGGAACGCGACAATCATCCATTCGGTTAAGATGTTCCAACAAGTTTAGCTGATATTGGGCAATCCATAGCAAATACACTCATAATATGCAGTACCTACCGTACATCGACTATTCTTTTGCGATCATGAAGAGAATAGATCCTGCCATGTGGCTGAGAAATCTCATTTCGGCCGCTCGCATACTGAAACCCATACAGTCCAATTCTCAGACCCATAGAGGGCCGTCTCCTTAAACAGAAGAAGTACCAGGGAAAAACTTATATAATCGAAAGACGCGTAGAGGTAGGCGCAGGGCATAATGTATATAAGAGCCGAATACAAACTAATTTAATGAAAATATTGTTATGACATTACAGAACAGTCTACGTGTTTGTCGAATGTGCCAGAAGAATCTCGCTCTAATCTGTGTGGCATACGTGACTGTCAACGCATCCGCGAGAGTTTTCTCGTAGCCGCCAGCCGCGCGGACTGTGTCAAGGCCGTAGTTAATTACGTAGTTCACACGGGCGCTAAGACTCAATTAGGAACGTTCTGGTCTGTGAGAGGAGGTATAAATACGGCGGCAGCGGCCTTAGTTTTCAGTATTAGTCGCGATTAATTACAGTGCGGTTCGAGAGTTATTATCTGGCGAAATTTATTGTGTGCGTTCAAGTGGTTATTAGTGAAGTGTTGCGTCTTATAATCGGGCGGTATAATTATAATACAATTGTGTTTAATATTAGTGACATTTTATTGCGTGTGACAATTTTTATTTGATTTGTTATAGAGATTGTGTTGTTAATTACTAACTGTTTAACAGTGAAAATTAAAGCTGGTGATTAGTGACTTAATTGGTGTCGTGTATTTTGTTTCCACTGTACCTACGACGATCGAGTAGACCGTCGTAACAGTGGTGTCAGAAGTGGGATAGAACGGTTAACAGTGGACAGTGTGTACAAGACGAGGTAATTCGTAATTAACCGGTAAATATGGATGCCAGCCAGATGATGGAAGCTTTCCAAACGCTGCTGCGGCAGACGCAGGAGGAAGCAGAAAGACGACAAAAAGAAGAACGAACACAATAAAGAGAATAAGCAGAAAAACGACAAGACGAGAAAGCGGAAGCGAGACTGAAAACCCTCCTGCAGGAGACAGAGGAACGGAAGCGTGAAACAGAAGACATCAAAGCATTAATACAGGAGCAGAAACAGATGCAAGAACATAGTATCACAGAATTGGGTCTCCTACGAGGTGAGCTTAAACAAGTTACTAAAATATCGGAGGTACAAGAATCAATGACATTAAAAATAGCTGAAGTAGAAAAATCTGTCTCGAGTGTTGAAGAATCGATGTCTAATAAAATAGCTGAAGTAGAAAAGTCAGTCACGAGTGTGGAAAAAGCTATGTCAACAAAAATAGAAGATTCGATTACAAATATAAAAGAGCAGATTAAAAATGAAGTCTAGCAGTGCCTGAAGTTACAACCAAAACAACTTTGTGATTTGAAGCTGCTGCTTGCGCAAATAATTGGACAGAGAAACACGAGGCAGTCTCACTCGTTCTCACATAAGGACCTGCGGCAAAATAACAGCCAGAACATCTATGCCGAGTTGATAAAAGCTCTAGAATTACGCTACGGTGATAAATATTTGCTAGATGTGTTCTACGCTCAGTTGAGAACAAGACGACAACGTTCCGGGGAGAGTCTTCAAGAGTTTGAAGCAAGTATCGACAGATTGATTAGATTGGCCAATCCTAAAGCACCAGATTATTTTCGAATAAGGTTTGCGGTGCAGACATTTATTGATGGCATCGGAGATTGTGAACTTCAGCAAGTGTTACGAATGGCAAGGCACCGAAATAGCTCAGAAGCTCTTGTTCACTCCCTAGAGTTTGAAGCTGCCAAGTCAGCGTCCCGCTACATTAATGGGTTTGTGCCATCACATTGCCGTTACGATGGGTGCAGAAAAACAATGTTGTCAGGCAAACAATTCAAAAGTTCAAGAGAGTCGAACCGATTTGAAAAAGACAGAAGACAGAAAAGTTACAACTGTGGAAAACGTGATCATCTACAGGTAGACTGTTGGGAGAAGAAGATAGCGAGAGAAGAGAGTGATCGCACCAGTTGGAGAAGTAAAGCCCCAGAATAGCACACAGTTTCCACGCTACATAAGACCAGTGGAAACTTGATCGTTAATGGATTTGCGGAAGGTAAACCAATATCATTTACAGTTGACACGGGCGCAACAGTGTCCATTGTGCGCCCTGACTTAGTCAGCAACCGCCAGCCTCTAATTAGCTCTTGTACAATACAGACTGTGACTGGAAGCCCCGTCAAGGTGCTAGGAAAGGTAGACGTACGTGTACGCCTGGGTCTTCTCGAGTTTAGCCACCAAATGCTCGTTGCAGACATTGTCGATGAAGTGATTCTTGGCACGGACAGTATGAATGCCTACGGATTCGTTGTGGACTTAAGAGAGAATGTCCTGAAGGTTGGCCAAGAGAAGATAAAGCTTTGCGTGGCTAAAATGACAGGGTCTACCAACCATTCGATTAAGCGAGTGGCATTAGTTGAAGAAAAAGTCAACAGGTCTGGGCAAGAGGAACCCTCCCTATTGCAAGCGGAAATGGAGGAAGAACTAGCAGAGAAAATACAAATAAGTGTAACGACAAAAGAAGTGATTGGGAAGCCAACTATGGGTGTCGAGACAAAACTCTTGCTTGTTCCTGAGCTGATAGAAGCGCCCGAGGGCAAAGTGGTTGAAGACGATGTTACGCAATAGGTTGTTGACGAGAACCAAACAAACTTGGATCAGCCAGTGGTGTTTAGGTCATCAGTACATGACGCAACCGAAGTGATTCCAGCAAAACTAGTGGTTGAGCGGAAGACTCGCATTCCTGGAAACGCGATGTTCGGATCACACAAGACTGAATTAGAAGAACCGGATAATTATCTTTCGCAAGGACGTCCACCTAGATCGCCTGGTCGAGTATTACTTCAGAGACGGTTTGCCAGTTCGGGACGAACAGGCTTAAGGAGGGGCATGTTACGACATTACAGAACAATCTACGTGTTTCTCGTAGGCGCCAGCCGCGCGGACTGTGTCAAGGCCGTAGTTAATTACGTAGTTCACATGGGCGTTAAGACGCAATTAGGAACGTTCTGGTCTGTGAGAGGAGGTATAAATACGGCGGCAGCGGCCTTAGTTTTCAGTATTAGTAGCGATAAATTACAGTGCGGTTCGAGAGTTATTATCGGGCGAAATTTACTGTGTGCGTTTCAAGTGGTTATTAGTGAAGTGTTTAATAATCGGGCGGGATAATTGTAATACAATTCAGTTAAATATTAGTGGACATTTTATTGCGCGTGAAAAATTTTTATTTGATTTGTTGTATAAGAGACTGTGTTGTTAATATCGAACTGTTTAACTGTGAAAATTAAAGCTGGTAATTACTGACTTAATTGGTGTCTTGTATTTTGTTTCCACTGTACCTACGACGATCAAGTAGACCGTCGTAACATATGCTCAACAAGTACAGGGTTGGACTATATGTGTATGTATATACGTGTGCAGTTATTATTTCGAGTACCGGCGTACGAGCGCGCGCGGGCACGTGTGTGAAACCCCAGTAGTGTAGTAGGTTTTTGTTTAAAAATTTTTATTAAAAACAGTGAGAATGAAGCCACCATTTTAATTTCAGAACTGACAATCGAATAGCATTGTTTAGCAGAGACAGAAGCGCAATGATGGGACAGTCGCTTCTGTTTGACGCGATTGTGGCGTACTGATAATTAACCAGACATAGATTAACTGCGCAGCGGTCCGTCCCTCTCTGCCATCCTCCTTTGTCTGTTTTTTCCTCCCCCCTCCGGTTGTCTGGCTATTTTTCTGTCTAGGTGTTAATAGTTCTACCATATTCTCCTTTACTTTTCTTCAGTGCACGAGTAATACGTTATCGTCTGGAGCTACATCATGTCTTGCCTTCTTCCCACGTTTGTAGTTTTACTTCAGCAATTCAGAGCGTGCTCAAGTAGCGGTATGCGATTTGCTCCCACTACTCGTCAGCAAGGAGTGCGTCGATTGTATAAGTATTAACATAAATCTGATACAGCTTTTAAGCAAAGCTGTTTCCCTTCTTATCTAATCGAAGTTCAGTGCCTGTGCGCACTAAAGTCTCTATTTACCTGCTCTTTCTTGAGAGCCACTCGGACATACGCAGCTGACAACATTCTGGTCCCTGCTTCGGCCCTACGTTATTGCGCGCTTGTAAGCTTTCCAATCCCGAACCCTCCGTTACAGCTCGAATCTCTGAAATGACGCTATCAGGCGATGTTCCTTCCATCGAAGAGTTTGGTCCGCTCACTTGCGCCCAAACTGTTCACACGAGTCTCTCCCTCATCCTATCCTAATCTCCGCCGCCTTACTACAGATGAAGGCCCACCTTCACGAAGACATAAGCGGCCCCGAGCCTTGCTTGACGACCCCCCCCACATAAGCAGTCTTCTGCCCCACACCACCGCCCTTGCATCGCTTGACCACCCATCCCTTTCCCAATAAACAGTAACCCAAAAATATGCAGATCAATCATTCCTTTCTTTTCAAGATATAACAAATAATAATATTCGTAACTATTGTTCCCTTCCCTCTTCGGCCATCTCAATCCATGAGGAGAACGAAAAATCGTTGCGGATCATTCTTGCGGTCCAGAACCTTAATAACAACCTCCATCCCTCCAAACTAGGAGGACTCGTCCTTAAACATACACATGACTACTCAGGGTAACTGTAGCATTAGGCAGTCATCGAGTTTGCCCGGACACTGCAACCACTGGGGAATGTCCAGCTGTTGCCTCTACGATTGGATTGCATTGGATCGATACAACTGTTGTTTATTGTAACGGCGTTCTGTATTTATATAACGTTTCTTAGTCGTCTTCCATTAACCTAGTATTTGGTAGAGTTCACGTTCAGAGATACAGATCATTCAGTTGCTTATATTGTCTGGTCTTTTATAAGTTAGCAGTTGAATATGACAAGCTGTTGGAACTGTAACACTTACTTCTTTACTCCCCTGTTTAAATATTATACTATCACAGTAAAACTTTAAATTTGTTTTTGCCCAGTGTTGTTACGTCAAATATAACTATAATTGCCCTAGATGTAGTTTAAATGTAATGATAATTAATTTCTTTAATTATTTTTTGTTGGTGTTAAAGAAATCTATCTCAAGTAATAGTGTTGTATAATTCATAAGTTTACTCTTTAAATAATAAAACAATGACACATTTATCAGTCTAACCAACATATTTATTACATTTAAATTAGCTGTCATTCATATCAATTCTCAATAGCTTTTAACATATTATATTCATTAATTAATTTTAACATGATTTTACCAATAAACAATTTATATGCTAAAGTCTGTATATCTCAGGGTTCCTTAGATTTTGTAAATAAGCATGAATAACGTTTACATCTAATTACTTATCATATTACAAAATACATTTATTCCAAATGGATTCATTTTAATATATGAATAAATATTCTTAATTGAAAGTGCTTAGTTCGCTTTTATATTCGTATTTGATTACTTCAAGTTTTAATATGTAATTTATAGGCAAGTTTTTTTAGAAGGACAGATTCCTACGTAAGTTGTTTTAGAAGGACAGATTCCTACGTAAGTTCTTTTAGAATGACAGACAGGTGTATTGTAAATTAGTAATTAGTACATAAAATTTTACTGTTGGTACGAATATTCCTGTCTACGGCGTGTTGATGTCCTGTGCCTCCATCTCCAGCTCCTTAGATCCGTTGATCAACTGTAGATTCTCTCCTGATTCATAGCGTGGTTCACTCTCGTAGTGAATGATTGACGATCACTTTTAATCACTTCACTCTCACTAAGTATATCTGGCTTCTGATATTTACATTATTGTAAGAACTGTTCACTAATTCACAACGGCGATTCTCGTTACGATAATTTACAGTTCACAAGCGTCTTCTTCCGTTTTTATCGTTTATATCGTTAGTAGTAACACATGCTACGATTCAATTGTTTGTTTTTACGAGATACAAACTAATAAAACTCTAGTTCTCAGTTTCTCGATATTTAACTCCGTACACAAACTGTTCGTTCACTTTGACTCTATGAAAATTTAGACTAGATTTCCAAATTTTCACAAACTATTTAATCATGTTGACTTTACGAAACTTTAAGTAAACTCTCTGAGCTTTCATCGTAGACTCCGAAACTTTACAACAGACTCCACGAACATTTACCACCGACTCCTTCCGATTTTTAAATATAGACTTAAAACGTTTAACGTAGACTCCCTGATCGCGCCTCAGTTCTTTGTATATATTCACTACACATATTTCCCCACTAGTTTTCCTATGTTTCACTTCCGTTTTAATTGGTCCTTCTTGCTTTCTTCTAGGAAAATTCACTCCTGGAACTCGCCTACCTGTAAAAGCTGTTTTCTGATACGACACGTTTGTTCCCTCCTTATTTCTGGCTCTGGTTCAACTACATCTGCCGCGGTCTGTCCGATTATCAGACTCGTAAATCTTTCTGTCGTTTTTCTATGTCATTTAAACAGAACAACCCTGGTGTTCTCAAACATCCAGCTGCCCTGGTAATTAGTTCACTCACCCCTGCTGTAGCTTTCTTGGTAAATCTCTCTCTGGTGTTTTTCTACTCCCTTTACCCAGAACAACCCTTATTTTCCTTAAGCGTCCAGCTGCACTTGTTAAATTAGTTTAATAACCTCATGCGTGGCTTTCTTACTATTTTCTAATTGTACTCCTCTCTGACGTCTTTCTATGCCATTCAGCCAGAACACCCTTTAGCTTCTCTAAGCATCCAGCTGTCCCTGTTAATTATAGTACGGGACTTATCATTATAAGCTTCGAGGTTACGCAATAGTAACAGCTCTTCCCCGCCCCTCGCCCAACAGCGTTGTCGCACGTTAGACTTGGTTATGCGTTGGCAAAGGCGGGGAGGGCGGGGAGTGAAGCGACATTGCAATACCGCAGTCGCCTGGCAGCGTATTTTGATACGTCTCACATAATAGTGCATTCACCTCTGCTATAGTTTTCTTAGTATTTCACAATTGTACTTCTCTCTATAATGTTTTTCTATGCCTTTCAGCCAGAACAACCCTTAATTTCTTCAAGCTTCCAGCTGCACTGGTTATATTAGTTTATTCACCTCTGCTGTATCCTTCTTGGTACTCCTAATCGTACTTCTTCCTGTCGCACAGCTGCTCTGTTAGATTTATGATACATCCATGCACCTGCACATCGACGATGAAGGATGTCATACTCTTTTGTGGTAAACTTCCTCTCATAGTTTCTCTCCATACATCAATGTCATTGCAAGCGCGGACAGATGGTTCCCCTATTTTATATATTTTTTTTTTAGTTTTAGGGTTATAACAGTAAAAAAAGAAATGAATGAACTTGGGCTGGTAGTTAGGTCGTGACCAAAGTCTCACGGATGGCTCGATCATCTTCAGTGGCACGTTCGTAGGTCACTACAGGAGGACCAGTTTTCAACTTCGCCCACATTAAATACTCGTCTGTCGCGTGACAGTCTCGATGCGACATTGGCTGACGGCCTAACAGCGCGGAGAGCTTCACCAGGTCTAGCAAAATGCTATTTCTGCAAATTAAGGAGGTCATCATTATCGCGTGTAGCTTTAAGTTAATACGTTTGATTAGAATTTAGGACGATCCAAATGTGACCAGTGAAAGTTCTGTCTTGGAACATTTCTTTTAAAGCTTGTAATTTGTGCCTACCCAATTTGGCTGTTATATAGACCAAACGGAGTAGAGATTGAAAATATTTAAATGATTTTTAATACTTTTACTTTCAATCACAGTTCCCTTGTTCCTACCAGTTGCTCGCATTGTGTCTAGATAAATTGAAAATTTGCTGAAATTTGCTACCGATTTATTTTGGTTTGCAAACGTTTGTATCCTACTGAGAAACAAGATATGATTACTCTATGTGCACCAGTGTTGTTCTTGCTTAGTTTACTGCCATCACTTGCTCTTTTCGAACTGCACTTCTTTACTTGAGTAACTATTTGTAGCAGGCCTATGGTTGTCCGTTCTTTACAGGTGTTGGAGTATGAAACCACTGATCGCTGGCTTTTGCATATCTTGATACCATTTGCGAAATTTAAGAGATTATCTTGCGTAGCAACTTCAATCCGGAAATTGGTGGGTGACCATCGGTTTAAAATTGTAAGGGTTTTTCTCATGAAGACCTATTCTGTTAAACACTTCATGGTCCATGTACTCCTCTGAATTCTTTGCTACATAATTGAGTTCTTCTGAATAGTATAAAAATTGATGTCATTTAAGTAGAATATGTTGAGGCACAAATTCATTAAACAAGATAGATATAGGCTATGTAAAATCGTTAATGTTATATTTTGTGATAAACAGGCCTTTTAACAAATAAAGTGTTAAAGAGTGTGCTAGTTACGAGTAAATAATGAGGAGTAGCTTACTCGGTGTTTAATTTTGAGACCGTTGTAATAAGTACGAGGGGCGGCTGATAAGTAATGCACAGTCGCGTATAACAGGACAGCACGACGCGTGCTGCCATCTTGTAGCGGCATTCTTGTATTACAAACGTCCCAAATCTTGTTGACCAACTTCTCGTTTTCTGTCAGTCGCCATTGTTATGGAGTCGAGTACGCCAGCTATGTCAACGCGTCTAAAACAACGTGCAGTGGTTGAATGTTTAACAGCTGAAAAAGTGAACGCTAGTGACATTCATCGTCGTCTGAAAGCTGTTTTTGGTGATGAAACTGTTGATCGATGTACTGTGAGTAGATGAGCAATAAAATGTCGAGCATCGGAGGCTGGTAAAGCGAATATTGAGGATGAACCTCGCAGTGGTCGACCCGTTTCTGTGATTGATGAGAAGAACCAAATGGAGGTGGATGAATTGATTCAAAATGACCGTCACATCACACAACAACGCATCGCCACCCGGATAGGCATATTGAAAGAACGAGTGGGACACATTATTGCAGAACTGGGCTACCGTAAAATCTGTTCACGGTGGATGCCACGCACACATCGCGTGCAACCGCCGAGGCTCTTGTGAACTTGAAATTTGAACCCATTCCACACCCTCCATACTCACCAGGTTTGGCGCCCTGCGATTTTCACTTTTTTCCGCATTTAAAGAGGGATATTAAGTGTATTCATTTCACCACAGATGGTGAACCGAAAGACGCAGTGAGGTCGTGGATCAAGGAAAACCCACCGGCATTCTTCATTGACGGGATGAGACAACTGGTTATTGGGAGAAATGTGTAGCTGGGAGAAATGATGACTACGTGGAAAATAAATGTAGCTTTTTGTAGCAAATAAAATATACTTTTATTCCGTATTTGTTTCATTTAACTACCCCTTTTCATTTGCGAGTTATATGTGACTAAGCATTACTTATCAGCCGCCCCTCGTAATTTAAAAACTGTAACATACAAATCGAATTACGTGAAATAAATAGTAAATAGAAAATGTAAGGTAGTCTTGACAGTATGAGATTTCCATACCTATAATTGTTACAGCGAAGAAATGTATCGATTTGTGTATTGGTAAAACTAAAAGTGAAAATGTTATATGTAATTTTCAAAGTTACCAGTGTTACAAATTATACCGTTAAACAAATCAGAAATATCAAACTGCTGATTGAATGTGAATTTAATAAGTGCGTTTGGTGCAGAATTAATTCATGTAGAAACTGTCAACAGCTGTTCGAAATATATTTGTGAAGGGTTGTGACTAAAACGCTTTTAAGTATGTCTGGTTATTTTATTTGATAATAATTATACACAGTAAAAATTGTTAACGAAGTTAACAGTTGTTAATGTATCAATTGTGGAGTAGCACAAGGGTGTCTATTATCACCTTCTCTTTCGAATTTATATATTGACGATGTCATACAAAACTGGCAGATGTGTCGTCCAGAGCATTTTGTGATTGGCCACTCTGCAATTGACACTGTGTTGTTTGTGGACGATCAGGCTATTCTGTCGGACTCGGAAAACAGGTTGCAGTGGGTATACATTTGTTAAATCTAATCTGCAAAGACTCTGGATTACAAATATCCACACTTAAGACCAAGGTGATGGCTTTTCGTGGAACTTATCCAGTATGGGCAAACATTGTTATAGATGGTACTGTCCTAATCAAGTCAGCAATTTTGAATACCTGGGCTACAGTTTGTCTTATCATACAAGCAACGACGTTGTGAATAAGTTGCATAAGTTCAATCTAAGTCAGCAAGTAAAGAACTACTCCTAAAATTCTACAAGGTGACGGCCCTTCCCACACTTCTTTATGTGTCTTGTAACGACTTATTTAAATTTGTTTAATTAATAAATGTTTGTGTAAAAAAAATTTTGTTTATAAATTTTTTTAAATTTATAATTAATTAAAATCAATTAATTAATTATGTTCTGTCGTGTTCCGAAACTTTTGTTATTTGTTTTTATTATTTTAATGCCTTTTCAGTATTTTTAAAATCCTCTCGCCAGTTGATAGAATTGTCTCCAATAACAATCGATTTGTGTATTTTTCTTATTTGGAAGTTATCTTCCTTCAGGGTGGTGAGATTCTGGTATTTAACTCTATTAAATTTACGTATTATGTTAATTATATTTTAGGAATGAAAAAATGTTCAATTATGTAATATATAAGAAATTTTATTAACAATTAGTTATCATTCGACTCTTTATCGATATATAAATCGATTCTCAGGGTATCGTTAATTCGTACAATTATATTTATTAGGATTCTTTTAGCAGTTATTTTAGGTAAAGTCAGAGAAATAGGGTTAAGTTTATAAAGTATAACATTACAAATATATCACCTTAAAGATTAAAATACATATATGATAGTTAATGTATAATGGTAAGTGAGCAGATTTCAAACCATTCAGTAATAAAGGCTGTGTTGCGTTGTATTGTGGGTAATCAATGATGGCTGCTCCTCGTGTACAGTTGCAAAACGGTCACACCTCGCTAGTTCAAAGTTCAATAAAAGATGCTTTCCCTCTGAATTTTCGTCCTTGTGGCTGCAATTCTTCCTTCTTGTATTGGTGGAGTGTCTCTGGTTCAGTGTTAGTGTTGTACTTTGAAAAATAGTATAGTATTAAGTCAATTTCACTTTTGTCTGTTAGGCCGATATTTGCACTTTTGTGTGGTGAAGTGTTTTTACTGTTTTAATTGTTTAAATGTTATATTCACTGGTGTTCCGTTCTGTGTAGTATTAATTGAATGTCTGTAGATATTTATTTCACTGGGTTCCGTTTAAAAATGTGTTTTTACCGAAACTCTCGTTTTTCACTTTAGGCTTATAAAAAATCCCCCATTACTGTATTCGCAATTAGGTTAAGGTTTACAAAGTACTCGCATCGAGTGTGCTATTCAACGTCTAATAATCAACTAATTTACGTCCTTCGTCTTCGGCTAAAGTCTTACCCAAACCAATCTTATTCAATACATTGTTCCAGATTTATTTGCATCCTGTGCATGTGAGAAAGTTACATTATATAACTGATTATATTTTTGTTATTCTTCGAATTTATTAACTAGTAAATACATAATCTTCTTCTTCAGTTCATTCTGCTTAATTTGATACCAAATAATGTAGTTTTATTAAGTTTTTGATCTAAAATGGTATTTTTTACCTCATTTTGTAATTGTAAGTTTTAAAATCACTTCCTGTCCTTGTCTTCCAAATGATGCCATATTATAAGTTATATTAATGATTATATTAAATCTCAGATTGTAGTAAAAGGTTTATCTTCCCTTAATTTCTTGCAATTAGATTAATCGGTTATGTTTTAAAATATTATACAGTAATATATGACTCCCCTCTCTAAATTTTGAGTTTTTACATTTCCATTTTTAACAATAATTCTGGCGATAATTTTACGAAATCTTCCTTACTTATATTTCCAATTACATGACTTTATTACTGATTTACTTTATATAAATTCCTTCAGTTTAATTGTCTTTCTGTACTTACTTCATCAAATTTGATGCTGTTTAGTTTTTACCATTTGGCCTAGATTTCTAACAGTTTTTACATACAAAGTTTTTTAAATAATACATATTGATTTATACCCTCTCTGACTTTCATTGCTATTGTGACAAATTAACATTTTCTTATTTTTACAAGTTAACAATTAGTATATGGTTCATACTATTAATACATAACACCTAATTCAAATTAACATTTGTCTTTCCAAATCAGACATTTAATACTCAATGATTAACAGTAATACATAATAAATATATTATAAATAAATGATGTTGTTTTGACATTTTTAAACTTGCTTATTTCTAATACCTTATTCTATATAAACAAAACATAATTATTATAATCTTATTCTCTATTTCTTAAACTAGGTTCAAATATCAGTTTTTATCTGTTTCTTTTTGTTATAAACCACTATGGAATTATAAGCCGAAGGGACGGGGAGTTGTGGAACGTCCGAGAAGCGCTGTAGTGACCAGCTCTAAACTTTGCCTGTTTGAAACTGCAACAAGCCATCCTTGGTTTAATTCTTGCAGATGATGATGGTGATGATGAATTGCTAACACCGTCACCCGTTGAGTGTGAGAGGGCTTGAATCAAGTGTGCCCTGAGTAACACGGATTCTACTTGCGGCACAGAATACCTCCGTAGGTTCACTGGTGCCTGGAAAATGATTTAAAACCCGAAAAACGTTATCAAGATTGAACGATTCTAAATGGCATAGTAAAGAATAATTTTTTGATTTGCGTGATAATGATGTAGTTAATGTTTCAGTTATAACTCTTCGTTAATCAGCTGGTTAGTTTTGAATTTTAGATTTTACAAAAATACTAGTCGAGGGAGCGACGTGTTATAAACAAAAGCGGCCGAGAGGAGAAGGGAACGTGTGTTTGGCTGGTGGGTAGGCTATGTCATCGTAACTAACCGTATGTGCAACGCCACAAGTAGCAGGCGAAGGATGAAAATATGATGACGTCATAAAGAAAACGTAACAAAAAGTTATAAATCTGGAGCGGAGCGGAGCAGACGACGTAGCATTGTTTCTGTCTGGCACGGCGTTACGTGTTCCCCCGGCTGATGTTCATTAAAGTAATGAAACGCGGCGACCCACCGCAACACCGTGCAAAATGTTTGATAAAGCCGGCGCGTTTTTTTACACTGCCGTGTGCACGCTGGATATTGATGTAACAGCTGCAGGGTATCTCTAGAAACCCTGCGCTTCAATATACCTACCGCCTCCTGTCGCCAAAAACTACAGTGCAACCAACACCTACTTACCTACTTCTGTGACACGAGACTCGGGCACGAACTGAAAAAAATAAATACAATATACTCTCACTAATCCGGCAGATATCAGACCAGGGTAGTGCCGGAGTAATGGATGGTTATTAGAAAAAACCCCATTTAAATGACAGAAAGTAACGTATACTGAACATAATGGTAAAACATGAAAAACGTGCACCTGATTAAAATATCGGATTAAAATATAGTGAATTTTCGTCTATTTTTCTTAAAATTATTCAAATTAGTTTTATGTTGATAATTTACTCAAACATAGGAAAAAATGAAACTTGCAGAGTAATGTACAGTAAAAATATACTATAGGAATGACAAGCTGTCAATTTTCCTGTTTCTTGGCTTGAAAGGACACTTTTAACGCTTTTTCTTGCAGTTTTTTCAACACGAGATTTCACAAGCAGACACGCCATTTTCGTCTGCCCACTTATTAGAAGTTGTGACGGCGTCCACTGCCATATCGTGGCCTACTGTATGAACAACTGTCGCTGCTTCTCCCTCTTCCTCCTCCATCCTATTCTTCACTGGTCATCTCTTCGACTATTTCATCGTGTGTCGTAAAGTGTTTTTTTTTTTCTATCTTCGTCAACCGCCACTTGTGTACATCGTCCGTTGTCAAATCATCTGTTTTGTGTACTAGTTTCTCAGTGACTGTATCTCGCAACTCATCCAGATGAGCACGTGACGTCATTTTGCACTGACACGAGGCTAACGAGATAGACAGGCTATGGCGCGCGGCTCGCATTTTCGTGTGACGTCACGCAGATGGTCTGACAGCTCTACAGCGTGAATTTAAGTCTATCCACGGAATGATTTTTATAAAGAGCAATGTTTGAAACATGCATAAAAATTTAAACAGTTACACAGTAAATGCAATGAAGATATATATAACTCTGAACCACATTTATACAAGACACTGACAAGACAAGTCAGATACGACATTCCTTGTACTTACTACTGCTGGGGCCTATAACCGAAGTAGTTTGGCCCCTTACAACAACAATCATCATCATCATCTTACTACTGCTATAATAGTATTATGATATTATGTTACAACCGACAGTCATGATAATACATTCTTCAAAATAATTAAACTCAGTCACTACAAAAGTAATACTATACAGCTTACCTTGAAATGGAGTTCTTAAAAGACATTTTAATCACATATTCCTTAAAAGTTTCTTGCAGTGGTATTGACCACTTAATTTTATTTTGGTTTCCTACAAAATTAAATCTCAGTACCAGACTTGCCATTTATATTTATATTTTGGAAGATATTAAGAACCTTGAAAAATAAAAGAGAAACTTAAGTAAAATGAATTTAAGGTTATGGAAAGTGAACTCAAATTATGCCATTTTCAAGTTTTCAGTTTTTTAACTTTTCTTGAAGTGTCTTTAGAAGCACACGACTGGTCATTGTTGTTATTAACAAGGTTATTTATCAAAATTTTATTCACACAAAGGGCAACACTATCAAGTTTGTCCATAAGGGTCTTCTTATGGAAACATTTACACTCACTATTCTGCATATCTGACCTGAGTAATTTAATGCTGCAAATTTTATGAGCTACTGAGAGCTGTTTCCCACCTGACAAGAAATCTTGAATGTAATCTTTTGTTAATAATGACATTGTATGCCATGCCAAACCAACAATAAAAACTACTTTATCAGTAGGTAATGTTAATTTTCCCCTGTCCAAGTCCTTTAGAAAGTCATAAGACAAATCAACTTCCACTTCTTTGTTTAATTGGAGCCAAGAACTGCAAATATCACATCTTGATTTACGTAGAACCTGTCTAGCAGCAAATCCCCCTAAATATGTCAATATTGGCACAGTATCATTTGGAATGACATCCATTTCAAAGTCTTGGTCCACGATATCCAAAAAGCTACTCAGTTCAACGTCATTGTCATAATTCTGTTGGGTGGGTAACAAATCTTTTAGGTTTACATTAACATTTTGAGCAGCAAACAGCACAGCATTCTTGAACCTCAATTTTCTTTCATTTTCTAGTATCTGTAGGTAAGTGATGTAGTAATTTGCACCACTTAGTTGTCTGTAGCATCCAAAACGACTCTCCAAATTGTCACTCTGAAATTTGCTTAGCAAGATATAATCAACTCTGTATTTGTCAAATAAATATGGAATAATTTCTAGGAGAGATTCTAAAGTTGTAATCAAGGACTGAAATGTCTGAGCAGTTAACGCATTTATTATTGGAACGGAGACTCTCCAAATTTTCAGCCAATGACACATTTTATTTAGAAATTGCACTTGCATGTCTGTTGGACTTCTAATTGCCTCTCTATAAGGATCATTAAATCTTTTCCCTTCAAACACACTCTTAACATTAACAATTTTCCACCAGTTAACAATGATATTAAGGAAAATTACAGTTTCATTTATCTGTTGAGAAACATTAGGCAGATCTTTCGTAGCATGTTTCAAGGCCACAATATTATTATCATTAAAAATTTTCAGTGCCAAGCCCACATTCTGTTTCTGAATTGCTGATGGATATAGTACTTTAGCAGAAAGTGTATGTCCATACTTAACAAGACATTCTTTTTCTTTTTCATACACTAATTCTAAATGTCTGTACTGTGCACATAGTATTTTAGAGGGATCATTCATGTCAGTATAACACAAGGTTTTGTTTACATTTCTTTTGGTTTGCCAATTATTCCTAATGCACTTCAAAATATGGACAGTGTCAAACATAAAAAAAAGTCTCCGAGACGAGTCTAATGGATGCAAAATGCTAGGCTGCAAAGTTTTATTTGGTGTCATAAGTTCATATGCCTTTCTGTTAATAATATTATTGTCAGCAATTAGACTAATAACTTGAAAACCAATTCTTTCCAACATGTTCAAAACATCTGCGATGAAAGACTTCAACTGTTCACTAGTCATATTAATAACTGGTATAATGGCTACTACATCTACATATTTTGATAGAAGGGAGGATACCATGAACACTTGAGCTGTTTTAGCACATTTCTGAGCATCAGAATAACTACTCCCATAAATCTCACCACCTTTAAATGAGAGTTGAGGTTGAATATATATTTCATCCATCACCAGAGATACTAAGAGTTCATGTGGTTTCAAGTGTTTAATTCTGCTTTCCAAGTAGGAACTGCTATTGGATGACAATTCAAAAGAAGAAATTAGTCTTTGCAGGGTACGTGGGTGAGGTAAAATGAGTAAATCGCACTTCCTTAATGCATTATATGCAGATGAGGAGTGAACATAAAGTGTAGAGGCTAGTATCATACTTTTGTTATCATAAAACCTGTTATTTTTTGGAGCCTGTGATAGATTTAGTTGTCCTACAATAAATTTCAAATGTTCATTTTCATCATAAGTAGGCAAGGACTCTAACAGTTGGACAGCACAATCTACTTTATCTCTAACAGTAGGCACTAATTCACCATTTTCAATCTGTGACATGATACTGTCCAAAATATGTAAAGAGTTTAACTTCTGTAAGCTTAGGTATTTTTCTATGATATTCTATTAATTCCCCTTTCATTGTAGTAACTCTGTCTATTCTAATGATAAACGTTGTTCATTTGAACATTAAAAGACAAATCAGCATTCACTGTTATAAAAGATGTAACACAAGGTGTCCCATTATTGATACCCAGTAGACAAATTAAAATCTTTGTCTCATCCTCAATAATTGTCCATTTACTGCAATGTATTTGTCGTGCATTTAAAAATGAAAGGATATCACTTGTACCACTTATGGAATCACGCTCCATGTGTTGTTTATTTGATACAATGCTTTCCCTAATAGCCTGGTTTAAATGTTCATCTTCTACATCAGCAAGGCGTTTTACTTTAGGAATAGTTTTAGAACAGTATGAAGGTGTGTTAGGAAATATAGTTGGCACAGCATTTTCTGTAAGCTTAGGTATTTTTCTATGATATTCTATTAATTCCCCTTTCATTGTAGTAACTCTGTCTATTCTAATGATACACGATTCATCAAAATGTTTTATGCAGATAGTGGGATTTTTTAATTTTGAAAAATCTGTTGGAATGTTTCTCAACCATGTCTTCCGGAGATTTTTGTCTTTTGGCAGTGAAAATGTAGAAGTCCTTTCCGTTTCAGTATCATAATTTGATCTACATCCAAAGACACTACAATGTCGAGGCATTTTGTAACACTGAAAGAAAGAAAACCATCATTACATTACCTTTCTGGTCCTGCCGTGTGTTAATAGGTTATGTTATGTTATGAACTCGTGTGGAACAGGAGAAAATCACTGCACTAAACACTTAAAACAAATACTAGATGAAACTACATAATTTCACGTATGTATTGTAATAGAAGAACTTACTGTATTTATGAGAAACACGCGATAAAGTAATGTATCACATTTGTAAAATCCGTTACGAATGCCGGCAAACCGAGATCGTTCTCCGTATATTACATCAATAGTTATACACTATAGCAATAAAAACACTGAAAATTAATTTTATTATAACTTAACGATATCATTGCTTCACTTAGCGAAGTCACTAAAAGAAACAGAACATTAATTCATTGAAGAAAAACCACACTACACAAAGCGGTCAGAGCCTCTACGCGCACACCAAACTCAGACCCGGTGAAACAGCTGATTCCCGCGCGCCAAGGCCTTTCTATTTCGTTGGCTACGGCACTGACAATCTTAAATTACGTAAACAAGGCAAATAATAACACCAAGGAAAAACCGAGAGACAAACGATGCAACTGACGTGTATGGTCAGTGACTTGTTTCCCCCTCCACGCTCACCATCACCCCCCCCCCTGAAAACGCCGGACTGCTGGAGGGCCCAGACTACCGCATTGCCGAATTAGAGGGTGTACTGTACTCGGCGTCGTCCGGAGCTGTAGGATGTTTGTAGCTCGATTTGACAACAATTTATACATTTCAAAACGTCCGAAGTAGTGAAAGCATTCAGTTTCCGATTATTATGTGGGTGCGCTTTATTCGTACCCATCATTGATAAACTTAAAATAGCAGAACGGCGGGGTATAGTTCGTGACTTGACTCGGCGAATAAAACTGTAGATAAACAAAACAAAAACCGTTAAGTACAAATTTATAGATCACGTGCCATTTTATAAGATTTATAACGGTAGTCTATAATCGGTAAATTGTAAAAAACTAACACTTTTTCTATGGCGTCACAGGTCGGAGTCGAACCTTATCCTCCATAATCATCCGCCTCCATTTTTCCCTGTCTTTGGCGATCGATGTCCATCGTTTTATTTTAAGTAAAGTATCAGCATCCCTCGCCACTGCGTCAATCCAGCGATGCTTGGGTCTTCCGACAGCCCTTCTACCCTCGATTTGACTAAACAGTACCTTCCTAGGTATTCGGCTGCCTTCCATCCTAATGATGTGTCCTGCCCATTGCAATCTATCCAATCGGATGGTGGGGACCAGATCATTGTATTTATATAGCTTGTAAAGTTCCCTTTGGGTCTGAAACCCTCTGGATTTTTACTATTTTTTTAAATTTGTGATCTCATTTTGGGCCTTGAGGTCAAAAAATTGTGAAATTTTCAAAACTGTGCACTATGTTCAGATTGTTGTTAAAATTCTCTTTAATTTGAGATATCCCATACGGAATTTGCAATTTTATCAAACTTTTGGCCACCTTTTGGGCTCCTGGCGCTCCAAAGTTAGAAATTTCCATAAATTAACACGTTTAATAAGTATTAGTTGAAATTGTCGTAAATTTGAGACCACACATGAATTTTTGCGATTTTATCAAAATTTTCGTCCACTTTTGGGGCCGTGATGTCCAAAAAGTTTGAAATTTTCAAAAATGAACATTGTATTAAGATTGTGGGTAAAATTCCATTTAATTTAATACCCCCACATCAGTATTTGCTATTTTTTACACAGTTTGGTTCTCACATTTTTCCCTGCCTTCCCCCCCCCTAATTTTGGGGAGATCAATCTCAAACACAATAGGGTTTTGTAGGGTAAATGTATGAACACACGTACACCAAGATCTACGAAAATCAGTTAATACGTTCAAAAGTTATTGTGAGACATACCCCAAACAGAGACAAACAAATACCAAATGATCGAGTTAAAACTGAGAATTCGCTTTGCTCGTTCAATTAAATATTTTATATAAACTATTTAATATGAGTTCTTTCTTAACATATGTTTTAACGTTGTAAAGATATTATGAAATAACGTATTAACTTCTATTCGCTCGTTTATTAATTATTACATATTCAAGTTTAATTTTATTGAAAATTATCAATAGTATTATATGACATTACTGAATAATTAAATTCCACATATTTAATAATACTTATTGTATTTTTATTGTTTCAAATTAATGCATGTAGTATATCGTTTACCATATCGAACTGTTGCAAATAAATTCCACGGATACATTGTACAGTATGTTGTTTCTGTGAACCTTGTCTCCTCTCTTGTGCTGGACAATCGTCGTCAGTTCACTGTTGCACCAGTATGAAAATCATTTACGTGAGGGTTTGACGGTTTGTTTGTTAGAGAATCCAAATCAGAGCCAGGAAAATAATTACGAGTTTTATCGTTAATCGCCTTAATCCAATATACACTTAAACCGATTTTCTCTATCCAGTTCCCAATTCAGAAAATTATCTAATCTAGTAATTAATACTTATGTCCTGTTCGGTTCCTGTCGCAGCAAGTGAATACACTAACTGACATACTCCTATGTAGAAGATCTGATAAATACACTTAGTTTGCAAACTATTCAACTCGTCAGTAAATGTATGGCATTATTAAAGTAATGCTTCGGATAGGGACACGCGATTTTCAGTTACGTAGAAGACGATCCTAAGACCGAACTATTTGTGAGCACGCCAACCTGCGCATAGAGCGAGCTGCACAATTACGTGCTGCTAGCGACAGGTTTTGTCGACGCCGGAATGCCGTTTTCTCCGTCCCGTTGTGCCGCGGCAGTACTAAATTTTAAACTGCCACAGCTAGCTAAATTTCGTCGGCATGTTATTGGGAGACTAGAGCTGTTTTCATCAGTATTCAGCGACGAGGCGAGTGACGTAATTGGGTTGGCAGTGGTCATCGCTCACGATGATGCGATAATGTAGGCCGCTTTAACCTTGTAGTAAAGTGCAGCCCAGCTAATCGCGGTTAAACAATTTCTAACAAGTTTTTTTGGTATCGTCCTGAGTCCAGGAAACGTGTGTTCTGGCCTCATTTTTATTTCATCCTCTGGCGTGGTGAGCTGGTCCGACGGCAGGGAAATAGACTTCTAGAACTATCCATCTATCATGCACGAGTGAACAGTAAAGGTATCAGGTGAGGTTATTATTAGTCAGTGTTTTAGTAAGGTGTTCGATGTCAATTTATTCTGAAAATGTGTGTTATGTTGTGTATGTATCTTTAGCGTATAAAGCTGTCTGAATTGTAGGGTTCTAAGGTAGATTAATTTTTATATGAGATTCTGGTCTGAAACCACGTGGCACTTTGCACTTAACTGATTTAAGAAAGTTTAAAGAAAATAAATGTAAGCTATAAGCAATGTTAATGTCAATATGTGTAAAGATTAAAAGAGAAAAGGGGTGATGTTATGTGAGGAATTAAAATTATATTAAAGTGCTTCTGTTTGCATTGGATGTGCTATGTATGTGGGTTCAATACTAAGTTATTTTATGGTTGTGAAAATATGAATTAAGGGAACAAGTGCATGAATAATATATGTGAACGCATTGTGTAAACGATGAAATTAATTTTAACTCAGGTACGTAGTGGTTTGTAATGAGAGAACTTAGACAGCTGTAAGCCTTATGCACAAAGCAAACAGAATTATATTCATGCAGTGTCAAGTATTAGCAATAACAGTGTAGTAGAGCGCCAAAAAATTAGGACAGTGTGAGTGTGGTGTTGGTGTCCGAGACAAATGGAGTTGGGTTGACTGTCTGTTACGATAAATGTGTACAAATGAAACGATGTTGCAGGGTCCCCGCCCCAGTCGGGAGAAAGATTCATGGATGGCGACTACAACACCGGTCACCTCCGCAGAGCTATGCTGCCATGCTCCCCTAAGGCCGTCGGATCCAACCCATGACACCAACCGATGCCCATGAAGACACATGCATGCTCAACCTCCATCAGGACCGGTAACTTCATGTAAAGCAGACTCCTACACTGAGCAGGACCATACCAGCATCCATCACGTATATCACAGGACTGAGTACTTTTACAAACCCAGGTGGGAGAATTCCAGTTTATAAATTTCACACAACAACACCTTACTGCTTTCAAAGAAGAAACGGACATATATATTATAACGTAACAAAAAGACACCTCAAAATAAAAACAAATGTACCATCAAAATTCACGGTGAATGTATGCATAAACGCAATCCTTTTGAGTAATAAAACAAAAAATAAAAATAAAATGAACTTCATAAATACAGAAATGAAGACGCAATGTATTATTTAAGAATAATTAATAATTTTCCGGAATAAAAGATAATCTGAACAAAAGAGAGAAATAATAATAATAAATAAATAATTGGGAAATAGAGAATTAAACTCAAGAAATAGATAATTTAATGACTGTGACAAACAATGACTGACGATGACCAAAATACCCAGAATGACAATGACAAAAGATGTACATAGTAATTTATAAATAGAAATATAATATATAAATGTGTAAAACTAGTATGTAAGAAATCAGATATTGTGAATAAACCTATTTAACTGTGAGGAGGTCTGCGCACCTCGGACCGTTATTTTATATCATTAAACTATAGAAAGTGAATGATATAAATGTTACAAATATAATCACATCAAACTATAATTCTAAGGGTTATATAGTGTGACAGTGTTAAAAAGTGAAAATAACAGTGAAATACGTTAAAAAGAAAGAATCGGGTATAAAGAGAGTGATTAAGTATAATTAAAATATGAACGTTGAAGAAGTATATAATCTATATGAACCAGTTATATAACCCTTATAGTGAAACAAGACAAAGTAACTAATTAAAAAATAGACAATTTTACATTAAAAACTTATAATAATATAGTGTAAGGAAGAAAAAGATAAAGTTCAACCGAATCGTATTAATTAGAAAGTGGAAAACCGAACCTGTGATCCGTAAAATATAGCCAAAGCCTTAACTAAAGAAATTAGTGTTTTGGTAAAAAGAAGAGATTGTTGGAAAACAAAATCGAATTGCAAGGCAGAACATGTAAAGTTTACTGCTGAATTTTATACAAATGCATGACTAATAAAAGACGAGATGATCAAGAAAAACAATACAAAAAACTAGAATAATGATGTTTTAATCGAAGAGACCAAAAACCAGATGTCCAGGCGTAAAGAATCAAACAATAAATCCTTTAAGAAAACTACTAGATTGGTGAGATCACTCCAAGACTAAGTCAAATATTCGAACTAACATTACGACAGTAAAGATTGAGTTACAACAAATACAATAACTAAAAAACAATATAAACATAATTGTGAATTATTTTTGTACACTAGTATACAATAGTTATTAATGGTAAGAATTTTTTTGTTATAGTTTCTTGTATGATCCAAAGAACCCACCACCATTCAACAGACATTCACAACACATCATTACCAAATCTTATTCATAAATATTATATTTTATGTTCTATGTATAACTTGTACCAGACTTTAACTATACTTGTATGTTAACCCTGAGATTCAGATAAATAATTCTTTATTTTATTTAAAAAGAAAATACTATATACAAAATAGTCGAGGAATACAGTTATTATCCAAATTGACGCAACAAACGTGTGGCGTCTAACCAATCCTAAACGGTAAGGGTAAGAGTCCACTATTATTAAATTATTACAAATTGGCACCAACAACTTAGGGCTAACGAACACAGATCATTAAATTATTACTATATATATATATATATATATATATATATATATATATATATATTACAACGATATTTTGTGTACAAATTTATATGTAATTTAATTTGTATAGCCCCACGTTCTTTGGGAGCCATATTTTACAACGATACAACGTTGCAAATATAAATTTATTTGTGTTTGCGGAGCCCCACAATCTGGGACGCCATATTATGCAACGATATAACGTTGTAAATATAATATAATTTATATTTGTAATGCTCCACGTTGGAAGCGATAATTAATATTCAACAATACGATATACATAAAATAGGCGTGACTGGTCTCACGTTCAAGATTGACAAATTATGTTACAAAATAGCATTTAAATTGGGTTTCAGGTGTATCTGCAATAAGAACTCTATGTAACTTGTAACGGTATTTCAAATTTATTTGATATTAATAAAATTGTGCACCTAGCACTTACTTCGATTTAAAACATTCGTTATTATTTGTTATTATGCCGTAATGCTTATGCTATATACATCCTTACTGACTAAATATTCTATTCTACTAATTATTGTATTAAAGAAAAATCTCATTTCCAGACTACTCAGTCAATTAATGTGTTTCAAAATATCAATATTTAAATATCTTTTTATATATTGTAATGTACTCAAAATATTAATAGTTACTGAATTTATCTTTTGTTCTCAGTACTGATTTATATCAAACACTAATTGTTTTCATTTAAATTCTTTGTATTCGTTTTATTTCAATACTAATTTGAGCTCTTGTTATGTTAATCGTATTTCTAAAACATCTATGATTTTAATTCTATTTTAAAATAAACATTGGCTCTTACTTTTAAATAAAACAAGAATGTCTTTAATTGTCTTTGAGTTCATTGTTCGATTAAGAGATAAATAAGTTGTTTATCACCTTATTGTCGTCAATCATACTCGATCATTTGATCCATCTGTAGTCGTCCTCGTCTCGCACTCCAGCTCCTCTTGTCCAGCGTCGACTCTGTCTTCTGTCCAGCGTCGACTCGCCTCTTGTCCAGCGTCGACTCGCCTCTTGTCCAGCGTCGACTCTGTCTTCTGTCCAGCGTCGACTCGCTCTTCTTGTCCAGCGTCGACTCGCTCTCTGGAACTTCTCCTCGTGCTGTTTCTGACGTCAATGGATCTTCTTATGTGGATCTTCTTATGTAATTTTGTTATTATTTAAAAACAGTTGGTTTGACAATCGAGTTACATAACTGTATGTAACTGGAAGGATGAAATTATTTACAAAAATTTAAATATTCTGTGTGGACGGGCAGAAGCTCCCGCTGCACCGTGGATGATTTAAGAAAGAGAACCACTGTAGCTTGTGTGTCCTATTTATACCCATGTCTTGGTCGACACCTGCAGTGGTACGAAATCGACATGTCAGAAACTGTCTCTGGATTCAGTTCCCCCACTCTTTGTCAATTTCGCTATTTCTTATATTTCTGCGAATTGCAGAGGCCTGTAAGTCTGTAAGTATACTCTTATACTTATAACTATTTTTACAACACATATTCACTGTAATTTTGGACATTGCAACTTAACCCTTTCGATTTGTACCCAGTTATTTCACTATTACACTCGTACGGTGTGGCACTTTCACATGGTTTTCGTACACAGTATTTAGTAAATTTTCTTACATTTTATTGTGTTTTTGGATTTTACTCTTTAATTATAGTTTATGAATAATTACGGAAAAACAGTAATTATGCAATTATTCATCTTGGGGTGGTAAACTCGCCTGCATAGACCTGCGTTCACACACACTAGCAAAATACTGGTGTACACACTTTCAGTTACATTTGTGTGTGTGTGTACGTCGATTCAGGTCGAAACACCTGTTCATATTTTTGTCTGAGCTTAATTATTTACAGTTTATTAGGTATATTTAAATTTTTATATTCAATGCTCAGTACATCACTTATTTGTACTGTCGCAATATATATATTGCAACAGAACACATGATGATAAGCTATGCTGTTTATATCAGAGCACATGGATGACGAGCATTTTCTTGTTTAAATTTGTTTTATGTAATATTTTGTCTTTTAGCCGTAAGTTTTGTATTTAGAAATGGATAAGCATGTAGGGTATACCAAACTCTTCATAAAAAGGTGTTCTATATTGTCATGTATTTTTTGTGTAAATTTGTGCGGGTGTGATAATCTGTTATCGCTATAGCTTCAGTGGTAGTAAACCGATTGACGTGAAACTTTGACAAGGAATTATTTAGGTAAATAGCTTCAATTTGTGTATAGTCTGAGGTTCATAACTATTTTAGAAATATGGTTTTTTAAGTAAAGAAAAACTCAATTGTAACTCTTATCAATGATAGGGTAATAAAATTTGTAGATAATTTCATGCAGGACTTTGCTGAAATATACAAAGTTTTTCATGAAATTTGTATATCTGTTTGTTCCATCAATCATGTGACTTGGGCTTAGCCTATCAGAATACACTAAATTCAGTGAGATTCGTACGTTGCAGAGTTAGGATGGACACAGTCTGTCTGTAGAAGATGCAAGGGGAAGTTGTGCCCGGTGAAGAGAGTTGTTCTCTTACGAACGTAGATATATCATATATAAAATAAACCTTGGTAATTCTTAACGAAGTTTCGCGTTAAGAACCGACTGGGTAAAATATTTAGATAAAATTTAAAATATAATATAGTGCTGTTTTCGTGTAAGTTAAGATATCCGCTTAGGGAACTTAAAGACACTTCAAGATATCGTGGAAGGTGTACATTAAACGCACCGCATTAGTTAATACCCATATTAATCCTGAGATTAAGAAAATATAAAATATAAATTAATAATAAACTGTACGAGTGAAATTTATAAGCATTATGAGTGAACAATTTATGAAGAAACTAATTAATGTTAGCAGTCAAACATAACAACGAGACTCATTGAAATATCGCCGCTGGAGCCGCCTGCCGTAGAAGAGGACAACAAGACGAAGAGGACGCCAGGAAGGAGTGACGCCGTAGAAGAGGACGACGAGACGAAGAGGACACCAGGAAGGAGTGACGCTGAAGAAGAGGACGCCAGGACGGGAGCGACGAGAGGAGAGGAGGACGTTGCACCAAACAAGTAAAATCGATTTATATTATCGAAAAATACAGACAATTATTTCTATTATAAATACATGACAATTTATAATACAATATACATCTTTAAAAACAATATTTATGTGTATAATAAATAATTTTTCATCTCCTCCATAATAGGCGTGTTTATGAATTTTACACACTCCCTATATCCTTATTAGTATAACAAAATTTGATCTGTTGCAATATATATATATATATATATATATATATATATATATATACTGTATAGGTCTTTTAAATATTCATAGTGAGCAACTTTGGTTGAAACATGTCCTGTGTATACATCTCTGCTAATTTATTCTTAATTATTAAAGAACATGCATTTAACATATTGTTTAATTACTTCTGATTGCTAATAGTATTGCTCATCCTGATAAATGAACATTAATAATAATGTGAATACCTTACATATGTATGCATATCTAATTTATCAAGATTTTAATTTTGTTAACTGATGTTTTGACATTTTCAAGATGATAATGCTAATTGATATGAATTAATGAAATAATTTACTTAATGAAATAAATAATATTATGCAATAATGATACTTGCTATTTTTCAATTAATTTAAGTTATTAATGAAACAACTAATTGTTATTGTTGAATTAGCGTTTTATTGCAAGTCCTGTCACTATGGACCCCAGCACATTTTTTGCTTCCGTCTAGGTCAAACACCTAGTTGTAAAATTTAATGTAACGGCAGTTGCAGTTACAGATGGTACCGCAGAGCTTGTTTTTTTAGTCAGTGCAAGACTGCGCCGTTACACCGTCATGATCGTCAGTCTTCGAGCTACACGCGATGTAGTGGGCACGGGCACACACCGTCCGGGGGATTTATAACGAACTGAGAATGAAGATCTTAACGCAACGTGCGTGTATTTTGGTGCCAACTACGTAAAATCTTTACATTGGTACGCAGTTGTTGACCGATTTCAAAACGGGTCTCTTTCTGATCGTCGTCAACAAACGCAGTAAGAATTTTTTTCAGTGATACGATACATTTAAATTTTTCGATCAAAATTTAATTTTACTATCTTATATGGATCCGCATTCTCGTCAGTTAAACGATGATTTACAATTACCAGATCACGAGCTCTCTTCTCATGATCTTCGACATCGTTTTGATCTGCACCGACCATTGTTTTTGCCCTCTTAATGTCTTAAAATAATCGTTCGGCTCATGCAGGCCTCCGCGTATGCTTAATTCAAAAACCAGAATGTGTGTGTGAAGTTTTAACCTAGTTTTTCCGAAAAGTTTCATAGGCACTCGTTGTTCTTCCAGGTCTTTGTTAATCACTCCGGCGGCCAGCATGCGCACGTCTCCACTCAGTCTGATATAGCTCAAAGACTAATGCTGATAACGGAACAGAATAAATGGCAGTTTGTTGTCAAAAAGTATCGGTAGGTGCGCTCAACGTCGCAGCGCGTTTTTGTGCGGTTTGGTATAGAATTCAAAAAGTTCGGTCTTTTTTTGAACACACCTCGTACAAAGCCAATCATCTGCAAGAAACACTCGTGAAGTTTATAGCCATCCATGTGCTTCTTACGTCTCAGAATTGAACTTTGACATTGTAAGTGGGTCGAGCTTCCTGACTGGTGTAGTTGGATATGCTGTTAAGAAGTCATTCATCAGGAACTACAAGTATTATGGATATCGCAGAAGTTGGATGCAACGTACTGCGAACAGAATGACAACCTCAAATACGGGTCAAGAGAAAGCCGAAGCTCGGTGGACACAGGCAGTATCGAGTGATCGTTTGTGAGCCACCACTCGTATGAATAACACGGATTAATCCTGAGAAGTTGATTACTTTGAGTGTGCTAGATATCTTCTCAATGAAGATCCACTTAATATAGCCTACGCCTAACAAACTGTGATTATGTAATTTCCATTTAGCTACTCCTTTCAACACTGATCCGTCGCCATTGATTTGTGCCATTACACGTTATCTCCAGTTCTTGGCATTACGCATCCTTCTCTATACGGTACATCACTTCTTTGTTCCATAGGCTTTGTTCTCCTCCTTTAGAGTCCGTGTGCCGTTCTGGCTGGCCTTGAGTAAGCTCTAACAGCTGATTATCAAGAGATTTTATGTACGACATACGAGTTGTATGCGTGTTTTATACATTCTTTAAGAAAATACACACTGCCACGAGAGTGTGATATATGAAAGGAAAACACCGACACGCCAAAAACTAACACCGTGTAGTTCGCGTGTTATAAAAATTTATGAACTGACGTGTCAACTTTCTCGTATAACACGTATTTACAGTCGCTATAAACTTTGTGTGTACGGCGCAACGAAGTAAAACTTATGCACGGTACGAATTTTCGATGTTGTACTTTCACGGTTTTGTTTTTGCAGATAGGCCTATTTAAACGCATTTCGTACGGAGTTTTTCCTAAAAGAAAAAGAACAGATTGTTTAAAAAAATTTGAGCGCTATGTTCGCTAATGATACAAAATATCGGTATGGAGAAACACACATGACTTCCATGTTTTAAGATTTATATTTAAATTCACTTACTTGTATTCGATTCGATAATTTCTAAAAAAAAAAGAATATCACCCACCCTCAAACTATTTTCTCTGTTTATAGATATTTTTGTTATTATGGGGTAGTGGTTTAATATAATGTTATTTTCGAGTCACGTTATCTGTAAAGAAACTTTGTACGCATATTTAATTTTGAAGGATAAGATACCTTACAAATTACATATGATAAAACTATTAGTCAGTGAAAGTGTAAATATCATTAATGGTGCATATCGGTTAAAGGAGGAGGGATGATTATATGTGCGTAGTTCAGTTTATTTATAAGAATAAAGTACCTAATTTTTATAGATAAAGTGACTCGGAAATAATATTATATTAAACGACTGCCCCATAATAACAAAATCATCTATAAATAGTGAAAATATTGTGAACGTGGGTGATATTTTTTTTAGAAATTATCGAACCGAATTCAAGTAAATGATTTTAAAAATAAATCTTAGAACATGGAAGTCATGTATGGTTCTCCATACTGATATGTTAAAGCTCGTACGTTCCTCAGCGAATAAGCTTAGGCCTACATATATGTGACGACAGAAAGCAGACAGGAAGACATCAAAACATAAATCGATTAAGTACTTAGACCTACTGTTAGCCATAACGGAATTTTTGTTTCTTGTCTTTGTCCGCTGCTGCTCTTTTCCAGTTCCTTATTCTCGATCCTACTGCATTCTCTTCTGCCACGAATTTCTTGGTCGGCCTTTTGGTTTTTCCTAATCCACTGCACACTAGTGCCCTCTTCGGGTTTCTGTGTTCTTCCGTTCTTTACTACATGATGAGGATTGCCCATCTCAACGTCAGTTATTTAAACTCTGATAGACGTAGTTCCTTACATTTACATTATCACAATTTTCTTAAAAACAATAAACAGTTTAAACAAGGTAATTTACCAAACACGAAAAACTGATTCACATATCGGATGATTTCTATTCGTACTGTTGTGTGGGATCCGGGGATTAATTCAGTAAAACATATACTTCAATTAAGCGGCACTCACTGTACCATTTATTACAAGTACAAGTACGGTACAAGTTATTACAGTACAAATAGAGCTCCTTCGCCCAGTCGGAATCAAAGCAACTATTATCAGTGGTAATTAATACCATTTACCTCCCATCAGGATAGTTAGGTTGTCGACATGTTTCGGCACATGAATGGGTCGGATCTGTCGAATGTGATTAGCTGCGGTTGATGAGTGCTAATTGTGGCAACGTGAACTCAAAACGGTAATCTCGGTGCAATCTGATTGGTGGATAGAGACAGTGTCGGGAAGTGCCCCTCAATTAATAACACAAAATTACGTCAAAGGCTTCCGAATGCTATCCTTGTTGCCTTGGCAGTACATCATTATACAACAGTACCACGATATTCGGCCACGAAAAATAAATACGTTCGATAATCCGCTAAAATTAACAACATTACCACTAATCTAGATGCATAATTAGAAAACGGTATCATGTCATATAACTGTTGTCTGCATGAGACTCTATGACTGTAGTGTTACTTTATTGAACACAATAATAGTGTGTGTTATTTTTATTTCTGACGTTTCAGATTTACTTTTCTGAAGACGTCTACCGATTTTTAGATGAAACGCTGCTTTAAAATTATATCCGTGACGGCTGGCTTCTGGGTTAAAAATTTGTTTATCACAGATATTCTATCGTGTTGTTAAAGATGGAGTAAAGTCATCTCAAAGCGACGAACTCCACGTCCTTGCTTTAGAATCTTCCTGTTAACAGTCAGGTTTTGTCGCACCGCGTGTGGTTCCTTTCTTCTCAGCCTTAAACATAAGACGTTAGACGTTTTGCACCATCTTCGGGATCTTCGAAGGCGGAACAAGCGTTAAGAGTGCCTGTCTCGTCATGTGAAGATGACGATGATTAGGCCTATTATTATCATCATCATCGCTGCTTATTATTATAATTTAATAATAATAATAATAATAATAATAAAGATATGCAGTTTAAATTGTATCGACATGTAATTGGTGAGTATTTGAGCAATTCGGTGGCATAAAAATGAAAAGAGATACAAAATTCTGAATTATCGGAGGCGGTTTTACAAAATTATCCGACTTTTTATCGCGTCATTAAAGTGTTTGTTGTCCGCTTAGTTTTTCACAGTGTTCCTGTTGTTAACAGCTGTATGAACCAAACGTTGAAAAACCGCAACTAACCATGTAGGTTAAACATATAGTCTATATAACACGCAGCGCGGTCGTTTGTATGTGTTATGCGACGGGTGGAATGATGCGAGAGCCCCATTTTCCTTTCAGTAATAACCGCTACGGCAGCTTCCAAAATCCTTTCACAAACAGTGAAAAGCTGCCGTGATATAAAACATATAAATGCGTGTGAGATGGGGGGGGGGGGACAAAGTATCCGAAAACACTTGGCAAGCTGTGAAAATATAAAAACATAAACAACCTGGCCCCCCGCCCCAGGGTCAGTTACATTACTGCTATGCGGTGATATTGTGTTTCACATGAAATGTGTGTGGCCGACATCCCTTTCTCACGGACCTTCTTTATTGCCCTGCCTTTCCATTCTCTCTTTGGACGTTTCCTTCCTCACGAGCGAGTTCGCAATTTAATACTTACATTTGCCCTCGTATATATCGGACTTGGAAACGACCGAATGCTGAGCGTTGATAATAACGTTGTGTAGTACATTAGTGGACGGTCTGACTGTCTTTAAATTCCGACTTTTGAATAATGATGCAGTTATGTTACATCCGCTTATTTGATGGCTAAAGCTAATGGAATCGATACAACAAAATCTGTCCAGGATCAAACCGTACTTCGCAGTGCCGGATCTGGGGGGGGAGGGGGGGGGGGGGCAAAACGAGCTGTAGGTAAAAATTAAAAAAAACTAAGAAAATTTTAAAATCACCGATTGAAATTAAATAAAAAAATTTAATCGGTCATAACAGGCCACCGAAATTTGTAAAAAAAAAATTTGGCAGTCGGGGGACTGGCCGACAGAAGTGAAAACTTCAAAAATTATAAATATAAAAAAAAGTTGGGTGCGTGTACCTATTAACGCGCGTTAGAAGTTACACACGCATTTGAAAAACAAATGCATGTATTTAACTAAGAACCGTTTTATATTCCGATTATTCGGTCATACGGTTAATTTACTTGCACTTATTTAATAATAAACAAGAAAAGAAAGCTGTCTCTGGTATATTCGGGCCTCGACACCGAGTATACCCGAACGTCGGTCTCGGCTCGAGAGCCGAGTAAACACGAACGGTAGCGTAACGAAATTGTAAGTTTTCTCTCATGGACTCTCATGCAAACAAAATGTGAGTGAGTCACCTCTTCCCCTCTTCCGCTCCCCATTTCACCAAAACAACAAAAATATCACGCCACTGTCAGTCTGCAGTTGCAGTCAGTAGTGATCGGGAAGTGCGTGTAATTGTTTATGCGAGTTAGTGAGTTGAATATTGCAGTCCGTGTTTAGTGACCCAGTGAAAATAAATTTATTTCAGATATATTCTATTCGTTACAATCATTATCATTATCATGTTACCTCGAAAACGGCTGTCGGGGGCTGAGTATAGAAAGAGAGCTGAATTACGTGCTAAAAAAGCGAAACAAAGTGCTAAAGCGATGTCTAGTTGGCTAAAAAAGTCTACAGAGGACGCTGACCCTGACGGATTAAAACATGAAAACCAGTCTGATTCAGATTATCAAGGTGAAGATGAAGCTAGCGTAGGCTTCGTAGAGCCTTTAACTGAAACGACTCTTGCAGAACCTATCGATACGGTCCTATTCGATCCTTCAAAGCCTAGCTGTTCGAATTTGGAAGATAGGCCAGTTGAAAACTACCTCCATATTAATAGTTCAACTGCAGAAGAATCTGTATCAAGCGTGGCATTGACAATTAATTGATCCGTCTGAACCAAGAACTTGGCCTACTCATGACAAAATCAGTGACAGTGTTCGTTGTTTTTTAAGCGCTGAGACGACAAAATTGGTAACAAGTTTTCCCAAAGGCATCGAGTTTCAGTCAACAGAAAGGGAAGGTCGACACTTAACAAATTCAGCTTGGTACAAAGAGTTGCTCAACAACGAGAAAGTTAAAATGACTTGGTTAATGTATTCTAAAAAGGACAACGCACTTTTTTGTATTCTATGTAAGCTGTTTAAGAGCCCTGAAACTTTAAAACCGGGAATATACTCATTACAAACAAGCGGTTTAACGAATTGGAAAATAGCGTTACAAAAGCTTTGCCAACACGAAATTTCAAAACTGCACAAGGAAAATTTTGTTAAATGGAAGACCTTGATTAAATCAATGAACAATGAAAATTTCGGCATTAGCGGTTAACTGGGAAATGCTATTGAAAGTGAAAAATTAAAATGGAGGGAAATTTTACGTGTAATTATTGATGCTGTCCTCTACCTGGCATGTAACTCTCTTCCACTTAGAGGCACAATAGAAATAGAAACTCAAAGTAAACTGACAATGTCGTTTACTTCTAAAGAGCAGGGCAATTTTTTGAACCTGATTGTTTTGCTCTCGAAACACAACGCAACTTTGAAGGTAGCATTGGAGGAACGAAAAAAAGGGCAAGTGTCTTACCTTTCCAAGACGGTACAAAATGAAGTAATTGAAATGTTGGGTGACTGTGTCCGGAATAAAATACTCAACGATGTTTGGCAAGCTAAGTATTATACAATAATGTTTGACTGCAGCCCAGACGTTTCTCATACAGAACAAATGAGCCAGGTCATTCGCTATGTTACGAAAGACAACCAAGATGAATATGAAGTTAAAGAAAGCTTTATTGATTTTTTAGAAGTTTGTGGGAAAACAGGTGAATATTTGACAGATACTATTAGTAAATTAAAAAAAGATGGATTAGAAATAAAAAACTGCCGTGGCCAATCGTATGACAACGGTTCAAACATGAGTGGTGTCTACAAGGGTGTACAAGCAAGATTTCAAGAGACTAATCCAAGGGCTGTGTATGTTCCATGCGTAGCTCATTCTCTGAATTTGGTTGGACTGAATGCATCGTCAGTTTCTGCTGAAACTTCTAACGTGTTTGGAGTGGTTCAAAGACTTTATACATTTTTGTATCTTCACCTCAAAGGTGGGAAATAATGAAAACTAACTTAAAAGGAACAAGCCAGACTAGATGGTCCGCTAAGTCTGAAGCTGTTCATGCACTTGTTAAAAACATTGATGGAGTGATTGAGGCTCTAAAAGTGCTGAAAGAGGGGCAGAATCCACCTGAAACAAAGTCAGAAGCAGAAAGCCTCTTACATACTGTTCTCGACTTCCGATTTCTCTTGTATCTGGTAGCATGGGCCGAACTATTGAAAGAAGTTAATAGAGTTAATAAAGAAATTCAAAAAAATGACGTAATTCTTTCGAAGTCACTTGATATGCTAAAAGGCTTGACAAAGACGATGGAACGTTTGAGGAAAGAACCAAATTTGTGGTTACAAACTGCTAAAGAAATTGCAGAACGTATCGGCTTGGAGCCAACTTTGACATCACACAGGAATCCTAAAAAGAAACGCTTGCTAGGGGAAATTATGGAAGATCAGGTGAGGTCATTTTCCCCTGAAGAAAGATTTTTCCATTCTATAAAAGAAGTAATCGATGTAATAACGACTGAGTTGAAAACCAGGATGGGAAGTGCCAAAAACCTCAACGAGAGTTTTTCATTTCTGACTGGGAGAGGTCTATGGGAACTCACTGACAAAGACTTGAAACTCGATCAAGAAATTTGGCCATTGCATATCCAGAAGACTTAAGCGAAGATGAATTTCCCATTGAGGTATTGGTTTTTCGAGACCACGTAACTGAAACAGACTCCAAAGAATTCAATTCACTTGACCTACTTAATTTTATTCAAAAGAGGGATCTTAGCGACGCATTCCCCAATGTTTGTGTCGCATTGAGAATTTATTCTACCCTTCCAACAACATCTGCTGGCTGTGAAAGAAGCCTTTTGTAAACTGAAATTGATAAAAAACTATTTAAGATCTTCGATGTGTCAAGAGAGACCATCTAACCTTTCAATATTATCCATAGAAAGTGATATTGCTAATTCAATTAATTACGAAGATGCAATAAATTCATTTGCTGAAAGAAAAGCAAGAATAGTGCCACTTTAAATAAGTACTAATAAAAGTGTACAGTTTATATTATTAAAACAAATCAAAACTCAAAATTAAATTAAATTTGTTTACTCTGTTCAGTTACATAAACTAAACTAAATTTAAAACAACATAGTGAAATTATCTTCAAGAGTGTTTTTATACTGAATTGCTATATTTTATAATGTTTACATCTCACAGAATTTTGAAAATTATCATTTAACTAGGCTATACTAGAGAGGGTAAAGTTGTTGAAAATATACAACGTTATGTATTTTTCTTTAAAAAGTATTCGAAAATAATTCAAAATTAATTAATAAACCCAATGTTTTAAATTCTGTAAATAAATTTCTGTACATATTATTTATTAAAAGTCATTTTTTCCCTTTTCACTCGAAACGCAAATTTTAAACGTTTAACAGTTCAAAATATGGAGAGGGTGGAAAGGGCGGCAAAATTTATCTTTGCCCCCCCCCCCAAAGAAAAAACCTAGATCCAGCACTGGTACTTCGTACGCTCCGAACGCCACTGAACAGCAGTTTGTGCCGCGTCTTGGTTTTTGTTTTCTTTTACGAACGCGAAGTTGACGATGTGAAACTTATTGAGGTTGTAATTCAAAGCATATAGGGTACGAGTTTCTGAAAGTATACTAAGTACATTCCTCTCTCTAAGAGTACCGAAGAGTTTAGGAATTTGCTCTTATAGCCCTAGACTTGTAGAAGCGAAACGTGACATTTACTACCCGGAGGTAGAGAAGGAGGAGAAACGTTACACGGCGGCCATGTACCTTTCGGGAAAAGGAGGTTTCCGTTCTGTCAAGTACCAACAGCCGCTACGGAAGTTTGGTGAGCGGGTAGAAGGTAAGACACCCTCTTTCCCTAGGATTGAGAAACCGTTCCTAAAGACGGATGAGCTTATCAAGGTCAACGGCATAGGATGCGGAAGGGAATGGGAAACCATCGCATTAACTACCCTTGTGGCATCGTTAGTTCCACTGGACTGTGCTCTCAAGTATGTTGGATCATGGAAAGTGGGGCATGTGTTGGGTAAAAACTGTGTGCAGCTAAGGATCATGTCGGGAACGATGGAAGGAAAAAAACACAGACGAAGAAAGGTTGGAATGCTTCACGACATCCGAAATGGAAAGAGCTATAAACACGTGCATGATAATGTAAAAAATGGAAAGAATCTATTTGAAACCTGTCACAACTAAAGAGCGAGAGAGATTTTGAGTATTGTCAGTAGTCCAAGGAGGTACTGGAACTACTCGATTTTATTCGAACGCAGATTATATGGTTAGCCAATTCAAAGTTTTATCGAAGCGTAATAAACGATGCCATTGGTACAGATAAACTTCATTGAACACCAAACTAGGCTACTGCAATAAAACTCTTATATGAAATTATCTAGTAAGAGAAATATTAATGCAGAGAAGAACGGTGCATCCAGGACGGTGGATGCAACAATTTAAATAAAATATTATATCACTGAACATTGGACTAATGCACGTATGACAGTCATTTATCACGTAAGTTATGTCTGTAACGGTCGCTATGGAGTAAAAGTGTGCAAATTTTTAATAAAGAAATATTAGTTTGTACGTATATCCGAGTCGCATTTATGAGTTTACCGTTACAGTGGCCGATCGTCATTACAACCCCTTGACGCCGCGACCAGTCGTTTCTGATTACTTCTGCTGGTATTTTCATTTTGGGGGTAGTACTCTGATCCCATCGTTAACTCGATATCTTCAAAATACTTTTTTCTACGCTTTCGTCGTATTCCTTTCCTTTCTGACGATTTTGTTTCCCGAATGTTTGCGTTAGTCTTTATTTAATGTCGGAGGCTTTCACGGGCCGATTCAGTCCAGTTGTATGTAAGAACTGTCGACCTACTCTTTGTTACGAGACCTTTTTGGGATATTTGTACTCTGATGATATCGACCTCTCGAGCCGTCGTAACGTCAGCCAGTTACAGAAACGCGGATGTTAACGCGTCTAACCAGGACCAAATAGCCCGATAGTTTTAACGAATAATGAGTCATGATGTCTTAAGTCACAACGTTTCGGTTGTACTAGACCAGCAGTCGGCAACCCTGCGCCCGTGATGTGGTTTGACGCGCCCGCGAACCAATTTCTAATTTTATTTTATTTCGAACGAAGGAACGCACCCGCATTGTACCTGCTTCGGAGTATTGTATTATAAAGTAGTACCAGCCATTTACCGAACCACGCTACGTCTTCCCCCAATACGATTGTCGAGCTTGTCGGCCAGAGCCTGTAAACACCTATCTCCCCAAAGGAGAAACTTGATTTTTCAAGTTTTACATTTCTGTGCAGTTTATAAAAATAAATAGTGTCTTTGTGGTAAGTTCTTTAATTTATTTCTATTAAAATGTTTTCCTGTTTAACCATTTTTTTCGTTTAAAGTTTTGTTAGTTTTAACGTGCGTGTGCATGGTGACAAATTGTTGATGACTACTCCTAATGTGAAAATTTTTGTCAAATTTATATGAAAAATTCTGCAAAGCTTTATTTGATTCGGTGTTCCACGTCGCTAAATATAAGCGCAAGGGTGTTATATTCGATTCTTGCAGTCATCGGAGGAGTCACTCCGGGCGCTGCTACCATGCAGGAGCCTTGAGCCCCTTCCCCCCATTAGCTGCAAGGGTATTATAACCCAATCGTTAATGTTTGTAACGTCCGGCTATTGAACTCCGCACCTTCCTATTGTCTATTGATGGAGTGGGGAGGGGTGCGCCCATCGAACTGGTCCACAGTTATATATGCGCCTCCATAAATTCAAAGGTTGGCTATGACTGTACTAGGCATTAGTAGCCATCTTCCGGCAAATAATTCTGAAACATAAAAATGAAAATTAGAAACAGATTAATCCATCCATCCATAAGAAAATAACAGAAGGCTGCAGCTTGGCTGTGTAGATTTCGGCAAGTTACGTTATGATTTAAAAACCAAAAGCGTTCTACAAAAGTTATGAAGTAAATTGTATCATGATTGCGTCTTTCCGGTGCTAGCAGTTGGCGCACAACCTGAACCAATTAAAATATGGACAGCGTATCAAATGTGCAACGAAAAATAAAACGGCAGATTCTGTACATTCCCTCCGTGATGGGAATATAATAACTGGAGCAGATTAAAAGCAAACAGTAAAGATGTGTAGCAATAGTCTTAGAGGAGGTTTATAAGCCTCAGCGTGAGACATAACCGTTGAAATGCGACAATAAGGGTGTCGATTTTCGTCTTGTTTAGGATAAACGACGACGCAGAACAGAACAAAGACCTTCAGACGACATGACACGAACGGCGGGCTATTACCCAGGGAGAGTGTATCATGGAAGAGGCTTGAGAGGAGGCCCTACACTCGTGTATGGATAATTAATGTAATGTTGAAATCATTAATCCGTACGTAAAGGCTAGTTGAATCAACAATCTACCGATCTTTCTCCGATAAAGCATTGCTTTACGTGTTACAGAGTGTAATGACAGAATGTATTATAAGCCGGAACTAAAATGTTGGAACGGAGTTTTCGTTCGAGTACTGTATCGCGCAGAACTGCATAAGCTGAGAGCACTCTTTCGCAAGGGGTCAGGCTGCCGATTACCGGCGTACCGCAGGCCGATAACAGATTTAAATATTCGTTTAAATGTTTTGTGTAGGAGTTGCCATGCCAACCGTCTGTCTGTCCGTCGGCGTGCAAATACATTTGTGCCAATCGGATTTCCATTACACGCCGTGTGTCCGATCCCGCCTCTCTGTCCATAATTGACGGAAGACAGCGTTGTTGCATCCATGTGATAGTTTCGGAATCGATGTATCGTGCACCATACCTTGGGTTAGACTTCCCACAGTACTTCGACAGTCCGTTCCCGGTCCTAATGTTGTCCTACCTAAGTACAGTCAATGGTTTAGTCATACTGTCCACATTGCTAATAAATTTAACGTGAACAGCTTTAGCCATGCTTTTAAACCCAGAACGTTTTCCTTGTTATTCTTTCCGTGCCGTTTGAATGTGGCCGTAGATAATACGACAAGTATTTTCGTGACGGAACATTAAAAACGTAATAGGTTAGGGTAAAAATAGCACATAGACAAAAATTCTAAATTATATTTTAAACGGAGCAGAAAAGGAAGAATTTACATTCTCATGTAATTTTTCACCAAAAGTTCATACGTAATGACTTTGCAACCTGAAAATGATTAATAAAAGTAGAAATACATGGTACAATTCAGACACATTATTGCGTAGGAATTTTCTCAAACATTCCTGAAAAAATAAGCAGTGTTAAGATGATGAATAGGCAGTTCAATTAATCTCATCATTTGACGATCTTAAGAAAACTAAAACTAGTTATACTTGTTCGGTTCAGAATTTTGTTCTCTACGACTTACTGAATTGTTCATGCCAATAATTATTTGCAGTTACTTCATAACTTATGTCTTAACATCTTAATCGTAACATTTTAGTTAAGAAAAAAATAATTGTTTTATAATATTTTACTATTTGCCAGAAGTTTACATGTTACAGTTAACCCTCTGTGTGTGTGTGTGTGTCGCAGAATTATTTTTATGTTCGAGTATAATATATATTTTCTGACGAATAAGTGTATCTATTAACGAATTAGTGATACTCATTAACAATCGTTAAAGATAAGCTTATGAAACAGCTTTGTAGTTGTAGTAACTGTTGTTTGTAGTAAGCCAATTCAGTTTTTTTTTTTAACATTGAAAATGTTTATAAGGACGTGTCGCACATTTGCGGCCGATCGCTGGTGCGTAATCGAAAATGGGAACCGGTGAGTTTCCATAGAAACTACTTCTTTGTTGTCAATAACGTAGTACACATACAAAACTTCGCTTATGAATGCGACTAAATTTAACTTATAATCTGTACATTGGTAAATGAAGAATGAATTCATTGATTGGTGAATGAACATAAATGTATATATTTTGTAGATTTATTGAAGCATTTTCAATGCCTTTCTCTGTGCATTGCATTTGTGCAATGCCTGTAAATTTTTTTTATATATTTCTGTAGAAAATATCAGCAGATAGATCGCACATTCTTCTGCAGGACGTTTGTATACTATCAGAAAAAGCGAATAATAAAATTTTGTAATAAATAAATTTTTTACCTCTTTAATTTTTACAAATTGTGTTGAAACGGTGGTACAAAAGACAGTACTTTTCGTACTTGTTACTGGAACTCTACCCGAATGAGCTAAGCTGGTATAAGATAATCGCCAAATCTGGGCGTGAAATACGAGGCTAGTCTTGTGGAGGGCTTCAGGTGTAACGTTTGCTTATTGTCAGATATTCCTAACGTCTCTCTCTCTCTCTCTCTCTCTCTCTCTCTCTCTCTCTCTCTCTCTCTCTCTCTCTCTCTCTCTCTCTCTCTCTCTCTCTCTCTCTCTCTCTCTCTACTACGGTCCCTGTAGAACCATGGCCTGCTCAATTATTCTCCTCAGTTCTTCTCTGTCCAAAGCCTTAGTACTCCAACCTGCCACTCGCGTCTCCTGAAATCCCCTTCCAGATCTTCGCACCATCTCCTCCTCGGACGTCCTCTCCTCTTTACTCACAGGGAGAGGTTGTTAAACTTACTAACTTGTAGTTTCATTAATCACGATAATTGAATTGTATTACCCCGTATATGTTATGTTCGTAGTCACCCCATTTTTCTGTTACAATACAGCGTTGTTGTGTGTTATACGTGACACGAATCTGTCATGTACAGTGGTGGTACAAAGCAAAGTGTAATGCACTAATAATAATTTCTTATCATTTACGATGTCAGACCGGAAAGTATCCGACCACTTTGAATATTACGGGAACCGTTTGTGCAACTATGCTTTAACTAGGTAGCCAATCAGATGGGAGCGTTTGACGCATTGGCGAACGTTCACTAACTTATTGTAGTAGCCTATTCGGTTAGCTGTGAGACTCTATGTTGTTGAAACACGTGTTTTCTGTGACTGACTGTCGTATTGAAATGATTTTCTTCCACATCGGGAAGACTGGGCTTTTGTTTTCGGGTCAGAGCCATAAACTCACGACTCATCTCCAGTTATGGCGTTTTTTGAAAATGTGTGGGTCACTGTCAGTTGTATCGACAAAAATCTTGTGCCACTTCAGGACGGAATTGATTTTTCTCTTGCGATAGCAGCCGTGGCACGGATTTTGCTGCCGCACGTTTCATTCTAAGATTGAATTGAATAATTCCAAAATCTCCGAAACGCGACTCCGCGGAATCCCCAGATCCCTGCATTGCCAGCCGTCGGTTTTCGTCTATTGCGCCCCGCACGCGTTCAACATTTCCGGTTGTTCTGCTTGTTAAAGGCCGTCCAGAACGTGGATCAATTTCAAAGAGACTCCCGGCCATCTTTAAAGCGTTTGTACCAGTCTATGTATCGCTCGGCGGCTCCTTTCCGAAGGCCTAATCTTTATGATAGATTTCCCGGACTAATATTCGAGGTTTACGCCAGAAATATTATAGATTCGCCGGTCTAGTCGTCGACACATTATTAATACGAGAGTCGCAGTCAACACGTGCTTACACAACAGTCTCACTGGTTCCGTATATGACGTCCAATCATTTTTCATATTTGTACAACAATTACGGAACGCTCCCAACCAGTCAAGAGTGTCATTCTACAGTTTCTCGCCTTGCTGAGTAGGTGCGTGTCTCTGTCAAGGTCGTGTACCCAAGTATCCTCTAGTGCGGAACTCTTAATAGTTGACATTATTATTGCTCGTGGACTAAGTTAACTTGAATTACTGTATGAGAGCATCTTGTTGATTTAAAATTGTTATTTGTGACGCACTAGTGATTTCATTGGTGTCTGTATTTTGTTTCCACTGTAAAAAACGTCGATCCGTGAGACCGTCGTAACAGTACACTAAAAACTCGTTTATCCAAACCGCGTTTATCCGAAACAATATTTGTATAAATATTAAAAGACATTAAAGGGTGCACAGTTACAAGAAGAAGACGTGTCCGAGTGGATGAATTCGGAAAAAGACGATCTTGGATATCAGCTGTTATTCGATGACGAAATTGTTGCACAATGTTCACAACAGCCCGGTGAGGACAAAAGCTCTGACAATGATGTGGAAGAGAAAATTGGAGTCAACCATACAGAGGCAACATCAATGTTTGAAGAGCTATTGTCGTATTTGGAGCGACAAGACGAAACTTCCCCTGTAGAACTTCTAACAATTAAACAACTTCGAGATCGGGCAGCCAGCAAACGAGCTTCAAAGCTTAGGCAAAAAACTATGATTGATTACTGAACGAACAAGCAATAGGACTGTTCCAGTACTGAAGAAACGATCATTTACAGTGCGGTGCCGTTTTATAGTTTATTGTGTCATATTAACTGTAATTAACTCTTAAATTATTATTATTATTAGACTATTAAATAAAGTTACTGTACTTTAGTATTTAAATAGAAGTTTCGGTTTATCCGAAACGGGCACGGTCCCATCAAATTCGGATAAACGAGTTTTTAGTGTATATACCTACCTTTCAAAATTATACAGATGTCCAATCGACTTTCAGTAACTTGCTTTGTGATTGGGGTCACCTAACTGATTGAAAGTTATACAAGGAATTTCGCTTTCTCGTAACTTATTGTTTAAACCCCTGCTTGAGGCGCCTTTGGCCTGCTATCCTTTGTTGAACGCTTTGTGCTACTGAAAAAGGCCTCCGGTGGGTGGCAGAAACGTTTAGAAGAAAGAATGAACCAAGTTTTAAGCAACCGACCACGCCCCAAACGTTGACTCGGCCGCGATGCTTGTGTGGGCTGCCAAATTCTAGATATTGGATAATCCAAACCCCACGGAGGGAGTAGAGCTGCACGTCTCGTATTCCCGGGCATCGTCGGGCGTCCTGTCAGCGATTTTAGATAGTGGACTCCTCGCCCATGGGGGTCAAGGGTTGTAGATAGGATCTCGGTCCTGGGTCTACCGTTGTAAAACAACTTTCTTTCTTCTTCTGTCTCCGACCGTGACAGCCTTCGTTGCTAATTCTGTTTGCTATATCCGTGTTGTCGCTTACGTGTCGATTATATTGGTTGGCTAAAATTATAATTTATTATTACCCTTTACGACTTTAGTTACACGTATGTAATTTTATTAATGCACAATTTACTTTTTCAAAACAAGAATATTAAAAATAGTTTTTGTAATATTAATAATGTTTGTTTCTCTTTGTTGCAGGTAAAGAACCTCATCTTTAGCTTACCCGAAACTAATAGTGCCTTTGAAACAACATTCATCTCTGATTGGGTAATTATTTGTATATCAAAAACATGAGATAACTTTAATAATAATCTTTACGTTAATGTTATGATATAGTCTTAAAATCCAAAAACTCTTCTAAACGTTAAAAAAATAATGATTGGCGAAGGTAAAATGAATGTTATCACCAAAACTGCAGTTACCGGGATCCGACCGATGGAAATGTGTGAATTAATGGGCGGATCGGTGTTATCATCAGACAGCGCCCCAAAGAAATTTGTTCCACATACAATTTGTTCTACAGTATTCACAGAAGGTGAGTTCGGATGGTGCCCGAAATTTTTATCACTGAATAATCGTCAGATGTCCACAACGCCGTGGATACTTTATTTCGAAGAGAACAAAACACCCTCATTTCATTGTAGAGTTTTTTTATTTGTTCAGATTCCGACATACTAGGCTATATATTTCGTAAATATAAAAAAAACTGAACGTTCTCAATGTTACTGAATAAAACCAGTTGTATTACATTCTGACGGCCAGGAAAGGTGAGATGTTTTCTTTTCCTCAACCCAATGTATTTGTATTAAAATTAAATAATAAAAAATTGACAATTTAATTTTAATTGATTTTACTACTTAATTAATTAATTTTACTTCATAGGAATAGGAGCACTAGAGACACATTTTAGGACAATTTCGTATTCCAATATTGTATACTTCATTCGAGTTGAGTTATCAATGACGTTGCATACCCTATTTACAATATAACGAGCAAATATTAATTGTACACTGGTACCATATGTTGAAAGCAGACTTGGAGACTCTGCCAAGGAGTGGGTTAACTATACATCAAATTTTCTCACTTGGACAGATCTATGAAAAATGAAATAGTACAACCAGACCACGTGGATGCTCTTTGTTGCCTTCAAGGCCGCATATGATACAGGTTCAGAAGTAAGCTCCTTACAGTGATGGAAGGACCATGTATCCGCATAATTTGGTTAGACTTGTAAGATGGAGTCCAGAAGCAGGATGGTGATTGGTGGTTGTACCTCGGATGCATGCAATGGTTTACGACAGGGTGATGTGCTGGCTCCTCTTCTGTTCAGTATTGCCCCTTCAGGCTTTAATAAAATGACCCACATGCTTGCTTATGCAGACGATGTTGTAATTATTGGTAGATCTCTGCTTTGTGATACAGTAGTCTTCTTAAAATTGGACGAAGAGGGGCGCATAGTAGAACTTAGAGTAAATGAAGGTAGGGCCAAAATAATGGTGTCAAGAAGGAAGAGAGATGGTCAACACCGGCAGCATTACGTGTTACTGCTTTTTGGCAGTCTCTGATTTCCAATACCTCGGTTCTACTGTCAGTGAAGAACTTGACGAAAAGGAGGAAGTAAGGAGAAGAATAACAGCCGCGAACAGAGCATACTTTGCCTTCCTCTTCTTCTTGCCGCTTTTGGTAGTCTTCGATTATCAATACACTCCAGATGGACCTTCCGATTCCTTCTGTGCAACTCTATTTTCTCATTTAAGTTATATGTTTCCAACTACTCTCTAATCTCTTCATTTCTAAATCGATCTTGTTCAGAACAATCTTTGACTGATCTTAGAAATTTCATCTCCGCTGCTTGTATGCGGCGTTTATCTCTATTTCCCATTATCCATGACTCACGTCCATAAAGAAGCATAGGGACAGCCATTACCTTGTAAAACTTCAGTTGAGTATCTTGTTTTTTCTGCGTCTTGGTTTTTTTGTTTACTGTATGTTCTTATGATGCCGCACATCATTTGAAACTTATGTAGTTTATTGTCTATGTCTCTATTGTTCTTATATGATATACCCTAAGTAGCTAAAATGAGAGACTTGTTCAATTAGTTGGTTGTTAGTCATTATTTTGACATCATTATTCTTACAGGATTGCTTCCCAGGTAAGCCATCGCCTTCGTTTTGCGTGTGGAAATTCTTAAGTTATACTGAATCGAACACCGTTAAATTATGTAGCGCTCTTTGCAAACCATTTTCGGTGGTATCTATAATCAAGCAGGTTGTCAGCAAACAGCAGCGCATTAACAAATTCGCTTTGTTCTAGAGGAATGCCTGTTGATGGGTAAATGCTCTGCCACCTACGAGTGACATCGTCCAAATATATATTAAAGATCGTTGGAGAGAGCCCTGTCTTACAGCTTGATTTATACTTATAACCTTCTGCTCTCTTCCTCTTTGCAGAACTATCTGTGTGTCCAAACAGAGACTCTACTGTTGAAATAAGGTGCTTAGGGTACCCATTTCTTTGTAAAATTTCTCGTAAGATATTTCTGTCTACCTTGTCGACAGCCTTTCCAAAATCCACGAACCCAGTATATGTCGCAAGGTGTGCGTAGAACACAGTATCGATATACGTTTCAAACGGCGGAAAAAGTCTTTGTTGTAGATCCATTTAGACCATTTGAAGTAAATAATAAGTCAAGTATTTCCTTCAAAAAAGAATTTCTAATTAAGTAAATCGCTTTGTTTAAACAAATGACTCAGATACAAGGGACTGTTTTCTGTGTTTCTTTACAGCAATGCTTCCTGGAGTCATCACATACTTTGTATTCTCTTATCACAGAAAAAACATGTGTATTCTGCAAAATATCTACGTACTCGTCTTACTCTCGTTTCGGAGAATAATTAGACAGTTCTGCGAATGCGTGCTTGAGACAAAACAATAACAGTAGGCCTAGGTAGGTATACCAGACATCTATGTATAATAACACTGGATTGCCGGCCGCGTGTACTGAATTCGGTCCGCTCAACTCTACGCTCCCCCCACCACATTAAAGCAAAAGCCACTTCGCCTGCATACTCGCAGTGTTATCTTAATATTAGTTTAACCGATTTGATCGTCGCATAAACAATATTGTTATGAAAATTATGTATTTTATATTAATCAGATTAAATGGAACGCCTGATACTAATTTAAAAATAATGTAAATATAAATTTAATTTCTGTTGTTCATAATAGAAGCTCGTACACTTTTTTTCGTTGGTACAGATCTATAAACAACAAACAAGTTACCGGTAACATTAAAGTTATGCATACATATTTTCGCTAAGTATACCGGTTAGTTAGGGTGTAATAATTACCTCTTTTTGTAGTAGTTTGTTTTTATTTTGTCAATAAAATGAAGAAAACTAACTAAACAAGAATACAAATGAAAACGAAATTGTTTATTACATAGCTTTACATTTTTTTACATTAATGAGTATGTACAAAAAACTTAGTTTACAGCCTATCTGCATATAATTACAACGTATCTTACTATTTCTAATCAAAATATATTACATTTGATATAAAACTACATTTGCTATGAATAACATATTGCAATTCTGGGCTAAACATTGCTAAATAGAACTAACTTATTTAATTTTTGACGCACACCAAGTTTCGAAAACATAGCTGATGATGTCTTTTCTTTAACTATATTAAAACATACAATTTTGTAAAATAAACTACGGTACCTATTAACATTACTAATCTAATTTCGTGAGTGTCTTCACCATAATCATTGTTAGAAGTATATTGCCTTTAAATATGTTATTAGTAAAGGTTCTACACGCTAATATAATCATCTTTTTTATGTTCAAATTGTTTTTGTCAATGTTTTGTTTATTTTTAAAAAGGGAGTACATAAATTTTACTATCCTGATTACATCTGACGAAGCCTTGACCAAATTTCCTTTTGAAATATAATCAACAAAATGGGTGTAAGGGCTAAGGTTGCTATCATCGGCTATCAGCAGTCTTATACATTCCTCACATTTCAACTTAGAACTAATTTTTCTGACAATAAATCCAGACAAGTAGAAAAGAATATTATCTTTATAATACGAGTTTTTATTTTCTACCAGACATTTAACGTTTTTAATGGGTTCTTCATAGACGCTGACTGAGTTTAGGTCCACTGTTTCTTCTGCTTCTGCAAAACTCATAACAGAGTTTTGAAATGTCATGTCAAAACTCAAACAGTTGCTTTTGTCAGGTGCTTTAACGCTGTTCCTGAACATAAGTTTCCTCAAGGCCCATTGGAACTGCTTGACATTAGGATTGTTATTATGTCCCCCTCGAGATCTTACATAGGAAAATAACAGTTCCAATTGATATATACTTCCAAGTCAAAATATACTTGAATTGTAAACTATTTAATAATCTGTTTGACAGAATCTTTATTGCGTTTATATTCGTAATAAATCCAAGTGCAAATGTTTGCCTAGGATGCCGCAGAACCTGAATATTTTCAATTTTTAACGTCGTTAAATATGCCAAAAAATTATCTAACATTTTATTGTCATTTTCTAAATTCTTCTTCTTTATTGGTTGTTTGAAGTGCTGCCCAAAGTGGGTCCCTGCTATTAAAATAATCGAATAGCCTGTCTATAACTCTAATATATTCCACTGTTGGTTTAGCACCAATAAAATCAGGTTGTTGTTTATACATCAAAAAAATTCGATGGCGTCTGCTACGTTGGCACTTAAGGTTTGGGCCGCAATTTCCACGTTCTTTTTTCTATTGCCTTAATGTATGTGTATGTCTGAAAGGCTATTGGCAAACTTTAATCCTTGTTCTGTTTGTAAAGTGTTTAGCCGTTGAATATATTTAAAATCTATCACACCATCTGTAGATAGTAAAGTACCTTTATCTGCTAATGTGTTGCGAGCCAATTTAATCATATGGCTAGCATCTAGCAGTACACAAACTGTTAAATTTTCTTTGTTTATTTTCACATTGAAAAAAGGCTTTTCTGGCAATTCGCAACCAAGTTTCGTAACAGCGTTTATATTTGTACTAGTACCATCAAATGTTACATTATGTACATGGATACCTGATTCGTATAATTTAATAATGCACATTTTTATTTGTTTGGACAACATTTCTGAACTAATCTTATCAATAAAAAAATAACCAACGGCACATTTGAAATTTCCTCGTAGTGCAACTATCTGAAAGACTAGTGCTTCACCAGCTAATGTTTCGTGTTCATTTACTTTTATTTCATTACCCAAAGTCACATACCCAAAATTCTTCCCCTCTCGTGGATCGTAGATTACTTGTTTCCTTATGCTCATAGCATCAAAAACCAAGTTAACGTGTTGTAAATGTGGCTTGCTTTGAACGTTTTCTTTTAAATATATAAAAATCTCTTCTAAAAACCGGGTGAGCAATTAAAATTAGAAAGCCATCTCCTTAAAGTTGATGGGTTAGGTAACTGAAAGTTTAGATTTCTCAAATACTTATAAGCTTTGGGACTGTAGAAATAAACGGTTAAAGCAAACTCCTTCATTTTGTCTGAATAAAACTTCTTAAACTTGCTTCTATTATTATTGCTAAAGTTATTAATAATAATTTTTAACGGAACACCAGAAAAATTATCTTCTAAAATTTCTAGTAACCTTTCAGAATTTAATTTTTTCTTTAAAACTAAAATAATATCTTTCATGGATTTAATTTTAGCATCCCTTCTGTGTAAACGCTGTTGCAGTATTTTCACCTTCCGGCGGAGAAATTTTTCAGTAGGCGATACACACAACTGAAAAATAAAAATCAGGACTTAATTTTATGTTGTTTATTCATTGGCAATAACAACGTTCTTTAATAATGGTCCTTCTATTTTTGTCAGAGGATTTGAAAGATGCACGGGGAAGTCAAAGAGCGTTGGCACGGCATCGCTTTTCAACAGTTCGTAATTACAGTTGGGTCTGAACTGATACTGGTCTTTAGCCAAATGTTTGCTACAAAGTGACGTATGTTTTGAAGGAACAACATTTTTTCTTTTTGTAGCTATAATCCACTTCTTTCGTAGCTCTTGATCTTGTGGAAATCTGGAAGAAATAATTTTATTATAGTACGGTCTTCCTTATTTTTAATACTGTACTTTACGTAAAATAATGAAAAACCACATTTTTTCTTAGACACTTGCATTTCTTATATTATGGAATGTTGATAATATAATAATGCTATCAGACAATTCACAGTTTATGTGAAAAAGAATACAACGTTAAAAAAATAACAATTTATAATTAATTTAATCAGTAATTAATTTGTAGAGATTTAAAAAAATGAATGTTTTATATTAGTCTAATAAAAGTTATAAAGGAATTAAACAAAATACAGTACTTACCTATAAAATGATATTCCACTGTTCTTCTTGTATCTGTTAGTGCAGTTGTAAGCAGCACAGGAAGTTACCATTATGCAAAACTAATAATCACAATAATCAAAATTACATAACAGTTTCGCTAATAAACACGGAAAAATTTCCGAACTGAATTAAGTATGTAGTTAACAAAACACGGAAGCGCGGCTGCATACAATGTGTAAACTTGTGCTTAGTGACGGCTTCTTGCCTTATTGTGGTGGGGGGCTGCTGCTTACCGGCGGACCGTTTTTTGCGCTTTTACTCCCACCTAGCGCGCTATCCAGTGTTATTATACATCGATGGCAGAAGACACCTTTTCTCGATGTAGTCAAACAGTATTACAAACGTTTTCTGTGATGGAATCCCTTTCCTATTCAAAAATAATTTCTTTTTTCATTATAACTTTGTATAGCAACTGATACAAAAAAATACAAAGTATATTAGTCTGTTTTTCAGGCTTTCACGGCCGGCGTCATAATTATTTAAATTATTATCCGGGCTGTGAGCCCGTCGTCTTCCGAAATGATCATGCTGAGTAGTGTTATTAATGTAATCAGACGTTTCGGCCTCACCTCTGGAGGCCTCTTCAATGAAAGGTCTTCAAAACTTCTGGCAAGATGTGCGTCAGTGCTGCTGCTGACTCTTGAGCATTTGCCCCAGTGCTGTGGTTGACTAATGCACATCTTGTCAGTAGTTTTGAATATCTTTCATTGAAGATGGGCTCCAGTGGTGAAGCCGAAACGTCGGATTATATTAATAACCCTAATCAGCGTGAAGCTTTCAGAAGACCACGGCCTTACAGCCCGGATAACAATTAAAATAATAAAATGCATTGATTTTGGAGAATACTATCAATTTGATAGTATAAGTTCCAAAATGAACGTGAAATATGTAATAAATGGTTACATTCTGAATACGGACCATATGATGAAAGTTTACAGTTTACTTTTTTAAACTTTAAAAATGGAACTTTCTGTTAAGGTTTTTGAGCTTTCTTTTGTGTTAACTTTTGAAAGAAATGTAAACAGATAGAGTTAACTTTTTCCCTACATTTGAAAGTAAGCTGAAAGCGATTAATGATAAACACGGACGTCGGTTTGGTATTTGCTTCGTGGGAACAGAATTACGACAAACGTTTGAGGCAAGTACTGTATATGGAAACGGCAGGGTCGTGTGAGCTGTATCGATTCGGCATGGAATCAGATAGACATCTACGTAGCAAGTTTGATTATTGTTGCTGATCGAGTTGAAACTTGTTGAAGATAAAGCACATGCGAGGCTTTACGCGGGTAAAAGATGGGGCCGAAACGAGATTACAGGAATTAGGTCACACAGGAGATAGAAACGAAAGGCTTCTTTACGCTCAATTAAGATAATTCAATTCTCCGTAATCAGCATGATGCTAATGCACTTGTTCTGTTCCAACCTGGATAGCAGCGCGTTGTAAACATCACCGAGATTGTATCTCTACTTAAGTCGGCAAATAATGCCCTTTACTAAAAGCGCTGCGTGTCTTTGTTTGCCATAAATCGGTATTTTATAAAAGTCGTATTTCCCTCTCTCTCTCTCTCTCTCTCTCTCTCTCTCTCTCTCTCTCTCTCTCTCTCTCTCTCTCTCTCTCTCTCTCTCTCTCTCTTCTCTCTCTCTCTCTCACACACACACACACACACCTTACATATTCATTTAGTCGTACGGTTATTACCACGTACTCGTTAGCCTATAGCTTACGTGGAGTCGACTCTCCTACAAACATCGGATTATGTCTTCTGCATTGCGATTCATACTGTTGGCGCAGTATATTTTATCGTATGTGCGTTGCTTGCATACACCACGGGGATTTTCCGTGTAGAGTGCAGTCGTTTTAGCTCGAGATCACTCACCGTTGTATGGAAAATGAATCCAAAACGTGTTGTTGCTATGTGGTTGGTGTACCGTCGTCTCAGGCGTTGTAGGATTAAACGAACTTAGTGATTTCATCCAATTAACGAGAAAAGGGAACAAGGAGGAACATTCCACAAATTTTTGGAAGAACTTCGAAATGATAAGAAAAAGTTCTTCAAGTATTTTCGTATGCCAATACCATCGTTCGATGAACTGCATGAACCTCCTCATTATTAAACTAATAATATTAGTAAAGGATTTTAAGAGTTCGACTGAAATGTTTATAAACAAAAAAAATAATATTATTATTTAATAAAATTTGCTAATAATAGTACTTACTTTTATGAAATAGGTCCGAGTTTGGTCAGAATCAACAAGTCAAATGAACCGTACGAATATAACTCGTGTAGTGTGCAAGCGTACATTGGGTCACGTACGGCACTGAATTCACGGAAACGGCACGGAGACCGCCTTTTGCAGTGGCAGTGGACGGCAGCTACACGGTGATCGTCCCGTGCCGTGTGGAGATCGAACTGTGTGCAAGCTCCCATGCTCTTCTTCGTTCTACTAAAAGAATTTGATCGCACGATATTTTATCGTGTGTCCGTTGCTTTCACACACCACGGTTTTTTTCCGTCCAGTCGTTTTAGCTCGAGATCACTCACAGTTGTATGAAAAATGAATCCAAAACGTGTTGTTGCTATGTGGTTGGTGTACCGTCGTCTCAGGCGTCGTAGGATTAAACGAACTTACTGGGTTCATCCAGTTAATGAGAAAAGGGAACAAGCAGGATCATTCCGCACATTTTTAGAAGAACTTCGAAAGGATGAGAACAAGTTCTTCAACTATTTTCGAATGTCAATACCATCGTTCGATGAACTGCTTGAACGACTTAAAAGTGAAATCCAATTGTTGACATATGTACAGATATAGAAGATATAAAAATTAAATTATGTGAAAACTCACCGAATTCATTTTTTCCTTGTCCTCCATATCTTCAAAATCCGTATTCATTTCTCAGCAGACGTCTTTCCATGCATTTCTGGTAGCATTTCTGTCTTTGTAAACGTCTAGTGTTTTGTCCCATAGAACTGGTCTTATTTGTACCAATGAAATAAGATTTCATTATCAATATTTTCAGCCATACTTAAAAAAAATAACACACTAATTAACTACCGTATCACAAACTAAAATCAATATTTGAATACTATACAGAATAATTACTTTTAACTATCCGTTAAAAAAATTCTCGTGTTTACATGTAACCTCGGTAGAACCTCCTCATTATAAAACTACTAGTAAAGAATTTTAAGAGTCCGATTGAAGTGTTTATAAACAAAAAAAAACTAATATTATTATTTAATAAAATTTGCTAATAATATTACTTACTTTTATGAAATAGGTTCCAGTTCGGTCAGAAGCAACTAGTCAAATGAAGACGGATTTTTACCGTACGAATATAAATCGTGTAGTGTGCAAGCGTGCATTGGGTCACGTACGCCACTGAATTCACGGACACGGCACGGCGACCGTAGAGTGCACACGCTGAATTCCGTTTCTCGGTGATCACTTTGTGCGGACCAGGGTGTAACCTGTACACTAGTTTACTTCCAACTATTATGCGACTCAGCTCTGGTAGTCTTTTGTTCCTGTTTGTAGAGTTCAGTTTAATTTCACTGTTTAACTGTGGGAGTTTAATTTTCAAATCCCCGTAATTTATATAGCCAAAGGCATTTCCCGTCCAGTAACAATGCAGGAGGAAAATTAACTGATAATGCCGACGAGCGAGTGTTGGAATGTGTGGGGGGGGACAATATGTAAGAAATCTAATTATTTTGCTAATGTAAAACAAATGGTCTCCCCCCCCACACACACACACACACAACACATTCACCCAGTTAATTGATTTGGTTATGTCTCTTTCTTCCGCACACAGGTCCTGATGGTGACAATAAATATTGTTGAAACGTGACACAAATAATGTAACATTTGTGTTATTCTTATTGACCGACCCTGCTAAACCCTCCATCGTTAAAAATTATTACTATTATTACTACAGTTTTTCTATTTAGGTTTTGGAATTCTCATAGTTTTTATAATTTTGTGTTTCTCTTTAGAAGTAAGAAATTCACATTATTTAAACCCTAAGTTATGTATGGACCTAAAAACTATTTCTTTTAGAAGCTTCTGATCGTGTTAAAAACAAAAAATAAGTATCCTTACTGTGTTTCCAGTGATTGGCCAAAAGTAAGTTCACATCAAAATAGTTACCATTTGTCCGCGATTCCCCCTTAATTAAGGAACGGGTTTTTCATGGCAAGGCAAAGTATATTTTTCATCTTGTTATTTGAATTAGCAGTCTCTGTAATTCCAACTTTGTCGTGTTTACTTGCTAAACTGCTATTTGTCTCCGGACGAGGCCTTTCAGTGTTTCTACCATTTTCCAGTCGTAAACCACTTTTCAGGTCCAAAAGTGGTTTAGGACTTGAAAATGGTGGAAACGCTGAAAGGCCTCGTCCGGAACATGACGAGTAGCAGTCTAGCAAGTAAACACGACAAAGTTGAGTATATTTTCTTATTAAATCGTACAGTAGGTCACTGTGTAGCAGGGGAAAGTGAGAATAAGCAATTTAAAGACTCGCGGAGGTATTTCAGACGAAAAAACGCTAAATCCGCTGACACGATTAAAGAAGAATACGGCTGCAGGTTGGAGAATTGACAAACGTTCGCGTGCACCCAGCAGCGCGTCGCCGTCCCGTTCTTAAAACAGATAAGAAGCGGTGAATTATGTATGGTAACGTAACGTGCTCATGATACGTACTGGCTCGGCTCACGCCACACTCAATAACAGGTGAATATTTTATGCGTGTAACGAACCGACATCTCCGTGATCGAACTACGATTTACTGCCGGCAAGTCGCAGTCGCAGTAATAAATTGAACGGTGTTCGCCGAATTAATGCTCACAACCTGACTAGCGTCTAGAGGATCGCGCTCGTGCGCCGGATGAGCCTAACAGTGTGATGTGTGTGGACCGGGCGCGAATTGGACGACCACAGTACCGGTACCGGTGTCTGAGAAACAGTCGCGTTCTAACCTCAATTGAATCGTTTAATTTGAAAACAGCACGAGTCCAGTATTTTTACTTCCATATTCCTTAAGGAATGGAAGTATGGTGATGGCAAAAAAAATCGTGTTCGAGATTATTGCAGATTCTGATTCTACTACACTCAAAACATGAAAAAAAGTCGTTTTCCGAAAAGTGTCTGTGTGTCTGTCTGTGTGTCTGTGTGTCTGTCTGTCTGTCTGTCTGTCTGTAGATTTTTTTTCTATGGCAAACGATAACTGCCGCAAATTCAAACAGAATCAAATAATTTTTTGCATACAGCCCGGTTTTGCAGAGTTCTCGCGACCTATTGTTTTTGGTGAAGATCGGTTGAGGGAAAGGGGTAGTTTACCTGCAACGGTTTTTTTTTAGCAAGGGAAATTTTGTTTGTTTGGCAAACGATAACAGCCGCAAATTCAAACAGAATCAAATAATGTTTCGCATACAGCCCTGAATTGTAGAGTTCTCAAGACCTATTGTTTTTGGTGAAGATCGGTTAAGGGAAAGGGGTAGTTTACCTGTAACGTTTTATGTTTTAACAAGGGTATTTCCTATGGCAAACGATAACAGCCGCAAATTCAAACAGAATGAAAAGATTATTTGCATACAGCCCTAAATTGTAGAGTTCTCAATACCTTTTGTTTTTGGTGAAGATCGGTTAAGGGAAAGGGGTAGTTTACCTACAACGTTTTTTTAACAAGGGTATTTTCTATGGCAAACGATAACAGCCGCAAATTCAAACAGAATCAAATAATTTTCTGCATACAGCCCTGATTTGTAGAGTACTCAAGACCTATTGTTTTTGGTGAAGATCGGTTGAGGGGAAGGGGTAGTTTACCAGCAACGTTTTTTATCATGCGTATTTTCTATGGCAAACGACAACTGCCGCAAATTCAAACAGAATCAAATAATTTTTTGCATACAGCCCTGATTTGTAGAGTACTCGCGACCTATTGTTTTTGGTGAAGATCGGTTGAGGGGAAGGGGTAGTTTACCTGCAACGGTTTTTTTTATCAAGGGAAATTTTTTTTTTTTTTGGCAAACGATAACAGCCGCAAATTCAAACAGAATCAAATAATGTTTCGCATACAGCCCTGAATTGTAGATTTCTCAAGACCTATTGTTTTTGGTGAAGATCGGTTGAGGGAAAGGGGTAGTTTACCTGCAACGTTTTTTTAACAAGGGTATTTTATATGGCAAACGATAACAGCCGCAAATTCAAACAGAATCAAATAATGTTTTGCATACAGTCCTGATTTGTAGAGTACTCAAGACCTATTGTTTTTGGTGAAGATCGGTTAAGGGGAAGGGGTAGTTTACCTGCAACCTTTTACGTTTTATTTTCTATGGCAAACGATAACAGCCGCAAATTCAAACAGAATCAAATAATGTTTTGCATACAGCCCTGATTTGTAGAGTACTCAAGACCTATTGTTTTTGGTGAAGATCGGTTAAGGGGAAGGGGTAGTTTACCTGCAACGTTTTTTTATCAAGCGTATTTTCTATGGCAAACGATAACAGCCGCAAATTCAAACAGAATCAAATAATTTTTTGCATACGTCCCTGAATTGTAGAGGTCTCAATGACTTTCGATTTTGGTGAAGATCGGTTAAGGGGAAGGGGTAGTTTACCTGCAACCTTTTACGTTTTAACAAGAGTAAAGTACTTGAAAATTTATTTAAACTTTTTGAAACAATGGTAATTGTTAAAAATAAAATAATTTTGTTGCCAGGCAATAAAATTATAATTTTTGCATTTTAATGTAATATAATATTTTTCATTTAATACAGCAATAAAAAGGCAGGTAAGACACAGCCTGGCTGTTTGGCTGAAAATGATTTTAAATATAAATCTTAGAATATGGAAGTCATGTATGGTTCTCCATACCGATATTTAGATATTGCCATCTGTTTACTGAAAACTCTCTAACGCAGTGCTTCTCAAACTTTTCTGTCCCCGGACCTTCCCCTAAATTAAAAAATTCACGAACCCCGTCTGAGTTATGAAATAACACATACAGTTCCAAACTCATATATTAATTAAAATGTATTAAAATCAAAATTTTCTTAACTTGCAAAATTATAATATTAATGCTATCAAAATAGTTTAATGTGAACAATGAAGCTGCTTTTGAACAATTAGCTCTGCAATATTAGGTTTAATGTCTGATAATTTCAATATTAAGTCACTCTCGACATCAAGTTTATTTCTTAACTTTGCCAACCTCGGCTCCATCTTTCCAGCAACACGTGCCGAAGTCCAGCTACTTAGGCGTAAAACCAGCTACACGGAAAACGTTTTGCTTACATGCAGTACTTATACACGAGATACAGTGCTTATACATGGACTGAAACAGTACGATCAGTTCTGCGTTGATGCGGCGCTTTAGTCAGTTCAGCTGACAAAAAGATCTGCTACCACGACATGATTTAAAGATATTATTAAAGCCATCAGTTTGAAATTACTTTTAAAATTACAATTAGTTTAAACGAAAAACAAATACTGGAATCTTCTACTAATCGTTTTAAGATTCTAAAATTTAGATGTCAGATTAAAAAAACCTGAGAAAATTACGGTATATGCTTATTCTATTTTTTATTGAAAGTGTTTCGCGGACCCCTTGAAACATTGTCGCGAACCCCCAGGGGTCCGCGGACGCTACTTTGGGAACCACTGCTCTAACGGATGTTATATCTGAAAACTGCGCAAGTCCCATTGCTCTGTGCGTTGCAAATAAATGGCGTAGCATATGGTTTGTTTTGAAAACAGCACTAGTCCAGGACTTCATTGTTTCAAACCTAACGCTAATGGTTTCCGCTAGAGTGCGTTCGCATTTGTTTACAGTCTTTGTAAGAAAACTATATTGTAAGTGAACCGTTGAATTGCGAGCTTTGTGCAGTGTTTATTTCGTGCTTTAGTGTCAAACAGTGATTTATCATTAGTTAATAATGAGTTCAGTGGCTAATACTGGTGAGGATCCGACTCGTAAAGCAAGGAAGAGGGGCCAGATAAACAGGAATGATTACAAACAAAGTGCCGTCAAAGTAGCTAAGGTTAAGGGATTGTCACATACGAATCATGTTGTGGAAAAACGTAACCGGGAGGGAAAACGGGAAGCGATTGTAATTGCAATTTGAAATGTTTTACAAACGTAAGTGACAGTGAAAAAATCGAAATTTTATGTAAATTTAATAATAATAATATCCAGTCAAAAAATTATTCAGGATACTTATCTTCAAGGCTTAATAGAACTATATACTAAAAACCTACCAGACCTAGTTCTGACAATCCAAACCTCGTTGTGTTTGATGTAAATATTTTGCTGTACATGCTGTTATCACACACGAAAGTACTGGCGCGGGAACTGTTTGGGTACCTTAGTCTGGAGTCGTAATCACTCGGTCCCCACCACATCACACTGCAAGGCTCATTCCACGCGCAAGCCCGATACTCTAGACTAGACGCTAGTTATAACCTGCGTCGGTTTGTTTAGCAAACGAATTGCTGACCACCGTGAACGTTACTATCATTGCGGTTGAAGTGCGTCCTTAGCGTTAGGGCTCGTACACACGATACGGTTTCGGTTTTGTCGTTTCGTTTTCAGTAAACTATGTATTTTGTTTTGTACGTTCACACGTTGCGGTCGAAAACCGTATACGGGAAACAACCGAATCGGTAGCAGGTGTCGTTCGATTTTGTCTACCGAAACCGTATAGAGGGAAACCGTTTCGGTTGCCATTGGCGTATAGAATTGAGAGGGGGAGTACACACGATTCGGTTGTTTTGAAGGAACGTACATCAGTGCCGATCTAGCTACAGTTGAATGAAGTGATTGTTTTAGTTAATTTTTACAGTTTTTTGCAGTGTTCTTTTTCACAATGGAGAAAATCGACACAGAAATTTTAATTTCTTTGGTTGAAGAAAGACCAACCATTTGGGACAAAACATTAGAATGCTATAAAAATATAAACTTGAAAAATGCTGCTTGGAGGGAGATATGTTCATCATTAAGAAACGATTTTCAGGAGTTGGATCAAAAACAAAGACAGGATTTTGGTATGTATAAATACAATTTTTAATCATTGAAAAATTTTGTTTTTAATTTGAAAATCTTTTTATTAACAATTGGCTTACACATTTCACAAATTACACATGCGTATACAACACTGTCCAACAAAAATAAATAGCAATATCCTCATAGAAATTAGTAAAAGTTTATACAAAACTGTTCAGAAAAAATAATTAATGACATACAGCTTCATCTTGCCAAAAAAGTGACCCAGCCTCTGAAACAAAATAATCAGCAAATACTGATCTAATCGAATTAGCAAAATTTTATTTTTGCAGTTTGTATATGACGAAACATGGACAGGTAACTTCTGGAATGTTTTCGAAATTAAAACCTTCCTTTGCTCTCACAAAGTTATGGAGTAGTGTGCAAGCTTTTATTATCCAAATTGCTAGTTCTGTATTTACGTCTAAAGCCCGATGAAATATTCTCCACTTATTGGCCAAAATACCAAACGCACATACCACGAACCTTCTAGCTCTAGTCAAGCGGGAATTGAATATTAGTTTTTTTTTATCCAGATGAGTTCCTCCATGTATTCATTAAGTGTTCATGTATTGGAAAGCCTTCGTCTCCAACCAGGACAAAAGGCACGTTCGCTACTGATTGTTCATTTAAAGAACTCGGTTCTGGTAACTTCAGAGAATTTTCTGTTAAGTTTTTCCAAAACGTTGTTATTTTGAAAATTGTAGAATCGCAATCTTTTCCATAAGATCCAACACTCACATACCTAAATCGATATTCCGAGTCGACGATGGCTAATAATACAATTGAGAAATATTCCTTATAATTAAAATACATTGAGCCACTATTTGACGGTTTTTTAAGTCTAATGTGCTTGCCTTCTACGGCACCAATACAATGAGGAAAATTAGCTTTTGTTTGAAACCCATTAGATATTTCCTGCCAGTCGTGAGGTGAACTTGGCAATTCCATAAATTCACTGCGCATATTGTTCCATATAACTCTTGTTACTTCTCGTACAATGTTGCCAATTGTTGAAATGCCTACTCGGAAAGAATAATGTAGATCTTTATATGAACATCCTGACGCCAGATACCTGAAAAAAAACTAAAGTAAAATCATTTGTTTTAGGTACACTCGTTCTAAAAAAAAAATGGACCCATATAAGAGATTCGTGGATGAGATCCGTCAAAAAACAAAACGAACAAAAGACATCGGGTGCTTCTGCTGAGGGCTCAAAACTGTATATGTACACAAACAGATGAGTTTCTTAAAAAAAGTAACACATACATCATCTGCGCACGAAAATGTGAACGGAAATGAAGAAGAAACCAATATTAATGAAGGGCACTCTGAAGATATTGAAATATCTGCCGGAACGTCAGTTTCTTCTTGTAGGCCTGCCGGAAAGAAACGCAAAACTGATAAGAGGTGTGAATTGGACAACAAAATGATGAAATTTATGGATTACCAAATCAATGTTGGACAGGAAAACCAAGAAGACAACCACCACCCGTGTTTTTTTAAAGGTCTTTTGCCGTCTCTATCATCATTAAATGTTGAACAGACCTTGGAGTTCCAAGGAGGCGTTAGAAATTTGTTACAGCAGATAAAAAGGAAGGCTCAAACACCACTCACACATGTCCAGCCACAAAATGTTTGTCACAGTTATCACCAATGGCAACATCCTGGTTATCTTTCACAACCACATATTAATACATCTGTAGCCTACAAGCGACGAGTCCAACAAGTGAGAACGCATATTCACCGACAGAAACAATGTCCACTGCAACTCAACATTCTGATTACTCCACAGATATAGATTTCATGTAATTTTGATGATTTGCTTGGCATTATTTTGAGTATTCATTTTTTTATATTATTATAGCTTACTATCGATAAGGAAAACCATTAAAAAAAATTAATTGTTCATTTTATCCAATGGATCTTTTTTGTATTTTCTTTCATGGAAATAAACATTATGACAATGGGTAATGTAAGTGTAAAAATTATATGTAATTAAATGTAAATAAAAAAAGTACTTACCTTAAACATATTGTTAGTTTTTCTTCTGGACTAATACTTTTTCTCATAGTTGTATCCTGCTTTCTCATTTCATTTCAAATTTTCTTCCACTCTTTTTAATAGATTGTCAAATGTATGTATCGTCATTCGAAAGTAGTTGAAAAATTTCGATTCATCTCTTCTTAATTGAATCATAAGCGTTTGAAAAGATCCCAGACAATATCTGTTCCTCACAATAGGATGTACCCAATACGTTCTATTAATTTTTTTAATTTTGCTTCGACGACGGCGGTACCAGTACATTACAAGAAAGGTATTTACGTCCATCCTGCAAAGAGAACTACACTGGAGTGATTGCAAAGGTGTTCTGTGTGGACGGGAAAACCGTATACGGTAAAAGAAAAACCGAATCGTGTGAACACAGCTTCCGGTTGACACCGAAACGATTATAAAACCGAAACCGTATCGTGTGTACGTACTCTTACAGTCTCTTTGCGATCGGAATGTAATATGATGAAGCGCAACGCACTATACTGTCCCATACTAGAATCGCTTGACCTATAAATTAATCTAATGTTTCCTTTATGTGGGCGCACCTCGGGAACCTGATCAATTCTGCGGAAATTGGGTAACAAATCCCAGTGATGCTGGGCCAGGATAGGGGAAACACGAAGAAATGGTCCTTCGACGAATAGGGCCAACATAACTGACCGACTGAACATAACTGAGATGTAATGAACTGATTTTTAGTACGACGTGTGATAAAGGACAGTAGCGGGTGCTGCCCTTTACATTGAACTGAACAATATTTGGAGTGGAGGGAATCTCAAGCCTGACAGGCAGCCGTTCAGCAATGGGCAGACAAGTGCTGTTGCTGGTGGTGATGACGATGAACTGTGTCTTGAGGACGATACTTTCGATCGCAATTGGCTGGGTAGCTCGCAACCGACCGTGTTTTATACGATTGGGCCGCAACTGACCGCGGTCCCCCCCACGTGTAGTGATAATGCGGAAACGTAAACATTCACCGGAAATAACCGTTTCTTTATCCACATGTTCTCGCAGCCCTTAGACTGTGTTACTGATAAACTGGACGCATTAATTTGTTAAGTCGGCATCATCGCTTTACGATCAAATCTCTGGTGCGCCGTAAATCGGCGATTCTGTTATGTGGTGCGGGGGGGGGAACAGTGTCGATAATACCGATTGCGTCACGCCGTTAAAGTTCCTGTAATCTCGTTTATTAAACGGTGGGCCCTGTGCTTGCGCTAATCCCGACAGCCAGTCATGGGATTGGATTTTTTTAAACTGCTACTGTCGTAAAAGCCGCTTTCAATAAAGTCCGTTCTCGCGGCGGAACATAATTTAAATCCCCCCCCCCGCCGTCTACGTATCACTTTCTCACTCTCGTTGTGCCCAGCTGTGAAATCTATCTTGTCATAAAACGCGTCGTTCGTTTCGTGCTTGCGCGTATGCGTGCGTCTGTGTGTATGTGTGTGTGTTCCGGAAGGAGGGGGGCAGACTGGTGCGCCAGTTTACAGCCGTTTTGACAGTTCCGTTTGTTATTAAACTTTATCACACCGCGACCTGACACCTATGATGATATGAATGATATCTACTGGGTGAATTAATACGTATAGGCCTACTAATATTAGGATTTAGTTGAATAGTTTTCTCTCTTTTCCTCGTTGCTGCTGTTCGGTCTTGGCTGTCTTTGTGTGGCCCACTTTAAGAAAAACAGATGTTATCCTAGCATCATGAGCCTCCAGGCGGTCTAGTGGCTAGCACGCGCGATTCGTGTGCGCGTGGTCCCGGGTTCAATTCCCGGCGTGCACTCAGCATCGTGAGGCAAAACTGAGTAGTCTATGAGATCACAGCGGCGCCTTCTGGTTGTGAATACGGCAACTACCGGCTGGCGACGCGTTGTACTAGCCATGCAACCGTCCCACTAAACACAAAAACGGCGCGGTATCCCTTTGTCCTTTACGGACTGTTGAGCAGAGGTTTATTTATCCTAGCATCATGACCAGCTGTAGGCCTATATCCTTCGTCTTCAGCACTACAGCCCAAGCCCTGGCTTCCAACACCAGTATTCTCCAAAGTCTCCAGTCCATTGCTACATCATTGTAACCCTTCACATCCATTCTTCTGAGGTCTTCTATCACATCATCCAACCGTCTTATCCTAGGACGGCCCCTCTTTCTGCATTTATATACTTGCGCCCTCAAGATTTTCTTTGGCATACGCTGATTATCCATCCTCTCTAGGTGACCTTTATCGATGAGCCTTTATGAATCTTACAATGACCTCATGATTCAATAACTCATCTATCTCCTGGTTATTTCTTATTCTCAATTCGTCATCTTCTTTGAACGGGCTATAAACACGTCTTACGATCTTTCTTTCAAACCTTCTTAGTGTTACTTGTTCCTTTTTTGTCAATGTCCATGTCTCACCTCAATAAGTAACAACTGGTCTGATAAGTCTTTTTTTTATTTTGTGTTGTGACTAATGAGTTTGATTCTCAGTAGTCTGCTATTGACATAGTATGCCCTATTTCCAATTTGTATCCTGTCATGTATTGCCGTGGTCGTGTTTATGGACCCTTCATTATCTATCATGTTACCAGGTATCTGAACTTATTAACTGGATCAAATGAATTATCCTCCATGCAGAAATTATATAGATTCCTCCTCCTTTCTAATAGAGAAATCAGCGTGTATTTAGTTTTGCTGATATTTTATGTCCCATTGCAGCGAATTTTTGATTCAGCTCCTTGTATACCACAACTAGCCGTTGTCTTGATCTGGCTACTATCACAACATCTCCCAGTGTAAGCACATATTTTGCTTGCCTTATTTAGTATTGTTCCTCACTGATATTTGTCTTTAATCCAGCTGTATATTGTCCGAAGTAACAAGGATTCATATCGTCGAGGCTTGGGAACCGAGAGTCGATTAAAACAATCGGACATCGGTCGAGAAAGGTTATGTAAAACTCAATGGAGTTTTATAAAATGATCACATTGAGATACGTCTGTTTATCTGAGCCTGATCAAGAAAATGAACAGAACCCGATACTGCAATTGTCGTTGTGATATGTTAAAGTTCACGACAGGTAGACAGTGGTTTTGTAAATCGTATTGGGTAGGATAGGCGTAGGCCGATTTATTGGTGCCGAGTATCACGTTTTCGGTTGCTAGACAAATGACAAAGGTAGGCGTGAGCCAGTTGCACGCCCTGCATTCTGGCGTTTTCAATTTTAGCGACCTGTCTCCGCATATTTACGCCAATTGAAACTATCAAGAGAAATGATATTCCGGTGTAAGTAAATAAAGCGTTTATCATGCATTTAAATCAGTAGGTATACAAGAAAGTTGATTACGTATATATAGGCCTACACCTGACTGATGATGAATAATCTCGATAATAAAACTAAATACGATTTGTATACAGTAAGTGATAGTGTCTGTTTGTAATTAAAGAGGAAATGTTCTGACTATTTCTGAATCATTATTATAACTATCATAATTGGGGGTTCTCCCAACACCTTTCCTTCAAAAATGTTACTTAAGAATTGATTGTGTCGTAACACGTGCCTGATCAATTTTGCCATTCTTCTTCCAATCAATTTTAAAAGTGCTCTATCTTCGTTCATATCTGCGAGGTCTTGCTCATTTCTTTTCTTATCCATCCAACACGTCCTCGTCTTCTCCTCCAGAACCACATTTCTATTGCTTCCAGCTTCCTTCTTTCCATTTTGCCGAGGGTCCACGCCTCACACCCGTAAATTAAGACACTTCACGCAGATGTTTTTGCGAACCTTTTCCTTACCTCCATACTTAATTGATTATTTGTAAAGTAAATTCCTTTCCTTTTATTCTGCTTTGCGCCTGCTTTGTTAGAGCTATTATTCTCTTAATCTTTGTCCCATGTCTATTTTCACAACTGTTGGTGCTCTCCAGGTACCAAGAATTTTCAACCTGTTCTAAATTGTATTACCTAATTTAATATCCAGTTTTACATTTTCTTTCTTCTTCCCTATCACAGTTGTTTTAGTTTCCTTCTTTCTAATCTTTAATTTTAAGTTTTCCCTAGGTTTTCAGACAAGATTTCTAACATTTTCTTCATTTTTTTTACCGAGTCTGCGATAATTACTATATCGTCTGCAAAGCGGAGACTATCATATGCGTCTTCCATTAATCTTAATGCCTTTGTTTTTTTTTTCAATATTATCATTTTAGAAAACAAAATTGCCGTATAAAAGGCCCTAAGGCCCTTCTTCTTTCACTGGCTCTAGTCTCTGGTGGGGCTTGGCTTACGTAACAGTCCTCCTACACTCCCCTCTGTCATTCACCAATCCCTTCCAGCCTCTTCGTACCCATCGTACTAAGGCCTCGAGTGACGTCATCCTTTCATCTTTTCCTTTGTCGACCCTTCCTTCTTCTTCCGTATAATCTCCTTCCAGACCTCTTGACGTATGTCACAACAGGGCGCGCCATCCTCATGTAAATCTTCATTTTGGCTTGTCTGTTAATCAATTTATTTTAAAAATTTTTATATCGGGAAAATAGGTAACGGTGTCCTTGCAGAATTCTTTTCAGAATAGTGTCACTCATCCTGTTCCGATTGTTCAGAGTCTTCGTAAGATATTTAAACTCTTATTAGAATTTTCAAGGCTTATTTTAAAACATATTCGCATTATAAAGGTAAATTAACATGGAGTTGTATAGCGTAAGTGAAGGGAAATAACAACAAAATCAAGCTATCAAGGAATTCGTGTTTCGACTATATTTATTTTTAGTAAACACACGTTGAAACAAAAACAGATTAAGTCAGATTGAATTTGATTTGCTGAACTTACAAAGTCAGCGAGTGTAGAAGTAGCTATAACTGGCGGGTATTCGACAATCGATCTAACAAACGACACGAATAAAAAGTGATCGTTTTATCGGCTCCGGTGTTAACCGAGTTCTATCACACGTCAAGATAGCTGTCTACGCAACAGCGTCTCATATTAAATCGTGCAGTTTTGTTATTGTTTTCCACATACCGTATACAGTGTATCGTGTAGCCTATATTGTATTTCTATTCACGTGTCGGGCAGGCCGTATATCGGTTTCTCCCTTATTCCTCCAAAGTTACGATCGTACGTTTACGCGGTGGGCAGGTTATATCGACAGCCATTGTTTTTCTATTCACTACGCAACCCCATTCGTGGTAGTTCCGACCCCCAACGAGATTTATAAATTTGTATCTACGTTCAATCGGGCGTGCTTCTTCTGTGTCTCGCAGTGCCTCATATTAACGCTGTTTGCGACTCTGTTCCGTAATGTAACTTATTCCCGAATAAAATAAATTTCCGTATCTATTTAAAATAAATAGATCAAAATAATTTATTCCGTTCATTTGAATCGTGTATAATGGATAATGAGGTATGTGTCTTCACGCAAGTGGGCGTTATAATTCGTATGTTCCAGTGTTGTAGTAGCCTGTTCTAAAATGAAATATTTGTTAATAACGTTTGAACCTTGTTTTACTAGATTATATTCGCACCCTTTTCTGGTTGTGATGTGTGATTGGCACCAGATTAAGACATGGAATACTTGCCCTTCATCTGAAGAACAAGACGTAATCTTTCTTGCTAACATAATGAAGGAAGTATTCAGAAATTAAGAGCTTTTGAAAAAGGGACTCGTAATCGAAGAATCGATGCGTGCAGTCGATACGATTCACTATCAGATCTAATAGTTTTAAACCATGATTATCAACCGGGGATCCGCAATCCCTAAGGGGTCCGCAAAATGAATTTAAAATTGTTAATAAAAGTTTTACTAACAGCTTTTTAAGCAATTTTGTAACAGCCTGTCCTTCATATTCAAAGTTAGTAATTACGTAATACGTTAAACGTACAAATAGTGTGTTGAGGAGTAATAAATAACGTTTAAAGTAACTTTTAACTTAGATGCGGAATAAAGATGGATTATTTGATACATATTACGTATGAAAAACTGTTCATATTGTAACGTACCGCTTAATGTGAGGCACTTTAGCGAAACGTACACCTTTAGTCAAGCCCCAAATGTTGGGTTCGCCAATTCTGTAACGTACCGCTTATATGTGAGGTGTGCACTTGCGAAAGTGTTATTATATGCCTCACGCAGTATGCGTCACTTTTGAATTATACTAACTGACGTTTTAAACGGTATAAATAAAGGATTTTGTTTATCTTGTTTTACTCAATCTAAAAGAAATCGAGAGTGTGTGATTTGGGGTCAAGGAGGTAATTTGTTCAGCCTTATGCAGAAGAGAGAGTAAGTATTATTATTGCCCCTCTGTTGTGACGATTCCTTCTGTATGTTGTGCTGAAATTTTCATTAACTACCCACTACAATAAATTATAACACGTTATAATTCAATATTAATTTTCAATAATATTGCTTTATTGATTATTGACTTTTGTCTCCAGCCACCAAAGTATAGGTATCACAATTAATCTTTTTAAAAAGATAACATCATCTCGCCTTTACCGAGTAAACATAGATCTGTCTAAAGAACAAAACATATATGTTGTTATTTAACCAATGTTACGCTATAATAAAATACATCAGTTATTACATAATTCTTATTAATTCCCCAGGGTTCAGGGTGAATTCTTTGTGTTATGAGAGTGTCAGAAATGGCTAATTGCTACGCTTTACAAATATATAAAAATTAATAAATAATTTTGTTTATTTTTCAAATGTTACATAGTTTCCGGAATTGCCGTAAGAGAGCAGCATGTATTTGTTTACTTTTGAAAGAACCATATGATAAAATGAATATTTTTTCGTTCTATTTCACTATTAAAAAACGAGTTTTCTTCTGTATTTATTACGAAAAATGTTTATATTACCTCGCTTCGTGTTGTCCTTACTGGATTGAAGTTTTATTCTGTGATGAGGTACGTCTTGCGTTATTATTTCCTTTTCATTTTCGAGTATGTTTCTGATTGTCTATTAGAAGTAGGCCGAACTATATTGGATCCTCAGAATGGTTTCATCCACTGGTTTTTTGATGTATAACACCATTTAATTTGGATTCCTCAGGTATAATTAGTTAGTATTCACTTTGTTTATTACTCTTGCGTGAATTTCGCCTCCTCCAACGTCCAAAAAACAGTTATTTTTTATAATTTTTGTCGCATCGATTCTTCAACAACTCTGGTTTAGTTCAAAAAATTTTTTATCTTATTAACAATACTTGTTATTTTCCATCACTCTTAGTAACACATAGTATTTTTATTATGTAGGCAGTTTGTGATTATTATAAATTTATATTTTTATTTATGGAAAAATAATTCCCTTCCATTCCGGTTTATTGACTAATTTAATTCACATAATATGTTTTGGTTAATTTTTTTATGACCTTGTATATAAATATTTTATCATTTTATTATCATTAAATAAATTTATATATTATTTATTTAGTATCGAATAGTGTTCATACCCGGTACTACTTCCTGTTGTCCTTTCCTTCCTAGGATTATTTTAATTTTATATTATCTTTGGTAGTTAAAATTTTTATGTCTTTTAAAATTAAACCCTGGGTTTTCTTACAGTCTAACATAATTATTTGAAACAATATAATATTAACTTGGGTATAACAAATTGTGGTTCATACAATATACATTACAATAAATAAATAAAATTACAAAAATCAATTAGTATTATTACATACTACTTCCATAGTTTTATCCTATCCAGAACATACAGCACAGTTTAGTAATACATTAATTTCACTTTGGTTTTTCACCTCAATGGGTACACTAGAACTCACTTCGCACTATGTACCACTCGAATTGTTTATTATGTGGAGTGATATAATTAAATTTTGAGCGAGCTTTAGTTCTACCCATTTCTGACTTTTATTCTCATAATTTACTTTATTGGGACCGGGTTATGTACCGTTACATAAAGCCCCCCCCACTAGAACAAATTTATTTTAGTTCAACTCGTTGATAGAAATAAATTGTTAATTGGTTCAAATCTCCTAATGGTCTTGACTTTGTTTTCATAATAATGTTTCATTGCTGACTGATTATAAACTCTGGTAATTCAGACTTGTGGTAATTGTCGTTTTCTTACTTAACTCTCTCTCTCTTGGAGGCAAATTCATCAATTATTTCTCGGGGTTAGTGGTACTTCCACATTTTACTTGATAAGGACTGGTCACACTAATCATAAAAACTTGTTTTAACACTTATTTTCTATTTACTTTTATAAACTCGCTTTATCAATTAAGCTTCGGTCTGCTATCTTCCTTCTATTTTCTTCATTTATACTTCTGGAATCTAATATCACTCCTTTCAGCTATTTTAATTATTATCCCTTAAATATTCAATTTCCCTAACATTTTTCCCTATCTTGTGCGGTGGTTCCAGTCGGGTGGCCACTCTGGGTCCATACACCGCTGTCCATCCTTACACCTTCTGAGACCAGGGGAACATCATCCCTGCTCATAAAAATTATTGCCGGAACATTTCTACGGTCAATAAATAAAAATAAAAAAATTATAAATAGTAGTCATTTAGCGACTAGTACCAAACACTTTTGGGATTCTTCATACTGTAGCTGTTTGTATTTATTTATATATTTCTTCTTCTCCTTGATTCCTTCTTCTTTTCCATTAATTAATAGCAAATAACATTATTGATAGGCCTTATGTTAAAATTCTTTTGACTTTACTTCTTGTGACGTATTTCTCCGTATCATTTCTTTTTATAAAATCTTCAATTCCAAGAAATTCTAATTTTTGTTGTATTAATTATCATCCTCCTTCAGTTTAATTGGAGTCATTAAATTATTCGTTATTCTTCTTATCTGAGCACATTACCATCAATTGTTTATTTATTTATTCTTCTTTTGTTACCATCAAAATATTACTTTTTCCTATTATTTCATTTTAAATCAGTTCTTTATAAATATTATTTAATCATCTGTTATCTTTTTCTTGGTGGTTTGTTGTTTGTTAAATTATATGGTTTCGAAATATCTTAAGTAATATGTTCTTACATACTTTTTATTAATTCTAATGGTTGCAAAATATCTTAAGTAAGTTGTACTTACACAGTTTTTGAATTTTGGGGTTTTAGTTTCTTCATTTTACATTAGTTTAACCGTTTTCAGTATCATTCACAACACGGATTGATCCACTCGTATATTTTTCCCGTGGATTCTGTTGATTAAACTTGTCAATAAAATTCGCTATTGGATTGCCCCATTGCGGATCACTACCATACATTTCAATATTATCGTATGTATATAGCCTCTCATCTTTATTACTGGGACCAGGATTAGACCCTTGATTTTTCCCATGGTCAACTCGTTTGTCCACTTTTCTTTGTGGCTGTTCATCGGGTCTCCTCGAATCCCTCTCATCAGCCATTAGATAATTTACTTGGGCTTGATTAGTTCTCTGATTGTCATTTGGTGGATCTCCTGAGGGTATGTCCCTATTTCTATCTCCACTTCTGGACCTCCTATATTCGTCATGATCATTCCATTGTTGTCTGTTGTAGTTGTTTCTCTCATCCCTTCGATCATAATTTTGTCTCTGGTTAAAATACGGACGTCTTCCTTGGTAACTATTACTGTAATAATTGTTATTAGCATGTACATAATTAACTCTGGGCCGATTCTCTCTTGGTGGTTCATTCTTCCGCTCCTCGGTATTCCCTGATCTCCATCTACTTCTCCTATAATAAGATTCCTGTTCATAATTTTCTAGCAGCGTTTCCATGCCTCCAATAGTTTTGATTTGTCCACTCAAGCGTGCACTGATGATCTTTTCTTCAAAATGATACGCCATTTTGGTCACTAGACACTCTTCAGGTATCTTAGGGTCTAGATACTTGGCGATACACACCTTCCCTAAAAAGTAAGCAGTAGGTGTTTGTCCCACTGTACGGTCATACCTACCATGACAGATATCGTCCCTAATAATGTTTTGTACTGATTCTGACCAGTACTTAAGTTTGAACATAGTTTTGAAACCCTCATAATCACACACCTCGTTCCTAATTGCTGTCCACCAATTATCATTGATATTTTTGAACGATTCGTCTAATAGACCTTTTATCATATTCCATCGATTCTCCTTTGATCTGTTCAAAATTTCATCTACTCTCCCTAAAAATTCAAGTGGGTTCCTGCGATAATCCCGAAAGTTTACACTTTCCTTATTGTCTGGATAAACATGATGACTGCTGCATGCAGATCTAGCGCTTATTCTATCTACATCACATTGAAAATTGGTTTGTATTTGTTGCAAACTATCTAATTTCTCTGCTTGGCTATCACATTGATTTTTTACATTCTCTACAGTTTTATGAAACTCTGAAAATTTACAGTTTAGACTGCTTTTAATGCTATCTAACTGGTCATTATTTTCTTGTCGTATGGCCGTTACACGAACTTGGTTATCTTGTTCTTCTTTTTCCATTCTTGCCTCAACTCCAATTTTAATTAGTTCCATCTTCTCTTCAGTTGTATCTAATCTTTGGTTAGTTTCTACTAATTTCTTCTCTGCCTCTTCCTTATATGCCTCTACTCTTTGGCTTAACGTATTATTGACCAGTTCAATTTTACCTTCTAGATTTTCTCTTAATTCTTTATTGAAATTCTCCATCTTACCCTCAATTTGTTTTAAATTCTCACTATTCTCTTCAAATTTTGCATTCATCTCTTCTCTTTGTCCTTCAACAGTTTCTTTCAGTTCATTGTATTGTTCATTCATGGTTTGTTTGATATTTCCATGAATGGTTTCTATTTTTTCATTTAGTTGTTTGACTAAACTTTCCTGAATGCTATCTATTTTCTCATTGGTTTGTCTATTTTGTTCCTCCTGTTTCTTAAAATTTTCATCTATTTTGTTATTGGTTTGCTTTGAAGTTTCCTCTTGTTTTCTAAAATTTTCATCTATTTTGTTATTGGTTTGCTTTGAAGTTTCCTCCTGTTTTCTAAAATTTTCTTTATTTTCTTCCATTATAATTCTTAACATCTCCTGTATGCTGATATCTTCTTTTTGGTTGGATTTATTTGGTTGATCCCCTTGGGCATCCTCTTCAATTATTTCCCTTTCCGTATCCATAACTACTTCGGTTTCTTCTGTATCACCTGTCTGTTGGTCCATTTCACTGTCCGTGACTAATTCTATTTCTTGTTCCTGTCCACCTTCTTCAATCTCCTTTTCTTCTGCCCTCTTCTTCGATTTTCCTCGGGTATTAGGCATTTCTTGTTTTCTCATAACTGCCAACGATAATTAGATTTTTTGATATATATTTTATATTAAATATCAAAATTCTTTTCTAATTACCGCCCTTTTACGTTGAGCGCCAATTCTGTAACGTACCGCTTTTTTCGTGAGGTGTTGTATAGTTAAATCCTGGACCACGTTGTACGCGTCAATTCTGTAACGTACTACTTTTTCACGAGGCGTTATTTAGCGAAACGTCAGTCTGAGTCAAGCCCCAAATGTTGGGTTCGCCAATTCTGTAACGTACCGCTTATATGTGAGGTGTGCACTTGCGAAAGTGTTATTATATGCCTCACGCAGTATGCGTCACTTTTGAATTATACTAACTGACGTTTTAAACGGTATAAATAAAGGATTTTGTTTATCTTGTTTTACTCAATCTAAAAGAAATCGAGAGTGTGTGATTTGGGGTCAAGGAGGTAATTTGTTCAGCCTTATGCAGAAGAGAGAGTAAGTATTATTATTGCCCCTCTGTTGTGACGATTCCTTCTGTATGTTGTGCTGAAATTTTCATTAACTACCCACTACAATAAATTATAACACGTTATAATTCAATATTAATTTTCAATAATATTGCTTTATTGATTATTGACTTTTGTCTCCAGCCACCAAAGTATAGGTATCACAATTAATCTTTTTAAAAAGATAACATCATCTCGCCTTTACCGAGTAAACATAGATCTGTCTAAAGAACAAAACATATATGTTGTTATTTAACCAATATTACGCTATAATAAAATACATCAGTTATTACATAATTCTTATTAATTCCCCAGGGTTCAGGGTGAATTCTTTGTGTTATGAGAGTGTCAGAAATGGCTAATTGCTACGCTTTACAAATATATAAAAATTAATAAATAATTTTGTTTATTTTTCAAATGTTACATAGTTTCCGGAATTGCCGTAAGAGAGCAGCATGTATTTGTTTACTTTTGAAAGAACCATATGATAAAATGAATATTTTTTCGTTCTATTTCACTATTAAAAAACGAGTTTTCTTCTGTGTTTATTACGAAAAATGTTTATATTACCTCGCTTCGTGTTGTCCTTACTGGATTGAAGTTTTATTCTGTGATGAGGTACGTCTTGCGTTATTATTTCCTTTTCATTTTCGAGTATGTTTCTGATTGTCTATTAGAAGTAGGCCGAACTATATTGGATCCTCAGAATGGTTTCATCCACTGGTTTTTTGATGTATAACACCATTTAATTTGGATTCCTCAGGTATAATTAGTTAGTATTCACTTTGTTTATTACTCTTGCGTGAATTTCGCCTCCTCCAACGTCCAAAAAAAAGTTATTTTTTATAATTTTTGTCGCATCGATTCTTCAACAACTCTGGTTTAGTTCAAAAAATTTTTTATCTTATTAACAATACTTGTTATTTTCCATCACTCTTAGTAACACATAGTATTTTTATTATGTAGGCAGTTTGTGATTATTATAAATTTATATTTTTATTTATGGAAAAATAATTCCCTTCCATTCCGGTTTATTGACTAATTTAATTCACATAATATGTTTTGGTTAATTTTTTTATGACCTTGTATATAAATATTTTATCATTTTATTATCATTAAATAAATTTATATATTATTTATTTAGTATCGAATAGTGTTCATACCCGGTACTACTTCCTGTTGTCCTTTCCTTCCTAGGATTATTTTAATTTTATATTATCTTTGGTAGTTAAAATTTTTATGTCTTTTAAAATTAAACCCTGGGTTTTCTTACAGTCTAACATAATTATTTGAAACAATATAATATTAACATGGGTATAACAAATTGTGGTTCATACAATATACATTACAATAAATAAATAAAATTACAAAAATCAATTAGTATTATTACATACTACTTCCATAGTTTTATCCTATCCAGAACATACAGCACAGTTTAGTAATACATTAATTTCACTTTGGTTTTTCACCTCAATGGGTACACTAGAACTCACTTCGCACTATGTACCACTCGAATTGTTTATTATGTGGAGTGATATAATTAAATTTTGAGCGAGCTTTAGTTCTACCCATTTCTGACTTTTATTCTCATAATTTACTTTATTGGGACCGGGTTATGTACCGTTACATAAAGCCCCCCCACTAGAACAAATTTATTTTAGTTCAACTCGTTGATAGAAATAAATTGTTAATTGGTTCAAATCTCCTAATGGTCTTGACTTTGTTTTCATAATAATGTTTCATTGCTGACTGATTATAAACTCTGGTAATTCAGACTTGTGGTAATTGTCGTTTTCTTACTTAACTCTCTCTCTCTTGGAGGCAAATTCATCAATTATTTCTCGGGGTTAGTGGTACTTCCACATTTTACTTGATAAGGACTGGTCACACTAATCATAAAAACTTGTTTTAACACTTATTTTCTATTTACTTTTATAAACTCGCTTTATCAATTAAGCTTCGGTCTGCTATCTTCCTTCTATTTTCTTCATTTATACTTCTGGAATCTAATATCACTCCTTTCAGCTATTTTAATTATTATCCCTTAAATATTCAATTTCCCTAACATTTTTCCCTATCTTGTGCGGTGGTTCCAGTCGGGTGGCCACTCTGGGTCCATACACCGCTGTCCATCCTTACACCTTCTGAGACCAGGGGAACATCATCCCTGCTCATAAAAATTATTGCCGGAACATTTCTACGGTCAATACATAAAAATAAAAAAATTATAAGTAGTAGTCATTTAGCGACTAGTACCAAACACTTTTGGGATTCTTCATACTGTAGCTGTTTGTATTTATTTATATATTTCTTCTTCTCCTTGATTCCTTCTTCTTTTCCATTAATTAATAGCAAATAACATTATTGATAGGCCTTATGTTAAAATTCTTTTGACTTTACTTCTTGTGACATATTTCTCCGTATCATTTCTTCTTATAAAATCTTCAATTCCAAGAAATTCTAATTTTTGTTGTATTAATTATCATCCTCCTTCAGTTTAATTGGAGTCATTAAATTATTCGTTATTCTTCTTATCTGAGCACATTACCATCAATTGTTTATTTATTTATTCTTCTTTTGTTACCATCAAAATATTACTTTTTCCTATTATTTCATTTTAAATCAGTTCTTTATAAATATTATTTAATCATCTGTTATCTTTTTCTTGGTGGTTTGTTGTTTGTTAAATTATATGGTTTCGAAATATCTTAAGTAATATGTTCTTACATACTTTTTATTAATTCTAATGGTTGCAAAATATCTTAAGTAAGTTGTACTTACACAGTTTTTGAATTTTGGGGTTTTAGTTTCTTCATTTTACATTAGTTTAACCGTTTTCAGTATCATTCACAACACGGATTGATCCACTCGTATATTTTTCCCGTGGATTCTGTTGATTAAACTTGTCAATAAAATTCGCTATTGGATTGCCCCATTGCGGATCACTACCATACATTTCAATATTATCGTATGTATATAGCCTCTCATCTTTATTACTGGGACCAGGATTAGACCCTTGATTTTTCCCATGGTCAACTCGTTTGTCCACTTTTCTTTGTGGCTGTTCATCGGGTCTCCTCGAATCCCTCTCATCAGCCATTAGATAATTTACTTGGGCTTGATTAGTTCTCTGATTGTCATTTGGTGGATCTCCTGAGGGTATGTCCCTATTTCTATCTCCACTTCTGGACCTCCTATATTCGTCATGATCATTCCATTGTTGTCTGTTGTAGTTGTTTCTCTCATCCCTTCGATCATAATTTTGTCTCTGGTTAAAATACGGACGTCTTCCTTGGTAACTATTACTGTAATAATTGTTATTAGCATGTACATAATTAACTCTGGGCCGATTCTCTCTTGGTGGTTCATTCTTCCGCTCCTCGGTATTCCCTGATCTCCATCTACTTCTCCTATAATAAGATTCCTGTTCATAATTTTCTAGCAGCGTTTCCATGCCTCCAATAGTTTTGATTTGTCCACTCAAGCGTGCACTGATGATCTTTTCTTCAAAATGATACGCCATTTTGGTCACTAGACACTCTTCAGGTATCTTAGGGTCTAGATACTTGGCGATACACACCTTCCCTAAAAAGTAAGCAGTAGGTGTTTGTCCCACTGTACGGTCATACCTACCATGACAGATATCGTCCCTAATAATGTTTTGTACTGATTCTGACCAGTACTTAAGTTTGAACATAGTTTTGAAACCCTCATAATCACACACCTCGTTCCTAATTGCTGTCCACCAATTATCATTGATATTTTTGAACGATTCGTCTAATAGACCTTTTATCATATTCCATCGATTCTCCTTTGATCTGTTCAAAATTTCATCTACTCTCCCTAAAAATTCAAGTGGGTTCCTGCGATAATCCCGAAAGTTTACACTTTCCTTATTGTCTGGATAAACATGATGACTGCTGCATGCAGATCTAGCGCTTATTCTGTCTACATCACATTGAAAATTGGTTTGTATTTGTTGCAAACTATCTAATTTCTCTGCTTGGCTATCACATTGATTTTTTACATTCTCTACAGTTTTATGAAACTCTGAAAATTTACAGTTTAGACTGCTTTTAATGCTATCTAACTGGTCATTATTTTCTTGTCGTATGGCCGTTACACGAACTTGGTTATCTTGTTCTTCTTTTTCCATTCTTGCCTCAACTCCAATTTTAATTAGTTCCATCTTCTCTTCAGTTGTATCTAATCTTTGGTTAGTTTCTACTAATTTCTTCTCTGCCTCTTCCTTATATGCCTCTACTCTTTGGCTTAACGTATTATTGACCAGTTCAATTTTACCTTCTAGATTTTCTCTTAATTCTTTATTGAAATTCTCCATCTTACCCTCAATTTGTTTTAAATTCTCACTATTCTCTTCAAATTTTGCATTCATCTCTTCTCTTTGTCCTTCAACAGTTTCTTTCAGTTCATTGTATTGTTCATTCATGGTTTGTTTGATATTTCCATGAATGGTTTCTATTTTTTCATTTAGTTGTTTGACTAAACTTTCCTGAATGCTATCTATTTTCTCATTGGTTTGTCTATTTTGTTCCTCCTGTTTCTTAAAATTTTCATCTATTTTGTTATTGGTTTGCTTTGAAGTTTCCTCTTGTTTTCTAAAATTTTCATCTATTTTGTTATTGGTTTGCTTTGAAGTTTCCTCCTGTTTTCTAAAATTTTCTTTATTTTCTTCCATTATAATTCTTAACATCTCCTGTATGCTGATATCTTCTTTTTGGTTGGATTTATTTGGTTGATCCCCTTGGGCATCCTCTTCAATTATTTCCCTTTCCGTATCCATAACTACTTCGGTTTCTTCTGTATCACCTGTCTGTTGGTCCATTTCACTGTCCGTGACTAATTCTATTTCTTGTTCCTGTCCACCTTCTTCAATCTCCTTTTCTTCTGCCCTCTTCTTCGATTTTCCTCGGGTATTAGGCATTTCTTGTTTTCTCATAACTGCCAACGATAATTAGATTTTTTGATATATATTTTATATTAAATATCAAAATTCTTTTCTAATTACCGCCCTTTTACGTTGAGCGCCAATTCTGTAACGTACCGCTTTTTTCGTGAGGTGTTGTATAGTTAAATCCTGGACCACGTTGTACGCGTCAATTCTGTAACGTACTACTTTTTCACGAGGCGTTATTTAGCGAAACGTCAGTCTGAGTCAAGCCCCAAATGTTGGGTTCGCCAATTCTGTAACGTACCGCTTATATGTGAGGTGTGCACTTGCGAAAGTGTTATTATATGCCTCACGCAGTATGCGTCACTTTTGAATTATACTAACTGACGTTTTAAACGGTATAAATAAAGGATTTTGTTTATCTTGTTTTACTCAATCTAAAAGAAATCGAGAGTGTGTGATTTGGGGTCAAGGAGGTAATTTGTTCAGCCTTATGCAGAAGAGAGAGTAAGTATTATTATTGCCCCTCTGTTGTGACGATTCCTTCTGTATGTTGTGCTGAAATTTTCATTAACTACCCACTACAATAAATTATAACACGTTATAATTCAATATTAATTTTCAATAATATTGCTTTATTGATTATTGACTTTTGTCTCCAGCCACCAAAGTATAGGTATCACAATTAATCTTTTTAAAAAGATAACATCATCTCGCCTTTACCGAGTAAACATAGATCTGTCTAAAGAACAAAACATATATGTTGTTATTTAACCAATATTACGCTATAATAAAATACATCAGTTATTACATAATTCTTATTAATTCCCCAGGGTTCAGGGTGAATTCTTTGTGTTATGAGAGTGTCAGAAATGGCTAATTGCTACGCTTTACAAATATATAAAAATTAATAAATAATTTTGTTTATTTTTCAAATGTTACATAGTTTCCGGAATTGCCGTAAGAGAGCAGCATGTATTTGTTTACTTTTGAAAGAACCATATGATAAAATGAATATTTTTTCGTTCTATTTCACTATTAAAAAACGAGTTTTCTTCTGTGTTTATTACGAAAAATGTTTATATTACCTCGCTTCGTGTTGTCCTTACTGGATTGAAGTTTTATTCTGTGATGAGGTACGTCTTGCGTTATTATTTCCTTTTCATTTTCGAGTATGTTTCTGATTGTCTATTAGAAGTAGGCCGAACTATATTGGATCCTCAGAATGGTTTCATCCACTGGTTTTTTGATGTATAACACCATTTAATTTGGATTCCTCAGGTATAATTAGTTAGTATTCACTTTGTTTATTACTCTTGCGTGAATTTCGCCTCCTCCAACGTCCAAAAAAAAGTTATTTTTTATAATTTTTGTCGCATCGATTCTTCAACAACTCTGGTTTAGTTCAAAAAATTTTTTATCTTATTAACAATACTTGTTATTTTCCATCACTCTTAGTAACACATAGTATTTTTATTATGTAGGCAGTTTGTGATTATTATAAATTTATATTTTTATTTATGGAAAAATAATTCCCTTCCATTCCGGTTTATTGACTAATTTAATTCACATAATATGTTTTGGTTAATTTTTTTATGACCTTGTATATAAATATTTTATCATTTTATTATCATTAAATAAATTTATATATTATTTATTTAGTATCGAATAGTGTTCATACCCGGTACTACTTCCTGTTGTCCTTTCCTTCCTAGGATTATTTTAATTTTATATTATCTTTGGTAGTTAAAATTTTTATGTCTTTTAAAATTAAACCCTGGGTTTTCTTACAGTCTAACATAATTATTTGAAACAATATAATATTAACATGGGTATAACAAATTGTGGTTCATACAATATACATTACAATAAATAAATAAAATTACAAAAATCAATTAGTATTATTACATACTACTTCCATAGTTTTATCCTATCCAGAACATACAGCACAGTTTAGTAATACATTAATTTCACTTTGGTTTTTCACCTCAATGGGTACACTAGAACTCACTTCGCACTATGTACCACTCGAATTGTTTATTATGTGGAGTGATATAATTAAATTTTGAGCGAGCTTTAGTTCTACCCATTTCTGACTTTTATTCTCATAATTTACTTTATTGGGACCGGGTTATGTACCGTTACATAAAGCCCCCCCACTAGAACAAATTTATTTTAGTTCAACTCGTTGATAGAAATAAATTGTTAATTGGTTCAAATCTCCTAATGGTCTTGACTTTGTTTTCATAATAATGTTTCATTGCTGACTGATTATAAACTCTGGTAATTCAGACTTGTGGTAATTGTCGTTTTCTTACTTAACTCTCTCTCTCTTGGAGGCAAATTCATCAATTATTTCTCGGGGTTAGTGGTACTTCCACATTTTACTTGATAAGGACTGGTCACACTAATCATAAAAACTTGTTTTAACACTTATTTTCTATTTACTTTTATAAACTCGCTTTATCAATTAAGCTTCGGTCTGCTATCTTCCTTCTATTTTCTTCATTTATACTTCTGGAATCTAATATCACTCCTTTCAGCTATTTTAATTATTATCCCTTAAATATTCAATTTCCCTAACATTTTTCCCTATCTTGTGCGGTGGTTCCAGTCGGGTGGCCACTCTGGGTCCATACACCGCTGTCCATCCTTACACCTTCTGAGACCAGGGGAACATCATCCCTGCTCATAAAAATTATTGCCGGAACATTTCTACGGTCAATACATAAAAATAAAAAAATTATAAGTAGTAGTCATTTAGCGACTAGTACCAAACACTTTTGGGATTCTTCATACTGTAGCTGTTTGTATTTATTTATATATTTCTTCTTCTCCTTGATTCCTTCTTCTTTTCCATTAATTAATAGCAAATAACATTATTGATAGACCTTATGTTAAAATTCTTTTGACTTTACTTCTTGTGACATATTTCTCCGTATCATTTCTTCTTATAAAATCTTCAATTCCAAGAAATTCTAATTTTTGTTGTATTAATTATCATCCTCCTTCAGTTTAATTGGAGTCATTAAATTATTCGTTATTCTTCTTATCTGAGCACATTACCATCAATTGTTTATTTATTTATTCTTCTTTTGTTACCATCAAAATATTACTTTTTCCTATTATTTCATTTTAAATCAGTTCTTTATAAATATTATTTAATCATCTGTTATCTTTTTCTTGGTGGTTTGTTGTGTGTTAAATTATATGGTTTCGAAATATCTTAAGTAATATGTTCTTACATACTTTTTATTAATTCTAATGGTTGCAAAATATCTTAAGTAAGTTGTACTTACACAGTTTTTGAATTTTGGGGTTTTAGTTTCTTCATTTTACATTAGTTTAACCGTTTTCAGTATCATTCACAACACGGATTGATCCACTCGTATATTTTTCCCGTGGATTCTGTTGATTAAACTTGTCAATAAAATTCGCTATTGGATTGCCCCATTGCGGATCACTACCATACATTTCAATATTATCGTATGTATATAGCCTCTCATCTTTATTACTGGGACCAGGATTAGACCCTTGATTTTTCCCATGGTCAACTCGTTTGTCCACTTTTCTTTGTGGCTGTTCATCGGGTCTCCTCGAATCCCTCTCATCAGCCATTAGATAATTTACTTGGGCTTGATTAGTTCTCTGATTGTCATTTGGTGGATCTCCTGAGGGTATGTCCCTATTTCTATCTCCACTTCTGGACCTCCTATATTCGTCATGATCATTCCATTGTTGTCTGTTGTAGTTGTTTCTCTCATCCCTTCGATCATAATTTTGTCTCTGGTTAAAATACGGACGTCTTCCTTGGTAACTATTACTGTAATAATTGTTATTAGCATGTACATAATTAACTCTGGGCCGATTCTCTCTTGGTGGTTCATTCTTCCGCTCCTCGGTATTCCCTGATCTCCATCTACTTCTCCTATAATAAGATTCCTGTTCATAATTTTCTAGCAGCGTTTCCGTGCCTCCAATAGTTTTGATTTGTCCACTCAAGCGTGCACTGATGATCTTTTCTTCAAAATGATACGCCATTTTGGTCACTAGACACTCTTCAGGTATCTTAGGGTCTAGATACTTGGCGATACACACCTTCCCTAAAAAGTAAGCAGTAGGTGTTTGTCCCACTGTACGGTCATACCTACCATGACAGATATCGTCCCTAATAATGTTTTGTACTGATTCTGACCAGTACTTAAGTTTGAACATAGTTTTGAAACCCTCATAATCACACACCTCGTTCCTAATTGCTGTCCACCAATTATCATTGATATTTTTGAACGATTCGTCTAATAGACCTTTTATCATATTCCATCGATTCTCCTTTGATCTGTTCAAAATTTCATCTACTCTCCCTAAAAATTCAAGTGGGTTCCTGCGATAATCCCGAAAGTTTACACTTTCCTTATTGTCTGGATAAACATGATGACTGCTGCATGCAGATCTAGCGCTTATTCTATCTACATCACATTGAAAATTGGTTTGTATTTGTTGCAAACTATCTAATTTCTCTGCTTGGCTATCACATTGATTTTTTACATTCTCTACAGTTTTATGAAACTCTGAAAATTTACAGTTTAGACTGCTTTTAATGCTATCTAACTGGTCATTATTTTCTTGTCGTATGGCCGTTACACGAACTTGGTTATCTTGTTCTTCTTTTTCCATTCTTGCCTCAACTCCAATTTTAATTAGTTCCATCTTCTCTTCAGTTGTATCTAATCTTTGGTTAGTTTCTACTAATTTCTTCTCTGCCTCTTCCTTATATGCCTCTACTCTTTGGCTTAACGTATTATTGACCAGTTCAATTTTACCTTCTAGATTTTCTCTTAATTCTTTATTGAAATTCTCCATCTTACCCTCAATTTGTTTTAAATTCTCACTATTCTCTTCAAATTTTGCATTCATCTCTTCTCTTTGTCCTTCAACAGTTCTTTCAGTTCATTGTATTGTTCATTCATGGTTTGTTTGATATTTCCATGAATGGTTTCTATTTTTTCATTTAGTTGTTTGACTAAACTTTCCTGAATGCTATCTATTTTCTCATTGGTTTGTCTATTTTGTTCCTCCTGTTTCTTAAAATTTTCATCTATTTTGTTATTGGTTTGCTTTGAAGTTTCCTCTTGTTTTCTAAAATTTTCATCTATTTTGTTATTGGTTTGCTTTGAAGTTTCCTCCTGTTTTCTAAAATTTTCTTTATTTTCTTCCATTATAATTCTTAACATCTCCTGTATGCTGATATCTTCTTTTTGGTTGGATTTATTTGGTTGATCCCCTTGGGCATCCTCTTCAATTATTTCCCTTTCCGTATCCATAACTACTTCGGTTTCTTCTGTATCACCTGTCTGTTGGTCCATTTCACTGTCCGTGACTAATTCTATTTCTTGTTCCTGTCCACCTTCTTCAATCTCCTTTTCTTCTGCCCTCTTCTTCGATTTTCCTCGGGTATTAGGCATTTCTTGTTTTCTCATAACTGCCAACGATAATTAGATTTTTTGATATATATTTTATATTAAATATCAAAATTCTTTTCTAATTACCGCCCTTTTACGTTGAGCGCCAATTCTGTAACGTACCGCTTTTTTCGTGAGGTGTTGTATAGTTAAATCCTGGACCACGTTGTACGCGTCAATTCTGTAACGTACTACTTTTTCACGAGGCGTTATTTAGCGAAACGTCAGTCTGAGTCAAGCCCCAAATGTTGGGTTCGCCAATTCTGTAACGTACCGCTTATATGTGAGGTGTGCACTTGCGAAAGTGTTATTATATGCCTCACGCAGTATGCGTCACTTTTGAATTATACTAACTGACGTTTTAAACGGTATAAATAAAGGATTTTGTTTATCTTGTTTTACTCAATCTAAAAGAAATCGAGAGTGTGTGATTTGGGGTCAAGGAGGTAATTTGTTCAGCCTTATGCAGAAGAGAGAGTAAGTATTATTATTGCCCCTCTGTTGTGACGATTCCTTCTGTATGTTGTGCTGAAATTTTCATTAACTACCCACTACAATAAATTATAACACGTTATAATTCAATATTAATTTTCAATAATATTGCTTTATTGATTATTGACTTTTGTCTCCAGCCACCAAAGTATAGGTATCACAATTAATCTTTTTAAAAAGATAACATCATCTCGCCTTTACCGAGTAAACATAGATCTGTCTAAAGAACAAAACATATATGTTGTTATTTAACCAATATTACGCTATAATAAAATACATCAGTTATTACATAATTCTTATTAATTCCCCAGGGTTCAGGGTGAATTCTTTGTGTTATGAGAGTGTCAGAAATGGCTAATTGCTACGCTTTACAAATATATAAAAATTAATAAATAATTTTGTTTATTTTTCAAATGTTACATAGTTTCCGGAATTGCCGTAAGAGAGCAGCATGTATTTGTTTACTTTTGAAAGAACCATATGATAAAATGAATATTTTTTCGTTCTATTTCACTATTAAAAAACGAGTTTTCTTCTGTATTTATTACGAAAAATGTTTATATTACCTCGCTTCGTGTTGTCCTTACTGGATTGAAGTTTTATTCTGTGATGAGGTACGTCTTGCGTTATTATTTCCTTTTCATTTTCGAGTATGTTTCTGATTGTCTATTAGAAGTAGGCCGAACTATATTGGATCCTCAGAATGGTTTCATCCACTGGTTTTTTGATGTATAACACCATTTAATTTGGATCCTCAGGTATAATTAGTTAGTATTCACTTTGTTTATTACTCTTGCGTGAATTTCGCCTCCTCCAACGTCCAAAAAAAAGTTATTTTTTATAATTTTTGTCGCATCGATTCTTCAACAACTCTGGTTTAGTTCAAAAAATTTTTTATCTTATTAACAATACTTGTTATTTTCCATCACTCTTAGTAACACATAGTATTTTTATTGTGTAGGCAGTTTGTGATTATTATAAATTTATATTTTTATTTATGGAAAAATAATTCCCTTCCATTCCGGTTTATTGACTAATTTAATTCACATAATATGTTTTGGTTAATTTTTTTATGACCTTGTATATAAATATTTTATCATTTTATTATCATTAAATAAATTTATATATTATTTATTTAGTATCGAATAGTGTTCATACCCGGTACTACTTCCTGTTGTCCTTTCCTTCCTAGGATTATTTTAATTTTATATTATCTTTGGTAGTTAAAATTTTTATGTCTTTTAAAATTAAACCCTGGGTTTTCTTACAGTCTAACATAATTATTTGAAACAATATAATATTAACTTGGGTATAACAAATTGTGGTTCATACAATATAAATTACAATAAATAAATAAAATTACAAAAATCAATTAGTATTATTACATACTACTTCCATAGTTTTATCCTATCCAAAACATACAGCACAGTTTAGTAATACATTAATTTCAATTTGGTTTTTCACCTCAATGGGTACACTAGAACTCACTTCGCACTATGTACCACTCGAATTGTTTATTATGTGGAGTGATATAATTAAATTTTGAGCGAGCTTTAGTTCTACCCATTTCTGACTTTTATTCTCATAATTTACTTTATTGGGACCGGGTTATGTACCGTTAAAATATGTATTACTTTTTATTAGCTGTTTAAAGGCTTATGCATTATTGTATTTTTTTTTACATAGGCTATATGTGGTAAAATTTTTGACAAGGTTTGTGTCTGTAAAGAATAGTGTAACCATTGTTATACAATTATGTTTTTTTAACGAATTTATACTTAATAAAGTATAAAGGAAAAATAAGTTTTACGTGACATGACATTTCAAAAGGTGATCATATTGCTGCCTATTAACTGTTGCATATTTTAAGAAAACTGTTGACTATGAGTATAAAATTGTTCATATTTGAAAAATACAGGAATTTGAAATCGTTTTTGTTGATAAATTTTAAATTTTTCACATTTAACTAAATCCGTGTAAATACAAAATTGTACAAATTGTGTATATGTATTCAATGAGTATATGTGTAAGTGTGTATATGTATTCAATGAGTATATGTGTAAGGAGACGGGGGTTTGCCTGGGAAAATAATTTTTTCCTGGTTCACATTACCGAAAAGGTTGAGAAACACTGGTTTAGACCACGGTCATCCTAAAGTTTGGACATTTTCAAAACCGAATCACACTGTTTCCAGATTTTGGTTAGAATTCTCTTTATTTTGATACTCCACATGTATTATGCGATTTTTTCAAAATTTTGAGGTCTGGCGTTCCAAAGTTTTGAAATTTTCAAAACTCAAAACTATATTCAGATTATAGTTAAAATTCTGAACTGATGCAGAGAGGCAGAAGGATCAGATAAAGAAGACGAAAAAGATCAACATTCTTTTTAAATTTATACTGCACATGATTTTTTGGCAAATTCTGATCCTCGCATTTGGAGAGGGGGGATATAAAAATCTGTAGGGGCCTGTGGAGTAAAATTATGCCGAGTTTTGTGAAAATTGATTGGTGCGTTCAAAAGTAATTTGTTATAACACATACCCCAAATAGACAGATGAATACCAAAAGATCGAGTTAAAACTGTGAACTCGCGTGGGTCGTTCAATAACAGAAGAAAACCAATTGAGATGGTTGAGGCATATTGAGGGAATGAGGGAATAAAGGATAGCTCGAAGAATGTATGAGGTAAAACTATTAAAGAAAGAGAAGCACAGGCAGGGCAAAGAAAACATGGTAGATAAACAAAATCTGAAAAAAAGAGGAGGATAAACACAGTTTAAACTGCACAGGACAGGAAAAAATTATGCTACTAAGTATTCTTTCCACAAACTGTCTTAGATCCGTCCTAGAAGGCAAAGCTCTTGCACTTCATAATTTGGGAAACATTACTAGACAGCACAATCCGGTGGATTCAACTGAGAAATCCACGTTACTTGCTTTTCAGGGAAATAAGAACGAAAATAACACGTGATAACAAATCAATTGGACAAGTAAATCTTTTTAATTATGAAGGCTGTCTGGTTAATCGTGAGTTGTAAAAGAGAATATCCAAATTTCAAAATATGTGTGCCACCGTTATAAGCACTCTAAAAATAAAACTCCCAGAGATACGCAGGTTAAATTTTATAAAGTAATGGGCAGTACAGTATCTGCTTTTCTCCATAGGTGAGAAACATGGACTAAGAAGGACTACCAGCGTATACAGGCCGTGGAAATGAGATTTCTGCGAGCCGTCGCTGGGTCTTATCGATCAGGTGAAGAATATAGATATCAGGGCTGAACTGAATATACAAAAGCTTTGTAGTAAAGTAAAATAATATAAACAGAAATGTATAGCCCACCTACAGCGACGACCATCAACTAACGTGGCGAGTCGGGTGGTGCATTATGTTGTAAGAGGATAGCGTAGTTTGGGACGACCAAGAACAAGATGGTTCGACCAGGACAAGATTAGCGTTGGCAGGTGGCGGAACGGGCGTTGGAGCCTAATCCTTGAAGCAAATGGTGATAGCGATGAGAAAACATAAGGATTAAATAATTCGACCAATTGAAATATTATCTATCGCACGATCTACCGTAGTCTGAAATGTGATCTGTATACGTCGGGTTTTAAGGACGATTTTAATACCGCATAAGGAGTATTAAAATAAGAACAGAAAACAAATAATTGCAATTCTCTTACAAGGTACCATAACACAGAAGCGTGTAAACAAATAGAGGCAGAAAGATGGCAACGGTGCGAGAGAACAGTAGCGCAATTACAGCCGTCTGGAGGACGGCGTAGTTTGGGACGACCAAGAAGAACCAGGACAAGGGAAGCATTGGTAGAGGGCCGGAACGGGCATTGGAGCCGAATTCTTGAAGTAGATGATGATGACAAAGCGAAAGGATTAAATAATTCGACCCATTCGAATAATATCTTTCGCTCCATCTATCGCTGTCTTAATGTGACGCGTCGGGTTTTAAAGACGATTGTAATACCGCGTACGGGGAAACAGAAAAGAAATAAGTGTCATTCTCTTAAAAGCTGTCATAGTGCAGAAGCGTTGTAAACAAAGAGAGGCAGAAGGATGGCAGCGGAGCTAGACAACAGTAGCGCAATTGCAGTCGTCTGGAGGACGGCGTAGTTTGGGACGACCAAGAACAACCAGGACAAGGGAAGCATTGGTAGAGGGCCGGAACGGGCATTGGAGCCGAATCCTTGAAGTAGATGATGATGGTGATGACAAAGCGTAAGGATTAAATAATTCGACCCATTCGAATAATATGTTTCACTCGATCTATCGCTGTCTGAAATGTGACACGTCAGGTTTTAAAGACGGTTGTACGTAATACCGCATAAGGGGAAACAGAAAAGAAATAATTGTCGTTAGAAGTGTGTAAACAAAGAGAGACAGGACGGCAATGGCGCTAGACAACAGTAGCGCAATAACAGTCGTCTGGCACTGCCAACTAACTAGTTTGAAACAATGAGGGCTGCCTCCTTACGTACACGTATCTTACATATCGAGCCAGCAAAAACCGTCCTCCGTCAATCACACAGGTTATGTGCAGCAGACTCGGGACTACATTACTCTGCAAAAATCAACAAGACTACTCTCGACTGGACTCAAACAAAAACACGAACACAACTTGTAGAGAGATATGGACGGATGCAACACGATGTCGCCGGCTGTAATTTGCTTTTTAAAAACGGAATCGCAGACACGTAGAGGGCGTCGCTCTTCGCGTACTTGAAGTCGTTGAATTAAAACATCAGAAAAAAAAGAACAAGACTTGCGACGACATGAGAATGAAAACGATTAAAGCGCGAGATTGAGTTGTTACGGGTGAAACGAAAATTCCGCTCGCGTATATCTGAGTTATTCTGAATTATCGTGCACGCGGCCGGTTGTACCCGACTTCAGAGCGAAATTTTTCGACATTAGCCTACAATAATGCTTCAAAAGATCGATATCTTGTGAGAACTACAGAGGCATTAGCTTACTCAATCCAGCATATAAAATATATGCCAAAATTATAACAGCAGATTAAGGCCTATTATAGACACCATCTTGCTTGAAGAGCAGTCAGGATTTAGGAAAGGAAGATCGTGCTCTGATAACATCTTTACATTACAGTTGTTGATAGAAAAGAGAAGAGAGTATAATCTTGAGACACATGGTTATTGCCGACTACATCAAGGCGTTTGATAATGTGAGACGAAATAAGCTGTGGAATATCATGGACAGAAGAGGCATACCAAAGCACCTAATATATGTCATTAGGAGCATGTATAAGAACACAGAGATCATTGTAAAAACTGAATCTGATGAAGTCCGTAATGAAGAGACAAATAAAGGTGTCAGACAAGGGTGTAGCATTTCACCCCCATTTTTTAATTTATATTTAAACGATGCTGTTAGACAGTGGAAGCAGAGGCTAGAAATACTGAACTTCAGTGACAGTTTCAGTGAACGTAATTTCGTCAAAACTATGATGTTTGCTGACGATCAGGTCATAATAGCAAGAGAATGAAAATAGCCTGCAGAGGACCGTCTATGAATTGCAGCATATAATTAGGATGTGTGGTCTGGAAATTTCTGTTATCAAGGCTAAGTCCATGGCTTTTAAAGTTGTAAACCAGTACTGAATGTTCAACTAATTGAGCAAGTGCATCCATTCAGGTTCCTTGGATGTGACTTGTCTTATGTTGGTCAGATAGATGTGGACAAAGAAATATAGAAGTTTAATCACGTGTGTGTGGAACGATAAGAAGAACACTGAATGTAAAGGTCAGAAGAGATACTCTTGAAATTATAAAAAGTGATGGCAGTGCCATGCGGCCTTTATGGCAGTGAGACTTCGACACTGAACGAGCAGACCCAAAGGCGGATACAGGCTAGTGAAATGAGATTTTTACGATCAATACTAGGAATATCACGGAACAACCGGCTAATAAATGATGATGTAAGGAACATCCTTGGACGGATCAAGGAGTGCGCAACGGATCGTAAAGTCCACAGCCTGAAGAAGAAGATCGATATCTTATGCCTTTCTTACAATTCCTTATTCCACTGAGGTCATTCGGACGCTGCTTCGGGGTCTCCATACAGTCATACCAACTCGACTGTTCCGCGTTTCAACACGAAGATTAACTTTCTCCAAGAGGTACTGACTTGTGATCTGCTCATGCCGTCACTGGTTTCTAAATCTCTATAGCGCTTTCCGTAGTTTTTCTATCTATTACTTCCGTAGTACGTAAAGGTATACAGAAGGGACAGGACAGAAGTGTAATGTATTCATTTCTGTAACTAAAAAGAATATGACTTTTCTGAGACTATGAAACTCCGCCACTACGTCTCTTGGTTAACGGGCATAACCGCTAGACCAATTATGAATCTTTGAAGACCTGATACATCCCTATGGACATCCTTGAAGACTCGTGATTTTTACTTACCATGTGGTTAACTGGTTCGTATTAGAGGACAAATGACGCTTGCTTATTTTTACAGCTGATTCACTTGGAAACAACAATCAGCCGAGGTCTGGCAGATTACATTAAATGCGTGTGTCAATGGCCCGAGAATTTGTCTTAGTATATAACTTTTTTTGAGATATTTTTATACTCACTGTACTAGAAGATTGTTGTTTGTTGAACGAGCGAAGCGAGTTCTCAGTTAAAACTCGACCGTTTGGCATTTGCGAAAACACACAAGAGACCATGTGGAGTATTAAATTAAAGATAATTTTAACCATAATCTGAATTTTATGTTCACTTTTGAAAATTTCAAAATTTTTTGACAAGGGCTCCAAAAGTGAGTGACAATTTTGATAAAATAGCAAAAATTCGTGAGGGGTATCAAATTAAAAAAAAAAAAAGAATTTTAACTGACATCTGAATGTAGTATCAATTTTCGGAAATTTCAAAATGTTGGACCCCAGGGCCTAAAATAATTGATTAAAAATGTTTTAACACGGCAAGGTGTCAGACTAAAATCCAAATCCGAATGTTTCGAATTTTTAGTTTTATTGTATTGTTATGTGCTCTACAATTGTTATATTACTAAAGAAATAGTAGAGTAGTGGGTCCCTAGGCTGATATGTGATGCGGGCCCCCCAACTACCGGGGGGTCTGGGTCCATCCCACAGAAAATTGTGAAAAATATATCTTCCATACCTGTAAATAAAATCATTGTTAAGTGTACAAATTAAAGATTGCACTCGTTTTTTGTATTACACTCAAAAGGCCTTAAACAGAATAAACATGTATAAAAAATAAAAGCAACTTATTTCCAAAGAAAAGTAAAATAATGTCATTGTAATGATCACAAATTAAACATAATTTTAAAAATAACGTAAGTAAGCTATTATGGTATACATTACACTGTACAAATCTGTAAGTAAATTATAATTTTTCTGCATCATAAAAAGATTGTAGTATACTACTTTCATTAGGATTTAGTTTGATTTATTGACCCTTGCCTTAACTTAATATCAGCAAATTTACTTATGACATCTTCGTAAGATAAGTGTTTCAAAATATTACTGTCTAGGCTCATAAATTCAGCCGACTTCGGAAATTTTTTTTTTCTTTTTGTTTGTGGTGCTGGCCCCTAGCCTATGCCTAAATCCGCCACTGAGTAGAGTAATCGGGATAGTAAAGACGAGAACCTGTCTCTCTCTATTGGACATTTTTTGTAGACTGTTTGTTTTTTACTTACAGTACAGAATGCAATCATTGTGGTATAAAAACACGGGCTGAGTTTCATTACCATACTGTTAGCACTATTTCTCGTTCTGTCGATAAGCGAGTTTGTTGTTTTTTGTACACCAGCGTGTGACGTACGAGCAAAATATTGTTACTGTTCGTTGCATTCGTTGAATTCTACAAACAAGACTTTAGCGATGGCAGCGCGCACATAAGTAATGAGCTCGTGAAATTTATTGAAACGGAAAAGTTTCCCTTTAAGATCAATGAATCACTCTATTTACATAACCAATAAATTTTATTCTCCGATAAACGAAAGGAAGAAAGGACGAAACGCTATTTATTGGTTCCAGTAATATATATGGTTACGTGCGTTTGCTGTCTGCACCGCTTGGCGGTTCGGATTTGTGTAGTTTTGTCCGTGTCCACAGACGGTTAGCACTGGAATTAGTGTACGTATTTACAGAAACACGCGTTAGTGTGTTGTAGTTAACGCTTACCTGATCTTTACTTCCAAAGTAATAGTGTGTAATTGATACGTAATGGACAATACGTGAAATAAGTACTTCATAAATAAGAATTTATGAAGTATATACTTTATAAAGTATTTAAGTGTTTATACTTCATAAACACTGTAGCCCAGGTATTCAAAATTGCTGACTTCTTCCAGGACAATACCATCTATTACAATATTTGCGCGTACGGGTTCTTTTCCACGAAAAGCCATCACCTTTGTCCTTAAGTGTGGATATTTGTAATCCAGAGCCTTTGCAGATTCGATTTAACAAGTAATAATACACCCATCTGCAGCCTGTTTTCCGAGGCCGACAGAATAGCTGATCGTCCGCAAACAACAAAGTGTCGATTGCAGAGTGGCCAATCGTAAAGTGCTCCGGAAGGCACATCTGCCAGTTTTGTATGACATCGTCAGTATATATATTAAAAAGAGAAGGTAATAATGGACACCCTTGTTGTACTCCTCAATTGATCAAGCCAACTCTAGGAGCTGGTCTCGGTTTCCATGCCTCAATTAAGATTTTATTCTCCAATGAAGACTGTATAGCTCTAATTAGACGTTATGGGATCCCTTTCCTTGCCATTATTGCCCATAGTTTGCTCCGATTCCCCCTATCAAACGCCTTCTCGAAGTCGACGAAAGCTATGTATGTGGGCAGCGGATACTCTCTACGCCAGTGGTTCCCAAACTTTTCAGTCAGCGGACCCCCACAAAAAAAAATCACGGATCCCGTCTGAGCTATGAAATAAAAGAAACAGTAAATATGATACAAACTCTTATATTTTAATTAAAATGTATTAAAATCAAAATTCTCTTAACTTGAAAATTATAATATTAATGATATCAAACATAGTTTTTGTTGTGAACAATGAAGCTGCTTTTGAACAGTTAACTCTGCTATGTTGGTTTTACTGTCAGATAATTTCAATATTAAGTCACTCTCAGTATTAAGTTTATTTCTTAACTGTGACTTCAAGTGCGTGGCCTGGGAGAATGCGGTTTCACACAAATAAGTAGAGGGAAACACAGTTAAACACTTTAAAGCTTTTTTTGTGAGTTCAGGATAGTCAGTCATTACATATAACCAGAAGTCAGCTAGCTGTAAGTGCGAAAACGGTAATTTTAATGAACTGTCAGTTGAAAGTTCTCCCAATGAATCTTTTTTTTTCTTGTAGTGTATAAGAAAGAGGTTAGTTGACAACCCATCAGCAAATGGATTCTTTATCCACTTGTCACTATCATCCGTCACGAGAAAATATTCCCTTAGCTGCAAGTTCAGTTGCTCCAAATGAGACTTAATAACGTTGAGGATCTCATTTGGAACATTTTCTCCTGGGATTTGGACGAAATCTGTTGGAAGGGCATTGTTCGGGAGTCTAATCTCTCCATCCACAGCTTCAATTTTGTTTATCATCCCCTAGGTTTTATCTCGAACCTGGAAAATAGTGATGCTAGATCCCTGCAGGCTTAAAGTGAGTCCATTTGGATGACTGAAAATATCAGCAAGATATGGTAGCTTCAAAATCCAGTTAAAGTCATGGAACCTGTCTTTTAGGTCGAAGTTGGAATCAAATAAAAATCACTCTGTTCAAATAATCTGTTCCAATACCGTTCCACGTGAAAGCCATCGAACTTCACAGTGTATCAACAATTGTTTGTAGCCACTCCCCATTTCTTCACACATTATAAAGGAAGAAAGTTTTTCTTAGATACAATGCTTATACGCAAGATACAATGCTTATACTCGAGATACAGTGTTTATACGTGACTAAAACAGCGCGATCAGTTCAGCGTTGATGCGGCGCTCTAGTCAGTTCGGCTGACAAACAGATCTGCTACACAACATGATTTAAAGACATTATTAAACCCTTTAGTTTGAAATTAATTTTACAATTATAATTATTTGGAACCAAAAATAAAATATAGTGGAATCTTCTACTAATTGTTTTAATATTCTAAAATTTAGATTTTAGAACATAAAATATCGGAGAAAATTCCGGTATATTCTACTTTTTATTAAAAGTGTCCGCGGACCCCACTTTGGGAACCACTGCTCTACGCTTTTCAATGAGCTGGGCTATTGTAAATATACAATCTAAACATGATATGCCCTTCCTGAATCCGTTTTGGGCCTCTGAAAGCATGGTCTCTGTTATTGCATTCAACAGTTTAATTTTTTTTTTAAATAAATGTTAGACTATGTTAGATCTTAGTTTTCTTTAAAGTAGGGTCCGATGATTCGTAGTAAAGTCATCGAAGTACGTGTACTTGATCCGAGAAATACGTAGTGGGGTAAACTTGTAGGCATAAGTTTTCCTTTGCTGAAGATGGAGGAAACGGGACACCATGCCTGCTGTATCTATAGTATGTACTCAGACGTAAAAAAGAGGTATAAAGTATTGAGACTCGCGGTTGAGCTGTGGACGTTACATGTACGTTTATTGACACAACGTCAGTGTTATCGTACGCTGTCGGTACAAGGACGCGTTAGTAATTAATATTAACCTGTTCGGATGAATAAATGTCTTGACAGCAAACAGCGTTGTTAACGTCAGCTCGGACAAACAAACGTTCGTGTTGAGCGTGATGTCTGGTGCATGCAATTGATCACGATCCATACTGACAGCCTAACACACGCGCTAATACCAAATCTCGATTAGTACCAAACTTGGACGTAAGATATAGGCCTAAGGCAAAAATTGAATAATTTTCAAGTTACACAATTACCAACAGCAGAAGGTACGTACAGGGGCGTCCGGTACACTACCCCCCCCCTAGACGATCGAAAAAAGTTAACAAATTTTGTTACTCTCTTAATTTTTAAGCTATTTTATTACATTTTTAGCAGCGTATGCTGATGTAGTAGTAAGTAGGCTAGTTTTTATTATATAAAGATAATTATACAATTTTACACAGCATTTGCGAGTAGGTTTAAAAAATGAAATACTGTATAGGAAAATCAATTCTGTCAATAAGTATTTTCTAAACAGTGCTTCAGTAACGCGTGTTTTTATTGTGTTATTGCCGTTCTCTTTAACACGATTGATTTCAGGATGTTATCACATGCTTTTCAGCCTATTTAAAGATATTGTTGTTGATTAGTCTTAACTTGTTTCCTTTTTTGTACGAAGTCGACTCGACTGGACCCCCCCCCCCAGACGAAATTCTAGTTACGCCACAGAGTACATAGTGCCTAAATCAGACAAAGCCAACTTGACGATCTTTTATTGAACAAGCCAAGCGGGTTCTCGGTTTTAACTCGATCGTTAAGACATTTGTCTGTCTGTCTGTCTGTTTGGGGCTCTCTCACGGTAACTTTTGAATGTATCGACCGGTTTTCATAAAATTTGGCATACGTGTCCACACTCTTACTTCACAGGGCCTGTGAATGGATCCTGCCGAATGTAGAGGGGGTAGGCAAAACTGTGAAGAGCAAAATTTTGAAAAAATCTCAAGATCCCATAACATAAAATTAAAGAAAATTCTAACCGAAATCTGAATACAGTGTTCAGTTTCGGAAATTCCAAAATTTTGGCACACCAGAGCCGAGAAGTCGATAAACATTTTGACTATAGAAAATAGTAAAAATCCATGCTTGGTATCAGACTAAAGAGTATTTTACCCCAAACCCAAAAGTAGTGTTAACATTTTTTAACTTTATTAGCTCCACGGGCCAAAAATAGAAGTCAAAAGTTTTAGAATCTTGTAAAACTTTGTGGGACATCAGGTTATGATGAATTTTATTCAAATACAAAGTAGGTAGGGGATGGAGTACACGGATGGGGTTAAAGAAGGAAGAAGATATGTGGTGATCAAGATGCTATCCACGGAAAGGAAGAAATTGTAAGCCCACCAACCAATTGTTTGACGTTAACCTTATGGGTTAAGGAGAAGTAGAAGAAGGGACAATTTGACAGAATGTATATCAATACCCCTTGCAACCGTGGCACCGGCTTCAATATCTTTGTAAGCTATGTTGCAAAAAGACTTTACATATTGTTATCAGTTATGCATATGCAAAAATAATTTAAATAATTAAAAATAATTATTAAATGTGTTGCGGAAAATGTGGCCAGAAACGGCCACTTTAGCTTCTCCTTCTCAACTCCACTATGACTTATTAGCGGTGGGCCCTGTTAAACGAGCAATGCATTACCAGGGTGGGGCAACCAATCGCTGTGGAGGAATGGGTCGGCCAGCAAACGAGAAAGGAGGTCCTGATAGAAGTGCTCGTGCTCTGGGGTAAGTGGAGTATATAGGTCTATCAGGATGGTATAGGGCGGCTGGAGGTCTCATATCAAAGGCAGCAGCGGGTGAGCTGCCTAGCAGCCAACGGTGGGTGTCCACAGTCCAAGTTAGCAGGACTACTGCGGGGGTAGACGTGGCTCCTAAGTCATGGTGAAGACAGCGCGTCTAGGGGTAGAACACCCCAAAATCAAAGTTCCCGGTCCTCCTGGTAGGGGGTTGAGTGACGGGTTAACAACCCTTCCTTGTAAAAATCCCAGTGTTGTCGAAACACTTTAGGGGAGCCCCAAGATCCATCCTGGACTGTAGTGCCGGATATGTATGTATGTATGTATGTAGACGTGTTGGAAATGTACATTAACTTAAAAGCTAGGATTAAGTTGTCTTTTAGACATTATGGTTATAAATTTGCTATAGTTCGGAATGTTTAATATGTATTGTTCGATGTTTACAATGTTTATTTCATTAAAAAAGGAGAGTATTCGGACTAGTCGTAATTTTTCTGATAATTGAAAAATTATATTGAAAGTTATCCAATAATTAGAACATTTCGTTCTAAACAGTGAACGAGTTACTAATAATACAGTAAATGTTCTTGTGTTGTTTTACACTTTCTCTCCATCTCTATCATGAGCCATTTTCGTATTCGTTCCCGTATGATGCCTCTCGTGTCAGCTCTTTTATACAGTCTTTCCGTGTTCTCTTGACGTGTTTTCCCCTGCGCTTTTGTTTCATATAGGCCTACTCTTCATGTGATTCCTTCCTCTGTCATACGACATGTAGGCCTATGTAAAAATTACCTCAGTTGTTCTTCCACTATTTTGGTTCAGTCTTGAGTTGTGTCTAAACGTGCCGTTCGTATTCTGTCTCTCCGTATTTTTCCCCGGAGTCTCATTTGATTTACATTTTTCTTTATTTATGCTTGTTTCGTAGCGTCCATAATTTGACCGGGTGCATAATTGAAATGTACCTAATTTCTCTAACTTTAATGTACATAATTACACTAACTTAATTACCTTTTGTATTTATTTTATATATTTATTCAATTAACTATCGAATGCACTTCATTAGCTTTAGATAAAGCTAATAAATGCGTTAAAGATTTACTTAGAACTAATAACTTTAACGCAGTCAATCCGTTAACACTTCGTATTTGTATGAAGTAGGCCTATTTCACGGACGGACACATCATGGGAAACAATAAACCCGAGTCTTCTTTATTACTGTATTACTTCTGTTGTTATGTAAGCTGAGTTTCTTCAGTAAACGTTTTTCCGTTGAAGTGTATGTTCTTTCAGTCGTTCCCATCTTTTCATACGTTTCCTTTGTAATCTTCCCATTTTCTTCGTTCGTTCTGTTATTTATTTATTTTTTATTTTTTGTCTTATCCAGGATAGGCTGTCTGTTTTTATTTTATTTATTGACATTAATTTTAATTAATTTTTCTCATGGATGTTCTAATTGCTTCCCTTCTTTATTTGTCAAGATGGCCGTATGATTTTTAAACTTAAGTTCCGGTAATTGTGTTTCTTTCATCATCCAGTATTACTCTCTTTACTGTTTCATCTGATAAACAGAAAACAGTAAAAGGTTCAATATGGACCCCTATTTGCCTCCTAATTCCATCGGAAATTCTTTCGATTCCTCATTATTCGTTCTCACAACGTTCTTGTTATTTTTGTACATCGCAATAATGTGAAGCTATTTTCACAAAACAATAATCAGGCCTATTAGCCGTTTAATTGTTTTTAAGAACTCCGTTGGTTTTGTTACTGTTAATAAAATATAACCACGCGAATGTCTACAAGTTCCAACACAGACTATGGTGGTAATCCCTGTACCAGACTGCCCCCATCGTAGTATTGTTACACTTGACGTTTCGATCCCAAGAATATGGGGGGGGGGTCATCGTCCTCAGAAGCTGTGAGTGGCGGTTGGAAGGCCTAACAATGACAACGCGTCTTTCAGCCGCCACTCACAGTTCCTGAGGACGATCCCGGATGCTTGGGATCGAAACGTCGTATGTTAACAGTACTACGGTAGAGACAATCCGAGCAGAGGGGTCACCTTGTAGAAATCGCCCATCACTTAGGATATTAAATAACAGATTGTGGAGTTCAAACCATAAAATCGTAGTTTTTTACAAATATGAATTGTTTTTCAAATATTAACTAACCCAACAGAGGTCTTTAGTTACTTTAGGTCTTTACAATGCTGAGATGCGATTTTAAAATATATGATATTTAATGAATGTTCGTGGATGTTTGACAATAGATAATGGAAAAAAATATAATATTGAAACTAGGAAATGATGGATTTCTCGCGACCGACTTTTGTTGAAAGTTTTTAGAAACTTTTGACCTCGTTAAGTCGTGGATTCACCACTGATACAAAACGGTGTTCTGGCCGAGGCGGACACTTTAACAGACAAGACAAGACCAATAGCTGTAAATCTGTTGCATCTTCCCCTTACACTTTTAACAGACTTGCTGAGGCTGCCAGTGTACATTTGAAAGTTTTGAAACTTAAAACTCACATTAAAAGACATTCTGATTTCAAAATTGTTATAGATTTTTATTAATAATTTTTACTTATTTTATTTAGGTCTATTTTCAATTTTTATATTTTTTTCTGGGTTTTTTAGTATTTTTTATTTAGTGTATTTTTATTTTTTATAGTTTTCAGTGTTTTCGTTTTTAGTATTTTTATGTATATTTTCTTTTAGAATATAAATAACGTATGTAATGTATTCTGTATTTTAACCATTTTTTCATTACTACTTTTTTTTTGACGAATGTTTTTTTTTATGAATCCAATTTGTTTACGTACTCGAGACCTTTCAGGCACTTCTTAATCAAAAGTGGTCATTATGTTGTTAATGCTTTTGTCCTGTCTAACATAAGTCTTCTTCCGTTTCTTTCTCGGCTCTCCAAGCTCCTTTTCCATCAGTTGAAAGAAACTTTCTACCTTTCTTGTTTCAACATTTTAACCAACAGGAAAACAGGGTGTTGTTCAACTTTGAATTCAAACTGTCAACCACGTTATTGGTTCTGTGTCGCTGTCCATGAACATTGTAGCATGACAGATAGTGCCCATAATACTGAATGGTAAAATGATCATAACAATAAAACAAAAACATTGTTAAATCCGAGAAAGCAAAATAAAGAATTAATTAAGAACCACCGTGAAGTACAATCATAGATTAAAATAAAAGTTCATGTTACAATGAGTGATGAATCATCAAAATAAATTTAAAAACTATAATGAAAAAAGGTAATACCCAGGTAGGATAGGAGTAGGTAAGGAAGAAACCCAGAAAATGACTAAATACACAACAAGAAAAGAAAATATGTTGTAAGAAACAAGAAGAGTAGGTGAGGAAGAAACCCAAAACCTGATGACATCCACAAGAAGATGAAGGAAATAATTTTATAAGAAACAAGAAGAACAGAAGGGATCAATGAAGAAACAAGAACAAGACAGCATCCACAAGGAGAAGGAGTGCTCTTATAAAAAAAAAACCCAAACACCAAAAGAAACCGATAAATATAATAATAATAAATGAAAGTATAACAAAATATGAAATGTAGAACCACATGTAAAATAAATGTAAGCCAAAAAGTGTATAAAGTAGAATTGAAAGTGAACCAATGTGAGATAATAATATAATACCAAAAAACAAACCTTCATTATATTCTATAAATAGATTTCTTGATTTTAATAAAACTATATAACTATTTAGAAATAAAATCAAGGAATAACAAGAGAATCAGTGCAAGTTTTTTTGTTATAAAAAATAAACCTTATGTTTCAATATTGAAGTTCACAAACTAAGTAAATGGTGAAATATTACAACTTTGAAGTGCTTTAATTTGTGTCTATGAATAATGTGAAATAAAGTATTAACATGACCGATAATACATGTGTTTTTAAATAACTGCCACTCTTTTTATATAACATTCATTAGAATGACCAAAATAAAACAAGAGCAGGGCATACATAATAAAAGTGAAGTGACAAAGAGTCATTACCCCATAAATAAAAAACAGATAAAAACTGAAAGTAGAACCTAAGAAGAAATAGAGTATAAGATTATAGTAATTATGTTTGTTTATATAGAATAAGGTATTAGAAATAATCAAGTTTAAAATGTCAGAATCAACTAACATTCTTTAATTATGAAATATTTATTATGTATTATTGTTAATAATTAAGTATAAGATGTCAGAGTTGAACAACATCCTTTATTTATAATACATCTATTATTTATAAATAATGTTAATCATTAAGTATAAAATGTCTGATTTGGAAAGACAGATGTTAATTTGAATTATGTGTTATGTATTAATAGTATCAACCATATACTAATTGTTATTTGTTAAAATAAGAAAATGTTAATTTATGTCATAATAGCAAAAGAAAGTCAGAGAGGGTATAAACCAATATGTATTATTTAAAAAAAAAACTTTGTATGTAAAAACTGTTAGAAATCTAGGCCAAATGTTAAAAACTAAACATCATCAAATTTGATTAAATAAATACAGAAATACAATTAAACTGAAGGAAGTTATATAAGGTAAATCAGTAGTAAAGTCATGTAATTGGAAATATAGTTAAGAAAGATTTTGTAAAATTATAGCCAGAATTATTGTTAAAAATAGAAATGTAAAAACTCAAAACTCAGATAGGGGAGTCATATATTACTGTATAATATTTTAAAACATAACCAATTAATCTAATTGCAAGAAATCAAGGGAAGATAAACCTTTTATTACAATCTGAGATTTAATATAATCATTAATATAACTTGTAAAATGGCACCATTTTGAATACAAGGACAGGAAGTGATTTTAAAACTTACACTTTACAAAATGAGGTAAAAATACCATTTTAGATCAAAAACTTAATAAAACTACATTATTTGGTATCAAATTAAGCAGAATGAACTGAAGAAGAAGATTATGTATTTACTAGTTAATAAATTTGAAGAATAGCAAAAATATAATCAGTTATATAATGTAACTTTCTCACATGCACAGGATGCAAATAATTTTGGAACAATGTATTGAATAATATTGATTTGGGTAAGACTTTAGCCGAAGACGAAGGAAGTAAATTAGTTGATTATTGGACGTTGAATAGCACACTCGATGCGAGCACTTTGTAAATCTTAACCTAATTGCGAATACATTAATGGCGCATGTTTTTATAAGCCTAAAGTGAGAAACGCGAGTTTTGGTTAAAAATACCTGTTAAACGGAAAATCAGTGAAACAGATACCTACAGACATTAAATTAATACCATACAATACAGAACACCAGTGAATATAACATTTAAACGAATAAAACAGTAATAACACTTCACAATACAAAAGTGCAAGTATCGGCCTAACAGACAAAAGTGAAATTGACTTAATATTACACAAGTTTTTAAAGTAGAACACTAACACTGAACCAGAAACACTCCACCAACACGAGAAGGAAGAATTGCAGCTACAGGGACGAAAATTCAGAGGGAAAGCATCTTTTATTGGAAACTGAAACAGCCAACTGTACACGAGGAGCGGCCATTTTCTTCCCACAGTTCAATGCGACTCCAACTACGAAGCTGTATTGGTCTGACAATTTCTTACTAAACATTGTATATTAAATGTCATATATGTACTTTTAAATTTTAAACCGATATATATTGTAATGTTATACTTTTCATATTTTGCCCTTATTTCTCTGACTATACCTAAAATAACTGCTAAAAGAATCCTAATATAAATATTTGTACGAAATGTCAATACCTTGAGAATCGATTTATAAATCGATAAAGAGTCGAAATAATAACTAATTGTTAATCAAATTTCTTGTATATTACAAAATTGAACATTTTTCATTCCTAAAAAATAATTAACATAATAAGTAATTTTAATAGAGTTAACTACCAGAATTTCACCACCTTGAAGGAAGATAACCTACAAATAAGAAAAAGTTCACATATCGATTGTTCTAGGAGACAATTCTATCAACTGGTGGAGGAATTTAAAAATACAGAAAAGGCGTTAAAACAATTAACAAAAGATTCGGAACACCACAGAACATAATTAATTAATTAATTTTAAATAAAAAAAATAAACAAAATTTTTTTTGGCCCAAACAAAATTAACAAATTTATATATTTGTATTTGTAATTATCGTTACAACATTCACAGCTCAATAGGAACTTTTGACACTGCTGAACGAAGTAGTGTATTAAAAGAACTAATTTCTTATTTTCGGGAAGATTTTCCATGATCAGGAGCAGAAATCGATCTTCTGCTCGATCAATTGTCAAATATGTCAAAGGAGTACACTATTTTACGAGAGTATTACTGGACCATCTGCTCCATTCGCTCAAATCCTCACATTAGGAATACCAATCTTTGCTTCTGTAAAAATCGAGCGACTTGCTTTGCTCGCGAAGACCTTGTAATTTAATAGTATTGAGATGCCAGGTACTAGCTAAAGTTTACGCTTTTCTGTGCGGGTCTTAATATAAAATTTGGAACATGGTGTTTTTACAGAGCTGACGGAATGTGGTCTTGCATTAATAAACAAATTGAGAATTCTTAATTGAAAACATGTAGAGCGCGGGCCGGCAAAACGGTTTCGTTCTTTAACAGCTGTGCTGCGGTCGTGGGATCAAGGAAGGTCACACAACTCTGCCTGCCTGCCCTTCCCTGTGGTTGAGGATAATAATACAGCGGTCTTGCCTGGCATGTCTGGGCTAGACGAGTAACAAAGGAAAACGAACACGCGCGCGCGCAAAACTCGCCACTGCGCGTTGTATCTAGGTGACTGACTTCCCTTCCCGGGGGGGGGGGGGGGGTATAACAGGCCGCAGCCCTAATGCTTGAAAGGAGAAAAATAATTGAAAAGATCTGTGATTACCGGTAACATGTAGGGCTACATATATCTTTAATTAACAACGGCCGGATGCCGTACATCTCTCCAATGCGGAAATTTTGAGGAGGAGGTGTGTGTGTGTGTGTGTGTGTGTGTGTGTGTGTGTGTGTGTGTGTGTGTGTGTGTGTGTGTGTGTGTGTGTGTGTGTGTGTGTGCAAAATTCCCCTAAACAAACAAGAAACTGACAAAGAAAGAAATATAATATACCAAATTGGTTATGAAAATGGATACAATAAAAATACTGTAAACAAAATAGAAAATAAAATCGAATATAAAATAAAAACTGAACAATTAAGAATTAATCAAAATGAACAACACATAAATAATAACAACAACAACAAATGGGCCACATTCACGTACATAAATAATAAAATGACAAAGCTAACAAAACTATTTAAAACACACAGATATAAAAATAGCATACAAAACTAATAAAAATAATTTACAAAAACTAAATAACCCACACAACAAAGATAATACAACAACTAACGGTATATACAAAATTGAATGCCAAGATTGCAATAAATGTTACATAGGACAAAAAAAAACAGCTGAAAAAACGTTATTTGAACATCTAAATGCATACAAAAAACCAGAAATATATAAATCCAATTTGGTCACACATGCAATAAACACGGGACATGAATTCCCAGACATAACCAATGTGACACTAATAAAACATATACCACACAAAGGCACCATAATGAACATTTGGGAAAATTTACAAATATACAAACATAAAACACAAAACAAACTAATACATGAACAAATACAAATCAATACAAAACATGACACAATATTCAAAGCACTCAACATCGAAAATACACAAAATACTAATATATACACTACAATCACACACAATAATACCACTTTAAAATACCAGAGACCAACAAGAAACCAAAATTACATCCAGCCAACTCATAAATACTTCACCAGACGCAAGATCACGAAGGCTGAGGATGAGAACACAGAAGTTCTCTAAACATGTTCCAAATAAGGAAAAATAACATCTTGAGGTAAAATAAATATAAATTTTAAATATTATATATATATTTTTTTGTCCGTAAGAAAAGTATTTTCAAAAGCAGCTAGCGTGTTACTTCGTAAATACGGTACGTCTAATTTATACCTGGTTTTCAAAATAATTATTTTTATAATTATTATGATAGAATCGGCGAAACTAAAAGTGTGTTGGGTTTTCTGAGTTTTACAGGTAACAGTGTCTGCTTAGGCAAACAGATTGTGTTTCGGTAAAGGCTACTACGCGACTCGATACTCGAAATAACCGGTAATAAGCAGCTCTTACGGCCTTTAAAATTTCTCTGTACAACGTTCTTTACTAACTGATAACAGGTTCATTGTACGTGAAATATTGGCTGTGACGGATTTCCAAGAATTTATTATTAGTAACGTTCGTTGGTTAAATTCCCGGCGTCCTGTGTTCCAATTTCCTCCTCCGATTCAGAGTTGACAGTCGTTTTACAGGCTGCTGTTGTAATTGATCAGCTGACTCTTCATTCTCTTGGCATTTTCACACAGCTATATTTGTTTGTCTGTCACAAGTCACTGTATTTTCCATACGGCGCTCGTTATATTGTTGAATGTGTGATCAGAGTGAGGTGAAATTTTGGTCGTTCAATTCGGCACGGTACCTGGCTATACGTACGTTAAGGTCTTGATATTTCACGTTGAGAGATTTTATCCATCAAGTTTTAAATTAGAGTGGTAATTTTAATTACCTGGGATGTGACATCTCATACAAAAGTGACACAGATTGGGAAGATAAGTCGGGAAAGTACAGAGGCATCTGTGTAACGATCCGTAGATGCTTAAAAAATAAAACGAGGAAAGCTACTCGAATACAATTTTATAAAACAATAGCTGTTTGAGCGTTCTTGTATGCCCTTAGTAAAAAGGAAAAATGGAAAATTCAAGCAGCTAAAATGAAATTTTTAAGAAGCGCTCGGGGATATTCTCTTCTTGATACGAAGGGGATTAATATATTAGACAAGAACTAAAAATCGAATCTTTGTACTAGAAGATTAAAGACAACAACAGGAGATGATGCCAAAAGTGGGACCAAATGTCAAATAACCGATTACCAGTGGCAACCTTGGAATATGGACCTAATGGGAAAAGTGATGTGGGTAGGCCGAGGAGAAGATGGGTTCCGGAACAGCTCAACTAAGGTCTAATCCGTGGAGTAAAGATGAAAATAAATTTGCTTCTCCTTAAATATCAGCAAGTCTTTTTCCAGCAGTTCATATTATTGTCGTTATTTCGGTTTACTGTTATTTGGATAATTATTTGTGAGCATTTCATCGGGCTCTTAACATTATTTTGCTAAGTTTTCAACGTCATAAATGGCGGTCTTAAGAGGTGTTAAACTTGGCCGTTTAAAGAATGAGGCCAAAAGAGAAGAATTACAAGTTTTTGACTTGAATTAAAAGTTAAAAGATTACAAACAACGGTGGAAAGAACACTTAGAATGAGTGTCAGATTCCAGTCTGTTCAAACAAGTCTGGAAATACAACCTATAGGACACGGGTGTGTGGATCGACCCAGGAAGAGATGGCTGGAGGATCTTCGAAGGCGGAACAGGCGGCACCTTACCTATACCGTGTTATGAAGATGATGATGACGATGATGAAAAATACTAAGAATGATCTCATATGAGCAAAGAGTAATAACCCTTAATAAGAATAGAGTAATAACTCTATTCTTATTCTACTTTAACATTATATTCATTTTTCGTACTAATCCACACTTGTAATTTTTATTTTAAACATTTTTTTCACAATTGTGGAATATTTTTTTCGTTATTGTCTCACGTGTGGATTATTTGTATAAATTTTCCAGATACATTATTTGTATTGTTTCCAGAAACAATTTTCAACCGTCATTTGTAGTTAAAATACGCCTCTTTTGAACAGAGTAAAGGGAGTAATTGGTCTCGGTTGCGGTGGGGATTATAGCCGGCTGTCAGACAGCACTGATAGTGTAGGCTAGCCAAGAAGGTAAGACACAACGCACATAACGAGCAAGGTACTGCAATAGAGTGGGTAGGTGCACCAATGGGTCGCTGACACTGGATCCTTCCCATACTACGCGGCCGGCTCATCCTTCTGTTTACTCCATGAATATCAGTTGTATTTGTCTATACAAGGATTGTATATTTTCTTTCCAGTTTTATATTCTGTTTGGCGTTTTACTAGTTCTGCCTATTTCTCCTAATTCATAATTTTATTTCATCTCAAGTTTGGTAAATATCTTTTGTCGTTTAGATTGGGTACATTCAGAACTCAACTATTTCACAGAAAGCAACCTTTCCCTTGTAAAGACTGCGTACATATTTTGCAAAATAGCTTCATCTTAATTTTATACAACTGCATATATGAGTAAATAGAGTAATGAAAACATTAACACTTTTTCTTATTTAGTGTATTGAAGATTTCGTATTACAGTATTATAATTATAATGTCTTCATACTCTAAACGTCGTTGATGACATAATATGTTAAACATATAAATACTGTGTTGGGAAATAATAAATAACGTTTAAATAACTTGTGACTATACGTAATAACGGTTCACCGTTTCATTGGAAAATATTTCTCTTTGAAGAGATATTTTGGTGGGTAAAAAGGAGTAAAAAAATTTTCAAATTTATTGCTTTTTATTCACTACTTATGCTTTATGTGTTAACGTTATTTTTACACGTAGGCCTATGTGGTAAAATGGTTATCAGTGTTTGTATGTGTAAAGAATGCTATAACCACTGTTATAGTTATTTTTTTTTAACGAAATTGTACTTTATTATAGAAATATGAGTGGTAGACCCACACCAGTTACTCAAGACAAGACAAGACAGGTTTAGACGAGCTAGTCACTGTTGTTTACGTTGATGTTTATGGCACAACACACACCGATTGGTCATTGCAATTAGACGCGTCTATACTTCGTGTCTGATGGAATAGGCCATGCTCCATTCCTATCAGTCACCATCAGACGACAGCAGTGTTTATATATTTATTTATTTTTATTTTATTTATATGTTATTATTTTATTACTACAGTTTTATTAATGTATTTTTATTTACTACAGTAAACTAGTATAATGTAACTCGTATCATTTTTTCCATTCTATCCTTAGAAGTGCCAGCAGATAGTCAAATATTTCTAGATGATCGTGTGCAACTGTAAAATTGGTCTTCATCACCTCTCAGTTCAAGAATTAAATTTTCTACTGTATTTTTTTCTACGCTCCTATTATATGGATGAACCCAATATCTCCTATTTCCTATTTCTTGCTTACATGTCCACTCCCAAATCATAAGTGCACCCATAACAACTTTATTGTCTGACATCTTGTTCACGACTACCTGGTGTGAATTACTATCATATGACTAAAGGTGTTTTGTCTAGTTTCGTCTAATAAACCTGTCTTGTCTTGACTATCCGGTGTGCGTCTACCCTTACGTGTCTTAACATTTCAAAAGGTGATCGTACTGTTGCTGTTAATTTTTAAGAAAATTGCTGACTATGAGTATAAAAGTGTTATAAACTTAAAGCATTAATACAGGAATTTGGAGTTGTGTTTCTTAATTTATTGTTTAAGTAATTTATTGTTTATTGTTTCTTAATTTATTACTCATGTGTAGGCTACGTATTTACATCATTTAACTGGTATCCGCATAAATTGTGAATGTACAAACCATTAATGTCCATATGTGTATACATTTGAGTATACGTGTAAGGAGCAGACGCCGGTCCACGAGGGAAAAAATATTTTTTTTTATGGGTCCCCGTTACGAAAAGGGTTGAGAAAAACTGGATTATTGTGTTTCAGTAGAAGAAATATTGAATTAAATGCGTTCGGAATAAGTGTTTAATAAACATTTTCAATCAATGTTTAGGATTTCATGCGTTGATTTAATTGTACAATTCTAAAGACCGATGTCCATGTAACAATATGAAAGCGCTTGAGACTGTCATGTTCGTACACACCTGGGGTTTTTTTTTTTTTAAGATCTTCCGTTGCAGTGTTCATACGGCATTGTTCACGATCTGAAGGGTTCTGCCCACACCCTCGTAACAAAAAGGCTTTGCCTACCCGTCTCCAAAAATATAAAACCATTTGTTCCTATCGAAATGGAAATAAAAATTGTGTGTCTGTGTGTGTGGGGGGGGGAGTAGAATACACAAAAAGAAAACAATTAGCCGTGGAGAAACGTCTGTCGGCGGTCGGTAACCGGATGTCGCACGGTACGGCGTGCAGTGTGCGAACGCCAGGTATGACAGATGTGTTAACTACGGGGCAGGTGGTAGTTTTTACCCGGCTACCGTCTCTGTAGTGTAGTTGTTCAATTTACAGTACGTACGTCCAGTGTAGTAGTGTGTTTCACGTATATTTCGTTCGTTCGTTGGTGCGACGTAATTGGGCGTCACTTTGACATACGCGTTACCGTATCGCCAGCGTGTTTTGTATCTCTCGACAGTGTTTTTGTGTTTCTACCAGGTACGCTTTGTATGTAAACAATTTTTTTAAATGCCGTTGTTGCGGCTTGTGTAATTTTATTTTTGTTGTTATTGTTTCTCCATCGTTTTCAGTACCTCGAACGCAGATCAGCTGTTGTGAAATTTACCGTGTAAAACTGCTTGCCTAAAATTCGATGTTTACAAAACCTCAAGGAAATTGGTATTTTACTTGTATCTGACACGTGGTTTCGTTGACCAGTGGCGTATCTAGAATTTGGCCTGGGTGGGGTCGGCTTCATACAAAACAAAAACAAGTTAAGACTAATCAGCATTACTGTCTTGATTATCGCGGCTGAAAAACGCGTGATAACATCCTGAAATCAGTACAATTAAAGTAAACGGTAATATCACAATAAAAATACGCGTTATTGAATCATTGTTAAGAAATAGGCCTACTTATTGAGTCAATTGATTTCCCTTTTCTTCTTCTTCTCCTCTTCAAGGATTAGGTTATATAAACCTGTTCAGTGCCGCTTTCCACAATCGATCCTCTGTCATCCTTTGCAGGTGATCCCACCATTGTCTTCTATAAATTGAAATAATTTCATTTATGCCCTTTACTTCGAGTTCTGCTCTGATATCTTCATTCCTTATTCTATCTTGCAATGTATAAAGTATTTCGAAGAAACTGCATTTCAGCACTCTGAATCTTGCCGTTTTCCTTTTTTGTCATGACCCACGCCTCACTCGCATAAATCAACGTGGGTATTGCGATTGGCTCATCAGATATAATCCTTGTGCTGTGTCTTGTTTTATTTCTAAGATTTCTATGAATCGTACCACAAATATTCCTAAATTTATTTATCTTGATTTTCCTGTATTTCGTATTTTTAACGTAGGCTATATCCTAATGCTATGTAGTAATAAGCCTGTGTATATATTTAAGAAAGAGCTACTACTATTGGCCTATTAGCGTACACAGCTGAAAAAATAAAATAAAACAGCCTAAAAATTCAGAGGTTAACAAAATTCGTCAACCCCCCCCCCCCCCCCGCCGCCGCCGCCGCCGCCGCCGCCGCCGTAAATACGCCCTTGTCGTTTACGCTCGTCTTGAGACGAACTTCTACACGTGCGTCTCATCCTTAGTAACCTCCATTTCTCCACTCACGGTGTCGTCGTATAGTCAAACATAAAAACACAACCACTTTACACATAATTTAATAAAATCGTTGACACAATTTTCGTGTTCCGCATGAACGAGTCGGTCCTGCCTCATAAGTTACATCGTTCGGTAAATTCTTTGTTTCATATCTGATGCCTTTCATATCTCTTGTCTCACAAAAAAAAGTGGAGATTACTGAAGATGAGACATGACTTGTTGAAACGGGAAAAAAAAGCGTAAACACAGTCACGGTGACTGGCAAAGATAAAAAGCCGTAATTGTATTCGTATGCTACAGGAATACTATAAAAAATTAACAGGGTAGCACTCCCTGCCAGCCGAGGGGGGGGTATGCAAAGCGTCTGCACGTGTTACACTTGTGGTGCGCTAATATAAGACGTATTCAGTGTAGTCAGCGAGTTGTTTGATAGCGATATAACTTGGTTGTACTATTTAATGAATTAGTGAAGTAAGTGTGATTTGAATAGCTGTAGTATTTCGGAGTAAAGTAAGATTAAGACAGTCGGCATAAGACAAAAAATATTAAATAAATACGACCCTTTATTACAGATTTTGCTGTTTAAATCTATCAAGTTAGCGGTTGAGGAGATAAGAAGTGATTTAGATATTTTTCCAGTTAATGAAAGTATTAAAGAATACAGAAGAAAATGGATTCAACAAATAGATAGAATGGAAGAAAGTAGAATACCGAAGATAGCGAAAGATTACAACCCTAGAGGCAGAAGAAAAGTTGGTAGGTATAAGAAAAAGTGGACTGTGGAATAGGAACAGGCCGCTACAGGGGCCATTAAGAAGATGGATGAAATCTATCAAACGCTTACGTTAATTTCGACACAATTAAATCATAATTTACATTATTTTCGACATTAATTATGTAAATCATAATTTAGGTAAAAACAGTAGTAAAATACACATTTTTGAAAATTTTTACTTTATTTTGACTTCAAAAAATGTTTTTAATTAAAAAAAAATCGTTAATCACATAAGAAGAATTCAAACGCACAACTTGAGTAGAAAATCGAGGCATGTAAATCGGTGCTTTTAGGAAAGGAGAGAGGCGTTGTCGATAGAAAATTTGAAGTAGCTTAAAATAGAAGTCTCCTTCATTTTGTTTTGAGAAGTCTCTGAAACTACTAATGTAGATCTTATAATCTGTCAAAATTTTAGTTATTTAATTTTTAGACTATAACTCTGATCAATGTCGAGAAATGAAACTAACAAGATTATTAACGAAAGTAAGCCGAGCTTATTACGGTAAATAAAAAAGATTGCTAACTATAGGGTTACCTCTGTTGTTAGTCCTCCACAGCAGAACGGAACGTTGCGTCGATATATCCAACTTTTCTTTGACCTTCCTCGCCTTCTGTCCCCCCCCCAAATTTTCTGGTACGTCTTACTTGACACCTTTACGTCGTGTTTTTATTATTCGCTGTACTCAGTTTTCTATTAATAATCCCTTTTGTTGTACTTGACCCATAAAGCATTATTTGTTCTCGGTTTGTTCTTATTTTCCATCCGCTACTGTAGGCTACTGCACTGAGTTGTATATATTTTCCGATGCATCCAGTGTAACTCTTTTTCATTGTTTTTTACTAATAAATAAAACAACAGTCTACTGAAGTGTATCGATTTGAACTTGTATCATAGTGCACTAGGCCGTATCAGTTATTCCCTTTGAGACGAGCATTCGCAGTCGTGTCACGCGACTCTTTTCTTCTGCCTTTTTAGGCTAACCAAGGTTTGCAGGGTAGCATTGATTTAACCGATAAATTGTACCAAAGGTCGGTCACGTATTTTCGGCCTCAACCTAAATCGACTTTGGCGTAATAAAATAGAATCTGACGGCTTAGTGGTAAAGGCGTTAGCTCCTAAACCATCGTGTCCTGGGATCTAATACACGAAGTCTCCGGATCTCAGCCGAACTGAGATTTCTCGCTCGTCAGCATTCGTGGTTTTTAGTGTTCGTAATAACTTTGTTTTTCGATATACTTGAACCTCACTAAATTCGCCATGTACGGCACCGAAAGGGTGACGAATTAGTGAAATATACGAATTAGCGAGGGAGTGAGAAAAAACCCATTAAAGACAATATAAAATGTTTTATTACAACACTAGCAATGTATAGTACTAATGTTATGCTCGAACATATTTATTGCTTTAAATTTTCAAACCCAAACAAGCACTGTAATTTTCCAAAAAAAAAAAAAAAAAAAAAAAAAAAAAAAAAAAAAAAAAAAAAAAAAAAAAAGTTTAATGATTGTGGGAAAATCTGTAATTTTCTTTTGTTTTTCTGTCGACCGTACTTTCCAAGAGCCAAATTATGTATTTTGGTGCAGTGAAATTATTTTAGGCAGTTCTTCTTCATCTTGGCCTTCGTAGGCCTGCCATTGATTGTTGTAGTCAGTGATTGAATGGCCTCCTTATGAAAGATTGCAGGTTTTATTGGTTGGTCATCTTTGTCAACAGAAATTCTACAGCGTTTCCCAGTGACCAAGCTCCATCCATGTCTACTCGTATGTAAGACATCATGCTTTTCCAGTCCGTGTGCTTTCGTGTTTCTCTCATGCAATCGTGAATTTAATCTCGTCAAATTTCATGTGGAAATTCAATTACTTTGTCCTCAAAATTATTAAATACCGGGCTGTTAGGCCGTGGTCGGTCGCTGTAAATTGTATACCCTCGATGATCTTCTTCAGACCGCAAAAAGCGACAGAGTGTTAAGAAAACAGTTAGGACAGATCTTAGCTCCGAACGATACCCGACAACTTTTTCTAGTTGCTTTTACCCTAAACGGTAATAATTTTGAGGATATTGACACCGGCAGAGTAAGCTTAAGTCGGTTACTTTCATCCACAGGGTAAGTTAAAGGTGAGATGGACACTATGCTAACAACATTACCGTCCTCTAGACAAACTAACCTTTTCAATCCGCGTGACTGACTTCTTGTTTACAATTAATTACGCATTTCAAAGCGTATGCTTCGTATCAGATATTAAAAAAACCGTCATACGATGTCGTCACTGGTTTAAATACCAATGAGTGATCAACCAAACGTGAGTAAGTGCGCACCCACTAACGCGTACAAGTTTCTGCCCTGAAAAATAAATAAACAACAATAAACGGCACTTCCGTCAGCCTCTTCCTTCAACTACAAGCTACAAACTACCTCGACACACAAATACACGCACATGCACTACTCTACCTTCTATGTGCGTCCACCTTCTTCGGGCTTCCGGCCTGCACGGGGCGTGCGTCTCTTCACACCCTATCATTTGGATGAAGAGGGCTTGCCCCAGATCAGCCCGAGGGTTGTCTTCGGACAAGTCTCAAACAACAACAAAAAAAACGTACAAGTGCAGATGCAATATTGGTATTTTAACCAGTGACGACATCGTATGAGGGATTTGTTAAACATCTGCGTTGGGAATTTTAATTAAAACCGTTTAAAATCAAGACACGGCTCCTGTAGAAAAGTAAGGTCCGTTGGCGTGTCACCAAAAGCATAAAGGAGAGATCTTCTTCATTTTGTTATGATACTCCGGAAGCTGCTTCTATGGAGACATTAGATTAAACTCGATGATGGAGTCAGAATTGAAAAAAATGCAGCGAGGCCGTTAGCGAAAACTAAAAGTTTTCCAAGGTTTGAAAACGTCGTTTTGTTCTGTCGTTATTCCTGTACAGAGACGACTAACGTACGAAGTGTTGCAGGAGCTACAACAGACCGCGTGCAAGCGAATTTCAGCCTCGCGATTCAGGAGAATTACTGTACTCAGGGAAGAAGAACGACATTAATATTTATTTTTCTGAACAGGGGCGCTTGCTTGTGTGTGACTTTGTGAAGTAAAAACGGCCGGTGTCTGTTCGGATTTCACGACTAGGTCTGCCTGCCTGTTGCGTTGCAGCGTTTAACGTCATTGATTGTTGGGCGCAGAACGAATCGCTTCAAACGATATTAATAGCTCATTGTTTCCGTTACGTGGTACCAGGTGTTACGTAGGCCTACCTGTCTGTCCACGTTCGAGGACAAGGGGGTCACAATAAGAAGAGAGGGGCCGATTCGAGATGGCGAAAAAACGAAGTTGTTACATTTAATTTTTAAGTAGGAGTGAATGCTGTGTACCTTACCGTCAGAACGTATCATCATCTTCACATCACTGCATAGGCAAGGTGCTGCCTGTTCCGCCTTCAAAAATCCTCCAGTCATCTCTTCCTGTGTCAGTCCACACACCTCTATAGGTTTGTATTTCCAGACTTGTTTGGCCAGTCTGGAATATGACATTCTTTCTAAGTGTTCTTTCCACCGTTGTTTGTAATCTTTTCATTCAAATTGAAAACTTGAAACTCTTCTCTCATGGTCTCATTTCTTATACGGTCAAGTTTAGAACACCTTTTAACTCCACTTAAGAATGCCATTTGCGAGGCCTGTATTTTACTGTCTTGTCTTTTGGTCGTTGCCCATAATTCACACTCATAGGACAGTACAGGGACTGCCAGAACTTTGTTAAACGTTAATTATGTATGTCGACGTACTTTGTTTCTAAAAGTTAGGTTGATTGTTCCACAGATCGTCTGCAACGTACCTAACTTAACATCAATGTCATAATTTCTATCATAGCCGATATCATTTCCCAAATAATTAAAGTGGCTCACCCATTGTGGCTGCCACTACCACTGCGTGGCTGTAATACTGTGTTCTATTTTTATAGGATTATATTTTGCTGCTGCCTTGCAGTTGGGTGTCAGAGTATCTGTAATAACTGTTCTTTAATTTATGAACTTTTGTTTTCATTAAGAAAATGCAAAGATCGTGGAGGAAATCTGTTTGACACGAAAAAAGTTTGATAGTCCGATTAACGACCGGTATATGCTTTGCGTGTAAATTTCGCATTGTAAAGTGAAGTCTTGTTTTTGTAATTATAGTTATACCCCGTTTGATGTTTAATAAATTGCTGTTTCTAATTTGTCTGCCGTGACCGTTCGTAAAAAACGGTCATTCTAACTTTCGGGCACTTGTCCGCCTATAACACTATTACAAATTTGAATGAAACGAAGGAAAATGTATACAATACGTGCCGGTTCTGGTATCCGTTAACACATAGGAACAGTCATTTAAAATCTAATAACGTCAACTCCATACAATGATTTCGTTTTCCATTAAGTTAAAAGTGATGACGCGTTTATGAAAACGTGCTACTAATTCTATTATGGCTGTTAAATGTTAACAGCGCATGGTACACATTATAAACTTAAACCCCAATAAATGGCGTAAAGGACCCAGCACGTGCCCATTTAATCTTGAACAAACATCAGCTGATTTATTTCCATGATCTTGACTGTTTTCAAATACATTTTGAAATCCCTGTATACAGGGTGTCCCGTGAGGAGTGGGACATACTTCAGAAATTTCATATAAACATAGGTCCGAACGAAACAGCTTCGTTTTCGATTTATGGCTTGCGAAAATTTTCACCTTGATTTCTGCTCCAAGGCTACAGTTATGCCCTACTGAAATTCTTTGAACGTTTTTTTTTTGCAAATTCTTAATGGCATTTGGTAAATCTGCTGATAAAATGTATGAAATAGAAAATATGTCCTGTTGATTTATATTGATAGAACGAAAAAATAAAACTGCATGCTGGTGTTCTTGAGGAAATGTTCCTTATGAAACTATTGGCTGTCATAGGGATGCCAGGTACTCTCGAGCCGTACCGTTTCAGTGTTTACTATTGTTCTCAGAATTTATTTGGCAATTTCCGGCGAGTACGTGCTAGAGCGTAACCGAGTTACGCAAGCTCCGCGGTACACTAGGACTGACGTAACACTCGAACCGTATCGTATACGATCCGCGGAGCCCATATTGTGTCACACGTCAGGAATACGAACAGTTTGATACTCTGTATTAAAATACTGCAGTGTTAATTTGACGTTATTTACACAAAAATATTGTCACGTTACTGTCGACTTACTGTCTTCAAAATGGCGTTTCAGCTACGAAACAATTTTCCGTCGTCGGCCACGTTAAACCAACCTGTTATTTTCCTGCCGTACGTGTTGCCCTATGGCACATCTTTCTTATGAGGCATACCTGTTGCCTTTTTTTTTCTTTTTTTTTCTTACGAGTAACAAAAATTAATATTTTCGTGCAGTTTTTTTTTGTGTGGTTGAGTATTCTTCGCCTTAACGTAGCCTACGACATTTACTTAATTCGTTGCTGATCAGTTGCTTTACTTTTTATAGTTACCAATTAACTAGTGTCTATAACGAAACGGGAGAGTATATAACGGTGTACGTTTCCTAATCTGTGATAAGCACAGAATGAAAATATTTCTTAACAGTCGTAGAAAACCGTATTACTGTAGGCCTATACCAGTTATTATCCTGTCAACAGAAAAGCGATGTAAACATTATTCCTCACTGATAAATCCAAAAAAAGTTAAAGAACACATTCCTACTCTCTACTCACACACCGGGTCGAAAAAATTGTCATTTACTATTAAGTGTCTGCTATTAAAGTACAGGTTATAAAATTGTATGAAAAAGTTTCACAAAACAGCTTAATGTTTAAAACTTTATATACTCCACGTATCCCCGTTCAATATGAAATAAGAATGTAACACAGTTGAACAATAAACACGTACTGTGTTATGCATTTTAAAGTAAACTAATTAATACTACCAATATACAATAACATTTTAATAAGTACTGTATTTTAATAATAAAATAGAACATACATCACACTTCACTTTAAATAAGCTGTGAAAATAAAAAATTATACAAATTATGTACTGCGGTTATAAAAATATAAAACCATTTGAAAGGCCGGTAATCATTTGGAACAAATTTTAGTCGGCTGAATTACAAAAATGCTTAAATAGAATTACTCCACGAAAAGGAGGCATCAGAATGTACTGTAATTTCGCTAGAGAAACTGGTTCGCATAAGCAGACAGTAAGAAACGTTTCTTCTATCATATTTCATTATCACAACCTTGATAACCTTTCAAATGTGACAGTACCGTCTGTTCCAGAGAAATGTGCATTACAATTTGGTACAATTTGTGTCCGTGTCCCTCATTTAGAAGTTATATTATTAGGAATTAGTAGAAAAACAAGGAAAGAGACGGAATTGAAATATTATAATGGGTGACCATACCTCAACTACTGTATGGTAGTGAAACTTGGACTAGAATGGCCAAAGACATATCTAGAATACAAGGAGCGGAAATGAGGTTATTGAGGGCTGTAAAGGGTTGTACCAGGAGAGATCTTATTAGAAATGATCATATGAGAATGGAGCTAGGCATAGCTTAGAGCTTAAATGAGAAAATCCCTCGGTACAAAACGGAGTGGTGGTTACAAGTAGAGAGAATGGATCCAATTAGATTTTGAAGGAGAGCCCTTGACTATCATCCAAGGGGGGAGAGAAGTGTGGGAAGACCCCGTAAGCGATGGTTGGATGACTTCCATTGAGACTGGAACAGGGTACTAGCCTAAGTCGTAAAGGATGACGACGACGATTATTAGGAAGTGTGTAGCCATTACGTCTTGTGTACAAATGCCATGGATGTTTTTAATATTTCCGCTATTGAGAAGTACCCTTTGAGAGAAATTTTACTGTGCGTGTAATAGTCGGAACCTAAAGTCGCACTTCATTACAGGGTGCAGCTGGAGGCTAAAGGTTCTGACGTGTTCATGATAAAAACTTGTGCTTCCTTGCCAACCGCATATTTGGTATCTGCCAGGGAAGGGACCAATACAAGTTCGATGGCGCCAAGGGGAAGGGGCGGGTGCCGCGAACTTTTAGAGACAAGCTATTAAAATGCAGTTAGTAAATATCCGTTTGTTCTTCGACAAAAATGATAAAAATTTTGTTGACCATATTGACTGTTATTTTAATAATAACCTTTCTCGATAATGTGAACATTTCAATAAGGAGATTTTCTTTAGTCACTGTCGAACTTTGTTGTAGCATATAAATTGAGACTAGTGTAGTATTCTGCGGTATCATGGTGTAGTACAGTGATTTTCAACTGGCTGTCCGCGACCTTATCTTAGAAAGCAAATTTGGTAACTGCTCTGTTTACTTTAATAAGTAACTTAATAATAAATTATTGTTTTGACTGAGAATGGTCTTGCAGGAGAAACTTATGAAATAAATGTTTCACTGATTCGCTGAAAAACGTACAGTACATACACTTTATTTGTTAACGGAATGTGGACTTTTTATTTACCCAAGTCCTCTTTATTTTCGCCAAGACCCACCCTATTTCCTTCCATCTCTCGGCCAGACAAAACGGACGCGCTTGCTCGATGTTTCATCCGTGATTCGTAATGTTTTAAAATAGGCTATATCCGTCACAGAAAGCGTGTTCTCCACAGTGAAGTTAATGAAGAACCACAGCAGAAGTCGTCTCACAGAACTTACCGTCAACGCAGCTGGATGAGGACATTCTTTCCAGCGTGTGGAGCTCAGTTTTCGCATTGAAGGTTTTATGTAAATATACAGTTTTATACCTGCATTATTGTACTGACATAATAAAGATTTTATTGTTAAAAATATTGTTATGACGGCCTCACGGATCGTCGTGTTGTACGGTGGAAACAGAATAACAGGCACCAATGAAGTCGCTAATTACAACTTTAATTAGAAACAAACAACAATAAACGCAATTAGAAATCAATAAACGCACTGTTATAAAATAATGCGATTTAAATTTGTCCAACACACAACAGTAAAAGTCATCTTACAACAGTTTTGCACCGATTAACACAAAAATCACTTTCCACTAAACAGCAACAATCACTTCGATCCGCACTTGTAATATCGCCAGGTGTAACTAAACTCGGCCGCTTCGAAAGCCAGAAAGTATGTCTCAATCGCATTGCATTGTAGTGACACAGCGGGCCCGGATGCTGGTAGAGCAGTCGGAAAACCCGAAAGGGGCATCTCGAATTGTCTACAGCGTTACGTATTTCTGCCGCGCAGAAACGCCTGGGACAGCTGCATGTTAAAGAGTCACGTAAACACTTCTGTTATTTTTCAGTTCAACGTAGCATATGTAGTAAAACGTGTAAGTTGCCTCTTTTTACTTATTTACAAATAAATACATTTTTTTAATTTTACGTTATTTGTCGAAAATTGTTTGTGACGCGGCCCGCCGGTGGTATAGTAAGGCCCACTTTTACCTTGCATACAATCCGTCATAAATACAACTGTAAGATCTCAAATACTGAGACAAAAACAACGGCCTTCCTAGGGAAGAGTCGTGTCAGAGCAAAAAGAGTATTGGAGCAGGTATCACATGTTAATTATTTTGGATGTGATATCTCATATGGGAAGGACAACGATATCGAGAGAAAGTTAAATAAATTTAGTTATACGTGTGGAACAATAAGACGACAATTGAAGAATAAAACGCAAAGGGAGACACAGCTAAAGTTCTATAAGGTCGTGGCTGTCCCTACTTTAATGTATGGATGTGAAACATGGGGCTCCCTTACAAAAAGATATCTCAAAAACAGCCTCGGAAGTGAAATTTTTAAGAGCAGTTATAAGGGATGCAGGTTGAGAGATCGTCTACGAAATGGCGACATAAAGAAAGACCTGAAGTTACTGTTGGTTCCGGATAGAATAAAGGAATACAGGCTGAATTGGAAGTGCCATGTGGAACGCATGTTGGACACGCGTATTCCTGAACAAGCGTTTGAATATAGGCCAGTGGGAACAAGAGATCGTGGAAGAACCTGGAAAAAATGGTCAGAGACTCTGTGATGTCGGAACGGGCTATAGCCCAAGCCGTGTTGTGAAGAACAGCTATTGGTATAGTATACTAGATAGTTTAGATAGGCTGACAGGAAGGTTAAAGTTGTCGGATCACTGGTCTAGCCCAATATCAAGTAGTTACTCGTATTTGTACTACGCAAACGGGACGAAGTGCGATCTGTTGACAGAACTGCTTTGCCGATGCAAACAGCCGAGTCGTAAAAGATAAATAACAGACTGTACTAAGAACCAAGTGCAGCGTTACGGGAAAGTCTAGACTAATTCTGTCTAGCATCAGATAAAGCCTCTGATTAACTACTGTCGTATGCGTTGCGTGTACAGCGCGCGGTGGATTAATAACTGTCGCTTTATAAACTGCAGTCTTGTGTTTAATTATAATTACACTTGTTGTGCGTTTTATAAATTGTTCTTTATTATCGCGTGCACCTTATATTATCCCGTAAACAACACGCAGACAAATCACCGGAACCGGCGTTGCGCGAAGTGGGGTAGTGGCATCGAGAGCCACAATTACGGGGCGCACAGATCGGAGACCGAACAGATGATTTTGTGGAAACTGTTGCTCCGAAATAAGTTAATAAGAAAATTAAACTATGCCTGTCGAGGTGCATAAAATTATCTACGTACATGTACATAAAATTGTCTACAATTGTTTTAGGGTTTATTTATTGGGAATTTAAGAGAATAAATTTACGTCAAACCTAAAAAAGTATCTTTGTCGACTTATATTTGGGGGCGTTTCAGCAGTTTTCACGTTCGGGACCTAATATTTTACTTCTTCTGGCATTACGGTCCATGTAGAACCCTGGCCTGCTCAATGATTCTCCTCCATTCTTCTCTGTCCAGAGCCTTACTCCTCCAACCTGCCACTCGCATCTCCCTCAAATCCCCTTCGACGTCTACATACCATCTCCTCCTCGGACGTCCTTTTCTTACTTCCTCCGGCTTCCTTTCCAATGCCATTTTTGGGCCTCGATCACTTCTCATTCTCACCACGTGACCTAACCATCTCAACCTTTGCGCCTTCACTGCCCCAACTATGTCTCCTTCTCCATAAAGATCTCATAGCTTACGATTCTTTCTTATCCTCCACATCACTCCGTCCCACACTGGTCCATAAATTCTCAGAATTTTCCTCTCGAAAACACCAAAGTTTTTCATATCTTCAAACTTCAGCACCCATGTCTCGCTAATATAATTGTACTATCTACTTTATTTTACCTTCGAACCGAAAACAGTAGGATAATCTTTGCTCGGCCGTAACTTGTAACTTGATCGTTCCGGGACGTACATTTTTTGTCTTTTTCTTCTTCCTTCCAGGATTAAGTGGTGTCACCTGTACCGGTCTCTATCAACATCTCTTGCCAAATTTCTCCATATCTCTTTTCCTTTCAAGTTTAAATTTTAGAATTTCTGTGGCAGTCTTTCCTCGTCCGTTCTGCTTACAAGGTTCATTCACTCTAACCCAGCCTTTCTCAACCTTCGGGGCTGCTGGGTCCGGGGGAGGGTCGCGAAGTTGGGCTCGAAAATTTATTTCCTGTGTTTTGAAAGCTTATTACGTTTAGTATTAAGTGTAATTAAGTACATATCTTTTTTTAAGAGTAAAAGAGGGCTTAAAGCATTCGATGTTAGTAAAATATGCATATAAACTGGATGCACAACCCTACAAGTAATTCTGCTGGCGCCTATGCTTATGTGTCCCATGAAGTGTAATATCTTTCAGGTAGGGCCCCGTTAGAGAACCACTGCTCTAACCATTGTACTCCTCAGTTCTGTTCCCAATTGTCTTCTTATGACATGATTTCTAAGCCTGTCCGTGTTCGCACATAACTGAGACATTTCATGTTTGTAGTTTATATGTGACTCGTAATCTTTCCAGTTAACGGACATATCTCAGAACCATATAAGAGGGTCAGTACGTCAATAACTTTATAAAATGACATGTCTGTCTCACGTGTCGTTTACTATGTAGTACTCTTTTTAATAGTTTCGCAGATCGCCTGAAAGTTATTTTGTTTCCTCTCGATGTCCTCGTAAAATATAAAGTAATGCTGTGTTTATTGCTCTGTATTACTGGTTTTTATATTATGGTATATTTTTCTTATAAAGGTCATCACTTTGGTTTTCTTTATGGAAATATTTAGGTTGTAATGAGCAGCATGCTTGCTGACTATGTTTGTGGGACAGTTGTCCGTACACTATCCAGTTTCTTTTATTATAATCTGGTCATGCGCGTACAAGAGAGTTCTCAAAATAGTTTTTGTACTTATTTTGACATCCATTTGTACGTACCAGGTACGCTACAGATAGGGTTTATCTTCATATATCTTGGCACGAAATTCCATTGAGGTTGTAATCTGGTTCTAACGTAAACTTTGGTTTCGAAGTATACTCTTCTGATTGTATTGACGAGACGTCCCGGAACGCTTTTAGTTTGTTTCTAATAATTCCCATAACAGAGACTTTTCGCCTTGTCGAGGGCTTCCTCATAATCCAGAAATGTTACATGCTTTTCCACATTAAATTCCTGTTGCTTGTCTGTCAGTTGTCTTAATACGTATAAATACATCGTCAACATAAATTTATATTAATTACGTACGTATATAAAATTTATGTAATATTTATCTATCTCTTCAATCGCAATAACTCTTTGATGTTTGGAGGTTATTGCAGTAATTTTAAAATAATATAGGCCTATAGTAGTAAAAATAATTCAACAATTAAAAACAAATTCAAATAAAAACAAGATGATGCATTTCAAATTATAAATTCATTAAAACAAATAAAACGTAAACACTAAAAATTTTATGTTAACGATCAATATAACCGTTAAGACAGCTGATTACGTTAAACAAACATTACAACAATCGAGAAATTTTTAAATCGGAAATTCATTAATTGATATCCCAATCCCTGAAGATGCGGATTGTGTGAAACGTATGTAATATGCATAATTATGTGTATGTGTTTTTAAATACTAAATACTTCTGCAGTATTTTGTTAAATTAGTATCGATGTATTTTTACCTGTATTATGGATAGGTAAAAATACATCGACAATAATTTAACAAATCTATTTCCAGAAGTATTTATTACGGTATTTGAAAACATATACTATATAGAAATCGTGCAGGAAACAGTCAAGAGTTACCTACAAAATTAAAGATGAAAATATATGAGTACTGTACTTCGGCTTGCCGGGCTGTAAGGGCGGCCGTGCCTTCGACAGCCATCTTCAGTGCAGATGGCATTTATTTATAAGCACAAACTTCTGCACTGAAGATGGCCGTTGAAGGCACGGCCAAAACGTTTGTTCAAAACAACTATGGACCACGCCCTTACAGCCTGGCAAGCCGCAGTACTCATATCATTAAAGCCGACCGTGAAAGCCTCAGACATGATTTTTTTTTTTTCTGAAGTATACTTCTGATGATGACACCAATTTAAAACTGTCGAAACATTGTAGAAAACAATAAAAAATATATTCTTGTTTTAAAAATATAAAGTATTATTTATTACTGATTTGAATAACAAGTATAATGTGAGTGAATATGAATATTATATATATATATACACGCTTCCAGAAGAAATTTATTATTTGCTATATAATATTCAACATATATTTGTTTCTCTTTATTTTGACCTATAGACAAAGTGGGGGTAAAACTTGGTAAGTCACTTGTATATTACATATAATGAGCCGTCATGTGACTTATACTAACCAAAACACAAACTCGCGGTCTAACGGGCTCTTTAGATTTAGTAAAGATTATTATTGATGGATGTGTCAGACAGCAAGAAAGCGTACAGTCGATTGCTGTACGCTACTTTGCACGATGAAATAAACTGCTAGTCATTTCTAGTTTTTTCTTACGTTCAAGTTCGACTAACTTTAATTGGTTTAGTGTTGTTTAATATTCTGTGTTTAATTATACTTTAATTTGTGTTACTTTGAATAACATTTTTACTGAATTTTAAAACTGTATCTGCTTTTCGATGAAAATACTTAATTGTATCCACCAAAATTGCCCTTCATACAGAAACAATGTACGAGGTTTGATAAAAAGTTCGTGCAGTTCTTGTTTATTTTAAACATTATGCCTTCATTCGTCGACACTTACAGTGTTGCCAAAAAATTTAGGGACACCCCTTGAAATCGGTTCATTTCATCTCGTCCCTAAACATACAATTAATTTGCTTTTTGACTATTTTTGCCTTCATGTGCACTGAAAACAAAGTATTTTGCTGCTTATTTCAGTACTCTAAGTAAAAAATTACCCGAGATATATATTATTTTGTGTTTTCAATATTTTGCAGGAAAACCCTGTTTTTCAAAGTATTAAAATTTGTAACTTTTTAACTACAAATTGTATCAACTTGATTTTTGGTTTAATGCCTTGGCATAACAAATGGAACATTTAAAAAATATCACGTACACTGTGAAAAAATTACACACAAAGTGGTGGAGTGCCAAACTTGTTTTAGTTTTTTCAAATTTCACTTGTTGAAACCTGCAACTTAAGCGCACCATAGCTCGTGAACGGAGCGAGCTAGGAATAATCTGAGCACACCGGCGTGTTCAGTGCGAGCCGGTGTAGGGGGGAGAGCTGCGCGCGCACCTGTCACTGGCACTGTCAGTTGCTGTTCATCCGCTTACAGCTCGCCATTTTTGTTCTGCGTTTGTACGAAGTGATTTTGTTTTCAATGGGTCGTCACGCTGTTAGTGTGGAAGTTAAGTGGCAGGTAGTTGGCATGCATAAGACGGGTATGTCTTATAGACAAATAGCAAGTGCTTTAAATGTGTCTAAAACTTGTGTTGAGAACACGGTTAAGCGATATGCAGAGTCTGGTAGTGTCCTGGAAGCACCTCGGAGTGGTCGCCCGCGTAAAACAAGCCCTCATCAAGACCGAAAACTGTTACACTTAAGCCGTAGAAATCGCAATTCGAGTGCAAGTGATCTGTTAACAAAAATGAATCAAGATGGTGATAATGTTAACATTTCTGTGTCAACTGTGTCATCAAGACTTCAAGACCAAGGTATGCATTCTTACTTTGCTTTGCGCAAGCCTTTGTTGAACAGTCTTGCTCAGAAAAGGCGAAAGATTTGGTGTAGGGAACGCCGTAATTGGCTCAAGGAAGCCTGGAGGCGTGTGATTTTTTCTGATGAATGCCGTTTCGAGCTATTTCCTCGCAGAAAAATCAGAGTGCGTCGTACCAAAACGGAAAAATTTTTACCAGCTTGTGTGGCCCCAGCTGTCCAGATGGGTGGGGAACCCCTCATGGTGTGGGGTTGTATCACCTCCGAGGGACCGGGAGAGCTTTATTTTGTTGATGGTACAGTGAATAGCACTACCTATTGCCAGATCTTGGAAGAGACCATGCTTCCATCAGCTGCAAGGTTGTTGGGGGAAAACTTCATCTTCCAACAAGACAACGCGCCATGCCACAAGTCACGGCAAACCATGGCATGGTTAGCAGACCATGACGTTGAGGTTCTCCCTTGGCCAGCCAGGAGTCCAGACCTCAACCCAATTGAAAACATTTGGAACACCACGGCTATGCGGCTGGCAAAGCACAAACCATCGAACAAGACTGAACTGCGCTTCCTGGTGGCTAACATTTGGCGTCAGATCTCCAAGGAGGAATGCTGCAAACTTATTGACAGCATGCCGAAGAGGGTTGATGCCTGCAGGAAAGCTAAGGGTGGCCCTATCGACTACTAAACATGTATGTAACATTTTTTCAATGATTTGTAAACCTTAAAGTTTTTTTTGTTATCATTACATACATTTGAAATGAAAAATTGAGTTTTTTTCACCCTGTCCCTAAACTTTTTGGCAACACTGTATACTTCCCCCTTCAAAGTAGTCTCAGTCGAATGTAACACGATTAAGCCAGCCGTTTTGCAGTCTTCAAAATATTTCAAGCATGCACTTTTTGGTACAGACTTGAGCTCGGTTAGCGACTTTCGTTTTACGTTTTCAACGGTCGCGAAACGTTGTCCTTTCGTGATCACTATTGGGAGGAGGAAATATCGCGTTGGGACACATCTGGTGAATACTGGAGTCGCCGTGTCATCATGACGTTTTCTTTTGCATAGCCTGGCAAAATTCTTAACAACCAATGACGTGCGTCCAGTCGCATTATCGGGCTGCAATTTTCATAAATTATTGTTCCGTAAATGTGGCCGTTTTCTACGAATAGCTTCATACAAATGGCATAAAATGCCCGAATATTACTCTTTATTTACCACTGCGCCTAGCGGCGAAATTTCGTGGAACACAAAAACATAATCTTCATCTGACAACCATGATCTTCATCTCATTTAGGGCAGTCTTTGAAGCTTGTAAACCGCTTGTTCACGCACAGCAGTCTCGCCAGAAGCCTTCTGATAACGTTTACCAGGACAGAGTAGTTTATCTCACAGTTTACACAAAATTTAATCCATGTTCTTCAATCGTGCATTGTACAATGACAAAAAAATCTCCGAGTACACTTAAGGACGACTTACTCAATTAGCTGTGAAATCTAATCTATGCATCAAATAGGGCTAATAATTTAGACGATTGTTACTAACATTTGTACCAACATCACACAAACAGAGTTTTTAATCGGACACTTATAATGGTAGAAATTGCAAAATTCCACATTTTTTATCAAACCTCGTATATCTGTTTCAGATTTCTTAAGAAGCTCAAAGTTTTCATACTTCGCCGCGGCACAAAATTTTATTCATACGGCCCTGATTGCGTGTGCTGGTACCATAACCTTTCTATAAGAGGGTTGGCGTTTATATTGGCAGTTAATCTCTTGACTCGGTGACCCGAAAATTTCAGAAATAAAATAACGAAACGTTAAATCTAAAACAAGAATAAAAGTTTTTTTTTTATAATTATCCAAAACTGTATTTTTCCCTAGAGTTGTCAAAAGCGGAATGCGGAAGTACAACAATGTTTGAGGACCGATATTGCGAAACCTATCGTTTGCTGTGATAATTAGTCTATCATCAAGTTAGGGAGGAATTAAACGCGTGACCCAGTAAGCGAGCAACAATGTTATATAGCCAGCTTTGTCTGACCTAACAATAACACTTCATTGCGTGCAGGGCCCCACCCCCACACCCTCTATCACTGTTTCAACCCTTTCCTGTGCTAGCTTTCTGTACTTACACGGTGACCTCCGACTGCCGACACAGCAGATGCTTCAGTAAAAATTAGAAAATCATGAACTTTTCTTCCGTAAACATGATTCGAAATCATTTTGAGCAGGGGCGTATTTACAGGAGGGGGCGAACGGGACCGGACCCCCCCACCTAGAGAGTCAAAAAAGTTGACGAATTTTGTTAATCTCTTAATTTTTAAGGTGTTTAATTTTTTTCCAGTTGTGAACGCTAATATAGTAGTAGCTCTTTTTAAAATATACAAACACTTTTATTACGCAGCATTACGGTATATGTTTGAAATATAAAATATAGGCAAATTACTTCAGACAATAAGTATCTTTTAGCAATTTTCCAATAACGCGTATTTTTATTGTGTTAACACCTTTTATTTTAATGGGACTGATTTCAGGATGTTATCACACGTTGTTCAGACACTAAAGATACCAAGTTGATTAGTCTTGACTTGTTTTTTCTTTTGTATGAACCCGACCCGAGACCCCGGCCCCGTCAAAGCATAACTCTAGATACGCCACTGATTTTTAGGCACTTAAATCGTAGCTCGGTACAGCATGCTTGCTACCTATCAGAATGAAAATTAAAACTCTTCTAAAGTGTTGTTCATATTGAATTCGCAGTTTGTACATACTATTTTTTGTGTAATGTAATTATAACTGTTTGTAATATAATTATATTTTCATTTTGTAAGCTACATTTAAATTAGGCACATAAGCTTTAAAGTATTTTATTAAAGTATGAAACGTACTGTTAAAATTTGTACTTTTGAATCTTTCTGTTGCAACTTTGAAAATACTACATTTCCGTGGAATTCCAGAATCGACTAGCAGCAGCCATAAACTCGGTGGGTTCATTCAGTCTAACATATTACTGAGCTTTATTTTATTTTATTTTTTATGTGATCCAGAAACTTATCTGTACGTCTTGTGTAATTTTATGACTTCTCTGTTTCAAAGTTTTTGAGTAAACTGAAGTGAAGTATGCAGCAAATACGTATGTTATTTAACAAATTTTGAATGAATGTCATTATTGAGAATACTCTATTAATTTACATATATTGTAATTCCTTTTATTTCTACAATTATTTATAATCCTTATTTTAACACACGCAACTGCCTTAGAAATAAGACTACATTAAATGATTATGGAAATTCGCTGAAATGTTTAATAGCTCTGTAGGAGAGGGGTTGATCCCCCTCCCATTAGTTTTGTCACTGCCAGTTTGTATTTTGTAAGAGATTTTCAATCTAAGCGATATCATCTTTCAGTCTAAATTTTCAATTTCCTCATCTTATTAAGGAAATTGGGGATACGTTTGTGCAGTGTAACTGATATTTGTTTTATTTAAAAAATAAATACTCATGAGATCCACTTGTTCTCATTGGCAAAATCCAATATAATAGTTGTATTCTCCCCTTACATGTATTTTTCTTGCTCCCCTTTCAGTTTAGGTGACACTCCTGTTGATAATGTGCAGTTATTCCATCACGTTCTTGATCATCTGACTATTCTTCTGCTTTCGATGACTACCTTGAGTGTTTTTATGTCTGCCCTCACCCACTCTGGTCTGATATGTCCACCTGGTTATTCCAGAATTGCCACGTTTCTATTATCCAATCTGCTGTGTTATTTTGCACAGATCTCAAATGTTTGTATTGTTTTGCCTAATATTCTTCTTAAACTCCACGTTTCAGCAACCTTTGTTTGTCTTGTGTATTCTTATAGTGCCTGGTGCTCAGTACATCAGTACAGATGTCACCGAAGTTTTATATATTCTTGTTTTAATTCCTTATTTTGAAAATGTATTATTTCAGATAATCTTGTAAGCACATCCTGATATTTTAATTGCAGTTTGATAGTTCATTCCTTTTTCTATTAAAGTGTAGCTTGTTAGTCCTACATAACAGACTCCCATTACCTGCTCCACAGGTGTAGTCATAGTGTAAAAACCCAGTTTGCCCATGTTCACTAGTCCTGTGAACTGCAGAACTCCTTCACTGTTTCGAACAAAATAATATTAGAGAAAATCATATTGATAAATTTTAATTTTTAAAGCAGTGAGTAAAGTTTTTCCTGTGCACAATTCTGAACATTAGCCAGGAATTATAACGAGGAGATGACTTGTTTTGTTATAGCTATAGAACTATAAGGAGGCGCTGAGTTTTGTTTATTATTTTTTTTTAATGTGTTTTTGTATACATTACAAACGAAGAGGTTACAAATAATATGCTAAATAATAAAAGTTAATTGTTCTATTGAAAACAAAAATCTTGCATCTTATAAATGTCTTACACAAACTCTTAATTTTTTTCAATAAATTTAAATTTTTCCCCAGAAAGGTATAAAAATTTCAAAGTAAACACTTCAAGTGGGTTTAGGTCAAATTCCCTTCAGTCCGATTGCCAGTGTGGATTTTTACTTTGAAATTTTCAGAACTGAACACTGTATACAGATTTTGGCTAAAATTCTCTTTAATTTGATACTACACATAGATTTTCATAAATTTTCCAAATATTTGACACTCATATTTTTGCCTTCTACCCATCAGGGTGTGCGGTCAATCTCAAAAACAATAGTTGTCTGTAGAATAAAAGTATTAACACGCTTGCTAAGTTTTATAAATATCAGTTGGTACATTCAAAAGTTATTGTGAGGCATACCTCAAAGAGACAGATAGATGAATGCCAAAATGTTGAGTTAAAACTGAGAACTCGCTTCATCATGTCAAGAAAGACGATGACAGGAGTTACTACATAGCTCCGTTAACACAGAATCTGGAGAGGGGAAGCGTAGCAGCACTGCCACTGCCAGTTGCGTGGGGGTTCAGTACGTTCCCCTACGCTGGTTGACATTTGTACAGTCAAAGTAAAACTCATACGCGACTAGATAATTTACACGTCCAAAAATTAAAGTTAGAACGTTATAATACTTAAACTGTATGCGTATGGTGTCAAAATATTATTCTACACAGTTTCAAAAATTATTAAATTACTTTGACCATAAACATAAACAATATGAGCAATAAACTCCACAATTTCAATTAGGTATTGATCTGTAAAACATAACTAGTCGTGACTCCGTTGTTGATCAACATAAATGGATTATTGTTACTTCAGTTTGGAGCTTAATATGTCAGTAAGGCTATTCAATGTTTAATTTTTTGTACTTTTCATAAATGTATAAAGTTATGTTATTTTGCTCATGATTTTTTTCGGATTACCGTACAACATGAAACGTTAGCTGGTTGAGAAAGGTTTTGCTATTATAAATAGTAGTTCCATAAACGAGTAAATCGTTACTCGTTATGAAGAACAAGTAAATTTAATTTCTATTCAATTAGCAAGTTTCTAACGTGATATTGTGTATACCACGTTATAAACACGATATCACATTGTAAACGGACTGGGGAAGCCTCATAATAATTGTTAACTGATCAAAGTTAAAGTTACTGTCCAAATAAACTAAGTTATAGTTATAGTTAATAGTTACAAAAACTAACCGATTAAAGATAAATAAAATGAACTGATTAAAATTTAAACCATTTTTGGTTTTGCCTTTTTTGTTTTATTTTTATTGAGTAAATTGCTCAGTTTTCTACCAGTCGATATTGAGACTTTTACCTCTTCCCGTATCTTACAAATTTTGGTTTCTGAGTTTCCTGTTGCAGCTGCTGCTCACTTTGTCGCGTTGTTTATTGGGTACTTATAACAACCACTGTTCTTTTCATCAAAAAATTCAATTACTCATCCAACTATTTGGCGTGCTTGACTGCGAATTGTAGGCCTTTCTTTGTTACTTGTCATCTTTCAATTCTACAGTTAATGAATTTTAATTTTGGAGTTGATTATAAACTATTATTTAACTCTTGCATTGTCACGTTCTACGCTGTTCTAAATTTTATATGTCGAGTGTGGTGTTAAAAGTATGGAAATTACGCTATAGGCCCTATAAAAAGTTCAAGTTTAAATACTTCTATCGGGTTTACACTCACAAATATTAATTACAGGCCTAACGCAAATCGACGCTCACAATACTCGTAGTTAATAAACATAAATTCAAGTGACAAACTCTGTAGGCCTAACACGAACACACACAAACATTAATTATACCGCAGATCAACGTTACGATACTCACAATTGGTAAATATAAATTCAAATAACAAACTCTGTAACACGAACACGCACGAATATTAGCGTAGTACTTGTACGCAAATCGACGCTCACGATATTCATAGCTGGAAAACATACATTCAAATGACAGACTTTTGAGTATGACTGTAAACTGTTTGGTGGGGTGAGACGCGCTTGCGCGTTTGTCTCTGAACTCCCTTAGTTCGCATTTTTCCTGCATGTTTTGTTGATGTTGTCAGGTAGTACATGTATAAATAAAAAAATTAGAGTTGTATACATAAATTTATGGAATTGACTGTTCTTAGCTTTATAGACATCAAGATATTCTGTATACTTTTACACTATTTCAGTGTTTGTATTTCATAAATTGTGTATTTTTTTTTTAGGTTGTATCCGGCAACACAATGACAGTCATTCCTCCTGGAGCACAGATACTACGGGCAATTCAGGGGACCAAAACGGGCCACAGTAAGTAATATTTGATAAATTAATTACTCAGTAAATAAATTAATTACCAGGAGCACTAGGACATGCCGTAAATTAGCTCACTAGATTTTTTGTTTGAGGAGGTGAAGTGTCAGGTACAGTAATGTTTTTTTTCTGTTTAGATTAACTGGTTTTTGTGTATGAATAGCTGCACCATGAGAGGAAAACATACCTTACGTTTTTATAGTACACAATTATGTCATTTATTATAACAGTCCTAATTACCTGTTCTTCACACCTGCACACTCTTCAGACTTATATTATTATGCGCTTTTTCAAATCTAATTTTATTTTATAACTTAATGTGAAATTCGTTTTGTTGCAGGACAATTAGTGACTATCCCAATTCAGACAGCAAGCAATATGAAAACACAGGCAGTAGCAGAGCAGCCTTCTATATTGCCTAAAACTATACAGCTGTCGTCACAACAAGTTGTAAGTATCCTCTCCAGTTGCTGGCATTCATTCAAGTGTTTGTTGTTTCCATGTTCTTGTCATGACATCTATCCATTCATCTTATATGTGTTTAGACATTGTGACTGTTTTAATTAAATAACAAAAGCATTCATTTGTGCAACTATTTTATCAACACTTTTTATGAATTTTCTATCATAACTGATGATTTTGACAATCGTGAGTGAAATTAAATGATTGATATTAATATTGATGACTGAAGTAATTTATTATTTAAAAAGTAACTAGACACTAACTAGTGGTGTCAGTTTCATTAATACAATAACCAGGCATACAGTGACAATGAAAACTTCTGTATTGTAGAGTTGGCTTCAAGTCAACAACCTTAATTACATTAGACGTTTATAGAAGGCGATGTAGACAAGTTGGCCATGCCAAACTCAAACATTATACTTCATATATAATTAAGAAGGCAAAAATCGAAACAGAATGTAACTAAATGGATTCAAAATAGAAAGAGAAACAAAACAAAATAGAAAAAATGACTACTTATGAAGGAAAAGTGTGTTTCAAAAAAGAGACAAACCACACACATGCAATGACACATTGGTAAAAGAACTACTAATTGCATAACCACTGTTAAGACATGCAGTCCTATCAAGAAACTAAAAATATGAACTCGTCTATGTGTGACATCTTTCATTTCAGATGAAGCTGTCTATCAAATTTTTGAACTTTAGTTTCAGTGATACATTAGGATCATTTGATATGAAGCTTTTGTGTTATTATATTTTTTATTCATTATACTGATTGGATATTGGCTTATTCATAACTGAGACCACGTTTTGAGTAAGAAAAGGGGCTGTGAAAATAAATCAGAATGTTAAATAAAACTTTTCAAATTTAACTTTATTCTGATTTACATTAGTTTTGATGATTTCAGTGGAACAAGATACATTCTTGTCTGGAAGCAATAACTTGTGCAGACGGTTTATCCATCCAAGTCTGTATAATTTCAGCACATCTAACAAAGTGCTATTTATTTAATATGTGATGTGCTTATTTAGTAAGTTATGTGACTTAGCACAAAACATATTCAGTCTTCGCAGTGTTCCACTGTAAAATTCAAGCAGGCTAATTTTCTACCAACTTCCTCTGCTCAGACTTCCTGATTGCCAAAATATTTGGGAAGTTTCTCACTGTTTTATAAAAGACAGTCTTTACTCTCAGTTACATCTGTTGATCAGAATGTGTCTGGCTGAATGTATAATAAATTAGAAGTGTGGAATCTTTTGAGCAGAACGTTTTTATTTGTTTTAACTCAGGTTTTTTTGGTATCGTTTAATGTCAAACTATATCCGCATGAGGAAAGAAGGAATAAGATACTAGGTGGCACAGATACCAGTGAGAAATCTGTGAGTCATAAAAACAAGATTACAGAAACTTAAATTTGCACATATGGTATGCCTCTCAAACATAGCGATAAGTGTGAAAGCTGTGGGCTGTTTCTTTCTGTTTAATGAAATATGTGGTTGATTCTAGAAGTATTATAGCCTAATGTATTTATTTCCAGTAGTAGTAAACTATTTAAATACAGTTTAAATCATGAGGAATAAGATTTCACATCAATAGAAAATTTAGCTTTTTAATCTACAGGTTTATATAGTATTGGTAAATATATAAATTGAATCAGTTTTCCAAAGATCAGTCTTTTGGTTTCTGGATGTAAGTCTGAAGTAACATAAGTGAAGATTTTAACTGAATTATGTTAGCACATATGCTTGCATGTTTTTCAAACAGAAAATCGTATTATAACGAATTAAGTAATCATTTCGTATTTTAAATATATTGTCTTGTCAGTTCTAAATTCTGATGTTTCATTTGTGGATTTGTAGTTGATTCAGGGTGCCAACAACACACAAAAGAGTTACATTTCACCAATACTTGATCACACAGGATCAAGAAAACGTCAAGAGACTGAAAATGATTTCATTCAAGAGTAGTAAGTGTATATTTTGTTTAAACTTTGTATATGTCGTTTATTATATAAGTACTTCCACGTAAAAATATAATTCTAACTTGTAAACAATAGAAACTTGATAATCAGAAATAATTGTGACTGGATGGTGGTTCGGTTCATCAAACCGGTGGGATTCTTGTTTTTAACAGATTAACATAAAAGAAATGAAACTCTTGCATTGCAGTAACCCAAAAACTATTTATTTTGGTCAATTCAGTGTGATTAAACTAGCTCATATAAAAATCATTTTATATTCAGTAGATTAGCGTGTTGGCTACATTTTGAAATAGTGAAAACGAATTCAGTTATTCAGGTTTTATAATTTGTGTGTGTTAAAATTAATGTTATTGTTCTAATTAAAAAATAGTGTAACATTTTAAGTAGGTGTAAATTTGAAGAATTCAGTATAACATGACATAGTTAGTGTAGCAAAAGATGTGCTGCTCTCCTCTTATATGCCATCCTTTTTTTTGCAGTAGCATCAGAATCTTGAACAGTAACAATACATTTTTATTCATTTTGAGTTATAAATTTATTTATTTATTTTTTTAATTATTTATACTTGTGCATATATTTTAAATATATACCTGTGTATTTCATGTTATTTGTATTTCTTAGTATAATTTACGTAAGGCATGTTTAGATTATTGGACATCAGATTAACACGGTTTAAACTATCATGATCCCATTCACACATATTGTAAAAGAATCTACTTACCGTGTAAACACAGTACAATTTTTATTATTTCTCTTCTTTTATAAAATCGGAATACTTTATTATCCAGACTGTTCTAGAGATTGGAGAATTATGAAAATTGATGAATCTAACATAGCCCTGTGTAATCCTTGGATTAGTCTGATCTTCACTGGTTGACACAATTGAGTGCATTCTGTGTGTTTTGTGAGCAAAAAAAAATCATATCAGATGTTTTTCAGATTTGTTTTCACTCTTTGAATTGCACACTCTGATTTATTGAGGATGTATTACCTAGTGGATGTACAGACTAGACTAGTCCATCACTCATTCTTAACAAACTCTCTTAACTGTCTTTCAATGTCACTGGATTGTGACACTGTCTTATTTAGTAGCCCAGTGGGCAAAATCACAAATTGCCAACCCATTGGTGTAGTCAATTCTGCCTCCAATGCAATATCCAGAAGTTAGCAGGTACAGTGAAAGTTACGTATTGTCAGTGTTTTCAAGCAGTCTCTTGTGTATGTCTTATGCAAAGAACTGTGGCGTAATTGTTTGTGAGATGTATTGTACATACAGGTATCTCTATAAGGTTTTTAACATGGAATGTGTTGACACTGTTCTCAGTTCATATATTTTATTTTGAACTGTATAAAATCCTAACAGATACTCTTACAATATTAAGAAAACTCTGGAAAAGGAAATCATGTCTATGCCAGAAAAAAATGTGTTGATGTTTGTGCAAATCAATAAGAATATGTCGGAGAAATAAAATGTGTTTAAAAATAAACAAAATTCTCATGTTGTGTTCAATAATTAGGTTGCCTAGTATTGCAACTCTGAAACAACATATCAGTTAATAACAGTAATAGATTGGAGATAATCAGTCTGTACTTTGTATTATCAATAACAATATTTTTATAGAAATTCTCACATTGATTCTCTTATCGACAACAATTCTCAAGTGATTGGCACCTTTGTCATTGTAAACTATTATTTTGTGATATTTTTATTTACATATGCTTTTGCTAATATAATTTTATATTTTTCCTTAGCAAACGGCGGAAAACAGAAAAGGGTGGTAAAGGTTTACGCCATTTTTCAATGAAAGTGTGCGAAAAGGTGCGTAAAAAGGGAACAACGTCTTATAATGAAGTTGCTGATGAATTGGTTGCTGAATTTACAAATCCAGACCTACCTGCCAATTCGTGTGAACAGGTGGGTAAAATCACTTTGGATATAGCTTTGTTTATTGAAATTCAGTTAGCCTTTGTTTCTGCCACACAGTGCCCATTCTATGACGTTCAGTAGAAGAACATAAGTTAATATGGTAGACTAATCATATATACCATAAAATAATGTGACACACACACACACACACACACACACACACACAAATACAGCAAATATTGAACATCTTGATGCAAGAATATAATCGTGTATTTTCATAGAACATTTTATCTATACACTGAAATTTGATTGAAGCAGTATAGTTAACACTCTTGATGCCTAGCCTGTATCCACCGTGGACTTGGTGTTTAGTCAGCTGTGCTGTACCCACATCTGCCACATACTGTCATATGTGGTCGTGCACCAGGGGCATATATTCTAGGCTAGCTGCGAAGCCCAAAGATTAAAGCACAAAAAAAATCTATTAGGAATTTGCATAAAATTGTTCATTTTAACGAAGTCAGACGTGTTTCCCTCACGTGTTTACTTCTGTTTCGTAGTAGCGTAATTACTAATTACAGACAATTCAACTTCGCATATAACGGCGCCTGAATCGCTCAACTTGCTTTACTCAGGCTTCGCAAGTAACTTGCGAAGCCTTTCCTCGTCACAATTCAATGACGTTGCTATGACAATGGTGAGGGACTTGGTGGGGGCAATGACGTTTATCGTAGGCTAGGCTTCGCTCCTTGGAGAGCTAGCCACCAGTGTGAGACAGTAGGCCATGTGGCACGCAAAGCAGTGGTTCATTTTAAAATTAGTTATAATTTTGTGAATGATATTTTGTGCTGTGCGGTTTGAATAATAAATTAAGATGAGTGATATAGTTAATAAACTTTTGACAAAGACACAATTTGCTCAGCTTCCGTATGAGGATAAGCTTCAAATTGTAAAGATAGGTAGGCCTCAGCCATCCCTTCTAGAACTTAAAAGTGAACATAAAGAAAAGAACAGAGTGTATACTGGATGTTTTAGTGAGGCCAACTACAAAAAATACCCTTGGTTAACTGGATCGAGTACAACTAATAAATTGTACTGCTGGGCGTGTTTGCTTTTTTGCATTGATACAAGTCCTTGGAATAAGACAGGATTTAATAATTTAAATTATTTGGTAACGGCTTTTGATAAACATCAAAAATCACTTAGTCATATACGAGCATTCAATACGTTACAGACATTCGGTTTTCAAAGAATCGATCATTCCCTTAATTTACAGAAGAAGATTCCTGACAGTCTACATAATGAAAAAGTAAAGGAAAATAGAATTATTTTAAGAAGACTGATTGACGCAGTAACATTCCTAGGGAAGCAAGAATGCCCATTTAGGGGCCACAATGAGTCTAGCGATTCAACAAATAAAGGCATGTACATAGAACTTTTGGAATTTTTATCAACATGTGAGCAAACAATAGCGAACCATTTAAAAACCACAACAATTTTTAGAGGAACGTCACCGGTAATACAAAATGATTTAATTGACGCAGTAGGTAGCGTAATTAAAGACAAAATCAAATCAGAAATATCTAATGCAACATTCGTTGCAATATTACTTGACAAGACAACTGACGTAACCAATAAAAGTCAAGTATCAACAGTTTTACGATTTGTCGATAATGAAGGAAACTGTCAGGAACGATTTTTGCACTTCACTGACGTCAGTTTAGACCGAACTGCACAAGGATTGTTCTAACATGTCACCAAGGTTGTGGATGATTTAGAATGTTCAAAAAAACTTATAGCCCAAACTTTCGATGGAGCAGCTGTTATGGCCGGTCATGTGTCTGGACTTCAAACCTTGGTGAAAAATAAGTACCCATCAGCAACTTTTATTCATTGCTGTAGTCACATGCTGAATTTGGTTTTGTCAAAGTCTACAAATTTTGTAGCAGAATGTAAACGGTTTTTCATCACTTTATCAGGAATACCTAGCTTTTTTTCACATTCTACAGTCCGCACAACTGCTCTAAAAAACTTTATGGAGAAGAAACTACAGAGAGTGGCACCAACAAGGTGGAATTTCTCATCAAGGCTTGTAAATACTGTCAAAGAATATAGAAGGCCTCTTGTCATGTTCTTTTCATCAATAGAAGATGAACCCGGTGACTGGACAGGTGAAGAAGTGAATACTGCTTCAGGCTTTGTTTGTTTTTTACGTAAATTCGACACTAGATTTCTTCTTCTTAGTTTCAGCAAAATATTTGCAATTTCTGATGTTCAGTTTGATATAATGCAAAAAAAATGTTTGGACATTTCTTACTGCATGAACAAAGTCAATGAATTCTATGATACTCTGCATAAAATTAGAGAAGAGGATTTTGATCTTGTATGGACAGAAGCTACAAGTAATTGTGAATATGAAGATAATGAAGATAAAGAATATGAACCAAGACACAAAATACAGAGAAATGATGACCGTTCCAAATGGCAGCGTATTTTTAACGAAATTCTGGACACAGTGATGTCCCAGATAAAATTCAGGTTTGAGTCCCAAAAGGATCTTAAATTCGTATCTTTATTGGATTCAAACAATTTTGATACATTTTGTAAAAGTTTCCCACAAAATCTGATGACAGAACTTAAAGAACCATATAGTTCATACTTTGATATTGTTCGCCTAAAAAATGAACTAAATGTGATTTATACTCTAGATGAGTATAAGAAAAAATCAGTGAATGAGATTACTATTTATATGAAACTCAATAATTTGGACATAGTGTTTAGTGAAGTGTACAAACTAGCAGAATTAACATTGACATTTCCATCTACAACTGCAACTGTTGAAAGAAGTTTCTCCGCTCTAAAGAGGATTAAGACTTACCTCTGAGCCACACAAGGACAAGTCCGGTTAAGCAACTTGGCTGTTATATCTATTGAGAAAAACATTCTTCTTAATATGAAAAAGTGGTCAGAAGAAACATTTTATGAAAGTGTAATCCTGAAATTCACACAAAAGGAGAGAAGAATGGAGTTCTTGTTCAAATAAGTCTACACAGAGCCGTAAAAGTAAGTCAGACTTTCTTCAGTATAATTATATATTATTTCCTCATGATGTAATGATATAGTTCTTGCTTTTTGTAATCTTTTATGTGTTTCACTACCGCCATCCGGCCCTAGTGGTTTCGGCGGCAGAACAAATGTATGCTATAAATAAATGAAGTATTGAAGTTCTTTGCTTGCTTTTGTCTTTCTAATGATGCCATTTCATAATTATTGTTGAAGTATCAGTCATTATTATATAAGTTAGAATGCATTGGCATGGTGTCACAAAATCACATCACTTCAAAAAGCTTGAAATGTGAACTAGGGGGACCCCCTCCAGTGCATTTTCTTCAATTCTAAGGTGAGCTAGCCCAGGTCTCGAACTCAGCATATGCCACTGTCGTGCACAAAATCTTCTGGTGGGTGTATGTGGCCTAAAAGCATATTTATACAGGTTTTTTTTTTGGGGGGGGATGTTAACTGTAATATTGCCCACTCTTATCAGCTAAAAGAAGTTTTTATTTCTATGTAATCAATATAAACAATTTATGTCCACTTTTTATGTTCATATCATTATCATTGACCAGAGATTAAATGAATTAATAATAAAAAAAAATCTTAAAAGTGCCCTGTTGGTATTGAAACTCCCCCTGAATTAAAAAAAATTTTTTTTTTTTCAGGGTCGTTACTTAATTCTTAAAACTAGACGTGTGGTCTAGACGGAAGAACAATTGTGGTGAGCCCATCGTGACAGAACTTGCAATAAAACACTTGCATAACGATAACAGCGTCTTATTAGTGTTCATATTACATATCATGATAACATTTTTAATCCAGTGTACACAATTGAATTCTCAACGTTCATTTCATAGATATGTGTCTATCAAGTAGTATTAATCACAATTGGCAATATTATTAACAAACAACAAATTATTCCACACATTTAAGTACACTGTTGCAACATAAGCCAACATTTCTGTATATATTAACATTTATTCATATGACATTTTCTAAATCACAGTCTAACTAAAGTTGCTAAATAACAATTCTATAGGTACCTTATTAATTCAATTTATGCTCACACAATAATACCTCATCACTGACAAGAAACATGTAGTATGTCGGTTTATATCTGATAAATGAAATTAAAAAAATTTAGCATTAAAAGAAAAATATACATACATATATATACTGACACTACCATAATATTCTTATATGCACCAGTTGCTCAGAAAAAATTGTCCCATAAAGTTCTGATACTTTGAAACTTATTCTTACCCAAGTTTTATAATAGATCATAATAATATACTACTTCTCATAAGAAGATTTAGAAAAGCTAGCCCATAATAATTTACCATTACTTTATGCATAACGTTGTTACTGACATTTTACATTCACCAGAAACTGTGTAATAAACTAACCAACTAACAGTTTTAAATTTGTCTTTGCCAATTACACACAGCAAAAGACAATTAGTGTTTTATATAATACAGTATGGCAATGGACATATATTAACAGGAAGATTCTTTAATAAAGTTAATCACCCAATTCACAACATGTCTCCAGGGCATGCTATAACAGAACCTTAATAATTGAATATCTGCATTTACTGTTTATGAAGGTGTCTTTCGTTTTATACGTTAAATCCAATGAAATGCTGTGTGTGTGTGTGGTTTAATATAAGGAATACTCCCACCTGTACTTGGAAGATTACATGTTATCCGGAGTTAGAGATGATGCTGACTATGTTGAGGCAACTGGTGAGTTTGAGCTCCGAATTCATTTTCTGGGCAGTTGTTCAGGCTGGTGTAGTTGGGATTCCTCTGGTTCTGACGGCGTTGGGGAGGTTATTGCGATGCTCTGCCAATGAAAACTGATGGCCCGTCTCCATCCTCACAACCCTTTATCCTCCTGACTATGCGGGAACCCTGGAAAATATTTTATTTGTAGATAGCCGTCAAGAAAATACCTTAGCATAATTCTTTCTCGCCCCCGTAAACCCAGATCACAGACACACTGTCACAATTCTGTACCGACAACTAAGTGTTAATAATAGAAATAGTAATCCTCACAATTTCAAATTATTAAATTTCAGATTTCAAATTACATTTAACTCTAAATATTTGTTACATCAAATTATTCCTTTACATGTGAATATAATTTCCAAAGACATCTTATTTTTTAATTTTCAAGCAAGCAAAGGCAAGTCGGCCACGTGTTCTCAGCTACCCCAGACGTAACATTTGAGTCGCGCACACACATATATACATATAAACGTAATACCCTCACAAGCCCTTAATAAATTAACATTAATACAATACTTTTGGCTCACCTGAAGCACTTAAAAAAATCTTACGAACTCATTTCGTAAAGATGGACCACAATGTACCACGCCACCAGACCAAACGTCCCATCAGATAGCAAAAATTAAAATGAGAATGAGTAGCGGTTCCTGCCTGCCGAGCACGTGTATGGAAAACTTGTACAAAACAGCTGACATATGGCCACAGACTAGATTACGTCGCTCCAAGCTATCGCAATATAGCCATCAAGGCCGAGCTATATAGCCACTCTGTCTCGCCCGCGCATAACCCTTGTTATTGATATTCGATCGGCATTGTCGGCACGAAATATGCCCGGGAAAATTTACTATCTAAATTTGCAACGGCACAGTATTAATAGTCTTGTAATAGATGCATTGAAAGCGTTAAAAAGTTATTTGTATTGATCCTGATAAATATTAATTATATTGCATAAAAACATCTTACTGTTTAGTAGTTGTGGATTGAAAGTTGAGTATGAGAATAGGAGGAAACCCATCATTGTTCAGAAGAAACATGGTGACCTTTTTTTAATTTTCTACGATTTTGACTGATAAAAGTCGTACTGAAAAATTCTTACAACAGCCTACAATGTATGATATATATGTAATATAATTATAGTAAAGTTAAGAGAGAGTTTTGATTATTAATAATAATAAATTAATTATGAATTAATAATAAAAAAAATCTTAAAAGTTTTACCTTACCTTGACAAATTTCAAAAATTACTGTGTTTTATAATAAATGTATTTTGACATGATAATGTCTTTTGGCTGGCCATCATTTGAAAATTTCTGTAACGCTGTAAACTGTAACGCATCACGCTGCATGACGTCATTCTTGCGTGACGTCATTGGGATTGTTGTAAATAAACGTTTGTTTTGATACGTCGCAATATATATAATGTGTTAAAAATAATATCACTGCAAACAATTAAACCAGATTTATAAAGTGTCCTGAAAGTTTAAAATCAAGTGTTAGCACAATTTACCAGCCGGGAATCGTTAACTAAAACCGCGACCGCTAACATGCTAACGTCGTCGCAGATTAAAGACCTAACAAGCGAACAACACTGCATAGCTGTAGATAGGTTATTGGGGTTATTGTCTCTAGTTAATGGTTGTCTTCGTATGTGATTCAGCTAACGATCTATTCATTAAAAAAAAATTCAAGTACCGTCTGCCTAGTGGCAAAAGCTAAAGAGCATGATAATGTCTTTCGGCCGCCAGCTAAACGCAACATTATTATGGTTACTGACTGACTGATTGTTTCCTTTCTGCAAATGTTGCGTTTAGCTGGCGGCCGAAAGACATTATCATGCTCTTTAGCTTTTGCCACTAGGCAGATGGTACTTGAATTTTTGTAAATAGTTGGGAGTCAAATTTTGAGTAAAGCGCTACTGGAAAGTTTTTTTGGATTTTAACGGTTTGAAATTATTTCAGGAAGTAGTATGTAATTTTATCACTTGTTTATGTTTTTTAACATTTCAAGGTTTGGAACATTTTTATATTAAATTGGCATTTTATTGAACTTTTATTTCTAATTGCTGCTTGTCAGTGTTTTGGGAGAGTTGGTAGGATGATGATTAATCTAAAATATGTGAACAGGTCTTGCTAGTGTTTAATAAAATAGAACTGTCTTTTCTATTAGCAAAAAAATTCCAGACATCACTGGCCTCACCAGCTGTTGCAGTACTATAGACATGAAAAAGCTCCAGCCTGATTCAGTCGAATTGTAATTCAGAGGCCTTGATAATATGAAGATGGTATAAAACTGTGATAAAAATTAATGTTCATAGTTGTAAAAATAAATGTATTTTTGTTTCAGCAATATGACCAGAAAAACATAAGACGTAGAGTATATGATGCGCTCAATGTATTAATGGCTATGAATATTATTTCAAAAGAAAAGAAGGAAATTAGGTGGTTGGGATTACCGACTAACTCAATACAAGAGTGCCTGGACCTTGTCAAAGAGAAAAAAGAAATTACTGAACGTATAAAGCACAAGACTCAGCAACTTCATGAGCTCATTCTTCAGGTAATTATGTAAATTCAGGGTTTTATATTGCTTTCAGAGTTTCAGCAATATGTAGACATTATTTTAGTGCTGTATAGGTGTTAACAGAACACGATCATATTTGTAACTAAGTGGTTTTCCACTGGGGACATTATAGTTTCATTTGCATGGTAGTGTATTGTTTTAGTTCTATCACCAATTCACCAAATGTTAGAGGAGACGCACCTTTCTGGTTGTGCATATAACACATACATCCGTAAGAGGAAACTGCAAAGTGTTTTATGTATGTACTCAAGTGTATTTTATAGAAATCATTTTTTAAAATATTTATTTTAGACATAATTTTACAATAATTATTATAAAAATACTTCATTATCATCATTTTTAACTAGGATTAAACTAAAAATTGTTTTTTCCGTCCCAAGCAGGTAGACTAGAGCAGGTCATCCATGCCTCTGCAGATGTCCCACACTTCTCCGACCTTTCAGCTTATAATTCCCTAATTGTTTGTGGATCCGGCAGTCATCCATTTGGTTAAGATGTTCTAACCATTTTAGCCGATACTGGGCAATACTGTCATTTAATCTCATTATAATCAGTTTCTGCCATACATCGACACTTCTTTTGTGAACTTGAAGATTATAATCTGCCAAGTCCGTGATAAACCTCATTTTGGCCGCTTGAATACAACTGGCCTGGGTTTTGTTAAGTCCAGTTCTAGTGAACTATGGGGAGGGCCATCACCTTGTAGAACTTCGTGTGTATCTTTACTCATTAATTTTAAGAGTTCTCGTGATCCCTGATCTGACACATGGTTGAACTTGTGCAGCTTTTTCACCACATCATTGTTTGTAATGTAAGACACATTACTACAGCCCAGATATTCAAAATTACTGTCCTGGTCCAGAAATTATAAAAAATACAGCAAACGGTATTAATACTTTAATAACATCAAGGATTAGTCAGTAATATGACCATCTTCATCATGATCACTTTATTTATTTTATCTCTGACCAATTAGACATGAATTGGTTTATATAGAGTGAGGAGTGAAATGGGATTATAAATTATAAAATGCAGTAATTGGTCATTCACAGATAATGTCATCATTCTTAGGTAATTAAATTTGTGTCTAAAATTTCCAGTTGTAACAGTATCTAAGTTCTGAACGTCTACCTACCATTGGCCATGTCAATGCAGTTCATATTGTTATTAGAATTCTATTTAAAATGTCGTTTGTCCTTTTCCCATCTGTTTTCAGTTTTTAAGTAGCATGTAGACATATTTCCCTATCAAATGCATGAACCAGTCACATTCAATCGGTTTTTTCTGTTTCCTATATTTTTACGAGTAAAATTTCTGGAACCATTTGCCTGTGAAGTAAATCCACAGAAAGGTCAAAATAATTTCTCTTTGAATATCCTGTAGGCCTCTCCATTCAGTACCTACATACTCTATAGACATTACTGTATAGTGGCTCAGTTTAACAAGTCAACAGCTGACAGTCTTGTGCTTTGTCAGTAGTGGGAATAAATGTTATTCATTTTATATGAAATTGTTGAACTGAACCTGTGAACAGTTCCTTGTTTTTAGTAAACTCACAAAACAGTTAATACAGCCTTGGCCAAAAGGATAACATTCGGAAGGCGTTTGATGTAATAATGTGTTTATAATTGTGCAGCACTTCCTGACACTGTCTTTATGCGTCAATCGTATTACACAGTCAGAAAGATGAAATTACCATTTTGTGTCCACATTGCTGCAGTGTTGCATCATTAGCATTCATCAACCGCAGCTTATCACCTTCAATGGTACCGACACATTCATGTACAGAAACATGTCAACAACATAACTATACTGATGTGAGATGAAAAATCAGTTACTACTGATAGCTGTTGCTTTGATACTAACTGTCATCATTCTGGGCGAGTGATCTACACTGTAGGATGTGTTACATCTGTGTCAGCCACTAACATGACAGTAAAATACATAGATGTCAGTACGTTTACGAATTGACATGTATGATTCTCTGTGACTCAAGAGAGTTACCTGGTAAAGTGATAATAGTGTACCATTTCTTGTATTCTTAAAATGAATATGTTGAACTGTGGATGTGTACTGTTTGCAGCTGTAACAATATTATGATGAACTAGTGTTTGAATGTTAGCTATTACCAGGCCCGGATTTCCCACTAGGCACGTGCCTAGGGGCGTCAGGCTCAGGGGTGCAGCACGAGGTGAAAAATTATTTCGTAAAATTTAATGTTTTCGGTTTTTCAATTACAGTATTTGTATTGGGCACTTGCATTATGGCCAGATTTAAGAAAATGGTTTTGAAATAACCTTTAATTATGTCACTGAATAACACGGTATTGACACTGTGCCTATCAATAGGGCTAGCGGTGGTCGGAGCGGAACACGGTAAAACACTCAAGAGTTTGTCTGATACTCGTTGGAGCATTAGAGAAGAGGTCTGTAAGAGTCTGTGCGGGAATTTAGAAAGTGTGGTACTGGCTCTGGAGCATTATTATATATGTTATTCATGCGACAGGAGCAACTTCAATCAACATTTCCAAATATTACAATAGCTCTTCGTATGTATTTGTGTACAACTATCTCTAACTGTTCTGTAGAACGGACGTTTTCTGTTTTAAAAAGAATAAAATCATGTATTAGATCCAAATGAATGAGGAAAAACTCAACTCACTCTCAATCCTGCATGTCGATACAGAACTTTTAAACAGTGAACAAATGAACTTTGAAGGCCTTATTGAAGAACTTTCACTAATCAAAGCAAGACGAAAGCCAATGTCAAATAAAGCCATTTGTGTAATTTGGGATCTTATTCAATCCTCTTAAATTATTTGTTCTATTTATCCAATTTACATTTCTTTCATTGATTTTACTATGTTTGATGATAAAACCAAACCATGTAGGTCTATAAATAAACCTATAAAAAGAAAGTAGGCCTACGTATATTACTTGTTATAAAACTAATCTATGTGTTACTAAAGTGTACACGTAAATAAATATTAATAAAAGCTAAAAACCTGTAGTCTTTTTCTTCACAGTTCCATCACATTTCCCTTTTAGATTTAAGATCAAATGAGATAGTTGAAATGACTATGACTATTTTCAGCAGTCAAGGAGAATTGAATATATAGAAGTTACTTGTTGGGGGGGGGGCAGGACACCTAAATCCGGGCCTGGCTAGTACTTAGTCAATGAGAGAGTAAATCATTGGTCTCTCTCTGTTCCTGTATGTATCTTTCATCAATAAAGTACAATAGCTTATATTTAATGTAGAAAATAGTGTAATCATGAGCTACTACTCATACTGTGTGTTTAATTGGACTGTCACTTTTGCAGCAAATATCTTTTAAACGGCTGGTCGAACGTAACTATGAACTGGAGCGAACAGTCGGAGTACCTGCACCTAATTCTGCCATACAACTGCCATTCATTGTTGTCAATACTGGTAAAAAAACTGTCATTGACTGCAGCATTTCTAATGACAAGTGAGTATACTATAGCAAAATAGCAAAATTATGTAAAAAGCGCTTATGAAACAGTAACAGTAACAATTATGATTATTCAGGACATGAAAAATAAAATTAGAATACCAGCAGTTTAAACAGTGATAAATAATGTGCATTATCTATCCCCAACTAATGAAGAAAATTGACACATAAGTAAAAAATTGAATCAAAAGAGCACAAACTTGATTTAATCCTCTAAATTAGACTTTGATTTAAATCAACAGTCTACTGACACACATTGTGTTAACAAGACTGGAGGTTTTTCTTAATAAAAATGTTAGGATTCTGAAACAATTTAAAATACATATATATAACAAGGATTAACGCAGGGTGAGACCTCAAGACTTGTTTAATTTTGCATTGAAGGCATTTAAGTGAATGGAACTGTACAATTTTGAGGTGTTTCTTTTAAACTTTGAGTACTAATCATACATTTTTCAGATGACATCAAATTAATATCTATAAAAATTAAGATTTATAATTAAGGTATTAAAAAAGCAAAAATTAATAATTAATGCGTGTAATCGTCAGATCCAGAATGGCGTAGTAAATCTTATGATATAAATGCATTATATTTTTATTTACCTTATTATACATTGTTGACAACGTATAAACAGTTACAACCAAAAAACAGAGGTGTAAAAAAATACCAATAAAAAAGTAAACATGAAGCACCTGTTTTATGAAGGTGTCGCATCTAATTTAGTTGAACAAAACATTCATAGGGGATTAAGAAACAATTTAAAAGGTGTTCTAGAAACAGTATAGTTGAAGTTAGTGTAACTATTTTTGATGGGATGACTATCGAGGCCTCTTTCCCCATTCATAATAGACTTGCTGACACCGACTCTGTGCTACTGTTGACCTTCCTGAAGATCTGTCAGCACTCATGTGCTTGCAGGCTGCCATATGGTTTATTGTCGCCACTTTGTAATTTATTACTGGCCTTAACTGTGAAGTTACTGATGAAGAAAGACCAACTTGTTTACCTTCAGTTAAGGCATGATTTACTTTTTATCTTTTGGGCATCTGTTACTGGTATAAGTTAATAGACAGCATATTGAGTAAAAAGTATTATACTATCGTAGGTGACCTGTTTTGATCATGTCTGAAGAGTACCTTTATCATCTACTCTTCTCCTTATTCATCATTTGTGATTCAGTGATTCAGTTTCTCATTGATACAGCCTCTGTTCTTGTTAGGCAATTCTCCCAGGTATTCATAATGATTCAGCTGTAATTTAGCAATCATTATTCACTATTGTGTGTAGTTGGGACATATTTTGGTCTGTTTCATTTTACAGTAATTGCACTAGGTGTAGATAGTTATTCAGTATTTCTTATTACGTTAGATATTTCTTGTGTAACAATAAAAGTAAATAAGTTAAAAACACCATATTTTTAAACTACATAAGATTTTGATTGTGTGTATTTTATTATATCTATTTAGGAAATTATTAATTTTGTTTGTTTTTTTTTTTATTTAGAACTGAGTACCTGTTTGAATTTGATGACAAATTTGAGATTCACGATGACATGGAAGTTCTTAAAAGAATGGGTCTTGTTATGGGTATGTATGTTTTTAATAAGTTCTGATATCTTTTAATTATTGAAACTGCATGAAGTTTGTACTAGTTAATAATATATTTCATAATAGACAGATCCTTAAATTCGTAGTGACCGTCAATCAATGAATTTTTCAGTGAAGGGTTAGTGAGGATCGAAAAAAAAAAACAAATTTTTCACAGTTGTGTGTTTGGCATCAGCAACAATTGTCCTGATGATGACAATAAACATTGTCGAAACGTCGACACAAGTAAGTTAAAAATTTGTGTTATTTTTTGACTGATCCTCACTAACCCTTCACTGAAAAATAATAGACAGAGTTGTCTTTCTTTTGAAACAATGCTACCACTGTCTTTGGCCTACCTAATTTTCGTCTTGTACAAATTTTGTTTCATTAGTTTTAATCAGATCATTTTGTACATTAGTTGAAAACACAAATTTTTAAATTATGATTATACTTAAATCATTGTAGGGAAAGCCTTCAACATTCATCATCTTCCCTTAGTCATAAGGCCCATGCCATGTTGCTTCCTCGAGTCAAGATACAGATCACACTATACCAGCCAGTGATTTAGCTTGAAGGTTGGACTCGCCATTTTCCTTAGGACAATGAGAAATTCCGAATTCTTCCTATGTAATTTTATAAATGCAGTTTATAAATTCTTTGCCTCACATAGTTTTTTAGCAAACAAATGTGAAGTAATTATACTTTTTTAGTGTACCGTGTCACTTATTAAATAATTATATAATTACCTTTATATGATCCACTCGAGTGACACTAAGTTTCGTCTAGTTATGACGCGTTTCGGGCACAAGGTCCCATCTTCAGATTACACTGATATTAATTTAAAACTAATTACTACATAAAATTGTAACCATGATTGTGATTATGTCATTATAAATAAAACTTTTCACATGCGATTTAATTTTTATTTATAATGACATAACCACAATCATGGTTACAATTTTATGTAGTAATTAGTTTTAAATTAATATCAGTGTTATCTGAAGATGGGACCTTGTGCCCGAAACACGTCATAACTAGATGAAACTTAGTGTCACTCGAGTGGATCATATAAAGGTAATTATATAATTAAATGTGAAGTATATGGGTAAAACGCTGATTTCTTAATATTATATCTTGATTATGTGTTATTTCAGTTAAAAGCAACACTCATGTTATTAGCAATCATTTTTGTTCTAAATTTGTATTCTTAATAAATCTTCTTTATGGAGGTGTTAAAGATGTTGTTCCAACAATGTTTTAAGCAACCGATGTTTAAGTACTCATTTTAAGTTTGTGTTAGAGAATGTTACTTTTCATGTAAAATGCACCAATAAAATCTTCGCAATTTTCTTAATTAAAGTCAAGAAACTGCTAGTTCTCGTATGCAAAGACAATGGTTCAAACCATTAGACTAGAAGAGTCATAACATACACAACACTGTACCGGAAAGTGTGTTTGGGCTAAAAAGAAAGATAGATTAACAGGCTCTGCCTTCTTTTTCTGCTGTGACCATAATTGTTTTTTAAGGCTGCAAATATATACATTATTTTCCAAATTTTGAGTGATTGTTATTATTTAAGAAAACGATATTTCGTTAATTTATAAACATTGAAATACCTTTTATTTATACAATTATTTATAAGCCTTATTTTAACATGATACATTTTAATGCAACTGGCTTAGAAATAGTCCTGCAAGCCATTAATAGTGTCCTGAAGTAATTGTGGATTTTTCCAACATTTTCAATAGTTTTGGTGGGGGATGAGAAATTGATTCCCCTGTAGTTTGGATTGGATCCACAGGCCCCAACATTAGGTTGGATTGATTCAAACCACAGCACGGTGTTGCAGAGAAAACTCTCTTCTACTGATCTACCACACCATTGTACACTACAGTATTCAAAATATAAATATACAAAATAATCTATCCTTTCAAAAACTTTTAAATTGGTGACAACTTTCTGTTTATTTTCTTCTACAAAAAGAGTGTCTCTACAAAAGGATGTTTAACAAATCCAGTCAGAGCTAAGGTATTATTTTAGTTGACTGGTTCATTTATCACTTGGAGAATATTACCTTATTTTGAAGTTGGATGAGTCTCGGGATTTGGTTATCCTTCAATAAGTCTTTTCCCATCCTGTTACTTGACAGGAATCTCTTGTGCGTGAGAACTAGTCGATTACTTTAGTGGTAAAATGTGAATCAAATCTAAGTCTAGTCATGTTGTACAGGAGATTTTCCTCAGATTTTTGTTTTGCATTATGTCTGATCTTTCTCATTCTCTTTTAAGTTGGTATGGCCTTCTTTCATCTGTTATTATTAATATTATTATTGTGGGCTTCTCCATGACTGTGCATATTTCAGACTAGTATTGCTCTTCTTTTGTGTGTGTGTGTTTTGAAAACAATGAATCTCAAAGATTTCTAGCTTTTTCCCTACAGTAAATTAAAAAAAAATGATGAGAACGGAATATTCATCAAGAATTCGTTTAATTCTTCACGAGCCCTGTCTTCGCGTTGTCGTTGACGCAGGCGTCACACACGTTCAGTGGAAGACATCACGACTAACACTGAACAATATACACTGATATTGTAACGCAACAGAAATGCAGTCATCCATGTTACATAAATAGTATATTAACAAAATAATAAGTAAATCAATATTTAACTCCCATGATAAAACAAAGGTCTAATAAATACATTTATAATTATTTCAATCACTTTCTGCTACAGTCCGTTTCTTGATGTATTAATACTATAATATTTATGACTAAATTTACCTCAAGATATTCTTTTTTCCTTTAGGAACATGTTTCGGGAGATCTTGTTCTCCCATCTTCAGCCTTCGCCATCTTGTTTCTGGTGAAGTATTTGTGTGTTGGCTTCTGGATGTTATTGAGGTAGTTTGTTGGTCTTTGGTCCTTTAAAGTTGCATTATTGTGTGTGGTTGTGGTATCTGTTTTTGTATTTTGTGTATTTTCGATGTTGAGTCATACTATAATATTTATGACTAAATTTACCTCAAGATATTCTTTTTTCCTTTAGGAACATGTTTCGGGAGATCTTGTTCTCCCAACTAATGAACACAAACATAAACATATACTTCAATAGACAATGCCAAAAACATAAATTAACACCTAAATACATCAACATAAACACAAACAACAAAAATATGACTGCACAAAAAACTATAAAACAAGCACAAAGGCTATGGATACAAAACGAAATTAATCAATTATACAGTAAGAAAAATAGCATAACACTAGACATATACAAACTACACTTAGAGCTAACAAGTTTATTACATCCAATCACTTGGAATAATAAATACAATAACATAGAAAATAAAATAAGATTTGAAAAAAACAAAAAGACTTATACAATCAACAAAAAACTTAACACATTAAAACAACAAAACAAAAATCAAGAACAAAAAACAAAAATAAACACACATTTTACCCTCGAACCATTAACCTCAGCAATACAGAATTTAACAAAAAAGAAACAGAATATTTAAACAATATGTCAAAAACTAACATAACCCAAAATGCAAACAAAAATCTAGAAAATTTAATAGTAGAAACAGAATTTGCCATTAACCTAATAAAAGACAATATACAAGAAGAAAAAAGAACAGAAGCAACACATATAATTAAAAAAATAATCACTAGCGAAATGAAAAACAAAGATAAACAAAAGAAAAACAATAAAACAATAAAATAAATTAAAAATAAAGTAAAGAACAATAATTTAATAATAACTAAAGCAGACAAAAGTCAAGCAACAGTAATCATTGATAAAACAGACTACATCAAAAAAACCGAAGACTTCATCAACAATAATAAATGCGTACAACTAGATAAAAACCCAAC